>JAQPPZ010000135.1:14999776-16322053 GCA_028583015.1 Wollemia nobilis
TTACCAAAATCAGGTGATAATGCAACCACATATGAAAGTACAATAACTGGAACCAATGACAAGAAAGAAGAAGAAGAAGAAGAGGCATCAAATCAAGGAGGAATACAATGCAAGGTAAACTAAAAATAGCAAAAAAGGAACCTCATCAAGATGAATACTACTCAAGAGTCAAAGATCCATATTGAAGACTAAAATATTCAAAACCAAGTAATGTAATATAGGGGGTGTTGGAAAATATGGCTATTACATCATTTGGTTATTTCCTAATGTACCCTCATGGGTGTATATTTAGTTTAGAATTATATTAGGAGTTATTGATTTATTAGTGTAAAATAATAAATGCACAAGTGTTATAATATGCAAAGATGTAAATGTGCATGTAGTCCACATGTACATGAGTCTTAGGGTTGAGTGAGAGGCAAGTAACCTATATTTCTATATAAAGGCCTCATTGTGAGTGATTATGAGTGAGTTTAAGTAGTTAAAAGGTGAGAGTAGTAGTAGTCACAATGTAGCTCCATTTTGCTATCATGGAGAAGTTGCAAACTCCATGAGAGGATCATTATAGTTTTCGTGAGATTTCTATATGAGCATTTCTAGAGCATTGTATCAAATTTTATATCATAGTTTCATGCATGGTTTTTTGCTATTATCATAGTTTTATCATTGCATGTTTATTTCTATACTTGTGAATGCATTTCCTTTATGTTTAAGGCTCCAAAAGCTAACAAATCTATGATAATTTACATTTGCCTCCAAGGTAGTTTTTACATTTTCACAATGAATAAAATATATTCTTTAAAGATTATTCTCATGGTTTTAATAGTTGTAATATAAATTTAATGGTTAAATACTTAAGATAATATATCTTACCATTGACATACTATCAAAATCATATTTACAAAGGAAGTCCAACCATCACCTTTTTATAACATTAAAGTTTGGCTATGTAAAAATATATTTTAGACCTTGATAATTTATTTTAAGTGTAAAGGATTTCTCCTTTAAGTAATATTGCTATATTTGAAGTTCATGTACAATGGTTGTTGATTTCAAGTCATGAGGGGCATAATTTTATTCAAAAGTTTTGATTTTATGATATCTATAGGCTATTACTTTCCCATAATGACGAATCATCTAAATGACTCATCTGTGTAGTCCTCTTAGTCCTTAATAACTATAATTTATTATAAATAATTTTGTCTAAACCCTTGTTTTTTAATCAAAATGGTAGTTGTTTTGTAATTTGTGAAAAATCATGTAATACAACAAATTCTATAGAAATTTGAATGACTTAATCTGGATTCATCTATAAAATTAATGCATGTTAGATGCTAATCTATCTCAACTAGAGTGAGCCTACATCCCTTTCATGTTAAAAGTATATAGACTTTCTATGAGAAGCAAATATTTTTACAACCTGTTTTTTGGGTCACCTTCACTGCACTATGGAAACACATGTTGGTTGAACTAAAGAATGTAGATGACATCAATGTTCTTTAATGCATTCTTGTGATAAACAATTGTATGGTCCCATGTATAGTAACTTCATGGAGAAAAATAAAGCACTTCAGTTATTAACTATGGGACTAGTGTATCTCTAGGAATAAAGATAGATGCAACAAAATCCAATTGCACGTCTCTTTTTGGTTTTACTAATTTTATCAAGCAATTAACTGGGAATAAAAATCAAATCATTGTGGTAGTTGGAACCTAGTTTGGCATATATTTCTATTTCCCTCATAACTATCATATCTAGTAAAAATCAAAAGGTTGACTATTGAAATTATCTAGTTATAGTAAATTCAAACATACACTTTTGTTATGTAACCTTTCCTTGTTTATAGTTAAATTTTACCATTGTAGTTTTAACTACATCCTCTGAGACCTGCCAAACAATTTAGAGTAGTTGCATGGTCTTTTATATAGTTTAGAATTGGTTAGAAATAGCAATAATACCAACACTAAAATAGTAGTCTAAAAGTTTATGTTAGAACTCAATGATTTGATGATGTATTATGAAAGTGAAAGGGTATTTAAATACAATGGTTTCCCAAATATGAATAACAGTCTAAAACTACCCTTGTCCCTTAGTGAACCTCACAAATCATGTTTTGAGTGGTTACTCAACTTACATTCACATTATACATGATGTAATAACTCCTAATATTCCATATCTTATTAATCATAGTCTTGGAGAGAAAAATTAGGAATTATTCAAATGTAACATGTCCAAGTGGTTTGGTGAAGATGTCCTAACATTTCTCTTGAGTAGAAAAGAATTTGAGTTGGATGTCTTATCACTGAATATGTTCACAAATGAAGTACCACTCCATGTCTATGTAATTGATCCTTTCATAGAATACTAGATTATGAATAAGTTTCAATATTTTTTGGTTGTCATAGAGCATTATTGTAGGTTTATCTTATGGAACTCCCATATTTGTAAATATATGTTTTAACCATATTGCTTTATAGTTAGATCATCCTATTGCATGATATTTTTATTTAGTAAAATATCATGCAACTATTTGTTGTTTCTTGTTTTCCCATGATATAGGTGTAGACCCCAGAAATAATACATAACTAGAGGTGGATTTTCGATCATCAATACAACCTACATGCTTTGCATCTATATAACCTATTAATAGGAACTAATTACTCCTCTTGAATTATAGATTTTACTTAGTAGTGCCTTGTATATATATTAAAACTCTTTTTACTACCTTCCATTATGTCATATTTGGTTCATATATGAAATGTAAGAGATAACTCATTATAAAACTAATATCTAGTCTTGTGTAAGTTAGGCAGATGAGACTCCCAACTAACTATTTATAGAATGTTGCATTTGTTGGAATAGAGGAATAAAAAAATGAGAGTTGTAGACCTGATTCTATAGAGTTGCTATAGGCTTGTAAAATTCCATGTGATATTTCTCAAGGATATTATTGACATACTTACTTTGTCAAATAAATATACAATGATGGTTCTACTTTACCTATAGTCCTAGGCAGTAGTGTAATAACTTGAGATCAATCATGTCAAAACATTTCTTCAAGTCTTCCTTTGTAGCTAGAATCATTCTTTCAAAACTTCATGTGATGACCAAATTATCTACATACAAATTGATAAATATGATTTTCCTCCCTTTGTTCTTTGTGATACAAACTTAGATCATATAATTTTTTTAAAAATCAATGTTTTCAAAAATGTTCATTTATATTTATATATCATGCTCAAGGAGCATGTTTAAGACCGTATAGAGACTTGACCAATTTATATACCTTTGGTTCTTGTCCAAGTGTGATGAATCCTTCTAATTGAGTCATATAAACTTCTTTTAAATCCCTATTGAGAAAGTCACTTTTCACATCTATTTGATGAATTCTCCATCCAATTTGTGTAGATAGAGCAAAAATAATTTTGATGGATTTTATTTTTGTTATAGGGGAAAAGGTTTATTTATAATATATGCCTTCCTTTTGTGTATGCTTATTTGATAAAATTCATGCTTTATGTTTATCAATATTGCCATCTATTTTATATTTAAATTTAAAAATACATTTGCATACAATAACCTTTTTCTCTAGTGGAAGATCAACAAGATCCCAAGTCTTGTTCTTCAGTAGTGCTTGATATTCGATGTGCATAGAATTATTCTAAGCAATAGATTGAAGGGATTCCTATACTATATATGACTCAACTGTACTTAATAGAGCCATATTCTATGCATTGTGACTTATACTTCATGTTCTTTGTCTTGTAGAAGAAGTGTCTAGGATTCCATCTATCCCATATGCTTTCATTATACTAGTGCTCCCATTGGGTATTATCCTTGTGTGCCATGTTGGAGTAGATAGATCTACTTGATCATTTATGTCATGGAAAATTTTATTCAATTGTAACTTCATAATTTTCAATCATTAATGGAGTTGAGTAGATGAAGATTCTTGTGATGGTGATGAAGGTGATTTTTCTTCTTCATCAAAGAAACATCATGAATTAATATAATTTTTTTGAATTTGTATTAAATAATATATAGCCTTTTTATTCATGATTGTATCCTAATAGGATGAATTATTGAGATATGCCATCCATTTTATGTCATTTCTCTTTTAGAATGTGCATATTTACTATACAACCAAATACTCAAAGATGAGAGATTGATGGTTTGTGTCCACCTCATGCTTCTTTTGGAGTGATATATTCAAGTGATGCAGTGGGGGAATGATTAAGTAAATTGTTTTATTTACTAATTATACCTATAAAGAGTGTCCAAGTTGTAAATCATTCAACATACTTCATACCATTTCGATGATTATTCTATTTTCGTGTTCTACAATATCATTTTATTGTGGTGAGTAGGTAATTTTCAACTATCATTGAATTCCATGATCCTTCATAAATGCTAAAAAATCATTGCTAGTAAATTTCCCCCTCAATTTGAGTGAAGTGCATGGATCCTTCTTCCTACGTGAGTCTCTACTTGGGATTTAAATTGTTGAAAGTTGAAAAAAGCTTCATCTTTGTTCTTCAGAAAATATACCCATATTTTTTAGTATGATCATCAAAAATAAGTTTAAAATACATGGACACATTATAACTTGGAGCTATGGGTCCATACATTTTGGTATAGTTCAAATCGAGATATACCTTGGCATGATATTCGATAGTATTGAAAGGAGCTCGATGTTGCTTACTAGCTAAGAAATAAGAATAAATCTATGTGGGATTTTGTAAAGAAGGGAGTCCTTTGACCATATTTTTTTGGGTAATGTAATAAGGTGTCCACAACTTAGATAACCATATCATCAATTCTAGAGTGATGTAGATATATGGTAGTTGATGAATAATTCTAAGTTATCATGATGAACGATGTGAAGTTCAAACATATTTTCTTTTCTTTTCTCTTTCCGTATGCAATAATATTAAAATTATTAGTTTATCATGAATGATGCATTCATTGGATACCTATTTCTTATAAAACTTGACCTTTACATTATGGTCAAGTAGCCGATTAATAGATAGTAGAATTTTGGTGAGTCTAGGAATATATAAGACTTTTGTGATTCTGCATTTGTGTAATCCAAATCATAATTTTATATCACCTATTACTTTTATTTCATAGGATATGTCATCTCCTAAAGAAAAATTTCTTGCATGTCTAGAATACTTTAGATTTTAAAACTATTTTTTTTATCCTATCATGTGTTTAGTAGATCTAGAGTCAACATACCAAATATCATTGAGTTGAGAATCTACACCTAACACATGTTATTTTCTATTATTTTGTTGGTGCTTCATTTTCCAGTATAAATTCATTTATGATTGTTTTTGTTGGTGATGAAATTTGTTTCTCCTTATGCCTTTAATGAATAATTAATTTATTTTAATAGATACTTGATCTTATCCTTGTCTTGAATGTAAGACCTCTTCCTTTTGAAGTAGATTCATCAATTTCTCAAAGCTTGATGTTTTCTCAATAATATTTAATTTTTTTACAAAAACATTATACTTTTATGTAAGAGAAATAAAAATAATTGGAACAATAGTTTCATTAGATACCTTTTATCCTAATGCTTGCAATGATTCTCATAGCTTTGCAATTCTCCTTATGAAATATTCTAGTTACTCTCCACTCTTCATATTCAAACAATGGAGATGGCTCTAGAAGAATAAAGTTTGATTTTAATTCTTTACTTCAAATACTATGTTTAGCTTCTCCCATGTATCCTTGGTTGTATTTGAATCCTAAATGTATTATTGGACCTCATATGCTACACCAAACATGATAGTAATATTTCCTTTCTATCTACCTTGTCTAACTTTATTTGGTCTTATTTTTTCTTATTCAAGATGGGTAGAGGTCACATCTACTAATTTTCATAATTTTTTGAACTCAAGCTACATTATAAGTTTAGTTTTTTTGGTAACATAATAATTCCCCCTTAATAGTTGGGAATCAAGAAATAAGTATTTCGATCCTTCACCAACCATAATAAACTTTAAAAACTTTGAATATTCTTATTTCATTGAATTTGTCTCAAAAAATAAATTTCAATTAGTATATATAAGCCTATACTTGGATTACAATTGATGATTCAAAATTATAAGAAATTATTGTTTCATCGAGAAAAAAGGAGATGAAATATTCTTCTTCTTTTTCACTTGGATTTTTTTTAAAAAA
Source organism: Wollemia nobilis (assembly GCA_028583015.1). NCBI lineage: Eukaryota > Viridiplantae > Streptophyta > Pinopsida > Araucariales > Araucariaceae > Wollemia > Wollemia nobilis. Next base: position 15,005,967 of record JAQPPZ010000135.1, read on the forward strand.
TCATAAATATCCTTTATTGTGCTTTTAATTAAAGTGATAATTCATTTTATAATATAATTACTTTTTCTTTTCTCTCCACTATGAATGTAGAATTTTGAATTTTCAAGGCCACTTGTCTTCTTGGCCTTTGCACTTTTCAAGTTGCTATCCACTTTTGATAATTTCCCTTTCTTTCCTTAATTTGGGATATTTCTCCTTGTAATTTGTGATAAAAATATTTATTCCAAAATATTTTCTGTAAGACAAAGTGTCTATGCATCAATGGGTAATTTTTGTAATTAATTTCACAAGCATCACTTATTCTAACCTGAGAATGTAGGTCATTCTATTTTTATTATGTTCTTGTTTGTTTGGATATGAAGGCTTATGCTCCTTTATTATTTTTTTATAGGTCATTATTTGGTTGAGTAATTTTAGCATCCCAATGGTTTTATTATGATGTCTAGGTGAGTGCTTATCTTGGTGATTGGTATTAGGTCAACACTATCTGGATGATTTCTTTTGTTGCTCGAGTGAGTGTTTGGATGATGTCTAGGTGAGATTTGTCTAGATGGAATCTAGGTGAATGATATTGAAATACTTGAGTACCTTCTAGGGATAATTTGATAACTTTTTGGTGTGTAATATTTTTATAATATGTTGAGCACTTTTGAAATGCTTGAGTGCCTTATTAGACTCCTTTGATAAATTTTTGGTATGTAACTTTTACAAGGCATTGAGGTGCTTGGAATGCTCGAGTGCCTTCTTGGGATTTTTCTTCTTAGACCTCTTTGATTATAGTCTAGGCTTGTGTAGTCCTCTCTTCTTAGATGTCTTGGGTGATATTCTAGGCTTGTGTAGTACTCTCTTCTTGGATGTCTTGGGTGAGGTTCTAAGCTTTGTAGTCCTCACTTCTTGGACATATTGGTTAATGTTCTAGGCTTGTGCAATCCTCACTTCTTATATATCTTTGGTGATGTTCTAGGCTTGTGAAATCCTCACTATTTTATTTTACTTCTTTCTCTTATATATATATCTTGGCTTCTTTGAGATTTTTTAATCTATTGAAACATAGGTGATTTGTCTTTGCATCAACTGAATGAGATTTTTCATGTTACTTGGGCCATTGGAAAATAGTTTATTTGATTTGTGCGTTTCCTTCATATGAGCTTATACTGTATACACCTAAAACATGTTATTTTTAGGAATCCACTCATATAAGCACATCTAAAGATCATATGACCAATTTTAGACCATTCCAAGAGCAAGAAGTGGTCCTAACCACTCAAAATGGCAATTTTAGCCCATTTAAGCTTAGCAGCTATAGACTAGAGTGGCCAGTTGAGCAGTCAGTTTAGCAATTGTATACTAGAGTGGCCAGCAATATTGGCTGCTATAGAATAGAGTGGCTAAATGACCAGCCAATTTAGTTGTTGTAGGCTATATTAGCCACAACTAGCCGCTATTGACAATAGTGGCTAAGCCCTAAATATGCAATTTGCCATCAAATTAGCCTAATTTTAGGTGGAAGCGATAGTTTTCATGCAATAAAGTTGAGTGGGGATAACTTTGCATTCCTCCTCATAGCTAGTCTACATGAGAGACTCAAGTCTAGATTTAGACATTAGTTAACTGCCCCTCAAGGGTAGACAAAAGCTTAAATTCTCATGCTAACATCAAGTGCGCATGAGGGATTCAGTCCTAGGGTTCAAAAGTTGACCTAGGGCTTCAAACACTTTAATAAGAGTAAACCTAAAAGCACTAGGGGACATTATTTTATCAATCAAGAGAGAGAGATAACATCACATTTTAGAATCTTGAACAGGTTGGATCATTGAGGAGAGCTTTTAGAGACTTGGAGAGCTTCTCTTGGAGATCAATTTTGTGGTGAAGCCCTATCATATTGGAGGGGAAATTTGAACATATACAATAATAATTCTAAAATTAGTATCAGACTTGAGCCCATAGCCTTTGGATCAATAGAGACAAATTTCACCTTAGCGGCCACTGTCCTAGACAGTGGCCCGCAACCTAGTCTAGGGTTTAGGTGATAGTTTCTATTATTATGCTTTCTCTATGTTTTCATGTCATTAGCATAAGCATTATTTTAGTATTTGCATTCATAGTATTAGTTTCATTGCATCTATTTCCATTGAGCATATTTATTGCTAACAACCTCATCTAGGGAGGCAATCTCGGACATCTAAGCATGTGTTGTTGTTTCATTGATTTTAGGGCTATAGGTTCGTTGGACAGATCTACAAAATACAAGAGTAAGAGTATCCATCTAGGAATCATACCTAGAGAAGAAGGCATCTATAATCCCTCATACGATTTTGTGTGTGTCATCGAGAAGCCTGTAAATGTGCATAACCCCTTGCTAGGGGATATTTTATTTACTTGTACTTCATTGTATCGAAATGGGTATCTCTCAGAGGGACCAACATGTAACCGAGTTTCAATATAAATAAAATGATCTCTCTTTGTTATTTCTATGTTATATGCATTTCATGGTCTTTCATTTCATTTCGATATAATATTACAAGTAGAGTAGAGGTGTGTGCTCCCCAGGGTCACTACAGATGGTGATCATGGTGGGAACCCTACTAGTTTTTTTCTTATCAAATCGCTAATATTTGAGTTTTTTACATGCAGTTTCGATTGCTCTGGTCTATAGCAACCCACAGTCTTGGCCGCTCTGGTCTACAGTGGCCATATTTCAACCGCTCTGGTCTACAACGACTAGCAGAGAAGTGCAGTAGAGGGTCAAATTTTTGTCATCTAAGTGGGATTCAAGGTTGGTACCCCTTTTCTGTATTTTTTTTATTTTCTATATACATCTGGTTTATTAAAAATAATGAACATGAAAACACATTTCAAATTAGGAAATAAAAAAAAAAGGAAGTAAAAACTGCATTTTGTATTTCCCAGGTTTCATTTATATTTCCTCTAGGTGCTGCTAGGAACAATGGACCCCTGCCTATAAGGTCTGCCCTAGTATCCAACATGCTAGGCCATTGTATTTTGGTTTGCTTGCATGTAGCCAAATTAGTGGTTGTTTTCATCACAAAATAGGAGAGTGCATTAAAATCATATAGACTAGTTATAGATGCATTTGTCTAAAAATGAAATGTTCTTTTTAGGCATTGTAGGAAAATATTCATGAATTTTGGTTGATGCATCATTTTCTATTTCAAAATATAAAAATAATCACACACATTCGCACGTATCATTTTAAATATTGGGGAGTTGGATTTCATCACCAACCCCCAATTCAGTCCGGTGACGTTGGAATTCACTTCCTTCCATCGGCTTGCCCCCTAGATATCCTAGAAGAGAGTAAGGCACTTACTTATAGTGGTAATATTTACTTATGTTCAAACTATCTCCCACTATTAGAACAATCATTAGTTTAGAGTGGAAGAGATAGGTGACCCCCCACTGGGATTTAAGCAGTGTACCCTAGTCTCTTTTTGAGAAAATCATGTTTGGCATGGGTGTTCTTGGTTCCCACTATGGATGATTCCCCTCATTCTAAATCCAAATCAAGAGCAAGAAATCAAGAGCAACAACAAATATAAACACATTGAAACCAGTTTTAGGACACACATTTAATCCATAGAAGAGATAATCATATTATCTGATTTGTTTGTTTCTTTGTTATTGGGTACAAAAACCTAACCCTAATTTTTAGGGAAATTTATTGATTCTGCATCCATCGGATCAAGAATTATGCAAAATATAACTATAACAAAAAAGTTATTTTGGTTTTATTTTTACTCTATTTTCGAGGTTGAAAATAGGGAAAAGCTACACTAAAACAGTCAAAAAATGGGCTAGACAACTTCAAAAAGTGCCAAATTTATTTTGTTGTCTTAGTTAGCCCTTGGGGCACCTCTCCCAAAAATTTGGAGTTCTAAATCTTCACAGTTAAATAATTCCTAAAAAATCCTAAAATTGGGCATTTCCCCATGGGCCCCGATTGGCCGATTATTTCAAAAATACAAATTTTGGAGTTATAGCTCATTGTGATCAGTGCGTCACACTAATTTTTTTGATATACAACTCCCATAATATTTTTCAAAAGTAAAAATTTTTATAACAAAAATTATGGCCGGGAGACCTCTCGTGGTGAGCAAGACCTTCAATCTAGAGAGGGAATCAAGTTCCATACCCACCACATATCCTTATAATGAGAGTTCAAATCAGGTCAATGAGGGGTAAGATAGAGGGAAGAGAGTTACCAACCTTGTTGCACAATTCGAAGTAGACAAGAACCCTTGCATAGAGTTGTAGAGTCATAGGACCAACACAACAAACCAATCAAATCAATCACATGGGTCACATGTAATTCAAAGAGAACAAATGTTCCAAGATCAATTGGATGAATTGGATCAAATTTATTTGAGGACGACTCCCAAAATTGTAGCCATAGAAAATTTTACATCTGGAAGTTCACAAACTGTTACTTCTAAGCGCACCTCTCAACATGGGGATGCTTCAAAGTGACTCCACAAGTCTCATGTAGAGTACGATCATAGAGACACTTATCAACACACTAAAAAAATTACATTAGCTATCAAGAACAAAGAAACATCATAAATCTCTTTGAGGAATCTATGAATCAAAACCACAAGAACAGAATCAGAAAAACATGAGTCTTCTTTAACAACGTAATCTGACCACATGCGATGGTTAGAAAATGCATTGCATAAAGAGCAAGAACTAGTGGAATCTCTCGAGCATGAAAACCAAAGAGAAATGCTTTTGTGCCAACATGAGTAGTGTTTAAGAGAAAAATTTGAGCAACTAGCTCATATTAATTTACAAGCCAATGGTAATGATAATCAAAGAGATAAATGCGTTGACTCACCAAGAGAGGGGTGCACTAGACAAGAAGAAATACCACAATGAAACCACCACTTAAACAATGAATAAAATTACACTGGTGGGGAAAGGGTAAAATGATAAATCAAGATCAAACACATCTTGAATCCCCTCACAGGAGGGAAGATAATAGAATGAGGCAAATGGATAAAGGGTTACCTCCATTACCACCATGAGTGGGTCTAAAAGAAGAGGAACTCCTTACCTCAAAATTATTCTAGGCACTCACTGAAAAGATCAAATCCTTTGAGAAGCAATATACGACTAGGCACCAACTAACACTCAGTAAAATACACAACCAACCATTGTGCCCGTTAGTCCCTATCCTTGCATATCCTAAGCACTTTGAGATGCCTAGGTTAGAAAAATTTAAGGGTGAAGAGGATGCACAAGAGCATGTTACCAACTTCATCAATGCATATTTTCATCTTGAAGACAACGATGCTCTTATGTTAAGAACCTTAATTATGAAATTTTTGGATGCTATCACTCAATGGTTCAACCAACTACCCAAGAAAAACATATTCAGTTTTGAACAACTAGTGAATACATTCTTAAAACGTTTCTCTTTTGGTTCTAGGAAGAAGGTGAATCTCTCAGACCTGGCCAACCTAAAGCAGCATGATGATGAGCCAGTCATGGATTATGGGGATAGATGGATAAAAATCATGGCAAAGTTATCATTTTCCATCCTGATCGAAGAGCTAATCCAAATGTTTACAAAAATTTATGCCAAGCACATCTCGTTACTATTGCAACTATAACAGTATGATACATTCGAAGAAGCCTTGGCTCAAACCAATCTTATTGAAGATATAAAGCTGGAATAAGGAGACCTAAAGCTTCATAGTGAGAAAGAATGGAACGAGAGCATGCAACATCAACCACAATAGACCGAACCTATGCATGTCAACCATATTATGTTAAATATTCTTAAAGTAGCACAAATCTAACAATAAGGGAACTATCAGGCTCAACCTCCTTCTGTGCATTACAACCAGTTCAATAGGAATCAAAGCAGGGGCAAATAGAAACAACCCCCTTGCAACTATACGCCATTGCCTAAATCCTTGGCATAAATTTTCAACTACCTTCATGAGGCCAAGGTTTTAAACTTGCCTAAGGTGCACACACTAGATCCTAATTGCCCCAAATATAAGGGATATAGGGAAGATCTCTATTACATTTACCATAGGCAAAATGGCCATGATATCCAGTATTGTGTTGCATTCAAGATTATAGTGTATGATATGTTGGATAAGAATGAATTGCAAAACATAAACATATTAAAAAATATTCTCCCCAATCATGGGTCCAACAATAATCAAGTTGAGCACATCAATGAGGTGCACATAGCCCCACCTAAAGAGGGTTTTATTGGTATGATAAATACTACAATAAGAAGCAAAAGATGCCTTGATCAGCCCAACATACCAAAAAAGTCAACTAAAGCTGGTAATCTATCACAGTCCATAGCAACAATAAGTTCAATGCACTTACAAAAGGACCCTGTGATTACCTTTCATAGGTAGGAGATTAAAACAATCTCTCAGGACGAACCTGATCCTCTGCTCCACATCATAGTAAGCATCAATCGAATTTTGTACAAGAGAGTCTTAATTGACATTGGGTCATCCATAAACATCATCATAGCTACAACTTTGGAGCATTTAAATCTAACACCTTCACGCATTAAGGACACAACATTTACATTGAGGGCCTTAAATGATGCTACTTCCCCAACAATTGGCACAATAATCCTACCTATACAGGTTGGGATAAAGATGATACCTACATTGTGCCATATCTTGGAAGGTGAGAGGTAGTATAACATATTGCTAGGTAGACCATGGATGAGAGATATGGAATGCATACCTTCCATAGTGCACCAAAACCTAAAATGCATACATCAAGGAAAAGTGTACGTGGCCCCACACGATCTTGAGCCATTCAAATATTACAAAAATATTGATGAAACACAAGAAAAAGTGCCTTCTCAAGAGTTTGTGGCAATGGTCAATAGCAAGGAAGAGGAACAAGTGAATCTAAAGTAGATAAAACAAGATGTAGAGAAATTAGATGTTGCCTCCCCATTGAAAGGATCAAAATAATTATCTTTAGTCACCCCTAACTCACTTCTCATGATGCCTCGTCAAGAACAAGAATATGTGTTTCCCTACATCAAACTAGAGGTACTAAAGTTGACACAGTTCAACACTATGAAGTGAAATAGAAATATGAACTAAGTCATAAACATGAGCATGTGGATACCACTATCAAAGTGGGTCATCATGAATCCTCCACATCAACTCAAATGAAGGAAATCAGTGACTTAGAGTTACCTGGTAGATATTTAGCACCTGATATTTTGCCTCCTTTAGTAGACAATGGTATTTCAAACCAATCGCTAGAAATACACATGGGAGCCTTATCAGTATTGGAGCATATGCAAAATCACCTCTATAATATAGAGGTTCAAATGGATAAAAAAAATGAGGCATTGCACTTTATCATGAACCAACTTGAGAGCCTAGAATTACAGAAGCCACCCTCATCTTAGATAAAACCACCTCCTATGCTCTTACAAGAAAAACCTCAACTAGAGCAAGCACCAACTCGACCGCCTCAGCAACCTAGCAAGCATCCCTCATTGCTTGAGCCTGCATTATCAATTTTTAATCGATTAATTTCCACAAATACCATCACCCTACCAGATGTGCAATAGTTAGATCCAAATTACCCAAAACCTTGAGGGTACGACAAGGAGTCACACTGTCTATATCATAGGCAAAATGGTCATGATATTCAATCATGTCGGGGTTTCAGAGCCATAGTATATAACATGCTTAAAAAGAAATAACTTCGAGTGGTCAAGTCACATCACAAAATGCTCCAAAGGTATATTAAAGCCCTTTGGTCAAATCACATCACAAAATGCTCCAAAGGCATCTTAAAGCCCTTTGGTCAAGTCACATCACAAAATGCTCCAAAGGCATCTTAAAGCCCTTTGGTAAAATCAAATCACAAAACAATCCAAAGGTATCTTAAAGCCCTTTGGTCAAGTCACATCACAAAATGCTCCAAAGGCATATTAAATCCCTTTGGTCAAATCAAATCACAAAATGCTCCAAAGGCATATTAAAGCCCTTTGGTCAAGTCACATTACAAAATGCTCCAAAGGCATCTTAAAGCCCTTTGGTCAAATCAAATCACAAAATGCTCCAAAGGTGTCTTAAATCCCTTTGGTCAAGTCACATCACAAAATTATCCAAAGGCATCTTAAAACCCTTTGGTAAAATCAAATCACAAAAAGCTCCAAAGGCATTTTAAAGCCCTTTGGTCAAAAGCAAAAACAATACAATATTAAAAAACTACAAAAACAATGCAAAAATAAATTTGCATCTCACTTTTGCATTCACATAGTTGTATTACATCCATTTCATTTGCATATGTTATGATCACAATATTACAAACGATGCCATAGTTTGTATCACAATCACAATACTCAAGTCCATATTCATCCATGCATCCATGTGTGTAACTGTGTTTTTCAACACAACTATTTCGTGTTGCTATAAGAAATATACTAAGGTTTCCTAGTCATTCAACCATATATAGTGGTCTTATCAGCTTTTTTAGAAAGCCACCTTGATTAGTAGAGGGTAAGGTCTAGTTGTGATAATACCTTGGATATTCAGGATCCATCACTAATTGAAAAACTAAAATCCTAGCTGGTACAAGGGAAAGATGAAAGCTATAAAAGTGGTCTAGGTTACCTTAAATGAAAAGGATATTCCTTGCTTATCCCACTGTGCAACAAAGGTGCTGAGAATTGGCAAAAGGACAAGCTTCACCCTACCCAATTAGACCCCTTGCTTAAATCAAAATGTGCAAAAATACTGAAACAAAGCACAAATTTAAAATACCAGTTTCCAAAGTCATAATTCAAAGTACCAAAAATCACAAAAAAAAAGTAAATAGTGATTATCATCACTACATGAATCCCTTACTCAAAGAAAAAAAGCAATCAAAATAAATAGTGATTCTCATCACTACACACGAGAAAGTATCCCAAATGAAATGAAAAAAAGAAGGGAATGAAGTTTGAATCCCTAGAATTCTTAGCATTGTACAAAACTGGAAGGAGATATACTTACGCATGATGATATATCTATCATAATTGCTTTTGGCATTGGTATAGACCAATGTTTGCATGTGGATGATCTAGCTTAGGTAAACTAATACTGCCTAGTGGTATAATCCAACTAAGTCCAACATAAGGATGAGATAAACACTTAAAGATCCTTGATCTTAGCAATGGGCTGAAATAATCCCACCTAACATCAGAGGAAATTCTCGGGTTCTATCTCAAAATATATATTCATTTACACACATAGAGATAATGAATATCCAGGAACATGGTGAAAGCCTTACTTTTCAAAATTCTTGTATGGTTAGTACATAGCTTTTGATAGGGTAACTAGAGTGTTTGAAGTCTCAGTAAAAACCTCAAAAATTCCTACATAGCAACAAATCATATCATCAATCACATCATCAACTTTCTTTATAAGCTTATGTAAATTAGGGGGTATTAATAAAATAAACTAGATACCGGATATATGTTAGAAACAATATTTAAATGGCCACTGATAATTTTATATCTTTTAAATTACAAAAGATTATCCAAAAAATACATACATTTAACGCCATTACATTTCATATATCGATGGTTTAAATAATTAATTCTTATGATTAGAATGATTATTAAACATTCATGGTTGTTATAATTTCTGTGGTATCACCCAATAGATTGTTAAAATCATATCATATGCATTTCGTATGTTTTAAGTGATTAAAGCATATAGGTTCATTTACATCAGATCAACATCATGTAATTAATGCATCACATTACATATATCATCTATCATATCATATCACATAGATTAAACACATTAACAATTAAAACAAATTAAACATGCATTTAACAATAAGCACTGCATCCATAAATGCATACATCATAAGTAGTCCATCTACATCTAAATCATGGCATCTAATAACACATCTATCATCTAGCTAGCACATGTCACCAGCACATTACATACATATAGCAAAATCAAATCATTATCTAGGCATAGCATCCATCATTGCATCCATAACATAAAATAAAAATAAAAATATTTCTAAACATCAACTAGGGCATTATTGGTATCATACCTCCCCTAATCATAAATCAAACATTTAAACAATCAACTCCAAAATGCCCCAAAGGGGATAAGCCCTTTGGTCAAACCAAAATGCCCCAAAGGACATAAGCCCTTTGGTCAAACCAAAATGCCCCAAAGGTAGCATAAGCCCTTTTGTCAAATCAAAATGCCCCAAAGGTAGCATAGGCCCTTTGGTCAAACCAAAATGCCCCAAAGGCAATAAGCCCTTTTGTCAAACCAAAATTACCCAAAGGGGATAAGCCCTTTGGTCAAACCAAAATGCCCCAAATGTAGCATAGGCCCTTTGGTCAAACCAAAATGCCCTAAAGAGGACAAGCCCTTTGGTCAACCCAAAATGCCCCAAAGGTAGCATAAACCCTTTGGTCAAATCAAAATGCCCCAAAGAGGATAAGCCCTTTTGGTCAAACTCACAAAGGCCCCAAAGGACATAAAACCTTTAGTCAACTAAAAAATACCCCAAAGTACATAAACCCTTTGGTCAAACTCACAAAAGCCCCAAAGGACATAAACCCTTTGGTCAAACTCACAAAGGCCCCAAAGGACATAAACCCTTTGGTCAACTCACAAAGGCCCCAAAGGGCATAAACCCTTTGGTCAACTCACAAATACCCCAACAGATATAAACCCTTTGGTTAAACTCACAAAGGCCCCAAAGGACATAAAACCTTTTGGTCAAAATCACAAAGGCCCCAAAGGACATAAACCCTTTGGTCAACTCATAAAGGCCCAAAAGAGCATAAAACCTTTGGTCAACTCACAAAGGTCCCAAAGGACATAAACCCTTTGGTCAACTCACAAAGGCCCCAAAGGACATAAACCCTTTGGTCAAACTCACAAAGGCCCCAAAGGACATAAACCCTTTGGTCAACTCATAAAGGCCCCAAAGGACATAAACCCTTTGGTCAAACTCACAAAGGCCCCCAAGGCATTATAAGCCCTTTGGTCAACTCACAAAATTTCCCTCAAGCCCATGACTTGGGGCATCCAACGTTGATCAGATCAATGATTACAACACACCCTACAATATTGCCCTAAGTGATCTACTTTTTTTGCTCCATGTGTTTTACTCATAACACATCCCAAAAATGGGCATCTATAGACACCTAAAATATGTCATGTTTAAGAGTCCACTCATATAAGCACATTTGAATACCATATGATAAATTTTGGACCTTTCTAAGAGAAAGCATTGGTCCTAACCACTCAAAATGGTAGTTTTAGCCCATTTAAGCTTAGTAGCTATAGACTGGAGCAGCTAGCTGAGAAACTAGTTTAGTAGCTATAGACTAGAGTGACCAACAATCTTGGCCATTGTAGACTAGAGTGGCCAGCTGAGCAGTCAGTTTAGCTATTGTAGGCTAGAGCGGCCATAGCTAGCCGCTACTGATGATAGTGGCTAAGCCCTAAATATGCAATTTGCCATCAAATTAGCCTAATTTCGGGTGGAAGTGGTAGTTTGCATGCAATAAAGACAAGCGAGATTAACTTTGCATTCCTCATCACAACCATTATACATGAGAGACTCAAGTTCAGATTCAGATATTAGTTAACTATCCCTCAAGGGTAGACAAAAACTTAAATTCTCATGCTAACATCAAGTGCACATGAGGGATTCAGTCCTAGGGTTCAAAAATTGACTTAGGACTTCAAACACTTTATAAGGAGTAAACCTAAAAGCACTAGGGGACATTATTTTATCAATAAAGAGAGAGAGAGAACATCACATATCCAAATTTTGAACAGGTTGGATCATTGAGGAGAGCTTCTAGAGACTTGGAGAGCTTCCCTTGGAGATCAATTTTGTGGTGAAGCCCTATCATATTGGAGGTAAAATCTGAACATATACGATAATCATTCTAAAATTAGTAGTAGACTTGAGCCCATAGCCTTTGGGTCAATAGAGACATATTTCACCTTAGCGGCCACTGTCCTAGACAGTGGCCTGCAACCTAGTCTAAGGTTTAGGTGATAGTTTCTATTATTCTGCTTTCTTCATGTGTTCATGTCATTAGCATAATAATTATTTCAGTATTTGCATTCATAGTATTAGTTTCATTACATATGTTTCCATTGAGCATATTTATTGCTAACAACCTCATTTGGGGAGGCAATCTCAGACATCTAAGCATGTTTTGTTGTTTCATTGATTTCAGGGCTATAGGTCCATCAGAAAGATCTACAACATACGGGAGCAAGAGGATCCCTCTAGGAATTATACCTAGAGAAGGAGGCATATGTAAGTCTTCATATAGTTTTGTGTGTGTCATTGAGAAGCTTTTAAAGGTGCATAATCCATTTCTAGGGGATATTTTATACATTTGCTACCCTCTTTGTGTAAAATAATGTATCAAATGAAGGGTATCTTGTAGAGGGATTTATATGTAACCAGATCTTGGAAATATCAATACAAAGCATTCATTCGTTTATTTCTTCGCACTTCGGTTATGCATTTTATTTTATAATTTTTCATTTAATGCATGCTAGACATTATTAAGATTTAATAATAATCATAAATAGAGTGAGCGGATGGTGCAACTACTTCCCTGGGGTCGCTACATAAACCTACTTTAGGAATGTGTAATACTATTTACCCTAATTTCATTTAATGTAATTTGCTTCCAAATATAGGAGGTTCCACCTAACTAAAGTTCACAAGTATCTTTCTTGCTTATTGTTTGAATGAGATGTCATTGATAGTTGTGTTATTCTACCTATAACTAGCCCACACAATTGTCTTGCACTTTTCACATAGTTTTGGATGCTCATTTTTATTCCTAACTTCTATTTCTTTGTTGAATCTATTGTTTCATAAGACCTAATTTAAAAAAAAAAAATCAATTTAATCTTCTTGTTCCTTTTTGAGGATACTAATTTCCTTTTTGGACAATTATTTGAATGGCAAGCAAGACTATCTTTTGTTGCAAGTAAAATTCAACATGAGAAGTGTATCTAGTAAATATTTTCTTGGATTTTTCTTTATCCTTTTGATCTCTCAATGCTCTTTGATTCACCTTGAAAATTTCTTATAATTTTATATGAATCTTCCATGGCTTCCTTGTAATTTTTAAGGAGCTTCTATGGATTCATTTCCTACCTTTTGAAATGGTAATTCTTTAGAGGGATCTTATGACCCTTTTTTATTTTTTTCGAAACTTGGCTTGGTTGGTGTTTGTAGTTTTATGACCTTATTGGTATTATAAGGGATTTGAGATGCTTTCTTTTTTATTCTTTGAGGTATTTTTGCAACTCTAGTCTTTGGTAAGGGTTTTCACCTTAACACATTTGAATCTACCATGGAATTTTACTTCATAGTGATGATTACCTCTTCTTTTGAGGTTTTCTTTAAACAATATTTTGCGAGGTAATTTTACCCTTGAAAATTTTCTCAAGCTTAATTTTCTTTTTCTCAAATGTGCTATTTTGTCTTCTGTATGCCAAATTTAGAGGAGGATTAGAAGGAAGATTTTCTACCTGCTCTGTTACCACATGTTAGAACTCAATGATTTGATGATGTATTATGAAAGTAAAAGGATGTTTAAAACAATGTTACCCAAATATTACATAGCAACCTACAACTACTTTTGTCCCTTAGTGAATCTCACAAACCATGTATTGAGTGGTTATTCAACTTACATTCACATTATACATGGTGTAATAACTCCTAATAGTTTAATCACTTATATTTAGTAACAAAGTGATAAATGAAATTATTTTCATTTAATTTATTCAGTACTAATAAAGTAGACCTATGATTAGTCATATTCTAAGTATTTAATCTTCTTTACCTACTATAAGGTAATTGTGCCTTCTCTTGGAGAAAGCATCCATTGTAAGTATGTGGTTTGTGAGAACTATGAGCACTTTTATATTTTATTATTTTATAGTTAGTTAACTCATCCATAGTTCTAAATAAATAGATTTAATTATGTTATTATAGTACAAGGATATTTTATTCATACCCAGTGGTTTGACAGTAAAGGTGAGGCATGAGAAGCATATAGCTCTAAAATATATGGGAAAGAGTCTATAATTTTAAAATTTTGAGGTAATAGTAGTAAAAAGATCTAAGCTATGCAATCAAATATTTATAGGACTATCCATCAAACTCTAATACATCCTACCTCCAACAAATCGATGATATGGCATCCTACCAAAGGGAACCTAGGCTAAAAGTGATATTTATCTTCTTATTTTAATATGTAAATGTAATATTTTTGACCTCATAATAAAAAGGATAAATCCATTACTATAAATAATATCATAGGGCTCATTATAAATGAATTTGGCTATTTTATAAAATTTTAGAGCTATGTTCTTTGAATATACTCTAATACTCTTTGATTAATGGAAAATTAAGCTTGGTCTTCATACATGACTATGTCCTAATTGTTTGAACCTCTCCTTGTGTGTATGTGTAAGTGGTGACACCCTACATGTGCTTATTAGTATTTTTTTTTTCTAATTCATGCTTGCATATTAAAGATATGTTGATTGTTGTTGAGACTTCAAAATATTTATTATAGTGAGGTTGAAAGGTTGGATTGAGGAGGGACATTTTTTGTAGGACTGCCCAAAATTTTGAACTTATTTTGGCCATATATCACTCATACAAACTCAGATTGAGATGAAATTTTGAGGGTATATGCCTGAAAAACCCTAGAATGTCTCCACCAATTTTAAAATCATTTGGAGAAACATATATTCTAGAACATCCCTATGTGTGAACGAGATTTTTGACAAGCAACTGTACGAGGGTTTCATCTGGGTTGAGTGCAAGTAGCTTTAGAGGTTGGTTTTTAGGGCCTTCGGGCCCTAGCGGCCAATATTTTTGTGGTTTATGCTCATTATTTTAGTAGGATATATTACAGGAGATCCAAGATGGTTGGAAATCTGTCTTTCAACAGATCATGCTGTGAACTTGAGTGACAACAACTTCCAATTTTCTACACAAAAGAAAAGTGAAACCATACCTTTCCACAACATCTAGGGTAAGGATTAAAGAGATAACAAAATAAGTTTCAAGTAGTTGATCAAAAAATGGCTTAGATCTCAAGTGAATCTGGTGCTAAGGTGCACCCACAAAATAATTCTACTGTGAAAAACCCTATCAAGGGTAAGAATTTCAAGGACTTAGCCCCAAAAATGAATTTTAGGGATGCCCTCCATGGTGGAAAACCTCAACCCAATACTAATATTAATATTAGGGTTTCCCATAAATATCTAAGAATACCTAATATTGATCCCAGGAAAATAGAGTCAGGATGTCTTAAAGCAATTGATGGAACTCCTATTGTTAAGCTTGATATGGGTAACATTCAGATTGGCATTGAAGATTTGGAAAAAATAGGACTAATTTGTTGGTTCGTGGGTTTTCGTCCGAGCCTACCTACTTTCAAAGTTTGGGCTGCAAAAATCTAGAAAACCAAAGGCGAGTTACAAATCTCTATTTATCCAAATTGTTATTTTCTTGTTTTATTTTCTAATAATAAAGATAGAGAGAAAATTTTTCAAGGGGGTCCCTAGTTTTTTGGAAGAGTAGGGATTTTCATGAAGCCCTGGAAACATAAATTTAAAGCCAAAGAAGAGACGCCTTATATAGCTTTCGTGTGGGTTAGAATCTTTGGCCTCCCTATTGAATTTTGGAATCCTACTATTTTTTCTTCAATTGGAAACTCTTTAGGAACTTTTATGATGATTGCTGATTGTACTCAAAATTTTGAACATATTATTTATGCTCGGATTTGTGTTTTAATGGATTTTGACAAAACCCTACCTAAAAATATCACATTACAATTTGGGGAAGACACTTGGGAGCAAGTAGTGGACTATGAGAACATTCCTTTTCATTGTAGAATTTGCCATGAATATGGTCATTTGGCTAGTGCTTGCCCAAATAAAATTCCTGATCAAAAGAAAGAAGATATAAACTCAGCAGGTTTCCAAATGCCTAAGAAGAACACTAAAAAAAACCAGTTATGAAGGATAAATCAAAGTCATCCGCTAATATGTTTGAAACCTTTCCACAAATGATGTCCCAAGTGAGGAAGAGGAAATAATGGAAACAAAAATCTTAGAAACACAATTTAAATATGAAGGGAAGAACTCAAAGATAAAGCAAAAAATAAAAGGTTTTCAACAAAAAAAAGGGCAAAAATTTACACAAAAAAAACAAATTTTTAAATGTCAAAACTTCAAATAATATAGGTCCCAATATAGACTCTATTGAACCCTCTAGTAAAATTTTGGTTGTGTACAAGCATTCTTCAAGGTTAGAAGCCATATTAGATTCAATTGGAGTAAGTCAAGAAATAGGAAAAAAATTGAAGATGGATTCTAATAAAAAAGCAGGTCACAAGACCAATCAATATCATATGGTAAAAGAAGGTGAAAATCTTGTAGAGGAAGGTAATATTAATGCCCTTCCCAAATTTTTTAGCCCTGGTATTAATGAAGATCATCACTTGGAATATTAGAGAACTCAAAGGGAGTCTTTCAAAACAAAATGAAATTAGAAGAATGATTTAGATAAATCATCCACATCTTGTTTTCCTTCAAGAAATAAAGATGTCAATGGAGGATATGGACTCAATTACCAGTAAAATTTGGCCAGCTGGAAAAGTAGTTTCCTTTAGTTCCCAGGGGACTTCTGGTGGCATTGCTTGTCTTTGGGACCCAAAAGAGGTATTTATTCACCATATGGTTGGTAGTTGGGGTCTGTTGGCTATAGCTATTCAAAGTAGACATTCCAACAAAATTATGCTTTGCATTACTATTTATGCTCCAAATTCTTTGGAAGAGAAAAGAAGACAATGGAAGGATATAACTCATATTATCTCTCATTTTCCTAAAGCTTGGATCTTGATCGAAGGATATTCAATACAATCCTCTCTTTGGATGAGAAAATGGGGGGAAATATAAATTTGGACAAAAGCATTGACCTCATGAGTGAATATATTACAAACCTCCATCTTGTGGATATCCAACCAGATAATGGCCTTATGACTTGGTATAATAGAAGACAAGGCTTAGCTTGTATAATGGAGATATTGGATAGGTTTTTGCTCTCTAAAAATTTCTTAATCCATGGTCACATTCCTAAAGTTAAGACTCTTAACAATGTTGGTTCGGATCACTGGCCAATCATGGTGGAAATGTGGAAAACCAATGTGAGTTTCTCTCATTTTTATTTTTAATTAATGTGGCTCAAAGACAATTCCTTTATACCTCGTGTGCAACAATGGTGGAAGAAAGCTAAGCCTAGGCATGGGACTAAGATGTTTTGTTTTGCCAAAATACTACAATACATTAAATCCAAAATCAAGACTTGGAAATAGAAGGAGTTTGGGGATGTTCATAAAAAAATTTGAAGTTATTGCTCAACTTGAAAATTTGAATAAGGAAATATGTTTAGATGGCCTCACAGAGAATAGAAGTGCAGATGAAATTAAACTCACAACTCAGTTAGAGGAATGGGAAAAAGAGAAATATTATGGAAGCAAAAATATAGAATTCAATGGCTCAAAGGAGATCAAAACATAAATTTATTCCACAAATCTCTTCTAGCTTGAAGATCTCACAACTTTATTTCTTCCTTGAAATCATATTCTGGAGATGTTGTCTATACTTGGGATGGCATGAACTCTATTATTGTCGATTACTTTTCCAATATTTTTGTTGCTACTCCTCTTGAATCAGCTTCTCAACAAAATGTTCTTCAAGAAATCTCTTCTCTTATCACTTCTGAGGAGAAATCTATTTTTATTGCTTCTATTACTATCAATGAGCTTCAACAGATAGTTTTTAAAATGCAAAAATGGAAAACACAAGGTCCTGATGGTTTTCCCATTGAGTTCTACCAAGAGTTTTGGGATATCCTTCATGTTGATTTATTAGAGGTGGTGGAAGAAGCCAAGAAATCCAAAGAAATTTTTAAGGTTATAAATAAAACTTATACTACTATTGTCTCCAAAGCTCAAGAGTTTAATCATATCTCAACTTTTAGACCTATTGTTTTATGTAATTTTCTTCTCAAAATCATTACTAAGATCATGGTAGAGAGGTTGAAGCCTCTTTTGTATAATATTATTTCCCTTGAGCAAGGGGTTATGTGAAAGTGCATCAAATAGTAGATGTGATAGTTCTTGCTTAGGAAGTTGTCCATTCAATGGATATGCAAAAATCTCCTTCCATTTTCATGTTGTGGCTGCTCCACAACGTACCCCAAAATTGGGGACCCACCTTTTTGCATATTTTCCAAGAAGACCGAAGTGGCCCATATGCTAAAGATCAAAGAAAAAGTAAAACACCGCAAGGAGAAAAAAGTGTCACAATATCGCGACATGTTGTATTTTCATGGTTCAAAGCAAAGAGAAAAAACAAGGAGAAAAAGTGTCACGATATCACGACATGTTGCATTTTCATGGCCAAAAGAGAAGAGAAAGAACAAGAAGAAAAAGTATCATGATATCGCGACATGTTGCATTTTCACGACCAAAAGAGAAGAGAAAAAGCAAGGAGGAAAAAGTGTCACGATATCGCGAAATGTTGCATTTTCACGACCAAAAGAGAAGAGAAAGAACAAGAAAGAAAAAGTGTCGCGATATCGTGACACTTTGCATTGTCACGGCCAAAAGAGAAGAGAGAACAAAAAAGAAAAAGTGTCGCGATATCGTGACATGTTGCATTTTCATGGCCAAAAGAGAAGAGAAAGAACAAGAAAGAAAATGTGTCGTGATATCGTGACATGTTGCATTTTCGCAGCCAAAAGAGAAGAGAAAAAGCAAGGAAGAAAAGTGTCACGATATCACGACATGTTGCATTTTCATGGCCAAAAGAGAAGAGAAAGAACAAGAAAGAAAAAGTGTCACGATATCATGACATGTTGCATTTTCACGGCCAAAATAGAAGATAAGTAAAAGTGTCACGATATCGCGACATGTTACATTTTTGTGGTCCAAAGCAAAGGAAAAAGTGTCATGATATCATGACATGTTGCATTTTCACGGTCCAAAGCAAAGGAAAAAGTGTCACGATATCGTGACATGTTGCATTTTCACGGTCCAAAGCAAAGGAAAAAGTGTCGCGATATCGTGACATGTTGCATTTTCATGACTCAAAAAGGGTAGGCAGGCAGAGAAACAAAAGTGTCGCAATATCACAAAATGTTGCATTTTTGTGACTCAAAAAGGGCAGGCAGGCAGAGAAACAAAAGTGTCACAATATCGCGACATGTTGCATTTTCACGACTTAAAAAGGGCAGGCAGGCAGAGAAACAAAAGTGTTGTGATATCGCGACATGTTGCATTTTCATGACTCAAAAAGGTCAGGCAGGCAGAGAAACAAAAGTGTCACGATATCACGACTCAAAAGGGGTAAATAGAGTAGTGGACAGTGCTTCTGATATTAGTGATGAACACCAAGATAGTGAAACTGAAGACTGCATAATGACGTGGACCTATAAGGAATAAATCAAAAATTAAATAAGGTAATTTGTCACATAAGGACAAAATACAATGAATAAGACAAAACATTTTATAAGGAATCTTTAATGATTTGAAATCATTTAAGATGGTCGTTACACATGGAAGGAAGCAAACGCATACCCATGTGGAGAAAAGGAAATGTTTTTTTTTTTAAATCAAACGAAAAGTGAAGAAAACCAAACAGAGAAAGCCAAACCATGGGAATGAAACGAACGGTCACAAAATAGAAACGAAAAGCCTTTTTGGAAACCAAAACACATGCATGCACAAGGGAAGGTGAAATGAACAGTCATTGGAAAATGAAGCGAAAAGCTTCCTAACAATTTTAAATACGCCAAGCAAGGATGTTTTGAGGGGTTGGAAACTGCTGCGAGCAGAGTTGTAGATTTGAAGGCAAGAGGGTCATTCTGGACGTTTTCGAGTCATTTTCTTCCATGGACTAGTTTGGGAAAACCATAAATTTCTGTTATTGTAAAATGACATTTTTAATACAAGAAGTTTTAGAAAGTTGCATCTTATGGACAAGAAAGGAGTCATTTTCTGCATGCAATATTAAATGTCTATTTTTCCCCTTTTCAAATTTTAGGCTTGTAAATGGAGTTTATGCAAGTTTTCTTGGTTGCTTCATGCGAATGTTTAAATCTAAAAATCTCATTTAAAACCCTAGGAGCCAGCACTTAGCTTATCCGGATTGTGCTTGTTTTGCAAGTCCAATAGGTTAGGTTGCATGCATGAAAACCTCACATCTTTGGTTTTGTCGAAATAGGATAGCATCATACTGAATGCATTTTATTTTCATTTTCTGCATTTCAATTTTCATTTTTTTTGCATTTTATTTTTCCAAAAATTTTAACTTTTCTTTTAATTTTCAGGCATTAAAATAAACATTAAAAAAATTTCAAAATCCAAAAATAATTTCACCATTGCGTAGGTTATACTTCAAAATTCCAATACACACTTTAAAATTTCATTTTCGGAGTTGTTTAGTATTTTTAAAAATTCATCGAAGTTGCTGTTTTATTACAGATTTTGAAAATTTTGAAAATAGAAAATTTCCATTTTTGGACTGAATTTCATTTTTTTTAGTTTCATGTTTCATTCATGAGCCTATGATGACATTCCCTTCATGAAAATTCCAATTTCATTGAAGGTTTTATGTTTTATGGCATTTTACAAATTTCCATTTTTGGAGCCTAAAATTGCCCTCTCTTCATAAAAATTCTGATTTTACGAAAGAGGGGTAATTTGAGCACTACGTCATGATCATATGAGGGCCAACTCACATTTGCTTTATTTTGGTTCAATGAACAATCACTACAGTTTCATGGTAAAATAAACCAACATTGCCCCTTGTTTACAGTTACTTGCAATCAATAAGGTGTTCCAAGCATTTAAATTGAATATCTTTATTTGAGATTACTAATACATATATGCAAATGCTAATATAGCGGAGACCTTGGAGAAGTCGTTTGTTAAAATTCTTTGCAAGAGGGGATTTGGAACCCAAATCCTAAGGGAGAGTATACTTTCACAATTGGGTGAAAATACCACTCAACAGTTCATTCGGTTAGACTTATCCAAAGCTTATGACAGAGTGGATTGGAACTTTCTTATCAAAATTTTGAGGCAATTTGGTTTCTCTAAGGATTGGATGGATTGGATTATGGGATGTATCTATTCAATTTCCTACTTAGTTCTTATCAATGGCAGACCTTCTTAGTAATTCCCAACTTCTAGAGGTATTAGGCAAGGTGACCCGCTATCCCCTTATTTATTTATCATTCTTGCTAAATTATTGGGTAGGACTATAACCAAAAAGAGGGAAACAAAACCCTTGAGGGAGTTACCATTGATCATGGAGATAGACCTATCTCTCATATTCAATTTTTGGATGACTCTACTCTTTTAGATAAAGCTACAATTAAGGAAGCTTCTAATATTAAGCAAATCATTAGCTATTTTTCTAAGGCTACTGGGCAGTTGATCAATGAAGATAAATCTAAATTTATTTTCTTTCACTGCTCTGCCAAATAGGAATCCATGATCTTGGATAAATTAAGATATAAGACCTCCATTTCGATCACTTATTTAGGTATTTCCATCAATATTGAAAGGCAAAAAAATAAATATTGGAATTGGTTGTTGGACAAAGTCAAGAAGAAAATTGGAAAGTGGACAAGCAAGTGGCTTTCTTATGGGGGTAGAATCACCTTGGTAAAATCAGTCCTTCAAGCTATTCCTATTTATGTATCTTTCGTGTTGAATATCCCAAAGGCTTTTCTTCGAGAACTAGATCAAATCAGTCATTGATTCCTTTGGAGTGGTACTAAGGAGAAAAGAAAATGGGCCTTGGTGAAATGGGATACTTTATGTCTTCCTAAGAATGAAGGGGGGTTAGGATTTTGGTATTCTATTAATAACAACAAATCTTTAGCTACTAAATTATATTGGAGGATGTTGCATAACTCCAATGCTCTTTGGGCTAATAATATTTATGCTAAATATGCTGAGAACAAAAGTATTAAAGACCTTGTTCACTATCAAATTCCCACCAAAGGTTATCCCATTTTAGCAGTTCTTAAGCTGGTGAGGATTTGATAAAGAAAAAATTATTTTTGATCATTCATAATGGTCAACAGGTAAATTTTTGGATAGATTCTTGGGATGGTAACAAGCCTTTTTTGCCACTGCACTATATAATTTGTTCTTTGAGTTAATACTTAGACTGATAAATATTTTACGAACAATGGATGAAACGAATATTTTTGGAAAAACATGTAATTCAAAGGCTAGTAGATATTGGATCCCTATTGAGGACTGGCCTATTCAAATCCTAGAAAGGCAAAGACAAGATATCCAAGGTATCCTTCATATGAGATCTCTCTCTTGGTCCCATGAAAAATATTGTTTTGGACGCAACAACACTAATAAGGGTGAGTATTCAGCTGCTCAAGGTTATTTGACCTTATACCATAATAATACCAACCAATATTCTAACATATTTTCTCAGTTGTGGGTTCAAAACCTCTAGCCTAAGGTGAGGTTATTTACTTGGATTTTATTGCATCATAGGGTTCTTATTGGTGATCAACTTATGAAGCATGGTTTTCATGGCCCTTTTAGATGTGAAATGTGTGAAGAGAATGTAGAAAATCTCAGCCATCTTTTTATTGAGTGTACTTTAGCCTCTGAGCTATGGAGGAGAATGGCCACTTTACTTGGCTTATAGTGGTCCATTTTTTTTTTACTTTTGAATATCTTTGGAGGGATTAGCCTAAACAAGAGGGTGTTGATCATTTTATTAGGCAACTAGTTTGGATGGGTTCTACCATTCTTCTTTGGAATATCTGGAATGAAAGGAATAGCCAAATTTTTAATCAAGATAGGAAGGATATTCACTATATTTCAAAAAAGACCATAGCCAACTTAGTTGAATCAGTCCATCAACTCCTTAATCACCCTCAAAACTCCCACCAAAGATGGGATCAAGTGATGCAAATATTGAAGATTAAATCTTCTAAGGGCAACCAACTTAAAGGGAATGTGAGTATTTGTAAGATGGATAGGACATGAAATTGGCAACCTCCTCCTAAGGATTTTGGAAAATTCAATACTGATGGAGCCTCTAGAGAGAACCCTGGAAAAGCCAGTGTGGGAGGAATTGATAGACTTTCAGATGGATCCTTGGTTTTTACTTTTGCTGAGAATTTGGGTATTCTTTCCAATAACCTTACTGAGGGGCATGGTATCCTCAGAGGTCTTCAAGAGGCTACTAAGATTGGATGGGAAAAGGTGTTAGTTGAGTCTGACTCTCAATTCATGACTAATATTTTGAAGACTCCTTATAAGAATCATAAGGTTGATTGAAGAATAAAAAGAATTATTGAGAATATTCAATTAATCAATATGAGATTTTTGAAATTTTATTACAATCATGTGGTTAGAGATCAAAACAAGAGTGCTAATTCTTTAGCTAATTGGGCTTTGGACAAAGGTGATGGTGGGCTTCATAAATTAGGGAAGCTCTTCTTTCTATTATTTCTTTGGATGGCTCCAATTCTGAAGGTACCTAGTTTCTTCTTACTTTATTTTGCTTCTCTTTGGTTTGATCAGATTATTTTAGTTCCGTATCTCAATATTTTTTTTTTGTTTCCTCTGTTGATTCTTGCCTTAAATGTATTCTGGTCTAGAAAGGTCATTGTTATGTTCAATTTTTTTTTCTTTTTTGTTTTTTTGTTTTTTTTTTTTTTAGTTTTTTAAGGTGTGTGTGTTCTTTTGTTTTGTTTTATTTTTGTGTTCTTTGTGTTGTTTTTTGTTGTTCTTGTGTTTTTGTTGTTTTGTGTTTTTTATGTTTTTTGTTATTGTTCTTGTGTTTTTGTCGTTCTTGTTCTTGTTGTTTGATTTAATTCGTGTTTTTATGTGTGAGTGTTTTCTATGTTTTTTGTTTTTGTTTATTATATGTTCTTGGTTGTTTTTTATTTTTATTTTTATTTAATTTTTTTAATTTTTTAGGTTTTGGTTGTGTTTATTTTTCATGTTTTTTTTGTTATGTCTTTGTAGTGTTCTGTTGTTTTTGTCATGTTTGTGTTTTGTTATGTTGTTCTTGTGTTTTTTCTATGTGGTTCGTGTTGTGTTTTTTTTTATCTTATTGTGTGTGTGTTTGGTTGTGCTTTTCTTTTTGACACACTCAAGGAGCATGTTTTTTTATTTTATTTTATTATATTTATTGTTATTTATTTATTTATTTTTTTAAAATATTAATGTGTTTGTTTGCTCCTTGAGTATGTCAAAGGTGGTAGGCCAGGTTTGAGTCCTAGGTGTTTTTGGCGGAATGGATACCCCTACCTCCTTGGGTCTTACCCGAAAGTGGCATCTCTTCTGGGATGTTTTTCACAAATAAAAAAAATGTTTATTATTGTTATTCAATATTCTTTAAGTGGTACAATGGATCACACACTAACAATGCTATAGTCTTTTACTATGTTTATGTTTTCTATTATTTCTTACAATATCTCACACTCTTACCTTATAAAGTTTTATTCTATGTATTCAATTTCTACATTAGATTAGAATAATATTAAATCAAAATAGGTTATTGGGGATATGGATTGAATTATAAATTTAAGGGGATTGAAAACCCCTTTTCCAAGGTATTGGAAATAGGGTACAAGTGTGATCTCAAATTAGTTAGCCCTATGGATCAACAACTCTTATTTTCATGCACCATGGAAGACATTCGACCTCCTTTTGATTCATTTAAATCTAAATCTATATCATTCTAATTCGAATCCTATTATATTTATTAGAGGTTTTATATGATTTACCATGATCTATCAAACTTATCATCTACCCAATAAATCATTGCTCTAAGTGACCTAGATCTAAGTTTTTATTTCCATAAAAAACCTAATAAATCTACACAAAGTTTGATAGATAAAGTGGATGGAAATTTCATTCCAAATAAAACCCATAAAATTTTCTGTGTCTAAAATTTTATGGTTCTTTAGGATCATTTCAATTCATCAAATATTTACCTCATTGCTACTTTGTATCTTTTATTTATTATAAAGTTTTAAAATATTTTCAAGTTAAGTCTAGAATCCTATGATTCATTGGAACTATTTGGTGATTCATTAAAAATATCACTTGAGTTAGCCTACATTACCTTATTTAGACACAAATTTCATTTATCTTTAGGCTACGTCCTAATTTAAGTGATTCATAAAACTAATTCAACGATTCACTATATAAAGTTTTTGATGTATCATTGGCACCATCATTTTTCCTGAATCATGAAAGGCCATGCATTAGTTCTTGCAATTTTTTGTATTCCAAAAAGTTGCTAAAACATCTAGTGATTTATTGGAAGTAGCCTAATTTGCTTCTTTCAATAAAATTTATCCATTTTTTGAGTTTTGTGTTATGATAGGTGTTAGTACTTCTAGATAATTAATTAGATTCCTCAATTCTTCTTACAAATACAATATCTAAATTAAGAGATAATTTAAAAGAACCATAATAGGTGAAATTTATTGAGTACAAACAAACAAAAATCAAGGCAAAGAAATTATTCCTTGTTGTTTAGATACAAAGTGTAGAAGATAACTTCATTGACCATATTGAACAAGATTCAATGGTTGGTTTCACTACCTAAAAATGTGCTTTCATCTATAACTTAGATAAAAGTATATTTTTCTAACCTTCCACTTGTGGATCATCAATAACATATGTCAAGTGTTAATCAAGATAGGGCTATGACCCCTCATACTAATCCTTATATCATCAAAAAAAAATTATTTAACCCAAATTAGGCCTCTCAAGCCCTCCCAAATCAAGCACCACTCCCCCATAAAGTTCTTATAGCTTGGTATCTCAAGGTTGTATTATAACTTCCACTTCTACTACACAAATGGTAAATTAATTAGTATCCAACCAAATCAAAACTTACAGGTTGAGTTTAGAAATTGAGAAAATATCAATCCATCCCAAGTTATTACCAACAAAGTAACAAAAATAAGCCAACAAGTGGTTCACTCTAGTCAAATGACTACTTATTCAGTGTTAAACCAATACTCAAGTGGAACCACTCGACCACTCACTCACATCCCATAAAATCAAGGATTCCAAGGTTTTCCCGATCTAATCCATCAACATATTCTATAGAATCCAACAAATCCAAATATATACTTGGGTGGAAAAAACTTGTTTATGCCTAATCCCAATTCAATACAATTTTTTCTCAAAAGTAACATAACCCAAACCTATAAATGGAGGCTCAAAACCCACTACCATTCTATTGAGGCTATCCTACTCAATATATCCCATCTCCTCTTTTCAATCCACAAATTTCCCAACAAATCCCTAGAGGTATCACCTATCAAGATCTACTTATTAAACCTCAACTACAAAATTCTAAATTATATAACCCAATTATACCTAATCCTCCTCCAATGATAAACCATAATCAATAGCATATCTATCCCCAATAGTAAATGGTACCTTATGTGCACCAATCCCAATGGTGTATTGTATCTTATGAGAAGATTTGGATCCTTGGTAATGGCTATTCAACCCTTTTCCAACTCAATGTAATGCAGAGACATCCCGAGGATAACATCCATTATTATAACACTAGGTTCATTAGGACCTTATATTTCATACCTCTCAACAATAGGATTTCAAATGAGTAAGATTACCCTATCGTATTAAATACCTGCAATTTGAATTGGTCCTATTTGTTTATAATTTCAATTCTAAAACCTTATCTAGAGATTTACAAGAGGCTACTCAAGCTAAAGATATTCATCTAAGTAGGGAAGCTATCATCTACCCCACCTATGGCCTATGTCACATACATGAAGTCATTTTACAATCCATTAGTACTATCAATACCACCTAGTATCAACCTCATCCTTGGTACTCAAGTTTAGGATATAGCAATGCAACCTAATTCATCTCCTATTCCCAAGTCAACTCTCCTACATAGTCACCCACCATGGACAAAATCCATAATCTACTATCTTATTCTAGCCCCAAATACCAAATTTACCCTCTCCTTCACAACCTAATTATGATACTAAGGCCATTCTATAACAACAAATCTTTGATAAAATAAATGAAGAAAATGTTGAGTGTGGTAGATACTTTAGTAAATAAAGACAATAAAAAAAAGAGACAACGATAGTAATTTCTAGTAGTAATAGAATTGAAAACCTAGGAAGACTTCATTCCTCACCAATGAGTGGATACCTTGGTAAAATATTGGGTTGAACACTAATCAAGCATAGAATAATATGGTTAACACCCATGCATTTAGGAATACATTTTGGTGCCTCATATGCAATGTTAGGCATAATTTCTTAGACTATGTTGTGGCAATAAGAAATGTCCAAACCTTAATATATAATAAGTAATACTAAGCACAAGAAAATTTGATGATTCAAACCAAGAATCCCCTCTCACCATCACTTGAAGAAAATATAAATCATAATTCTACTAGAATAGACTCATCAGGAAAGGTACAATAGTGGATTACAAACTTACCCAATCTAAGGAATTCTATTCTAGAAAACTTTGGTGATTGTAATTATGAAGGTGAGGGAATCCTTGAAGAGAAGGAAATACCACCTAATAGAAAAAGGAAATTATAACAAGGATTAAAATGAAATAAGTGGAAGAGCAAACTAGGATCTAAAATGACCAAATTAAACCACCACAACCACTTGACCCTAATGTAAAAACTACCATACTCAAAATGGGTGACCCCTATAGGTTAAAGATAAGGATCCAATGGCTACAAATTAGGATTTAGATCTTAAGAGAGACCAATAAATAATTTTTCATTGGTCCCTAGAGTTTAAGAACAAAATTTAGATTCACATAGAACTAGGGGAAGAATGATGATAATAGGGAGCATAAAAAATAAGAAAAGTTACAAAAGGAAGTTGAGAGAAATTTGAGATATCTATCATCGACTAGTGAATATTGGTTACCAACCAATAGGTAATGTAGAAATATTTCTCTAGGGAATGAAGGTAATCTAACTAGGATAAGATTTAATATTTCTAAATAATTAAAGAAAACACTAGAAAAGGTGAGCATATTGGAGGCTATGACATTACTAGGCTAAAGAAATTTACTCTAGGAAGAACTAGAAGAATAGGAATGAAGTTATGCCAAGGGTAAAACTATCATTACTAATTTTCAATGCATTTACACAATAGAACTTGATGGTACGAGAAACTTTAGATATATATTTAAATGATGTATATTTTTTGAATGATCCAAAACCTAATGGAATTAAACCATCTTCGCTTTTTATCACTCTAAATATTAAAAATTATATCTTGAGTTGTTGCATCATTGATTCAGAAGTTGTAGTGATTGTCATGCTAAGAGTCATTTATGAGAAAATATAGTTTTCATATACAACAATAGCTAGTAGGCCAATTTATATGGATAGGATATAGATCAATGTCATGGGTGTATTGAAGGATCTAGTAATTATTGTGGGAAAAAAATCTTGAGTTTATCATAGTTCAAAATTTTTTTTTGGTTGATCTTTCTCCTTATTTTAGAATGTTGCTATCTAGGGAATGGACTAAAAATTTATATAAAAATGGATATGTAGTAATGGAATACACTCACATGAAATTTTATTGAGATGGAAATATAACTACCATAGAGAAAAACCCCCTTGTAATTAGCTCTACAGAAGTTTAGTGATTATGGGACAATTAGTTAAAAAAAAATCCTAAGTTTATAAATGATAAATCAATTGAGTGAGAATTAGTTTTCAAAATATATATGATCAATGGTATACTAAAATACAAAGAAAATCAAGAAGTATAATTAATATTTAAATAAATACGATTGGAAAAAAATTTAGTATTTGAGAAACCAACTAAAATCCTAGTATTAACTAGTCAGAGTTAGATCAAACATGGGTCATGTATTTTAATGGTGGTAGGACCAAAAATGGAGTAAGCACTAGGATACATATCATTATCCCACAAATTAAGGTTATGAACTATTCATGTCATATCTTATTCCATTATGCTAACAATATAGAAAAATATAAAGCCTTGTGTAACAAATAGAGAAAATCTAAAAAGTTGGATGTTAAGAAATTGAAATTTTTTGTGATTCAAAACTTATTATAAATTAGGTAAATTTATCATGTGCTACTAAGAATCAAAAATTAAAATCTTATTGATAATAATTTTAAAATATTTTAGAGAGTGTTGATATCAATGAGATCATCATGATACTAAGAGAAGCAATACTAAGGTTGATAAACTTTAAACTTTGGCTATAAATTTTGATCCTACTATAGATATGTGGGATAGACCCAAGGGTTGGACATGATATTCTAAAATTGGTCTCAAATAATTTGGATCACTATCAAGTATTTAATAATGATGAGCAATTCATATTGTTCTTCATCAAAGAAGAATAATATTTCAAAAATCAAAATGAATATGGAGATAACATCAAAGATGGGGTGACCTAATATAAGACCAATAAATTTCCAAAAGGGCTAATCACAGTAGAAATTTTATTCAATACTAATAAAAATACCAAGAAATCCAAAATTAAAGCAAATCCTTCATCATACCACCCTATACAAGTAGTTGAAGGATGAAATCCTCTAATTGGAAAGGAATGCATTAAATAAGAGGTTCATGTCTTCAAATATTTTTGTAGCAAGTATAATAGTGTGGATTTTTGAATTTATGAGGACCTAAAGGTGTATGATGGGAAAAGTATCAAGTATTATATTGTTCTAGAACTAGAAGTGATTGTTTTGACAAAAACAAAGTTTATTAAACCTAAAGATAAAGGCAACGATGAAGAAGAGCTCCTTGAGTTGTTACAAGCCCAAATCATCTTCCAAACAAGTATTCTACATAGGTAGCTAACTTGGTTCCTATTAGAAATAAAATTAAAGATATCAAGCTATGTGTTGATTTTAGAAACTTGAATAACACCTCCTTAAAGGCTCACTATCCACTCTCATACATGGACTAGATTATTCAAAATATCATTGGGTCACAAATGATGTCACTATTGGATGGATTTCTACGGTATAATCAAAATTGGGTAAAATATGATGACCAATGCAAAAACAATTTCACAACCAAATGGGGTATAATCACCTATTAGAGGATGCCATTTAGGTTATCAAATATTTGTACCAGCTTCTAGAAAGCCATGGATATTGCACTTATAGTTTTGATTGATGAAATAATTGTGGTATCCTTAGATGACCTAATATTTTTATCAAAGGAAATATTAAAGCATATTGATCATCTAAAATGGTATTCCAAAGGTGTCCAAAATTTTGTATATCTCTAATACTTAGAAGTAAATTTTCTTTGTGTAGGAGGAAAAGCTTTTGGGTCACATGGTATCTACATATGGGATCACTATTGACCCTAGTCACATCAAGGCCGTGAAAGGGTTATCATTACTATCTCTAGTCAAAGTCATTAGGTCCTCTTGGGCCAAATCTAGTTTGTATCAATATTTATAACCAAATTTGCACAATTAGTCATGCAAATCACCAAAATACTAAAGAAAGAAACCATATTTGTTTGAACTAATGAGGTAAAAGGAGCATTCCAATTAAATAAGGAGGCTATAAAAAAAGAACGTATCCTAATTAATCTTGACTTGATGAAGTACTTCTACCTATATTTGTTTGGTACTGATGAAATTGTAGTTGTAGTATTAACTCAAAAGAACAACAAATATGAAGAACATCTTATTTCTATCATGAATTAGGTGCTTCATAATAATGAAGAAAAATACACATTCTTATAAAAGTAGGTGTTTTCCATATGAAGGCATTAAAGAAATTTAGGTATTATCTATATCAAAGTAAGACTATCATCTTCATCATACATTCATTAATAATTTCCATAGTTCTACATGTCAATTAGGAGAGAAAAGAGTAGGATGGGTCAACAAAATCCAAAAATTTGATACAAAGATAAAACCAACCAAACAAGTAAAAGTTAAATTCCTTTGTGAAATCCTATCCATGGCTTGTGCAAGTGAATAGGTAGCATTGGTTGAAGAACTTAATGTAGGAAACCTGAATGGATAAATAGGCTATATCAAGTAGTACTCCAAACATAAGAGTTACCTAGAGGATTGACAGTGTGATGAGGGCATCACGTCCATGTTATTTAGTTCCTAAGCATAGGGTTATTATATATAGTTTCTAGGATATTTTATTTTTTTAATAATGCATGTGAGATTCACCCTTGCATAAGATTCTAGTTGGATTTTGGAGAGCTATAGTTGGATTCTAGTTACTTATTTAGCCATTAATTAGCTAGTAATTATCTTCAGTTAGAATTCTTCCTCCCTATTCCTCCTCGTGCAAGATATTGATGAGATGTTATTATATTTTAGGCATTGGATGTCTATTTAGACCTTAGTGAATTAATAAAAATCGTATGTTGGCTCAAGCCATTTCATTGGTATTAGAGCACCGATCTTGTGTGCTCAATTGGAAACTTGAAATTTTACCATTTATTTGAAATATTTGCCATTGTCCAACGTAGTTGTGCTAGTTGGCATAATTTTTGGTTGGTTGAATAAAATTTGTTTAGGCATATTTGAATAATTTTTTTTATCAAATTATTGACCCAAGTGGTCAAACTATGTGGTGAAATATGGAGTGCCATTGGCATGACCACCTCTACCTCAAAGGCCATGTGGGTGAGTCCAAGAAAAAAAGCATGTATCATCTACTTGGTTGTTATGAGCAGTGTGTAAAGCCACTAATGACCACCAACTGGTGGTTGAATATAAAAAGGAATCATTTCCCTTTTAAGGCATTAAAAGTGCCTTCCCACATCCCATGTGGGATAATTAATTACTTGAAAATGAAGATTCCTTCCATTATACTGTGAGACGGTGTGTTAGCCATGAAGCTTGTGTTACCTAGAGGATCAAGCACTACCAATTGTAGCCTATTTTCATTGAATAGCTCATGGTAGAGGCCTATGGTCTAACTTCATTGTGGTTTGTTACTGGTTTTGGGATGTGAGAAAAACCCTACGATAAAAAAGTCTCTGTGGCACCTGAATCCACTTACCGTGTATCACCCATGGATTTCATCAAGATTTCTTCAATGCCATGGACCATCACCATCGACACCATAAATCAGCCATTGATAAACAACCATATTTTAGCTAAAGCATGATCTCATACATCACCATTATTATTGATGGTTGATAAAAAATTATGATTAGAGGGAGGTTTAATTTTACTTCTCTCATATTTTAGCTAAAGCGTGATCTCATACATCACCTACAGGTAACTATGCACCCTATTTCAATTGCAACAAACACTGTGTAAGCCATGTGTTAGCCATATAGGATTTTTACCTGTAAATCCCAGTCAATCCTAAAGTCCCATGTAGTGTTGTCTTGGAGGTTTATTTGTTGTATCACCCAAGCACATATCCCATATTGGTGCCATGAAAAGAGCACCAACTATTTAAATTGGCAAACACCCTCTTTGACCACCACACGATGGTCATGCTAGGCACTGTTGAGAAGCAACACACCCCCACTGAAAAAATGAAATTCCATCCTTTGAAAAA
The DNA here is from genome assembly GCA_028583015.1 of Wollemia nobilis. NCBI lineage: Eukaryota > Viridiplantae > Streptophyta > Pinopsida > Araucariales > Araucariaceae > Wollemia > Wollemia nobilis. Next base: position 15,038,660 of record JAQPPZ010000135.1, read on the forward strand.
TTTTAGCTTTCATTTTGTAGTAAGGACCTTCTTGATGTTTTCCTAGTTTTTAATTCCATTTTTCTGCTTGCCTCCTTTTCAAAGTTTTGCTTACATCAAAATGTCCAAGTAGGCTTGCATTTGGCTTTGATTTATTTTGGAATTCACTTCTTTAATGTTAGAATCTTTCTGGATAAAAAAATATTTCACTGAATATGTAAAATGCAAATGCAAAGTACTGATGAATAAATTCATTTGAGTCAACTTGCAATTTTTGGTAAATTTGCCTTTTTTGGAGGCATCGCGATTTCGCGATATTTTCCATTTTTGGAAATGTTGCGATTTCGCGACGTGTTTTGAGTCAGAAGCCTAAGGCATGGCCGTGTCACAAAATCGTGATACGGTAGAGAGAAGAAGAACAAGGCATGGCCGTGTTGTGATTTTGTGACGTCACAAAATCGTGACGTGATAGAGAAGAAAAGCCTAAGGCATGGCCATGTCGCGAAATCGTGATTTTGTGATGTCACAAAATTATGACACGACAAAGAGAAAAAAGCCTAAGGCATAGCCGTGTCGCAAAATCATGACGTCGCAATTTTGTGACGTCGCGAAATCATGACACAGTAGAGAGAAGAAGCCTAAGGCATGGCCGTGTCATGAAATCATGACACGATAGAGAGAAAAAGCACAAGGTATGGCCGTGTCATGAAATCATGACACGATAGAGAATAAAAAGCACAAGGCATGGCCGTGTCACGAAATCGTGACGTCACAAAATTATGACACGACAGAGAAAAAAAAAGTACAAGGCATGGCCGTGTCACAAAATTGCAATGTCGCAATTTCGCGACATCGCAAAATTACGACACAATAGAAAGGAAGAAGCAGAGTGCAAAGGAGACATCGCGATTTCACGACATGTCTCGAAATAGTGACATGTCACGGTTTCGTGGCAAAAGAGACAAGAATGCAGGGGGACGTCGCGATTTCGTGACAAGTGTCAAAAAATAAAACCGACATATAGTGAACATTAGAATTTTAATTTAATAGTATTAAAATACTAATCCTTGTTTGTATTTTGCAGAAAGCGAGCTGGCAGTTGCATACTAGCGGAAGTAATGGCGAAAAAGGACAAAAATCAGCATGGATCAAGCAAAGGCCGTCAAATGGAAATGTGAGATGCCAAGAATTTTTTTTCCATCCAGATTTTACAGATCTGGCCACAAAGAGATTTTACGATTACTAACAGCTGCCCATTTAATGAAATATGTCGGCAATTGACCGAAAAATGAAAATATCTACACAAAGTTATCGGAAGTTGCCGATGGACGCATTTAACAGAAGAATTTATGGTGAAAGTAATGGCGTGTAAAGAATTTTAACTCAGAAGCGGCTCTACAAAGATAAAATGTCAGAGAAACTAGTGACTCATTCTGAATTTTTCTAAGGAATTAATGAGGCGCTCCCGGCAAGTGCACCAGAAATATGAAGATATTTACTTACGCAGTGCCCATTTATGGAATATATCGACGACCGGCCAGAAAACGAAGATATTTACTTGTAGTTACAGATGGATGAGAATAATATCAGATCATGTCTTTTCCATTTATGGCAAGTAACTGCACTAAGATTTGCAGAGTGGTTAGGGTTTATTCAAAACTCTATTTTTAAAGGGGCTTATATTGTAAAACCGAGAGAGTAAGGTTTAGAGGATAAGTTTTAGGGTTTGAGAAGAAGATATTTTTGAAAAGATCAGGGTCTGTCCTGAGTCTATAAATACTTCTTTTGAATGTAAATTTTAGAGGCAAAAACTTAGAAATACAAGCTATTGGAGCAATTTTCTACAAATCTTGTTTGAATGCTTTGTTCTGGACTTAGAGTTGGTGTGACTTTCATTTTCTGTGATAGCGTGGCCAGGAGCCTAATCTCTTTCAGATTGTGATAAGTTCATCTTCTTTTGTTTTTGTTTCATTAAGGTTTATTTAATTTATGCTGTAGATCCGTGTTACCGGGATTGGATATGCTGCTAGGCTTCATTTTCTTTATTGTATGTTAGGGAAAATTACAGATTTAAGGTTCAAGCCTGTTCTAATTGCTCTGTCCTCACTGTGCGAGCTAGGATGTTGGTGAAAGATACCAATTTTAACCGACTTCCCTTTTTTTTATGATTTTCTTTTAGATCTATTGTTGTCTTTGTCTTATGCTCTTAGTGGAAGGTGATCTTAGAAAGCTGGACACTTTCCTCTTTGATTTTGTTCTATTTTGAAGCTAACCGGTATAACTAAAATTGGTAGTTTTGGTTTTGCAGCTAAGTTAGATAAATTTCTCTTTTTGCCCTACCCTACTCTCTCTGTTCCACCGATTGAATGATCCATTTTTATTTTCTTTTACATTTGTCTTTTATTTAAATCTGCTAACACATAAAGAGCTAGATCAAAGAACTGATTGTAAATCTGAGTGTCTACCAAGATAACCAATTCCAAAAACATTATTGAACAAGTTTAGAACCCATTGTAAGGTAACAGACAGTCCACTTGAAACTATTCCAGAAGCGAAAAAGAGTGAATAGACATTTGACCCAACTCTGTAACTCACACCTTGGATATCCAGTAAGATCCTAAAGTGAGTGGGATTTATCCCTTATAAGTGTTATCAGGATTTTATGCTCATTCTTCATAGGGTGTGTATAAAAGTCGAACCAACATTTAAAATTGGCGCTAGAAGGAGGGCCTTGAACTCTGTTCAGTATTGTAAGTTGTTTGTGCAGAGTCTAGTATTTTATTTTTTGAATCCTTCTCCCTCCTCCTCAGCCTTTTAAAACTTGTTTGTTTGAGTTTTTGCCTAAATAGCGGAACTCAACACCAACATTTAAAATTGGTGCTAGAAGGAGGGCCTGAAGTTCAGTAGTTTGTTAAGGATTGTAATATTATAAGTTGCTTGTGAAAAGTTGGATTCCACTTATAGAGTAACAAGGTACCATTCCAGAGCTAGAGAGCTCCTGGTGCCTGAGTTAGAAACTCCAAGAAGAAGCAGCCTTAGAAGGGCCAAGTCCTTGTCTGGAATAGTCTTGTCACCACTTGTAGTTACTCCAACTACAACTGAAATTATCATCGTCAATCAAGTAGTAATGGCAAACTGGTTGGGTTCCACTACCTTAAATATCCCGGGTGTAGCCCATGACCTGCCCATAAATCTTGAGAGATATATTCCTAGATACAAGCATGATGGAACTAGGACAGCAGAAGAACATCTAGTAGCATTCAAGAATGCTCTAAAATTGTTAAATGTACAACATGAAGATGTGGCTTGCAGATTGTTCCTGTTCACTCTCTAGGAGGAAGCTTACGACTAGTTTCTAAATCTCACTAACAATTCTATTACCAGTTGGAATGACTTGGAAAAGGTTTTTGTATCGTAGTTTGGTGAAGTAATAGATCCCAGTGTATTATATCAATAATTTTTTGGTACTAAAAGAGAAATAAATGAATCTGTTAGATCTTACAATGTCAAATTTCAAAAGGCTTATGGTAGACTGACTGGTTATTATGTGCCAAATGCAGACCTGGCATTGGAAATTTTTAGGAATTCTCTAGATCCAATGACTTATGTTTTCTTGAAAAGAGATGCCTCTATTACCAATCTAATAGAGGCTTACAAAGAAGCTTTAGTTCTAGAAAGGCAATTGGGGCCTCAACCTTTAAGTGCTCATCAAATTCCTTTGGTCACACAAGGTACCCCTATCTTCAATCCCATACCACATCAGATGATGTTGCTAGTACATCAAAATCCACCATCAAGAAATCCATTGGCTATAACACCTACTAAAAATGTACAGATTTCGAAGAAAGAATCTGATAACACAAGAGTTGAAGAAGTTTCAAGGGTAGTCCAAAAGTTTGCAAATGACTTTTTAACTTTCAAAAGGCAAGTGTCCACCAGCAAAAACCCAAACAAATTTCTTTATCAACAAAAAAGATTCACTCGGCCCCCATACGAACCCAATAAAGATTATAAAGGTAAAGGTCATGATGTAAATATTTGTGATTTGGCTTTGCCTAACTGGTGCAGGATACATGCTACTTCTCAGAGACGGGGAATTGGATTGTCTAGAATTTTGTAATGCCTTTGAAGCTTTATCTGGTGAGTTGATTTCTCCTGAACATCAAAGAACTGCGGATGCTCCAAGTTCATCTAAACATAGTGCAGCTATGGTGTTAGATTCTTTCACTTTTCTAGAATAATCAAAGAATGTTATGGAGCTACCCATGGATGAAGTACAAGCCTTTCAACAGTACAGGAGGGATAGCTACAACCTTAGAAATCTGGAGCCCAACACTACATCTACCCCTCCGGACAACTCCCACAATGTTCCTCCAGATCCATATTCAAGCAATAACCCATCTCCACCCAAGGGAGGAAATACGAGAGGACCAGATGCATTTGTCCCTCCACTCAATAAGGGATATAATATAGTGGAGGAAATGAAGAAGATCAAAGCCAACATCACTCTTCATGAGTTGGCCCAAATTTTAGAACAGAGGGATAACCTGATCAAAACATATTCTGAACCTACTACCAAACCTTTGGAAAAGGGAAAGAAGATGGCAAATGCAAATGTGGCCATGTATAAAGAGAAGATTGAAGTTTTGCCTTTTCTACTGACTGTCCAAATATTTGGGAAAAATTTACATAACTGTCTAGTAGATTCAGGTGCTTCAGCTAATGTTATGCCTTTGGCCATTTGTCAACAGTTGGGTTTGACCCCCATGAACTCCGAGATGAGAGTCATCCAATTGGATAAGTCTGAGGTTAAAGTGGTAGGTGAACTTTAGAATATACACATCCAGCTAGCATCTAAGCCGAGAGCACAACACAGAATTGATATTCAAGTGGTGGATATTTCTATAGGATACAGAATGCTTCTGAGCAGGGATTGGTCAAAATCCTTGAATGGGTACTTGGCTACTGATTTTTCTCATATGTGGTTACCCTGGAATGGTTTTGCAAATCAATTAAAAATCAATAGAGAACCAAGATATAAACTCATGATCACAGAATATAATGCCAAAAATGAGACTGTTAATCTTACTGAGGGTTGTTATATCGAGGTTTATAATTTGAAAACTACTCAAAAGGAGAAACCGGTTAAAGCTCACCTTGATCACGATAATGAAGTTGGGATACTTCATATTGATGCAGCTAAGTTTGAGCAAGGTTATGGTATAGGGGATGTTCTTAAAAGACCAAAAAATCAAACCGGTTTTATGTCTTGTCACTTGTAGTTTCCATGGATGAATAATTTGGCAGAATATGAAGCATTAGTACCAGGATTAAAATTTGCTTTAAATTACTTTGATCATGCAGATACGAAAACTCGTATGTTGGACTTGTTTGATTTGTAGGGTGGACGACTTCAATCTGTGGAGCGTTTTAGTCGACACCAAGAGACAGTCAAGCGCTGGCTTGACGAAAAGACCAGGGTGAGCACTTTTAATCATGCAGACCTGGTGCTTCTATGGGACAAGGCCCAAGAAAAGAAATGTAAACACACAGAGCTATAACCTTTATGGACAGGGCCATACCAGATTGCCAAGATCCTAGGTAATAATGCATTTCTTCTACAGGACCTGGAGGGTAATTTTTTGAACCTTCTTATTAATGGTCAATATCTAAAGCATTATTTCTCAGCTGTTCCATCCAATATATCATTTGAATAAATCATAAAGACGTTGTAACCTGTGTATATATTGTAAATAAGCTTTGAAGTAGTTTGTTTTTATTTTATTTTGTTTGATTTTAAAGTTCTGTGGGTCTGTACAAAGTAGTTTTATTTTATTTTATTTTTGTTTATCCTTTGGGGTCTGTACAAAGTAGTTTGTTTTTATTTTATTTTGTTTGATTTTAAAGTTCTGTGTTTTATCCTTTGGGGTTTGTACAAAGTAGTTTGTATTTTTTATTTTTTTTTATTTTAAAGTTTTGTGTTTTATCCTTTGGGGTCTATACAAATTTCTTTTAGCTTTTAAAAATTCTATTTTTTTTAAGTTTTGCCTGGGCAGTAAAGAAAGAAATCAGCCTTTAAAAAAAATTGTTTTTATTCTGAGTTCAAAATCCCGTGTTCATTTTGTTTTATTCTAATTAATAGATAGTCTACTTAAACTGAATAGTGGAACTATTTTGTTATTTAGAACAACAGTAGAAAGATAATTGGATTTTGTGTCTTGCTTGCCACAATTATTTTAATTATAAAGAAACTGCTATACTGTTTGGCTAGAGAAACTCCCAAGGAATCCAAGAAAAGTTGGTCATAAGAGGGGACTCTGATTCATGAAATTATTTAAGTGACCATAGAGGCTATCAGTACCCAGGCTGAGGCAGTTTCCAGATCGATGAAGAATAAAAAAAAATTGTTTTTAGCAAGGCTTTCCAGTTTTTGGTATATTTCAAAATAGAGAGAGAGATACAAGGTGAAAGTTGAGCAAGGCAGCATAAAACTGGCACTCTGTTATTTCCCATACAAAAAAAAATAGAGAGAAGAAGTTATGTAATGAAAGAGATAGCCAAGGCTTCAGAAGATGTTTTCTTTTACCAAGTTGTAGATACTACCTCACAGTTGTGGATCAGGGTTGTGAAAATCTAAAGAGTAACTCTGTCGGGGCTGTAAAAGGCTAAACTAGTAAACAGAGCCCTACTCGGTTTCCCCTTTCACAATCTAGAAAAGCTGATCAATCCAAAGTACAACATTTGAAGGCCCAATCATTCTTGAAGAAAGTTTTATATGCTTATAATTGCACATCAAAAATCTTCCTTAAGTGATTCAACCTAGTATGTCCTTGGGAAATTTTAACAACTATCAGGTAGTAGTTAAATTATTTTGAAAAATATTTGTGGCAAGGCATGGTACATGGTCTATATTGTTTTGAAACTAGAGTCCTGGATTCTAAAATAGTGCTACTATTTTACTCGCAGATATCGCCATTTGTTGAGAAGCAACACACCCCCACTGAAAAAATGAAATTCCATCCTTTGAAAAGTTTTAGCTTTCATTTTGCAGTAAGGACCCTCTTGATGTTTTCCTGGTTTTAATTCCATTTTTTTGCTTGCCTCCTTTTCAAAGTTTTGCTTACATCAAAATGTCCAAGTAGGCTTGCATCTGGCTTTGATTTATTTTGGAATTCACTTCTTTAATGTTAGAATATTTCTGAATAAAGAAAATCTTTCACTGAATATGTAAAATGCAAAATGCAAAGTACTGATGAATAATTTCATTTGAGTCAACTTGCAATTTTTGGAAAATTTGCCTTTTTTGGAGGCATCAAGATTTTGCGACATTTTCCATTTTTGGAAATGTCACGATTTCACGACGTGTTTTGAGTCAGAAGCCTAAGGCATGGCCGTGTCGTGAAATCATGACATCACGATTTTGCGATGTCACGAAATCATGACATGACAGAGAGAAGAAGTACAAGGCATGGCCGTGTCGTGAAATCATGACACAACAGAGAAGAAAAGCCTAAGGCATGGCCGTGTCGTGAAATCGCGATGTCGCGATTTCACGATGTCACGAAATTACGACATGACAGAGAGAGAAAAAGCCTAAGGCATGGCCGTGTCATGAAATCGCGACGTCGCGATTTCACGACATCACAAAATCACGACATGGTAGAGAGAAGAAGCCTAAGGCATGGTCATGTCGCAAAATTGCGATGTCATGATTTCGTGACGTCGCAAAATCATGACACGACAGAGAGAAAAAGCATAAGGCATGGCCGTGTCATGAAATCATGACACGACAAAGAAGAAAAAGCACAAGGCATGGCCGTGTCACAAAATCGTGATGTCGCAAAATCGCAATGTCACGATTTCACGACGTCGCAAAATCGTGACACGACAAAGAAGAAAAAAAGCACAAGGCATGGCCATGTCATGAAATCATGACATCACGATTTCGTGATGTCACAAAATCACGACACGATAGAAAGGAAGAAGCAAAGTGCGAAGGAGACGTCGCGATTTCGCGACATGTCACAAAATCACATGTCATAGTTTCGCGACAGAAGAGACCAGAATGCAGGGGGACGTCGCGATTTCGCGACATGTGTCAAAAAATAAAATTGGCATATAGTGAACATTAGGATTTTAATTTAATAGTATTAAAATACTAATCCTTGTTTTTTTTTTGCAGAAAGCGAGCTGGCAGTTGCATACTAGCGGAAGTAATGGCGAAAAAGGACAAAAATCAGCATGGATCAAGCAAAGGCCGTCAAATGGAAATGTGAGATGTCAAGAATTTTTGGTCCATCCAGATTTTACAGATCTGGCCGCAAAGAGACTTTACGATGACTAAATAGCTGCCCATTTAATGAAATATGTCGGTAATTGACCAAAAAATGAAAATATCTACATAGTTATCAGAAGTTGCCGATGGACGCATTTAACAGGAGAATTTATGGTGAAAGTAATGGCGTGCAGAGAATTTTAACTCAGAAGTGGCTCTACAAAGATAAAATGTCAGAGAAACCAGTGACTCATTCCGAATTTTTATGAGGAATTAATGAGGTGCTCCTGGCAAGTGCACCAGAAATATGAAGATATTTACTTACACAGTGCCCATTTATGGAATATATCGACGACCGGCAAGAAAACGAAGATGTTTACTTGTAGTTACAGATGGATGAGAATAATATCAGATCATGCCTTTTCCATTTATGGCAAGTAACTACACTAAGATTTGCAGAGTGGTTAGGGTTTATTCAAAACTCTATTTTTAAAGGGGCTTATATTGTAAAACCGAGAGAGTAAGGTTTAGAGGATAAGTTTTAGGGTTTGAGAAGAAGATATTTCTAAAAATATCAGGGTCTGTCCTGAGTCTATAAATACTTCTTTTGAATGTAAATTTTGGAGGCGAAAACTTAGAAATACAAGCTATTGGAGCAATTTCCTGCAAATCTTGTTTGAATGCTTTGTTTTGGACTTAGAGTTGGTGTGACTTTTGTTTTCTGTGATAGCGTGGCTAGGAGCCTAATCTCTTTTAGATTGTGATAAGTTCATCTTCTTTTGTTTTCATTTCATTAAGGTTTATTTAATTTATGTTGTAGATCTGTGTTACCAGGATTGGATATGCTGCTAGGCTTCATTTTCTTTATTGTATGTTAGGGAAAATTATAGATTTAAGGTTCAAGCCTATTCTAATTGCTTTGTCCTCACTGTACGAGCTAGGCTGCTGGTGAAAGATACCAATTTTAACCAACTTCCCTTCTGTTTGTGATTTTCTTTTAGATCTGTTGTTGTATTTGTCTTATGCTCTTAGTGGAAGGTGATCTTAGAAAGCTGGACACTTTTCTCTTTGATTTTGTTCTATTTTGAAGCTAACCGGTATAACTAAAATTGGTAGTTTTGGTTTTGTAGCTAAGTTAGATAAATTTCTCTTTCTACCCTACCCTACTCTCTCTGTTCCACCGATTGAATGATCCATTTTTATTTTCTTTTACATTTGTCTTTTATTTAAATCTGCTAACACATAAAGAGCTAGATCAAAGAACTGATTGTAAATCTGAGTGTCTACCAAGATAACCAATTCCAAAAACATTATTGAACAAGTTCAAAACCTGTTGTAAGGTAACAGACAGTCCACTTGAAACTATTCCAAAAGTGAAAAAGAGTGAATAGACATTTGACCCAACTCTATAACTCACACCTTGGATATCTAGTAAGATCCTAAAGTGAGTGGGATTTATCCCTTATAAGTGTTATTAGGATTTTATGCTCATTCTTCATAGGGTGTGTATAAAAGTCAAACCAACAGACACCACACATAGTTGATTGGAGGTACCTCATTTGTTGTCTACATGGTAGCCTAGTTGAGGGTGAGTGAAAGGAAGGGTTACCATTTGGTAGTGTAGACACATAAAACATGTCATGTTTAGGATAACTACTCATATGGGAATTCATAGACCATGTGACTAAACCTTGGAATCTTCCAAGTGCCAAAAGTGGTTTTCACCACTCATTTTGGGGCAATTTTAGCCCATCCAAGCTTGGCCATTATGAACCAAAGCAACTAGATCCTAGCCACTAAAGCTCAGAGTGGCCAATCACTAGCCATTGTAGATGATAGTGACTAAGCCATAAACATCTACTTGCCATAAAATTAGCCTAATCTTGGGTGAAAGTGGCAGTTTGCATGCACTAAAGTTGAGTGGGGATAACTTTGCATTCCTCATCATAGCCAGTCTACATGAGAGATCAAGTCTTGATTTATACATTAGTTAAATGGCCCTCAATGGCAGACAAAGAATTAAATTCTCATGTTAACAAATAATTTGTATGTAATATTTAGTCCAAGGGTTTTTAGACCTAAACCTAAGCCCTCAACACATTATAAGGTACAAACCTAAGAGCACCAAAGATCAATTCGGAGAGACCTTTTTGTAGAGATACAATCGAGGAGAGATTTTCAAGACTTGGAGATCTTTTCTTGTAGCAAAGCCCTATTGAATTGGAGAGAAAATTGGAGCACCTTTTAGGAGCAACGAAGTGCTGACCGATTGAGAGTTCATCATATGAAGGATATCCAATACATCAGGCATAAATGACAACCATTTCAACTTCAACAAAATCCTAGATCCATAGCCCTGGAGCAATAAATATGGGTTTTCATATTAGCGGCCACTATCATGGATAGTGGCCTGTAGTCCCAGCTGAGGGTTTTTAGCATTAATTTCATTTATTTAGCTTGTTACATGTTTTCACGCTATTAGCATAGATCTTATTTCTCACATTTACTTGTATTCATAGCATTAGTTTCTATTTTCATTAAGCATATTTTTGCTTATCATTAGGTTTATCGCTAACAACCTTATCCGAGGAGGCAATATTGGATGGCTGAGTGTTTTCTATTGTTTTCATGCTTGTAGGACTATAGGTTCACTGGATAGGTTATCAACATACGAAAGCAAAAGGATCCCTCTAGGAGCCAGACCTGGATAAGGAGGCATTTGTAAGCCCTCATACAGTTCTGTGTGTGTCACCGAGAAGCCTGTGAGAGTGCATCACCCCTTGCAAGGGGATACCACACATCTACTACCCTAATTTATAAAATCTAGATCAAATTAAGGGAATTCCTTAGAGGGATCTATATGTAATCAGACTTTAGAAAATAAATTAAGAGCATCATTAATTCATTTCTTTGTATCTCGATTGCATCTATTTTCACATATTTCATTTTATGCATGATTGAGTATAAATAAATCAAATAATATTCACAAATAGAGTAGTGGACGGTGCACCACTTCCTCGAGGTCACTACAGATGATCATGGTTGGACCCCACCAAGTTTTTATTTTCTACCGATTTACTGAGTTAGATTTTTGTGTGTAGGTTTAGCCACTCTGGTCTATAGTGGCCCACAGTATTAGCCGCTCCTACTAACAACAACCAAATATTAGTTGCCCTGGTCAACATTGGCTAGAATTGGAGTGTAGTAGAGGACAAAATCTCTATTCTCTGAGCTAGATTAGAGGTTGGTACTATTTTTTTGATGTTTTATGATCCTCTGTCTGCTTTTTTTCTCCTAAAATACTGAAATTAAGACACATTTGGATTTGGAAACTAAGGAATGGAAATGAAAGAACTTGCATCTTGCATATTTTAGGATTTTTCTTAGATTTCCACTAGACATTGCTAGGAACAACAACTTATGCTTGTAAAGTCCACCCTAGAATTCAATGTGCTAGAAATTATGTGTTGGTTTTCTTGCTTTGAGGCCCTGCTAAAGGCTATATCTATACAAAATAGAGTGCATCCATGAAACTCATATAAGTTTATGCATCTTTCTGAAAATTGAAATGTCATTTGTATTAGGCATATAAGAAAGCTGCATTTCTACTATATGATGCATTTTATTTTATGTAAATTTAAAATGAACCACACACACGCACACATATTTTAAACATTGGGGAGTTGGATTTCATCACCAACCCTCAATTCAGTCCGGTGACATTGGCATTCATCTCCTTCCATCAGCTTGCCCCCTATATTTTTCTAGAATAGAATAAGGAACTTCTTTATAGTGGTACTAAGTTACCCATGTTCAAATTGTCTCCCACTATTGGAACAATCATTGGTTCAGAGTAGAAGAGCTAGGAAAATCTCCCACTAGGATTTAAGTGGTGTATCCTAGTCTCTTTTTGGGAAAATCATGTTTGGCATAGGTTTTCTTGATTCCCACTATGGATGATTCCCCTCATTATAAATCCAAAACAAGAGCAAAAAAATAATAACAACAACACATCAAAATGCAGCAAACAGTTTAGGGCACACATAATTTGGTAATCAAGATAAACACTTGCTTGATATTGTTTGGTTATCTTTAATTACAACACAAAATATAAATTTACAAACACAATGGTTAAAATTATAAGTAAACATCCTCGGTCCAATGCCAAGGAAAAATATGAAACAACACACACCCATAGGCGAAGTTGTAGTAACATTGAAACACCTACTCACAACACCGTGGGACATAGTTTTGCAAGCCTAAGAGGTGATAACTCAACCCATGGGGGTTCTCCTTGAGAAAACCTAGTTAGGGAGACACATCATGGAAACAAATCACCTAAACACAATGAGGCTTCAATGTCTCCTTCATCATGGAGATGCAAGGAGGCCTCAAGGCCCTCCTCTCAACACATAAAAACTTCTCAAAGACATGAGGAGGCTCCAAGAGCTTCCTTTCCACATGTAAATAATATGGATTCTAGACCTCATTATTCACATAGGGATGACAAGGTTTCCCAACCTCCATCCTCATGAAGGAATGGTGGGACCACAAAGTTCATCACCAAAAATATACACGAGATTCAAAACATATCAAAATTCATAAGGGACACTTAGAACATATCTGCCCACTAAGGGGCATGAAACTAGAGTTACATCTAGTCATAGGCACAAAATAGAAGACACCCTTCATACAAGAGGAAGGATTTCATTAGATCATGACTGCATAGAGTAAATGGCACCCCACGAGATCAATCATGGAAAACAAGATAGTTATATGATTTGGATTGGTTTCATTTGAGGCTAGCTCCCAGAATCATAGCCACAAAACATTTTGCATCTGGAAGTTCACAAAGTGTTACTTCTAAATGCACCACCCAACCTGGGGAAGCTTCAAAGTGACCCCGTAGTAGGCATACTGAGTTTGATCATAGAGGTACTTATCAACACATCAAAAAAGTTACCTTGGCTAGCAAGAGCAAAGAAATAGTGGAAACCTCTTTGAAAAATTTACAAATCAAAACCACAACAACAGAATCATACAAATATGAATCTTCTCTAACAACACAATATGACCACATGCAATGGTTAGAAAATTCATTACAAAAATAGCGAGAGCTAGTTTAAGCTCTTGAATATGATAAACAAAGATAAAGGCTCTTGTGCTAACATGAGTAGTTTTTAAGAGAACAAGCTGAGCAACCACTTCATAAAAACCTACAAGCAAATGGTAGTGATCACCCAAGAAATGAACACGTTGACTCACCACAAGAAGGGTGCTTTAGGCAAGAAGAAAGCCCATAATGAAACCACCCCTTAAATCATAAAAAAAATCAAATTGGTTGGGAAATGGTAAACATGATAAATCAAGATCAGACACATCTTGAATCCTATCATAGGAGGGAGGAGAATAGAACAAATCAAGTGGATAAAGGGTTACCTCCATTACCACTATGAGTGGTCCTGCAAGAAGAGGAACTCATTGCCTCAAAGGCATTATATGCACTCACTGAGAATATGAAGTACTTTGAGAAGCAAGATACGTTTGGGAACCAACCAACACTGAGTAAAATACACAACCAACCATTATACCCATCAGTTCATAGCCCTGCATATCCTAAGCACTTTGAGATGCCTAGGTTAGAAAAATTCAAGGGTGAAGAGGATGCACAAGAGCATGTTACCAATTTCATCAATGCATATTTTCATTTTGAATAAAATGATTCTCTTATGCTAAGAAATTTTATTATGACATTTTTGGGTGGTACCACTCAATGGTTCAACCAACTACCCAAGCACAACATATCCAGTTTTTAACAACTAGTGAAAAATTTCCTAAAATATTTCTCCTTTGGGTCTAAAAAGAAGGTGAACATTTCAGACCTGGCCAACTTAAAATATTATGATGATGATCTAGTAATGTATTATGGGGATAGATGGATAAAAGTCATGGTAAAGTTATCATTCTCCGGCCCCACGAAAGAAATCGTCTGCATGTTTACCAAGAGTTGTTCTAAAAACATATTCTTCTTGTTACAAATTAAATAATATCCTTCATTTGAGGAAGCCTTGGTACATGCCAAACTCATTGAGTACATAAAAGTAGATAAGGGAACCATCAAACTCTGAACCAAGGAGTGGAACAAAAATGGCAAGAATGACAAATATAAGCAGAAGTAGGAATACCCTACTCCAGTTAATAAAGTAGTATTGGCTACACCTATGTATGGAGCTATGCAAAAACCCCAAAATTATCAAGCACAACCCCCATCGACCAATTATGACCAAAATAATAATCAGGGGTGAAAAAGAGAATGCAAGCCACCTCACTATTTTACAACTTTTTCAGAATCAATGCAATCAAATTTCAACCAGTTGAGCGAGGCTGGAAGATCAAATTTCTTGATATACCTCTTTTAGATCCTAACTACCCTAATCCAAAAGGATATAGGGAAGATCATTTTTTCCCTTATCACAGAATACCGAGGTATGATATTGAAGAATGCATTGGTTTCAAGAACCTGGTGCAAAATATGATTGAAGTGGGAGAACTTAAAGTCGACAACCCATTGGCTCTAGATAATAGAGAAATGGGCATATAAAAAACCTACTGCCAAACCATGAGGTCCCTAGAGGGCAAGGTTCCAAAGTCAGTTAGGTTTGAATCGATACACCTACACATGGATGCGTTGGGATGGTTGAAATTGTCAACATAGCAACCAGGAGTAGATGATATGATCAACCATAGCCTCCTGCGGCTCCCATTAATGTCCCAGTTTCACCTAGGCAAAGGCATGGGTAAAACAACCTTCCAGGTCCACCAAACTAAGCTATGGTAACTATTCAGAGTAGACTAGAACAAAATTTACAAATGACTTTGGTCAATCTATCTATCTGTAACCACCAAAAAGGCTCACACCTAGGCTGACTATTGTAATTGATAAAAGATACACAAATAGGTATGCATAAATTGACAACAAGAAATGAAACAAACACAAGGAATCCTTTATTAATTTCAATGGAGTCAAATTATATATTTGTACCTCTTAGCAATACCCATTTGATACATCAATTACAATAGGCGTCTAATCCCTCTCAAAGGTAGATGTGAATCAAATGCCTTCTAGGGTGACACGAACTACTCTAGGGTGTCGATGATCCTCTTCTCCATGATTAGAGGTATTTGCTACCTTTCATACTAAAAAAATGTTAGTCCTGCATGCAATAAACAACAAGAAACATTAAAAATAAAGGAGGCCTCTCTTGATGAGGCTTTAAAAGGATATTTCACAAAAAGATGCCATAACAAGCATGTAATCAAGAAAATGAATAAAACATAGTAAACCTATATTAATCATGAAATATTGCCATCAAACATGTGCAAGAAAGCAAATACTATCTATCTATTGGGTTATTTTATCAAATGGAAAGCATAAACACATGAAATAACCCACAATTGCACTAATTACCAAATTGACAAAATAAAGGTAAATATACCTAAAATGCTTAATTTCACTGGTCATATGTCTCTAAAATGCCAATTAAACATATACTAAGCATAATATTATCTAATAAATTAATATACAGAAAAGAGCACAAGGGGATCTGTAGTCATTTTCTCACCACGGGTCTGATGTGCGGGTGGCACTGTTCACCGTGGTTGATAGCCATGATAGAGCTTTGAGTAAATTTTCCCTTAGAATTAGGGCTTTCTCTCTGATCCACCTTGTTAAATTTATGTCCAAAGGTCACCTCTATGTCCTCTAATAGGTTTGGTTGTTGAATTGTTCATATTGTGCACCAATTGTAAGGATTTGTGTTTCTTGGCTCTCCTAGTCTCCTAGGACTTCCATGGCAATTTGACCTCTAATTGGATAGAAAAAGTATCACTTCTCAATGCATGTAGTTGGCTATGAAATTCGATAGGGATTCGATTCTCAATTGAATATGCTTCTCTCTAGATCTATCCCTAATTCAGAGGGGATATTATAGCATTGTCCTAGGGATAGGGGTGGCTTCCTCATGAAGCCAAGATCAATATTAGGTAGTTGAGTTTGTTGGATGGAAGGATCCAAAACCTTCCAAACTCAAACCACTCCAATATTCAACCAATTGGCAATTTCAACCAACTTTGGGTTGGATTAAGGCCAAATGATTCTAAGTACTGACCATGGTTGACATGCGCGGTGAGCACTGCTAACTACGGGTGTCAACAACAGCCAGCACTAACTAGGAAAAGATGCCCAAATGAGTGGTAAAAACCACTGTTATACCTTGGATCTATCCAAAGGTCTTCCATATGGTCTTCTAGCATGTTCCATATGAGTATTTACCTCGAAATGATATGTTTTAGGTGTCTACACTATCTATGAGCTCATACAATAGTCCCCAAAGCATAGTGAGACTTTGATGGAGATTTTGAGATCAATTGAGCTCCAACCACAAGATTCAAATGTATTCACCCTATGATTTGATTTTATGATCATGATATTAAGATAGTACCTACTGTATTACCAAACTATCCATTGCACATTGTTGCTTCAGTCAATAATTTACCTTTTAAACGGGTCTTGATCAATACAAGTTCATCAATCAACGTCATCACAATAAAAATGATAGGGCTTAAGATACCTAAGTCCAATATTGTTCTAGAAGCCTACATGTTAAGAGCTTTCAATGATGCTTTTATGCTCTACTATGGGAATGATAGTCCTACCCATTAAGGTGGGGCATAAGACCATACCTATGATGTGTCATGTCTTGGAAGGGGCCATGCAATATAAAATTTTCCTAGGATGTCCTTGGATAAGAGATATGAAGTGTGTGCCTTCAATTTTACACCAATGTGTCAAATATGTGCATGATGACAAAGTCTATGTAGTTCTAGATGATGAAGATCCATTCAAATATGTCCATTAGGTGGATATGCTAGGAGATTTTATGATTCCTTCCACCCACATGTATGTAAGACCTTCATATCCAACTACGAAACTAGATGATAGAAACAAAGGGGTATGAAATGACCCATCCACATCGGCAAATCCTCTTGCACCCAAAATAACTAACACTTCTAAGAGACCATCAATGTCTAAACCTAAATATAATTAGAACCTAAATGTGCCCTTAATTTAGGAAGAAAAGCCTAAGGAATTTCTAACTATATCCATTTTAGAAATCCCAAGTCGCATGGAAGAAGAAGATCTCCAAGATCAAGCCAAGGAAATACTAGAACCCACTTCATCAGTGTCATATTTAGGGTCATACACATCACATGCAAAAATACACTTGGAAAGTACAAGAATATGAGATTACCTTGTGCAGAACATAACATTCATGCTCATATTTGAGTCTGCACAAGACATGGGATGGCTGAAAGACCTAAGACCACCAATGGAAATAGTGGTTCCACTTGGAATCCCTCCCAACTAGACCAACTTTATTTATGTTGTCCTGGACTGTGACCATAAGTCTTCGAACATAGAAGAGGACAATGGACTATTCACTGTTAATATTCATTACCTCTCTAATCCTGAGTTTGCTCTAACTTACTTTGAACATTACCATTGGCATGGATACAGTCTTGGTATATATGAGCAGGGGTGTAAGCAGCCATAAAAGCCATAATACGAGCTTCCCACTAACAAGTTTGGGTTAGGCTACCACATCAATGGTCAAGATGACTCTCTAGCAGCATCATTGGATAGATTAAGCTTGGGGCTAGGAGAAGACATAGATTTCATTCCTTATCACCCACCAAGTACAAGACATCTTATCAACATATAAGTGGCCATGGTAAACATACCACCACTTGAGGTTTATCATCCAAACTTCTCAATTGATGCCACATCTATAGGTTGCATATTATGGGATGAAGAGCGAGAAGAAAATAGATATGGGGCAAGCGATGATGAAGTACATGCAAGCTTAGTATATCATGGGCCTCACTATTTGCAAAGCCTTACCTAGTCTAGCCACAATGAGAGTGGATACATATCAGATGAAAGTGGCTATGAGTCAGAGGACTCAACAGAAAGAGCCTATCTAGGGCCAAGACAATGGTCCCATAGCTTGGGGTAAGAGACTAATGCAAATAACATCTTCATAAGTGAATAAGAATATGAGGATGAGATAAATATGGCCTACTTAGGGCTAAGACATGTGCCCCTCATCTTAGGGCCACATACCAATACCAATTGTTTTTGGATAAGCAATTATGACCATGAAGATGAGACTAATATGGCTTATTTTGGGCCTCACCACTTGCGACAAGTAAACATGCTAGTAGAAAGAGAAGCAACACTTCATGCCATAGACCCTAGCTCATGGTTTTTAGGGAGACCTGGCAACTTAGATGTCATTTATCGTACGATCAATCCCCCTCCACCTAAGTTTAGAGAGCTCTTGGAACCCAATGATCTTGTTATCTAGCCTGCTCATGGGCCAGATCTAAAGATTTAATTTCCTCCAGAGCCTCATCATGAGTATGAAGGGAAAACCTCTAAGACAAGATTTCTCCCATGTGGTCTTGGATATTTCATTCTATCCATCAACACAATATCCATTAATTTGACCACTCCACTTCATAACCTAGAAGATCCTACTAAACCATTATATCTTGATGTAGATGTTATTGATTGGGATCATGCTGATTCACTTGTAGAGCCTGAGGATATTTTTCCTAACAAAGAGATGTTACAACTATTTTATTTTGTATCAGGATGTACATATGATGTATTTCATGATGGTTTGGATCCTGAGTTAGTAGGACCTATAAATCTAGCTAATGACATTCATTTAATACCCACACCTTACCAGCTAGAGTATAGGTCACATATGGATGTGGAAGCAACTTTTAAGGTGGACATCAACGATGATCCTACTCAACCAAAGAAATTCAAGTTCGAAGAAAGTCTATCTCCAAAGGAACAAGCCATCATAATCCCTCTCCTTAATGAGAGGCCAAACCTTTTTTATTGGAACTACAAAGACATGTCAGGGCTTGATCCAAATTTAGTTATTCAAAACCTTTCATTGGATCCCATGAAGAAGCCAATCAAGCAAAATTTGAGGAAAATGCATCCAACCATCGCTTTGATGGTGAAAATGAGTTGTAAAAACTATTGGATGTGATTTTTATCATTCCTATAGACTATCCTAAATGGGTCTTGAACATGGTACCCATGGGAAATCCTGATAAAAGAGTCTATATTTGCATAGAATTTAGAGACTTGAATAGGGAAACTCCAAAGGATTCATTTCCATTGCCAAACATAGATGCTCTTGTTGATGCCACTACAGGTCATGAGATGCTCTCCCTAATGGATGGTTTTTTTGGTTACAACTAAATCAGAATTAAACCCGAAGACCAACACAAAACCACTTTCATTACTCCATGGGGGATATTATGTTACAAGGTGATGCCATTCAGCCTTAAAAATGCTGGTGCCACATATCAACGGGCCATGACATACATCTTTAATAAATTTATGCATAAAATATTAGAGGACTATATGGACAACTTGCTGGCTAAGTCTGTATTTCAAAAAGAGCACACTGAAATCCTTATAAAGGTCTTCAATCACCTCATTAAGCACAACGTTAGATTGAAGCCTAAGAAGTGTTTGTTTGACATAACTTCTGGTAAACTCTTGGGGTTCATAATTTCTAAGCGAGGCATTGAAGTCGATCCTACAAAGGTAAATGCTATATTGGAAATGGTCACCCCTACCAATTTTAGGGAATTAAGAAGCCTACAAGGCAAGGTAGCATCCATCAAACAATTCATTGATCAATTATCAGATAAATGTAGACCCATGAATCAGCTGCTATGCAAAATATTCCCTATTCATTCGGACAAAGAATGGCAATGAGCCTTTGTAGAGATCAAAAATTACCTGGCAACACCACTAGTATTGGCTCCACCAAGGCCAGATGTACCATTTTCACTATACATATCTACTTATTTCACTTTGGGCACCATGTTTACCCAAAAGAATGCACAAGATAAAGAGCAAGCCATATATTACATCAGTCTCACCTTGGTGAGTTATGAGCTAGGATATGCGTATGTAGAAAATTTGTGTTTGGTAGTGGTCTTTATGACCAAAAATTTCTGACACTACATGTTGAGCCATACGACCTATGTCATATCCAAAAATATCCTTTGTATTACATGATGAACAAGACCTATCACAATACATGTATTTCAAAATAGATCATGCTATTGATAGAATTTGATCTAGAGTTCATAATCCAAAAGTATATCAAGGGATAAGTCATAGCTAATCAATTAGCAGAGGCACCTCTTCAAGATAGCAAACCTCTCACCATAAAATTACCTAATGATGTAGTCTTTGCATTATCAGATCTACCTAAACTCAAATAACCTAAGAAATAAAGAGACATGGAATTTTTATTTTATGGTTTAAAGTATGAGTAAGGAGGAGGAGCAGGGATTGTCTTTATTACATCGTAGGGCACTCCATTACCCTTATCATTCAAACTAGACTTCCCTTACACAAAAAATAACACTGAGTATGAGATCTTGATTTTAGGACTTCAAACAACCACCACAATGGGAATTAAAAGATTGAATATCGTGACTCCTTGGTCATAGTTAATAAAGTCAAGGATTTGCTCCAATGTCGATGCCCAATCCTAAAATCATACGAAACTTGTTGATACCTACCTAGACCGATTGGAATAGTATGACATTGAGGCAATCCCTTGTACATAAAATAGATTCATGGACACCATGGCATCCTTGGGATATTTAATCCATTAGAATCCATATATGGATTTTACAACTGTTCACATTAAATTGCTCTTGCACTCTATGATGCAACATGAGGCTTTTGATAATCAAGAATTAGTCAACATAGTCAATATTGAACCAAATCAAGATTGGTCCTTCAAATCTAGATATTTCTTGCAAACGACACCTTGGGGATCATTGATATCTCAAGTTCATATGGAGTGTGGTATGACCATTCACCATAGGGTTGTTTCTCAATCTGTATTCACAAGTTCCAAAATGTAGGAGGAACATACTATCTTTGCTATACAATTTATGGCTTATCAAGATTGGCTTTCCTAGTTATAGGATTTCTTGAAGCTTGGAATGGTACCACAAGGTCTATCACATGTTGAAATATGAATATTTAAATAGAAGGTAATAAGGTACATCTTATTGGAATAGATCCTTTATAGACAAGGTTATTATGTAATGCTCCTCCATTGCCTTGAGTCATAGGAAGCACCCTGAGAAATTTTGTAGGCTCACAATGGTACGTGTGGTGGTCACTTTAGTGTCATGGACATCGTTAAGTGCATATTGAGAATGGGTTACTATTGGCACACTATGGAGAAATACTATTGTGAGTATGTCAATAAATATGTTAAATGCCAGCATCATGCAAACCTCATGCACTTGCAATCCCAAGCCTTGCAACCCATCCAGGAAGCATGTCCCTTATTGTAGTGGGGACTAGACTTAGTTGGGAAGATCTCACCTTCATCCTTAGGCCAACACATGTTCATCATAATGGCCACTGATTACTTTACCAAATGGGTTGAAGCGATCCCCTTGATGTCAAAAACTGGACCAAGGATTGCGGAGTTCATACTCCACAATATCATAAATCATTTTGGGGTCCCTTAAAAAATAATATTGGATAATGGGCCATATTTCAAGAGTAAAAATATGTGTGCTTTGATGAACAAATACCATATTCAACATAGTTTTTCAACACCCTATTATCCGCAAGCAAATGGGCAAGCAGAAGCCTAAAAAAAAATAATAGTCTCCATGTTAAGGAAAATAGTGAAAGATAATCATAAGGATTGGCATCTGCAATTACCTCTTACATTATGGGCATATAGGACTAGTGTGTGAATGCCCACTAGGGCAACACCATTTTCACTTGTATATGGTGCTGAGGCCATCATGCCCCTAGAGTTGGAAATTCCAACCCTGCACATAGCATTGAAGGACTTCATAGATGATGACACCGTGCAACAAGGTCGCCTTGATCAATTAACACTTCTTGATGAACGTAGAGTCAATTCCTTGGAGCATATTCACATTTATTAGGGTCACCTTGCATGATCTTACAATAGCAAAGTCCACTTAAGAGAATTCAAAGTTTAGGATCTTGTGCTCAAAGAAAACCAACAAAACTCAAATCTGCCACCACACCTATGAGACAAATTGCAAAAAATTTGATAGGCCCATACATAATATCAGAAAGGGTTGGGCCTGGATCATATCACCTCACATAATTGGATGGTGTTGAAGATCCTGAGCCTCTCAATATCATTCACTTAAAGGTATTTTATACATAAAATACAAAAATAATACAAAGCATAAAAAATACAAACAAATCATAAAAACATAAAAATTCAAATATAATCAAAAATGCTCCAAGGGTATCTTCACACTACTTGGTCACCTTAATCAAAAATTCTCCAAGGGTATCCAAGCCGCTTGGTCAAATTCAATCAAAAATGCTCCAGGGGCATCTTCATGCCGCTTGGTCACCTTAATCAAAAAATGCTCCAAGGGTATCTTCATGTCACTTGGTCACCTTAACCAAAATTGCTCCAAGGGTGTCTTCTCACCGCTTGGTCAAACCCCAAAAGCCCCAAAGGCACAATAAGCCCTTTGGTCAAGATAATCAAAAATACAAAAACAATACAAAATTATCAAAAGCACAAAAACAATGCAAAGATCAAAAATACAAAAACATTTGCATCTTACATCTGCATCCACATAGTTGCATTGCATTAAACATTCATATCCATTGCATTTGCATATGTCATGGTCACACTCTTGTAAATGATACCATAGTTTGTATCACAACCATAAACACTCAAATCCATCTCCATCCAATCATCCATTGTGTGTAACTGTGTTTTTCAACACAACCACTTCTTGTTGCTATAAGGAATAGGCTAAGGTTTTTTGGTCATTCAACCATATCTAGTGGTCTTATCAGCTTTTGTGTAAAGCCATATTGATTAGTAGATGGAGAGGTCTAGTGGTGATAGTGCCTTGGATATTCAAGATCCCATCACTAGTTAAAAACACTAAAATCCTAGTTGGTACAAGGGAAATATGAAAGCTGCAAAAGTGGTCTAGGTTACCTTAAGTGAAAAGGGTCTTCCTTGCTTATCCCCCTGTGGGACCAGTTAAAAGGTACTGAGAATTGGAAAAATGACAAGTTCTACCCTATCTAGTTAAATCCCTTGCTTTTACCAAAACAAGCAAAATCCCAGAATTAAGCAAAAGTCAAAATCAAAACAAACAAGTGATTATCATCACTACATAAATCCCTTGCTCAAGAGAAAAACAAAAAAATCAATAAAAAATAAACAGTGATTTTCATCACTAAGCATGAGAAAGTATCCCAAATAAAATGAAGAAAATAAGGGAATGAAGCTTGAATCCTTGGAATTCTCAGCATTGTACAAAATCGAAAGGAGATCCCCATTACAGGTTTGGTGTACAACTAGCTTGGCAATGGTGGTGTCCTTACACATGATGATATGTATATCACAATAGCATCTTGCATTTGTGTAGACCAATGTTTTCATGTGGATGATCTAGCTTTGGGTAACCCAATACTACCTAGTGGTATAGTCCAACTAAGTCCAACACAGGATCAGATGAACAATTGAGGATCCCCGATCTTAGCAATGGGCTGAAAGAATCCTACCTGACATCAGAGGAAATGTAGGAGTTCTATCTAAATACATTCATTTGCACACACAGGGATAATGAATATCTAGGTCCATGATGAAATCCTTACTTTTCAAAAGTCTTGTATGGTCAGTATGCAACTGTTGATAGGGTAACTAGAGTGTTTGAGTCTCAGGAAAAAACCTCAAGACTTCCTACATAGCAACAAATCATATCATAAGTTTTTATTTGTGAGGTTTAGTGAATTAAAGGGTATCAGTAGAGTAGGCTAGATATTGGATAGATGTTAGAAATGATATTTACATGACCACTGACTATTTTGAATATTTTAAATTGTTGAAGCTTATCAAGAAAATACATACATTCCACACCATTGCATTTCACATATGGATGATCAAATAATTAATTCTTGTGATAAGAGTGATTATTTACATTCATAACTAATATACTTTATGTGGTGTCACCCATTAGATTGTTAAACTCATATCATATGCATTCCTTATGTTTTAAGTGACTAAAGCATATAGGTTCATTCACATTAGAGCAAGCACCATATAGATAATGCATTACACATTGCATTTACCATAACATAACACAAGTCGAATGCATACAACTAAAGCAAAAATTAAACATGCATTTAACAATAACATTGCATCCACAAATACATAGTTCATAACTCATCCATTTACATCTAAGGTCACATCATTGCATCCATATGCACCACATCATACAACCATAATAAAAACATGTAAAACCCCATAAGCATCCATATATGCATACATCATAATCCACCCATGCACACAATCATAAATCCATCATTAAGGCAACTCATGATACATCACATCATGTCACAATAATCAGATCATATAAGCATCTACATAAGCATCCATCTAAACATCGACATCATCATAAATATCACCTATCATCTAACATATACATCAACTCATCATAATGCCATCATCACATCACATAAATAAAACAAAAACATGGGCAATAAAAGATACACATAATGAATCATAATGCAAATATATCATATATAAATGTGTGGATCAAATACGTAGATGTACAAAATGCCCGTGGGCTATAGTCATATAGGTCATATGACCTCAAAAATAAAATCCAAAGTACATCATGAATCAAATCAGGCCTACACCCCCTGGGTCATCACCCCCTATGGATGGATCTTAGGTAGAATGGTGTGAAGCCATTGGTCTCTCTACATGGGCTTGAGTCCTTTGGCTCGACCTGAATGAAGACTACCTTGAGGTAGAGCACCTGCTAACCTGTGATCCACCTGCACCTGGCCTCTCCCTAGGAATGGCTCCTAATCACCTGATCTGCCATAGGAGAGTGGCAATGTAAGCTGCATCATCAGATATCTGTACATCACACTCATCCAACAAGCCCTATAGATGCCTAGTCTCTACCCCTAGATCTACCCCTGTAGGACCCTATGGTATAGGAGGAGCAACAACAACCTATGTCTGAGTAGAAGCACTCTCGGTAGCAGCTTGAAAAGCCTATATTTGTGTCGTGAGCTATGCTATAGTGGCATCCTGCTATCGTACTTGGATCTTGGCTAACTAAAGATTAGCCTTTATAGAAGTAATAGCCATAACCTTCATCTTGGTAGCACCACTTTTAATAGTAGACTGCAATACCTGTATCTATGTCATGAGCTATGCTATAGTAGCATCTCACTCTGATATGGTGGCATCTCACCATTGTACCTAGATCTTAGTTGATTGGAGCTTGGTCTCTACCTCATGTAGCTACACCCTAAGAGGAGAATCTCTCTCCTTAGGATCCAACTCCTTCTCCTCCTCAAGAGCCTCATGATCATCCACTACCACCTACTCTATCTACTGGCCCCATCCCTTAGTCCTAGCTCAGAATCTCTGCCCTACTGGATCTGCACCTCCATCATCGCCATCATCATTGCGGCCTAGGTTGCCATCACCATGCCATAATTGATCTCCCCACCACTATGTGAAAGGATTTGTGACTCCTCGATCAACACCTACATCAACTATTGGAGCATCCTCATCATCGATAAGCTTTGTGATATGTGGCAGAGGAAGGTCTCTCTCTACTATAATGTGCCTATATAGAACTGGGAAAAGAGGCACACCCTACTACAATTCATACTGGCAAAGGATGGGAGAGTAGAAGAAATACTCTTTGATGATGCCCTTGTGTCCAATGATCCATCACTTGTATCGTGTCCTAGCTATAAATCTGGCTGGATCATCCCACATTGGGCAGTCATGATATGGGCACCATATGATATCTTAGGCCTTCAAACTAGTGAAAGAAGCAATGTAATGGGGAAGTTCCCTCACATGAGGGTTGCTCTTGCACTTCTCACGCTCTCGAGCCCATCTAGTGGCATAGAACTACATCGAATCATCAATCTTAGTGATCTCTATGGGAAGCCCTCTGGGATGATCTACATGGATATGCTCCCATCCCCATATCTACAGGAGCAAGCTACAATTAATACTGGTATGACCCCATCGATAGATGCCATACAACTCATTATAGCACTGCGCTAGAAAAGTGCTCCCCCATGCATAGATGATAGGGTCCTCACTATCCACCAAATCCTAAACCATCGCAAGGAGGTTCCAAGGGAACCTCAAACTTGAGCAGTCTGGGAGAAGTATGTTGTTGATGACCATCAACAACACCGCATGCCTCTTAGAAAAGACCCTCTCCCTGTACCATCATAGAATGGACACACCACTAGATTTGGTGTCCTTGAGGGCAGCCACAACATGCCCCTCGAACACTCGAGCAAAGACTACCTCATGGTCCTTAGTGACCAAAGAAAAAATGGCCACTCCATCAAAAGGAATCCAAAAAATCATGTATACATCCTCCGGTGTGATAGTCATCTCACTGGTAGGAAGGTGGAAGGTATTAGTCTTGGGATCCCATCGGTGAGCCAAGGCCGTGAGGTAGGCCTGATCGAACATAATATGGGGTAGCCTAGTCACATACTGTAATCCGTGGGCCTTAAACCATGCCTATTCTGTATCAACCATATGCGGTAGGAGGTCAAGCAAGAGCTTTGGGTCTCGAGCACGAGCAAAAAGAATCTAAGGACAAAAATCAAGGTATAACTATAGTGCATCTAAGGCATAAAATGCAATAGAACATGTAAAATAGTGCAAATAATGATAGATGATCCTAAGTCTAAGTGAAACAGGAATAAAAGCACCTAATCATGCAGTAAATTTTAGAAAAGCAACTCAAAAATTCAAAACAATCAATTAAACATCTCAAAATACAAAAAAAACAAAAAATTGCCTAAGGTTTCCTGGTCGCTCTCATCTACAACGACCAAAAATTGGCCACTGGGGCTGGCAGCGGCCAAATCCCAATGGTCAAAATTTTGATTGTTGAGTTTTGAACCGGTCGCTGCCATCGACAATGGCCAAGATGCGGCTCAAAATGGTCGCTCTGTGTGGCAGCGGTCGACAAGAAATGTGATATAAATGTATTCCCTAGGCCAAGAACATAAAAAAAATTACAAACAACAAAAAAATGGGGCAAGCCCACCAAAAAAATCCTAAACTAAGCCTATCTACGGGTTTGGTTTGTTGCCAGCAAGTTTAGTGAGGTTCATTCATCAATTACTTAGTGTGGTTCATTTTTACTAAAAAATGAGCAGGGTTAGGGTTTCGAAGAGTACCCAAGAAGCTTCGAGTCCTTCACTCGTAGATGCCTTGCCTCATGCAGCAATGGTCCTCGTAGATGAGCCCTCCAAGTCACAAGAAGTCACTTTCACCCCAGAGCTCTGAAAAGCAAATTGATAGATAGAGAAAGTGAAAAGTCAAAACCCTAGGCTACTTTTATATTTCCCAAGTTAGGCCTTGATGGTTGCTGTCATCGGCGACCCATAATTCTTGGTCACTTAGGTCGAGAGCGACCATGAACATGCATTTAGGGGTCATTGGAGCTGACAATGACCAACAACATAGGCACATATAGGAAAATTCCTTCCAATAGGAATAGCAAAAAAAATCAAATAATCACAATTTTATGGTTCATAATCATCATAATGATCAAAATAACAAAAAAATCACATAAAAACAAAATCTCAAGTAAGCCTCGTATCCAGTTACTTACTCTATCAACTCGGTGGTTGTAGTAATTTGCACTCCATGCAATTCGGTGAGATGAGTGAGTTACCATAGGGCTACTTGGGGTAAATTAATCATTTTGGAGTTGTGATGCGCCCCATCAATCCCAAAGAAGACCAATATGGTCAGACTGCTCCATGGGTTTGATGGAATAATCTTAATTCCTTTGTGACATGACAACACTAAGCCAAGTGATTCAACACAAGCCTAAATAGGATCGCTCCTTCTAAATACCTAAGAAGGCTATTTATGGCCGGATCTCTCCCCGAGATAGGATTGAATGATCATCATAAATAGTGAAGTCACACTTAGATGGGGGATTGCCCATTAAAAAAGACAAACACTAGAAAGGAGCCAAACCAGACACATTGGTCAAGCGACTTGTCGCTTAGTTCATTACCCTTCCCTCATCAATTTTTTTTGTGAGGGGGTAGTTCATATCTTCAAATAATCATAATCAAAGTCAACCAAATATCACTCGATCATATCAAAATTGTATTCATCCTACGAATCATTACAGACAACTATTGCAAAATTTTCCTTGTTTGTTGGGTTCATAAGCAAAAATATGATATTTTTAGTTTGTAGCTCTCCTCCAATCGGATCTCATTGTAGTGACATAAGCTACCCGATTGTGTTTGAGGAATGAGTGCAAATGAATATGTGCAAGCCCTGTGCTAAGTTAAGCCTTCTAGCATGTTGAAGCAATGATTCAAGGATGCACATTGTATTGCATGATTGGGCCATCTAGATTTGATTAGATCAATGATCATCATACACCTTACAAACATAGACAATCTATGTTTTTGCTCAACACTATGTTTTCCACACAGTGCATCCCAAAAATGGGCATCTATAGACACCTAAAACATGTCATGTTTAGGAGAACTACTCATATGGGTATTCATAGACCATGTGACTAAACCTTGGAACCTTCCAAGTGCCAAAAGTGGTTTTCACCACTCATTTTGGGGTAGTTTTAGCCCATCCAAGCCTGGTCGCTATGAACCAGAGTGGCTAGATCCTGGTCACTGAAGCTCAGAGTAGCCAATCACTAGCCACTGTAGATGATAGCGGCTAAGCCCTAAATAGCAACTTACCATAAAATTAGCCTAATATCGGGTGGAAGTGGTAATTTGCATGTAATAAAGCCGAGTGGGGATAAATTTGCATTCCTCCTCACAACCAGTCTACATGAGAGACTCAAGTCTGGATTTAGACATCAGTTAACTTGCCCTCAATGGTAGACAAAGACTTAAATTCTCATGCTAACAAACAATTTGTATGCAAGATTCAGTCCTAGGGTTTTTAGACCTAAACCTAAGCCCTCAACACATTATAAGGTGCAAACCTAAGAGCACCAAGGATCGATTTAGAGAGACTTTTTGCAGAGATACAACCGAGGAGAGATTTTCAAGACTTGGAGAGCTTTTCTTGTAGCGAAGCCCTATCATATCAGAGAGAAAATTGGAGCACCTTTTAGGAGCAACAAAGTGTTGGAAAATTTAGAGTTTATCATCTGCAGGATATTCAACACATCGGGCATAAATGACAACCATTTCAACTTCAACAACAATCCTAGATCCATAGCCTTGGAGCAATAAAGATAGGTTTTCATCTTAGTGGCCATTGTCATGGATAGTGGCCCATAGGCCTAGCCTAGGGTTTTTAGCATCAATTTCCTTTATTTAGCTTGTTACATGTTTTCATGCCATTAGCATAGATCTAATTTCTTGCATTTACTTGCATTCATAGCATTAGTTTCTATTGTCATTAAGCATATTTCTCTTTATCATTAAGGTTATCACTAACAACCTTATGCAGGGAGGCAATCTTAGATGGTTGAGCATTTACTATTGTTTTCATGCTTGCAGGACTATAGGTTCACTAGATAGGTTATCAACATATAAAAGTAAAAGGATCCCTCTAGGATCCAGACCTAGAGAAGGAGGCATATGTAAGCCCTCATATAGTTCTGTGTGCATCACCGAGAAGCTTGCAAGAGTGCATCACCCCTTGCAAGGGGATACCACACATCTGCTGCCCTAATTTGTAAAATATGTATCAAATAAAGTGAATCCCTTAGAGGGATCTATATGCAACCAAACTTGAGAAAAACAATAAAGAGCATCATTCATTCATTTCTTTGTATCTCAGTTGCATTTGTTTTCACATATTTCATTTAATGTATGATTGAGTATAAATAAATCAAATAATATTCGCAAATAGAGTAGTTGATGGTGCGCCGCTTCCTCTGGGTCGCTACAAGTAGATCTACAAACTTTTGAACTATTTACCACATCGGCTACTGTGTCATTGACCACCTACTTGTCACACTTGAGGGTTAAATTTTTTGCTAAAAAGGTATATTAATTAATATAATTAATTCATATTATTTAATTAATTTAATTAAACAATAAATTGTAATTCTTTTTTCAATTTTTATCTTAAGCAATAATTACAAAAGCTATTATAATAGCTTAGAAGGCTATGTTTTTTGCAATTCTGTAATCACTATAGCTTTGGGAAACGTTTTTGTAATTGCCTATAAGGCAAGAAATTATGAAGCCATTGGCTCATTATAAGTGCTTGAAATATAACACCATTGTAATTTCTCTTTGAGGTAAAATTTTGTACTTGAGAACCTTGGTAGCCCTCCTGGCTTACACAAGGGGTCAAATGGCTTTTGATTTGGTAGAGTAAATGGCCATGATAACTGTAGTCATTAGAATTTTGGCCAGCAGGGTTGAAAATATGGTTGGCCTTAGTGGATCTAGTCCATCCCCTGACCATCGCTCTCAAGAAAAATGTGAGGTCAAAATTTATGATGGGTCTCATGATACTAAGGTCCTAAATTACTAGATTTTTAATATGGATACATGGTTCAAGTATAGAAAAATTAAAAAATATGAGCAAGTCTCTTTTTCCAAGCTCAAGCTTTTTGGCATTGCCAAAGTCTTGACACAGGACTACAAAAGCACTTAGGATCCCATTGACACTTGGGATGACATAATGAAAGCATTGAAGAAAACCTTATATTATTTAAATTTTGCTAAAGACCTTGACTTCCAATGGCTTAATTTGAGGTAAGGATACCACATGAGTGTCCAAGACTACATTGTAAAGTTTAACAAATTGAGGATTCTAAATGGAATATTAGAATCAACTTCAAAACTAATCAATAAATTTAAAAGTGGATTGAAAGATCCACTCTTTAGGGAGTTGAAGTATAAACCTTGCATAAATTTGAATGCAGTGTATAATCAAGCACAACTTGAAGAGGAGAAAATTACTACTAAATTAGGTGCCTCTTACTCTTTAGGCACCTCCAAAGTGACCAAAAAATGGAAATAATAGCAACAAAAAGAGATGAGGGTATGAAGAATATGAGTGTTTTAGAAAGAAGAATAATTTGCTTGTAAAACCTCAACAAGAGGCACCACAAGATGGGCCACTTGAGGTTAGATGTGATGCTAGGGAGTATGAAGAACTTTAAGGTCAACTAAACATGTGACCCTCATGTACCAAAAACATCACTATGATAATATATATATCACAAGAGCACATATTATACCCAACTTTTTTATTTTCAACAATGGATCATAAACCAATATCATTGCTAAATTCATAGTCAATCAACTTAAATTGCCTATTGAACCCCATCCTTCCCCATATTCACTTATATGTAAGGATGAGGAATTGACCTTTGCAATCACAAAACATTGTACTATGTATTTTTACTTTACTCCATATTATGTGGATCAAGTCACTTGTGATATGACTCCCATGGACTATTGTGGAATGATTCTTGGTCAGCCCTATCAATACGATAAGCGGGCTACATATGATGCTTTTCACAAAACCTATACTATGCATCATAAGAATAAGATCTTTCTTATTCGTAATCTTCCACAAGCCCAATTCTTGATGTCTTCACCAAGGATTGCCTTAGTCTCTTGGCCTAAGGACATTCATGCTTCCACTACTAAGGAGGTCATTCCTACTTCATCAATACCTACTTTTGTTGCTCCTATTGCTCCTATTTTTCCACCTTGTGCACTTTAGCGACCTCCTTCAATACCACCTTCATAGGTTCCTGATGTTCAATAGACTTCATAGATTCCATAGGAGGTGATTGCTTCTCGTCCTTATCCACTACTTGGTGAGAAAGTGGTTTCCTGAAATTGTTTCTCTACACCGACATCCTGAGGCTTCCTCAATATTATTTCGACTGGCTATGATATATTTATGTATTTTTTTGTGACTCACCCTTCTACTCCTATTGTAAAAGCATTGGAATATAATTATTCTTGAGTGGGGAGGTATGATAAGGGTATCACATCCATGTTATTTAGTTCCTAGGCATAGGGTTATTTTATATGGTTTCTAGGATATTTTATAATGTTAATAATGCACATGAGCTTCACCCTTGTGTAGGATTCTAGCTGGAATCTAGAGATCTATAGTTGGATTCTTGTTACTTAGTTAGCTATTAATTAGCTAGTAATTAATTATCTTCAGTTAGCATTCTTCCTCCCTATTCCTCATTGTACAAGATATTGATGAGAGGTTATTGTATATTGGTCATTGGAGGCCTATTTAAACCTTAGTGAATTAATAAAAATATTATGTTGTCTCAAGCCATTTCATGGTGAAACAAAGGGATAGATTCAAATGAAAATCCATGGACTATGTATGGCTAAAAAACACTCTCTTCAGGAGAGATATGATAGTTTGTTGTTGAGGTGCATTGAGAAAAGAAGAATCAAATACCTCCTAACCAAATATCATGATGACAAAGGTCACTATTTGGCCCATATGATAGCTTATAATATTTTAAGGGTAGGATACTATTGACCAATTATATTCATGAACTACTTCTAGTGGGTAAATAATTGTAAGGCTTTCCATGTATGCATGGATCAAATGAGGAAAGCCCCTATACCATTAAAACTTATTATTGTGAAAAAACCTTTTAAACAATGGGGGCTACATTTTATTAGATAGACAAATCCCATGTCTAATATGAGGCATATTTGGGTCTTAACAATGACTTATTATTTTAAAAAATGGGTAGAATCCATTCTATTCAAGGTTATGAAATAAGAGGCTATCATCTAGATAATGGAGGATATAATAACCTAGTTTGGAGTACCTTAGTGATCATCACAGATAATGAAACTCCATTTACTAGGGGAAAGTTGCTTTAATTTACTCTAAAATATAGGTTTCTCTTCAAGAACTCCTTAAAATATTACCTATGGGGTAATATATTAGTTGAATCTATAAATAAAAATATAATCAAAATATTAAAGAGGATGATTGTTGATTCAAAAAGAGATTGGTACACTAAATTAAATAAATTAGTATGGGATGATAGAGTTACCCCTAAATATTTAGTTGGGATCTCTCCCTACAAGTAGCTATTTAAGAAAGAAGCAGTGCCACTCATAAATTTAGAACTCACTTTAATCCAAATTTCCTAGTATCTAGAGCTCAAAGATACATATATGTCACTCATGCAAACCTTCCTTAATGCATTATTCCAACTAGAAGAATAAATGTAGAAAGTCTTCCAATAAATTTTCAAAAGGATGTTTGATAGGAAGGCCATAGACATTCAATTTAAAGAAGATTATTTGGTAATGAAGTGGGATGAGGGTAGAACCAATCCAAGGCAACAAAAAAACTTTTATTCATTATGAAATGGATCTTATCAAATCATCAAGGTTCAAGCACCTAATACACCTAATACATACAAGTTGGTCACAATAAAAGGGAGAATGGTGTTGATGTTACTCAATGGGTAGCACTTTTTTCATATGTAGGCATGTGAAGATATGATTTTTTTGTAATCATGCACATAATATTTCCTTTTTTCCTTTTTCTCATTTTTTTCTCTTTTCCTTTTTGACATTTAAAAACAAAAATATCCTTCTACAAATTAAAAATCAAAAGATAGACTTCGTCCCCCTCTTCTTAGTTCTTTCTCGAAAAGTATCAACACAATCAAAAGGGAGAAATCTAAAAACTAATCAAAATGAGTATAAAGTCAAAATTTTATCAATTCATTAGACATGTCCCATGATTCATTGCATTCTAGAAGTGATCATGTTGAAATTAGAATTTTTTTTTTTGTCTTTCACCAAATATTGACTTGAAAATTCATCAAATTTAAAATCCAAAGACTAACTTCCCCCAAAGCATTGATTTGTTATATAGTTAATGTGACTCATCATATAATGTAACCTCACACTAGCATATGCCTAAAAATCCTAGTGCTTAGGAGAGAAAGGTGAGAAAATATATATCACCCTAATGATGATGTAATTCATCAACTCAATGGACTGAGAAGATACCTAAAAATATCAACATGAGAAAACTCCAATCCATTAGTGTTGAAATGATTTTTTTTCTTTTATCAAGGGGTAAGAGAATTCACCTATAAAATATAACCTAAATGCAAGCTATATGATTGAAATTTATTTCCTATAATTGAAAAAGGAAAATATTAAGAAATTACTATTAATATTCCTAGGATTATTTTATTTCCCCTTTGTATTTCAGAACAGAAATTTGCAAGCCTTAGACAACATATAAAATCATAAATGAGATCAGAGAGAGTACATGGTCCTATAACTTTAATAGAATCACTGCATCCATAAAATTATTACATATAAATTTGCCTAGGTGATTTTTTTATACATGCAAAAACTTAACAAAACCAAATATGAAGTTAGATATAATCGGTTTGCCAAGCAAGGTAATGTTAGACTTCCTGCCTAAAATAGTCAAACCCTTTTGGTCTCTTAAACAACCAAATTTAATGCAAAATTTTAAATGCTTCTATATGGATGAGAAAATCTCCATGGGTATAAGTGATTTTATTTTGAGTGATAATTCACTTTGAGAAAAATTCAAAAAATAGAAAATAGATAAATGCAATAATCTAGGAGAAAAATTATAGAGATAAAATTATCACTAGTATAGGAAATTTTAAGGGGATTTGGGATTGAAGGGTTCACCAAGAATGGTTTAAGGAAAAAATTCAAGTCTGGGGATGGAATTTGTAATCTTAAATAAACACCTATGTTTTGGTCTTTCTAAAAGTTAAGCTATGGAAATGAAAGAATACTGCAAGATAAACAAAGATGCAAGAAGACAAGAAACTAATCCTAGAATGATTCTTGATTTCCAATGATGATTCAATTCTAACTTGCAATAAAATAAATCTTTCTCTTTTGAGCAAGGGTTTAGATAATGCACAAACAAAGTTAACCCTAGGATGCAAACTACATGCTTTTACTCTTTCAAATGCCTAGAAATAAAAGTCAAATATTTTATTTTTCCTTTTATGATCAAAATCTAAGATAGGAAGGAACAAATGTACTCAACAAACAACTTAAATATCTACTAGGGAACTTACCTGATTCGATGGTTGATCATAGCTTTAAATTGTGTCCAAAATATCCAAATAGCTTCAAACCTATGAAACAACTTACAAAAACCTAAAAAATTTGATTAGCATTTGGGAGCCTGCTTAGGCCATTATATGACTAAGCTTAGAAGCACAACAGTCAAGCTCCCTTGGCACTTTTAGCTAATATTTTGAAAATAAAATTATTTTGACCTTTGGAAAAAGAAAAATCAAGATGAAATGGACATGCAACAATAAAATAAAATGAAATAGAATGCAAGTGACATAAAGCTAAAATGCACACAATGAACTAGGATTTTGGGAAGCAAAACTTTGTCCCCAAGACCTAGTTGACAAAATTCATGCCCTATAGTGAGGAGGTATAAATTTTGATTTACAAATTCACACCCTATATGGATGGGGCATGAATCTAGTTCATATGCACTTTGGGTCCCAAAACACCAAAAAATGAGATGCAAAACAACAAGAACATACCTAATAATTAGTAATGCAAGTAAAGAACTTGGTTAGCTGATGGAGGAAGGAAGAAGTAATGAGAAGATGAAGGAAGCACTCCAAGATGGTAGACCTCTCTAATCATAAATAATATTCCACTTGATCCCAAGTGAAGCCAACACCAAATAAGAACAACAACAAAATAACAATCCAAAAACAAAAGAGCTCTTATGAGCATGAACAAATGAGCAAGTTAAGATTAGTATTATCATTAGAAATATCTCTAGAAAAAAGTGGGAATCAAATCCTCTATTTATAAGAGGTTTGGAGGGCTAAAAGGGTGGTAAAATTAAATTTCACCATGAGCAAGGACCGATGCTAAAGCAAGTTGATGAGGGGAGGGGTTTTTGAGAGAAAAAACCCTAGAATGCTAAATTTACACCTAGTCATTATAGGGTGTGAATTTGGTAAGCTAAATTTGTACTCTGTATGGACCGGGTATGAATTTTGTAAGGCTAGGTAAAAAGGACAAATGAAGAGAGGAAAAGGGCCCCCAATTTGCACTTAGAAATTTTTGATGGCTTCCTACGGATATAAGGAAATATTGACTCATTTTTATGGGTAAATTTTCCATGTCTACATTTCCCCCCTCTTTGATGCATTTATAGCTAAATAAATGTGTCAAAGAAATATGTATATGCCTATGGGAAAAATGGTGAACATAAAAAAGGGGTGGTCAAGTTTGGATGGACAGGCGGTGCAAAAAAGGTGTTATCTTGAATACCATAAATTTGCATGCAAATTAAGGAATTACTACCATTAATGCCTTTAAGGCTAGGGTGCTCCCTCGAGTTTTAGAAGGAATACAAAATTCTTGAAAAGCCCAAAAAAAATGTAAACAAAGAAAGAAAAATCAAGAAAATCAAAGGAGAGAAAGATAAAAGACAAGGAGAGAGAAATAAAAAGAAGGGGAAGAGAAAGAAGAAATGGAGGGAAGAAAAGAGGAAAAATGAATAAAAGGGGCTCATTTTCACCATGCAAGGAGGAGAAAAGAGCTCTAGAGAAGAAAAGGAGAATGCAACTCCCAACTCACCATTTTGTCATGGTGAGAGGTGATGTTGGATTTGTTGCAAATCAAGTGAAGTATGGATAAAAACCCATTTCTAGGTTAGGCTAGATTTAAATTTTACCTACAAAAAGTTGAATTTTGTTAGCAATTT
The DNA here is from genome assembly GCA_028583015.1 of Wollemia nobilis. Classification (NCBI taxonomy): domain Eukaryota; kingdom Viridiplantae; phylum Streptophyta; class Pinopsida; order Araucariales; family Araucariaceae; genus Wollemia; species Wollemia nobilis. The sequence continues at coordinate 15,075,854 of JAQPPZ010000135.1, forward strand.
TTTGTTTTTAAATTTTTGAGCAATATTTTTGCAAAATCCATTATGGAGTGTGAATTTTATCAAGTTACCATGCCAAATTTTTACTCTGTCATCTTGGGGTATGAATTTGGTCAATTTTACAAAACAAATGCTCATATTTTTAAAGATGTTCTAATACTTAAATGTTGATTATGTACCTAGATGTATTTAAGAGTAGAGAGAGGTGACTGAGCACACTCAAGGAGGCTATGAGAGAGCTCAAAATAACAAAGAGGGAGACATTGAAGAATGTGGGGCTACTACATCTAGCACAGATGCCCTACCTTAAGGCTAACAAGGCACTATTGATGGCTCTAGCAGAGATATGGTATCCATAATTGTCCACATTCCAGTTATCGATAAAGGATATGACCATCATACTAGAAGATGTGTGGTGTATCTTGAGGATCCCCATCAAGAGAAAGATTGTTTACATGGTATGAGTACCAATTGTGGCATCAAAGATGGTGTCAAGAGATTCGACACATGTGATCTAGTAGAGTAGATTCCATGTTTATGAGATTCCACATTGATATGGAGTTGGTGGTCATGAACATTATGAGTGCAATGCATGATGATCCTAACTAAATAAAATTCATGAATAAATCTAAGGCAATGCAATCTAGAATGCAATTCAAAATTAATGCAAAATGAAATGCATGGATGAGTGGATGGAAATAAGAAATAAAAGGAAAGAAAAGATAAGGGAATAAGGAAACAAATGATGATAGGAGAAATAAATATGGAAGAAAAATAAAGCGAAGCTCTAAAATATCAAAATAGGAAAAGAAAAAAAAGGAGCAGAACCCTATAATGTTGTATGCTCGTACATGACCGAATGGAGGCTACCCCTCACTTGTGGCCATGAAGCTATCCTGTAAGGGTGCTATACTTGCAAAAATTATTTGGAGTGATACTTTATATGGTGTAGTACTTGGTAATGGCTAGATATGAAGAGATATTTGCTAGGATGTATGCTCACAAATGGTTGATATGGAGGCTGCCCCTCGTGTGTGGCCATGAAGCTTATCCTATATAGAGTGAAGTATGTGATTGATTTGCCAAAATGAGCACTACCCTATGGGAGTGTGGTGTGTGCAAAAGGTGTATGAGAAAAGTAAATCATGGAAGAATATGGTGAGTATGTGTGCATGTTAGAATAAAGATATAAGTGAGAAGTAGAGACTTGTGTGTGTGTCCTTATTAAAATTTAATAGCTAAGAGGGGTGCATAAGATAGTCAGTGGTTGTATGAACATCATAAATGATATAAACGTGGTATCTACCCTATCCCACGAGGACCACTTAATAATCAAAATATCAAAAGGTGTGAGTGAAAGAAAGAATGATCAGATAGAATAATGAAACATATATCCTTTATATTGATGAAAAGAAGAAAGAAAACATGCAAGGACAAGGATATACAAAGATAAGAACTATATTCCTTGACTTGGAGAAGAATTTGATGATCATTTTATACTTTCAAATGTCAAGGAATATAAGAGAAAAAAATAAGAAGAGATGGGTGAATGCAATTATGAAAATGTATAGATATGGGTCCTAGGTTGGGGATACACTAGGAATAAAAGCCCTAGTATGAGTGCAATTCATGTGATCCAAGAACTAACTAGTTTTCATCATTTTCCATCCTCACAAAGTCCCTAAAAATATATATGATCAAGAAATCATGCAAATATGATCAAGCAACAATGTAACTATATGACAAGTAGAATGTAAATGGAATAGAATGTTAGGAAAAAAATTCAAGAGATGATAGACTGTAGCACCCTAAAATTGGCGCTGTAAAACCTTAAATAATTACAATTACTCTAGTAAATATTCAAATTCAAATTTTAACCCCCAAAACCGCTTCCAAACCGTCGTTTAACCCGTTTCCTCCTTTCCCGTGCCATTTTTAGAGTTTGTTTTGACCGTTTGACGATATCGTCAGTCGATCAGACGATATCGCCTCAGATCGGATGATTTCGTCTGGACTAGGACGTCCAGACGATCTTGTCCCAAAACTAATTTTTCTCAATTAGCCTCTGTTCCAACGACGTCTCTAATCCGGGCAGAAGCGTGTCTGCGTCGTTAGAGACCCTCCCCATTGGAGATCTCCCAAATTGGGATGATCTCCAACCTCCTAACCTCCCTCCTAAGCCTATTTAAACTTAGGACTCCCCCTTGGCATCCCCCTGGCTGAAATTTCCTGTAACTTGACTTTACACGCACTAAAACATCCTGAATTACCATCTGCACTTGTCCTATCCAAATTTTGTTGCAGGAACCTTGTCATTCTTCAGTCGGAGCAAGCTCAGTTCGTCGTGGACGATCCTGTTCAATACGAGACGATTTCATACCAATCCGAGATGATCTCGACTGCAGTCTGCATTGGGGGCAATCAGTGCCCAGAGTTTGCATTTTTCTCTTCTCATCTGCTGTTTTATTCTGCATCTAGTCAGTTTATTTATTATTTTTTGCTATTCTGCATCTTGGAGTTCACCCATGTAGTTTAATTGCATAATGAAATCATGATTAACTATTAAAATATTGTAATTTGCTTGCATTCCTATTCGGGATTATCTGATTAACATTCTTATATTATTTCACATCATTGCCCTCTATTAGCATTGTTGTATTTTTTGTATTCTGTGCCTATTTATCTATTTGCAGGTCTCGACGAATTCGTCTGACGAATTCGTCAGATCTCAGATGATCCTGCAGGTCGGAGACGATCCCGTCAAATTCCAGACGATCCTATCTGCTTCAAGAATCAAGACCTCCATCAGACATCCGGATCAGGTATGGCTCTGTAATTTAGCTTTTTCTCTCTGTTTCTTGTTTAAAATCTGTTTGTTGTATTTCATTTAGTCTGCATTTTCATAATAGAACAACTTAGATTCATTTGGCCAAACCTAGGACTCGAATGTTTAAAGATAAAACTGAACACATTAAACACATTCCCAACCTAGGCATGGAAGCTGCCATTCAAACGTTTCCTAGTGAACCCACCATCCGTCTAAAAATCACCATAATACACCTCCCCCGAGATGCGGGACCTTCGCAAGGCCTCTCAGTCCAAGGTACCGTGCCATCCTTTTCCCATCCTCCTTCTGGGCATGGATCCTATAGCCTGAAGGTAAGGATGCGAAAAATTTGGAGCGATACATTTTGGTGAACCCGACGTGAATGCATTTAAAACCTTTTGAAAAAAAAAAAAAAAAAACATAGATGCATTTAAAATCATTTAAAACTAATAAGTTGCATATCATGTTTAGATGGTAGCTCCTAAGAAAATATTAGCAGTTACTATAAATGTTGAAAACCAATTAGCAGCCATAGAAATCAATTATGTGCTTAGTGTGCCTGAAACAGATAGAAACCAACTTTTGTGGGACGAACTTGATAGGAGACTAGGTGTCATTTCATCTAGGTCAACAAAACTTAAACAAATCAAAAGGCTTGTCCTAGATAGAATCCTGGATCCTCATCAACTCGTCTTTTATCATGAACTTCAGAGAGCACTGCCATAGATGGTTAGCTTATAGGAGAGCTCTTGTGTCTTCAGAATTGTTCACCTTCGAGGAATACCTCGAGAACGCAGCCACTATACACCGGTTCCTAGGTCATGTAGAAGACCAAGAGGTCGTTCTTACGAGATAGGGAAATATGGAATAGAGTTCCTCGAGCTGTGTTATATCGAGAGTATTGCCATGAGCTTTACTTCTATCAACCAGAATCTGAGACAGATAATATCACTATAGCCCTTTTCATTAAATTCTTGAAAGAAAATTTTCAATTTGAAGAAGAACACTTCATGACTCCTGAAGAACTTGAGCCCATTAATGACATTTATAAATTATTTATAGAAAACTAGATCATTGCTTTCATTATTATTTCTTGCATTTATTGTGTTGTTTGTTATCTTTACAATATTATTACAAAAACAAGAAAAACTAAAAAACATAACAAAAACCAAAACATTTCATTTTAAATATTGTAGTAGGTATATAATTAATATATACCTCTTAAAGCTTGTTGCATATATATATATATATATATATATATATATATATATATATATATATATATATATATTTGCTAAAATCTAAGTTAAGCACAATGCCTAAACTTAGGAATGGTAAACAAAGCTGAAGGAGAAGAAGAAGATTGGTTAGGAGACAAAACAAGAAACCCAAATGTCCTTCCTGAGGATCCAATCCCGGAAGAAGAAACTCTAGACCAGCAAGACGATGAGCTTGCTGTAGATGAACAAGAAGAAAATGTTAAAGAGGATGGATCCTCATCCCCTAGAGTAGCTCTAGATGGAACTATTGCTTTTGATAACTTAGATCATTTCTGGAAATTTTTCAATAATAACATTGGTGCTCTTAATATGGCGGTTCGTATTGATAAAGGGCAAATTAGTGACACTCAAGCAGCCATGGAACATATGTTTGATGTGCACACTAATCCCTTGTCTTTTATTGATCAAGAAAGTGATAAGGCTGGACCATCCAATAGAGATATGGTCACTATGATTCAAAACATGCCAAAACAACAGGTTACCCAACCTCCTAAGGAACCTGTTATTGAGCCTAAAATCATTCCCACACAAAAGAAAACTTCCTTCACTGCTTTACTTCGCCAAACTATTGATCAATATGCTTCAAGTAAACAAAAATCTAAAATGAAGCCAAACACCAATTTTCAACAATGCGGGATACGACATAATACAACTTCAAAATTTCTTCATAACACCTTTCCTACCAACAATTTACACAATAGCAACATAGCATCTAATCTTCATGTCCCTCCATCATATGCTCACAAATCCCATATTAATGCCCTACCGAACCAATATGGTGGGCAAACTAGTAATCTGGAAGCCATGGTGAAACAGTTAGCTTCGCGTATGGACCAGATAGATCCCTACCATCCCTCGTACAATTATCGAGAGATATGTAGTCAACCTTTGGATCCCATAGTTGTAGCACAACCGTACCCTAAGCATTTTCCCATGCCCATCCTGCCTATATATAAAGGAACAGAAGATCCCATAGAGCATCTTCGCATGTTTAGGATAGCATGTCATGATATATCACATGATGACTTGCTATTACTAAAAATGTTCCCGAAAAGTTTAGGTGGAATGGCATTAGAGTGGTACTATCAACTACCCACTCATTCTTTGAGAAATTTTGAAGAAGCAGATTGAATCTTTTGTCCATCAATTTAGTGCCTACATCGAGAGGCATGTAACCATTAAAGATTTATACAACTTAAAACAAGACAAAGATGAATGTTTTGCTGATTTCTTAGCTAGATGGAGGCAGTTGACAGGAAAACTGCACTTTGTGCTACCTTATAGGGAAATGTTGGACATTTTTATCAATAATTTGCAAGAACAAATATCTTATGAGTTATCAACTGCTACTTTAACTACCTTCGATCAGGCTATAGATTTAGCTCGAAGAGTAGAAGATGCCCTCATTAGGAGAGGCCAACTTAGGAAGAAGGATGATGAGAAAACATCCAGAAATCAATATAAAAACAAACAAGTCATAGGTGACGGAGTCACTGATAGCAAAAATGTTGCTAATATCAATGCAACGAAGACAACAAAAAAATTTATATTGAAACCTCCTGATAAACCTCCTCGAGAATTTACTAGATTGAATCAACCATTATCAACTATTTTACCTCAATTACTCGAAAGAGGTTTGATTCAATTACCGACTATCCGGGAACCTGATCCAACCATACCCGGATATAGAGCTGACTTACACTGTGATTTCCATAGAGGACCTGGACACTCTACCAACGCTTGTAAAAGGTTAAAGCATAAAATACAAGATCTGATTGATAATAATGAAATGGAGGTGCAAGCTTTCCAACCTAAACAAAATACTCCTAATAATCCTCAAAAGAACATTCCCCAAAATCAAAATCAAAATGCTAATCAATCATTAGACATATTTCAACATCCTTTACCAAGACATGGTAAAGAGGTGGCCAATCAAATTGAGCATCATAATGTTCCTCCTCCTACCCGATATGTAGGGACTATTAGCGGACAATTACCTATTCAGGATCCTCAAACATTTGACACAACTTTATCCCTGGTCACGACCAGGCCCCTACATAATTCTCAAACTCTAGATCCTAGTGATGTAGAATCAGATACTGAAAGTGAAATAGACATCACCTCAAACCAATCGAATAGTTCTGAAAATGAATCAGATCCTATTCAACCTATCACAGATGCTATGGTTCCGGAAGAACCATTTCCTAGAAGAGTTACTACTCGACCCTCTTCTAATCAATTCCTCCCTAATGAACAAGCCATAAACGCTCAACCGAGACCAGTTCAGCATCTTCAATATAACATTGTAGGTACCATTGGAGTCGTTACCCGACAACAGGCTCAAAATTCTCAACAAGAACCAAACCAGAATGATGGATCAGCTCCATTTGTTTTGAAAAATCCCAATAAAGGGAATCATGCTCCTAATGTTCAACCTAAACCCCCTTACAATATTAATGAGCAATTATCCAATACTACGGCCAGAATTTCCCTTTTGGATTTATTAAGATCTTCTCCTACCCATAGGGATGAGTTAATGCTTACATTAAGCCAAATGATGGTACCTCAAAATATTCAACTCTGAAGCCATGGCCAATACTATCATCACTAGAGAAGTCGATTGTATTGACTTCCGGGATAAAGATATCCCACAACACGATTTACATAAGGATAATCCCTTATATATTACTGCTCTAATTGGAGATGTAGCTGTTAAAAGAGTCCTGATTGATAATGGTTCATCTCTAAACATTTGCACTTTTGACTTCTACCAACGGTTTGGCTTTAGAAGTGATGAAATGAAGAAAACTGACATGATCATAAAAGCTTTCAATGACGAAACACAAGAAACGTGTGGAGTTATTACCATCCCATTGCAAGTTGGTCCTAGAACCTTAGATACGACCGTGTTTATTGTACATTGCCCTGCATCGTACAATATACTCTTGGGTCATCCTTGGATCAATGCAATGCGGGCTGTCCCATCCACTTTACACCAATGTGTTAAATTCGAATTTAAAAATCAGTTGGTCACTATCCATGGTGATCCTAGACCCTTTGATATGTGTGCTTTGGCAGAACCTGTTGGAGTGCAATTTTGCCCTGCTCTGTCATCCACACATCCTAATTCTTATTTTTCATCTAAAACTGTGAAACACACACCCATAGCTTCACCTATTTCTCCTCCATTCATTTCACCCTCATATATAGATCAACAATCTTCTAAACAAACCACTCTAGAACCTCAAAAGGATCTTCAATCCACAACCAATCCTTCATGTTCTATCCCTATAATTTCAAAACCTATAGACCCATTCATTAACACTTCCACATTATCAACATCTATCATACCTTCCACATCTAAAGATATAGGGAATGGTCCTTCTACATCTTATGCTCTTTCTGATGAACTTTTACCAGATTTATCCACAATCTTAATATAAAAAAAAACAAATGCTTTTATGCAAAATTCTATTCTTTTAAATAACTTGCCACCATCTCCTCGTACTTTGGGCCTCCCACAACCCATGGGAAGTACTTACCAAGTCGGGAGTTGTGCTTTTATTTATAAAGGATATGACTAGGGAAGAATACCCCGAAATATTAAAACTCATCATGATGGATATGCTCGGTGTTATTTTACTAATGAGTATATTAAAGCTAAACCCATAATGATTAAAATGGGATATAAAGGGAAAGGCTTGGGACCTTTCCAAAATGGCATGAAAGAACCTATCGAGGTAGAACCGTGGCCTGCCTGTTGTGGTGTGGGCCTATTTCCTAGTAAGGGTCAACCCTTTCCTTTTGAAGATGATAATCAACTCATATGTTATCAAGATTATTTGGATGGGCGTGATGATTTGCCTCTAAAAAATCAGCCATTTACATGTAACATGCTATCCATAGCTTACCCTGAATTGATTGCTGACTCCGATGAGGAGTTGGAAGGAGATATCTTCCACGATGTCTCCGTTGAAGAGATGTTACACAATGGATTTTATTTTGATGGTTCTATACCAACTATAGCCCAGATTGAGGCCACTAATCCTCAAGATGAATTATCCAACTTAACCTTAAAATAATTACAAGAATTGGGCGTCTCACCCGCCCCACCTAATTTTGAAAGAGATCTACACATGGAAGTCGAAAACGTCATTAAAGTTAACATTGGAGCTGAGGATAATCCTCACATAATCAATATTGGGTCAGAATTAAGTCAAGAAAAACAAGAGCAATACATTGCATTCCTTAAAGAATATGAAGATGTCTTCGCTTGGACATACGAAGATATGCCAAGTCTGGACCCTTCCGTAGTCATGCATCATCTAGTAGTCCATCCGGATGCTAAACCTGTTAAACAAAAACTTAGAAAAATGCATCCCAAAGTGGCCATGCTAGTCAAAGGGGAGTTAGAAAAACTCCTGAATGTTGTTTTTATACAAGCTATTGATTATGTTGAATGGATCTCAAATGTAGTTCCAGTCACCAAGAAAGAAGCCACCAAAGTTAGGGTTTGCATAGATTTTAGAGATATTAATGTTGCATGCCCTAAAGATGATTTTCCTCTTCCAAACATGGATCAAATCATTGACTTTACTGCTGGGAGTGGGATGATGTCCCTAATGGATGGATTCTCCGGTTATAATCAGATCGGGATAGCTCCTGAAGATCAGGCTAAAACAGCCTTTATTACCCCTTGGGGTACCTTTTGTTGGAAAGTGATGCCATTCGGCTTAAAGAACGTAGGTGCAACCTATCAACGAGCTATGACTTATATTTTTCATGATATGATGCATGATATCCTACATGATTATGTAGATGATATTATAGCTCGCTCTATTAATGAAGATAACCATTTAGATGATTTGAGAAAAGTTTTTAATCGATTAAGAGAATATCTTATTCGATTAAATCCGACCAAATGCATATTTGGAGTTAAGTCCGGTAAGCTATTAGGGGTTTTAGTTTCTTTACGTGGTATCAAAATTGACCCTCTCAAGATTGTGGCTATCACTGATATGCCCGCACCTACCAATATATCTGAGTTACGAAGTTTACAAGGTAAGCTTCAAGCTATCCATCGCTTCATCGATAAGTTGGCGGACAAAACCGGTCCCTTTCTTAAGCTCCTTAAGAAGGATGTCCCTTTTAATTGGGACGACGAATGTAAAGAAGCTTTTGAACTTCTCAAACAATACCTCCTTAACCCACCTGTGCTTTCACCACCTAGACCTGATCGCCCATTTCTCCTGTATATTTTAGCTTAGATTACTGCCTTAGGAGCTATGTTAGCTCGGCTTGATGATGCGAAGAGAGAACGTGCTAATTATTATATTAGCCGAACCTTCATCGGTTATGAAACCCGCTACACAACATTAGAAAAACTATGTCTAGCAGTCGTATTTTCTACGCAAAAATTATGCCATTATATGCTTAGTCAGAAAACCTATGTCATTGCTAAATATGATCCCTTGAGGTATCTCATGAGTCGACCTTATTTATCGGGTCGTACAACCAAGTGGGTTCTCGCTCTAAGCGAGTTTGACCTCACATTCATAGGACAAAAGTCTATTAAGGGTCAAATCATAGCAGATCAACTAGTTGTTGCACCCTTAGAGTCTACCCATCCCCTCATCATTGAGTTTCCTGATGAATGCCTTCAATTAGAGGCAGACCATATTGAACAATGGTCCTTATACTTTGATGGAGCCCGATGCATGAGTGGGGCTGGTGCGGGTATTATTTTAATATCCCCACAAAAACATCTTATTCCTCTGTCCTTCAAATTAACATTTGCTTGCACCAATAATATCTGCTGAATATGAAGCTCTAATCCTTGGATTACGAGCTGCCTTGGCACTAAAAATTAAACATCTGTTAGTTTTTGGTGATTCTCAACTTGTCATAAACCAAATTAATGAAGTTTATCAGACCAGAGATGATAAACTGCGCCCATATAAAGCCTATGTTTTACAATTAATGTCTCTATTTGATCAAGTTACCTTGGAAGCTATTCCTCGAACTTGCAACCGTGCAGCTGATGCTATGGCCATAGCTGCATCTCTCATGCCCTTGGAGTTAGATGACGAATATGCCACTATCATTATTCATCGACTCCAGGAACCCGCTTCAAATAAGTCATGCTTAGAACCTTTGGATGTGTTTCTAATCAATGAAACTACTCCTGAACCTTGGTATACTGATATATTTGATTTTCTTCAAAATGGGACTTTCCCTGCCAATTCTAATAGAAACCGGCGTCGGTTATTACGTAGACGAGCAAGTCGATTTGTAATAATTGGCAATACTTTGTATAGGAGATCTTTTGAAGGTATCCTATTAAGATGTTTGAATTTAGAAGAATCCAAATCAGCCTTGAGTGAAGCCCACGATGGATCTTGTGGAGGACACTTCAGTGGTAGTGTCATTGCTAAAAAGCTCCTTAGGATAGGATACTTTTGGCCTACCATGGAGAATGATGCACATGAGTATGTGCGCCATTGCGACAAGTGCCAGAAACATGCTGACCTTGTCCATGCCCCTGCACAAGAGCTGCAGGCTATTTCATCTCCTTGGCCCTTTTCAAAATGGGGCTTAGACATTATTGGCAAAATTAATCCTGTGTCATCTGATGGACACAAATTCATCATAACCGCCATCGAGTATTTCATGAAGTGGGTTGAAGCTATGCCTTTAGCTTCCTGCACTAGCACACAGGTCTCTAAATTTATTTTCAATCAAATCATTTGTAGGTTCAGAATTCTTGCAAATCTCATCTCTGATAATGGAACTTGTTTCAAAAATAAAGATGTCAAGAAATTATGCCAAAAATATAAGATTCAACATCGTTGGTCCACTCCCTATTATCCTCAGGGTAATGGTCAAGCAGAAGCATCTAACAAAACCTTAATCAAAATTCTCAAAATATTGGTCAATAAATCTGGCCGCGACTGGCACATTCAATTATATCCAGCCTTGTGGGCCTATCGAACTAGTGTTCGAACCCCCACTGGAACTTCACCTTTTGTTTTGGTTTATGGTGCTGAAGCCGTTTTTCCCTTTGAATTAGAAGTTCCTTCTTTGGCTCTACTACTTCAAGATACCGAAGTAGGAGATGAATATCGAGCTGGCAGACTCAGTCAGCTGGAACTCCTAGATGAAAAGCGCATCAATGCTTTGGAGCATCTCCGTGCCTACCAAAACAAGCTTAAAAGATCATATGCTAAAAAAGTTCGTCATCGATCCTTTGAGATCGGCGACCTTGTTTTAAAAGAAAATAAAAAAAATACTAATGCAACTAAAGACCTTAAAGGTAAATTTGAGCCCAAATGGCTTGGACCATACATTATCACTGCTAAATTTGAATCGGGAGCATACAAATTAGCTACCTTAGATGGTAAATATTTAAAAGAACCTATGAATATTATGCATCTTAGGCGATATTACGCATAAAATTTAGTCATTTCATCATTTGTACATATTTTGCATGTTGTCTTATTTTAAAAATATATCAAACTATTTACACAAAAACAAAAACAAACAAAAATAATAAAAATAAAAACAGCAATATTCTTGACTCTTTCGAAACCAAAACAAAATAAAGAAGAAAGAGAGAGTCAACATTCTCAAACTTCTCAAAAAAGTATTTGTATATATTTCTTCTTACAAATGTTGCAGTTATATATTTCAAATTATTTTGGATAAATTAGCATTTATTTGGAATCCCTCACTTTCACAAACACAAAATAAATATCTTGATTTTTATCTGGCATGATTACTAATCTCTCTTATATCAAAGTCCACAAAATTCAATTAAATAAAGTTTGAGCACAGAGAATTGATCTTGTTATTTACTTAAACCAAGCACATCCTTTCACAATAAAATGATTATATTTGTAATGTCCATGCTATGCTACATAGTAGAAGTGGTTTCTTGAGCGAAAAGTTTCCCCTGCTATCCTATCATGCACATGGTCTAGAATCTTTGAGAATTGGCAAAAGGACAAGCTCACCCCTACCCAGAATAAAAATCCCTTGCTCTACAGACTAATCCGAGCAAGTATCCCTAGCATAGGAAGAAAAGCAAAGTTCAAGAAAAAGAAAAAAAAATGTTATTTTATATCATTACGACAATGTTTCAAGCATTATCTCAAAAATCAAGCAAAAATACAAAAGAAAAGCAAAAGAAAGCAAAAGCAAAAGCAATAAAATCCCTCTCCCTACCCTTTGAAAAGAAAAGAAGGGTTGATGAGCTTGAATCCCTGGAATTCTCAATTATTCGAAAACTGTGAGGTAAGCCCCATAGCAGGTGGTTTGTGCCCAACCTGCTTGGCCTTGGGTAACTCCTAGCGTGGCGATATGTCTGTCACATTAGCGACCTTCTTTTGTATAGACCTATGTCTGCTTATGGATTAGCTAGCTCTTGATAATCCGACTTACATAGTAGTCCGGTATGGTTATATGCATCTAAATCATGGTTAATGAACACTTATTTGGTTCATTCAAATCACTTGTATCAAATTATCTTGCTCAAAACTGGTAAACGAACATAGCAATTGCACACACATTTGTATTTGAGAGATTTTGTGTATCATTATGATAAATCAAGATTGGAAATGAACTCACATACGCACATGGGATTCCTTATAAATCTAACTTTTGTCTTTAAGATACTTTGAAATATTTTTTGCAAATCGTTTGGAATAAATTCATTTTCTTCTTTGAAGAACAGTTGTTTAGTATAAAGACAACTATATGCATTATCAAAAATCAAAATCATCTTCACAACATACAATCAAGTTACATCTATATATAACTTTTGACTTTCGCGACGATGGTATAGTTCCAAAACTAAAATTGGAATTTTATGACTAGCGCAAGTCCTCATCTTCATATTTTTTGACTATTTTCAAAAATTAAAAATCAACCATGCAATAAAACAATCTATTTTCTTCTTTGATTTTCGCGATGATGGTATAAGTCTATACCTAAATATTCTATGCCTAGCGCAAACCATTATACCAATTTTTATTTCCCCATTCATTTAAAAATCATAAAAACCATATGACTTAAATCATTATGTTATACAATTATGTTTTTAAAACAAACAAACACCTATCACTATTTCATGTCATTATGTCAATATGCAAATTTGCAATGATGGTATAATTCCTAAGGAATTATCCAAAAATTTTATCACACTTAGGAATTTATGCCTAGCAAAAATCATTTTAAAATATTTCATGCATAATATTTTCATGAAAAGTCTGAAAACAAAATCATCATCATCATCATTTGCATCATCACACCAAAGTCTTAAGGCAGTCTCTTAAGCACCCTTTTACTTTTAGCAATATTTCTATATTGGGATTAGCTTGACGACCGAGTGAGCGGCGACTCCATGAAATGGTCTATAACAGTGACAATGTCCTTTGAAATTATTGTTAAAAGTCCCTTTTATTTTTTATCAAATTATCATCACAACAACCAATTTGTTACATCAGATTATTTCATTTAAATTTTTAAAGCATGACATTTAAACCATAATATTTTCCAATGACATAATTACATGAATCATCAAATCAATCACACCAAAACATTAAAAGCATCATACAAACGCATAAGACAAGTCATATGATCAAAAAATATCTCATCTATATATATATCAAATATATGTACATCATATCAAAAATAGATTGGTATGCCACAATCTACATCTTGGCATACTCAATCCTCTCAATCAAATATACAATCTCTGTGTAGTGGAGCCTCGCCTCGAGAACCCCTCGAGCTCTCAGCCTCATCTCCTCCCCGCCCTGAGGTGGAGGAGGTGGCCCCATCATAGTCCGTGTGGTGCCATGAGTCCTGGATGCCGATCGTGATGATGTCCTAGATGACCCCATCATGACAGGCTCTGCAATATGAGCTGGTAATGGCACCCTCTGCTCTGCTGGCATCGCCTGGTAATATAGAGCCTGATAGAATGTAACCTGGGCAATAGCGCATGCTAAATCCTGAGTGCTCGCTCCTCCGCCCCGAGCTCTAAGCCGTGTAGCCTCATCCTACAATGTCTGCACCTGAGCCCGCAGGCGGGCAACCTCAGCTCGGAGAGTCGTTGTCTCACTGCTCTCCCTAGTGTCAACACCCTTGCCCTTATCGGGCGATGGTGGCCTCTCTCTCTATGGAGAAGGGGGTCTCTCCTCCCTCCTCTCCTGCTGCCATGGCCTCTACTGAGCCTGTGGCCTCCTCTGCTCTCTCCCGTCGTGACCCTGTGCTGCCTCAATGGCTGCCTAGTGCCGCCTCCCCATCCGATGCACAACTACATGAATCGGACCCTGAGCCCTCGTCATTCGAGGAGGGTGGATGCCTATGTACCAGGCATCATAGCCATCGGCTACCCCAACATCGTCCCCATCCACTGGCTGAATGGGGGCATCATCTGCGTCCTGACTCCAGAATCGTTGCATATCTGGAGCCCCGCTAACTATAGTGTTATCCCAGACAGTCCGGGAAAACTCGTAGTCTCTCAGAGATGGGATCCCCTACTATAGACCGAACTGCCTCAAAACTTGGTCATACCGGTGGAGCTCCACCTCTCCCCTCTCCATCCTCAGCCAACAGACTCACCTGATGCGAGCCAGCTCCTGTCCATCCTCGGCCCACCCTGGATGATCTCTCCAAGGCCTCCAGGTGATCTGGTCGGAGACAAGGTCGTCTAGTAGTCTCTGGGATGCTGGCAGATCTATCCACCATTGTGCCCCTCTCTAGAGCCACCAGTAGAAAACTCGGGGCCTCTCCCCGTCAATCCCTATCAGTGGGAGCCCTACCGGCCTTCGCACTACAATGTGCTCCCAGCACCAAACCTGCAGTAGTGATGTCATAACCAGACATCGGCCGCCCTTGTATACGACCCCATGAAGGATCCTATACAACCGGTAGAGTACAAAGCTCCCCCAAGCAAACCTGTATCCGTGGTCTCTCATGTCATAGACCACATCTATCAGTACCCATGGTACCCTGCATCCGCTCTGGTGGCACAGCAGAAGACCACCTACTACCCCAACCAAAACCCGTGTGAGTCTAGATGCCCCAGGCATCTGGCGTAGCGACTCGATATTCACTCCGCCCTTCTCCAGGGCGAAGCTCGGATCGCCACACAGTCGCATCATCGCGTGGCCCTGATTGGCCGTGGGAGTGATCAGCCATCCTTGTATGGGGATCCTCAAAATCCTCCATACATCCTCCAGTGTGGGAGTCATCTCCCCTGTCGGTAACCAAAAATAGGAAGAACCCGGATACCACCTCTCTGCTAGGGCTGTCAATAGCCCCATATATGTAGAAACCTGTGGCATCTATGCCACATGCTGCAAGCCGACCTGAGCTAGCTGATCTCGCTCTGCCTGAGACAGGGCGGCCAAGTCATCCCTTAGTCCGTCGTATTTCCATTCTCTGCTCTTTAGTAATCCTCTCTGCAAAATAAACAAAATCAACAATAAAAATCATTAATAAATCATTAATTAAAAATGCAAGTTAAAATAAGTTCAATTTCATAAATGATGATATCGTCCACTATTGGACGATATCGTCCCAAATTTGAGCAAATTCGTCTCCGATTTTGCCAGCCGAAATCGTCCCCTTTTTGATGAAATCGTCCCCATTTCGTCGATTTCGCCTCTGGACGAAATCGGCGATATCGAGGAAATCGAGACGATTTCGTCTCGACGACGTCGATGGCCCAAAAATGGCCGCGATGCTCAAAAATCAATCAAATCTAATCTAAAAAGCATGAAATTCTAAAATTAAGCATTCTAAATTAAGTTTAGATCCTTACCCGTAGCCCGCGTCGGACCTCTGTTGATCTGTGTTTTGTCTCGACCATCTTGTCTCCAGAGCTCTAAAAACTAGGAAAATGAACAGTAACAATGAATTAGGGTTTTACCCTATTTTTCTTAATTTTATTCAAAAACACTTAACATTTTTTTTTAAATTTTGCTTTTTCGTGTTTTTACCTCAAACGTTCGATTTGGGTAAAAACACGGAGGGGGCACCATAGTAAGATGTCGTACGATTCGACCTAGAATCGTCGCCTAAAAATGGGAATAATTTTTGCTTTCTCGTAGATCGAGAAGAACTCATCTTTAACGCATTTTCTTTGGAAAATTCGCTAAAGAGGGGGCAAAATGTAGCACCCTAAAATTGGACGCGAGAAAACCTTAAATAATTACAATTACTCTAGTAAATATTCAAATTCAAATTTTAACCCCCAAAACCGCTTCCAAACCGTCGTTTAACCCGTTTCCTCCTTTCCCACGCCATTTTTAGAGTTTGTTTTGACCGTTTGACGATATCGTCGCCGATCAGACGATATCGCCTCAGATCGGATGATTTCGTCTGGACTAGGACGTCCAGACGATCTTGTCCCAAAACTGATTTTTCTCAATTAGCCTCTGTTCCAACGGCGTCTCTAATCCGGGCAGAAGCGTGTCTGTGCCGTTAGAGACCCTCCCCATTGGAGATCTCCCAAATTGGGATGATCTCCAACCTCCTAACCTCCCTCCTAAGCCTATTTAAACTTAGGACTCCCCCTTGGCATCCCCCTGGCTGAAATTTCCTGTAACTTGACTTTACACGCACTAAAACATCTTGAATTACCATCTGCACTTGTCCTATCCAAATTTTGTTGCAGGAACCTTGTCATTCTTCAGTCGGAGCAAGCTCAGTTCATCGTGGATGATCCTGTTCAATACGAGACGATTTCATACCAATCCGAGATGATCTCGACTGCAGTCTGCATTGGGGGCAATCAGTGCCCAGAGTTTGCATTTTTCTCTTCTCATATGCTATTTTATTCTGCATCTAGTCAGTTTATTTATTATTTTCTGCTATTCTGCATCTTGGAGTTCACCCATGTAGTTTAATTGCATAATGAAATCATGATTAACTATTAAAGTATCGTAATTTGCTTGCATTCCTATTCAGGATTATCTTATTAACATTCTTATTATTATTTCACATCATTGCCCTCTGTTTGTATTGTTGTATTTTTTGTATTCTGTGCCTATTTATCTGTTTGCAGGTCTCTGACGAATTCTTCTGATGAATTCGTCAGATCTCAGACGATCTTGCAGGTCGGAGACGATCCCGTCAAATTCCAGACGATCCTGTCTGCTTCAAGAATCAGAACCTCCATCAGACATCCGGATCAGGTATGGCTCTGTAATTTAGCTTTTTCTCTCTATTTCCTGTTTAAAATCTGTTTGTTGTATTTCATTTAGTCTGCATTTTCATAATAGAACAACTTAGATTCATTTGGCCAAACCTAGGACTCGAATGTTTAAAGATAAAACTGAACACATTAAACACATTCCCAACCTAGGCGTGGAAACTGCCATTCAAACGTTTCCTGGTGAACCCACCATCCATCAAAAAATCACCATAATACACCTCCCCGAGAGGCGGGACCTTCGCAAGGCCTCTCAGTCCGAGGTACCGTGCCATCCTTTTCCCATCCTCCTTCCGGGCACGGATCCTATAGCCTGAAGGTAAGGATGCAAAAAATTTGGAGCGATACATAGACAATAATGCAATATGAAAAATCAAATCAAATGCAATATAAAAATGTAGAGTTATGCATAGTATTTTTTTAGATGCATTATGTTCATTGGTTATTTAAGTTCTTTACTATATAAATAAGCTAAGTGATAGGTACCTATGCCAAAATTAGACATTATGAAAAGGTCCTAACCAATTGGGATGGAATTTACCTTTAAGATATTATCAAGCATTAGTGTTATTTTGGTTTTCCTTGATGACAAGGTCCCCAATATCAAAAGAATGATTGCAAAATCTCTTGGAATAAAATCGCTTGAGCCTATTCTGATAGGCTTGAAGATGCTCTAAGGCATAAATGCACTTTTCATCCAGTAGATCCAATTGGTGCAAAAAATCAAAGTGATACTCATTGCCAATCAAGAAATATTGCAACAAGATGTGTAGTGAAGGGATCTCTAACTCGAATGGAAAAATGGCCTCAATCCCATAGATCAAGATATATGGAGAGGCAATTTTAGGAGTTTGCACACTAGTAAAATAGCCCCACAAGGTAGGATAAAGCTAAATATGCCAATCATGACCAATATTACCAACCAACTTCTTCAGTATCTTGATAAAAGACTTATTGGATGCTTTATCTTGACCATTACCCTAAGGGTAATATAGAGTTGACAATGCTAAATATTGTAATTAGAACAAAGCTTATGAACATCCTTATTATTTAAAGAAGTGATATTATCAAAAATTATCACTAAAGGAATCCCAAACCTATAGAGGATATGGTTGAATATGAACTTGGAGACTTGATCTCTAGTCATAATGGCTATGGGTATGGCTTTGACCTATTTATTAAAGTAATCCATCACCATTATGATAAACTTGTGACCATCATACGATGTTAAGTTAATCTTCCCAATGATATCCAATACCCACATGGAAGATGGCCAAGGGAAAGAAATAACCTGAAGGTTATGATAAGGAGCATGAACAAGGTTTTCATGGTTTTGACACTTATCACAACATTGAACATGGTCACATGCATATTTCTCCATGAAAGGCCAATAGTACCCCATATGAAGGAGTTGCTTGGCAATGGCATTACCACTAAAATGACCTATTGTAGACATGGAAAATTGATTGATCCAAGTGAATCAATCTCCATAGAACCATAGAGGAGACCCCAAAACATGTCTAGGTATAATTTTGGGCCTCCTCTCCCTTTGTTCCTCACTTTTTCCTAGCTTTTTTGAAATCATGATCGACCTTTATGGGGCATAATTTTGGTAAGTTAGGGTTTTATCTTAGAAAATCCTATTCTTTTGGGCCAAATCTTAGGACATCGACCCTACCTTAGGATTTCCCACTTTTTTGGCTTCTAAACCTCTTATAAATAAAAGGTTTGGACTCTTTTTTTTATAGATATCTTTTTCCTAAGTGATTTTTGGCTAATAAATTTGTCTAGCAAGTTCTTTTGGCAAGCAAGTCTTCTAAAAATATCAAGTGTTCTTTGGTGTTTTGCTATTTCTCTATTGTTGATTCATTGCTCTTGGTGGACAAGTGTGGGATCCTTGAGGAGGAATCTACCACTTTGTGGAGGACTTAATCCTTTTGTTTGTTATTTCGTTGCCATCAGGTTTATTCTTCCATTGTGTTAATGCTAAAATTGTTTATTGTACATTTTGTTCTTTGAAATTCACATCCATTCATCATTCTACTCTTTTATCCCAAAATCATGGCCACCCCTTACAAGGCACAATTTTTGCAAAACCCAAAATCATGGTCGCTCCTTATGGGGTATGATTTTAGCTTTGCCAAGTTTAGGGGTAAGATTTCACTCCCAAACCCTCATTTCCATTTACATGGTTCATATAGGTCATAATACTACTATTTACACTCTATTTTTTGCACTGTTTCATTTCATTACATCTTGCCTTGTTCGTTTATAAAAAGTTCAAAAATCACTTTTACTTTTGAATGGTTAGATAAAAGGACCAAGGGGGCTTGAATGATGTGCCTCCAAGATTAGTATTATAGTGGCCTAAGTAGAACCCTAAACACTAATCAAATTTTATAGGATTTTGTGAAATTGTTTTACATGTTTTGAAGCTCCTTGGATATTCTGAATGCAAGTAAAATTTGAGGTCAATTTCTAGATCAGATAAGTTCTCTAAGTTAATAGTCTTAGGTTGTTTGTTGTTTTATTTTTCCAATTTATATTCAAAACCTATATCTTAAATAAAAGAGAAAATATTTTGATCATATTTTAGGTATTTGAAGAATAAAGGCATATAGTTTGCATTCTAGGGTTAATTTTGTTTATGCATTCTCTTTAAAACCCTTAATGAAAAGAAAAGAGTTTCATTTTATTACAAGTTAGGATTTTAGTGATCATTAAAAATCAAGAATCGTACTAGGGTTAGTCCTTGTTTGGTTGCACTAATTTTTTTCCTTGCATTGTCCTTTCATTTCTTAGTGTAGATTTTAGAGAGGCCAAACATAGGTGATTGCTTTAATATATACATTAATAATCTCCACCCCAAACTTGGAGAAAGTTATAAAACCATTCCTAGTGAACCCTTTAATCCCTAATCCCTCGAGTGTAGATAATATAACACACCCCTATGGTCACCTCAGCTGATCCAATTGAGAATCATACACGGTAGGGTAATTATTCTCCTCTACATCTTTGATGAACCTGATGTGAAAATGCATATTATTGGCCAAGATAGGAAGTCTCTTCTATTTTTATTTTTAAAACATTAAGCAAGATGACTAAAATTATGTTTTATTAGAATAAGAAATTTTTTAAAAACATCTTAAAGTCTTCTTGTGTGTTTTGTTAGAGTTCTCCTTGTTGGAGATATTACATTATTTGGACCCCTTGCAATATTAGTTTAATAGATGATTTATATTTTATATAATGTATTTGGAATTATGAGAAAGAGCAAAAAGTTTAAAGAGAGTATGAAGAGTCACATGATATATGGAAAGTTGAGAGCTTTGTATTTATTAGAGGAATATGAAAGGTTGCATCTCCCAAATGAAAGAGGAGAGAAATAGTTAGAGAACTAAAAAGTCATGAAAAAAGGATATATTAGAGGTAAAGCTCCATGCAATGTAACCAAGTTGTATCATTAATGTAATATTTGTATATTGTGTTCATTTGTGTTATATTTTATGAGATATTATTATTCATTGTTATGAGATATTGTTAGTAGAATTGATTTATTTCATTCTTGATCCTAAAATAAGTTTATTGTGAATTAATCCATTAGGAAAGCTAATAGTGGTATCAAAGCTATGGAAAGTCTAAGTGAAGGTATTGGTACAATCATGATCATCCAATAAAATTCTCATAAGATAGTATTAAAGGACAACATAAGAAAAAATAGTGATTTAATCTTAAGAAAAGTAGTTTGAGAACAAGGCAGATTTTCAGGCAGTGATCAAAGCTACAAATTGAAGGAAATTTGTGCACCATTAGAATAATATAAGGAGCTACAAATTAAAGGTATTGAACAAAAAAATTTGATAGCAAGAAGGTGATATAAATCTACAAGGAAGGCAGCTACAAAATAGACCATAATAGTTTGAAAAATTAGTGCTTAAAAGTGTATTTTGTTTATGTGAAAGAGTGGATTTAATTCAAGTTTAATAGGCACCATATTCTAGAGTTTAAATCAGCAAAAATAAACTCTAATTTTAGTGTCTCCAAGTTGATGAAGGAGGCATCTCGGTCAACCTTGAATCTGCATTATAAAACAACAAAAGTAGTAAAGAACACAAGCTTATACTGAGAGGGGGTTGAATAGTATAATACCACTTTTTACTTTTATTTCCCAATCAATATTATGCAATGTATCAATAGAAATATCAACAATAGTAATAAAAGCAATGAAAAAATCACCACACACAATAGAGACACCAATTTAATGTGGTTCACCTAATGTGGGCTACTCCACAAAGAAAATATTTCACTAAAATTTTATCAAAAAATTTGTTGGGAAATATTTTCCTATTATAATATTTATGGGCCTATATCCAAAGGAGACACCAATCTCCTAGTCAATTTTATGGATCTCTATCCACAAGAGACACCAATCTCCTTAGCTGGTTTGTGGATCTCTATCCATAGGAGAACTAATTTCTCCTCTGCTCTAGTTGGTGATCTTCTAGAAGAACTATTGCCTCCACTACACTGGCTAATGGATATATATCCACTGAAGACTCCTATCCTCACTCAAAAGACCTGTACTCACTATCCTGGCTAATGGACCTCTATCCATTGGATACTATCATCCTCTATACTCTATCACATCCAAAGCTTGATCTCAACACTATCTCAAATTTGCACTAAACATAGTTCTTCGGTCTAGCACAAATATGATAAATATTTTTCTCTGGTCTGGCATAAACCTATCCTCAAATATACATCCTCAAATCTGCACTAAACATAGTCCTTCGGTCTAGCACAAATATTCTCAATCTCTATCCTCAAGACTTAACACAAAGCTTGACTCAATTACAAATCAACTCTACTAGATATGCCCCAAAACTTAATCCAAGGTTTGAACAAATCAATCAATCAAATCTACTCACAAGTCTTCTCCAAGACTTGTCTCAACTCTGTATTGTAAGCTTCCACAAAAGCTCACACTAATATGTCCACAAGCCCTCTTTATAACATGTCCAATATGCTTTCAATATCTATCTTCAAATTTGTATTGTAAGCTTCCACAAAAGCTCACACCAATGTATCCACAAGTCTTCTCAAAGACTTCCCTCAAATCTACTCAACAAGTCCTCACTAGAACTTGTCCAATCTACTCAACAAGTCCTCACTAGAACTTATCCAATTTTCTCGACAAGTCCTCACTAGAACTTGTCCAATATCACAAAAACATATAGAGAATTGTTACAGACTCAATATGCTTCACACTCACAACAATGCTCAATCACTTTCAATATTTCATTTTACCACAAAAATATATAGAGAATTGTTAGAGACTCAACATGCTTCACAATTACAAACACTCAATCACTTTCATTCTCTCTTTTTATCATAGAAACATATAGATAATTGTTAGAGACTCAATATGCTTCACACTTACAAACACTCAACCTCTTTCTCAAATCAATTTAGGATGTAGAACAATTTTTTCATAGAATTAGAACTATCACTTCAACACTTCCACTTGACTAGGCTCAATCAACTCCACTCAATCAATCACTCAATAAAACACTTCCTTGCTTACAAACCCTAGTCCAAGCATATGAATCACTCACTCAATTATTTCAAAAAATGCTTACCAAACACCCTCACATAACAATGATACTCATGTTATTTCACAAACTCTAGTTCAATATAGTTCTCAACTTCACATAACAATGATACTCATGTTCTTTTACAAACTCTAGTTCAATATAGTTCTCAACTTCACATAACAATGATACTCATGTTATTTCACAAACCCTAGTTCAAGCATATGAAATCTTACTCAATATTTCCAACAATGCTTATCAAACAAGGTTTCTAGTATCAAATTTCATTCCAGAAAAAACAAACTCAACAATGCTTATCAAACAACCCTTTTCTCTCCAACTTAGCATTCACAACATCCAACAATCACTCTCAAGGAAAAATGTGCCCTTACCTCTTGTTTGAAGATGATTTGTCTTTACACACCTGTCTCAATCACAACCTTTCCTTTTGCCAATACTAGGGTTAGATAGCAAATATTTATTCTCAATAAATCCTTTCAAGAATAATTCATCAAGTCAAAATCTCAAACCTTTGCTAAAAATATGAGCAAGTTTTGTTGTCATTGATGTTAGACGTCAGTGTCAGTGATTAGTGCAGGACTTGGCAAAAGAGGTTGGTCAAAAGAATGGTTAAATTCTCTAGAGGAAAGTCCTAAAGAACATAATATTATAATATTTTTATTATAATATTAAGGGTTCAAAATCATGGATAAAGGGCTTGATGACCATGGTTCAAAAGTCTTAAAGGAGTCACTTAATTTAAAAATATTTAAATTTAAATTTAAAATATTAAAATATTTTTATTAAGTCTTCTTTTAAAGTTCTAAAATATTGGGCACCAACTTATTAAAGGTACCAATGGATTATGAAGAATAGAATTTTAAATAATATAAGTTTATAGTGGGCTAGCCACTATTCTCCGTACGTCATGAATAGTTTTCCCATCGACATTATTTTGATTAAAGCCAACCATGAGAATTACTATATAAGGAGCCTTTCAAAAGTTTTATTAAATCCATCACTTGAATAATAAAATATTAATCCGATCGGTGAAAAAGGTTTTTAAAATGTGAGTCATCATTTTTGGCAATAATGAAGAGGATATAAGTTTATGCATTTTCAAAGGAAGATAAAACAAAGCGAACGACATAGAGACTATCACCATTTCAAATCTCATAGAGGGTGTCTAATTTTGGCAACAGTAAATTTTTTTTAGGGTGCTGTTGGAAAGGTTAAGGAAGAAACCTATTGTAGTTGTTTCCATATGGTCGTCAGATCATGAGGTTGCTCTACTTGTACTAGAGCACAAGCAAGTGTGAGGCATAGGTTTAATATGTGGCAGTGATAGCAACACATATTTTTAAACAAAGGGTGCCTTCCAAGGTTTAAGGTGTGCTCCACAATTTTTTATTGATTAGTGTTTCATATTGAAATTTGGGAGTCATAAGGCTTTAATAATTATTATTTTTTGTGAAAAAATAAAAAGGGTTTGAGAGTTTGTTGGGTAGAAAAATATTGTATGTTGAAAATTATATCCTAGACTTTGGAGTTATAAGGTAAGGTATATCATTTATGTAAAGGTTCCAAGGGTGTTTAGCAAAGTTTGGAGTAATAAGATAGTAAAGGTTTTATGTTCACAATGTGTAGTTTTTAATATTGAGTGGATTGAAAATTTTATTAGAAAGTGTGGAGATTATAAGGTGTAATAGAAATTTATTGCTATGTATGGTGGAATATTTGAGGGATTAAATTGAGTGATTATTTTATAAAACATTGCTACCTAACCTTTGAAATTGGCAAAGAATTGATTATGTTTAAGGCAGGGTTTTGAGGTCTACTCTTCATCAAGTAAAAATATATGGACATATTCTTCATTGGTTGAGGTGTTTGATTGATTAAGGTTTTTTGAAAACAAGGTGGAGTAAAAAGGATTAGTTTGATTTTTCCTTTGTTAATTTGTTGATGTTTTCTGGAATGGAAGTTGATGCTATTTCTTGTTTTATAAGCATTGTTAAAAATATTGATTAAAGATTTCATATGCTTGAGCTAGGGTTTGTGCAAAGATCATGAGTATCATTGTTATGTGAGGATTGTTTGATTAGCATTGTTGTTGAAGTGATTGGTTGAGTGAAGAACTTGAACTAGGGTTTGCAAAGATCATGAGTATCATTGTTATGTGAGGATTACTTGATAAGCATTGTTGTTGAAGTGATTGGTTGAGTGGAAGTGATTGAGCTTAGTTGAGTGGATGTGTTGAAGTGATAGTTCAAGTTCTGTGAAACAAATTGTTCCATATTCTAAATTTATTTGAGAAAGAGGTTGAGTGTTTGTAAGTGTGAAACATATTGAGTCTCTAACAATTATCTATATGTTTTTGTGATAAAAAGAGAGATTGAAAGTATTTGAGTATTGTTGTGAATGTGAAGCATATTGAGTCTCTAACAATTATCTATATGTTTATGTGAGATTGGACAAGTTCTAGTAAGGACTTGTTGAGTATATTTGAGGTAAGTCTTAGAGAAGACTTGTGGATAGATTGGTGTGAGCTTTTGTGGAAGCTTACAATACAGATTTGAAGACAGAGATTGAGACAAGTGTTGGTGAAGACTTGTTGAGCAGATTGGACAAGTTCTAAGGAGGACTTGTGGATAGATTAGTGTGAGCTTTTGTGGAAGCTTACAAGGCATATTTGAGACACGTCTTTGAGAAGACTTGTGATAAAAGTTGATTAATTGATTTGATCAAACCTTGAGTTAAGGTTTGGGAAAAATATAGTAGAGTTGATTTGTGATTAATTAAAGCTTTGTGTTAAGGCTTGAGGATAGATATTGAGAATATATTTTTGCTAGATTGAAGTACTGTGTTTAGTGCAGATTTGAGGATAGAGTTTGGTGTAGATTTGAGTATAGGTTTGTGTCAGACTAGAAATAGAGATTTAGTAGATTTGTGGTAGACTGAAGGACCGTGTTTAATGTAGATTTGAGAGAGAGCAAAGAGCAAGCTTTGGAGATGATAGAGTATAGGGGATGATAGTCTCTAGTGGATAGAGATCCATTATCTAGGGCATTAAGGATAGGTCTTCTGAGTGAGTACAGAGTCTTTAGTGAATAGAGATCCATTAGCTAATGTATTGAAGGTAACAATTCTTCTAGAAGATCACCAACCAGAGCATAGGAGAAATGATTTCTCCTATGGATAGAGATCCACAAAATTGATTAGGATATTGGTGTCTCCTTTGGACAGATTTCTATAATTATTGAAATAGGGAAAGGATTCCCAAAGATATTTGTTGAGAAAATATTAGTGAAATATTTTCTCCGTGGAGTAGCCCACATTGGGTGAACCACGTTAAATTGGTTTCTCTATTATGTGTGATGATTTGTGCATTTTTTTGGTTACTTCTATTTATATTGCCATTGATTATATTGGATAATATTGTTTGAGAAAGAAATGTAAAAAATGATCTTATACTATTCACCCCCTTTGAGTATAATTTTGTGTTCTTCAATTAGTATCAGAGATGGTTCCTTCGAAAAAGGTTTAACAACTTGGAAGAAGATCTTACAAGAACACAAATGGTACAGAAAGGCAAAAGTAGAACCACGAGACATAAGAAGAAAAGAACACACATGGTCATGAAAGAAAAGAAATATGAATTTGATGTTATCATTTTGAGAGGAGAAATATAAATAGATTCAAGAGATGAATCAAGCAGTGAAGAAAAGGTTAGATTGAAAAAATTTTGTACTAGATGTAGGAATATAGTTCATCGTGTAGCTTATTGTCCATAAGAAGGTGAAAGATGTTTTATTTGTGGTCAACTCGGTCATGATGCAGGTTATTGAAATGAGTTTATTAGCGATGAAGATGAATATGATACTTTTAGAACTAAAGTCCTAGAGGATGGTTTAGAAAAATATAATAGGGACAATCAAAATAGGTATGAAGAAGAAACTCTACTTTCAACAATAGAAGAAAATGCTCCTATTGAAGACCAAATAAAAGAGAGAAATTTAGAAAAAAAAAGGAGGAATCTACTCTTAAGGAACTTGTTGAGTTGAAAATAGAGAACTTAGAATTAAAGGCTCAAATACAAGAGGATGAGAAATGTAAGACAAAGCTTCTACAAGATCTTTTTGACTTGAAAGTTAAGGTTGAAAAGGCAAGGAGAGTTGAAAAATATATGGTTGAACAGTCAAAGGTAAAAGAGCAAGAATGTAAAAGACTTAGTGTCGATCTCAAAGAGTTAAAAAAGGATAACTCAGGATTAAGGGTTCAAGCTCAAGAAGATGAGAAAGTAAAAACAAAGTTTCTATATGAACTCACCAACTTCAAAATCAAGGTTGAAGAGGCAAGAAAAATTGAAGAAGGCATGGCCAAAAAATTAAAGACAAAATATCTAAAGTGTGAAATATTAGAATATGAGATAGTTTCACTAATGATGGAAGTAAAAGGCTCTAAGGACAAGCTACACAATTTTGAGAAAAATTTAAAGACTTTGGACAAGATTATCAATGCACAAAGATCATCAATCACCAAAATAGGACTTAGTTTTGAAGAAGAACAAGGAAAACAGGAAGCAAAAAAAAGAGAGTCAAGCTCAAGTACCAAAGAAGAAGAAGCTTCAAAATAAGAGAGTGAGACCTCTGAGTATAAGTTGGACAATATAAATTTCAATAAGGAAAGGAACAATGCACAAATGAGAAATAGATGGAACATGAAACAACATAGGGAAGAAGATATTAGGAGACCAATGGGGTCAAGGCAAGGTTTCTTCAATGGACGATGCTTCTCATATCACAAGTTTGGGCACAAGGCTACACAATGCAGGACACAGGGAAGACAGGAATATGAGAACCTCAAAAATAGGTAATTTTTTCAAGGGTATTGCTACTCTTATAATCAGTTTGATCACATGGCAGTAAATTCTAGGGTTCTTGACATGAATAGATATGGCTTCATGTAATGAACCTCTTTTTTCATTCCATGTATTTCAATAATTTCCATAAATATTCAACATGCATCCACAAATAAATTAAATACACAATAAATTACTCAATAATATAGAGATTGATTATACCCTTGAGGTAGAGCAACACCATACAATGCTCCTTTAGGAAGGAAGCCACTCCACAAGATATCTATCTCCACAAGCCAAGACTTCTCTAAGAATACATCATAGATTATAGATGCCTTTTACAATGGGGGTGCATCTCTCTTTATACAAGAGTGTGATGGTTCACCTTCCATGAGTTACAAGATCACCAATGTGGAGGTTCACCTTCCATGAGTTACAAAGTGCATAATAATATGACAATATTCCTTGCGGTTACATATGACAATATTCCCCCAACCGTTACAAATATGATTCTATGACATACTTATTTTTATTTTGACATGTGGCCTTCCTTAATAATTAATTTATGGCTCATACCATTATACAATACAATATTAAATACCTATATTGGTATCTAACATTCCATCCCCATTGCAAATGTTTCATCCTCGAAACATTAGAAGAGGCTAAATAATATGATCTTCTGAGCCATGATGAATAATGGTATCAATCTTGATCATCCATACATCCAAGTGGAACTATGATTGGTGGTGGTCTTCTTTGATGCCAATGCCATGTGTTGAAAGCATAAATTTCATCTTTTTTCATCCATACCTTCTTGCATTTAAGACTTGTAGCATACCCAAATTTTTGGCTCCTTGGGTTCCTTATATGTCCCTCATTGATCTTATGTGGCCTCAAGCCCTGTCACCATGATTGTTGCTTCTCATGGTGGTGTGGATGGTGATATACTCCAACCTTAGCTTGATGTTTAACCTATTTTTTCTCTTCTTTCTTACTTTATTTATTTGTTTTATCCCTTTATTTTACTTCTGTGGTTTCTACTACTGCCTCTGTTGGCTCTTCACTTTGTTCCTCTGCAATAGCTACCTATTTTTCCTTACATTGAGAAATGTCCTGTAATGTTATCTTCTTCTTTCGATACCATAACTTCATGAATTTATTTTGCACATTAATGTTAATAGTACCCAAAGAATGCAACCAAGGATAACCAAGAACAATATCTGCATCATTCATCTCAATAGCATGAAAATATGAATGTAAAACATATTTATCCATGGTGATTTTCAAATCTTCAAAAATTTGAACATTGTGACCCTCAAGCTGTATGTCTTTGATTTTCTTTGTTTGCACTTGCAACCT
Organism: Wollemia nobilis; assembly: GCA_028583015.1. Lineage (NCBI taxonomy): Eukaryota > Viridiplantae > Streptophyta > Pinopsida > Araucariales > Araucariaceae > Wollemia > Wollemia nobilis. The sequence goes on from JAQPPZ010000135.1 coordinate 15,104,991, forward strand.
CTTAGCCAAAGACATATTGATAAAATTATATTTGCTACTAGGATTAATGGAGACAATAATTTTTTTATTTTGAATGCAACCATGAATTTGTAAAATATAATTTTTACATTCAAACAAATCTTTTTGACCATTGTTTGGCCTTGACACACCAGGTGTATTTTCAGTAGCCTGCACATTTTCATCCTTTTCTTTTGATGCCCATTTTCTTAAAATACAACTTCAAATTCTTCCCATGTTTCACTAGGATTTATTATAAGCCAAGATAAAGCTTCCTTTCTCAAAGAACAAAAAACATGACGTCTCCATAGTTTCTCAAAATTATCTAAAGATTTTAACTTCTTCAACCATTCCCTAGCATTGCTATCATATTCTCCAAAAAAATTGGCAACTCTATATATTTTTTTTCAAAATAGCTAGGGTTTGAATAATCAGAACTCAAAAATTAAAATTTTTGAAATCTCATCTATTTCCTTCTTCAACAATTAAATCTGCACTTTGTCTTCAAAACAAAACAAACGGCAACTGATTTGCTTACCCGGATTGAAAGTTATGAATTTTTTCTCTTTTTGCCGGCAACCCAAAAAACAACACCAAAAGCCCAAGTTGCAATAGTTGTAACTTCCTCAATACTTATCAAAATTTCACAACTGAATAGTTATTTATGTAGTACTCAAAATAACCTGCATGCTGATGCAAAAATATTCTGAAAATGACTGCTAAAGTATTTAATACGAATTTTTTCTTTTTGAAAAAAAAATCATGCAGCCAAAAAACAACTTAAACAACCCAACTTCAAATAGTTGTAACTCTCTCAAAACTTATAAAAAATCCACAAATGAGCAGTCGTTTTTATAGTACTCAAAATAATCTATATGTTGGTGCCAAAATATTCTGCAAATGATTGCTAAAAAATTTAATACAAATTTTTTTATTTTGAAAAAAATTCATGTGGCCAAAAAACAACAAAAATAACTCAACTTCAAACAATCATAACTTTCTCAATACATATCAAAATTTGACAAATGAGTAGTCATTTTTGTAGTACTCAAAAATATATGTACAATGGAGCAAAACATTTTAAAAAATATGGCCTCTATAAAATATGACATTTTTTTAAAAAATATGTGCCCTAGCTCTGCAAAAACAAACCCACTTTGCCCAAATCATTGCTCCGATATCAAATGTAATGAACCTCTTTTCTCATTCCATATATCTTTCAACAATTTGCATAAATATTCAACATGCATCCACAAATAAATTAAATGCACAATAAATTGCTCAATAAAATAGAGATTGATTATACCCTTGAGGTAGAGCAACACCATACAATGCTCCTTTAGGAAGGAAGCCACTCCACAAGATCTCTAGCTCCATGAGCCAAGACTTCTCCAAGAATACATCATAGATTATAGATGCCTTTCACAATGGGGGTACATCTCTCTTTATACAAGAGTGTGATGGTTCACCTTCCATGAGTTACAAGATCACCCATGTGGAGGTTCACCTTCCATGAGTTACAAGATCACCCATGTGGAGGTTCACCTTCCATGAGTTACAAAGTGCATAATAATATGACAATATTCCTTGCGATTACATATGAAAATATTCCCCCAACCATTACAAATATGATTCTATGACATACTTATTTCTATTTTGACATGTGGCCTTCCTTAATAATTAATTTATGGCTCATACCATTATACAATACAATATTAAATTATTCAATATTAAATACCTATCTTGGTACTTATCACTTCACCAGGAGGAATCCCAAGTCATTTGCACCTCCAAGGAATAACAACATTCAGTGTTATAAGTGCAAAAATGATGGACATATAGCAAATTGGTGTAGAGCATACATTTCATAACCAAGAAGGAATATAAACAAAAATAAGAAGAGGGACATGAACAAGAAAGAGGATTCTCAAAAGGTTAAAAAATGTATGATTTCTAAGGTATGGAAAAAGAAAGCTGAAAAAGAAAAGGAACATTGCATGCTCGGAGTAGAGATACTCCCACCCCATAATTAACCACCTCAAGAGGAGGTGGGATAGAGGCTAATCTAAGAGACTCATTCTTAACCACGAGCCCCAAAGGTGACCCATTTCATTGATGTCAAAGGGGGAGAGATTTGATTTAAGGGAAAGCATTGAGTCAGGGGGAGTAGTTTCTCAAGGGGAGTAGAATAGGAAAAGGTAAAAGAAATGGTAAAAGGTAAATAGATTGCCATCAATGACAAAGGGGGAGATTTTTAGAAATATGTGCAAGTTTTGTTGTCATTGATGTTAGATATCACTGCAGGACTTGACAAAAGAGGTTGGTCAAAAGAATGGTTAAATTCTCTGGAGGAAAGGCCTAAAAAACATAATATTATAATATTTTTATTATAATATGAAGGGTTCAAAATCATGGATAAAGGACTTTATGACCATGGTTCAAAAGTATTAAAGGAGTCACTTAATTTGAAAATATTTAAATTTAAATTTAAATTTAAATTTAATAAATATTTTAATTAAGTCTTCTTTTAAAGTTCTAAAATATTGGGTGCCAATTTATTAAAGGTACCAATGGTTTATGAAGACTAAACTTTTAAATACTCTAAGTTTATAGTGAGCCAATCACTATTCTCTCAATTTCATGAATAGTTTCCATGCCGACATCATTTTGATTAAAGCCAACCATAAGACATACTATATAAGGAGCCTTTCAAAAGTTTTAATAAACCCATCACTTGAACAATAAAATATTAATCCGATCGATGAAAAATGTTTTCAAAATGTGAGTCATCATTTTTGGCAATAAGGAAGAGGATAGAAGTTTATGCATTTCCCAAGGAAGATAAAACAAAGCGAATGACATGAGCAGTAGTGTGTTTCATGAAAATTGAGATAAAACAAAGATAGAACGAAGCAATGGTGCAGTGGTTCACAGGTTTTGGTTTGCATGAAGAAAATAAATGGAAGGTTTCTTCATAAAATAGTACTTGGATGAGTAGCACAGTTAGCATTTGATTATGCGTAGCAAAGAGACTATCACCATTTCGAATCTCACAGAGGGTATCTAATTTTGGTAGCAGCAAATTGTTTTTTAGGGTGCTGGTGGAAAGGTTAAGGAAGAAACTTATTGTGGTTTTTTTTGTATGGTCGTCAGCTCATGCGGTTGCTCTGCTTGTACTAGCGCACAAGGAAGTGTGAGGCATAGGTTCAATATGTGGCAGTGATAGCAACACATATTTAAAAAAAAATGGTGCCTTCCAAGGTTTAAGGTATGCTCCACAATTTTTATTGATTAGTGTTTCGGATTGAAAGTTGGGAGTCATAAGGCTGTAATAATTATTATTTTTGTGAAAAAATAAAAAGGGTTTGAGAGTTTGTTGGGTAGAAAAATATTTTATTTTGAAAATTATATCCTGGACTTTGGAATTATAAGGTAAGGTATATCATTTATGTAAAGGTGCCAAGGGTGTTTAGCAAAGTTTGGAGTGATAAGCTAGTAAAGGTTCTATGTTCACAATGTGTTGTTTTTAATATTGAGTGGATTGAAAAGTTGATTAGAAAGTGTGGAGATTATAAGGTGTAAAAGAAATTTATTGCTATGTATGGTGGAATATTTGAGGGATCAAATTGAGTGAATGTTTGATAAAACATTGCTACCTAACCTTTGAAATTGGCAAAAAATTGATTATGTTTAAGGCAGGTTTTTGAGGTCTACTCTTCATCAAGTAAAAATATATGGACATATTCTTCTTTGGTTGAGGTGTTTGATTGATTAAGGTTTTTTGAAAACAAGGTGGAGTGAAAAGGATTAGTTTGAGTTTTCCTTTGTTAATTTGTTGAGGTTTTCTGGAATGGAATTTGATGCTATAAACCTTGTTTGATAAGCATTGTTGAAAATATTGAGTAAAGCTTTCATATGCTTGAGCTAGGATTTGTACAAAGATCATGAGTATCATTTTTATGTGAGGATTTTTTGATTAGCATTGTTGTTGAAGTGATTGGTTGAGTGAAGAACTTGAACTAGGGTTTGCAAAGATCATGAGTATCATTGTTATGTGAGGATTACTTGATAAGCATTGTTGTTGAAGTTATTGGTTGAGTGTAAGTGATTGAGCTTAGTTGAGTGGATGTGTTGAAGTGATATTTCAAGTTCTATGAAACAAATTGTTCTATTCTAAATTGATTTGAAAAAGAGGTTGAGTGTTTGTAAGTGTGAAACATATTGAGTCTCTAACAATTCTCTATATGTTTTTGTGATAAAAAGAGAGATTGAAAGTATTTGAGCATTGTTGTGAATGTGAAGCATATTGAGTCTCTAATAATTCTCTATATGTTTCTATGATATTGGAAAAGTTCTAGTGAGGACTTGTTGAGCAGATTTGAGGTAAGTCTTAGAGAAGACTTGTGGACAGATTGGTGTGAGCTTTTGTGGAATATTACAATACAGATTTGAAGATAGATATTGAGACAAGTCTTGGTGAAGACTTGTTGAGCATATTGGACAAGTTATAGAGAGGACTTGTGGATATATTAGTGTGATATTTTATGGAAGCTTACAAAGTAGATTTGAGATAAGTATTTGAAAAGACTTGTGAGTAGAGTTGATTGATTGATTTGTTCAACCTTGAGTTAAGGTTTGGTATAGATCTAGCAGAGTTGATTTGTGATTAATTCAAGCTTTGTGTTAAGGCTTGAGGATAGATATTGAGGATAGATTTGTGCTAGATCGAAGGACTGTATTTAGTGCATATTTGAGGATAGAGTTTGGTATAGATTTGAGGATAGGTTTATGCTAGACCAAAAATAGAGATTGAGTAGATTTGTGGTAGATCGAAGGATTGTGTTTAGTGAAAATTTGAGACAAAGCAAAGAGCAATATTTGGAGGTGATATAGTATAGAGGACGATAGTCTCCAGTGGATAGATATCTATTAGCCAGTGTAGTGGAGGTAGTAGTTCTTCTAGAATATTACTAGCCAGAGTAGAGGAGAAAGGAGTTCTCCTATGGATAAAGATCCATGAACTTGATCAAGGGTTTGGTGTCTCCTTTGGACAGAGGTCCATAAACATTGTAATAGGGAAAGGATTCCCAAAGATATTTGTTCAGAAAATATTAGTGAAATATTTTCTCCATTGAGTAGCCCACATTAGGTGAACCACATTAAATTGGTGTCTCTATTATGTGTGATGATTTTTGCATTACTTTGGTTATTGCTATTGATATTACCATTGATTATATTGGATAATACTGTTTAAGAAAGAAAAGTAAAAATTGGTCTTATACTGTTCACCCCACCTCTCAGTATAAGCTTGTGTTATTCAAACTTAATCAACCTTATTTCTCCTTTCAATACAATTATTAACTTTGTATTCAACAAATATTTCTAACACCTAAGGCACACCTTATTACTCCTCTCAACAAGCTCATCACACTTCAAAAAAATCAAACCCTAAAAAAAATGCCAAACCTTTTATCTCCCTCACAAAAACCTTACACCATGCAAAATTAAATTTAAAACCTTTTAAAAATTAATCTCCACAAAATTTGGAGCTTTCACAATTTCTCCGCAATTTTCATACCTAGAGCATACCTTGGTATAGTGCAAAAGGTGTTTGACGAGTTTTAAACATGAAACCTATCCACAACTAGGTACCTTAGCAAGGCGCATGCCCACCACATGGGCTACAAGCCTCCACACAAAGGAGAAGGCTCATGCCTTCCCTTTATCTCCTTCTTGGTGCACAATCCTCAAAAAAATTATTGCTTCGCAAAAACTCAAGCCCGTAGAATTCTATCCTTACACCTTTTGTTGGCTAAGACTTAGTGCCTTCCCTTGCTTTCAGTTGCACTACAATGCACCTTGGAATGTAAACCAAAAAATCTCCTCCTTGTCCTTTTTGTTGCCTTTATAAGCCTTTAAAAAACACACGATCAATCGTTTGCTTTGCACATGAAACACACCATTAAACTTTGATCACGGATGAAATATTTACCAAGGCCTTTCCCTCCTTTATATGCATTGGGCTATGCCTTCGATGACATCGATGATAATTCAAAAATTCAAATTATGAATTTTATAACCCTATGCTTAGGGTTAGTTTAATTAACCTATAAATTAATATATAATTAAATTATAATTAATTTAAAATTAACTTAAAAACTTTAAAAGTTAATTAAATTAATTTATAAATTGGATTACAATAAAACTATTATAATTAATTTATAAGTAATTAAATATCTTGCACCTTTAATATTATAATAAATTATTATAATATTATTTTTCTTGGGCCTTCCTTTTGCCCTTTAAACCTCATCTGACCAATTGGAAGGAAAATTTATTTTGCACTTGATTACGGAAACCAAAACTAATGTTTCTCACTAAAATTAACTCTTATTGGTGTTGACTTCTTGACATCAATGACAACAAAACCTACTTATATTTCCAATAATCTCCCCCTTTATCATTTATGGCAACCCAATTTTATTTTACCATTTCCTTAACCTTTTTAATTTTCTTCCCATGGGAAACTGCTCCCCTTGACTTAATGCTCTCCCCTTAAATCAAATATCTCCCCCTTAATCAATTCTCTCCCCCTTTGACATCAATGGCAAAGGGTCACCTTTTGGGCTCAGGGCTAAGAATGAGTATCTTATCTTAGCCCCTCCCCCACCTCCTCTTGAGGTGGTTAGTTTTTGGGTGGGAGTATTTCTACTCCCAGCATGCACTGATATTTACCTTTGCCCACTTTCCTTTTCATACGGTCCTTCTCATTCCTCTAAATATTCCTATTCCTGCTTGTCTCTGGAATTTCTACTCTACACCACTTTGTTGTATGTCCATTATTGCACTTATAATACTTAATGTTATTATTTCTTGGAGGTGCACATATCTTAGGATTTCTTCTGGTGAAGCCATATCTATTCCTATCATGAACCCTACAATTCATTTCCTTGTGACCAAAATGATTACAAGAGTAGCAATACCCTTGAAAAAGTTGTCTATTTTTTAATTTTCCATATTCCTATCTTTCATGTGTCCTGCACTAAGAAGCTTTATGTCCAAACCTATGACATGAGAAGCATCATCCATTGAAACTACCTTGCCTTGATGTCATGTGTCTCTTAGTCTCTTTTACTATGTGATGGTTCCTGCTCCATTTGTTCCTCTTTTGTGCATTATTCCTTTCCTTGTTGAAATTTTTTTGCCCAACTCATCCTCAAAAGTCTCACTTTCTCTTACACTCTCTTCTTCTGAAGTTTCTTCTTCTTCAAAAATTGAGGTTGACTCTTCTCCTTGTTTCTTTTGTACTTATTCAAAACCAAGACCTATTTTTTTTGTTGACCATATTTGTACCTTGATCATCTTATATATGATCTTTGAGCTCCTTCCAAACTTGTTTAACTTTTCCTTACTCTTTTGCTTCTTCTCCTAGTAGAGCCTCTTCATGTTCTAACCTTTCACATTCCAAGATATTTGCTTCTAACTTATCTTTAAACTTACTTGTCTTAGCCATTAACTTATTTAAATCCTCTATAAGCTTTCCTTTCTCTTCATCACATTCTTGAAACTAAAGATTAAGTTGGGAGTTTTGCTTTCTTACCTTCTTTAATGCATCAAGGGCATGAATAAGTTCACCTTCAAGATAAACTTCTCCTATTTTTTATTCTTCCTCTATTTGTTTACCTTTGAAAACATCTTCATTCTTTTCTAACTTGTCTTCTATAGGATCACCTCCTTCTTCTTCTAATACCATTAGAATATTCTCTTCTGTCCCTTCAAGTGTATCTTCATATTCATCATCACTAAAACTGAAACCACTCTTTGTACAACTATCTTCAAGATGACCAAAGTTACCACATCTAAAACACTTGAGGATTATTGGTGACATTTTCCTAATCATTTCATTTTCTTTTTCCAGAAATAGAACTACATCTTTATCATATCTGAGGAACTATTGTCACTATCACTTGAGTACTTACTTGCCTTGTATGCATAGTAACTCTTCTTCTGTCTTTGAAATAACTTCTTTCCTTGTTTTCCTTGTCCATCCTTACCTTTCTTTTGGTACCTATTTTTTTTATTCCCTGTTCTTATGATCCTATTTTTCTTCATCATTGTTATTTCTAGCTTCTTGAAAATCAGTTCAATAGTGACCATACTTTCCACAATTGAAACATCTAATAGATTTTACATCTTTAAATCTTCTTGGATCTTTGTTCCTTATGCCATAATTTACTTCTTCATCACTGGATGACTCATTTATTGAATCTAACTTCTTACTCTTTGTCTTCTTAGTGGCTTTGAAGGTTGCTTCTTTCTAGGGATTATGTTCCTCTTTTTTTCTCATCTCAAAAGCTGTAAGAATGCCAAGTAATTCATCCCTTGTCAAAATATCACCATATTTTGATTCCTCTATAGTTGAAATATTTTCACTAAATATTTTTGGGAGAGATCTTAAGATCTTATCACAAACATTAGATTCTTGAACCTCAAGTTCAAGTCCTTACATGGAGTTAACAACCTCATCTACATGAAGTAGATAAGCACTAATATTTTCTTCATCCTTCATTTTTATATCTTCAAATTGTCCCTTGAGATTTTACAACTTTACCTTTTTGACATTTTTATCTCCTTCATATATGCCTTGCAACTTATCCCAAATATCGTTTGCTGACTTGAAGTGCATAACCTTAATAAACTCTATTCTATGCAAACCTATCAAAATTGCATTTATTTATATTAAATTGTAATGATATAGAAGCTTACCATAGTTATTTTTAGGTGGATTAGCTGGTGGTGTGTATCCATTTTCAACTGCTTCCCATATTTCATTGCCAAGTGCCATAAGGTGAAAATTCATTCTCATACTTCAAAATACATAATCGCTTCCATCAAACACTGGTATTGAATTATCCGAGGATCCACTCTTAGAATCCATTTGTGTTCTTGTAATATTTTCCTTCAAGTTGTTAAACTCTTTCGAAGGAACCCACTCTTATACCAATTGAAGAACACAAGCTTATACTAAGAGGGGGGGTGAATAGTATAATATCATTTTTTACTTTTTCTTTCCCAATAATTATTATGTAATGTATAAATAGAAATATCAATAGTAGTAATTAAAGCAATGCACAAATCACCACACACAATAGAGACACCAATCTAACATGGTTTACCCAATGTGGGCTACTCCATGGAGAATCTTTCACTAAAATTTTCTCAACAAATCCCTTGGGAAACCTTTCCCTATTACAATGTTTATGGACCTCTATCCAAAGGAGACACCAATCCCCTAGTCAAGTTTGTGGATATCTATCCATAGGATACACCAATCTCCTTAGTTGGTTCATGGATCTTTATATATAGGAGAACTCATTTCTCCTTCGCTCTAGATGGTGATATTCTAGAACTACTGCCTCCACTGCATTGGCTAATGGATCTATATCCAATGAAGACTCTTGTCTTCACTCAGAATACATGTCCTCACTACACTAGCTAATGGACCTCTATCCACTCAATATTATAATCCTCTATACTATGTCAGCTCCAAAGCTTACTCTCATATCTATCTCAAATATACACTAACATAGTCCTTTAGTCTAGCACAAATATGCTCAATATCTATCTCTAGTTTGGCACAAATATATCCTTAAATTTGTACCAAACTCTATCCTTAAATCTGCACTAAATATAGTCCTTCAGTATAACACAAATCTACTCAATCTCTGTCCTCAAGCCTTAACACAAATATTGACCCAATCACAAATCAACTCTACTAGATCTACCCCAAACCTTAATCTAATATTTGAACAAATCAATCAATCAACTCTCCTCACAAGTCTTCTCCAAGACTTGTTTCAACTCTGCATTGTAAGCTTCCATAAAAGCTCACACTAATCTATCCACAAGTCCTCTCGAGAAATTTTCCAATATGCTCTCAATATCTGTCTTGATGTAGGAGCATCCAATGGTGTAAGGGCAATCTTGCATCACCAAAAAAAATAATAAATAAAAGAACAATATAATATATATATGTTTAGACCCATGTGTTTAAAAATATATATATGTTTAGACATATATGTTTAGACCCATATGTTTAGATATATGTATTTAGGCCCATATTTTTAGACCCATATATGTTTAGACCCATGTGTTTAGACCCATATTTTTAAACCCATACGTTTAGATCCATATGTTAAAAATTCAAGATTCAAGTGAATATTTTCCTGGGCAGGAAAATGAAAAAAAAAATCAAATTAATATTTTTTTGGTGGGAAAATGAAAGGGGAAAGAGGATCTAAAAAGGGGATTTTGGATTTGAAAAAATGGGCTTGGTTTTGGGCTCCAAGATTGTACGATCTGGAATTGTAATTTCTGCCCCTTTGGTTGGCATTATTAAAATAATTATTTTCTATTGTGATTTGGCTCCTTGGATAGTTTTGTTCATGTTTGTTCATCCTCATCAAGTGGTATCAGAGCAGGAGTTCCTGAGTGTATAAGAATATCACCAAACATGTGGCAGTTTACACTAGGATCTATGGTTTGGGTTTGGAGAAGATAGAGTAAGATGCCCCCACAAAGGAACCAAGGTGTTACTAGTAATACTATAGTGCCAGCAGAGGATTTTTGAGCTTTGTAGAGGCAAGTCCAAGCATTACAAGAAGAGCTGCATAGAGGTTTTGATCCAAGAAGAGAGGGAAAGAGTGAATATGAATCCAAAGAAGAGGAAGACTAGTTTGAGGAAGAATGAGAGGCAGTAGATCCTACCCAAGTGAGGTTCTAAAGAGCCATATCCTAGATTGGAAAAAGGTTGAATATGGAGGTTTCCACATACTCAATAAATCTTAACTCGGAGGAGTTGATTGACTGGATCAATGACCTGGAAGAATATTTTTAATATGAAGAGGTGGAATATCCTGACCGGGTCAAGTTTGCTAAGACCAAACTGAAGGGTCATGCTATAATTTGGTGGAAAGGAGTACAACTTGACATAATTAGAAGTGGAAAAGAGAGGATAACCATATGGGAATGAATGGTAGAAAAGCTAAAGAGGTAGTTTATTCTAGTAGATTATGAGTTGTATCTTCTTAAGAAGATACAAAGTTTGAGACAGTCAAGAAAGTCTATCAAAGAATACATCAAGGATTTCTACAAGATCTTGATATGAATTGGCCATTCTAAGGCTAACAAGGATAAGGTAATCCATTACATCCATGGGTTGAGAACCAGTATTCAAGAAGAGCTGAGTCTAGTTAGGATGAGCACCATTGAGGATGCTTACAAATTTGCTCTAAAAGTTGAAGAGAAGCTGAACAAAATGTTTGAGGGTAATAATAAAGGAAGAGGTTATGGATAAATAATTGATGGAAGAATAGATGGAGGATGAGGTGAGAAGAAATAAGAAGCTAGCAGTAGTCAAGACCAAAATGGAGATAATGCTTATAGATCCTATGGTCATAATAACAACTACCCAAGAGGAAGAGGTAGATCTATCCAAGGAAATGGAGGAAGAGTGTTTCATGGAACCTTCTTCAACTATGGAGAAGAAGGACATCGAGAATATGAGTGTCCACAACACCAAGAGAAGCCAAAAAGGAGGCCAACAAGTAATTCTAGAGCTGCTATTACAGATGAAGGAGCTAAATTAGAGCACTTTGAGGAGGTAGAGAGAGGAGAAGTTATGGTCACAAGGAGAACCTTGTTGAATGAGGAGAAGGAACCAAACCAAAGGAAGAGCATGTTCCACACAAGGTGCAAATGTTTAGGTAAGGTCTATAATGTTATTATAGATAATGGTAGTACTGATAACTTGGTCTCTAAAGAAATGGTTACTAAGTTACAACTAGAGAGGAGGAGACACCCGCATCCATACCAGATTGCATGGTTGTAGAAGGACCATAGGGCATTGGTCAATGAATAGTGCTTAGTCAAGTTTAATATTAGGAGATACAAGGATGAGGTCCTACATGATATCCCGCATATGGATGCTTGCCATATTCTATTAGGAAGACCATGGTAGTTTGATCGTCGTGCAGTTCATGATGGACATGCCAACACTTACTCACTAACAAAGGAAGGAGTGTGCCATAAACTGAAGCCACTGAAGGATATCGATGAAAAGATATGTAATAGTGCTAGAATTTTTTTAGTTGATGGTAGAAAATTTGTAGATGATTTGAAGCATGAGCATGTGTTCTATGCATTAATTCCTAGAGTTAGGGAAGAACCAAGCAAATATTGTTAGTCTTACAATGGCACTGAGAGGGGGGGGAAATCAGTGTAGTTCTTTAAACTTAAATTCATAGCTCTTAAAACTAAAATAATGAAACCTTAAAACCATATAAAGCAAGTATCACAAGAGAACATCACACAACACAAGATTTAATGAGGTTCACCAATTTGGCTACTCCTCAAGAATGATTTCTTGGACTACCATCCAAATCCAGCCTTTGCAAAGCACCAACTTTACAATCACTTTACCAGCACCCACTAGAAGGAGCACCAACCCCTTATTTATCTACACCAATAGAAAGGAGCACCAACCCCTAATTTACCAACACCAACTGGAAGGAGCACCAACCCCTTATTTATCTGCACCAACAGAAAGGAGTGCCAACCCCTAATTTACCAACACCAACTGGAAGGAGCACCAACCCCTGATTTACCAGCACCAACTAGAAGGAGCACCAAACCCTAATTCCAAGCACCAACATGGAATTCAATTTGAATCTATAGGTTTAACAGTAAGATACCTTTGCTTTTGCAAGACCCTGATTGGTCTTCTTCACCTTTGCATTCTTTGCGCACTCTGCTCTCTCTACGCAATCACTTCGCACACTCTGCTTCATTATAGTTGAACTTCATGATTGTCTTCTCCATTTTGTACACTCTACTCTCTTTGCAAATTTCACACTTAGCACGATTTGAAATAACTTGCTCTCTTTGCGCACTTCACCATCATCTCGCTGCTTCTACACTTTTTGTGCTCTTACATCCACATTTCATACTTCGACATGCATTCGATGACTTATCCAACTACTACAATTCTCCAAATAGCCCTCCTTTTATAACAATATTTTCATAATGAAAACCCTAATCTTAGTCGGCTTGCATAACAAATGTAAACCCTAATCTTAGTCAGATTTTATAACAACTATAAACCCTAATATTAGTCCTTGTAATAAACTCAAAGATTTCATTCGATAACAGTCCCTGTAGCCGCTGCACTAACTTTTGTTCACTCTTCATATTTTAGCTGCATGAATTCACTCTGTATCTACCCCTGTAAATGCTATAGAGATGTTGGTCCACTGTCATACTTCTCATTTCAGTTGGGTTCTCCTTCTTGACTTGCGCATTTACGACCTATCACGAAATCATGACATTTTTGTCTTTGTAGCTTCTTTTGTTGTTGTTGCATGAAAATATAACATGTCACGATATCGCGACACTTTTTATTTTTCTGTCTTTCTTCTTGCTTTGGCCCACAAAAATACAACATGTCGCGATATCGCGACACTTTTTCTTTCTCTCTCTTTATCTTTGCATCGGATCGCAAAAATGCTACATATCGCGATATCGCGACACTTTTTCTCCTTACGCTTTCTCTTTGCTTCAGCCCCCAAAAATACATGTTGCGATCTTGCGACACTTTTTCTCCTTGCTTTTTCTCTTAGCTTCAGCCTGCAAAAATACATGTCACGATATCGCGACACTTTTTCTCCTTGCTCTTTCTCTTAGCTTTGGCCCTCGAAAATACATGTCGCGATATCCCGGAAATTTTTCTCCTTGCTCTTTCTCTTAGCTTTGGCCCATGAAAATACATGTCACGAAATCATGACACTTTTTCTCCTTGCATTTTCTCTAATCTTCCGGCCATGAAAATGCATCATGTCATGAAATTGCGACACTTTTTCTCCTTGCATTTTCTCTTTTCTTCTGGCCACGAAAATGCAACATGTCGCGATATCGTGATACTTTTTCTCCTTGCATTTTCTCTTCTCTTCTGGCCGTGAAAATGCAACATGTCGTGAAATCATGACACTTTTCCAAGTTACTTTCTCTCTCTTATTTTAGTCATGAAAATGCGACATGTTGCGAAATCGTGACACTTTTCCAACTTGTTCTATTTCATCGAACTTGTCGCGAAATAGTGACACTTTTTCTTGCTTTCTCTTTCTCTTCCAACATGTCACAAAATCATGAAAGTTTTTCCACTTGCCTTTGTCTCTTCCAACATGTCACGAAATCGTGACAGTTTTTCTTGCTTTTTCTCTCTCTTCCACCATGTCGTGAAATCGTGATAGTTTTTCCTATTTTTTCTCTCTCTTCGAACATGTCGCGAAATCACGATAGTTTTTCTTGCTTTTTGTCTCTTTCAAAATGTCATGAAATCATGACAATTTTTCTTGCCTACTATATATGTCACCATATCGTGACACTTTTCTTACTTGTCTTTTTCTTTGATCTTTTGCATATGGGCCACTTAGGTCTTCTTGGAAAATCATTGTACATAATCTAAAAAACCTTTGAACTCCTGTCTTCTGCATCTGAATAGCTTTTGAACTTCCTGTCCACTACATCAACCAATATATCTGACTGTGTTGACAACAATGACAATACTTTTGCTGCACCTTGCTCAACAATCTCCCCCTTTGGAATTGTTGGCAACACACGTGCAATTTTCTGTAACTCTTCTCCCCCTTTGAAAATAATACGAAAGGGCTACTATAGACTCCCCCTGAGTCCATGCACAACATTCTTAGGCAAAATTTATTATACTTAGCAAAAATCATGAACATGAGCAAAAAGATAATCAAATACTTAAATGCTCCCCATGAGAATGTGATCCCTGTAGCTAGTCAATTCTTGGGAAGTGTGACCACTCCCAATTTATTGTGAAGGTACTCAAAAAATTCCTTGGGAAATGGTTTTGTGAAGATATCTACTACTTGCTTTGTAGTTAGAACAAAATCCAACCTAACCTCACCTTTTGTAACTTTCTCCTTCAAAAAGTGATACCTGATAGCAATGTGTTTTGTGCGAGAATGCATAACCATATTCTTGGAGATGTTAATGGAACTGGTGTTATCACACTTAACTGATATTGGCTCACGAAAGCTAATACCAAGATCTTTTAGGGTTTGTTTCATCCACAATACTTGCATACAACATGTTGTCCCTGCAATATATTCTGCCTCTGCTGTCGATAAAGAAACTGACTCTTGTTTCTTACTGTGCCACGTGACCAATCTGGAGCTGTCGATAAAGAAACTGAATCTTGTTTCTAACTGTGCCACATGACCAATCTGTCTCCAAGATAGAATGCACCTCCATTGGTACTCTTTCTATCATCTACACATCCTGCCCAATATACATCTGAATACACAATAAGGGTGAAGACTTTACCTTTCAGATATCATAACCCATACTCCATAGTACCCTTGAGATATCGAAGAATTAGTTTCATTGCTGTCACATGAGTCTCCTTGGGATTAGCCTGAAATCACTATACCATGCATACTGCCTACAAAATATTTGGTCTGGTAGCTGTCAGGTATAGTAAGCTCCCAATCATAGATCTTTACATGGTTTGATCAATAGGTGGAGATTTGTCATCATTGCTCAACTTGCAACCATGCTCGGGGTGCCTGTTTCAAGCCATATATCTTCAACTTACAAACCAAGTTGGGATCATCACCAAGCTGGAAACCATCTGGATGCTCAATATAAACCTCTTCTTCAAGATTCCCATTCAAAAACGTTGATTTCACATCTGTCAAAAAATTGTCAAGTGACTCACACTTGTACCAACTTTTGTCCAACACTATACTGACACTGCAATTTTACTGCCAACTCTGTGCAAGCATTAAACACTGTACCACAACACCAACCAAATCCCTTTTTACATTTTCAACTTGGTCTATGTTTTCTACAGTCACCGCTGGTCACACCGTACTTTCAACTGTTCGAATCAGGAGACAACATTTTGTCAAACACTTCATGGCCAACTATAGTGCACCTTACTCAAACTCATACTTCTAGACCTCGAGATAGGTATTATTCACAAAGCAAAGTTGCTCATCTTGATGAGTTAAACATGAATCAATAATCAGACTTCAATATTTTTCACCATAGCGTCATAATAGATCTAACAATATTCACGTCAATGTGTAGTTCAAATACACATTGCTTTTATCGAAACACATGTATGCGGCTAGGGCAACATTCTTTCACTAACCAAATTATCTAAACTATTATAATCCTTATATTTAGACAGTGGCAGTAAGAACCATCAACAGTACAACAATGACATATAGCAATACTACCAATAATGACAACTCTTAATATAATCACCACCCTTCACGACACTTCCACAAACAACTACATGAAGTAAAAACACACTTCAACAACTATACAACAACTTCCCTGACTACTTGCCTTTCATCCTTAGGTAATCAAAGAACTATGTCTCTATGTTCTCATCGTCATTCAACTTTAAAGCTTCAAACTGAGCTTGATGTGTTTGTAACTTGACCTCCTTGATCTCATCATCTCCTTCATGAATACTCCTCAGTTTGTCCCATATTTCTTTTGCCATTTTACAACTCATGATCTTTACCAGTTCACTATCTACTAATCAACACCTGATAGCATTTTTTGCTTTTGAGTCATTCTCAAATAGATTCTTATCGATAGCATCGATTGGAAGAGTGATGGGTATTGTGTATTCATTGTCTACTGAATCCCAGATGTCATATCCCAAAGCACAAAGATATGTCTGCATCCTGATTCTCCATACTGCATA
Organism: Wollemia nobilis; assembly: GCA_028583015.1. Lineage (NCBI taxonomy): Eukaryota > Viridiplantae > Streptophyta > Pinopsida > Araucariales > Araucariaceae > Wollemia > Wollemia nobilis. Next base: position 15,121,795 of record JAQPPZ010000135.1, read on the forward strand.
AATAGTTTTCCTGGTGGGAAAATGAAAGGGGAAAGAGGATCTAAAAAGGGGATTTTGGATTTGAAAAAATGGGCTTGGTTTTGGGCTCCAAGATTGTATGATCTGGAATTGTACTTTCTGCCCCTTTTGTTGGCATTATTAAAATAATTATTTTCTATTGTGATTTGGCTCCTTGGATAGTTTTGTTCATGTTTGTTCATCCTCATCAAGTGGTATCAGAGCGGGAGTTCCTGAGTGTGTAAGAATATCACCAAACATGAGGCAGTTTACACTAGGATATGTGGTTTGGGTTTGGAGAAGATAGAGTAAGATGCCCCCACAAAGGAACCAAGGTGTTACTAGTAATACTATAGTGCCAGCAAAGGATTTTTGAGCTTTGTAGAGGCAATTCCAGGCATTACAAGAAGAGCTGCATAGAGGGTTTGATCCAAGAAGAGAGGGAAAGAGTGAATATGAATCCAAAGAAGAGGAAGACTAGTTTGAGGAAGAATGAGAGGCAATAGATCCTACCCAAGTGAGGTTGTACAGAGCCATATCCTAAATTGGAAAGAGGTTGAATATGGAGGTTTCCACATACTCAAGAAATCTTAACTCGGAGGAGTTGATTGACTGGATCAATGACCTGGAAGAATATTTTTAATATGAAGAGGTGGAATATCCTGACCGGGTCAAGTTTGCTAAGACCAAAATGAAGGGTCATGCTATAATTTGGTGGAAAGGAGTACAACTTGAAATAATTAGAAGGGGAAAACAGAGGATCACCAGATGGGAATGAATGGTAGAAAAGCTAAAGATGTAGTTTATTCTAGTAGATTATGAGTTGTATCTGCTTAAGAAGATACAAAGTTTGAGACAGTCAAGAAAGTCTATCAAAGAATACACCAAGGATTTCTACAAGATCTTTATATGAATTGTCCATTCTAAGGCTAACAAGGAGAAGGTAATCCATTACATCCATGGGTTGAGAACCAGTATTCAAGAAGAGCTGAGTCTGGTTAGGATGAGCACCATTGAGGATGCTTACAAATTTGCTCTAAAAGTTGAAGAGAAGCTGAACAAAATGTTTGAGGGTAATAATAAAAGAAGAGGTCATGGATAAATAATTGATGGAAGAACAGATGGAGGATGAGGTGAGAAGAAATAAGAAGCTAGCAGTAGTCAAGACCAAAATGGAGATAATGCTTATAGATCCTATGGTCATAATAACAACTACCCAAGAGGAAGAGGTAGATCTATCCAAGGAAATGGAGGAAGAGGGTTTAATGGAACCTGCTTCAACTATGGAGAAGAAGGACATCGAGAATATGAGTGTCCACAAAACCAAGATAAGCCAAAAAGGAGGCCAACGAGTAATGCCAAAGCTGCTATTGCAGATAAAGGAGCTAAATTAGAGCACTTTGAGGAGGTAGAGAGAGGAGAAGTTATGGTCACAAGGAGAACCTTGTTGAATGAAGAGAAGGAACCAAACCAAAAGAAGAGAATGTTCCACACAAGGTGCAAATGTTTAGGTAAGGTCTATAATGTTATTATAGATAATGGTAGTACTGATAACTTGGTCTCTAAAGAAATGGTTACTAAGTTACAACTAGAGAGGAGGAGACACCCGCATCCATACCAGATTGCATGGTTGTAGAAGGACCATAGGGCATTGGTCAATGAATAGTGCTTAGTCAAGTTTAATATTAGGAGATATAAGGATGGGGTCCTACATGATATCCCACATATGGATGCTTGCCATATTCTATTAGGAAGACCATGGTAGTTTGATCGTCGTGCAGTTCATGATGGACATGCCAACACTTACTCACTAAAAAAGGAAGGAGTGTGCCATAAAATGAAGCCACTGAAGGATATGGATGAAAATATATGTAATAGTGCTAGAATTTTTTTATTTGATGGTAGAAAATTTGTAGATGATTTGAAGCATGATCATGTGTTCTATGCATTAATTCCTAGAGTTAGGGAAGAACCAAGCAAATATTGTTAGTCTTACAATGGCACTGAGAGGGGGGGGAATCAGTGTAGTTCTTTAAACTTAAATTCATAGCTCTTAAAATTGAAATAATGAAACCTTAAAACTAGATAAAGCAAGTATCACAAGAGAACATCACACAACACAATATTTAATGAGGTTCACCAATTTGGCTACTCCTCAAGAATGATTGCTTGGACTACCATCCAAATCCAGCCTTTGCAAAGCACCAAATTTACAATCAATTTACCAGCACCCACTAGAAGGAGCACCAACCCCTTATTTATCTACACCAATAGAAAGGAGCACCAACCCCTAATTTACCAACACCAACTGGAAGGAGCACCAACCCCTTATTTATCTGCACCAACAGAAAGGAGTGCCAACCCCTAATTTACCAACACCAACTGGAAGGAGCACCAACCCCTGATTTACCAGCACCAACTAGAAGGAGCACCAAACCCTAATTCCAAGCACCAACATGGACTTCAATTTGAATCTATAGGTTTAACAGTAAGATACCTTTGCTTTTGCAAGACCCTGACTGGTCTTATTCACCTTTGCATTCTTTGCACACTCTGCTCTCTCTACGCAATCACTTCGCACACTCTGCTTCATTGTAGTTGAACTTCATGATTGTCTTCTCCATTTTGTACACTCTACTCTCTTTGCAAATTTCACACTTAGCACGATTTGAAATAACTTGCTCTCTTTGCGCACTTCACCATCATCTCGCTGCTTCTACACTTTTTGTGCTCTTACATCCACATTTCACACTTCGACATGCATTCGATGACTTATCCAACTACTACAATTCTCCAAATAGCCCTCCTTTTATAACAATATTTTCATAATGAAAACCCTAATCTTAGTCGGCTTGCATAACAAATGTAAACCCTAATCTTAGTCAGATTTTATAACAACTATAAACCCTAATATTAGTCCTTGTAATAAACTCAAAGATTTCATTCGATAACAGTCCCTGTAGCCGCTGCACTAACTTTTGTTCACTCTTCATATTTTAGCTGCATGAATTCACTCTGTATCTACCCCTGTAAATGATATAGAGATGTTGGTCCACTGTCATACTTCTCATTTCAATTGGGTTCTCCTTCTTGACTTGTACATTTACGACCTATCATGAAATCATGACATTTTTGTCTTTGTAGCTTCTTTTGTTGCTGTTGCATGAAAATACAACATGTCGCGATATCGCGACACTTTTTCTTTCTCTGTATTTCTTCTTGCTTTCGCCCATGAAAATACATGTTGCGATATTGCGACACTTTTTCTTTCTCTCTCTTTCTCTTTGCATCGGATCGCAAAAATGCTACATGTCGCGATATCATGACACTTTTTCTCCTTATGCTTTCTCTTTGCTTCAGCCCCCAAAAATACATGTCGCGATCTCGCGACACTTTTTCTCCTTGCTTTTTCTCTTAGCTTTAGCCCGCAAAAATACATGTCATGATATCGCGACACTTTTTCTCCTTGCTCTTTCTCTTAGCTTTGGCCCTCGAAAATACAACATGTCGCGATATCGCAAAACTTTTTCTCCTTGCTCTTTCTCTTAGCTTTGGCCCATGAAAATACAACATGTCACGAAATCACGAAATTTTTTCTCCTTGCATTTTCTCTAATCTTCTGGCCATGAAAATGCAACATGTCACGAAATCACGACACTTTTTCTCCTTGCATTTTCTCTTTTCTTCTTGCCACAAAAATGCAACATGTCGCGATATCGTGATACTTTTCTCCTTGCATTTTCTCTTCTCTTTTGGTCGTGAAAATGCAACATGTCATGAAATCATGACACTTTTCCAACTTACTTTCTCTCTCCTATTTTAGTCACGAAAATGCGACATGTCGCGAAATCGTGACACTTTTCCAACTTGTTCTCTTTCTTCGAACTTGTCATGAAATCATGACACTTTTTCCTGCTTTCTCTTTCTCTTCCAACATGTCACAAAATCATGAAAGTTTTTCCACTTGCCTTTGTCTCTTCCAAAATGTCACGAAATCATGACAATTTTTCTTGTTTTTTCTCTCTCTTCCAACATGTCGCGAAATCATGATAGTTTTTCCTGTTTTTTCTCTCTTCCAACATGTCACGAAATCAAGATAGTTTTTCTTGCTTTTTCTCTCTCTTCCAACATGTCATGAAATCATGACAATTTTTCTTGCCTACTATATATGTCACGATATCGTGACACTTTTCTTACTTGTCTTTTTCTTTGATCTTTTACATATGGGCCACTTCGGTCTTCTTGGAAAATCACTGTACATACTCTAAATAACCTTTGAACTCCTGTCTTCTGTATCTGAATAGCTTTTGAACTTCCTGTCCACTACATCAACCAATATATCTGACTATGTTGACAACAATGACAATACTTTTGCTGTACCTTGCTCAACAATCTCCCCCTTTGGAATTGTTGGCAACACACGTGCAATTTTCTGTAACTCTTCTCCCCCTTTGACAATAATACCAAAGGGCTACTACAGACTCCCCCGAGTCCATGCACAACATTCTTAGGCAAAATTTATTATACTTAGCAAAAATCATGAACATGAGCAAAAAGATAATCAAATACTTAAATGCTCCCCCTGAGAATGTGATCCCTATAGCTAGTCAATTCTTGGGAAGTGTGACCACTCCCAATTTATTGTGAAGGTACTCAAAAAATTCCTTGGGCAATGGTTTTGTGAAGATATCTACTACTTGCTCTATAGTTGGAACAAAATCCAACCTAACCTCACCTTCTGTAACTTTCTCCTTCAAAAAGTGATACTTGATAGCAATGTGTTTTGTGCGAGAATGCATAACCGGATTCTTGGAGATGTTAATGGCACTGGTGTTATCACACTTAACTGATATTGGCTCACTAAAGCTAATATCAAGATCTTTTAGGGTTTGTTTCATCCACAATACTTGCATACAACATGTTGTCCCTGTAATATATTCTGACTCTTGTTTCTTACTGTGCCACATGACCAATCTGTCTCCAAGATAGAATGCACCTCCATTGGTACTCTTTTTGTCATCTACACATCCTGCCCAATCTACATCTGAATACACAATAAGGGTGAAGACTTTATCTTTCAAATATCATAACCCATACTACATAGTACCCTTGAGATACCGAAGAATCATTTTCATTGCTGTCACATGAGTCTCCTTGGGATTAGCCTGAAATCACTCTACCATGCATACTACCTAAAAAATATTTGGTTTGGTAGATATCAAGTACAGTAATCTCCCAATCATAGATCTGTACATGGTTTGATCAATAGGTGGAGATTTGTCATCATTGTTCAACTTGCAACCATGCTCGGGGTGCCTGTTTCAAGCCATATATGTTCAACTTACAAACCAAGTTGGGATCATCACAAAGCTGGAAACCATATGGATGCTCAATATAAACCTCTTCTTCAAGCTTCCCATTCAAAAATGCTGATTTCACATCTATCAAAAAATTGTCAAGTGACTCACACTTGTACCAAATTTTGTCCAACACTGTACCGACACTGCAATTTTACTGCCAACTCTGTACAAGCATTAAACACTGTACCACAACACCAACCAAATCCCTTTTTACATTTTCAACTTGCTCTATGTTTTATACAGTCACCGCTGGTCACACCTTGCTTTCAAGTATTCGAATCAGGAGACAACATTTTGTCAAACACTTCATGGCCAACTATAGTGCACCTTTCTCAAACTCATACTTCTGGACCTCAGATAGGTATTATTCACAAAGCAAAGTTGCTCATCTTGATGAGTTAAACATGAATCAATAATCAGACTTCAATATTTTTCACCATAGCATCATAATAGATCTAACAATCTTCATGTCAATGTGCAGTTCGAATACACATTGCTTTTATCGAAACACATGTATGCGGCTAGGGCAACATTCTTTCACTAACCAAATTATCTGAACTGTTATAATCCTTAACTTTGGACAGTGGTAGTAAGAACCATCAACAGTACAACAATGACATATAGCAATACTACCAATAATGACAACTCTCAATATAATCACCACCCTTCACGACACTTCCACAAACAACTACATGAACTGAAAACACACTTCGACAACTATACGAAAACTACCCTGACTACTTGCCTTTCATCCTTAGGTAATCAAACAAATACATAGGAGCATTAAAATGAAACTTCAAGATTGCTCCCCCTGAGGATGTGCTACCTAGAGTTTCTTAGTGCAATAGCGAAGTAGTCTCCTTCATTCCAAGGAGATACGATTTCCTTTCTTCTATCTTTCTCAAAAATTTCTTGAACTCGGGCTTGGATTTTTCAACTACATGCTTGTTTTGCACCTTTTTGTGAACTCGAACATTTCTCTTGTGTGGTTGTCTCTTGTGCATTCTTGATGAATGATTATTTTCCTTTATTTTATGTACATGATTTATTCCCTGTCTGTGTTGCGTTCTTTACGTCTGATGAAATCTATTGTTTTGCCTTAGATTAGATACAAAAGTGCTTGGAAAAAACCTTGCTATGTGCCCATGACCATTACATTTAAAACATTGTACATAATGTTCACTTAGAAATGTAGATGTATTTCTACCAGCATAACTCTTTGATTTATTATTCAATCCACAATAAATTGCCTTGTGACCATACTAGTTGCATCTGAAACAATAGCCATTAAAAGTATTATTATGAAAAGAGTTAGAGTGATAGAACCTCTTTTGTTGTGGTTGCTTTGCTATAGATCTCCTTTGATATTTTCTTCCTTTTGAAGATTCAGATTCAAACTTTTCTTGCTTCGATCCTTCAACAGTGAACTTCTTCTTCTATGTAGAGTTGGAAGATGAAGGTTGTTCAGCTTCATATCCAAGATCACGCTTATCCATGGAGCTTCTTTGTTGGCTTATCATTTTATCCATAAACTTTGTGCTCTTCTCGAATTTGAGATTTATATTGGCCTCTTCTAGTTGTTTCTTCAATAAAACAATCTCTTCCTCTTGTTTGCAGCAACCAATCTCTTTCTCATTGATCTGTGACCTAAGAGTTTCTTCAATCCTTTTGAATTATTCTACCTATAATTTCAAACTATTTATTATTCCATTTGCATCCTCAAGCTTTCTTGAGATTTTCTTATTCCTTTTTCTTTCTATCTTCAATTCATCTGGAGCTATAATTAGTTCCTCTTTCAAATTTATTTTTGCATCAATTTCTTCTTCATCACATTCCTGTTATTTTTTTGTTTCTTCTTCGAGTGTCATGAAAAGACCTCCACCTGTTTCTTTTTTAGAATCATCCTCTAGGACTTCATTAACTCTTAGCATATATTTCTCTATGTTCTCATCGTCATTCAAATTTAAAGCTTCAAACTGAGCTTGATGTGTTTGTAACTTGACCTCCTTGATCTCATCGTCTCCTTCATGAATACTCCTCAGTTTGTACCATATTTTTTTTTCCATTTTACAACTCATGATCTTTACCAGTTCACTATCTACTAATCTACACCTGATAGCATTCTTTGCTTTTGAGTCATTCTCAAATAGATTCTTATCGGTAGCATCAATTGGAGGAGTGATGGGTATTGTGTATTCATTGTCTACTGAATCCCAGATGTCGTATCCCAAAGCACAAAGATATGTTTGCATCCTGATTCTCCAGACCGCGTAATTAGTTTTGTCAAACAAAGGTGCTTTGTTTGATGAGAAGTCTTCAACCTTTTCTGGTTCAATTTTCTCTTCCACAGGAACTAAAACTGACTGAGATGCCCTTTTGGAGGAGGATCTATTCCTCTTACCCATTGCGTACTAATTCAAGATCAACCATGGATGATTTAGCCTGAGAAGGGAACTTGGCTCTGATACCAATTGTTAGTCTTATAATGGCACTGAGAGGGGGGGTGAATCAGTGTAGTTCTTTAAACTTAAATTCATAGCTCTTAAAACTAATATAATGAAACCTTAAAACTAGATAGAGCAAATATCACAAGAGAACATCACACAACACAAGATTTAATGAGGTTCACAAATTTGGCTACTTCTCAAGAATGACTGCTTGGACTACCATCCAAATCCAGCCTTTGCAAAGCACCAACTTTACAATCACTTTACAGCACCCACTAGAAGGAGCACCAACACCTTATTTATCTGCACCAACAAAAAGGAGCACCAACCCCTGATTTACCAGCACCAACTAGAAGGAGCACCAACCCCTTATTTATTTGCACCAACAAAAAGGAGCACCAACCCATGATTTACCAGCACCAAATGGATTTAACAATAAGATACCTTTGCTTTTGCAAGACCCTGACCGGTATTCTTCACCTTTGTGTTCTCTATGCACTCTGCTCTCTCTGCGCAATCACTTCACACACTCTACTTCATTGCAGTCGAACTTCATGATCGTCTTCTCCATTTTGCGCACTTTGCTCTCTTTGTGCACTTCGCCATCATCTCACCACTTCTATGCTTTCTACGCTCTTACGACCACGTTTCACACTTTGACATGCATTCGATGACTTATCCAACTACTACAATTCTCCAAACAGCCCTCCTTTTATAATAATATTTTTATGATGAAAACCCTAATCTTAGTCGACTTGCATAACAAATGTAAACCCTAATCTTAGTAAAATTTCATAACAACTGTAAACCCTAATATTAGTTGGCTATCATCAGTATTAGTTGGTTTCAACTCATGGAGATATTCGATAATTCCACCGCTCTAAGATTTCATTTGGTAACAATCCCTGTAGCCGTCGTACTGACTTTTGTTCACTCTTCATATTTTAGCTACATGAATTCACTCTGTATCTGCCCCTGTAAATGCTGTAGAAATGTCGGTCCACTGTCATACTTCTCATTTCAGTTGGGTTCTCCTTCTTGACTTGTGCATTTATGACCTATCATGAAATCATGACATTTCTACCTTTGTAGCTTCTTTTGTTGCTATTGCACGAAAATACATGTCGCTATATTGCGACACTTTTTCTTTCTCTGTCTTTCTTCTTGCTTTGGCCCACAAAAATACATGTGATATCATGACACTTTTTATTTCTCTCTCTTTCTCTTTGCATCAGACCGCAAAAATGCTACATGTCACGATATTTCGACACTTTTTCTCCTTACGCTCTCTTTGCTTCGGCACCCGAAAATACATGTCGCGATATCGCGACACTTTTTCTCCTTGATTTTTCTCTTAGCTTCGACCCGTGAAAATACAACATGTCATGATATCATGACAATTTTTCTCCTTGCTCTTTCTCTTAGCTTTGGCCCCAAAAAATACATGTCGCGATAACACGACACTTTTTCTCCTTGCTCTTTCTCTGAGCTTTGGCCCACGAAAATACAACATGTTGCGATATACGACAATTTTTCTCCTTGCTCTTTCTCTTAGCTTTGGCCCATGAAAATACAACATGTCACAAAATCATGACACTTTTTCTCCTTGCATTTTCTCTTCTCTTCTGGCCACGAAAATGCAACATGTTGTGATATCGCAACACTTTTTCTCCTTGCATTTTCTCTTTTCTTCTGGCCATGAAAATGCAATATGTCGTGATATCGCGACACTTTTTCTCCTTGCATTTTATCTTCTTTTCTAGCCATGAAAATGCAACATGTCACAAAATTGTGACACTTTTCCAACTTATTTTGTCTCTCATGTTTTAGTCACAAAAATATGACATGTCGCGAAATCGTGACACTTTTCCAACTTGTTCTCTTTCTTCGAACTTGTGAAATCGCGACACTTTTTCCTGCTTTCTCTTTCTCTTCCAACATGTCACGAAATCATGACAATTTTTCCACTTGCCTCTTTCTCTTCCAACATGTCACGAAATCGCGACAGTTTTTCATGATTTTTCTCTCTCTTCCAACATGTCGCGAAATCGTGACAGTTTTTTTTTGTTTTTTCTCTCTTTCAACATGTCATGAAATCACGATAGTTTTTCTTGCTTTTTCTCTCTCTTCCAACATGTCACGAAATCATGACAGTTTTTCTTGCCTACTGTATATGTCGTGATATCATGACACTTTTCTTACTTGTCTTTTTATTTGATATTTTGCATATGGGCCACTTCGGTCTTCTTGAAAAATCACTATACATACTCTGAATAACCTTTGAACTCCTGTCTTTTGCATCTAAATAGATTTTGAACTTCCTATCCACCACATCAACCGATATATCTGACTGTGTTGACAACAATGACAATACTTTTGCTGCACCTTGCTCAACAATCTCCCCCTTTGGAATTGTTGGCAACACACATGCAATTTTCTGTAACTCTTCCCTCCCTTTGACAATAATACCAAAGGGCTACTGTAGACTCCCCTTGAGTCCATGCACAACATTCTCAGGCAAAATTTATTATACTTAGCAAAAATCATGAACATGAGCAAAAAGATAATCAAATACTTAAATGCTCCCCCTGAGAATGTGATCCCTATAGCTAGTCAATTCTTGGGAAGTGTGACCACTCCCAATTCATTGTGAAGGTACTCAAAAAATTCCTTGGGTAATGGTTTTGTGAAGATATCTACTACTTGCTCTGTAGTTGGAATAAAATCCAACTTAACCTCACCTTTCGCAACTTTCTCCTTCAAAAAGTGATACCTGATAGCAATGTGTTTTGTGCGAGAATGCATAATCGGATTCTTGGAGATGTTAATGGCACTAGTGTTATCACCCTTAACTAATATTGGCTCACTAAAGCTAATACCAAGATCTTTCAGGGTTTGTTTCATCCACAATACCTGCGTACAACATGTTGTCGTTGCAATATATTCTGCCTCTACTGTCGATAAAGAAACTGACTCTTGTTTCTTACTGTGCCATGTGGCCAATCTATCTCCAAGATAGAATGCACCTCCACTAGTACTCTTTTTGTCATCTACACATCATACCCAATCTGCATCTGAATATGCAATAAGGGAGAAGAATTTACCTTTCGGATACCATAACCCATACTCCATAGTACCCTTGAGATACCGAAAAATCCTTTTCACTACTGTCACATGAGTCTCCTTGGGATTAGACTGAAATCACTCTACCATGCATACTTCCTACAAAATATCTGGTATGGTAGCTGTCAGGTACAGTAAGCTCCCAATCATAGATATATACATGGTTTGATCAACAAGTGGAGATTTGTCATCCTTGCTCAACTTGCAACCATGCTCGGGGTGCTTGTTTCAAGCCATATATCTTCAACTTACAAACTAAGTTGGGATCATCACCAAGCTGGAAACCATATGGCTGCTCAATATAAACCTCTTCTTCAAGCTTCCCATTCAAAAACACTGATTTCACATCTGTCAAAAAATTGTCAAGTGACTCACTCTTGTACCAACTTTTGTCCAACACTGTACCGACACTGCAATTTTACTGCCAACTCTGTGCAAGCACTAAACACTGTACCACAACACCAACCAAATACCTTTTTACATTTTCAACTTGGTCTATGTTTTCTATAGTCACTGCTAGTCACACCTTACTTTAAATTGTTCGAATCAGGAGACAACATTTTGTCAAACACTTCATGGCCAACTATAGTGCACCTTACTCAAACTCATACTTCTGGACCTCAGATAGGTATTATTCACAAAGAAAATTTGCTCATCTTGATGAGTTAAACATGAATCAATAATAAAACTTCAATATTTTTCACCATAGCATCATAATAGATCTAACAATCTTCACGTCAATGTGTAGTTCAAATACATACTGCTTTTATCGAAACACATATATGCGGCTAGGGCAACATTCTTTTACTAACCAAATTATTTGAACTGTTATAATCCTTAACTTTGGATAGTGGCAGTAAGAACCATCAATAGTACAATAATGACATATAGCAATACTACCAATAATAACAACTCTCAATATAATCACCACCCTTCACGACACTTCCACAAACAACTACATGAACTGAAAACACACTTCAACAACTATACGACAACTTCCCTGACTACTTGCCTTTCATCCTCAGGTAATCAAACAAATACATAGGAGCATTAAAATGAAACTTCAAGATTGCTCCCCTTGAGCATGTGCTACCTGGAGTTGCTTAGTGCAATAGCAGAGTAGTCTCCTTCAGTCCAAGCTGACACGATTTCATTTCTTTTATATTTCTCCAAAATTTCTTGAACTTGGGCTTGGATTTTTCAACTACATCCCTGTTTTGCACCTTTTCATGAACTCGAACATTTCTCTTGTGTGGTTGTCTCTTGTGCATCCTTGATGAATGATTATTTTCCTTTATTTTATGTACATGATTTATTCCCTGTATGTGTTGTGTTCTTTGCATCTGATGAAATCTATTGTTTTGCCTTAGATTAGATACAAAAGTGCTTGGACAAAACATTACTATGTGCCCATGACCATTACATTGAAAACATTGTACATAATGTTCACTCAGAAATGCAGATGTATTTCTACCAACATAACTCTTTGATTTATTATTCAATCCATAATAAATTACCTTGTGACCATACTGGTTGCATCTGAAACAATAGCCATTAAAAGTATTATTATGAAAAGAGTGAGAGTGATAGAACCTTTTTTGTTGTGGTTTCTTTGCTATAGATCTCCTTCGATATTTTCTTCCTTTTGAATATTCAGCTTCAAACTTTTCTTGCTTTGATACTTCAACAGTGAACTTCTTCTCTACATAGTTGGAAGATGAAGGTTGTTCAGCTTCATATCCAAGATCACGCTTATCCATGGAGCTTCTTTGTTGGTGTTGGCAATTTTGGGTACCTTGGGTACATTGCTTTTGCTCAAGTGTATAAGTTGTCATTGATGTAAAGAAGTTGTTGAAGGAATTTGATTTGATGTAGAATAATTTGTTTTGATGAAGGTTTGGCATGACAGGTTCGAAAGAAAGTAAGTTTGAAAAATGTCGCAATATCGCGACATGTGAAAAGTGTCATGATATCGCGACATGTCGCATTTTCATGACTTATGCAGGCGAGAGAAAGCTTTTTAGAAAAGTGTCATGATTTTGCAACATGTCACAGTTTCACAACTCAAAGAGGAGAGAGAATGTCAGAAGTCAAAAATGTCACGATTTCATGACATATTGCAAGGAAGGTTGAACGGATAGAAAAGTGTCACGATTTCGCGACATGTTGCAGGAGAGAGAGTCCGAAAGAAAAAATGTCATGATTTCATGACATGTTGCAGGAGAGAGAGTCCGAAAGAAAAAATATTATGATTTCACAACATAATGCAAGAAAGAGAGTCCAAGAGAAAAAGCGTCACAATATCGCAACATTTTGGGTTTTTATGAACCGAAGAAAAGAAAAGCGCTAAGGAGAAAAAGTGTCACAATTTTGTGACAAGTCAGAAGACAAAGTGGAAGCAAGATAAAGTGTCACGATTTTGCTACATGCTACAGATGAAAATGTTCCAAGTAAGAACTATCACGATTTCACGACATGCAGCAAAGGGAAGAGTCTGAAATGAGAAGCATCATGATTTCACGATAGGCTGCAAAGAAAATGTACGAAAGCTAGAAGTGTCACGATTTCATGATAAATTTAAGGAGGAAGAGCTCAAAGGTGAAAGCGTCACAATTTTGCAACATGTTCTATTTTTGCAGGAGTAAGGCAGAGAAAAACACAAGGCAACAAAAGTGTCACAATTTTGTGACATGTTCCATTTTCGCTAGTGCAAGCAGACAAGAGTGCAAGGAAGAGAAAGTGTCGCGATTTCATGATAGATTGAGATGGCAGCGTTCGGTTGGAGAAAGTGTCACAATTTCACAACAGAAACTGAAAGCATGTCTTCCATAGGTGAAGTGTCACGATTTCATGACAAAAGAAGAGAGGAAGGCTATGAAGACAAAAGTGTCATGATTTCATGATAGAAGTGAAGATGAAGTCTGCAGAGGTAGAAGTGTCATGATTTCACGACAAAAGCAGAAAGGAGGTCGACGAAGGGAGAAGTGTCGTGATATCATGACAAAATCAAAGTTGATGCTGACAAAGACAAAAGTGTCACAATATCGTGACAAGAATGTATTTGAAGTCGACAAAGGTTGAAGTGTCATGATATTGTGACAAAAGACAAAAGAAGATATACGGTTGCAAAGGTGTCACGATATCGCAACATGTTGTAGTTTTACGATAGAAGCTATAGAAGAGTTGTAGAGGCAGTGAGGCCGACAAAGTTAAATTTGGGTCGACGAAGATTAGGGTTTGCAACTGACATAGTTTAGGGTTGTGCAGTCGACTAAGATCAAGGTTTTGATCTTGAAAGTGTTAGTATAAAAGGAGGGTTGTTTGGAGAGTTGAGGGATTATCGAATGCATTGTTGATGTGCACAAGTTAAGTTTACAGTGCACAAAGAGCAAGTCATGCAGAATCGAGCTAAGTCTGAAGCAAGAATGCACAAGGAGCAAAAAAGCGTAAAGCTGTTGGGTGCATCGTTTTTGCGACGTTCGGAGATAGTGTGCAAGCCTTGATGGTTTTGGACAAATCATTAAGAGGGATTGTTGGATAGATTTGAGCAAGCTTTTGTTGATCTTGTGGAGTAGTTTGGGCAGGTTCTAGTGAGAAATTGCAAAGCAGATCTAAAACAAGTCTTGGTGAAGACTTGGGTGAAGATATATGTTTAGATATATTTATTTAGGCCCATATTTTTAGACCCATATATGTTTAGACTCATGTGTTTAGACCCATATGTTTAAACCCATACGTTTAGATCCATATGTTAAAGATTCAAGTGAATATTTTCTTGGGTGGGAAAATGAAAAAAAAAATCAAATTAATATTTTCTTGGTGGGAAAATGAAAGTGGAAAGATGATCTAAAAAGAGGATTTTGGATTTGAAAAAATGGGCTTGGTTTTGGGCTCCAAGATTGTATGATCTGGAATTGTACTTTTTGCCCCTTTTGTTGGCATTATTAAAATAATTATTTTCTATTGTGATTTGGCTCCTTGGATAGTTTTGTTCACTTTTGTTCATCCTCATCAAGTGGTATAAGAGTGGGAGTTCCTGAGTGTGTAAGAATATCACCAAACATGAGGCAGTTTACACTAGGATCTATGGTTTGGGTTTGGAGAAGATAGAGTAAGATGCCCCCACAAAGGAACCAAGGTGTTACTAGTAATACTATAGTGCCAACAGAGGATTTTTGAGCTTTGTAGAGGCAAGTCCAAGCATTACAAGAAGAACTACATAGAGGGTTTGATCCAAGAAGAGAGGGAAAGAGTGAATATGAAGCCAAAGAAGAGGAAGACTAGTTTGAGGAATAATGAGAGGCAGTAGATCCTACCCAAGTGAGGTTCTACAGAGCCATATCCTAGATTGGAAAGAGGTTGAATATGGAGGTTTCCACATACTCAAAAAATCTTAACTCGGAGGAGTTGATTGACTGGATCAATGACCTGGAAGAAGATTTTTAATATGAAGAGGTGGAATATCCTAACCGGGTCAAGTTTGCTAAGACCAAACTGAAGGGTCATGCTATAATTTTGTGGAAAGGAGTACAACTTGACATAATTAGAAGGGGAAAAGAGAGGATCACCAGATGGAAATGAATGGTAGAAAATCTAAAGAGGTAGTTTATTCTAGTAGATTATGAGTTGTATCTGCTTAAGAAGATACAAAGTTTGAGACAGTCAAGAAATTCTATCAAAGAGTACACCGAGGATTTATACAAGATCTTGATATGAATTGGCCATTCTAAGGCTAACAAGGAGAAGGTAATCCATTACATCCATGGGTTGAGAACCAGTATTCAAGAAGATCTAAGTCTGGTTAGGATGAGCACCATTGAGGATGCTTACAAATTTGCTCTAAAAGTTGAAGAGAAGCTGAACAAAATGTTTGAGGGTAATAATAAAGGAAGAGGTCATGGATAAATAATTGATGGAAGAATAGATGGAGGATGAGGTGAGAAGAAATAAGAAGCTAGCAGTAGTCAAGACCAAAATGGAGATAATGCTTATAGATCCTATGGTCATAATAACAACTACCCAAGAGGAAGAGGTAGATCTAGCCAAGGAAATGGAGGAAGAGGGTTTCATGGAACCTGTTTCAACTATGGAGAAGAAGGACATCGAGCATATGAGTGTCCACAACACCAAGAGAAGCCAAATAGGAGGACAATGGGTAATGCCAGAGCTACTATTGCAGATGAAGGAGCTAAATTAGAGCACTTTGAGGAGGTAGAGAGAGGAGAAGTTATGGTCACAAGGAGAACCTTGTTGAATGAGGAGAAGGAACAAAACCAAAATAAGAGCATGTTCCACACAAGGTGCAAATGTTTAGGTAAGGTCTATAATGTTATTATAGATAATGGTAGTACTGATAACTTGGTCTCTAAAGAAATAGTTACTAAGTTACAACTAGAGAGGAGGAGACACCCGCATCCATACCAGATTGCATGGTTGTAGGACCATAGGGCATTGGTCAATGAACAGTGCTTAGTCAAGTTTAATATTAGGAGATATAAGGATGAGGTCATATGTGATATCCCACATATGGATGCTTGCCATATTCTATTAGGAAGACCATGGTAGTTTGATCGTCGTGCAGTTCATGATGGACACGCCAACACTTACTCACTAACAAAGGAAGGAGTGTGCCATAAACTAAAGCCACTGAAGGGTATGGATGAAAATATATGTAATAGTGCTAGAATTTGTTTAGTTGATGTTAGAAAATTTGTAGATGATTTGAAGCATGAGCATGTGTTCTATGCATTAATTCCTAGAGTTAGGGAAGAACCAAGCAAATATTGTTAGTCTTACAATGGCACTGAGAGGGGGGGGAATCAGTGTAGTTCTTTAAACTTAAATTCATAGCTCTTAAAACTGAAATAATGAAACCTTAAAACCAGATAAAGCAAGTATCACAAGAGAACATCACACAACACAAGATTTAATGAGGTTCACCAATTTGGCTACTCCTCAAGAATGATTGCTTGGACTACCATCCAAATCTAGCCTTTGCAAAGGACCAAATTTATAATCACTTTACCAGCACCCACTAGAAGGAGCACCAACCCCTTATTTATCTGCACCAATAGAAAGGAGCACCAACACCTGATTTACCAACACCAATTGGAAGGAGCACCAACCCCTTATTTATCTGCACCAACAGAAAGAAGTGCCAACCCCTGATTTACCAACACCAACTGGAAGGAGCACCAACCCCTAATTTACCAGCACCAACTAGGAGCACCAACCCCTAATGCCAAGCACCAACATGGACTTCAATTTGAATCTATAGGTTTAACAGTAAGATACCTTTGCTTTTGCAAGACCCTGACTGGTATTCTTCACCTTTGCATTCTTTGCGCACTCTGCTCTCTCTACGCAATCACTTCGCACACTCTACTTCGTTGCAGTTGAACTTCATGATTGTCTTCTCCATTTTGTACACTCTGCTGTCTTTGCAAATTTCACACTTAGCACGATTTGACATAACTTGCTCTCTTTGTGCACTTTGCCATCATCTCACCGCTTCTGTGCTTTCTATGCTCTTACGTCCACATTTCACACTTTAACATGCATTCGATGACTTATCCAACTACTACAATTCTCCAAACAACCCTCCTTTTATAACAATATTTTCATGATGAAAACCCTAATCTTAGTTGGCTTGCATAACAAATGTAAACCCTAATCTTAGTCAGCTTTCATAACAACTATAAACCCTAATATTAGTCGGTTGTCATCGGTCTTAGTTGGCTTCAACTCATGAAGATATTCGATAATTCCATCGCTCAAAGATTTCATTCGGTAACAGTCCCTGTAGCCGCCGCACTAACTTTTGTTCACTCTTCATATTTTAGCTACATGAATTCACTCTGTATCTACCCCTGTAAATGCTATAGAGATGTTGGTCCACTGTCATACTTCTCATTTCAGTTGGGTTCTCCTTCTTGACTTTCGCATTTACGACCTATCACGAAATCATGACATTTTTATCTTTGTAGCTTCTTTTGTTGCTGTTGCATGAAAATACATGTTGCGATATCACAACACTTTTTCTTTCTCTGTCTTTCTTCTTGCTTTGGCCAATGAAAATACAACATGCTACGATATCGTGACACTTTTTCTTTCTCTCTCTTTCTCTTTGCATCAGATTGCAAAAATGCTACATGTCGCAATATCGCGACACTTTTTCTCCTTACGTTTTCTCTTTTCTTCGGCCCCCAAAAATACATGTCGTAATATCACGACACTTTTTCTCCTTGCTTTTTCTCTTAGCTTCAGCCCGCAAAAATACATGTCACGATATCGTGACACTTTTTCTCCTTGCTATTTCTCTTAGCTTTGGCCCTCGAAAATACATGTCGTGATATCGCAAAACTTTTTCTCCTTGCTCTTTCTCTTAGCTTTGGCCCATGAAAATACATGTCACAAAATCACGACACTTTTTCTCCTTGCATTTTCTCTAATCTTCTAGCCATGAAAATGCAACATGTCACGAAATCGCGACACTTTTTCTCCTTGCATTTTATCTTTTCTTCTGGCCACAAAAATACAACATGTCACGATATCGTGATACTTTTTCTCCTTGCATTTTCTCTTCTCTTCTGTCCATGAAAATGCAACATGTCGTGAAATCATGACATTTTTCCAAGTTACTTTCTCTCTCCTATTTTAGTCACGAAAATGCGACATGTCGTGAAATCATGACACTTTTCCAACTTGTTCTCTTTCTTCGAACTTGTCGCGAAATCATGATACTTTTTCCTGCTTTCTCTTTCTCTTCCAACATGTCACAAAATCATGAAAGTTTTTCCACTTGCCTTTGTCTCTTCCAACATGTCATGAAATCGTGACAGTTTTTCTTGCTTTTTCTCTCTCTTCCAACATGTCGCGAAATCATGATAGTTTTTCCTATTTTTTCTCTCTTCCAACATGTCGCGAAATCACAATAGTTTTTCTTACTTTTTCTCTCTCTTTCAACATGTCATGAAATCGTGACAATTTTTCTTGCCTACTATATATGTCATGATATCGTGACACTTTTCTTGTCTTTTTTTTTTATCTTTTACATATGGGCCACTTCAGTATTCTTGGAAAATCACTGTACATACTCTGAATAACCTTTGAACTCCTGTCTTTTGCATCTAAATAGCTTTTGAACTTCTTGTCCACTACATCAACCAATATATCTGACTGTGTTGACAACAATGACAATACTTTTGCTGCACCTTATTCAACAATCTCCCCCTTTGGAATTGTTGGCAACACACGTGCAATTTTCTATAACTCTTCTCCCCCTTTGACAATAATACCAAAGGGCTACTACAGACTCCCCCTGAGTCCATGCACAACATTCTTAGGCAAAATTTATTATACTTAGCAAAAATCATGAACATGAGCAAAAATATAATCAAATACTTAAATGCTCCCCCTGAGAATGTGATCCCTGTAGTTAGTCAATTCTTGGGAAGTGTGACCACTCCCAATTTATTGTGAAGGTACTCAAAAAAATCCTTGGGCAATGGTTTTGTGAAGATATCTACTACTTGCTCTGTAGTTGGAACAAAATCCAACCTAACCTCACCTTCTGTAACTTTCTCCTTCAAAAAGTGATACCTGATAGCAATGTGTTTTGTGCGAGAATGCATAACCAAATTCTTGGAGATGTTAATGGCACTGGTGTTATCACACTTAACTGATATTGGCTCACTGAAGCTAATACCAAGATCTTTTAGGGTTTGTTTCATCCACAATACTTGCATACAACATGTTGTCCCTGTAATATATTTTGCCTCTACTGTCGATAAAGAAACTGACTCTTGTTTCTTACTGTGCCACATGACCAATCTGTCTCCAAGATAGAATGCACCTCCATTGGTACTCTTTCTGTCATCTACACATCCAACCCAATCTGCATCTGAATACACAATAAGGGTGAAGACTTTATCTTTCAGATATCATAACCCATACTCCATAGTACCCTTGAGATACCGAAGAATCCTTTTCATTGCTATCACATGAGTCTCCTTGGGATTAGCCTGAAATCACTCTACCATGCATACTGCCTGCAAAATATCTGGTCTGGTAGTTTTCAGGTACAGTAAGGTCCCAATCATAGATCTGTACATGGTTTGATCAATAGGTGGAGATTTGTCATCATTGCTCAACTTGCAACCATGCTCGGGGTGCCTGTTTCAAGCCATATATCTTCAATTTACAAACCAAGTTGGGATCATCACCAAGATGGAAACCATCTGGATTCTCAATATAAACCTCTTCTTCAAGCTTCCCATTCAAAAATGCTGATTTCACATCTATCAAAAAATTGTCAAGTGACTCACACTTGTACCAAATTTTGTCCAACACTGTACCGACACTGCAATTTTACTGCCAACTATGTGCAAGCATTAAACACTGTACCACAACACCAACCAAATACTTTTTTACATTTTCAACTTGGTCTATGTTTTCTACATTCACCGCTGGTCACACCTTACTTTCAACTGTTTGAATCAGGAGACAACATTTTGTCAAACACTTCATGGCCAACTATAGTGCACCTTACTCAAACTCATACTTTTGGACCTCGGATAGGTATGATTCACAAATCAAAGTTTCTCATCTTGATGAGTTAAACATGAATCAATAATCAGACTTCAATATTTTTCACCATAGCATCATAATAGATCTAACAATCTTCACGTCAATGTGTAGTTCAAATACACATTGCTTTTATCGAAACACATATATGCGGCTAGGGCAACATTCTTTCACTAACCAAATTATCTGAATTGTTATAATCCTTAACTTTGGACAGTGGCAGTAAGAACCATCAATAGTACAACAATGACATATAGCAATACTACCAATAATGACAACTCTCAATATAATCACTACCCTTCACTACACTTCCACAAACAACTACATGAACTGAAAACACACTTCGAAAACTATACGACAACTTCTCTGACTACTGGCCTTTCATCCTTAGGTAATAAAACAAATACATAGGAGCATTAAAATGAAACTTCAAGATTGCTCCCCCTGAGGATGTGCTACGTAGAGTTGCTTAGTGCAATAGCAGATTAGTCTCCTTCATTCCAAGGAGACACGATTTCCTTTCTTCTATATTTCTCCAAAATTTCTTGAACTCGGGATTGGATTTTTCAACTACATGCTTGTTTTGCACCTTTTTGTGAACTCGAACATTTCTCTTGTGTGGTTGTCTCTTGTGCATCCTTGATGAATGATTATTTTCCTTTATTTTATGTACATGATTTATTCCCTGTCTGTGTTGCGTTCTTTGCGTCTGATGAAATCTACTATTTTGCCTTATATTAGATACAAAAGTTCTTGGACAAAACCTTGCTATGTGCCCATGACCATTACATTTAAAACATTGTACATAATGTTCACTTAGAAATGCAGATGTATTTCTACCAGCATAACTGTTTTATTTATTATTCAATCCACAATAAATTGCCTTGTGACCATACTAGTTGCATCTGAAACAATAGCCATTAAAAGTATTATTATGAAAAGAGTGAGAGTGATAGAACCTCTTTTGTTGTGGTTGCTTTGTTATAGATCTCCTTTGATATTTTCTTCCTTTTGAAGATTCAGCTTCAAACTTTTCTTGCTTCGATCCTTCAACTGTGAACTTCTTCTTCTCTACAGAGTTGGAATATGAAGGTTGTTCAACTTCATATCCAAGATCACGCTTATCCGTGGAGCTTCTTTGTTGGCTTATCATTTTGTCTAGCAACTCTATGCTCTTCTCGAATTTGAGATTTGTATTGGCCTCTTCTAGTTGTTTCTTCAATAAAACAATCTCTTCCTCTTGTTTGCAGCAACCAATCTCTTTCTCATTGATCTATGACCTAAGAGTTTCTTCAATCCTTTTGAATTATTCTACCTGTACTTTCAAACTGTTTATTATTCCATTTGCATCCTCAAGCTTTCTTGAGATTTCCTTATTCCTTTTTCTTTCTATCTTCAATTCATCTGGAGCTGTAATTAGTTCCTCTTTCAAATTTATTTTTGCATCAATTTCTTCTTCATCACATTCCTGTTATTTTTTTGTTTCTTCTTCGAGTGTCATGAAAAGACCTCCACCTATTTATTTTTTAGAATCATCCTCTAGGACTTCATTAACTCTTAGCATATATGTCTCTATGTTCTCATCGTCATTCAACTTTAAAGCTTCGAACTGAGCTTGATGTGTTTGTAACTTGACCTCCTTGATCTCATCGTCTCCTTCATAAATACTCCTTAGTTTGTCTCATATTTCTTTTGCCATTTTACAACTCATGATCTTTACCAGTTCACTATCTACTAATCTACACCTGATAGCATTATTTGCTTTTGAGTCATTCTCAAATAGATTCGTATTGATAGCATCGATTGAAGGAGTGATGGGTATTATGTATTCATTGTCTATTGAATCCCATATGTCGTATCCCAAAGCACAAAGATATGTCTACATCTTGATTCTCCAGACTGCGTAATTAGTTTTGTCAAACAAAGGTGCTTTGTTTGATGAGAATTCTTCAACCTTTTCTGGTTCAATTTTCTCTTCCACAGGAACTAAAACTTACTGAGATGCCCTTTTGGAGGAGAATCTATTCTTCTTACCCATTGCGTACTAATCCAAGATCAACCATGACTGATTTAGCCTGAGAAGGGAACTTGGCTATGATACCAATTGTTAGTCTTATAATGGCACTGAAAGGGGGGGGTGAATCAGTGTAGTTCTTTAAACTTAAATTCATAGCTCTTAAAATTAATATAATGAAACCTTAAAACTAGATAAAGCAAATATCATAAGAGAACATCACACAACACAAGATTTAATGAGGTTCACCAATTTGGCTACTTCTCAAGAATGACTGCTTGGACTACCATCCAAATCAAGCATTTGCAAAGCACCAACTTTACAATCACTTTACCAGCATCCACTAGAAGGAGCACCAACCCCTTATTTATCTACACCAACAAAAAGGAGCACCAACCCTTGATTTACTAGCACCAACTGGAAGGAGCACCAACCCCTTATTTATTTGCACCAATAGAAAGGAGCACCAACCCCTGATTTACCAGCACCAACTGGAAGGAGCACCAACCCCTGATTTACCAGCAACAACTAGAAGGAGCACCAACCCCTAATGCCAAGCACCAACTTGGACTTCAATTTGAATCTATAGGTTTAACAGTAAGATACCTTTGCTTTTGCAAGACCCTGACTGGTCTTCTTCACCTTTGCGTTCTCTACGCACTCTGCTCTCTCTACACAATCACTTCGCACACTCTACTTCATTACAGTCGAACTTCATGATCGTCTTCTCCCTTTTGCGCACTCTGCTCTCTTTGTGCACTTCGCCATCATCTCACCGCTTCTATGCTTTCTACGCTCTTATGACCACATTTCACACTTTGACATGCATTCGATGACTTATCCAACTACTACAATTCTCCAAATAGCCCTCCTTTTATAATAATATTTTCATGATGAAAACCCTAATCTTAGTTAGCTTGCATAACAAATGTAAACCCTAATCTTAGTCGAATTTCATAACAACTGTAAAACATAATCTTAGTTGGCTATCATCAGTCTTAGTTGGCTTCAACTCATGGAGATATTTGGTAATTCCATCACTCGAAGATTTCGTTCGGTAACAATCCCTGTAGCCGTCGTACTGACTTTTGTTCACTCTTCATATTTTAGCTACATGAATTCACTCTGTATCTGCCCCTGTAAATGTTGTAGAGATGTCGGTCCACTGTCATACTTCTCATTTCAGTCGGGTTCTCCTTCTTGACTTGCGCATTTATGACCTATCATGAAATCATGACATTTCTACCTCTGTAGCTTCTTTTGTTGCTATTGCCACGAAAATACATGTCGTGATATCGCGACACTTTTTCTTTCTCTATCTTTCTCCTTGCTTTGGCCCGCAAAAATACATGTGATATCATGACACTTTTTTTTCTCTCTCTTTCTCTTTGCATCGGACCACAAAAATGCTACATGTCATGATATTTCGACACTTTTTCTCCTTATGCTTTGTCTTTTCTTCGGCACCCAAAAATACATGTCGTGATATTGCGACACTTTTTCTCCTTGCTTTTTCTCTTATATTTGGCCCGTGAATATACAACATGTTGTGATATCGTGACAATTTTTCTCCTTGCTCTTTCTCTTGGCTTTGGCCCCAAAAAATACAACATGTCGTGATATCACGACACTTTTTCTCCTTGCTCTTTCTCTTAGCTTTGGCCCGCGAAAATACAACATGTCGCGATATCACGACACTTTTTCTCCTTGCTCTTTCTCTTAGCTTTGGCCCACGAAAATACAACATGTCACAAAATCATGACACTTTTTCTCCTTGCATTTTCTCTTCTCTTCTGGCCACGAAAATGCAACATGTGATATCACGACACTTTTTCTCCTTGCATTTTCTCTTTTCTTCTGGCCACGAAAATGCAACATGTCGTGATATTGTGACACTTTTTCTCCTTGCATTTTATCTTCTCTTCTGGCCATGAAAATACATGTCACAAAATTGTGACACTTTTCCAACTTACTTTCTCTCTCATGTTTTAGTCATGAAAATACAACATGTCGTGAAATCCTGACACTTTTCCAACTTGTTCTCTTTCTTCGAACTTGTCTTGAAATCGTAACACTTTTTCCTGCTTTCTCTTTCTCTTCCAACATGTCACGAAATCATGACAATTTTTCCACTTGCCTTTTTCTCTTCCAACATGTCGCGAAATCGTGACAGTTTTTCATGATTTTTCTCTCTTCCAACATGTCGCGAAATCGCGACAGTTTTTCTTGCTTTTTCTCTCTTTCAACATGTCATGAAATCACGACAGTTTTTCTTGCTTTTTCTCTCTCTTTCAACATGTCGCGAAATCATGATAGTTTTTCTTGCCTACTGTATATGTCGTGATATCATGACACTTTTCTTACTTGTACTTTTCTTTGATATTTTGCATATGGGCCACGTCAGTCTTATTGGAAAATCACTGTACATACTCTGAATAACCTTTGAACTCCTATATTATGCATCTGAATAGCTTTTGAACTTCCTATCCATTGCATCAACCGATATATCTGATTGTGTTGACAACAATGACAATACTTTTGCTACACCTTGCTCAACAATCTCCCCCTTTGGAATTTTTGGCAACACATTTGCAATTTTCTGTAACTCTTCTCCCCCTTTGACAATAATACCAAAGGGCTACTACAGACTCCCCCTGAGTCCATGCACAACATTCTCAGGCAAAATTTATTATACTTAGTAAAAATCATGAACATGAGCAAAAAGATAATCAAATACTTAAATGCTCCCCCTAAGAATGTGATCCCTATAGCTAGTCAATTCTTGGGAAGTGTGACCACTCCCAATTTATTGTGAAGGTACTCAAAAACTTCCTTGGGAAATGGTTTTGTGAAGATATCTGATACTTGCTCTGTAGTTGGAATAAAATCCAACTTAACCTCACCTTTCGCAACTTTCTCCTTCAAAAAGTGATACCTGATAGCAATGTGTTTTGTGCGAGAATGCATAACCAGATTCTTGGAGATGTTAATGGCACTAGTGTTATCACACTTAACTAATATTGGCTTACTAAAGCTAATACCAAGATCTTTCAGGGTTTTTTTCATCTACAATACCTGCGTACAACATGTTGTTGCAATATATTCTGCCTCTATTGTCGATAAAGAAACTGATTCTTGTTTCTTACTATGCCACGTGACCAATCTATCTCCAAGATAGAATGCACCTCCACTAGTACTCTTTTTTTCATCTACACATCCTACCCAATATGCATCTGAATATGCAATAAGGGTGAAGAATTTACCTTTCGGATACCATAACCCATACTCCATAGTACCCTTGAGATACCGAAAAATCTTTTTCACTGCTATCACATGAGTCTCCTTGGGATTAGACTGAAATCACTCTACCATGCATACTACCTGCAAAATATCTGGTATGGTAGCTGTCAGGTACAGTAAGCTCCCAATCATAGATCTGTACATGGTTTGATCAATAGGTGGAGATTTGTCATCCTTGCTCAACTTGCAACCATGCTCGGGGTGCCTGTTTCAAGCCATATATCTTCAACTTACAAACCAATTTGGGATCATCACCAAGCTGGAAACCATCTGGTTGCTCAATATAAACCTCTTTTTCAAGCTTCCCATTCAAAAATGCTGATTTCACATCTATCAAAAAATTGTCAAGTGACTCACACTTGTACCAACTTTTGTCCAACATTGTATCGACACTGCAATTTTACTGCAAACTCTGTGCAAGCATTAAACACTGTACCACAACACCAATCAAATCCATTTTTACATTTTCAACTTGGTATATGTTTTTTATAGTCGCTGCTGGTCACACCTTACTTTCAACTGTTCGAATCAGGAGACAACATTTTGTCAAACACTTCACGGCCAACTACAGTGCACCTTACTCAAACTCATACTTCTGGACCTCGGATAGGTATGATTCATAGAGAAAAGTTGCTCATTTTGATGAGTTAAACATGAATCAATAATCATACTTCAATATTTTTCACCATAGCATCATAATAAATCTAACAATCTTCACGTCAATGTGTAGTTCAAATACATACTGCTTTTATCGAAACACATATATGTGGTTAGGGCAACATTCTTTCACTAACCAAATTATTTGAACTATTATAATCCTTAACTTTGGACAGTGGCAGTAATAACCATCAATAGGACAACAATGACATATAGCAATACTACCAATAATAACAACTCTCAATATAATCACCACCCTTCACGGCACTTCCACAAACAACTACATGAACTGAAAACACACTTCAACAACTATACGACAACTTCCCTGACTACTTGCCTTTCATCCTCAGGTAATCAAACAAATACATAGGATCATTAAAATGAAACTTCAAGATTGCTCCCCTTGAGGATGTGCTACCTGGAGTTGCTTAGTGCAATAGCGGAGTAGTCTCCTTCAGTCCAAGGAGACACGATTTCCTTTCTTCTATATTTCTCCAAACTTTCTTGAACTCGGGCTTGGATTTTTCAACTACATCTCTGTTTTGCACCTTTTCATGAACTCGAACATTTCTCTTGTGTGGTTGTCTCTTGTGCATCCTTGATGAATGATTATTTTTCTTTCTTTTATGTACATGATTTATTCCCTATCTGTGTTGTGTTCTTTGCGTCTAATGAAATCTATTGTTTTGCCTTAGATTAGATACAAAAGTGCTTGGACAAAACCTTGCTATGTGCCCATGACCATTACATTGAAAACATTGTACATAATGTTCACTCAAAAATGTAGATGTATTTCTACCAACATAACTCTTTGATTTATTATTCAATCCATAATAAATTACCTTCTGACGATACTAGTTGCATCTGAAATAATAGCCATTAAAAGTATTATTATGAAAAGAGTGAGAGTGATAGAACCTCTTTTGTTGTGGTTGCTTTCCTATAGATCTCCTTTGATATTTTCTTCCTTTTGAATATTTAGCTTCAAAATTTTCTTGCTTTGATCCTTCAACAGTGAACTTCTTCTCTACATAGTTGGAAGATGAAGGTTGTTCAGCTTCATATCCAAGATCACGCTTATTCGTGGAGCTTCTTTGTTGGTGTTGGCAATTTTGGGTACCTTGGGTACATTGCTTTTGCTCAAGTGTATAAGTTGTCATTGATGTCAAGAAGTTGTTGAAGGAATTTGATTTGATGTAGAATAATTTGTTTTGATGAAGGTTTGGCATGACAGGTTCAAAAGAAAGTAAGTTTGAAAAATGTCGCAATATCGCGACATGTCATATTTTCGTGACTTCAGCAGGAGAGAGAAAGCTTTCTAGAAAAATGTCATGATATCGCGACATGTCGCATTTTCATGACTTATGCAGGTGAGAAAAAGCTTTTTAGAAAAGTGTCACGATTTTGCAACATGTCGCAGTTTCGCAACTCAAAGAGGAGACAGAATGTTCAAAGTCAAAAATGTCTCGATTTCACCACATATTGCAAGGAAGGTTGAACAGACAGAAAAGTGTCACAATTTCGCGACATGTTGCAGGAGAGAGTCCGAAAGAAAAAATGTCACGATTTCGTGACATGTTGCAAGAGAGAGAGTTCGAAAGAAAAAATATCATGATTTCACAACATAATGCAAGAAAGAGAGTCCAAGAGAAAAAGCATCACGATATCGCAACATTTTGGGTTTTTGCGACCCGAAGAAAAGAAAAGCGCTAAGGAGAAAAAGTGTCGCGATTTCACGACAAGTCAGAAGACAAAGTGGAAGCAAGATAAAGTGTCATGATTTTGCGACATGCTATAGATGAAAATGTTCCAAGTAAGAACTATCATGATTTCATGACATGCAGCAAAGGGAAGAGTCTAAAATGAGAAGCATCACGATTTCATGATAGGCTGCAAAGAAAATGTACGAAAGCTAGAAGTGTCATGATTTTGTGACAAATTTAAGGAGGAAGAGCTCAAAGGTGAAAGCGTCGTGATTTCACATGTTCTATTTTTGTAGGAGTAAGGCAGAGAAAAACACAAGGCAACAAAAGTGTTGCAATTTCGTGACATGTTCCATTTTCGCTAGTGCAAGTAGACAAGAGTGCAAGGAAGAGAAAGTGTCATGATTTCATGACAGATTGAGATGGCAGCGTTCGGTTGGAGAAAGTGTCACGATTTCACGATAGAAACTAAAAGCATGTCTTCCATAGGTGAAGTGTCCCGATTTCATGACAAAAGAAGAGAGAAAGGCTATGAAGACAAAAGTGTCACGATTTCGTGATAGAAGTGAAGATGAAGTCCGCAGAGGCAGAAGTGTCATGATTTCGCAACAAAAGCAGAAATGAGGTCGATGATGGGAGAAGTGTCACGATATTGCAACAAAAGTAAAGTTGATGCTGACAAAGACAAAAGTGTCATGATATCACGACAAGAACGTATTTGAAGTCCACAAAGGCTGAAGTGTCATGATATTGTGACAAAAGCCAAAAGAAGATATACGGTTGCAAAAGTGTCACGATATCGCAACATGTAGTTTTGTGGCAAAAGCTATAGAAGAGTTGTAGAGGCAGTGAGGCCGACAAAGTTAAATTTGGGCCGACAAAGATTAGGGTTTGCAACTGACATAGTTTAGGGATGTGCAGCCGACTAAGATCAAGGTTTTGATATTGAAAGTTTTAGTATAAAAGGAGGGCTGTTTGGAGAGTTGAGGGATTATCGAATGCGTTGTTGATGTGCACAAGTTAAGTTTACAGTGTGCAAAGAGCAAGTCATGCAGAATCGAGCTAAGTGCAAAGCAAGAATGCACAAGGAGCAAAAAAGCGTAAATTTGTTGGGTGCATCATTTTTGCGACGTTCGAAGATAGTGTGCAAGACTTGATGGTTTTGGACAAATCATTAAGAGGGATTGTTGGACAGATTTGAGCAAGCTTTTGTTGAGCTTGTGGAGTAGTTTGGGTAGGTTCTAGTGAGAACTTGCAAAGCAGATCTAAGACAAGTCTTGGTGAAGACTTGGGTGAAGATATATGTTTAGATATATTTATTTAGGCCCATATTTTTAGACCCATATATTTTTAGACCCATGTATTTAGACCCATATGTTTAAACCCATACGTTTAGATCCATATGTTAAAAATTCAAGATTCAAGTGAATATTTTCTTGGGCGGGAAAATGAAAAAAAAAATCAAATTAATATTTTCCTAGTGGGAAAATGAAAGGGGAAAGAGGATCTGAAAAGGGGATTTTGGATTTGAAAAAATGGGCTTGGTTTTGGGCTCCAAGATTGTATGATCTGGAATTGTACTTTCTACCCCTTTTGTTGGCATTATTAAAATAATTATTTTCTATTGTGATTTGGCTCCTTGGATAGTTTTGTTCATGTTTGTTCATCCTCATCAAGTGGTATCAGAGCGGGAGTTCCTGAGTGTGTAAGAATATCACCAAACATGAGGCAGTTTACACTAGGATATGTGGTTTGGGTTTGGAGAAGATAGAGTAAAATGCTCCCACAAAGGAACCAAGGTGTTACTAGTAATACTATAGTGCTAGCAAAGGATTTTTGAGCTTTATAGAGGCAAGTCCAAGCATTACAAGAAGAGCTGCATAGAGGGTTTGATCCAAGAAGAGAGGGAAAGAGTGAATATGAAGCAAAAGAAGATGAAGACTAGTTTGAGGAAGAATGAGAGGCAATAGATCCTACCCAAGTGAGGTTCTACAGAGCCATATCCTAGATTGGAAAGAGGTTGAATATGGAGTTTTCCACATACTTAAGAAATCTTAACTCAGAGGAGTTGATTGACTGGATCAATGACCTGGAAGAATATTTTTAATATGAAGAGGTGGAATATCCTGACCGGGTCAAGTTTGCTAAGACCAAAATGAAGGGTCATGCTAAAATTTGGTGGAAAGGAGTACAACTTGACATAATTAGAAGGGGAAAATAGAGGATCACCAGATGGGAATGAATGGTAGAAAAGCTAAAGAGGTAGTTTATTCTAGTAGATTATGAGTTGTATTTGCTTAAGAAGATACAAAGTTTGAGACAGTCAAGAAAGTCTATCAAAGAATACACCGAGGATTTCTACAAGATCTTGATATGAATTGGCCATTCTAAGGCTAACAAGGAGAAGGTAGCCCATTACATCCATGGGTTGAGAACCAGTATTCAAGAAGAGCTGAGTCTGGTTAGGATGAGCACCATTGAGGATGCTTACAAATTTGCTCTAAAATTTGAAGAGAAGCTGAACAAAATGTTTGAGGGTAATAATAAAGGAAGAGGTCATGGATAAATAATTAATGGAAGAACAGATGGAGGATGAGGTGAGAAGAAATAAGAAGCTAGCAGTAGTCAAGACCAAAATGGAGATAATGCTTATAGATCCTATGGTCATAATAACAACTACCCAAGAGGAAGAGGTAGATCTATCCAAGGAAATGGAGGAAGAGGGTTTCAAGGAACCTGCTTCAACTATGGAGAAGAAGGACATCGAGAATATGAGTGTCCACAACACCAAGAGAAGCCAAAAATGAGGCCAACAAGTAATGCCAAAGCTGCTATTGTAGATGGAGCTAAATTAGAGCACTTTGAGGAGGTAGAGAGAGAAGTTATGGTCACAAGGAGAACCTTTTTGAATGAAGAGAAGGAACCAAACCAAAAGAAGAGCATGTTCCACACAAGGTGCAAATGTTTAGGTAAGGTCTATAATGTTATTATAGATAGTGGTAGTACTGATAACTTAGTCTCTAAAGAAATAGTTACTAAGTTACAACTAGAGAGGAGGAGACACCTGCATCCATACCAGATTGCATGGTTTTAGAAGGACCATAGGGCATTGGTCAATGAATAGTGCTTAGTCAAGTTTAATATTAGGAGATATAAGGATGAGGTCCTACGTGATATCCCGCATATAGATGCTTGCCATATTCTATTAGGAAGACCATGGTAGTTTGATCATCATGCAGTTCATGATGGACATGCCAACACTTACTCACTAACAAAGGAAGGAGTGTGCCATAAACTGAAGCCACTGAAGGATATGGATGAAAAGATATGTAATAGTGCTAGAATTTGTTTAGTTGATGGTAGAAAATTTGTAGATGATTTGAAGCATGAGCATGTGTTCTATGGATTAATTCCTAGAGTTAGGGAAGAACCAAACAAATATTGTTAGTATTACAATGGCACTGAGAGGGGGGGGAATCAGTGTAGTTCTTTAAACTTAAATTCATAGCTCTTAAAATTGAAATAATGAAACCTTAAAACCAGATAAAGCAAGTATCACAAGAGAACATCACACAACACAAGATTTAATGAGGTTCACCAATTTGGCTACTCCTCAAGAATGATTGCTTGGACTACCATCCAAATCCAGCCTTTGCAAAGCACCAAATTTACAATCAATTTACTAGCACCCACTAGAAGGAGCACCAACCCCTTATTTATCTACACCAATAGAAAGGAGCACCAACCCTTGATTTACCAACACCAACTGGAAGGAGCACCAACCCCTTATTTATCTGCACCAACAGAAAGGAGTGCCAACCCCTGATTTACTAACACCAACTGGAAGGAGCACCAACCCCTGATTTACTAGCACCAACTAGAAGGAGCACCAACCCCTAATGCCAAGCACCAACATGGACTTCAATTTGAATCTATAGGTTTAACAGTAAGATACCTTTGCTTTTGCAAGACCCTGACTGGTCTTCTTCACCTTTGCATTCTTTGCGCACTCTGCTCTCTCTACGCAATCACTTCGCACCCTCTGCTTCGTTGTAGTTGAACTTCATGATTGTCTTCTCCATTTTGTACACTCTGCTATCTTTGCAAATTTCACACTTAGCACGATTTGACATAACTTGCTCTCTTTGAGCACTTCACCATCATCTCACTGCTTCTATGCTTTATGTGCTCTTACGTCCACATTTCACACTTCGACATGCATTCGATGACTTATCCAACTACTACAATTCTCCAAATAGCCTTCCTTTTATAACAATATTTTCATGATTAAAACCCTAAACTTAGTCGGCTTGCATAACAAATGTAAACCCTAATCTTGGTCATCTTTTATAACAACTATAAACCCTAATATTAGTCCCTGTAATAAACTCAAAGATTTCATTCGATAACAGTCCTTGTAGCCGTTGCACTAACTTTTGTTCACTCTTCATATTTTATCTGCATGATATCGTGACACTTTTCTTACTTGTCTTTTTCTTTGATCTTTTACATATGGGCCACTTCGGTCTTCTTGGAAAATCACTGTACATACTCTGAATAACCTTTGAACTCCTATATTCTGCATCTGAATAGCTTTTGAACTTCTTGTCCACTACATCAACCAATATATCTGACTGTGTTGACAACAATTACAATACTTTTGCTATACCTTGCTCAACAATCTCCCCCTTTGGAATTGTTGGCAACACACATGCAATTTTCTGTAACTCTTCTCCCCCTTTGACAATAATACCAAAGGGCTACTACAGACTCCCCCTAAGTCCATGCACAACATTCTTAGGCAAAATTTATTATACTTAGCAAAAATCATGAACATGAGCAAAAAGATAATCAAATACTTAAATGCTCCCCCTAAGAATGTGATCCCTATAGCTAGTCAATTCTTGGGAAGTGTGACCACTCCCAATTTATTGTGAAGGTACTCAAAAAATTCCTTGGGCAATGGTTTTGTGAAGATATCTACTACTTGCTCTGTAGTTGGAACAAAATCCAACCTAACCTCACCTTCTGTAACTTTCTCCTTCAAAAAGTGATACCTGATAGCAATGTGTTTTGTGCAAGAATGCATAACCAGATTCTTGGAGATGTTAATGGCACTGATGTTATCACACTTAACTGATATTGGCTCACTAAAGCTAATATCAAGATCTTTTAGGGTTTGTTTCATCCACAATACTTGCATACAACATGTTGTCCCTGTAATATATTCTGCCTCTACTGTCGATAAAGAAACTGACTCTTGTTTCTTACTGTGCCACGTGACCAATCTGTCTCCAAGATAGAATGCACCTCCATTGGTACTCTTTCTATCATCTACACATCCTACCCAATCTACATCTGAATACACAATAAGGGTGAAGACTTTATCTTTCAAATATCATAACCCATACTCCATAGTACCCTTGAGATACCGAAGAATCCTTTTCATTGCTGTCACATGAGTCTCCTTGGGATTAGCCTGAAATCACTCTACCATGCATACTGCCTAAAAAATATTTGGTTTGGTAGCTATCAGGTACAGTAAGCTCCCAATCATAGGTTTGTACATGGTTTGATCAATAGGTGGAGATTTGTCATCATTGCTCAACTTGCAACCATGCTCGGGGTGCCTGTTTCAAGCCATATATCTTCAACTTACAAACCAAGTTGGGATCATCACCAAGCTGGAAACCATCTGGATGCTCAATATAAACATCTTCTTCAAGCTTCCCATTCAAAAATGCTGATTTCACATCCGTCAAAAAATTGTCAAGTGAGTCACACTTGTACCAACTTTTGTCCAACACTGTACCAACACTGCAATTTTACTGCCAACTCTGTGCAAGCATTAAACACTGTACCACAACACCAACCAAATCCATTTTTACATTTTCAACTCGGTCTATGTTTTCTACAGTCACCGCTGGTCACACCTTACTTTCAACTATTCGAATCAGGAGACAACATTTTGTCAAACACTTCATGGCCAACTATAGTGCACCTTTCTCAAAATCATACTTCTGGACCTCAGATAGGTATTATTCACAAAGCAAAGTTGCTCATCTTGATGAGTTAAACATGAATCAATAATCAGACTTCAATATTTTTTACCATAGCATCATAATAGATCTAACAATCTTCACGTCAATGTGTAGTTCAAATACACATTGCTTTTATCAAAACACATGTATGCGGCTAGGGCAACATTCTTTCACTAACCAAATTATCTAAACTGTTATAATCCTTAACTTTGGACAGTGGCAGTAAGAACCATAAACAGTACAAAAATGACATATAGCAATACTACCAATAATGACAACTCTCAATATAATCACCACCCTTCACGACACTTCCACAAACAACTACATGAACTGAAAACACACTTCGACAACTATACGACTTCCCTGACTACTTGCCTTTCATTCTTAGGTAATCAAACAAATACATAGGAGCATTAAAATGAAACTTCAAGATTGCTCCCCCTGAGGATGTGCTACCTAGAGTTGCTTAGTGCAATAGCGGAGTAGTCTCCTTCATTCCAAGGAGATACGATTTCCTTTCTTCTATCTTTATCCAATATTTCTTGAACTCGGGCTTGGATTTTTCAACTACATGCTTGTTTTGCACCTTTTTGTGAACTCGAACATTTCTCTTGTGTGGTTGTCTCTTGTGCATTCTTGATGAATGATTATTTTCCTTTATTTTATGTACATGATTTATTCCCTGTCTATGTTGCGTTCTTTGCGTCTGATGAAATCTATTGTTTTGCCTTAGAATAGATACAAAAGTTCTTGGACAAAACCTTGCTATGTGCCCATGACCATTACATTTAAAACATTGTACATAATGTTCACTTAGAAATGCAGATGTATTTCTACCAGCATAACTGTTTTATTTATTATTCAATCCACAATAAATTGCCTTGTGACCATACTAGTTGCATCTGAAACAATAGCCATTAAAAGTATTATTATGAAAAGAGTTAGAGTGATAGAACCTCTTTTGTTGTGGTTGCTTTGCTATAGATCTCCTTTGATATTTTATTCCTTTTGAAGATTCAGATTCAAACTTTTCTTGCTTCGATCCTTCAACGATGAACTTCTTCTTCTCTGCAGAGTTGGAAGATGAAGGTTGTTCAGCTTCATATCCAAGATCACGCTTATCCATGGAGCTTCTTTGTTGGCTTATAATTTTATCTAGCAACTCTGTGCTCTTCTCGAATTTGAGATTTGTATTGGCCTCTTCTATTTGTTTCTTCAATAAAACAATCTCTTCCTCTTGTTTGCAGCAACCAATCTCTTTCTCATTGATCTGTTACCTGAGAGTTTCTTCAATCCTTTTGAATTATTCTACCTATACTTTCAAACTATTTATTATTCCATTTGCATCCTCAAGCTTTCTTGAGATTTTCTTATTCCTTTTTCTTTCTATCTTCAATTCATCTAGAGCCATAATTAGTTCCTCTTTCAAATTTATTTTTCTGTTTCTTCTTCGATTGTCATGAAAAGACATCCACCTGTTTCTTTTTTAGAATCATCCTCTAGGACTTCATTAACTCTTAGCATATGTCTCTATGTTCTCATCGTCATTCAACTTTAAAGCTTCGAACTGAGCTTGATGTGTTTGTAACTTGACCTCCTTGATCTCATCGTCTCCTTCATGAATAGTCCTCAGTTTGTCCCATATTTTTTTTGCCGCTTTACAACTCATGATCTTTACCAGTTCACTATCTACTAATCTACACCTAATAACATTCTTTGCTTTTGAGTCATTCTCAAATAGATTCTTATCGGTAGCATCAATTGGAGGAGTGATGGGTATTATGTATTCATTGTCTACTCAATCTCAGATGTCATATCCCAAAGCACAAAGATATGTCTGCATCCTGATTCTCCATACCGCGTAATTAGTTTTGTCAAACAAAGGTGCTTTGTTTGATGAGAAGTCTTCAACCTTTTCTGGTTCAATTTTCTCTTCCACAGGAACTAAAACTTACTGAGATGCCCTTTTGGAGGAGGATCTATTCTTCTTACCCATTGCATACTAATTCAAGATCAACCATGACTGATTTAGCCTAAGAAGGGAACTTGGCTCTGATACCAATTGTTAGTCTTATAATGGCACTGAAAGGGGGGGGTGAATCAGTGTAGTTCTTTAAACTTAAATTCATAGCTCTTAAAACTAAAATAATGAAACCTTAAAACTAGATAAAGCAAATATCACAAGAGAACATCACACAACACAAGATTTAATGAGGTTCACCAATTTGGCTACTTCTCAAGAATGACTGCTTGGACTACCATCCAAATCCAGCCTTTGCAAAGCACCAACTTTACAATCACTTTACAACACCCACTAGAAGGAGCACCAACCCCTTATTTATCTACACCAACAAAAAGGAGCACCAACCCCTGATTTACCAGCACCAACTGGAAGGAGCACCAACCCCTTATTTATTTGCACCAACAGAAAGGAGCACCAACCCATGATTTACTAGCACCAACTGGAAGGAGCACCAACCCCTGATTTACCAACAACAACTAGGAGCACCAACCCCTAATGCCAAGCACCAACTTGGACTTCAATTTGAATCTATAGGTTTAACAGTAAGATACCTTTGATTTTGCAATACCCTGACTGGTCTTCTTCACCTTTGCGTTCTCTATGCACTCTGCTCTCTCTGCGCAATCACTTCACACACTCTACTTCACTGCAGTCGAACTTCATGATCATATTCTCCCTTTTGCGCACTCTGATATCTTTGTGCACTTCGCCATCATCTCACCGCTTCTATGATTTCTACGCTCTTACGACCACATTTCACACTTTGACATGCATTTGATGACTTATCCAACTACTACAATTCTCCAAACAGCCCTCCTTTTATAATAATATTTTCATGATGAAAACCCTAATCTTAGTCGACTTGCATAACAAATGTAAACCCTAATCTTAGTCAACTTTCATAACAACTGTAAACCCTAATCTTAGTCGGCTATCATCAGTCTTAGTTGGCTTCAACTCATGAAGATATTCGGTAATTCCACCGCTCTAAGATTTCATTTGGTAACAATCCCTGTAGCCGTCGTACTGACTTTTGTTCACTCTTCATATTTTAGCTACATGAATTCACTCTGTATCTACCCCTGTAAATGCTATAGAAATGTCGATCCACTGTCATACTTCTCATTTCAGTTGGGTTCTCGTTCTTGACTTGTGCATTTATGACCTATCATGAAATAATGACATTTCTACCTTTGTAGCTTCTTTTGTTGCTATTGCACGAAAATACATGTCACGATATCGAGACACTTTTTCTTTCTCTGTCTTTCTTATTGCTTTGGCCCACAAAAATACATGTGATATCATGACACTTTTTATTTCTCTCTTTCTCTTTGCATCAGACCACAAAAATGCTACATGTCACGATATTTCGACACTTTTTCTCCTTACGCTTTCTCTTTGCTTCGGCCCCCAAAAATACATGTCACGATATCGCGACACTTTTTCTCCTTGCTTTTTATCTTAGCTTCGGCCCGTGAAAATACAACATGTCGTGATATCGTGACAATTTTTCTCCTTGCTCTTTCTCTTAGCTTTGGCCCCAAAAAATACATGTCGCAATATCACGACACTTTTTCTCCTTGCTCTTTCTCTTAGCTTTGGCCCACGAAAATACATGTCGCAATATCACGACACTTTTTCTCCTTGCTCTTTCTCTTAGCTTTGGACCATGAAAATACAACATGTCACAAAATCATGACACTTTTTCTCCTTGCATTTTCTCTTCTCTTCTGGCCATGAAAATGCAACATGTTGTGATATTGCGACACTTTTTCTCCTTGCATTTTCTCTTTTCTTCTGGCCATGAAAATGCAACATGTCATGATATCGCGACACTTTTTCTCCTTGCATTTTATCTTATCTTCTGGCCATGAAAATGCAACATGTCACAAAATTGTGACACTTTTCCAACTTATTTTCTCTCTCATGTTTTAGTCACAAAAATACGACATGTCGCGAAATCGTGACACTTTTCCAACTTGTTCTCTTTCTTCGAACTTGTTGTGAAATCGCGACACTTTTTCCTGCTTTCTCTTTCTCTTCCAACATGTCACGAAATCATGATAATTTTTCCACTTGCCTTTTTCTCTTCTAACATGTCACGAAATCGCGACAGTTATTCATGATTTTTCTCTCTCTTCCAACATGTCTCGAAATCGTGACAGTTTTTTTCTGCTTTTTCTCTCTTTCAACATGTCACGAAATCACGATAGTTTTTCTTGCTTTTTCTCTCTTTCAACATGTCATGAAATCGTGACAGTTTTTCTTGCCTACTGTATATATCGTGATATCATGACACTTTTCTTACTTGTCTTTTTCTTTGATATTTTGCATATGGGCCACTTCAGTCTTCTTGGAAAATCACTGTACATACTCTGAATAACCTTTGAACTCCTGTCTTTTGCATCTGAATAGCTTTTGAACTTCCTATCCACTACATCAACCGATATATCTGACTGTGTTGACAAAAATGACAATACTTTTGCTGCACCTTGCTCAACAATCTCCCCCTTTGGAATTGTTGGCAACACATGCAATTTTCTGTAACTCTTCTCTCCCTTTGAAAATAATAACAAAGGGCTACTGCAGACTCCCCTTGAGTCCATGCACAACATTCTCAGGCAAAATTTATTATACTTAGCAAAAATCATGAACATGAGCAAAAAGATAATCAAATACTTAAATGCTCCCCTTGAGAATGTGATCCCTATAGCTAGTAAATTCTTGGGAAGTGTGACCACTCCCAATTTATTGTGAAGGTACTCAAAACTTCCTTGGGCAATGGTTTTGTGAAGATATCTACTACTTGCTATGTAGTTGGAATAAAATCCAACTTAACCTCACCTTCCGCAACTTTCTCCTTCAAAAAGTGATACCTGATAGCAATGTGTTTTGTGCGAGAATGCATAACCGGATTCTTGGAGATGTTAATGGCACTAGTGTTATCACACTTAACTAATATTGGCTCACTAAAGCTAATACCAAGATCTTTCAGGGTTTTTTTCATCCACAATACCTGCGTACAACATGTTGTCACTGCAATATATTCTGCCTCTACTGTCGATAAAGAAACTGACTCTTGTTTCTTACTATGCCATGTGACCAATCTATCTCCAAGATAGAATGCACCTCCACTAGTACTCTTTTTTTCATCTACACATCCTACCCAATATGCATCTGAATATGCAATAAGGGTGAAGAATTTACCTTTCGGATACCATAACCCATACTCCATAGTACCCTTGAGATATCGAAAAATCCTTTTCACTGCTGTCACATGAGTCTCCTTGGGCTTAGACTGAAATCACTCTACCATGCATACTTCCTACAAAATATCTGGTATGGTAGCTGTCAGGTACAGTAAGCTCCCAATCATAGATATATACATGGTTTGATCAACAGGTGGAGATTTGTCATCCTTGCTCAACTTGCAACCATGCTGGGGGTGCTTGTTTCAAGCCATATATCTTCAACTTACAAACTAAGTTGGGATCATCACCAATCTGGAAACCATCTGGCTGCTCAATATAAACCTCTTCTTCAAGCTTCCCATTCAAAAACACTGATTTCACATCTGTCAAAAAATTGTCAAGTGACTCACACTTGTACCAACTTTTGTCCAACATTGTACCGACACTGCAATTTTACTGCCAACTCTGTGCAAGCATTAAACACTATACCACAACACCAACCAAATCCTTTTTTACATTTTCAACTTGGTCTATGTTTTCTATAGTCACCGCTGGTCACACCTTACTTTCAATTGTTCGAATCAGGAGACAACATTTTGTCATACACTTCACGGCCAACTACAATGCACCTTACTCAAACTCATACTTTTGGACCTCATATAGGTATGATTCACAAAGAAAAGTTGCTCATTTTGATGAGTTAAACATGAATCAATAATCAAACTTCAATATTTTTCACCATAGCATCATAATAGATCTAACAATCTTCACGTCAATGTGTAGTTCAAATACATACTGCTTTTATCGAAACACATATATGCGGCTAGGGCAACATTCTTTCACTAACCAAATTATTTGAACTGTTATAATCCTTAACTTTGGACAATGGCGAGTAAGAACCATCAATATTACAATAATGACATATAGCAATACTACCAATAATAACAACTCTCAATATAATCACCACCCTTCACGACACTTCCACAAACAACTACATGAACTGAAAACACACTTCAACAACTATACGACAACTTCCCTGACTACTTGCCTTTCATCCTTAGGTAATCAAACAAATACATAGGAGCATTAAAATGAAACTTCAAGATTGCTCCCCTTGAGGATGTGCTACCTAGAGTTTCTTAGTGCAATAGCGGAGTAGTCTCCTTCAGTCCAAGGAGACACGATTTCCTTTCTTCTATATTTCTCTAAACTTTCTTGAACTCGGGCTTGGATTTTTCAACTACATCTCTATTTTGCACCTTTTCATGAACTCGAACATTTCTCTTGTGTGGTTGTCTCTTGTGCATCCTTGATGAATGATTATTTTCCTTTCTTTTATGTACATGATTTATTCCCTATATGTGTTGCGTTCTTTGCGTATGAAATCTACTCTTTTGCCTTAGATTAGATACAAAAGTGCTTGGACAAAACCTTGCTATGTGCCCATGACCATTACATTGAAAACATTGTACATAATGTTCACTCAGAAATGTAGATGTATTTCTACCAGCATAACTCTTTGATTTATTATTCAATCCATAATAAATTACCTTGTGACCATACTGGTTGCATCTGAAACAATAGCCATTAAAAGTATTATTATGAAAAGAGTGAGAGTTATAGAACCTCTTTTTTTGTGGTTGCTTTGCTATAGATCTCCTTCGATATTTTCTTCCTTTTGAATATTCAGCTTCAAACTTTTCTTGCTTTGATCCTTCAACAGTGAACTTCTTCTCTACATAGTTTGAAGATGAAGGTTGTTCAACTTCATATCCAAGATCACGCTTATCCGTGGAGCTTCTTTGTTGGTGTTGGCAATTTTGGGTACCTTGGGTACATTGCTTTTGCTCAAGTGTATAAGTTGTCATTGATGTCAAGAAGCTGTTGAAGGAATTTGATTTGATGTAGAATAATTTGTTTTGATGAAGGTTTGTCATGACATGTTCGAAAGAAAGTAAGTTTGAAAAATGTCGCAATATCGCGACATGTGAAAAGTGTCATGATATCGTGACATGTCGCATTTTCACAACTTATGCAGGTGAGAGAAAGCTTTTTAGAAAAGTGTCACAATTTTGCAACATGTCACAGTTTCACAACTCAAATAGGAGAGAGAATGTTCAAAGTCAAAAATGTCACGATTTTACGACATATTGCAAGGAAGGTTGAACGGATAGAAAAGTGTCACGATTTCGCGACATGTTGCAGGAGAGAGAGTCCGAAAGAAAAAATGTCACGATTTCATGACATGTTGCAGGAGAGAGAGTCCGAAAGAAAAAATATCGTGATTTCACAACATAATGCAAGAAAGAGAGTCCAAGAGAAAAAGCGTCACGATATCGCAACATTTTGGGTTTTTACAACCCGAAGAAAAGAAAAGCGCTAAGGAGAAAAAGTGTCACAATTTCGTGACAAGTCAGAAGACAAAGTGGAAGCAAGATAAAGTGTCACGATTTTTCTACATGCTACAGATGAAAATGTTCCAAGTAAGAACTATCACGATTTCACGACATGCAGCAAAGGGAAGATTTTGAAATGAGAAGCATCACGATTTCGCGATAGGCTGCAAAGAAAATGTACGAAAGCTAGAAGTGTCACGATTTCGTGACAAATTTAAGGAGGAAGAGCTCAAAGGTGAAAGCGTCACGATTTCGCAACATGTTCTATTTTTGCAGGAGTAAGGCAGAGAAAAACACAAGGCAACAAAAGTGTCGCAATTTTGTGACATGTTCCATTTTCGCTAGTGCAAGCAGACAAGAGTGCAAGGAAGAGAAAGTGTCATGATTTCATGACAGATTGAGATGGCAACGTTCGGTTGGAGAAAGTGTCACAATTTCATGACAGAAACTGAAAGCATGTCTTCCATAGGTGAAGTGTCACGATTTCATGACAAAAGAAGAGAGGAAGGCTATGAAGACAAAAGTGTCACGATTTCATGATAGAAGTGAAGATGAAGTCTGCAGAGGTAGAAGTGTCATGATTTCATGACAAAAGTAGAAAGGAGGTCGACGAAGGGAGAAGTGTCATGATATCGTGACAAAAGCAAAGTTGATGCTGACAAAGACAAAAGTGTCACGATATCGCGACAAGAACGTATTTGAAGTCGACAAAGGTTGAAGTGTCATGATATTGTGACAAAAGCCAAAAGAAGATATACGGTTGCAAAGGTGTCACGATATCGCAACATGTTGTAGTTTTGCGGCAGAAGCTATAGAAGAGTTGTAGAGGCAGTGAGGCCGACAAAGTTAAATTTGGGCCGACGAAGATTAGGGTTTGCAACTGACATAGTTTAGGGTTGTGCAGTCGAATAAGATCAAGGTTTTGATCTTGAAAGTGTTAGTATAAAAGGAGGGATGTTTGGAGAGTTGAGGGATTATCGAATGCATTGTTGATGTGCACAAGTTAAGTTTACAGTGTGCAAAGAGCAAGTCATGCAGAATCGAGCTAAGTGCAAAGCAAGAATGCACAAGGAGAAAAAAAGCGTAAATTTGTTGGGTGCATCATTTTTGCGACGTTCGAAGATAGTGTGCAAGACTTGATGGTTTTGGAAAAATCATTAAGAGGGATTGTTGGACATATTTGAGCAAGCTTTTGTTGAGCTTGTGGAGTAGTTTGGGTAGGTTCTCGTGAGAACTTGCAAAGTAGATGTAAGACAAGTCTTGGTGAAGACTTGGGTGAAGATATATGTTTAGATATATTTATTTAGGCCCATATTTTTAGACCCATATATGTTTAGACCCATGTGTTTAGACCCATATGTTTAAACCCATACATTTAGATCCATATGTTAAAAATTCAAGATTCAAGTGAATATTTTCCTGGGCGGGAAAATGAAAAAAAAATAAAATTAATATTTTCGTGGTGGGAAAATGAAAGGGGAAAGAGGATCTAAAAAGGGGATTTTGGATTTGAAAAAATGGGCTTGGTTTTGGGCTCCAATATTGTATGATCTGGAATTGTACTTTTTGCCCCTTTTGTTGGCATTATTAAAATAATTATTTTCTATTGTGATTTGGCTCCTTGGATAGTTTTGTTCATTTTTGTTCATCCTCATCAAGTGGTATCAGAGTGGGAGTTCCTGAGTGTGTAATAATATCACCAATCATGACGCAGTTTACACTAAGATCTGTGGTTTGGGTTTGGAGAAGATAGAGTAAGATGCCCCCACAAAGGAACCATGGTGTTACTAGTAATACTATAGTGCCAACAGAGGATTTTTGAGCTTTGTAGAGGCAAGTCCAAGCATTACAAGAAGAGCTGCATAGAGGGTTTGATCCAAGAAGAGA
Source organism: Wollemia nobilis (assembly GCA_028583015.1). Taxonomy (NCBI): domain Eukaryota; kingdom Viridiplantae; phylum Streptophyta; class Pinopsida; order Araucariales; family Araucariaceae; genus Wollemia; species Wollemia nobilis. The sequence continues at coordinate 15,165,519 of JAQPPZ010000135.1, forward strand.
GGGAAAGAGTGAATATGAAGCCAAAGAAGAGGATTACTAGTTTGATGAATAATGAGAGGCAGTAGATCCTACCCAAGTGAGGTTATACAGAGCCATATCCTAGATTGGAAAGAGGTTGAATATGGAGGTTTCCACATACTCAAGAAATCTTAACTCGGAGGAGTTGATTGACTGGATCAATGACCTGGAAGAATATTTTGAATATGAAGAGGTGGAATATCCTGACCGGGTCAAGTTTGCTAAGACCAAACTAAAGGGTCATGCTAGAATCTGGTGGAAAGGAGTACAACTTGACATAATTATAAGGGGAAAAGAGAGGATCACCAGATGGAAATGAATGGTAGAAAATCTAAAGAGGTAGTTTATTCTAGTAGATTATGAGTTGTATCTACTTAAGAAGATACAAAGTTTGAGACAGTCAAGAAAGTCTATCAAAGAATACACCGAGGATTTCTACAAGATCTTGATATGAATAGACATGCCAACACTTACTCACTAAAAAAGGAAGGAGTGTGCCATAAACTGAATCCACTGAAGGGTATGGATGAAAAGATATGTAATAGTGCTAGAATTTGTTTAGTTGATGGTAGAAAATTTGTAGATGATTTGAAGCATGAGCATGTGTTCTATGCATTAATTCCTAGAGTTAGGGAAGAACCAAGAAAATATTGTTAGTCTTACAATGGCTCTGAGAGGGGGGGGAATCAGTGTAGTTCTTTAAAATTAAATTCATAGCTCTTAAAACTGAAATAATGAAACCTTAAAACCAGATAAAGCAAGTATCACAAGAGAACATCACACAACACAAGATTTAATGAGGTTCACCAATTTGGCTACTCCTCAAGAATGATTGCTTGGACTACCATCCAAATCTAGCCTTTGAAAAGCACCAAATTTACAATCACTTTACCAGCACCCACTAGAAGGAGCACCAAACTCTTATTTATCTACACCAATAGAAAGGAGCACCAACCCCTGATTTACCAACACCAACTGGAAGGAGCACCAACCCCTTATTTATCTGCACCAATAGAAAGGAGTGCCAACCCCTGATTTACCAACACCAACTGGAAGGAGCACCAACCCCTGATTTACCAGCACCAACTAGAAGGAGCACCAACCCCTAATTCCAAGCACCAACATGGACTTCAATTTGAATCTATAGGTTTAACAGTAAGATACCTTTACTTTTGCAAGACCCTGACTGGTCTTCTTCATCTTTGCATTCTTTGCGCACTCTGCTCTCTCTACGCAATCACTTCGCACACTCTACTTCGTTGCAGTTGAACTTCATGATTGTCTTCTCCATTTTGTACACTCTGCTCTCTTTGCAAATTTCACACTTAGCACGATTTGACATAACTTGCTCTCTTTGCACACTTTGCCATCATCTCATCGCTTCTGCACTTTCTATGCTCTTACGTCCACATTTCACACTTTGACATGCATTCGATGACTTATCCAACTACTACAATTCTCCAAACAACCCTCCTTTTATAACAATATTTTCATGATGAAAACCCTAATCTTAGTCGGCTTGCATAACAAATGTAAACCCTAATATTAGTTAGATTTCATAACAACTATAAACCCTAATATTAGTCGACTGTCATCGGTCTTAGTTGGCTTCAACTCATGAAGATATTCGATAATTCCACCGCTTGAATATTTCATTCGGTAACAGTCCCTGTAGCCGCCGCACTAACTTTTGTTCACTCTTCATATTTTAGCTGCATGAATTCACTCTGTATCTACCCCTGTAAATGCTATAGGGATGTTGGTCCACTATCATACTTCTCATTTCAGTTGGGTTCTCCTTCTTGACTTGCGCATTTACGACCTATCACGAAATCATGACATTTTTGTCTTTGTAGCTTCTTTTGTTGTTGTTGCATGAAAATACATGTTGCGATATCGTGACACTTTTTCTTTCTCTGTATTTCTTCTTGCTTTGGCCCATGAAAATACAACATGTTGTGATATCGTGACACTTTTTATTTCTCTCTTTCTCTTTGCAATGGATTGCAAAAATGCTACATGTCGCAATATCGCGACACTTTTTCTCCTTACACTTTCTCTTTGCTTCGGCCCCCAAAAATACATGTCGCGATATCACGACACTTTTTCTCCTTGCTTTTTCTCTTTGCTTCAGCCCACAAAAATACATGTCACGATATCGCAACACTTTTTCTCCTTGCTCTTTCTCTTAGATTTGGCCCTCAAAAATACAACATGTCGCGATATCGCAAAACTTTTTCTCCTTGCACTTTCTCTTAGCTTTGACCCATGAAAATACAACATGTCACAAAATCACGACACTTTTTCTCCTTGCATTTTCTCTAATCTTCTGGCCATGAAAATGCAACATGTCATGAAATCGCGACACTTTTTCTCCTTGCATTTTCTCTTTTCTTCTGGCCATGAAAATGCAACATGTCGCGATATTGTGATACTTTTTCTCCTTGCATTTTCTCTTCTCTTCTGGCCGTGAAAATGCAACATGTCGTGAAATCATGACACTTTTCCAACTTACTTTCTCTCTCCTATTTTAGTCATGAAAATGCGACATGTCGCGAAATCGTGACACTTTTCCAACTTGTTCTCTTTCTTCAAACTTGTCGCGAAATCATGACAGTTTTTCCTGCTTTCTCTTTCTCTTCCAACATGTCACAAAATCATGAAAGTTTTTCCACTTGCCTTTGTATCTTCCAACATGTCATGAAATCGTGACAAATTTTCCTGCTTTTTCTCTCTCTTCCAAAATGTCGCGAAATCATGATAGTTTTTCCTATTTTTTCTCTCTTCCAACATGTCGCGAAATCACGATAGTTTTTCTTACTTTTTCTCTCTCTTTCAACATGTCATGAAATCGTGACAATTTTTCTTGCCTACTATATATGTCACGATATCGTGACACTTTTCTTGTCTTTTTCTTTGATCTTTTGCATATGGGCCACTTCGGTCTTCTTGGAAAATCACTGTACATACTCTGAATAACCTTTGAACTCCTGTCTTCTGCATCTGAATAGCTTTTGAACTTCATGTCCACTACATCAACCAATATATCTAACTGTGTTGACAACAATGACAATACTTTTGCTGCACCTTGCTCAACAATCTCCCCCTTTGGAATTGTTGGCAACACACGTGCAATTTTCTGTAACTCTTCTCCACCTTTGACAATAATACCAAAGGGCTAATACAGACTCCCCCTGAGTCCATGCACAACATTCTTAGGAAAAATTTATTATACTTAGCAAAAATCATGAACATGAGCAAAAATATAATCAAATACTTAAATGCTCCCCTTGAGAATGTGATCCCTGTAGCTAGTCAATTCTTGGGAAGTGTGACCACTCCCAATTTATTGTGAAGGTACTCAAAAAATTCCTTGGGCAATGGTTTTGTGAAGATATCTACTACTTGCTTTGTAGTTGGAACAAAATCCAACTTAACCTCACCTTCCGTAACTTTCTCCTTCAAAAAGTGATACCTGATAGCAATGTGTTTTGTGCGAGAATGCATAACCGGATTCTTGGAGATGTTAATGGCACTGGTGTTATCACACTTAACTGATATTGGCTCACTGAAGCTAATACCAAGATATTTTAGGGTTTGTTTCATCCACAATACTTGCATACAACATGTTGTCCCTGCAATATATTTTGTCTCTGCTGTCGATAAAGAAACTGACTCTTGTTTCTTACTGTGCCACATGAACAATCTGTCTCCAAGATAGAATGCACCTCCATTGGTACTCTTTCTGTCATCTACACATCCTGCCCAATCTGCATCTGAATACACAATAAGGGTGAAGACTTTATCTTTCAGATATCATAACCCATACTCCATAGTACCCTTGAGATACCGAAGAATCCTTTTCATTGCTGTCACATGAGTCTCCTTGGGATTAGCTTGAAATCACTCTACCATGCATACTGCCTGCAAAATATCTGGTCTAGTAGTTGTCAGGTACAGTAAGCTCCCAATCATAGATCTGTACATGGTTTGATCAATAGGTGGAGATTTGTCATCATTGCTCAACTTGCAACCATTCTAGGGGTGCCTGTTTCAAGCCATATATCTTCAATTTACAAACTAAGTTGGGATCATCACCAAGATGGAAACCATCTGGATGCTCAATATAAACCTCTTCTTCAAGCTTCCCATTCAAAAACGTTGATTTCACATCTGTCAAAAAATTGTCAAGTGACTCACACTTGTACCAACTTTTGTCCAACACTGTACCGACACTGCAATTTTACTGCCAACTCTGTGCAAGCATTAAACACTGTACCACAACACCAACCAAATCCCTTTTTACATTTTCAACTTGGTCTATGTTTTCTACAGTCACCGCTGGTCACACCTTACTTTCAACTGTTCGAATCAGGAGACAACATTTTGTCAAACACTTCATGGCCAACTATAGTGCACCTTACTCAAACTCATACTTCTGGACCTCAGATAGGTATTATTCACAAAGCAAAGTTGCTCATCTTGATGAGTTAAACATGAATCAATAATCAGACTTCAATATTTTTCACCATAGCATCATAATAGATCTAACAATCTTCACGTCAATGTGTAGTTCAAATACATACTGCTTTTATCGAAACACATGTATGCGGCTAGGGCAACATTCTTTCACTAACCAAATTATCTGAACTGTTATAATCCTTAACTTTGGACAGTGGTAGTAAGAACCATCAACAGTACAACAATGACATATAGCAATACTACCAATAATTACAACTCTCAATATAATCACCACCCTTCATGACACTTCCACAAACAACTACATGAACTGAAAACACACTTCGACAACTATACGACAACTTCTCTTACTACTTGCCTTTCATCCTTAGGTAATCAAACAAATGCATAGGAGCATTAAAATGAAACTTCAAGATTGCTCCCCCTGAGGATGTGCTACCTAGAGTTGCTTAGTGCAATAGTGGAGTAGTCTCCTTCATTCCAAGGAGACACGATTTCCTTTCTTCTATCTTTCTATAAAATTTCTTGAACTCGAGCTTGGATTTTTCAACTACATGCTTGTTTTGCACATTTTTGTGAACTTGAACATTTCTCTTGTGTGGTTGTCTCTTGTGCATCCTTGATGAATGATTATTTTCCTTTATTTTATGTACATGATTTATTCCCTATCTGTGTTGCGTTCTTTGCGTCTGATGAAATCTAATGTTTTGCCTTAGATTAGATACAAAAGTGCTTGGACAAAACCTTGCTATGTGCCCATGACCATTACATTTAAAACATTGTACATAATGTTCACTTAGAAATGCAGATGTATTTCTACCAGCATAACTCTTTTATTTATTATTCAATCAACAATAAATTGCCTTGTGACCATACTAGTTGCATCTGAAACAGTAGCCATTAAAAGTATTATTATGAAAAGAGTGAGAGTGATAGAACCTCTTTTGTTGTGGTTGCTTTTCTATAGATCTCCTTTGATATTTTCTTCCTTTTGAAGATTCAGCTTCAAATTTTTCTTGCTTCGATCCTTCAATAGTGAACTTCTTCTTCTCTATAGAGTTGGAATATGAAGGTTGTTCAGCTTCATATCCAAGATCACGCTTATCCGTGGAGCTTATTTGTTGGCTTATCATTTTATCTAGCAACTCTATGCTCTTCTCGAATTTAATATTTGTATTGGCCTCTTCTAGTTGTTTCTTCAATAAAACAATCTCTTCCTCTTTTTTGCAGCAACCAATCTCTTTCTCATTGATCTGTGACTCGAGAGTTTCTTCAATCCTTTTGAATTATTCTACCTGTACTTTCAAACTGTTTATTATTCCATTTGCATCCTCAAGCTTTCTTGAGATTTCCTTATTCCTTTTTCTTTCTATCTTCAATTCATCCAGAGCTGTAATTAGTTCCTCTTTCAAATTTATTTTTTCATCAATTTCTTCTTCATCACATTCCTGTTATTTTTTTGTTTCTTCTTCGAGTGTCATGAAAAGACCTCCACCTGTTTCTTTTTTAGAATCATCCTCTAGGACTTCATTAACTCTTAGCATATATGTCTCTATGTTCTCATCGTCATTCAACTTTAAAGCTTCGAACTGAGCTTGATGTGTTTGTAACTTGACCTCCTTGATCTCATCGTCTCCTTCATAAATACTCCTCAGTTTGTCCCATATTTCTTTTGTCATTTTACAACTCATGATCTTTACCAATTCACTATCTACTAATCTGCACTTGATAGCATTATTTGCTTTTGAGTCATTCTCAAATAGATTCTTATCGATAGCATCGATTGAAGGAGTGATGGGTATTGTGTATTCATTGTCTATTGAATCCCAGATGTTGTATCCCAAAGCACAAAGATATGTCTGCATCCTGATTCTCCATACCGCATAATTAGTTTTGTCAAACAAAGGTGCTTTGTTTGATGAGAAGTCTTTGACCTTTTTTGGTTCAATTTTCTCTTCCACAGGAACTAAAAATTACTGAGATGCCCTTTTGGAGGAGGATCTATTCTTCTTACCCATTGCATACTAATCCAAGATCAACCATGACTGATTTAGCCTGAGAAGGGAACTTGGCTCTGATACCAATTGTTAGTCTTATAATGGCACTGAGAGGGGGGGTGAATCAGTGTAGTTCTTTAAACTTAAATTCATAGCTCTTAAAATTAATATAATGAAACCTTAAAACTAGATAAAGCAAATATCACAAGAGAACATCACACAACATAAGATTTAATGAGGTTCACCAATTTGGCTACTTCTCAAGAATGACTTCTTGGACTACCATCCAAATCCAGCATTTGCAAAGCACCAACTTTACAATCACTTTACCAGCACCCACTAGAAGGAGCACCAACCCATTATTTATCTGCATCAACAAAAAGGAGCACCAACCCCTGATTTACTAGCACTAGCTGGAAGTAGCACCAACCCATTAGTTATTTGCACCAACAGAAATAAGCACCAACCCATGATTTACCAGCACCAACTAGAAGGAGCACCAACCCCTGATTTACTAGCAACAACTAGAAGGAGCACCAACCCCTAATGCCAAGCACCAACTTGGACTTCAATTTGAATCTATAGGTTTAACAGTAAGATACCTTTGCTTTTGCAAGACCCTGACTGGTCTTCTTCACCTTTGCGTTCTCTACGCACTCTGCTCTCTCTGTGCAATCACTTCACACACTCTACTTCATTGCAGTCAAACTTCATGATCGTCTTCTCCCTTTTGCACACTCTGCTCTCTTTGTGCACTTCGCCATCATCTCATCGCTTCTATGCTTTCTGCACTCTTACGACCACATTTCACACTTCGACATGCATTCGATGACTTATCCAACTACTACAATTCTCCAAACAGCCCTCCTTTTATAATAATATTTTCATGATGAAAACCCTAATCTTAGTCGGCTTGCATAACAAATGTAAACCCTAATCTTAGTCGACTTTCATAACAACTGTAAACCCTAATCTTAGTCGGCTATCATCGGTCTTAGTTGGCTTCAACTCATGAAGATATTTGGTAATTCCATCACTCGAAGATTTCGTTCGGTAACAATCCCTGTAGCCATCATACTGAATTTTGTTCACTCTTCATATTTTAGCTACATGAATTCACTCTGTATCTGCCCCTGTAAATGTTGTAGAGATGTCGGTCCACTGTCATACTTCTCATTTCAGTCGGGTTCTCCTTCTTGACTTGCGCATTTATGACCTATCGTGAAATCATGACATTTCTACCTCTGTAGCTTCTTTTGTTGCTATTGCATTAAAATACATGTGATATCGCGACACTTTTTCTTTCTCTGTCTTTCTTCTTGCTTTGGACCACAAAAATACATGTGATATCATGACACTTTTTTTTTCTCTCTCTTTCTCTTTGCATCAGACCACAAAAATGCTACATGTCACGATATTTCGACACTTTTTCTCCTTACGCTTTGTCTTTTCTTCGGCACCCAAAAATACATGTCGCGATATTGCAACAATTTTTCTCCTTTCTTTTTCTCTTAGCTTTGGCCCGTGAAAATACAACATGTCGTGATATCGTGACAATTTTTCTCCTTGCTCTTTCTCTTAGCTATGGCCCCAAAAAATACAACATGTCACGATATCACGACACTTTTTCTCCTTGCTCTTTCTCTTAGCTTTGGCCCGCGAAAATACAACATGTCGCGATATCACGACACTTTTTCTCCTTGCTATTTCTCTTAGCTTTGGCCCACGAAAATACATGTCACAAAATCATGACACTTTTTCTCCTTGCATTTTCTCTTCTCTTCTGGCCACGAAAATGCAACATGTCATGATATCGTGACACTTTTTCTCCTTGCATTTTCTCTTCTCTTCTGGCCACGAAAATGCAACATGTCGTGATATCGTGACACTTTTTCTCCTTGCATTTTATCTTCTCTTCTGGCCATGAAAATGCAACATGTCATGAAATTGTGACACTTTTCCAACTTACTTTCTCTCTCATGTTTTAGTCACGAAAATACGACATGTCGTGAAATCATGACACTTTTCCAACTTGTTCTATTTCTTCGAACTTGTCGTGAAATCGCGACACTTTTTCCTGCTTTCTCTTTCTCTTCCAACATGTCACGAAATCATGACAATTTTTCCACTTGCCTTTTTCTCTTCCAACATGTCGCAAAATCATGACATTTTTTCTTGATTTTTCTCTCTTCCAACATGTCGTGAAATCGCGACAATTTTTCTTGCTTTTTCTCTCTTTCAACATGTCACGAAATCACGACAGTTTTTCTTGCTTTTTCTCTCTTTCAACATGTCGTGAAATCACGACAATTTTTCTTGCCTACTGTATCTGTCGTGATATCGTGACACTTTTCTTACTTGTATTTTTCTTTGATATTTTGCATATGGGCCACTTCGGTCTTCTTGGAAAATCACTGTACATACTCTGAATAACCTTTGAACTCCTGTCTTCTGCATCTGAATAGCTTTTGAACTTCCTATCCATTGCATCAACCGATATATCTAACTGTGTTGACAATAATGACAATACTTTTGCTGCACCTTGCTCAACAATCTCCCCCTTTGGAATTGTTGGCAACACACATGCAATTTTCTGTAACTCTTCTCCCCCTTTGACAATAATACCAAAGGGCTACTGCAGACTCCCCCTGAGTCCATGCACAACATTCTCAGGCAAAATTTATTATACTTAGCAAAAATCATGAACATGAGCAAAAAGATAATCAAATACTTAAATGCTCCCCCTGAGAATGTGATCCCCATAGCTAGTCAATTCTTGGCAAGTGTGACCACTCCCAATTTATTGTGAAGGTACTAAAAAACTTCCTTGGGCAATGGTTTTGTGAATATATCTGATACTTGCTCTGTAGTTGGAATAAAATCCAACTTAACCTCACCTTCCGCAACTTTCTCCTTCAAAAGGTGATACCTGATAGCAATGTGTTTTGTGTGAGAATGCATAACCGGATTCTTAGAGATGTTAATGGCACTGGTGTTATCACACTTAACTAATATTGGCTCACTAAAGCTAATACCAAGATCTTTCAGGGTTTTTTTCATCTACAATACCTGCGTACAACATGTTGTCGTTGCAATATATTCTGCCTCTACTATCGATAAAGAAACTGATTCTTGTTTCTTAATGTGCCACGTGACCAATCTATCTCCAAGATAGAATGCACCTCCACTAGTACTCTTTTTTTCATCTACACATCCTACCCAATCTGCATCTGAATATGCAATAAGGGTGAAGAATTTACCTTTCGGTTACCATAACCCATACTCCATAGTACCCTTGAGATACCGAAAAATATTTTTCACTGCTATCACATGAGTCTCCTTGGGATTAGACTAAAATCACTCTACCATGCATACTGCCTGAAAAATATCTGGTATGGTAGCTGTCAGGTACAGTAAGCTCCCAATCATAGATCTGTACATGGTTTGATCAACAGGTGGAGATTTGTCATCCTTGCTCAACTTGCAACCATGCTCGGGGTGCCTGTTTCAAGCCATATATCTTCAACTTACAAACCAAGTTGGGATCATCACCAAGCTGGAAACCATCTAGCTGCTCAATATAAACCTCTTCTTCAAGCTTCCCATTCAAAAATGCTGATTTCACATCTATCAAAAAATTGTCAAGTGACTCACACTTGTACCAACTTTTGTCCAACATTGTATCGACACTGCAATTTTACTGCCAACTTTGTGCAAGCATTAAACACTGTACCACAACACCAACCAAATCCCTTTTTACATTTTCAACTTGGTCTATGTTTTTTATAGTCACCGCTGGTCACACCTTACTTTCAACTGTTCGAATCAGGAGACAACATTTTGTCAAACACTTCACGGCCAACTACAGTGCACCTTACTCAAACTCATACTTCTGGACCTCGGATAGGTATGATTCACAAAGAAAAGTTGCTCATTTTGATGATTTAAACATGAATCAATAATCAGACTTCAATATTTTTCACCATAGCATCATAATAGATCTAACAATATTCACGTCAATGTGTAGTTCAAATACATACTGCTTTTATCAAAACACATATATGTGGTTAGGGCAACATTCTTTCACTAACCAAATTATTTGAACTATTATAATCCTTAACTTTGGACAGTGGAAGTAAGAACCATCAATAGTACAACAATGACATATAGCAATACTACCAATAATAACAACTCTCAATATAATCACCACCCTTCACGGCACTTCCACAAAAAACTACATGAACTGAAAACACACTTCAACAACTATACGACAACTTCCCTGACTACTTGCCTTTCATCCTCAGGTAATCAAAAAAATACATAGGAGCATTAAAATGAAACTTCAAGATTGCTCCCCTTGAGGATGTGCTACCTGGAGTTGCTTAGTGCAATAGCGGAGTAGTCTCCTTCAGTCCAAGGAGACACAATTTCCTTTCTTCTATATTTCTCCAAACTTTCTTGAACTCGGGCTTGGATTTTTCAACTACATCTCTGTTTTGCACCTTTTCATGAACTTGAACATTTCTCTTGTGTGGTTGTCTCTTGTGCATCCTTGATGAATGATTATTTTCCTTTATTTTATGTACATGATTTATTCCCTGTCTATGTTGCGTTCTTTGCGTCTAATGAAATCTATTGTTTTGCCTTAGATTAGATACAAAAGTGCTTGGACAAAACCTTGCTATGTGCCCATGACCATTACATTGAAAACATTGTACATAATGTTCACTCAAAAATGTAGATGTATTTCTACCAACATAACTCTTTGATTTATTATTCAATCCATAATAAATTACCTTGTGACAATACTAGTTGCATCTGAAATAATAGCCATTAAAAGTATTATTATGAAAAGAGTGAGAGTGATAGAACCTCTTTTGTTGTGGTTGCTTTCCTATAGATCTCCTTTGATATTTTCTTCGTTTTGAATATTTAGCTTCAAAATTTTCTTGCTTTGATCCTTCAACAGTGAACTTCTTCTCTACATAGTTGGAAGATGAAGGTTGTTCAGCTTCATATCCAAGATCACGCTTATCCGTGGAGCTTCTTTGTTGGTTTTGGCAATTTTGGGTACCTTGGGTACATTGCTTTTGCTCAAGTGTATAAGTTGTCATTGATGTCAAGAAGTTGTTGAAGGAATTTGATTTGATGTAGAATAATTTGTTTTGATGAAGGTTTGGCATGACAGGTTCAAAAGAAAGTAAGTTTGAAAAATGTCGCAATATCGCGACATGTTGCATTTTCACGACTTAAGCAGGAGAGAGAAAGCTTTCTAGAAAAGTGTCATGATATCGCGACATGTCGCATTTTCATGACTTATGCAGACGAGAGAAAGTTTTTTTAGAAAAGTGTCACGATTTTGCAACATGTCGTAGTTTCGCAACTCAAAGAAAGAGAGAATGTTCGAAGTAAAAAATGTCACAATTTCACCACATATTGCAAGGAAGGTTGAACGGACAGAAAAGTGTTGCGATTTCGCGACATGTTGCAGGAGAGAGAGTCCGAAAGAAAAAATGTCACGATTTCATGACATGTTGCAGGAGAGAGAGTTCGAAAGAAAAAATATCGTGATTTCACAACATAATGCAAGAAAGAGAGTCCAAGAGAAAAAGCATCGCGATATCGCAACATTTTGGGTTTTTGCGACCCGAAGAAAAGAAAAACGCTAAGGAGAAAAAGTGTCGCGATTTCGTGACAAGTCAGAAGACAATGTGGAAGCAAGACAAAGTGTCATGATTTCGCTACATGTTATAGATGAAAATGTTCCAAGTAAGAACTATCACGATTTCATGACATGCAGCAAAGGGAAGATTCTGAAATGAGAAGCATCACGATTTCATGATAGGTTGCAAAGAAAATGTACGAAAGCTAGAAGTGTCATGATTTTGTGACAAATTTAAGGAGGAAGAGCTCAAAGGTGAAAGCGTCGTGATTTCGCAACATGTTCTATTTTTGCAGGAGTAAGGCAGAGAAAAACATAAGGCAACAAAAGTGTTGCAATTTCGTGACATGTTCCATTTTCGCTAGTGCAAGCAGACAAGAGTGCAAGGAAGAGAAAGTGTCGTGATTTCATGACAGATTGAGATGGCAGCGTTCGGTTGGAGAAAGTGTCACGATTTCATGATAGAAACTGAAATCATGTCTTCCATAGGTGAAGTGTCACAATTTCATGACAAAAGAAGAGAGGAAGGCTATGAAGACAAAAGTGTCACAATTTCGTGATAGAAGTGAAGATGAAGTCTGCAGAGGCAGAAGTGTCATGATTTCGCAACAAAAACAGAAAGGAGGTCGACGAAGGGAGAAGTGTCACGATATTGCGACAAAAGTAAAGTTGATGCTGACAAAGACAAAAGTGTCACGATATCACGACAAGAACGTATTTGAAGTCCACAAAGGCTGAAGTGTCATGATATTGTGACAAAAGCCAAAAGAAGATATACGGTTGCAAAGGTGTCACAATATCGCAACATGTTGTAGTTTTGCGGCAGAAGCTATAGAAGAGTTGTAGAGGCAATGAGGCCGACAAAGTTAAATTTGGGCCGACAAATATTAGGGTTTGCAACCGACATAGTTTAGGGATGTGCAGCCGACTAAGATCAAGGTTTTGATATTGAAAGTGTTAGTATAAAAAGAGGGTTGTTTGGAGAGTTGAGGGATTATCGAATGCGTTGTTGATGTGCACAAGTTAAGTTTACAGTGTGCAAAGAGCAAGTCATGCAGAATCAGGCTAAGTGCAAAGCAAGAATTCACAAGGAGAAAAAAAGTGTAAAGTTGTTGGGTGCATCATTTTTGCGACGTTCGGAGATAGTGTGCAAGACTTGATGGTTTTGGAAAAATCATTAAGAGGGATTGTTGGAAAGATTTGAGCAAGATTTTGTTGAGCTTGTGGAGTATTTTGGGCAGGTTCTAGTGAGAACTTGCAAAGCAGATCTGAGACAAGTCTTGGTGAAGACTTGGGTGAAGATATATGTTTAGATATATTTATTTAGGCCCATATTTTTAGACCCATATATGTTTAGACCCATGTGTTTAGACCCATATGTTTAAACCCATATGTTTAGATCCATATGTTAAAAATTCAAGATTCAAGTGAATATTTTCCTGCGCGGGAAAATGAAAAAAAAAATCAAATTAATATTTTCCTGGTGGGAAAATGAAAGGGGAAAGAGGATCTAAAAAGGGGATTTTGGATTTGAAAAAATGGGCTTGGTTTTGGGCTCCAAGATTGTATGATCTGGAATTGTACTTTCTACCCCTTTTATTGGCATTATTAAAATAATTATTTTCTATTGTGATTTGGCTCCTTGGATAGTTTTGTTCATGTTTGTTCATCCTCATCAAGTGGTATCAGAGCGGGAGTTCCCGAGTGTGTATGAATATCACCAAACATGAGGCAATTTACACTAGGATATGTGGTTTGGGTTTGGAGAAGATAGAATAAAATTCCCCCACAAAGGAACCAAGGTGTTACTAGTAATACTATAGTGCCAGCAGAGGATTTTTGACTTTGTAGAGGCAAGTCCAAGCATTACAAGAAGATCTGCATAGAGGGTTTGATCCAAGAAGAGAGGGAAAGAGTGAATATGAAGCCAAAGAAGATGAATACTAGTTTGAGGAAGAATGAGAGGCAGTAGATCCTACCCAAGTGAGGTTCTACAAAGCCATATCCTAGATTGGAAAGAGGTTGAATATGGAGGTTTCCACATACTCAAGAAATCTTAACTCGAAGGAGTTGATTGACTGGATCAATGACGTGGAAGAATATTTTTAATATGAAGAGGTGGAATATCCTGACTGGGTCAAGTTTTCTAAGACCAAACTGAAGGGTCATGCTATAATTTGGTGGAAAGGAGTACAACTTGACATAATTAGAAGGGGAAAAAAGAGGATCACCAAATGGGAATGAATGGTAGAAAAGATAAAGAGGTAGTTTATTCTAGTAGATTATGAGTTGTATCTGCTTAAGAAGATACAAAGTTTGAGACAGTCAAGAAAGTCTATCAAAGAATACACCGAGGATTTCTACAAGATCTTGATATGAATTGGCCATTCTAAGGCTAACAAGGAGAAGGTAATCCATTACATCCATGGGTTGAGAACCAGTATTCAAGAAGAGCTGAGTCTAGTTAGGATGAGCACCATTGAGGATGCTTACAAATTTGCTCTAAAAGTTGAAGAGAAGCTGAACAAAATGTTTGAGGGTAATAATAAAGGAAGAGGTCATGGATAAATACTTGATGGAAGAACAGATGGAGGATGAGGTGAGAAGAAATAAGAAGCTAGCAGTAGTCAAGACCAAAATGGAGATAATGCTTATAGATCCTATGGTCATAATAACAACTACCCAAGAGAAAGAGGTAGATCTAGCCAAGGAAATGGAGGAAGAGGGTTTCATGGAACCTGCTTCAACTATGGAGAAGAAGGACATCGAGAATATGAGTGTCCACAACACCAAGAGAAGCCAAAAATGAGGCCAACAAGTAATGCCAAAGCTGCTATTGCAGATGAAGGAGCTAAATTAGAGCACTTTGAGGAGGTAGATAGAGGAGAAGTTATGGTCACAAGGAGAACCTTGTTGAATGAAGAGAAGGAACAAAACCAAAAGAAGAGCATGTTCCACACAAGGTGCAAATGTTTAGGTAAGGTCTATAATGTTATTATAGATAGTGGTAGTACTGATAAATTGGTCTCTAAAGAAATAATTACTAAGTTACAACTAGAGAGGAGGAGACACCCGCATCCATACCAGATTGCATGGTTTTAGAAGGACCATAGGGCATTGGTCAATGAACAGTGCTTAGTTAAGTTTAATATTAGGAGATATAAGGATGAGGTCCTACGTGATATCCCACATATGGATGCTTGCCATATTCTATTAGGAAGACCATGGTAGTTTGATCATCGTGTAGTTCATGATGGACATGCCAACACTTACTAACAAAGGAAGGAGTGTGCCATAAACTGAAGCCACTGAAGGATATGGATGAAAAGATATGTAATAGTGCTAGAATTTGTTTAGTTGATGGTAGAAAATTTATAGATGATTTGAAGCATGAGCATGTGTTCTATGCATTAATTCCTAGAGTTAGGGAAGAACCAAGCAAATATTTTTAGTCTTATAATGGCACTGAGATGGAGGGGGGAATCAGTGTAGTTCTTTAAACTTAAATTCATAGCTCTTAAAACTAAAATAATGAAACCTTAAAACTAGATAAAGCAAGTATCACAAGAGAACATCACACAACACAAGATTTAATGAGGTTCACCAATTTGGCTACTCCTCAAGAATGATTGCTTGGACTACCATCCAAATCCAGCATTTGCAAAGCACCAAATTTACAATCACTTTACCAGCACCCACTAGAAGGAGCACCAACCCCTTATTTATCTACACCAATAGAAAGGAGCACCAACCCCTGATTTACCAACACCAACTGGAAGGAGCACCAACCCCTTATTTATCTGCACCAGTAGAAAGGAGTGCCAAACCCTGATTTACCAACACCAAATGGAAGGAGCACCAACCCTTGATTTACAAGCACCAACTAGAAGAAGCACCAACCCCTAATGCCAAACACCAACATGGACTTCAATTTGAATCTATAGGTTTAACAGTAAGATACCTTTACTTTTGCAAGACCCTGACTGGTCTTATTCACCTTTGCATTCTTTGCACACTTTGCTCTCTCTACGCAATCACTTCGCACACTCTGCTTCATTGTAGTTGAACTTCATGATTGTCTTCTCCATTTTGTACACTCTGCTCTCTTTACAAATTTCACACTTAGCACGATTTGACATAACTTGCTCTCTTTGCGCACTTCATCATCATCTCACTGCTTCTGTGCTTTTTGTGCTCTTACGTCCACATTTCACACTTCGACATGCATTCGATGACTTATCCAACTACTACAATTCTCCAAAAAACCCTCCTTTTATAACAATATTTTCATGATGAAAACCCTAATCTTAGTCGGCTTGCATAACAAATGTAAACCCTAATCTTAGTCAGCTTTTATAACAACTATAAACCCTAATATTAGTCCCTGTAATAAACTCGAAGATTTCATTCGATAATAGTCCTTGTAGCCGCCGCACTAACTTTTGTTCACTCTTCATATTTTAGTTGCATGAATTCACTCTATATCTACCCCTGTAAATGATATAGAGATGTTGGTCCACTGTCATACTTCTCATTTCAATTGGGTTCTCCTTCTTGACTTGTGCATTTACGACCTATCACAAAATCATGACATTTTTGTCTTTGTAGCTTCTTTTGTTGCTGTTGCATGAAAATACATGTCGCGATATCACGACACTTTTTATTTCTTTGTCTTTCTTCTTTCTTTGGCCCATGAAAATACAACATGTCGCGATATCGCGACATTTTTTATTTCTCTCTCTTTCTCTTTGCAACGGATCGCAAAAATGCTACATGTCGCGATATCACGACACTTTTTCTCCTTACGCTTTCTCTTTGCTTCGGCCCCAAAAAATACATGTCGCGATATCACGACACTTTTTCTCCTTGCTTTTTCTCTTAGCTTTAGCCCACAAAAATACATGTCATGATATCGAGACACTTTTTCTCCTTGCTCTTTCTCTTAGCTTTGGCCCTCGAAAATACAACATGTCGCGATATCGCAAAAAATTTTCTCCTTGCTCTTTCTCTTAGCTTTGGCCCATGAAAATACAACATGTCACGAAATCATGACACTTTTTCTCCTTGCATTTTCTCTAATCTTCCGGCCATGAAAATGCAACATGTCACGAAATCGCGACACTTTTTCTCCTTGCATTTTCTCTTTTCTTCTGGCCACGAAAATGCAACATGTCACGATATCGTGATAATTTTTCTCCTTGCATTTTCTCTTCTCTTCTAGCCGTGAAAATGCAACATGTCGTGAAATCATGACACTTTTCCAAGTTACTTTCTCTCTCCTATTTTAGTCACGAAAATGCGACATGTCGTGAAATCGTGACACTTTTCCAACTTGTTCTCTTTCTTCGAACTTGTCGCGAAATCATGACACTTTAGCCTGCTTTCTCTTTCTCTTCCAACATGTCACAAAATCATGAAAGTTTTTCCACTTTCCTTTGTATCTTCCAACATGTCACGAAATCATGACAGTTTTTCCTGCTTTTTCTCTCTCTTCCAACATGCCGTGAAATCATGATAGTTTTTCCTATTTTTTCTCTCTTCCAACATGTTGCGAAATCACGATAGTTTTTCTTGCTTTTTCTCTCTTTCAACATGTCATGAAATCATGACAATTTTTCTTGCCTACTATATATGTCACGATATTGTGACACTTTTCTTACTTGTCTTTTTCTTTGATCTTTTACATATGGGCCACTTCGGTCTTCTTGGAAAATCACTGTACATACTCTGAATAACCTTTGAACTTTTGTCTTCTACATTTGAATAGCTTTTGAACTTCCTGTCCACTACATCAACCAATATATCTGACTGTGTTGACAACAATGACAATACTTTTGCTACACCTTGCTCAACAATCTCCCCCTTTGGAATTGTTGGCAACACACGTGCAATTTTCTGTAACTCTTCTCCCCCTTTGACAATAATACCAAAGGTCTACTATAGACTCCCCCTGAGTCCATGCACAACATTCTTAGGCAAAATTTATTATACTTAGCAAAAATCATGAACATGAGCAAAAAGATAATCAAATACTTAAATGCTCCCCCTGAGAATGTGATCCCTGTAGTTAGTCAATTCTTGGGAAGTGTGACCACTCCCAATTTATTGTGAAGGTACTCAAAAAATTCCTTGGGCAATTGTTTTGTGAATATATCTACTACTTGCTCTGTAGTTGGAAAAAAATCCAACCTAACCTCACCTTCTGTAACTTTCTCCTTCAAAAAGTGATACCTGATAGCAATGTGTTTTGTGCGAGAATGCATAACCGAATTCTTGGAGATGTTAATGGCACTGGTGTTATCACACTTAACTGATATTGGCTCACTAAATATAATACCAAGATCTTTCAGGGTTTGTTTCATCCACAATACTTGCATACAACATGTTGTCCCTGCAATATATTCTGCCTCTATTGTCGATAAAGAAACTGACTCTTGTTTCTTACTGTGCCACGTGACCAATCTGTCTCCAAGATAGAATGCACCTCCATTGGTAATATTTCTATCATATACACATCCTACCCAATCTACATCTGAATACACAATAAGGGTGAAGACTTTATCTTTTAGATATCATAACCCATACTCCATAGTACCCTTGAGATACCGAAGAATCCTTTTCATTGCTGTCACATGAGTCTCCTTGGGATTAGCTTGAAATCACTCTAACATGCATACTGCCTGTAAAATATTTGGTCTAGTAGCTGTCAGGTACAGTAAGCTCCCAATCATAGATCTGTATATGGTTTGATCAATAGGTGGAGATTTGTCATCATTGCTCAACTTGCAACCATGCTCGGGGTGCCTATTTCAAGACATGTATCTTCATCTTACAAACCAAGTTGGGATCATCACCAGGCTGGAAACAATCTGGATGCTCAATATAAACCTCTTATTCAAGCTTCCCATTCAAAAATGCTGATTTCACATCTGTCAAAAAATTGTCAAGTGACTCACACTTGTACCAACTTTTGTCCAACATTGTACCGACACTGCAATTTTACTGCCAACTCTGTGCAAGCATTAAACACTGTACCACAACACCAACCAAATCCCTTTTTACATTTTTTACTTGGTCTATGTTTTCTACGGTCACCGCTGGTCACACCTTACTTTCAACCGTTCGAATCAGGAGACAACATTTTGTCAAACACTTCATGGCCAACTATAGTGCACCTTACTCAAACTCATACTTCTGGACCTCAGATAGGTATTATTCACAAAGCAAAGTTGCTCATATTGATGAGTTAAACATGAATTAATAATCATACTTCAATATTTTTCACCATAGCATCATAATAGGTCTAACAATCTTCATGTCAATGTGTAGTTCAAATACACATTGCTTTTATCGAAACACATGTATGCGGCTAGGGAAACATTCTTTCACTAACCAAATTATCTGAACTGTTATAATCCTTAACTTTGGATAGTGGTAGTAAGAACCATCAACAGTACAACAATGACATATAGCAATACTACCAATAATTACAACTCTCAATTTAATCATCACCCTTCACGACACTTCCACAAACAACTACATGAACTGAAAACACACTTCGACAACTATACGACAACTTCCCTGACTACTTGCCTTTCATCCTTAGGTAATCAAACAAATACATAGGAGCATTAAAATGAAACTTCAATATTGCTCCCCCTGAGGATGTGCTACCTAGAGTTGCTTAGTGCAATAGCGGAGTAGTCTCCTTCAGTCCAAGGAGACACGATTTCTTTTCTTCTATCTTTCTCCAAAATTTCTTGAACTCGGGCTTGGATTTTTCAACTACATCCTTGTTTTGCACCTTTTTGTGAACTCGAACATTTCTCTTGTGTGGTTGTCTCTTGTGCATCCTTGATGAATGATTATTTTCCTTTATTTTATGTACATGATTTATTCCCTGTCTGTGTTGCATTCTTTGCGTCTGATGAAATCTACTGTTTTGCCTTAGATTAGATACAAAAGTGCTTGGAAAAAACCTTCCTATGTGCCCATGACCATTACATTTAAAACATTGTACATAATGTTCACTTAGAAATGCAGATGTATTTCTACCAGCATAACTCTTTTATTTATTATTCAATCCACAATAAATTGCCTTGTGACCATACTATTTGCATCTGAAACAATAGCCATTAAAAGTATTATTATGAAAAGAGTGAGAGTGATAGAACCTCTTTTTTTGTGGTTGCTTTGCTATATATCTCCTTTGATATTTTCTTCCTTTTGAAGATTCAGCTTCAAACTTTTCTTGCTTCGATCCTTCAACAGTGAACTTCTTCTTCTCTGTAGAGTTGGAAGATGAAGGTTGTTCAGCTTCATATCCAAGACCACACTTATCCATGGAGCTTCTTTGTTGGATTATCATTTTATCTAGAAACTCTGTGCTCTTCTCGAATTTGAGATTTGTATTGGCCTCTTCTAGTTGTTTCTTCAATAAAACAATCTCTTCCTCTTGTTTGCAGCAACCAATCTCTTTCTCATTGATCTGTGACTTGAGAGTTTCTTCAATAATTTTGAATTATTCTACCTATACTTTCAAACTGTTTATTATTCCATTTGCATCCTCAAGATTTCTTGAGATTTCCTTATTCCTTTTGCTTTCTATATTCAATTCATCTGGAGCTATAATTAGTTCCTCTTTCAAATTTATTTTTGCATCAATTTCTTCTTCATCACATTCCTGTTATTTTTCTGTTTCTTCTTCGAGTGTCATTAAAATACCTCCACCTGTTTCTTTTTTAGAATCATCCTCTAGGACTTCATTAACTCTTAGCATATATGTCTCTATGTTCTCATCATCATTCAACTTTAAAGCTTCGAACTGAGCTTGATGTGTTTGTAACTTGACCTCCTTGATCTCATCGTCTCCTTCATGAATACTCCTCAGTTTGTCCCATATTTCTTTTGCCATTTTACAACTCATGATCTTTACCAGTTCACTATCTACTAATCTGCACCTGATACTATTCTTTTCTTTTGAGTCATTCTCAAATAGATTCTTATCGGTAGCATCGATTGGAGGAGTGATGGGTATTGTGTATTCATTGTCTACTAAATCCTAGATGTCGTATCCCAAAGCACAAAGATATGTCTGCATCCTAATTCTCCATACCACGTAATTAGTTTTGTCAAACAAAGGTGCTTTGTTTGATGAGAAGTCTTTGACCTTTTTTGGTTCAATTTTCTCTTCCACAGGAACTAAAACTGACTGAGATGCCCTTTTGGAGGAGGATCTATTCTTCTTACCCATTGCGTACTAAATCAAGATCAACGATGACTAATTTAGCTTGAGAAGGGAACTTGGCTCTGATACCAATTGTTAGTCTTATAATGACACTGAGAGGGGGGGTGAATCAGTGTAGTTCTTTAAACTTAAATTCATAGCTCTTAAAACTAAAATAATGAAACCTTAAAACTAGATAAAGCAAATATCACAAGAGAACATCACACAACACAAGATTTAATGAGGTTCACCAATTTGGCTACTTCTCAAGAATGAATGCTTGGACTACCATCCAAATCTAGCCTTTGCAAAGCACCAACTTTACAATCACTTTACCAGCACCCACTAGAAGGAGCACCAACCCCTTATTTATCTGCACCAACAAAAAGGAGCACCAACCCCTAATTTAACAGCACCAACTGGAAGGAGCACCAACCCCTTATTTATTTGCACCAATAGAAAGGAGCACCAACCCCTGATTTACCAGCACCAACTGGAAGGAGCACCAACCCCTGAATTACCAGCAACAACTAGAAGGAGCACCAACCCCTAATGCCAAGCACCAATTTGGACTTCAATTTGAATTTATAGGTTTAACAGTAAGATACCTTTGCTTTTGCAAGACCCTGACTGGTCTTCTTCACCTTTGCATTCTCTATGCACTCTGCTCTCTCTGTGCAATCACTTTGCACACTCTACTTCATTGCAGTCGAACTTCATGATCATCTTCTCCCTTTTGTGCACTCTGCTCTCTTTGTGCACTTCACCATCATCTCACCGCTTCTATGCTTTCTATGCTCTTACGACCACATTTCACACTTTGACATGCATTCGATGACTTATCCAACTACTACAATTCTCCAAACAACCCTCCTTTTATAATAATATTTTCATGATGAAAACCCTAATCTTAGTCGACTTGCATAACAAATGTAAACCCTAATATTAGTCGACTTTCATAACAACTGTAAACCCTAATCTTATTCGGCTATCATCGGTCTTATTTGGCTTTAACTCATGAAGATATTTGGTAATTCCACCGCTCTAAGATTTCATTTGGTAACAATCCCTATAGCCGTCGTACTGACTTTTGTTCACTCTTCATATTTTAGCTACATGAATTCACTCTGTATCTGCCCCTGTAAATGCTGTAGAGATGTCGGTCCACTGTCATACTTCTCATTTCAGTCGGGTTGTCCTTCTTGACTTGCACATTTATGACCTATTGTGAAATCGTGACATTTATACCTTTGTAGCTTCTTTTGTTGCTATTGCACGAAAATACATGTCGTGATATCGCAACACTTTTTCTTTCTCTGTCTTTCTTCTTGCTTTGGCCCACAAAAATACATGTGATATCATGACACTTTTTCTTTCTCTCTCTTTCTCTTTGCATCGGACCGCAAAAATTCTACATGTCACGATATTTTGACACTTTTTCTCCTTACGCTTTCTCTTTGCTTCGGCACGTGAAAATACATGTCGCGATATCGCGACACTTTTTCTCCTTGCTTTTTCTCTTAGCTTCGGCTCGTGAAAATACAACATGTCATGATATCATGACAATTTTTCTCCTTTCTCTTTCTCTTAGCTTTGGCCCCAAAAAATACAACATTTTGCTATATCACGACACTTTTTCTCCTTGCTCTTTCTCTTAGCTTTGGCCCACGAAAATACAACATGTCGCGATATCATGACACTTTTTCTCCTTGCTCTTTCTATTAGCTTTGGCCCACGAAAATACAACATGTCACAAAATCGTGACACTTTTTCTCCTTGCATTTTCTCTTCTCTTCTGGCCACAAAAATGCAACATGTGATATCGTGACACTTTTTCTCCTTGCATTTTCTCTTTTATTTTGGCCACGAAAATGCAACATGTCGTGATATCATGACACTTTTTCTCCTTGCATTTTATCTTCTCTTCTGGCAATGAAAATGCAACATGTCATGAAATTGTGACACTTTTCCAAATTACTTTCTCTCTCATGTTTTAGTCATGAAAATATGACATGTCGTGAAATCATGACACTTTTCCAACTTGTTCTCTTTCTTCGAACTTGTCGTGAAATCGCGACACTTTTTCCTGCTTTCTCTTTCTCTTCCAACATGTCACGAAATCATGACAATTTTTCCACTTGCCTTTTTCTCTTCCAACATGTCATGAAATCGTGACAGTTTTTCATGATTTTTCTCTCTATTCCAACATGTCACGAAATCGCGACAGTTTTTCTTGCTTTTTCTCTCTCTCAACATGTCGCGAAATCATGACAATTTTTCTTGCTTTTTCTCTTTTTCAACATGTCGCGAAATCATGACAGTTTTTCTTGCCTACTATATATGTCGTGATATTGTGACACTTTTCTTACTTGTCTTTTTCTTTGATATTTTGCATATGGGCCACTTCGGTCTTCTTGGAAAATCACTGTACATACTCTGAATAACATTTGAACTCCTGTCTTCTGCGTCTGAATAGCTTTTGAACTTCCTATCCACTACATCAACCGATATATCTGACTGTGTTGACAACAATGACAATACTTTTGCTGCACCTTGCTCAACAATCTCCCCCTTTGGAATTGTTGGCAACACATGTGCAATTTTATGTAACTCTTCTCCCCCTTTGACAATAATACCAAAGGGCTACTACAGACTCCCCCTGAGTCCATGCACAACATTCTTAGGCAAAATTTATTATACTTAGCAAAAATCATGAACATGAGCAAAAAGATAATCAAATACTTAAATGCTCCCCCTGAGAATGTGATCCCTATAGCTAATCAATTCTTGGGAAGTGTGACCACTCCCAATTTATTGTGAAGGTACTAAAAAACTTCCTTGGGCAATGGTTTTGTGAAGATATCTGATACTTGCTCTGTAGTTGTAATAAAATCCAACTTAACCTCACCTTCTGCAACTTTCTCCTTCAAAAAGTGATACCTGATAGCAATGTGTTTTGTGCCAGAATGCATAACCGAATTCTTGGAGATGTTAATGGCACTAGTGTTATCACACTTAACTGATATTGGCTCACTAAAGCTAATACCAAGATCTTTCAGGGTTTGTTTCATCCACAATACCTGCATACATGTTGTTGCTGCAATATATTCTGCCTCTGCTGTCGATAAAGAAACTAACTCTTGTTTCTTACTGTGCCATGTGACCAAACTATCTCCAAGATATAATGCACCTCCACTAGTACTCTTTTTTTCATCTACACATCCTACCCAATTTGCATCTGAATATGCAATAAGGGTGAAGAATTTACCTTTTGGATACCATAACCCATACTCCATAGTACCCTTGAGATACTGAAAAATGCTTTTTACTGCTCTCACATGAGTCTCCTTGGGATTAGATTGAAATCACTCTACCATGCATACTGCCTAAAAAATATCTAGTATGGTAGTTGTTAGGTACAGTAAGCTCCCAATCATAGATCTGTACATGGTTTGATCAACAGGTGGAGATTTGTCATCCTTGCGCAACTTGCAACCATGCTCGGGGTGCCTATTTCAAGCCATATATCTTCAACATACAAACTAAGTTGGGATCATCACCAAGCTGGAAACCATCTGGCTGCTCAATATAAACCTCTTCTTCAAGCTTCCCATTCAAAAACGTTGATTTCACATCTATCAAAAAATTGTCAAGTGACTCACACTTGTACCAACTTTTGTCCAACACTGTATCGACACTGCAATTTTACTGCCAACTCTGTGCAAGCATTAAACACTATACCACAACACCAACCAAATCCCTTTTTACATTTTCAACTTGGTCTATGTTTTCTATAGTCATCGCTGGTCACACCTTACTTTCAACTGTTCGAATCAGGAGACAACATTTTGTCAAACACTTCACGGCCAACTACAGTGCACCTTACTCAAACTCATACTTCTGGACCTCGGATAGGTATGATTCACAAAGAAAAGTTGCTCATATTGATGAGTTAAACATGAATCAATAATCAGAATTCAATATTTTTCACCATAGCATCATAATAGATCTAACAATCTTCACGTCAATGTGTAGTTCAAATACATACAACTTTTATCGAAACACATATATGCGGCTAGGGCAACATTCTTTCACTAACCAAATTATTTGAACTGTTATAATCCTTAACTTTGGACAGTGGTAGTAAGAACCATCAACAGTACAACAATGACATATAGCAATACTACCAATAATTACAACTCTCAATATAATCATCACCCTTCACGACACTTCCACAAACAACTACATGAACTCAAAACACACTTCGACAACTATACGACAACTTCCCGACTACTTGCCTTTCATCCTCAGGTAATCAAAAAAATACATAGGAGCATTAAAATGAAACTTCAAGATTGCTCCACTTGAGGATGTGCTACCTGGAGTTGCTTAGTGCAATAGCGGAGTAGTCTCCTTCAGTCCAAGGAGACACAATTTCCTTTCTTCTATCTTTCTCCAAACTTTCTTGAACTCGGGCTTGGATTTTTCAACTACATCTCTGTTTTGCACCTTTTCATGAACTCAAACATTTCTTGTGTGGTTGTCTCTTGTGCATCCTTGATGAATGATTATTTTCCTTTCTTTTATGTACATGATTTATTCCCTGTCTATGTTGCGTTCTTTGCGTCTAATGAAATCTACTGTTTTGCCTTAGATTAGATACAAAAGTGCTTGGACAAAACCTTGCTATGTGCCCATGACCATTACATTGAAAAAATTGTACATAATGTTCACTCGGAAATGCAGATGTATTTCTACTAGCATAACTCTTTGATTTATTATTCAATCCATAATAAATTACCTTGTGACCATACTGGTTGCATCTGAAACAATAGCCATTAAAAGTATTATTATGAAAAGAGTGAGAGTGATAGAACCTCTTTTGTTGTGGTTGCTTTGCTATAGATCTCCTTCGATATTTTCTTCCTTTTGAATATTTAGCTTCAAAATTTTCTTGCTTTGATCCTTCAACAGTAAACTTCTTCTCTACATAGTTGGAAGATGAAGGTTGTTTAGCTTCATATCCAAGATCACGCTTATCCGTGGAGCTTCTTTGTTGGTGTTGGCAATTTTGGGTACCTTGGGTACATTGCATTTGCTCAAGTGAATAAGTTGTCATTGATGTCAAGAAGCTGTTGAAGGAATTTGATTTGATGTAAAATAATTTGTTTTGATGAAGGTTTCGGCATGACAGGTTCGAAAGAAAGTAAGTTGGAAAAATGTCGCGATATCGCGACATGTCGCATTTTCGCGACTTAAGCAGGAGAGAGAAAGCTTTCTAGAA
Organism: Wollemia nobilis; assembly: GCA_028583015.1. NCBI lineage: Eukaryota > Viridiplantae > Streptophyta > Pinopsida > Araucariales > Araucariaceae > Wollemia > Wollemia nobilis. Next base: position 15,192,185 of record JAQPPZ010000135.1, read on the forward strand.
AAGTGTCGCGATATCGTGACATGTCGCATTTTCATGACTTACGCAGGCGAGAGAAAGCTTTTTAGAAAAGTGTCGCGATATCGCGACATGTCACAGTTTCGCGACTCAAAGAGGAGAGAGAATGTTCGGAGTCAGAAATGTCACGATTTCGCGACATATTGCAAGGAAGGTTGAACGGACGAAAAAGTGTCGCGATTTCGCGACATGTTGCAGGAGAGAGAGTCCGAAAGAAAAAATGTCACGATTTCGTGACATGTTGTAGGAGAGAGAGTCCGAAAGAAAAAATGTCGTGATTTCATGACATAATGCAGGAGAGAGAGTCCGGGAGAAAAAGTGTCGCGATATCGCGACATGTCGGGTTTTCGTGACCCGAAGAAAAGAAAAGCGCTAAGGAGAAAAAGTGTCACGATTTCGCGACAAGTCAGAAGACAAAGTGGAAGCAAGATAAAGTGTCACGATTTCGCGACATGCTACAGATGAAAATGTTCCAAGTAAGAACTGTCATGATTTCGTGACATGCAGCAAAGGGAAGAGTCTGAAATGAGAAGCGTCACGATTTCATGATAGGCTGCAAAGAAAACGTACGAAAGCTAGAAGTGTCATGATTTCATGACAAATTCAAGGAGGAAGAGCTCAAAGGTGAAAGCGTCATGATTTCATGACATGTTCTATTTTTGCAAGAGTAAGGCAGAGAAAAACACAAGGCAACGAAAGTGTCACGATTTCGTGACATGTTCCATTTTCGCTAGTGCAAGCAGACAAGAGTGCAAGGAAGAGAAAGTGTCACGATTTCATGACAGTTTGAGATGGCAGCATATGGATGGAGAAAGTGTCACGATTTCATGACAGAAACTGAAAGCATGTCTTCCATAGGTGAAGTGTCACGATTTCATGACAAAAGCAGAGAGGAAGGCTATGAAGACAAAAGTGTCACGATTTCATGATAGAAGTGAAGACGAAGTCTGTAGAGGCAGAAGTGTCATGATTTCATGACAAAAGTAGAAAGGAGGTCGATGAAGGGAGAAGTGTCACGATATCATGACAAAAGCAAAGTTGATGTTGACAAAGACAGAAGTGTCACGATATCGTGACAAGAACGTAGTTGAAGTCGACAAAGGCTGAAGTGTCACGATATCGTGACAAAAGCCAAAAGAAGGTATACGGTTGCAAAGGTGTCATGATATCGTGACATGTTGTAGTTTCGCGGTAGAAGCTATAGAAGAGTTGTAGAGGCAGTGAGGCCGACAAAGTTAAATTTGGGCCGACGAAGATTAGGGTTTGTAACCGACGTAGTTTAGGGTTGTGCAACCGACTAAGATCAAGGTTTTGATCTTGAAAGTGTTAGTATAAAAGGAGGGTTGTTTGGAGAGTTGTGAGTGTATCGAATGCATTGTTGAAGTGTGCAAGTTAAGTCTATGGTGCGCAAAGAGCGAGTCATGTAGAATCGAGCTAAGTGCGAAGCAAGAATGCACAGGGAGCAAAAAAGTGCAAAGTTATTGGGTGCATCATTTCTGTGACGTTCGAAGATAGTGTGCAAGCCTTGATGGTTTTGGACAAATCATTGAGAGGGATTGTTGGACAGATTTGAGCAAGCTTTTGTTGAGCTTGTGGAGCAGTTTGGGCAGGTTCTAGTGAGAACTTGCAAAGCAGATCTGAGACAAGTCTTGGTGAAGACTTGGGTGAAGATCAAGCAAGCTTTAGTGGAAGCTTGTGAACCAACTTCTATGAACCAGATTTGAGGACCAGTTGAGGACAGATATTGGTGCAGTTTCGAGGACATTTGTGCCAGATCGAAGGACTGTGTTTGGTGCAGATCAGAGAAAGAGAACGAGGACATTTGTGCTAAATCGAAGGACTATGTTTAGTGCAAATTTGAGGACCAGTTTTGGAGGTGATAGAGTTGAGGACAGAGGTCTCCAGCAGAGCAGGGAGGACAGGTGTCTTCTATGGATAGAGTTCCATTTGCTAAGGGCAGCGGAGGCAGAGGTCTTCTAGAGGATCACCAACCAGAGCAGAGCTAGGGGATTGGTGTCTCCTGTGGGTTGGTGCCCACGAATTCGAGATTAGGGGATTGGTGTCTCCTTTGGGTTGGTGCCCATAAACATTGTAATCGGGAAAGGTATTCCCAAAATTTTGATTGATAAAATTTAGTGAAAGATTTTATCCGTGGACGTAGCCCAGCCATTCTGGGTGAACCACGTTAAAATTGTTGTCACTTTGTGGATGTTTTCATGCATTGCTTTGATATTGCTGTGGGTATATTGCTTTACTATTTTGTAATATAAAGGAAAAAGTAAAAAGAGGTCTTATACTGTTCACCCCCCCTCTCAGTATAAGCTTGTGTTCTTCAATTGGTATCAGAGCCGGTGCCTTCGAAAAGTTTAACAACTTGAAGGAAAAGCTAGCAAAGAACACAATGGATTATTCAAGTGGCAATGCAACACCTATTCTCGATGGATCAGATTTTGGTCTTTGGAGTGCAAGGATGAAGGTTCATCTAATGGCACTTGGGAATGAGGTTTGGGAAGTGATTGAAGATGGGTACACTATTCCTGAACATGGTCCTTATACTAAAGAAGACAGGCTCCTACATCACAACAATTCAAAAGCAATGAATGCAATCCTGAAAGGTTTACAGAAGGCAGATCTTACCAAGGTGATTCACTACAAGACAACTAGTGAAATGTGGAAACAGTTGCAGGTGGTTCACACAGGTGATGTAAATGTCCGAAAGGCTAAGTTGAGACACTTCAAAGGTATGTTTGAACAACTCAAGATGAATGATGATGAAAATATTAGTGACTACATGCTTCGTATGGATGAGGTTGTTAACTCCATGAAAGACTTAGGTCTTGAGCTTGCTGAAAATGATGTTTGTGATAAGATTTTAAGATCTCTTCCTAATAGATTTAGTGAAAATATTTTTGCTATTGAGGAAGCTAAAGATTTGGATAAGTTGAAAAAGGATGAGCTCCATAGTATACTTGCAGCATTTGAGTTGAGAACTCAAGTGAAGGTTGATGTCAAGAAAGAGGCAGCTTTCAAGGCTACCAAGAAATCCAAGGGTAAATAGCTTCAAGAGAGTGATGAGTCTTCCAGTGATGAAGAGGCATATTACAGCAAGAAAGGCAAGTTCTCTAGAAAGCACAAAAGCATAAAAAATATAAGATGTTTCAATTGTGGAAAGTTTGGTCATTATGCTACTGACTGTACTATTCCCAAGAATGAAAGTGATGAAGATAAACAGGATTCTAAGAGCAAGGATTCTAAAAAGCACAAGCATCACAGGAAAAACAAAGATGAGCACAACAATCAAGGAAAGAGGTATTCTCACAAGCACAAGAAGAGTTTCTACCTAGACAAAGCAAGTAAGTGTTCTAGTAGTGATAGTGAAAGTTCTTCAAGTGATACTGAAAATGAGATGTTGTTCATATCAAAAAAAGAGGAAGAACCGAAACATAGATTCATTATCATGAAATGTCTTAGATGTGGAAATTTTGGTCACCTTGAGGATGATTGCACAAATAATGATTTGGTTTCTAGTATGTATGAGGATGCTTCAGAAAACTATAAGGAAGATGCATGTATGGTTTTTGAAAAAGGTAGCACCTCTAGTGATAGGAAATCCGAAAAAGGCTTTGATGATTCAGAAAGCAAACAAATAAAGGATCTAGAAAGTGAACTTACTAACGCTCTTAGTGTTTTGAAAAAGGAAAGAAAGAAGAATGCTAGACTCAAGGATAAGTTAGATGAATGTTGTATGGAGAGAGATGATCTTATAGAAAGTCTCGACTTCTCTATGGCTAAGATACAAGAACTCAAGGATGAGTTAGAGTCTAAGGTTCTTGAGTATAGTGAGTTAGAACAGAAAATGGCTTCTTTGAAAGAGGAAACTAAAGAGTACAAGGATAAGCTTTACAGGTTTCAAGATAGCTCCAAAAAGGTTAAGTCACTCATCAAAGGTCAAAGAAAGACAACAGATAAAACAGGCCTTGGTTTTGTTAAGCCCCACAAGGAACAAGTTGGAGAGTCTAGTAAGAGATTCCAAAAGGAAGAGAGTTCTGATGAGGAAAGTATTTCAGATCATGAGTCCTTGGATGATAGATGCGTAGAAATAGAAAATGAAATTCAGAATGAGAAGAAGAATTTTTTAGGACCCAAGAGGTCGAATAAAGGAAAATTTCAAGGTAGATGTTTTGCGTGTTACAGGTTTGGTCACATGGCTGCACATTGCATGGCTCAAGTGAAGAAGGTGAACGACAATTTCAGAAGTGCTAGTTTCTTTCGAGGGTATTGCTACTCTTGTCAACAGTTCGGGCACAAGGCAGTCTATTGCGAGGTAAATAACAGGAACAGGTTTGATCAAAAAGGTTTGGGCAGAACTGGAGGATTCAAAGAACAGGTATGCCTAAAAGAAATAACATTGTTACTTGTTATAAGTGCAACAATGAAGGTCACATAGCTAGACAGTGTAGAGCTGAACTTCCAAGGTACAAGAATAGGAACAGTGGTATGAACAGGTCCAAGGATCAAGGCATGGACAAGAACAGGGATGAGAACAAGAACAAGAACAGTGACAAGAACAGGAATATGGACAAAGAGTTCAAGAGAAGGCCCGACAAGGAAGTTATAGACACTGATGATGATCGAGTGCCTAATGGGAGTTTTACTCCCACCCTAGAATTAATCACCTCATCGGGAGGTGGGGGAGGGACTAAGCTAAGAGGCTCATTCTTAGTCCCGAGCCCCAAAGGTGACCCTTTGCCATTGATGACAAAGGGGGAGAGATATGAGTAAGGGGGAGAGCTTCAAGTGAAGAGGAAAGCTTCAAGTCAGGGGGAGCAAAACTTCAAAGGAAGTTTCTCAGTTGTTAGCACAGTTGGTTTCAGTTTTGGCTCTTGAGAAGTGTTTTCAGTAAAGGTTTGCCATCAATGACAAAGGGGGAGATTGTTGGCAATTTTGGGTACCTTGGGTACATTGCATTTGCTCAAGTGAATAAGTTGTCATTGATGTCAAGAAGCTGTTGAAGGAATTTGATTTGATGTAAAATAATTTGTTTTGATGAAGGTTTCGGCATGACGAGTTCGAAAGAAAGTAAGTTGGAAAAATGTCGCGATATCGTGACATGTCGCATTTTCATGACTTAAGAAAGAGAGGAAGCTTTCTAGAAAAGTGTCACGATATCGCGACATGTCGCATTTTGACTTAGAGGGAGAGAAAGTTTTTAGAAAAGTGTCACGATATCATGACATGTCGTAGTTTCATGACTCAAAGAGGAGAGAGAATGTTCGGAGTTAGAAATGTCATGATTTCATGACATATTGCAAGGAAGGTTGAACGGACAGAAAAGTGTCACGATTTCGTGACATGTTGCAGGAGAGAGAGTCCGAAAGAAAAATGTCATGATTTCACGACATGTTGCAGGAGAGAGAGTCCAAAAGAAAAATGTCACGATTTCATGACATAATGTAGGAGAGAGAGTCCAGGAGAAAAAGTGTCATGATATCGTGACATGTCGGGTTTTCATGACCCGAAGAAAAGAAAAGCGCTAAGGAGAAAAAGTGTCACGATTTCGTGACAAGTCAGAAGACAAAGTGGAAGCAAGATAAAGTGTCACGATTTCATGACATGCAGAGATGAAAATGTTCCAAGTAAGAACTATCACGATTTCGTGACATGCAGCAAAGGGAAGAGTCTGAAATGAGAAGCGTCACGATTTTGTGACAGGCTGCAAAGAAAACGTACGGAAGCTAGAAGTGTCATGATTTCATGACAAATTCAAGGAGGAAGAGCTCAAAGGCGAAAGCGTCATGATTTCATGACATGTTCTATTTTCATGGGAGTAAGGCAGAGAAAAACACAAGGCAGAAAAAGTGTCACGATTTCATGACATGTTCCATTTTTGCTAGTGCAAGCAGACAAGAGTGCAAGGAAGAGAAAGTGTCACGATTTCGTGACAGTTTGAGATGGCAGCGTACGGATGGAGAAAGTGTCACGATTTCATGACAAAAATTGAAAGCATGTCTTCCATAGGTGAAGTGTCATGATTTCGTGACAAAAGCAGAGAGGAAGGCTATGAAGACAAAAGTGTCATGATTTCATGATAGAAGTGAAGACGAAGTCTACAGAGGTAGAAGTGTCACGATTTCATGACAAAAGTAGAAAGGAGGTCGACGAAGGGAGAAGTGTCATGATATCATGACAAAAGCAAAGTTGATGCTGACAAAGATAGAAGTGTCATGATATCGCGACAAGAACGTAGTTGAAGTCGACAAAGGCTGAAGTGTCGTGATATCATGACAAAAGCCAAAAGAAGGTATACGGTTGCAAAGGTGTCATGATATCGTGACATGTTGTAGTTTCATGGTAGAAGCTATAGAAGAGTTGCAGAGGCAGTGAGGCCGACAAAGTTAAATTTGGGCCGACGAAGATTAGGGTTTGCAGCCGACGTAGTTTAGGGTTGTGCAGCCGACTAAGATCAAGGTTTTGATCTTGAAAGTGTTAGTATAAAAGGAGGGTTGTTTGGAGAGTTGTGAGGTGATCGAATGCATTGTTGAAGTGTGCAAGTTAAGTCTATGGTGCACAAAGAGTGAGTCATGCAGAATCGAGCTAAGTGCGAAGCAAGAACGCACAGGGAGCAGAAAAGCGCAAAGTTGTTGGGTGCATCATTTCTGCGACGTTCGAAGATAGTGCGCAAGCCTTGATGGTTTTGGACAAATCATTGAGAGGGATTGTTGGACAGATTTGAGCAAGCTTTTGTTGAGCTTGTGGAGCAGTTTGGGTAGGTTCTAGTGAGAACTTGCAAAGCAGATCTGAGACAAGTCTTGGTGAAGACTTGGGTGAAGATCAAGCAAGCTTTAGTGGAAGCTTGTGAACAACTTCTGTGAACCAGATTTGAGGACCAATTGAGGATAGAGATTGGTGCAGTTTTGAGGACATTTGTGCCAGATCGAAGGACTGTGTTTGGTGCAGATCAGAGAAAGAGAACGAGGACATTTGTGCTAAACCGAAGGACTGTGTTTAGTGCAAATTCGAGGACCAACTTTGGAGGTGATAGAGTTGAGGACAGAGGTCTCCAGCCAGAGCAGGGAGGACAGGTGTCTTCTATGGATAGAGTTCCATTTGCTAAGGGCAGCGGAGGCAGAGGTCTTCTAGAGGATCACCAGCCAGAGCAGAGCTAGGGGATTGGTGTCTCCTGTGGGTTGGTGCCCACGAACTCGAGATTAGGGGATTGGTGTCTCCTTTGGGTTGGTGCCCATAAACATTGTAATCGGGAAAGGTATTCCCAAAATTTTGATTGATAAAATTTAGTGAAATATTTTATCCGTGGACGTAGCCCAGCCATTCTGGGTGAACCACGTTAAAATTGTTGTCACTTTGTGGATGATTTTTATGCATTGCTTTGATATTGTTTTGGGAATATTGCTTTACTATGTTGTAATATAAAGGAAAAAGTAAAAAGAGGTCTTATACTGTTCACCCCCCTCTCAGTATAAGCTTGTGTTCTTCAGTTGGCTTATCATTTTATCTAGCAACTTTGTGCTCTTCTCGAATTTGAGATTTGTATTGGCCTCTTCTAGTTGTTTCTTCAATAAAACAATCTCTTCCTCTTGTTTGTAGCAACCAATATATTTCTCATTGATCTGTGACCTGAGATTTTCTTCAATCCTTTTGAATTATTCTACCTATACTTTCAAACTGGTTATTATTCCATTTGCATCCTCAAGCTTTCTTGAGATTTCCTTATTCCTTTTTCTTTCTATCTTCAATTCATCCGAAGCTGCAATTAGTTCCTCTTTCAAATTTATTTCTGCATCAATTTCTTCTTCATCACCTTCCTGTTCTTTTTTTTTTCTTCTTCGAGTGTCATGAAAATACCTCCACCTGTTTATTTTTTAGAATCATCCTCTAGGACTTCATTAAATCTTAGCATATATGTCTCTATGTTCTCATTGTCATTCAACTTTAAAGATTCAAACTGAGCTTAATGTGTTTGTAACTTGGCCTCCTTGATATCATCATATCCTTCATGAATACTCCTCAGTTTGTCCCATATTTCTTTTGCCATTTTACAACTCATGATCTTTACCAGTTCACTGTCTACTAATCCGCACCTGATAGCATTCTTTGCTTTTCAATCATTCTCAAATAGATTCTTGCCGACAACATCAGTTGGAGGAGTGATGGGTATTGTGTATTCACTGTCTACTGAATCCCAGATGTTGTATCCCAAAGCACAAAGATATGTCTGCATCCTGATTCTACAGACTGCATAATTAGTTTCGTCAAACAAAGGTGCTTTGTTTGATGAGAAGTCTTCAAAATTTTTTGGTTCAATTTTCTCTTCCACAGGAACTAAAACTGACTGAGATGCCTTTTTAGAGGAGGATCTATTCTTCTTACCCATTGCATACTAATCCAAGATCAACCCTGACTAATTTAGCATAAGAAGGGAAATTGGCTCTGATACCAATTGTTAGTCTTATAATGGCACTGAGAGGGGGGGTGAATAAGTATAGTTCTTTAAACTTAAATTCATAGCTCTTAAAACTAAAATAATGAAACCTTAAAACCAAATAAAGCAAGTATCACAAGAGAACATCACACAACACAAGATTTAACGAGGTTCACCAATTTGGCTACTCCTCAAGAATGACTACTTGGACTACCATCCAAATCTAGCCTTTGCAAAGCACCAACTTTATAATCACTTTACCAGATCCCACTGGAAGGAGCACCAAACCTTTATTTATCTGCACCAATAGAAAGGAGCACCAACCCCTGATTTACCAACACCAACTGGAAGGAGCACCAACCCCTTATTTATTTGCACCAATAGAAAGGAGCACCAACCCCTGATTTACTAGCACCAACTAGAAGAAGCACCAACCCCTGATTTACCAGAACCAACTGGAAGGAGCACCAGCCCCTAATGCCAAGCACCAACTTGGACTTTAATTTGAATCTATAGGTTTAACAGTAAGATACCTTTGCTTTTGCAAGACCCTGACTGGTCTTCTTCACCTTTGCGTTCTCTACGCACTCTGCTCTCTCTACGCAATCACTTCACACACTCTACTTCATTGCAGTTGAACTTCACGATCGTCTTCTCCCTTTTGCACACTCTGCTTTCTTTGCAAATTTTGCACTTAGAACAATTCGACATGACTTGCTCTATTTGTGCACGTTGCCATCATCTCGTCGCTTCTGCGCTTTCTGTGCTCTTACGACCACATTTCACACTTCGACACACATTCTGAGCTTGGTCCTAAAGAGAAGAAGAGATTTCACCTGGTGGCATGGGATAAAGTCTACAGTAGGAAATAATATGATGGCTTAGGTTTGAGAAGGTTGAGAATGTTGAACAGAGACTTAATTGCAAAACAATCTTAGAATTTAGTTTAGGATGACAATGTTAGCTGGGTTAAGATTATGTAGGTTAAGTATCTTAGCAGTGGCAACAATTTATTGAAATCCCAAGCTCTCCCACTAGGGTCAAATTTTTGGAAAAACATAGTTGGTAGTCAGTAAGATGTGTGTAAAGTCCTTAATTGGGTGGTGGGGGATGGTTATTTTATTATTTTTTGGGGAGATTCTTGGGCCTTGCCATCCCCTCTTGAATATTTCCTAACCTTCACCTGTTTGAAGCCAATCATAGATAGGTTCTTTGGTCCCAAAGTTTCTAAATTTTTAGAATTATTCAATGGTCATCTTTAGTGGAAGTCCTTTGAATTCCCAAATATTTCTTAGGAGGAGAAAATTGCTTTTATAGATTTAAAAAAAATTCATAAAATGATTCTTAACCTTGGGTACTGGTCTTCACAACAGTTTGGTTTGGGGTCCTGAGAAATATGGTCAGTTTTTAGTTAAGTCTTCTTATGGCTTCTTGGACTATGATTTGGATCCTTGGTTCCTTATGAATCAAGTCTGGATTAAAGGCCTAACGCCTAAAGTCAATGTGTTCTTCTGGTTGGAAATTCAAGTGCCTTACTCTTGATAATCTTCAAAAATGGGGAATGATTTTCCCTAATAGGTGCTTCCTATGTGGAAAAGCTTTTGAATCACCTTTCCACTTATTTTCCCATTGTGCCTATACCCTTGAAGTCTTCCGTCAATTATTTTTGGAGCTAGGTGTTGCTTGGGTTCTTCCCAACTTGTTGGAGTACCTAGTTGTTCAATTGGTCTCCTCCTCCTCTCCCCACCTATGCCAATTTTGGAAATTTAGGTTAGTCCATATTTGGTGGTAGGCATGGAAGAAAAGGAATGCCCACACCTTTAAAAATATTTTCCATCCTGAGTCATAAGTCTCCTCGATGGCCATTGTAGATACAATAAAAAATGTGAAAGATTTAAAATTGGATTTGATAACTTGTGAAGGGGAGATCAGTTTGGAGAGATCGTTGGGTTTTTTAACTCAGCCTTAGAATACAATGAGTAGGGTGAGTCAGGACAGGGCTAGCACAATTTGGGAACCCCCTCCATTGGGTTGGCTGAAATTCAACTTTGACAAAGCTTCTAAAGGGAAATCAAGTCCAGCAGGTGTAGGGGGTTTGTTTAGAAACTCAAAGGGTAAAATTATTCTTGCATTTTCTAAAAACTTGGGTCACCAAACCAGCCATTTCATTGAAGCTCATGCATTATTTTAGGGTGTTTTCCACTAAACTGGGTGAATTGCAAGAATATAATCATAGAAGGAGATTCACTCAATGCTATCAACATGATTAATGAAAAAAAAAATCCCTTTTGGACTATTTAAAATTTTATAATTGAAGCTGGGAGAATGATTTAAAATTTAGAAGTCCAATTCAAGCATTGGTTCAGGGAAGATAACAAAGTTGTGAACTTCCTGGCTAATCAATGTCTTATGCAACAATATCTTCACATTTGGACTAGTAATCTCCCAAATGGCCTTATATATTTGGAAAATGAATTTAGGAAAAGGTCAAACTCAAGTTAGAATACTTAGGGTAGGCGGTTGGAACCCTCCCCATTGGATTTTGCTTTTTGAATATTTTGGTCAGGCCTGCGTGCCCAATTTTTTTATCTCTATTTATCCATGTAGGCCTGCATACCTAGACTTTATCTCTTCTTGTCTTATGTGTCTGGTTTTGTTCAACTAGTATATGTTGGTCTAGATGTAGGTAGTTGTGTCCAAGGGTTGGTTGGTTTTAATGTTTGAAGTGTCCTCAGTCTCCTAGTGGTTGGAGATTAGCTTCTTTTTGTTATAAGGTTTGGAGGTCCTTTCAAAAATCCTTTTGTCCAACTAATAAAAAAGAGTTCCAAAAATATTATGGCATTATATCTCTCTCCCTTAGGGTTAGACCTAAGATCTTATATATCTTGTTCTATATGGTGTCTTACTCTGCATAATTAATCTTATTGGATGTCCTTGGATTCATATGATGAAGGTTATCCCTTCTAATTTTCATAAATATTTGAAGTTTAAATTCAAAGATCAACTTGTCACAAATCTAGGCAACCCTCATCCATTTCAATGTTGTTCAATGGTTGAGAAAGCTCAATATAATCTCAATTTATGTCCATAATTTTCTTCATATCATATCACCAAGCAACTTGAAAATCTAAAGGTGAGTGAGGAGCCACTAATCAAAGTTTCATCATAGGATTAAATCAATTATTTTCTTCACAAACCTCTTCTAGATCTTGCCAAGATAACACCTTCACCAAGGACTATGAGTTTACCCTATAATAAGGGTACATTTGTACACACTGGCACATGTATCTTTGTCTTCATAGGAGTCTCTCTCAAAGAAAAAATCCATGGTAGCAACCCTCTTCATGTAGAGTGTTATTTTACCCATTGTTACTTATCCAATGATCACCCACTTCCCAAGAAAATCCTATATAGTATAGGACATATAGATAAAGGTTTGAAGCCATGATAGAAAGGTATTCAAGAGCCTTTGGAAGTTGAGATTTGGTCTGAGAGATGTGACGTAGGCTACATCCCTAATTAAAACCAATCTTTACCCTTTGATAATGATGATCACCTTATTACTTATGCTAAATATTTAGATCACCAAGGATTGGAGTGGAGTGATGAGGATGAGAGTCCATCTTATCTCTCAAATATTATATTTTACAAATGGTAACTTTTGTGCATTCTGATTTTAGTGTGACCCCAGAGGAGTACACTAAAGGGGATACCCCTTGTGATAGAGATCATGATGATATCCTCCAAAAAAACTTCTTCTTTGATGAGTCAATCCCTTGTATCGATCATGATAATTTGTTTAGCTCTCAAGGGGATCTTGTTCCTCTATCTCAAAGAGACCTTGTGAACTTAGGGGTCTCTCCCCATTTTATGAAGAAGTATGGCACAGTAAAAATTTATAAAAACTTTTGTGCAACAACTCCTAGAGAATATGTTTTGGATGATCCTATTTATGGTATGAGTTATGAAGGTATCCTCTATAATAGCCCTTTCTTATATGGGTCAGTTCCTTGCATTACCATCATTTTTGTTAAGATAGGTGAAACAATAAGAATTTCTATCTACTTTAAGACTTAAAGCACCAATAAATATAAAAAATAATAAATGTAAAAGAAAAACAAAAACAAAACAAAATAAAAACAAAAATACTATGCATGACTTTGCATTCTCATTTAGCCTAGTTTGCATACAGTTTGCTTGTTCATGATGGATGATTGCCTATCATATTTTTCATTTTTTGCCTAACATTTTATTCCATTTGCATTTTTACTTTTCATATCATGGTTGCTTGACCATATTTGCATTATTGCTTGATCATATATATTTTGGGGGACTTTATGAGGATGGCAAATGATGACACCTAGTTAGGTCTTAACTCACATACATTACACTCATAATAGGGCTTTTTCACCTAGCAAATCCCCAACCTAGGACAATTTCCATGCATTTGCTTATATCATCTCTTATTCTCTTTTCTTCTTTTATATACCTTGACTTTGAAAGTATAACATGTTCATGAAATTTCTCTCTAAGTCAAGGGATATAGTTCTTCTACTATACATACTTTGTACTTGAATTTTTTAATCATTTCTTATCCTCCCTAAGACAAAGTATGTACGTTCCTTCTTATTTCTACTTTTGTTTTTTTTCCTTTGCTTTGTTCATACTCTCCCCTTATTAATTTTTCACCTGTTAAGGGGTCCTCATGGGATAGGATATATACCACATGAATATCATTTATGATACTTATATGACCATTGCATATATTATGCACACCTCTTAGATATTTAAATTTCACTAAAAATGTACACACACACTGTCATTTATTTCTTGTTTCCCTCTATCTTTTATCTCTTTCTTTTAACACACACACACACTCACCTTGCAATTCCATCTGCTCATTAATCATTTGCACACTCCATACCCCTCTTATTTATTATTCATTTTGGAAAAATTAGTTACATATCTTCAACCCATATAGGATAGGCTTCATGGCCACACATGAGGGGTAGCCTTCATACTGGTCATTTGCGAGCATACATCCTAATGGGTACCTCTTCATCTCTTACCATTGGCGAGCACCACATACATAATGGGTATCACTCCATATTTTGAACACATTTATGAGCACAAAATCCTTATAGGATAGCTTCATGGCTACACATGAATGGCAACCTCCATCTCAATCATTTGTAAGCATATATCCTTATAGGATCCTGCTCATTTTCTTTTGTTTTTTGCTTGGTCTATGATAGTTTGATCACATTAACTTTTTTTACAATCTACACTGATTCAAACATCATATTCCAAGCACCCTTTTGCTTTATTGACCTTCTCCATATTATATTTATTCTTCTCATTATTTATTTCTTATTTTACTTCTTTATTTTTCTTATTTTTTCCTTCTCTTTCTCAAAATTGCACTCGATCTCTATAGGGCACGATTTCTCTCTATGTCAAAATCATGGTTCATCTTTATAGGGTGCAATTTAGGCTAGAGGTGTGTTTTATCCTTCTTTAATTATTCTATTTTATCTAGAGCTCTTCTTCTCTTCTTCACATGGTGAAAATTAATTAGGGTTTTCACCCTTTTTGCCCTTTATTATCCTTTTTTTCTTTTTCTCTCTCCTCTTTGGCACCCTTTTTTGTTGTCTTTCGCTTTGTTTTCTTCCAAGTCAGTTATTTTGAGTTTCTTCTATAATTTGATATTCCTTTTAAAAATTAAGGGGTCACCCTAAACTAAGAGGTATTAATATCTCTAATACCTCATTTTGCATGTAAAATATTTAAGTGTATGAAATAGCACTATTTTTGCACCACCCCTTTCTCCTAAACTAGGTACCCTTTTTGTGTTCACCGTCTCTCACCCATAAGCATCTACATATTTATTTTATGCATTTATTATGCCATAAATGCATCAAAGAGAGGGAAAAACGTAGACGTGGAAAATTAACCCACCTAAGTGATTCAATCTCCCTAGAACCCTAGATGAGGCCCCAAAACCTGTCTAGGAACAAGTTTGGGTCTCGTACCCCTTTGTTCATCCCTTTTTTCCTAGCTTTTCTAAAATAATGGTCAGCCCTAATAGGGTATGATTTTGGTAAGTTAGGATTTCCTATTAGAAAACACTATTCTTTTGGGCCAACTCTCAGGATGTCAACCCTCCCTTAAGCTTTTCTACTCTTTTGCCCTCCAAACCTATTACAATAGAGGGTTTGGATCCTCTTTTTCATAGAGAGATTTTTTCCTAAGTTATTTCTAGCTAATTATTTTTCCTGGAAAGTTCTTTTGGCAAGCAAGTCTTCTAACAAGATCAAGTGTTCTCTAGTGTTCTATTATTGCTCTATTGTTGATTTGTTGCTCTTGGTGGACAAGTGTGGGAGCCTTGAGGAGGAATCTACCATTTTGTGGAGGACTTCATCCTTTTATTTGTTATTTCACTACCACCAAGTTTATTATTCTATTATGTTACTTCTAAAATCATTTATTCTATATTTTGTGCTTTGAAATTCACATCCATTCATCATTTTGCTCTTTTATCCCAAAATCATGATCACCCCTTATAGGGAGTGATTTTGATAGAACCTAAAATTATGGATGCTCCTTATGGGTCATAATTTTGGCTTCACTAGGTTTGGGGGTAAGGTTTTCATTCCCAAATCCTCATTTTCATTTGCATTCTTCATATAGGTCATAATACTACTGTTTGCACTCTATTTTTTGCACTGTTTCATTTCATTACATCTTGCCTTATCTATTTCCAAAAATATCAACAATCACTTTTGCTTTTGAACGATTGGCTAAAAGGACCAAGAATCTAATCATAGAAGGAGATTCACTCAATCCTATCAACATGATTATTGAAAACCAAAATCTATTTTGGACTATTTAAAATTTTATAATTGAAGCTGGGAGAATGATTTAAAATTTAGAAGTCCAATTCAAGCACCGGTTCAGGGAAGGTAACAAAGTTGTGAAATTCCTGGCTAATCAATGTCTTATACAGCAATATCTTCACATTTGGAAAAGTAATATCCCAAATGGCCTTATATATTTGGAAAATGAATTTAGCAAAAGGTCAAACTCAAGTTAGAATACTTAGGGTAGGTGGTTGGAACCCTCCCCATTGGATGTTGCTTTTTGAATATTTTGGTCAGGCCTGCATGCCCAATTTTTTTATCTCTATTTATCCATGCAGGCCTGCGTACCTAGATTTTATATCTACTTGTCTTATGTGTCTAGGTTTGTTCAACTAGTATATGTTGGTCTAGATGTAGGTAGTTGTGTCCAAGGGTTGGTTGGCTTTAATTTTTGAAGTGTCCTCAGTCTCCTAGTGGTTGGAGATTAGCTTCTTTTTGTTATTTTGGAGGTCCTTTCAAAAATCCTTTTGTCCAACTAATAAAAAAGAGTTCCAAAAATATTATGGCATTATATCTCTCTCCCTTAGGGCTAGACCTAAGATCTTATATATCTTGTTCTATATGGTGTCTTACTCTGCATAATTAATCTTATTCTTGGATGTCCTTGGATTCACACGATGAAGGTTATCCCTTCTAATTTTCATAAATATTTGAAGTTCAAATTCAAAGATCAACTTGTCACCAATCTAGGCAACCCTCATCCATTTCAATATTGTTCAATGGTTGGGAAAGCTCAATATAATCTCAATTTATGTCCATAATTTTCTTCATATCATATCACCAAGCAACTTGAAAATCTAAAGGTGAGTGAGGAGCCACTAATCAAAGTTTCATCATAGGATTAAATCAATTATTTTCTTCACAAACCTCTTCTAGATATTTCCAAGATAACACCTTCACCAAGGACTATGATTTTACCCTATAATAACGGTACATTTGTACACATTGGCACATGTATCTTTGTCTTCATAGGAGTCTCTCTCAAAGAAAAGATCTATGGTAGCAACCCTCTTCATGTAGAGTGTTATTTTACCCATTGTTACTTATCCAATGATCACCCACTTCCCAAGAAAATCCTATCTAGTATAGGATATATAGATAAAGGTTTGAGGCCATGATAGAAAGGTATTCAAGAGCTTTTGGAAGTTGAGATTTGGTTTGAGAGATGTGACGTAGGCTACATCCCTAATTAAAACCAATCTTTACCCTTTGATAATGATGATCACCTTATTACTTATGCTAAATATTTAGATCATCAAGGATTGGAGTGGAGTGATGAAGATGAGGGTCCACCTTATCTCTCAAATATTCTATTTTACAAATGGTAACTTTTGTGCATCATGATTTTAGTGTGACCCCAGAGGAGTACACTAAAGGGGATACCCCTTGTGATAGAGATCATGACGATATCCTCCAGAAAAACTTCTTCTTTGATGAGTCAATCCCTTGTATCGATCATGATAATTTTTTTAGCTCTCAAGGGGATCTTGTTCCTCTATCTCATAGAGACCTTGTGAACTTAGGGGTCTCTCCCCATTTTATGAAGAAGGATGGCATAGTAAAAATTTATAACAACTTTTGTGCAACAACTCCTAGAGAATATGTTTTGGATGATCCTATTTGTGGTATGAGTTATGAAGGTATCCTCTATAATAGCCCTTTCTTATATGGGTCAGTTCCTTGCATTACCATAATTTTTGTTAAGATAGGTGAAACAATAAGAATTTCTACCAGCTTTAAGACTTAAAGCACCAATAAATATAAAAGAAAAACAAAAATAAAATAAAAGAAAAACAAAAATACTATGCATGACTTTGCATTCTCATTTAGCCTAGTTTGCATCCGGTTTGCTTGTTCATGATGCATGATTGCCTATCATATTTTTCATTTTTTTTCCTAACATTTTATTCCATTTGCATTTTTACTTTTCATATCATGGTTGCTTGACCATATTTGCATTATTGCTTGATCATATAGATTTTGGGGGACTTTATGAGGATGGCAAATGATGACACCTAGTTAGGTCTTAACTCACATACATTACACTCATAATAGGGCTTTTGCGCCTAGAAAATCCCCAACCTAGGACTGTTTTCATGCATTATTCATCATTGCATTTTCTTATATAATCTCTTATTCTCTTTTCTACTTTTATATACCTTGACCTTGAAAGTATAACATGTTCATGAAATTTCTCTCTAAGTCAAGGGATATAGTTCTTCTACTATACATACTTTGTACTAGAAATTTTTAATCATTTCTTATCCTCCCTAAGACAAAGTATGTACGTTACTTCTTATTTCTACTTTTGTTTTTTTTTCCTTTGCTTTGTTCATACTCTCCCCTTCTTAATTTTTCACCTGTTAAGGGGTCCTTGTGGGATAGGATATATACCACATGACTATAATTTATGATACTCATATTACCATTGAATATATTATGCACACCTCTTAGATCTTTAAATTTCACTAAAAATGTACACACACACTATCATTTATTTCTTGTTTCCCTCTATATTTTACCTCTTTCTTTTAACACACACACACTCACCTTGCAATTCCCTCTGCTCATTAATCCTTTGCACACTCCACAACCTCTTAGTTATTAATCATTTTGGAAAAATTAGTTACATATATTCAACCCATATAGGATAGGCTTCATGGCCACACATGAGGGGTAGCCTTCATACTGGTCATTTGTGAGCATACATCCTAATGGGTACCTCTTCATCTCTTACCATTGGCAAGCACCACATACATAATGGGTATCACTCCATATTTTGAACACATTTGTGAGCACAACACCCTTATAGGATAGCTTCATGGCTATGCATGAATGGCAACCTCCATCTCAATCATTTGTAAGCATATATCCTTACAAGATCCTGCTCATTTTCTTTTATTTTTTGCTTGGTCTATGATCATTTGATCACATTAATTATTTTTACAATCTACGCTGATTCAAGCATCATATTCCAAGTACCCTTTTGCTTTATTGACCTTATCCATATTCTATTTCTTCTTCTCATTATTTATTTCTTATTTTCCTTCTTTCTTTTTCTTATTTTTTCCTTCTCTTTCTCAAAATTGCACTCGATCTCTATAGGGCACGATTTCTCTCTATGTCGAAATCATGGTTCATCTTTATAGGGTGCAATTTAGGCTAGAGGTGTGTTTTATCCTTATTTAATTATTCTCTTTTATCTAGATATCTTCTTCTCTTCTTCGCATGGTGAAAATTAATTAGGGTTTTCACCCTTTTTGCCTTTTATTATCCTTTTTTTTCTTTTTCTCTCTTCTCTTTGGCACCCTTTTTTGTTGTCTTTCACTTTTTTTTCCTCCAAGTCAGTCATTTTGAGTTTCTTCTAGAATTTGATATTCCTTTTAAAAATTAAGGGGGCACCCTAAACTAAGAGGTATTAATATCTCTAATACCTCATTTTGCATGTAAAATATTTAAGTGTATGAAATAGCACTATTTTTGCACCACCTATTTCTTCTAAACTAGGTACCCCTTTTTGTGTTCACCGTCTCTCACCCATAAGCATCTACATATTTATTTTATGCATTTATTATGACATAAATGCATCAAAGAGAGGGAAAAATGTAGACATGGAAAATTGACCCACCTAAGTGAGTCAATCTCCCTAGAACCCTAGATGAGGCCCCAAAACTTGTCTAGGAACAAGTTTGGGTCTCGTACCCCTTTGCTCATCCCTTTTTTCCTAGATTTTCTAAAATAATGGTTGGCCCTAATAGGGTATGATTTTGGTAAGTTAGGATTTCCTATTAGAAAACACTATTATTTTGGACCAACTCTCAAGATGTCAACCCTCCCTTAGGCTTTTCCACTCTTTTGCCCTCCAAACCTATTACAATAGAGGGTTTGGATCCTCTTTTTCATAGAGAGATTTTTTCCTAAGTGATTTCTAGCTAATTATTTTTCCTAGAAAGTTCTTTTGGCAAGCAAGTCTTCTAACAAGATCAAGTGTTCTCTAGTGTTCTATTATTGCTCTATTGACAATTCGTTGCTCTTGGTGGGCAAGTGTAGGAGCCTTAAGGAGACATCTTCCATTTTGTGGAGGAATTAATCCTTTTATTTTTTCTTTCACTACCACTAAGTTTATTATTCTATTATGCTACTTCTAAAATCATTTATTCTATATTTTGTGCTTTGAAATTCACATCCATTCATCATTTTGCTCTTCTATCCAAAAATCATGATCACCCCTTATAGGTAGTGATTTTGATAGAACCTAAAATTATGGATGCTCCTTATAGGTCATAATTTTGGCTTCACTAGGTTTGGGGGTAAGTTTTCACTCCCAAATCCTCAGTTTCATTTGCATTCTTCATATAGGTCATAATACTACCGTTTGCACTCTATTTTTTGCACTGTTTCATTTCATTACATCTTGCCTTATCTGTTTCCAAAAATGTCAAAAATCACTTTTGATTTTGAATGATTGGCTAAAAGGACCAAGGGAGATTGAATGCTACACATCTAAGCTTAGTATTACAATGGCCTAAGCAAGCCTCCAAATGTTGATCAAATTTTCAATAATTTTGTGAAACTATTTTACAAGTTTTGAAGCTCCTTGGATATTTTGGATGAAATTAAAATCTAATGTCAATCATCAGATTATATAAGTTCTCTAATTTAATATTCTTAGGCTATTTGTTTTATTTTTTTCCATTTATATTCAAAACCTAGATCTTAAAAAAAAGAGAAAATAGTTTGAACATATTTTAGGTATTTGAAGAATAAAGCATATAGTGTGCATTCTAGGGTTAATTTTGTTTGTGAATTATTTTTAAAACCCTTATGGAAAAGAAAAGAGTTTAATTTTATTGCAAGTTAGGATTTTAGTGATCATTCAAAATTAAGAATCATACTAGGGTTATTCCTTGTTTACTTGTAGTAATTGTTTACCTTGCATTGTTCTTTTATTTATTAGTGTAGATTTTAGAGAGGCTAAACATAGGTGATTGCTTTAATATATACATTAAACATACCCACCCCAAACTTGATGCGAGTCCTAAAACTATTTCTAGTCAACCCTTTGATCCCCAATCCCCTAATTTTAGATAATATACACACCCACATAGTCATCTTGGATCCCAACATATCCAGTTGAGAATCGTACTTAACATGGTAGTTTTCCCCCTCTACACCTCTGCATGAATTTTTATGAGCTTCACTAAGAGCTAACTGGGCTTCATAAAAGTTAAGACACCATAAGAGGATGCCTTCAAAATAATTTTTATATAAAGTCTTTACAATTATAATGAATCGAAATTACACTGATTATGATCTAAACCATCAAGAATCAAACAATCCTTAAGAAAATTATAGATGTCATTATACCATGTCTAAAATGGGGAATCTTCGATGGTGAAACATCTAATGAGACAAGACTAGAACTAAGTGAACGAGTTCCTAGATTTGTCTAATGATAATCAATGCCTGATCATCTTCCAACTCCAATAAAAACAAGGATGCAATAGTAGCCATGGCATCCACATGGTGGTTGGAGGATCTAGAGATAAACTGTAAGGTCACTCAATCAAATATGAACAAAGTCTTAGTGAAAATATCTTTGTAATTTTTTAGCTTAGAATAGCATGTAGTATCTTAAGAAAGAAAAATCATAGCAAGGCAAAGCTTCTCTAAGAGAGTGTACCAAGTTTCATAGCAAACCAAGGTTCAACTGATATAATAGATAACTTGCTCTTTGTTTTGATCATCATGTTGAGCCAAAAAGACCCCCAAAGTGTGAGCTATGACTGCTATGTAAAGTATCAAATGATTATTTGTTCTAGGGGGAACTAAGATAGGTGGGGAAGTGATATACCGTTTGAGTTCATCAAAAGCTTTTTGAAACTTGAAATCCCACTAGAACATGACATATTTCTTAAGAAGCTTAAGAAAGGGTTGACACTTATCGACTAACTGTATTATGAACTAATAAATATCTTGAATTTTACCATTCAAAATACTCAAATTTGTTAGGATATGAGTAGGAGGCATATTAATGATAGCCACTATCTTAGCAGGGTCTACTTTGATGTATCACCTAGAGACGATAAAACCTATAACTTTCCAGATGTGACTTCAACCACACACTTGGAGGGCTTAAGATGATCCCTAAACTACTAAAGCCTTTTGAAGAGTAACCTTATATCATGAACATGATACTTTTGATGTATGGAATGACCTAGGAGATCATCCACATAGTCCTTTAGAATATCATGCATCATGTCATGAAAAAAATAAGTCATAGCCCTTTCATATGTGGCACTAGTATTTTTAAAGACAAAAGGCATAACTTTATAATATAAGGCACCCCATGGAGTAATGAAAGTTGTCTTGGCTTTGTCCTTAGGTGTAACCATGATCTGATTGTATCCTAAAAAACATCCATGAGAAAATGCATTTCATATTTGGTAGTGAAATCATATCTATGATGGGGAGAGGAAAATCAGCCTTAGGACATGCTAATTTAATATCCCTAAATCTAGTACATATTCTTGATATTCCTACCTTTTTATCCATAGGAATGATGTTCAAGATCCAATCATAATAGTTGATAGTTTTTATGAAATCGATGTCAAGGATTTTTTGGAGCTCCTCCTTGATCAAAATGGTGACCTTAGAATGCATATTTCTAAGTTTTTGCTTAACAACATTAGCACTAGGTTTGACTACCAAATGATGCATAACAATGGAGGGATCAAGCCCTAGCATGTCAACATATGACCAAACAAAAATATTATGAAATTATTTCAAAAAATTTGTGAGTTGCTCTTGCTCATCTATGGACAAGGATTTACCTATATTAAGGATTCTATGGCTCTCTTTAGGACCTATGTTAACATTTATGGCCTCCTAAATGAGAATATGAGACTCATCCTCATAAGGATATAGGGTGAGGATCACTCCTAGTTGCTTAAGGTCCTTGGAAGACATAGAATAAAAATCCTCTTGAGAACTAGAAGACTCAACATGCGCAACACAAGGGACTAACCCATCAAAGAAGGAGTTATTTTGAAGGATATCCTCATGATACATGTCACAAAGAGTATTCTCTTTAAAATGCTCCCCTGGGATCACAACTAACTTAGGATGCACCAAAGTTGCCACATTGCAAAATAGAATATCAATGGGATAAGGTGGTCCCTCATCCTCATCACTCCACTCCAAGCCTTGATGATCCAAATATTTAGCATAAGTAATAAGGTGATCATCATCATAAAATAGTAAAGTTTGGTTTTTATTGGGTATGTAGCCTATGCCACATATCCTAGGTCAAAAATAAACTTCCAAAGGCTCTTTAATGTCTTTCTGTTGTGGTCCTAAACCTTTACCTATATATCCCATACTAGATAGGATTTTCTTGGGAAGTGCGTAATCATTGGATGGGTAACAATGGGTAAAATAATACTCTATAGGAATAGGGTTGCTACCATGAGTCTTTCTTTGAGGGATATACCCATAAAGATAAAGGTACACATGATAATGTGTACTACTTCACACTTCTTATGAGGTAAACCCATAGTCCTCATTGAAGGTGGTAGCTTGGCTAAATCTATAAGAGGCTCCTAAAGAAACAGATTGATTTGATCTTGTGATGAAACATTTATTAATGGTTCCTCACTTACCTTTAAATTTTCAAGTTGCTTGGCAACATAATATGAGGAATTTGATGGACATAAATTAATACTAGATTGAGCTTGCTCAACCATTGAACAATATTTGAATGGATGAGGATCACCCATAATGGTGACAAGTTGATCTTTGAATTCAAACTTCAAATATTGATGAAGAGTAGAAGGGATAGCCCTCATTGTATGAATCCAAGGGCATCCAAGAAGGATATTAAAATATGTGAGGTAAGGTACCACATAGAACAAGGTGTCTAAGATCTTAGGTCCAACCCTAAGGGGGAGGGATACGATGTCACAGGACTCTTGGGACTCATTGTTAAAAGCTTTGATAATGACATTGAATTTAATTAAATCTTCACATTTTAATCCAAAATTTTATAAAAATCAATAAGCTCATAGATTGAGGGACGAACCATTATATATCAAGATTTGCTTGATAAATATTTTCCCAATAAATCCAGTGATGTAGAGGGATGAATACCCTCGCAAGTTTGAGAAAGAAATATCATCTCCAAAAATATGATATGATGTATCCCAAGGGAACCTACATAATTAGCTATAACATTAGGGGAAATGTCTTAAGGGACAAATTGTTGACTTAGAAGCTTCAACAAAGCTTCCCTATGAATAGGAGAAGTTTGTAAAAGTTCTAATAGGGAAATCTTGGTTAGGGTACTAGCTAACTATTTTTGAATATCAAAGGAGACTTTAGGTTGTGGCTTTAACACTAAAGGTGGGTTTTATATTCTTGTGCTCCTTTTTGGGTATTCTTCAAAAATAAGGGTGGTTTTGAAGGTTGATTGGATGTAGAACTCATCTCCTAATAAGATCGTTGAGTCATTTGAGCCTAATATTTTTGCCTTGTGGTGTTCACTATCATACCAACCATGTTATTTTAGGGAGGTGGCACATTATAATATGACACTTTATTAGTTGCCTATTGCCCATGATTAGGTAGGGTGTCTTGGAATATCCCCATGTCTTGATTAGTTGTGGGTGCTTGTTGAGTAGGAGGTTGATTTTTTTTTGGAGGATTAGGTTGAGGACCCTCTATAACAAGGTGACCTACATCAATTACATCTTAAACCACATTTTTTAACTTATTTCATGAATTTGTCATTTTTCCCAACACTCTATGATACTCAATGTTTACTAGGATTATACCAATTAGCCATGGTATTGGGTTGCCTTATGGGAGGCAATTCAATGATGTTGGCTTCCAAAAGTTGCTTTAGAACCATCATCATAGGTGTGTTGAATATTGTGAAATTTCTTGATGAGGATTTTTGAGGTTAGATAAGCACTATATTTTGTAGGGTGTTAATAACATTATTAACATGCCTACTATCTATGATCTCATCACTGACTATATGCTTGTTCTTATATTGAGTTTTTGTGGTCCTATATTCCTCTTTCTTTGGATTAATTTGACCTCTTCAAATAAGGGCTTGCTCTACCCTTCTTTCCAGATCTATTTCTTGGTCAAAAAAGGTGATGGTTATTATTTCCAATTCATAAGATATTTGCTCTTGTAAATTTCTAATGAAAATATCTACCATGTCTCAAGGAGGTAAAGTATATCTCAATCGTCCAACTAAACTTATCCAATGAAATAAGAATTCCAAAAACCTTTAATATTTACCTTGTTTCAACATATAAACATCTTTCATAGTCACATTTTTCTCAATATAAGCTCTGATTTGTTGAACGAACAATTCTTCTATCTCTTAAAAATTCCTTAGAGAATGATAGGGCAATTGATAATACCATTCCAATGCCATACCACAAAGGATCTTAGGGAACATCTTTAGCAACAACATGCCATCATATATAATATCATGGCATGTTGTCCTAAAAATTCTTAAGTGTTCAATTGGGTTCTCTATTCCTTATAAATAGGTAAAATTAACATTAGAAAATGTTTAGGGTAGGGCCTAGAAGCAACAACAGGTCTAAGGATTGATTACACATTTCCTTATAACTATAGGTGAAACTTGGAGGTTGAATAATATCTACTCTTGAAACTAATTGTTTCACCACATTTGTAAAACTTTGCACATCAGGATTGTTGTTGTACAACACCCTTAGGTTCCCTAAGGGAGGGTTATAGGTAGGCTATTGAAAGGAAACTTGGATAATGTTGGAGGCATTGACACTATTATGGTATGGATTATGATATGTGTTATCTTTCTATGAAGGATAAATATAATTTTATGGAATAGAAGCATGAATGTTGAGATAAATATAATGAGGAAATTGAACATAATCTCGAGATACACTACTAGTTGAAGGGACTTGTGGAATTCTTCAAACATTGGTGGTCACAGTAGTAGCATATGTGGGTTTATGAAAAGGAAACATGATGTGAAGATTAAAAAAATGGATTGTTGTGAATATTTTAAGGAGAAATGGTTGAAGGATGATATATCCCAATCCTTTCAAGGTGGGATTCTTCATCCATAGCCTTAATCAAAGCCTCCCAATGGAGTTTTATAAAACCCTAAATGTGATCATATGATTGAAAGGTGAGGTCTCTATTGGCTCCCTCAAGAGGATCAAGTTCAACCTTAGTTTCTACATGTTCTTTCTCTTCATCATCTAGATTAGGATTCTCTCTATCAGTCTAATTTATTAGCTTTTGATATAATATGCAAAGGGAGATAACAATCACGAGATGCAAAATAATATGAAATAAAGTAAATCTGCTAGAAGACTGAGACATACAATAAATAGAAATAATATAAATTAATACAATGTAGCTATGGAGAAAGTGAACACTCCATTAATAAAGCTATTGGACTACATTGCACCCATCACCATTGGATGGTGATCCACACAAAACTTTACAACCTATGAAGATGCTCTAAGATACTATGTCCCCAAATCTTCTCTATATCTATATGACAATGAGGCCTTACTTATATAGGAAAAATAGGTTACTTGGACAACATTTGATCTAGTTGTACAAAGGACACCTTGCACATTTACAACTTGCACATTGACACTTGTGCTTTTATTACATTACATGAAGTAACTAGATAAATTTCCCCTAAAGTAATCTAATGTTCTAAGTATGTACAAGATACATTTACATAGCCCAAATGATGGAATATAATCTATTTCTAACACCCCTTGTATTACATTATTTGGGTATTGAATATTTTTAGTCTTCAATATGGATCTTCATCTATTAGATGATGTTTGTTTTGTTTAGAGTAGTCTTAATATGGTTCTTTTCCCACTACCTCAGTCTTCATGTCATGGCTTCTTGTATCTTTCCATTCTTTATTCCTTGATGTCAATTGTCTTTGATGGACCATTGATCTCATGATAGTGCATGCCTTGAGTGGATCTAATTTGACCCTTATTACTTCCTTTACACATTTGGAAGACATATTTCTCTATCCTTCATAAGTATCAACCTTGAGCTCAATGTTAGTAGATCCATCCGGAATAAGTTCTTGAAGATAACCATTTATTATTTGAAGTAATATTCTTTCATAGTTTTTATAGTAGTTGTTTTGGAAGTGACAGTAGAAATATGAGTGATTTATCCCATCACAATATTTGCATGGATGAAAACTCCAATAATTGATTTTTTCATGACCATATTGATTGCAATGAGTGCACAATAAATATGATCTAGCAATTTTGTATTTTATCTTAGGAATATCATATTTGTCTATCTCCTTGATAAGACCTTCCAACCATATGTGCATGATTGAAGCTATTCCATAATTTCTTTTTTGTATAAAGACTTGTTGATCATTCTTTTCCTATTTTTGATCATTAGACTCATTGAATGAATCATCATAGTTGTTAATTTTAGAACTTATTTTGCATTGTATTGGTTCTTCCTTTTATTTTCCCTTTACATCATTGTAATCCATCAAGTTTTTAATCCATATTGGTATTTTCTTTATTCCACTTAGCATGTTAGTAGTCATTTGTATAACATGAATTCTTTGAGAAAGAGTAGTCTACTTTATGGCTCCCTATATTAGGATATATGAATCCTAATTGAAGTATATAAGCTTGATTTGATGAAAACTTTAGTAATATTTTAGATTTGTAGGCTTCCTTATGTCTCCCTAGTAATGAGAGTATTGTTGTGACTATCGCACAACTCGCACCAAAATTGGGGACCCACCTTTAATTTTTGTGTTTGGGTGTTTTCATTTCGTTTGGATGGGCTAGCATGTTGCATGGTATAGTTTTTGTTAATTGGTTAGCAGTTTTTAGTCGATGACTTTTTATTGTCATTTTTCTATCGATGACTTTTTGTCACCATTTTTCTGTCGATGACTTTTTATCATTAGTTTTTTATCAATGATATTTTTATCATCAAATTGTTGTCGACGATTTTTTATTGTCAAATTATTGTCAATGATTTTTCATCGTCAGTTTCTTGTCGATGATATTTTTATCATCATTTTGTTGTTGAAAATTTTTTTATTGTCAAATTTGTGGTCGACGATTTTTATCATCATTTTATGGTTGACGATTTTTATCGTTATTTTTTAGTTTTTTGGTTGGTAAGCAATTTGTTATTGTTAAATCTTGTGTTTTAATAAAGTTGTTGAAATAAGGAAATTTAATTCTTCAAACATAAAATATAAGTTTATATTTATATTTTCATGTATATAAACTTATAAAAATAAAAAAATAAATAAATAAAAAATATAATAATAAAGATAATAAAAAAAAGGAAGAGCAACATATAAAAATAAAATAGAATAAAAGGAATTTCCTCTTTTTTTTATCGTTATCCATGTATAGGGTATATTAATAGGGTTTAAATATTATGTTAGTATGGGATATATTAATAGGGTTTAAATATTATGTTGTTGATGCATGGTGTTTGCAGGGTCTAAAAGACACGATGCAGATGATGTAGCTTGCGATAACAGTATCGAGGATAAAAAATGATAGCGATGATAACCCAAAGCCCGTGTGGAATGCAAACATCAAGGTGGAAAAGATATCGATGTTGATTATCATGGACAATGTGACTTAAGATGAAGACGGTGGCATGGCAATGAGTTATGCAGTGAATGCATCGTGAGCACTGGGATATTTCAAACAATGATGAGGGCCTACACTGTGATGTTGCACAACACCGATCTCGGTGAAATATCTTATTTGAATTGCAAAGAAAGTGGGAATGTGGTGTCGGTTATAATAGCATTTGGTCCATGGCATTCAACGATGGTAGCAATGTCAAAGAATTATTTTAGGGTCGAGTGGCAATCAATAGGAATAGCGGTGGCAAAAGAACACATGAAGACAACTATTGTCAATACCCATACACCTCGACAGTGTCATGGAGTCCCTATCATTGCTAAACCCTAGATGAAGTGCATAGGTATTCAAAGTCCACGTAGGAGGGTAATGCCATCATGGTAGTTTTGGTATCACTATGGCACAATGATTTAAAAGTAGTCATCAAGACTTAAAAGGAGAAGCACTGGTCATCTAAACCAAAGTAGGATTATCTGGATGATGTTCGATGAGTTTCCATCAGTGCATGAATTGAGAAGCTTTTCATGGTAGAAATACTGGCTGTAAGATGCTATGACATGAATCAAAATGAATCACGATGGAAGCGATCATTTTTATCGAAAGGTCATCAACGACAAGGTGGATGCAAATCAGCTATGGAGCAAAGGCTTTGGTAAGATAAGTATCATCAAAGACCAGGAGGAGATGTCGTGTAGATGTCATGTAGATACAACGTGGCACCTGGATATGATGGGGCTCAGGATGAAGTGATAGATGTCACCCATGTGGACAAATATGTGGAGTCAAGAAAGCTTCGATGAATATCATCTTATGGGCGAAACATGGTGTAGAGCAATATTTTTTAGATGAATCTAGAGGTGATTGCTGTAGATGGGAATAATGCATGAGGAAACATGCGCTAGAAGTCAAAGGTGAAGATCACCACTCACACTGGTAGCCATCACTATGGTTTACAAAATTTTCCACGTAGATGGTATTAAAATGATGCCAATAATATTTGTAAGATATTATGGCTCTAGCTTGTATCAGGGACAAGAAGGTGACACTATGGCAAATATGTATATGGGCCCATGTGATCAGAGGGTTCATTTTATTTTATGAATTAATTTCACACCACGTGGCCACAATAGCCAAGGATCAATTGGTAATTCCATGATGCATAGCAGGGTGTGAGACGTCTCGACATAATAGTTTTCCTCGATGCTAGGCAGTGATACGATGATGAACCAGGGAAATATTGGATCTGATACGGTAATAAATAGCATTTAGGAGAGCATTTCGGGTGCTGTCCAATCAACGCCAACTCCCTACATCTAGAAAATTTCATGGCAAGGAAATAATGACTGTTCATTGGCATAATGGATATCATTATTGAAAAAAAATGGATGCATGGCTCGTAACTGCCAATGTAGAAGAACCATCATTGGAGGTTTCAAATGACACAACATATTGTAAAATATGGGTACATTATCGACAGTGTCATCACATATGATGGGATGATTCCCTTTGAAATGTTTTATTTAATTTTATGGACATATGACCAATTAGCCTTCACAAAGGGTTATGGAAGGCGTTTTGTTAAAACATGCCCTCTTGTTTATGTCACAAAAATATTTGAAGCCAAATGAGGGAGGATAAGAACCAACAGGGAAATGAAACGAATAGCCAAACAAAAAAATGGAAGATTTTTAATTTGAAATGAAACAAAATATTTTTTTTGAAAGCTTTAAATATTCAGTGAAGGAATAAGAGCTGGTTTTTTTGGAAAACCAGAGACATGCTGCTGAGATATGAATGTAAAAATGGAAACATCATTTTTAATGCAAGGATTTTTCAGAAATTTGGGCTTTATTAGCAAAATAGGAGGATTTTTGCATGCTTGGATTTAACTATTTTTTATCTTTCCCTTTTCAGATTTCGGATTTATAAGTGATGTTTAATGCATTTTTATGGTTCCATCATGGAATGTTTGAAATCTGGAATTTATTTTCTGTGTCCTAGGAGCTAGCACTTAGTTTATTTCAATTGTGCAAATGCAGGTTTGAATAGACTAGGTTGCATGCAAGAGTTTCTCACATCTTCGGTTTTGTAGGATAGGGTGCCATCAAACTGATAATGCTTTGCATGTTTACATTTTCAGCATTCAAGTTTATTTTCAGATTTTATTTTCTGTTTTTCTAACCCTTCATTTTGCATTTTTTTTAAACTTTGGACATAAAAATAAAAATTAAAAAAAAATAAAATGACAAAAATAATTACATGGGTGCGAAGAATGATATACAATCTTGCATACACAATAGATTCGGACTCATTCCGAGGCCATTTCGATTTTATAAATATTTTTGAAAACTGCTATTTTTAAGGGTTTTTATAATTTTGGAATTTCATTTTTTTACATTTTCAAGGTAAATCAGATTTTTCTGCTTTATGTTTTTATTTGCAAGCATAAATGAGTTTTCCTTCATGAAAATTTCAATTTCATTGAAGGGGGGTTAATTTTATGGCATTTCATAAGCTATCATTTTCGGAGCAATAAATGCACCTTTCTTCATGAAAATTCTGATTTCATTGAAGAGAGGTAATTTATCATTACATCAAAGGTCTTGGTTTTAAAGCATGAAATTATTTCTTCTTAATGAAAATTAATTTCATTAAAGAGGGATAATTCATAATGACATTTTGAGGCCATTATTTTAAAGCAATAAATTGGTGTCTCTTTATGAAAATTAATTTCATCAAAGAGGGACAATTTATTAATGATATCAAAGGCTATCTTTATCTTCATGATAAAAGCTACATTTAATGGATCTTTTCATCATTTTAGATTCACATTCATAGATAGATTTAATCTTCTATTTCATGCTTAAAGTAGGATTTAATGCAAGATAAAACTTGTTTAAAATCTACTTAATAAAGGAAGATAAAATCTACCTTAAAACATTTCAAGATAAAAGGAATTAAGGCACTACATCATGGTCATATGAGGGCCAATTCACATTTGCTTTTCTTAAGTTTTATGAACAATCATTAACATAGCATGGTAAAATGAACCAACACATGCCCCTTGTTAACAGTTACTTGCAATCACTAAGGTGTTCCTAGCATTTAATTGATATATCTTTATTGAGATTACTAATACACATGTGCAAATGCTAATATAGTGGAGACCTTGGAGAAGTTGTTTTGTTTAACTTCTTTGCAAGAGAGGGTTTTGTGATCAAAATCCTAAGGGAGAGTGTAATTTCACAATTGGGTAAAATTACCACTCAACATTTTGGTGCTAGAAGGAGGGCCTGAATTGGTATTCATTGATCTAACACTTTTGGATTGTTCATACATGAAATAATGTGATTTGGTATAATCATAAGGTTGTGAATTGCTAAATATTTCAAGTTCATTTGATTAGCATCTTTGGCCTCTTTAGCACTCAACACTTTGGGAGCTAGGAGAGCTTGAATTGATTTATTTTATTTCTATTTAGATGCTAAATTGTTCATGTTACTTGAAATATTTATTCAAAGACATTGGTCTTGACTAATGAGATTTTGTTGATCACTTTCATTGATTCTAACATTCTCTATTTGATGATGTGTTAATACTAACCTTTTGGCAAATTTGAGAATGTTCTTTCATGTCATGGTTTAATTGATGCATATCTTTTGGGATGATACTAACATGATGATTCATGTGGTTTACTCATTTGAAATTTTTTAGTCATTTTATGCTTCTTTGCAAGATATTTTTATTTGACTAACAAATTTGGTTCTAAAGTTATTCTTTGAGTTTCACTAATGGCAACATTTGATGTAAGAGTTGATATGATATCTTTAAGAGAAATAATGGTATCTATGTTAGGGGATCATTATAAGTGTTTTCCTATGCCTGGAACACCCCATAAAATTCTTGAAATGTTATTGGAGTTTCTACGATAGTTTAATCAAAATGAGACATGGGGATACATACAAAAATTGCATGTCTACAAGAGCACATTATTTCAATGCCAAATTTTCTATGAGGATGTTGCTTGTAGGTTATTCTCATACATTTTGGATGATAAACCATTCTTTTGGTATGGCCAATTACCCATGGAGGTTAGGACTTCTTGGATCCGACTAGAAGCAGCATATATTTATCATTTTGGTAATCAGGTGGACTTAGATATGTTGCGAAATCAGTTTACCTCTATTCATAAAGAACCTAATGAATCCATGAGTCAATTCAATGAGAGGTTTCATGAGTTGCACTCTCAAATGTG
This sequence comes from Wollemia nobilis, assembly GCA_028583015.1. Classification (NCBI taxonomy): domain Eukaryota; kingdom Viridiplantae; phylum Streptophyta; class Pinopsida; order Araucariales; family Araucariaceae; genus Wollemia; species Wollemia nobilis. The sequence goes on from JAQPPZ010000135.1 coordinate 15,224,504, forward strand.
GGAAAATTTTAACACAACAGAAGAGGAAGCTATTCAAGTATACATGGGAGCCATACACCCCGTACTTGCTACATATTTAAGGAAAAATTTTGATGACCCATCTCTAGATACAATCTATGAGGTCCTAGAAAAGGTAGAACAATGGTGTGTTTCAGAAATGGAAGAAGAGGCACAACATGTTCCCATGAGAGATTGTCCTTCTGGAGTTATTGATGCCAACCTACACCAACCATCTAAGATAGCACCCTCTACTCCAATGATGCCTAAGGTGAATGATCAAGGGGATGAATTTGAATGTCCAAATATTACAACCACCTTAGATATTGTCCAAGAGGAGGTGCAAGTTACCAAGCCAACATCCACCAATGAGGATTGTGTAGATATGGGTTCATTTCTAGAAGTGCATGAATATTCAGATAATGGAGGTGTCCTAAATCTAATTAGTGTTGAGATATGTGATAGGACAAAACCTACCATAGAATTGAATAAAGTGGTTGAATGTGAAATTGAAAGAGAATCAATAAATGAATTTGAAGACATAATAGAATTTCACCACTGGTTCTCGAAAGACACTTTGGATGAGATTGTTGAAATTGATGATCAAGAAAATCCTCATCCTCCAAATTGTGATGAAATTGAATCATGGGTTACAAATGTAGATATTGATCTTGCAAACTTGGATACAAAAAGTAGCCCACTTTTGGAAATCATTGAACCATCTAAGGAAGGTGAAGGTGAATTTGATGAGAAACATGTTGATGAATTGGAAGATGTTGAAGAAGTAGTTGAGCATCACCACTTGATTTTGGAAGATGATTACTATGATTCTTGGAAGAAGTGGGAAGAATACACTCACTCCAAACCTTCTAATGAAACTTTTGTGTCAATTGATATGCAATATGATACAATCATTTTCTCGCATGAGGATATTACAAGTCTTATACAATTTGAGATTGTTTTGGAAGAAGGATTGGAATCTCATCAAATGTTGGAAAAATAAAATGATTCTATTACCGAGGAAAAATAAGAAAAACAATTGATAGATGAATCAAAATATCATGTCACAAATGAAATAGAGTTTCATCCCATGAATTTGGATGACAATTTTTACAATGGTTGGGGAATATATGAAGATGTGTTATTTTCTCACACCCCTATTGATGAAACTTCTATTCCTCTTGATATGCAAGATGTTGAAACTTCTATTTCACATGAAGATATTGCATTTGCAAGAATAGAGAAAGTTCCCAAATTAGATCATGTTGAATATGAATTTATTGAAGATATTGTTGAAATAGAAAGGGAAGAAATGATAAATGTTTCTTATGACTCATCTATTTTGGATGAGGAAGAGGTAAAATCTGCTCTTTCATTTTGGGATATTGAAAATTTGGATACAAATTCACATGATTGTTTTGAGGATTCAAATGAAGAAATACCATTGGTGGTTAACAAGGAATTGGAACCAAATGACAAAGAAGTGGATCTATTTGAAGCAACTCAAATGATTGATCATGGTGATGTGTTACTTGATACACACCTTGACCAACAAGATTTAAGGTTTGAAAAGGATGGGCATATTTTTAATTGGGTGCCTAATTTTGGTATGTTTGATGAACAGGTAATCAATGAATATGAAAGACTACAAGATGATGAAAATGATAAATACCATGAGGTAAAAGAGGGAATTGCAAATCCTCACCAAGCTTTGGTAAATGAAAATATGTAAGAGGTAAAATCTAACCATTTGTGTCCAAACATCCAAGCTTCAGGTGAAGATTTGTATAATCACTCATTGGATTCAAATGTTATTTATGATGAAATGCCATTGGAGGTGAATGAAGAACTAGGGTTGATTTCTACTCACACCTCTAATAAGAATGCTTTGATGAATGAAAAAGAAGTTGATGCACTTGAATTTTTAAATCAAATTCATCAATTGATAATAGAATCTAGGATAAAAATTTATAATGATCCTCATTTAGTAGATATCCTAGATGCTTGTAAATTTTTGCATAAGTTTGATTGGCCTAAAAACATGAATAATGAATTGGCTTTGAAATTTTTAGAAATAGGCTCTTGTTTGTAAAATCTCATGTTTGAAAAAGAAAGCCTAATTCTAAATCAAGAATTGAGTTGTGAAATTGACATCTTAAAGAATAGACAAGAAAGAATTGAAAATCAAATTTTGTCTAATCAATTTAATGATTTGAAGCTCACCCATGGGATCATTAATGGAACTAAATCAAATTGGTGGGGTGAGAGAGGCAAGTTGAAGATTGTTGTATTGTTTGGCATAATCTTGTTTTTGTTGGATTTCTATAAAACTTGGCATGCATATCATGTTATATGTATTTTGAAATGTGCTAGTCATGTTTGGGATCCGGGGAAGTGATAGTTCAAGATTTGCACCATCTTGTACCATATTGTACATTTGTATATAGTTTTGTTCCTTTTGCTTTATGTTTTGTGTTTTGGGTTGTTCCCTTATTTTGAGGTGATGTTTCATGGTCACTAACTTTTGGTCTCTGGATCTTTTGAAGTTCCTTTATTTAGTAGGTTGGAGTACCTGATCTAAAAATTGGTGAACTCGAGAAAAGGGGGATGAGTTATTTGGTGATCATGCTCAGATTTTGGGACTAAAATGGTGGAAAGTGGAACAATGAAAGATTAGCCAAAGCTCCACATGGGACTCACACACATTAAATGGTGTTTCTGGAATTAGGAAGGATGAAGTTATCTTGATTTGCAACCCTAGGCAAAAATCTAAAATGCTTCACTTGTAGGCTGCCTTACCTCAGTGATGCTTGAAGCTTTGCAAGGTTTTTATTTTGAAAAGAAAAATATATGAAAAAAAGAGAAAAAAAAGAGAACAAAAAAAGAGAAAAAAAGAGTAAAAAAAAGAGCGAAAATGAGCATTGAAAAGCTTGATCAAATCAGTCACAAGATCTAGATAAAATCTAATCAGGCTATGGATGTCTGACGGAAGTAGGGCTCTGTCTAGATATAGCTCGGGTAAAAGGAAAGGCTTTGCAAAGCATTGAGCAAACACAAGGGTGAGTTAGATAAACCTCACCGGGGCTATAGATGCCTGACTGGCAGTGGGGCTCTGTCTATAGCCATTTCATTATGAGTGATACTTCATAGCCTAATGTAGAAAGGGATGATGGAATCTGGAGGATTTTTAGAGATGCAAGAATGAATCACTTTTGCACACACTAAGCAAAGGCAGATGGATTAGTTGTTTTTATTTTGAAGTCATTTACCTCCATATTCTTGGACATCGCTAAATGATATTTATTTCATTAATATTATGTGTTCTCATTTCATGTTGGATTCTTACCAAAACTTATTAGGAGCATTTCCTAACAGAGTCACCATTTGTTGTGATTGTCGCACAACTCACCCCAAAATTTAGGACCCACCTTTAATTTTTGTGTTTGGGTGTTTTCATTTCTTTTGGACGGGCTAGCATGTTGCATGGTATAATTTTTTTCAATTGGTTAGCAGTTTTATGTTGATGACTTTTTGTCATCAATTTTCTATCGATGACTTTTTATCATTAGTTTTTTGTCGATGATATTTTTATCGTCAAATTGTTGTCGATGATTTTTTATCGTCAAATTGTTGTCGATGATTTTTTATCGTCAAATTATTGTCGATGATTTTTCATCGTCAATTTCTTGTCCATGATATTTTTATTGTCATTTTTTTGTTGACAATTTTTTATTGTCAAATTTGTGGTTGATGATTTTTATCATCGTTTTATGGTTAATTTTTATTGTCATTTTTCGGTTGGTAAGCAATTTTTATTATTAAATCTTGTTTTTTTAATAAATCTATTGAAATAAGGAGATTTAATTCTTCAAACATAAAATATAAGTTTATATTTATATTTTCATGTAATAAAAAAAAAGTTCATCCAAACCCCATAAGGGGGTGGAGGTCCAAGGTTCAAATCTCGGGCCTCATCGGACTGAATGCTTGTCCCTTTCTTGGTGCTTTCAGTGACGTAAAAGGTTTAAAATGATTGTGGCATGGTGGTTATAGGGGCAGACTATGCGAAGATCTATGTGGCGGCTTCCGGGGCGGACAACGTAGAATACTGTGGCGACCATAAAATCTGGAAAGCCTACCCAAATTCATGGCAGCTACTGATTCCACCATGAAAAAAAAAAAGGAAGAGCAACATATAAAAATAAAAAATAAAAGGAATTTCTCCTTTTCTTTGTTGTTATCCATGTATAGGGTATATCAATAGGTTTTAAATCTTATGTTAGTATGGGGTATATTAATAGGTTTTAAATATTATGTTGTTGATGCATGGTATTCATAGGGTCTGAACAACATGGTGGTGATGGTGTAGCTCATGAGAACAACATTGGGGATGAACAGTGATAGCGACAATGACCCAAAGACCATGTGGAATGTAGATGTCGAGGTGGCAAAGATCTTGACACCAATTATCATGGAGAGCATGACTCAAGATGAATACGATGGCACAACAATGAGTTATGCAGTGAACACATAGTGAGCACTGAGAGATTTCAAAAAGTGACGAGGGCCTACACTGTGATGTTGCACAACACTGATCAAAGTGCTAGACATTGTATGTTGTTTACTTGCTTTGAGGCCCTACTAGAGGCCATAGATGCACGAAATAAAGTGTGCTCATACAAATCATAGTAGTTCATGCATATTTCTAAATATTGAAACATATTTTTACACTTAGGCATGTAGGAAATATTCATTGTTGCTATATGATGCACTTTATGTTACACAAGCTTAAAATGAACACTACACACACACGTCTCATTTAAACATTGGGGATTTGGATTTCATCACCAACCTTCAATTCAGTCTAGTGACATTGGAATTCACCTCCTTCCACTGGTTTACCCCCTAAAGCTTCCTAGAAATAGATTTAGAAACTTATTTATAGTGATACTAAGTTACTTATGCTCAAGATATCTCTCATTGTTGGAACAATCATTGGTTCAGAGTGGAAGAGCTAGGTGAACCCCCCATTGGATCTTTAGAAGTGTACCCTAGCTTCTTTTGAGAAAAATATGTTTGGCATGGGTGTACTTGATTATCACTATGGATGAGTCTTATCATTATTAATCCAAGAAAAATAGTAATAAATTTAAATAACAACACATAAAAACACACCAAACAGTGTAGTCATAATTAAATCGATAATCAAGATAAACATTTGTTTAGTATTGTGTGGCTATTCCTAAATTTCAACTCAAAAGATAAATTCATAGACAACATGGTCAAAATAATAAGTAAGAACCCTCAGTCTGACATCGAGGGAGAGACTAAAGCAACTCATACCCATAGGCAGAGTTGTAGTAACATTGAATGACCTACCCGTAAGACCGTGAGACGTAGCTCCGCAATCCTAAGGGGTGATAACTCAACCCTTGGAGGATCTCATAGAGAAACCCCAAGTAAGGAACCACATCATGTAACAAAGTCTCATAAACAAAAAGAGGCTTCACAACCATCCTCATCAAGGAAACACGAGGAGACCTCAAGGGCCTCCTCTAAACACATAGAAACATCTCAAAGACGAGAGGAAGATTCAAGGACCTCCTCCTCACATGGACATAAAGAAGGTTCTAAAACTCATTCTTCACATAGGGATTATGAGACTGCTACATCTCCATATACATGGAGAAAATATTTCATAAAGCCCTCTTCATCAAGAAAGCAAACAAGAATTGCAACACCTCAAGACTCACAAGAAACATATGAAACAAGGCTCGCCATTGAAGGGCGAATAAAATATAAGAGACCCTTCATGCAAAATGAATTATTCCCATAGACTATGACCTCATAGGAGTGAATGGCACTCCATGGGACCAGCCATGAAAAACAAGACAGCTAGATGGGTTGGATCAGTTTCCTACACGACCAACTCAAAGAACTATAGCTACTGAGAACTCTGCATTTGGAAGCTTATGAACTATGACTTCTAAACACATCTCTTAGTTTTGGGATACCTCAAAGTGACCCCATAGTATATGCCCAGAGTCTAATCATAGGTATGCTCAATAGGACACTAAACAAGTCACATTAGCTAGCAAGAGTACAAGTACAACAAAAACTTCTCAAGGAATCTGTGAGTCAAGACAACAAGAATAGAGTAATATAAACATGAGTCTTCTATAACAGTGCAAACTAACTAAATGAGGTAGTTATAAAATGCATCACATAAGAATCAAGATCTATTGGAAGCTCTCGAATAGGATAAAAAAAGAGAAAGAATCTTGTACCAACATGAGCAACATTTAAGAGAGCAGGTTGAGCGGTTAGCTCTTATCAATTTATAGATAAATGGTGGTGACCACCAAAGAACTAGATGCACTGAAACACCTAAGGAGAGGTGCACTAGACAAGATAGCTCGCAACAAAATCCTCCACCAAACCATGAACGAAATCAAACTAGAGGGGGAAGAGCAAACACAACAAACCAAGATCGCAATCCTGAGTCCCCTCGTAGAAGGGAGGAAAATGGAACAAATAAAATGGATAGAGAGTTACCTCTATTGCCAATGTGGGTAGGTCTACAAGAGGAGGAATTATGTGTATCAAAGGCATTTCAAGAGCTTGCTGAAAATATGAAAACCTTTGAGAAACAAGAGGTAGCTGGGAACTCACCAACATTAAGTAAAATACACAATCAACCATTGTGCCCATCAATCCCTAGCCCCTCATATCCTAAGCACTTTGAGATGCTTAGGTTAGAAAATTTTAAAGGATGAAGAGGATGCACAAGAGCATGTCACCAATTTTATCAATGTATGTTTTCATCTCAAATACAATGACGCTCTCATGCTAAGAAAATTCATAATTATATTTTTTAGGTGTTGCCACTCAATGGTTCAACCAACTACCTAAGCATAGCATAACCAATTTTGAACAACTAGTAAATGTATTCCTAAAACATTTCTCCTTTGGTGCTAAGAAGAAGGTGAACCTTTTAGACCTAGCCAACTTGAAACAATATGATGATGATCTAGTAATGGATTATGGGAATAGATGGAGAAAAGTCATGGTGAAATTATCATTCTCCATTCCCACAAAAGAGATCATTCACATGTTCACCAAAATTTGCTCTAAACACATCTCCCTCTTGCTAAAACTTCATTAGTATCCTTCGTTTGAGGAAGCTTTGGCACAGGCCAAGCTCATCGAAGAAATAAAAGTAGATGAGGGAACCATTAAACTCTAAAACAAAAAGGAGTGGAACAAGAATGGTAAGAATTACAAGTACAAATAGAAGCAGGGCAACCCTACTCTAATAAATCAAGTTATGTTGGCTACACCCAAGGGTGGGGGTGCACAACAACCCCAAAACTATCAAGCACATCCCTCGCTAGCCAATTACGACCAGAGGAACAATCAGGGAAGAACAAAGAATGCAAGCCTCCTCGTTATTTCATGCCTCTAACAGAATCAATGCAATCAATATTTAATAAGTTGAGCGAGGCTAGGAGGATCAGATTTCTTGATATACCACTTATAGATCCCAACCATCCTAAGCCAAAAGGATATAGGGAAGATAAATTTTACCCTTACCATAGGATACCAGGGTATGACATTGAGGCTTGCATTGGTTTTAAGCATCAAGTGCAAAACATTATTAAGGCAGGACAACTCAAAGTTGACAACCCACTGGCTCCTAATAATAGAGACATGGGCATATACAAAAACCCATTTCCCAATCATGATGCGCTTAGAGAGCAAGGGGCCCACATCAATCAGGTTCGAGCTGATATACCTACCCACGGATACCTTGGGATGGTTGAGATTGTTAACATAGCAACAATAACTAGGTTATATGGTCAACCGCAACCACCTGCAACTCCCATAAACATCCCAACCACTCCTAGGCAAAGGAAATACAACCTTCTAGGTCCACCAACGTGACCTATGGTAACTATTTAGAGTAGATTGGAGCAAAACCTACAGACGACTCCAGCTAAGTTATCCATATATGAGCTCATACAATAGTCCCCAAAGCATAGGGAGACCCTAATGGAGATCTTAAGGACAATTGAGCTCCAATCACAAGATGTGAATGCATTCACTCACTTTGTGGGACAAGTACAAGAATGCTAAGAGCCTATAATTTGATTATATGATCATGAGATTAAGGAAGTCCCTGTTGCCTTACCAGACCCTTCGCTAAACATTATAGTGACAATCAACAAATTACCTTTCAAGAGGGTCTTGGTCGATACAGGTTCATCAATAAACATCATCACATCAACTACAATGGAGCACCTCAAGATCCCCAAGTCCAATATCATTCCAAGAGCTTACACATTGAGAGATTTTAATGATGCTTTATGAAATACTATGGGGAGGATAGTCCTACCCATCAGGGTGGGGCACAAGACTATCCCTATGATGTGTCATATCTTGGAAGGAGCCATGCAGTACAACATATTCTTAGGGCATCTTTGTATAAGGGCCATGAAGTGTGTGCCTTCGATCTTGCACCAGTGTGTCAAGTATGTGACGAGAACAAAGTCTATGTGGTTCTAGCCGATGAAGAGCCTTTTAAATACATCAATCAGTTGGACATTCTAGGAGAATTTGTAATCCCTTCTACCCACCTATATGTAGCACCTTCATCCCCAACCACACAAGTGGATAACGAAGACAGAGGGGTAAGAAAAGACCCATGCAATTCAACACCTCTCGATGCTCTCAAAGTATTCAATGCTTCTAAAGTACCATCAACATAAAAAACAAAAGACAATTAGAAGCTAAATGCACCTTTAGTTAAGGAAGAAAGGCCCAAGGAAGTGCCAACTATAGCCATTGCTAAAATGCCAAGTCTTATGGAATAAGAAGATCTTCAAGATCAAGATGAAGATAGTGATTATCACCCTGCTTCACCAGTGTCATCCGTAGGGTCATCTACATCACATGCATCAATACACTTGGCAAGCACAGGCATAGGGGAGTACCTTATGCAAAACATTATCTTTATGCCTATCATTGAGTCTACACAAGACATGGGAAGGCCTAAGGACTTGAGATCGCCAATGGGAATAGTGGTTCCACTTGGAATCCCTCTCAACCAAACTAATTTTGTCTATGCCAACCTAGAATGCGCCCATAAGTCTTCAAAAATAGAATATGATAGTGATGAATTATTCATGGTCAATGTTCATTACCTCTCTAACCCTGAGTTTGGTCTAAGTTACTTTGAGCATTGCCATTGGCATGGCTATGGCCTTGGTATATATGAGCAGGGGCGCAGGCGACCATACGAGCCATAATATCATCTTCTCTCTGATATATTTGGCTTAGGCTATTATATCGAAGGTCGATATGACTCTCTTACGATGGAATTGGACAAATTAATCTTAGGGTTAGGAGAAGACATTGATTTTATTCCTTATCACTCCCTAAGAACAAGAAATTTGAGCAACAGACAAGTGGCCATGATAAACATACCACCACCAAAAATTTATCATACAAACATCTCAATTGATTCCACCCCAATAGGGTACAACTTGTGGGATGAGGAGAATGGATATGAAGTAAGTGATGACGAGGCACAACTTGGATTAGCCTACCAGGGACCTCACTATTTACAAATATTTACATGGTCCATCCACGATGAGAGTGGGTATACATCAGAGGAAAGTAACTATGAATCAAAAGACTCAACAGAAGTAGCCTACTTAGGCCTAGGCCATCATCCCCTGACTTTGGGGCAAGAGACAAATGCAAATGGATTCTTCATAAGTGAAAAAGAATATGAAGATGAAATAAATATGGACTACTTAGGGCCCTTGTCTTAGGGCCATATACCAATGCTAACGGTTTCTAGATAAGTGATGATGACTTTGATTATGATACCGAGATGGCTTATCTTGGGCCTCACCACTTGCGACAAGTTAACAAGCTAGTGGAGAGAGAGACGACACTTTGTACCATATACCCCCATCTACAATTTTTGGGGAAACCTATTGACCTAGCTACCATTCATCGGATGGTCAATCTCTCTTCATCGACATTCAAAGAACAATTAGAGCCCAATGATCCTATTGTCCACCATGCTCATGGGCCAGAAACATAAATTTCCATTCCTCCACAACCTCATCGTGAGCATGGAAGGGAAACCCCTGAGATAAGATTACAACCATGTGGTCCTAGAGATTTCATTCCATCCATCAATATGATCTCCATTTATTTGACCACTCCACTTCATAATCCAGTAGATCCTACCAAATAATTACATCTTGATATAGATTTTATTTATTGGGATCATGCTAATTTACCCATAGAGCTTGAAGACATCTTCCCCAACAAAGATATATTATAGCTATTCAATTTTACATCAGGTTGTGCGTATGACGTCTTCCATGTTGGTTTGGAACCTAAGTCAGTAGGTCCTGTAAATCCTGCCAATGACATTCATTTGATACCCATGCCTCATTAGCTAGAGGATGGGTCACATATGGCTATAGAAGTGAATTTCAATGTGGACATCAACGATGATCCTACTCAACCAAGAAAAGTCAAGTTTGGAGAAAGTCTATCTGTAGAGGAACAAGCCATCCTAATTCCTCTCCTCAAAGAGAGGCCAAATATTTTTGCTTGTACTTACAAAGACATGCCAGGGATATATCCAAAGTTAGTTATTCACAACCTTTCATTGGATCCCATGAAGAAGCCAGTCAAGAAAAAGATGAGGAAAATGCATCCAACTATTGCTTTGATGGTGAAGAATGAATTGCAAAAACTACTGGATGCAGTATTCATAGTTCCTATCAACTACCCTGAGTGGGTGTCAAACATGGTACCCATGGGGAAACCTAACAGAAGAGTCCGTATTTGCACAAATTTCAGAGATTTAAATCTAGCAACACCAAAGGATTCATTCCCATTTCCAAACATAGATGCTCTTGTAGATGCAACCGTAGGTCATGAGATGCTCTCCCTAATGGATGGTTTTTCTAGATACAACCAGATCTGGAGTAAGGCCGAAGATCAACATAAAACTACTTTCATTACTCCATGGGGGACATTCTATTACAAAGTGATGCCATTTGGTCTCAAAAATGTTGGTGCCACATATTAGTAGGCCATGACATACATATTCCATGACTATATGCATAAGATCTTAGAGGATTACATGGATGACTTATTGGCCAAGTCCCTATTGCGGTAAGAGCATGCCAAAGTCCTTAGAAAAGTCTTTGATCGCCTCATAGAACACAACATCCGATTGAATCCTAAGAAGTGCATATTTTGTGTAACTTCTAGAAATATTTTGGGATTCATAATATCCAATAGAGGCATTGAAGTTGATCCTACAAAGGTAAATGCTATACTGGAAATGGCCACCCCTACCAACATTAGGAAATTGAGGAGCCTACAAGGCAAGATAGCATCCATCAAAATATTCATCACACAATTATGAGATAAATGCCGACCCATGAATTGGTTTCTATGCAAGGAGGTCCCCTTTCATTGGGATGAAGAATACCATCAAGCCTTTGTAGAGATCAAAACTTATCTGGCCACATCACCAGTATTGGCTCCACCAAGGCCATACATACCATTTTTACTAGATATATCGATTATTGATTTTGTATTGGGCACCATGTTAGCCCAAAAGAATGCATAAGACAAATAGCAAGCCATATATTACATTAGTCGCACCTTGGTGAGCTATGAGCTAGGATATGCATATGTCAAAAAGTTGTGTTTAGCAGTGGTCTTTGCAACTCAAAAGTTGTGACACTACATGTTGAGCCATATGACCTATGTCATATCAAAAAAAAATCCTTTGTAGTACATGATGAGCAAGACATATCACAATACATGTACTGCAAAGTGGATAATGCTATTGATAGAATTTGATCTAGAGTTCATAAGCCAAAAGTCCATCAAGGGACAAGTCATAGCAGATCAATTAGCAGAGGCGCCTCTTCAGGATAACAAGCCTCTCACTATAGAATTGCCTAATGATGTGATCTTTGCATTATCAGATCCACCAGAGCTCGAAGAACCTAAGAAAGAAAGAGACATGTCATTATTCTTTGATGGTTCAAAGTGTGAACAAGGGGGCGGAGCAGGGATTGTCTTTATCACACCATAGGGTGCTCCATTGCCCTTATCATTCAAACTAGACTTCCCATGCACAAACAACAATACAAAATATGAAGCATTGATCCTAGGACTCCAAAAAGCCATAGCAATGGGTATTAAAATATTGAATATCTTTGGTGACTCCTTGCTCATAGTAAACCAGGTCAAAGGACTATTCCAATGCAGGTGCCCACTCCTAAAAACTTACAAGGAACTTGTTGACACCTACCTAGCCCGACTGGAATGGTACGACATCGAGGCAATCCCTCGTACATCAAATAGATTTGCAGATACCATGGCCTCTTTGGGATCCTTAATCCCTCAGAATCCATCTACTGATTTTACAACCATTCATGTGAAAGTGCTTTCGCACTCAACAATACGCCATGAAGCTCTTGACAATCAAGAATCAGTCAACATGATCAACATCAAGCCAAATTAGGATTGGTCCTTTGTAACTAGAGATTTCTTGCAAATGGCACCTTGGGGGTCTTTGATCTCCCAAGGACCTGTGGAGTGTGGTGCAACCATACACCATAGAGTTGTTCCTCAATCCGTGTTCACTAGCTCGAGAAATACAAGAAAAGCAAGCCATATTTTCTATAGAAGTCGTGGCTTATCAGGATTGGCTTTCCCAACTGTGGGACTTCCTAAAACTTGGAATAGTACCTCAAGGTTTGTCGCATACTGAAAGGTGAACGTTCAAATAGAGAGCAACAAGATACATCTTGCTAGGAGAAATCCTCTACAGATGAGGATATGATGGAGTATTACTCCATTGTCTTGAGCCCTAGGAAGCATCTTGGGCAATTTTGCAAGCTCACGATGGCACATGTGGAGGGCATTTCAGTGGCATGGCCATCATTAAGCGCATCTTGAGAATGGGTTACTATTGGCCCACCATGGAAAGGGATTGCTATGAGTATGTCAAGAAATGCAGTAAGTGCCAGCATCATGCAAATCTAATGCACTTGCCATCGCAAGCCTTGCAACCCATCCAGGCAGCATGGCCATTCTCATAGTGGGGACTAGACTTGATTGGGAAGATCTCACCCCCATCCTCAGGCCGACACACATTCATCATAACAGCCACAGAGTACTTCACTAAATGGGTAGAAGCGATCCCCTTAACATCAACAACTGGACCAAGGATTATGGAGTTTATACTCCACAATATCATAAGTCATTTTGGGGTCCCTTCTAAGATAATATCGGATAATGGGCCATCCTTAAAGAACAAAAATGTGTGGGATTTAATGAAAAAATACCATATTCAGCACAGTTTTTCAATGCCTTATTATCCACAAGCAAATGGGCAAGCAGAAGCCTCAAACAAAACAATAGTCTCCATTTTGAGGAAGACGATGCAAGACAATCACAAGGATTGGCACATGCAGTTGCCTCTTGCACTATGGGCATACAGGACTAGTATACGGATGCCCACTGGGGCAACACCGTTTTCACTAGTATATGGCACTGAGGCCATCATGCCACTAGAGTTGGAAATTCTGACTCTACGCATAGCATTAAAGGACTTCATAGATGATGATGTTGCGCGGCAAGGCCACCTTGATCAGTTGATGCTTCTTGATGAACGTCGAGTCAATGCTTTAGAGCATCTTCACGTTTACCAGGATCGCCTTGTGCGAGCTTACAATAGTAAAGTCCACCTAAGGGAATTCAAGGTTGGAGATCTAGTGCTCAAAGAAAACCAGCAGAATTCGAATCTGCCACCGCATCTATGAGATAAGTTCGCGGTAAACTGGATAGGCCCATACATGATTTCACAGAGGGTTGGGCCTGGAGCATATCACCTTATATCATTAGATGGTGTTGAGGAGCCTGAACCTCTCAATATCATTCACTTAAAGGCATTCTACACATAAAACACAAAAACATTCAAATATGTCATAAAACACAAAACATTCAAATATGTCATAAAACACAAAAACATTCAAATAAGTCAAAAATACAAAAACAAATCATAAAAACATAAAATTTCAAAAATACAATCAAAGGCTCCAAGGGTATTCAAGTCGCTTGGTCAAAATCAATTCAAAAAGCTCCAAGGGTATTCAAACCGCTTGGTCAACTTCAAATCAAAATGCTCCAAGGGTATTCAAACCGCTTGGTCAACTTCAATCAAAATGCTCCAAGGGTGCTTCATGCCACTTGGTCAAAATAAAAAATCTCCAAGGGTACTTCATGCTACTTGGTCAAAAATCAAAAATCCCCAAAGGCATAATAAGCCCTTTGGTCAAATCAAACAAAAAGTACAAAAACAACATAAAAATAAAAAATACAAAAACAATTGCATCTCACATCTTGCATCCACATCATTGCATTGCATTTTCATATCCACTACAATTGCATATGTCATGAGAGCCTTAAAAGTGATACCATAGTTTGTCGCACAAATCATTCAAATCCATACCTCCATCAACACATGTGTGTAATTGTGTTTTTCAACACAACCATTATTTGTTGCTATACATAATATACTAAGGTTTTTCGGTTAATCAACCACACCTAGTGATCTTATCAACTTTTGAGGAAAACAACTTTGATTAGTAGAAGGTAAGGTCTAGCTGTGATAATGCCTTGGATATTCAAGATCCCGTCACTAATTGAAACACTAAAATCCTAGCTGGTACAAGGAAAAGATGAAAGTTGCAAAGCGGTCTAGGTTACCTTAAGCGAAAAGGATCTTCCTTGCTTATCCCCCTGTGCAACCGGTTTAAAGGTGCTGAGAATTGGCAAAAGGACAAGCTTTACCCTATCCAAATCCCTTGCTTAAATCAAAATAAGCAAAAATCCCAAAGCAAAGTACATATTCAAAAGGCCAAGCATACAGTCCAAATTTCAAAGCAATAATCCAATAATCAAATCAGAAAATCAAAAAATCATAGCTCAAAGAAAAATCAATAAAAAATAAACAGTGATTTTCATCACTACATATGAGCAAAATAAACAGTGATTATCATCACTACAAAAATCCTCGCTCAAAGAAAAATAAAAAATAAACAGTGATTTTCATCACTACATATGAGCAAATATCCAAAGCCAAAAGAAGCCAAAAAGGGAATAAAGCTTGAATCCCTGGAATTCTCAGCATTGTACAAAACTGGAAGGAGAGATCCTTATGCATGATGATATGTCTATCACAATTGCTTCATGCATTTGTGTAGACCAATGTTTGAATGTGGATGAGCTAGCTTAGGTAACCCAATATTGCCTAGTGGTATAGTCCAACTAAGTCCAACATAAGGATGAGATGAACACTTGAGGATCCCTGATCTTAGCAATGGGCTGAAAGAATCCTGCCTGACATCGAAGGAAATTCTTGAGTTCTATCTCACAATATACAATCACTTGCACACACAGAGATCATGAAAAACCAGGTCCATGGTAAAAGCCTTACTTTTCAAAAGTCTAAGTGGTTAGTAGACAACTGTTGATAGGGTAACTAGAGTGTTTGAATCTTCGAAAAGCCCCAAAAATTCTTAAATAGCAACAAATCATAACATCATTCACACCATCACTTTATTTATAAGATTCTATAAATTAGGGGGTATCAACATAGTAGGACAGATACCGCATATATATTAGAAATAGTATATAGACGACCACTGACTACTTTATATATTTTAATTTATAGAAACTTATCAAGAAAATACATTACACACCATTACATCTCATATATGAATACTTAATCAATTCTTATGATAAGAGTGATTATTTAAATTCATGATTATTTTTTTACTTTCTGTGGTATCACCCATTAAGATTGTCAATGTCATATGCATTCCTTATGTTTTAAGTGATTAGAGCATACAGGTTCGTTTATACCATCCCATCACATAAGTTAGATGCATACAATTAAAGAAAAATTAAACATGCATTTAACAATAACATCGCATCCACAAACACAAGTCATGAATCATCCATCATCACATCATAAAACACATAGGCAATATCCATTTGCATACAATCATGAATTCATCATTCATCATCAAAATACATCACGTCATATCATCAAATCATATAAGCATTTACACATCCATATAAGCATCTACAATATCATCTATCATCTAACATATACATCAAATCATCATAATGCCATCATCACATCACATCATAAAACAAAATAACAACAAAAACATGAGCAATAAACGATACACATAATGAGTCATAATGAAAAGATATCATAAAAGTATGTGTGTCAAGTCCATGGATATACAAAAATACCCATGGGCGATAGTCATATAGGTCAGCCTGACCTCAAAAATGAATCAAAACCAAGAGTATCATCAATCAAGTACTGGGCCTGTGCCCCCTACAACACCGCCCCCTATGGCTGGATCTCTGGGAGAATGGTGTGAGCTAGACCTTGTTGGTCTCTCTGTGCGAGGTCGGGCCCCATGACTAGGCCGGATGGAAGACTACCCTACTGTAGAACTCCTGCTAACCTGTGACCCACCTGTGGCTCCTCTCACCCTAGGGATGGCACCTAGCCTAATGATCTACCTCAAGAGAGCGATAATCTGGGCTGCGTCCTCAGTAATTTGAACATCACTCTCATCTAGCAAACCCTGTAGATGATTGATCTCAGTCTCAAGGGCTACCCTCGAAGGATCCTCAGGAGCAGGAGGGGCAACAACAACCTACATCTAGGTAGCTCCTCCTAGAGCGGCCTACAAAGCTCGTATCTGGTCTGATAGCTGAGCTATAGTAGTATCCCTCTATGCTATGGTGGCATCGCACTGTTGTACCTATATCTTGGCCAACTAGAGCTTGGACCTCTACATCATGTAGCTATGCCCTAAGAGGAGAATCTCTCTCCTCAGGCTCCATCTCCTCCTCTACCTCCTCAGGAGCCTCCTACTCCTTCGCTACCACCTGCTCTACCTACTGGTCCCATGCCATAGTCCTAGCATGAACCCTACACCCTACTGGGTCTGCCCCATCTCCTCCATCATCCTCTTGGCCCAAACTACCCTCGCCATACCACATCAGGTCACCCCACCACCGTGCAAATGCCTCTGTGACTCCACCAGCTACTCCAGGATCAACAACTAGGGCATCCTCCTCATCAACCAACTTTGTAACCTATCGGGGAGGGAGGTCTCTCTTTGCTCCGATGCACCTATACAAAAATGGTACTAGTGGCACATCCTGCTACAACCCATATTGATGAAGAACCCGAGAGTAGAATAAGTGCTCCTGGATGTTGACCTTGTGGCCAATGAGCCATCGCTCATGTCGCATCCTAGCAGTAAAGTTGTCAGGGTCATCCCAAGCAGGACACTCATGATAAGGGTGCCATATGATATCTCCATCCCGAAGTCCCATGAAAGTGTTAGTGTAATGAGTTAGCTCCCCGATGAATGTGCGGCTCTTGCGCTCCTCGCTCTCTCTGGCCCACCTAGCACCATAGCACTGCATCCTCCCATCCATAGTTGTGATCTCAATAGGAAGCCCCTTAGGGTGATCTACCCTAATGTGCTCCCATCCCCATACCTATAGAAGCCAACTATAGGCGATGCTAACATGACCCCTCCGATGGATGTGGTACAACTCATCATAACACTGAGCCAATAGAGACCTACCCCATGCATATATGATAGGCTCCTCACTGTCCATCAGGTCTTGAACCATCACAAGGAGGTTCCAAGGGAACCTCAAGCCTGAGCAATCTGGGATGAGGACATTGTTGATGACCATTAGTAGCACTGTGTGCCTCGCTGTGAAAACCTACTCCTAGTACTAGTGGATGATAGACACTCCCCCAGACCTAGTGTCCTTGAGAGCATTCTCAGAATGCCTCTCGAACACCCGAGTGAAGATGACCACCTGATCATTAGTGGCCAAAGAAATAATAGCCACCCCATCAAAAGGGATCCAAAAGATCCTGTACACATCCTCCGGCGTAATGGTCATCTCATCGATCGAGAGGTGGAAGGTATTAGTCTAAGGGTCCCAATGATGGGCCAAAGCCATAAGGTAAGCTTGGTCCGACATAAGGTGAGGTAATCTGGTAACATACTAGAGCCCATGAGCCTTGAGCCATGCCCAGTCCATGTCGTCCAAGTGAGGAAGAAGGTCAAGCAAGAGCTTTGGGTCCCGAGCCCGAGCAGTAAGGATCTAAGCAAAGCAAAAGAAATATGAAACATAACTACAATGCATCTAAGGCATAATTCACAATAAACATGAAAACGGTGCAAAATAGGATGGGCTATTCTAAGTCTAAGAAAAAGGACAAGATTGCACCTAATCAAACAAATCAAAAATTCAAAAATTTAAAAAAAAATCAAATATGTCATAAAAATCCAAAAACTAGCAAAAAAATGCAAAGAAAATGGCTAAGGGATTTAGCCGTTGTCGCCTACAACGGCCAAAAATTGGCCGCTGGAGACAGCAGCGGCCAAGACCCAATGGTCAAATTTTTGACCATTGGGGTTCAAACCTGGCCGCTCTGAGCGACAGCGGCTCAGAACCGGCCGCTCTGAGTGACAACGGCCAAGGGACGACATGGCAAACCCGTGAACCCTTGGCCAAAAAAGAACAAAAAATCAAAATATTGCAAAATAACATAAACAAATCAAAAGAGAAGGGAAAAAAAAAAAATTAAAGGCAAATTCCCACTCAGGCATCAGGTCAAAAGCTAAGTTCAAGCACGCTTAAAATGGCAGCAGCAGGTGAATAACAAAAAAATTCAAAAACCCTAGGCTAAAGCCACTAACAAGAAAACAAAATCAAAATTGGGGACTAACCCACCAAAGCAGAAGATAAGCTAAACCTAGCTACGGGTTTTGATTCGTTACCAATAGGTTTAGTGAGGTTCATTTTAGCCAATTACTTAGTGAGGTTTAATTTTACCCAAAAAAAGGAAAAGAGAGCTAGGGTTTTGAAAAAGAGAAATACTCGAGAAGCTCTGGCTCCTCCAGTAGCTGATGTCTCACCCTACGTAGCCATGTCCTCGATCCAAGTAAACTCCAAAGTCGCAATCGTCACTGTCACACCAGAGCTCTAAAAAGTGAATCTTCAACAGTGAAAATGAAAGGTCAAACCCTAGAAAATGCAAATTTTATATTTCTTTAATTACGCCTTGGCTGCTTCTGATGTCAATGGCCCAAAATTCATGGCCGCTCAAGGCGACAATGACCACAAGCAAGAACTCAGAGGCCACTAGACCTGATAGTGACCAGATCCACAGATCAAAATAAGAGGTTTCCTCCTTGAGAAATCACACAAAAATAGTAAATAAACACATTTTGATGAATTGAAGTCATCTTAATGACCAAAATAACAAAAAAATCACATAAAAGCACAATCTCAGGTAGGCCTCGTATTCAGTCACCTACTCTATCAACTCGATGATTGCAACGATTTGCACTCCATGTATTTCGGTGAGATGAGTAGATAACCATAAGGCCACTTGGGGCAAAAACAACTCATTTTGGAATTATGATGTGCCACCCTTCAATCCCGAAGAAGACCAAGATGGTCGGACTGCTCCACGGGTGTGAAAGGATCATCCTAATTCCCCTATGATATCAAAAACATTAAGCCAAAGTGATACAATCTAAACATAAATAGAATCACTCATCCTAACTCCCTAAGAAGGCTATTGATAGCTGGACCACTCCTCGGGATAGGGATGGATGATTATCATAAACAATTGGAATCACACTTGGATGTGGGATTGCCCATTAAAAGCAACAAATGCTAGAAAGGAACCAGATTAGTCATATTGGTCAAGCGACTTGTCGCTTCATTCATTGTCATTTCTTCACCAATTCATTGTGTGAGGAAGTAGTTCAAAACTTCAACATAATCATAATCAAAATCAACAAAATATCACTCGATCATAACAAAATCATGTTCATCCTACGAATCATTGCATACAACAATCACAAATTTCCCTTGTTTTTTGGGAACATAAGCAGACATGACATCTTCAATTGTAGCTCTCCTACCGGTTAGAATTGTTGTAGCAGCTGAAGCTACCCGATTGAGTTTGAGGAATGAGTGCAATTTAACATGCCCAAGCCACTGAGCTAAGTCCTCCAAACGTTGAGGCAATGATTCAAGGGATGCACGCCATCTTGCATGATTGGGCCATCCAACGTTGATCAGACCATTGATCACCATACACCCTACAAATAGATCAGTCTACGTTTTTGCTCAGCGTTGTGTTTTCCACACAACGTGTCACAAAAAGGGGCATCTATAGACACCTAAATCATGTCATGCTTAGGGGAGCTGCTCACATAGACACATTCATAAGATCATAAGACATAATCTTGGACTTTCCAAGCATCAACAGTGGTTCTCACCACTCATTTGGGGCCTTTTCAAGCCATCCAAGCCTAGCCGCTCAAGCCAAGAGTGGCCATATCCTAGCCGCTCAAGCCTAGAGTGGCCAGATCCTAGCCTCCTAGAGTCCACTGCAGATGACAACGGCTAGATCTTAGTCATTGCAGATGACAACGACTAAACCCTAAAAGCAGTTTTGTCAACAAATAGGCCTAATCATGGGCGGAAGTGGTAGTCTGCATGCAATAAAGGTGAGCGGGAGTAACTTTGCATTCCTTTTCATGACCAGTTCACATAGGAGACTTGAGTTTGCATTTAAACTTTAGTTAACTGACCTCCAAGCATAAACAAAGGACAAAAGCTTCTCATGCTAATGACCAGTTCGCATAGGAGACTCAAGTTGGTAGTTATATTTCAGATAACTGGCTTCCAAACATAGAAAATACAAGAAGCTTCTCATGCTAACTTACACTACGCATGAGAAATTCATTCCTAGGGCTTGGACATAGACCTAGGGTTTCACACTATAAAAGGTGCAAGCCTAAGAGCACCAAGAGAGACATATTTTATTGAGAGAGGATATATACATATTTTATCAATCTTGGTCATTGAGGAGAGCTTTCGAGACTTGGAGAGTTCCCTTGGAGATCACGAGTATGATGAAGCCCTAATGGATTGAAGAGCATAGCACCTATTATTTCAACATCGGATACAAGCTTTGATCCATAGCTTTGGAGCAAAGAGGACGAGAATCACTTTAGCGGCCGTTGTCTTGGATAGTGGCCCGTAGGCTTAGCTTAGGATTTTAGACATTAGATTCATTATTCTAGCATATCATTAGCATAGCATCATTTCATTCATTTGCATCCATAGCATTAGTCTAATTTGCATTTGCTTTCATTTGTTATATTCAGTACTAACAACCTCATCTAGGGAGGCATTCTCGGACATCTAAGCATGTGTTGTTGTTTCATTGCTTACAGGGCCACAGGTTGATCGGATGGAATCTACGACATACGAGAGCAAAAGGGATCCCTCTAGGAAATAGACCTAGAGAAGGAGGCATCTGTAAGCCCTCATACATTTTCATGTGTAGAACCGGGAAGCTTTTTGAAAGTGCACCACCTCTTCGTGAAAGGGGCACTCTTTACCTATTTGTAACCTTATTGTATCGAAATGGGTATCCCTAAGAGGGACCGACATGTAACCGAGTTTCAATACGAATAAAGAGATCCATATTTGTTATTTTTGTGTTATATGCTTTTTCATTGTCTTCCATTTCATCTTGGGTTTTTAATAACATTGCAAGTAGAGTAAAGAGCGGTGCGTGTCTCGAGGTTGCTACAATAACAACATTTGGTCCATGACATTTGATGATGGCAGTGATGTCAAAGAATTATTTTAGGGTCGAGCGATGAGTGACAGGAACATCGGTGACAAAGAACACATAATGGAAACTATCATCAATACCCATACACCTCAACAGTGTCGTGGAGTCCCTATCAATGTTAACCCCTATATGAAGTGTGGAGGTTTTCTAAGTACACATAGGAGGGTAATGCCATCACGGTAGTTTTGGTATCACCGTGGCACATCTATTTAAAAGTAATCTTCAAGGTTTGAAAGGATCAGTGCTGGTCATTCGAGGCAAATCAGGATTATTCAGATGATGTTAGATGAGTCTCCATCAGTGCACGAATCGGGAAGCTTTTCATGGTAAAATACTGGCTATAAGATGTTGTGACGTGAATCAAAATGAATCACGATAGAAGTGATAGTTTTTACCAAAAGGTCATCAATGACGA
Source organism: Wollemia nobilis (assembly GCA_028583015.1). NCBI lineage: Eukaryota > Viridiplantae > Streptophyta > Pinopsida > Araucariales > Araucariaceae > Wollemia > Wollemia nobilis. Next base: position 15,246,757 of record JAQPPZ010000135.1, read on the forward strand.
GGTGGATGCAAATTAGCTATGGAGCGAAGGCTTTGGCAAGCTAAGTATCATCGAATACTAGGAGGAAATGTCGTGTAGATGTCATGTAGATGCGATGTGGTAGCTGGCCACGATGGGGCTCAGGATGAAGCAATAAATATCGCCTACGAGGACAAATATGTGGAGTCGAGCAAGCTTCAATGGATATCATCTTATGGGTGAAATATGGTGTAGAGCAGTGTTTTTTATATGAATCTAGAGGTGAGCGCTATAGACGAGAATAACACATGAGGAAACTGCACGCTAGAAGTAGCCATCACTATGGTTTATGAAATTTTCCATGTCGATGGTATTTATATGATGTCGGTAATATTTGTAAGATATTATGGCTCCAGCTTGTATTGAGGGTGAGAAGGTGACTCTATGGTAGATATGTAGATGGGTCCACATTATTAGAGGGTTCATTTTATTTTATGAATTAATTTCACACCACGTGGCCACGACAACCAAGGATTAAATGGGAATTCCATGATGCATAGTAGGGTGTGAGACATCTCATTGTAATGGTTTTCCTCAATGCTAGGCAGTGATACGATGATGACCAGGGCAATATTGGATCTGACACGACAATAAATAGTGTTTAGGAGAGCATTTCAAATATTATGGCTCCAACTTGTATCGAGGGTGAGAAGGTGACACTATGGTAGATATGTAGATGGGTCCACATGATCAGAGGGTTCATTTTATTTTATGAATTAATTTCACACCACGTGGCCACGATAACCAAGGATTAAATGGTAATTCCATGATGCATAGCAGGGTGTAAGACATCTCATCGTAATGGTTTTCCTCGATGCTAGGCAGTGATACAATGATGAACCAGGGCAATATTGGATCTGACATGACAATAAATAGTGTTTAGGAGAGCATTTCAGACATTGTCCAAACATCGCAGACTCCCTGCATGTAGAACATTTCATGGCAAGGAAATGATGACTATCCATTGGCATAATGGATATCATTATTGAAAAAAAATGGATGCATGGCCCATAACCACCAACGTAGAAGAACCATCATTAGAGGTTTTAAATGATACAACATATTACAAAATATGGGCACATTCTCGATAGTGTCATCACGTATGAGGGGATGATGCCCTTTGAAAAGTTTTAATTATTTTTATGGACATTTGACCAATTAGCCTTCACAAAGGGCTATAGAAGGTGTTTTATTAAAACATGCCCTCATGTTTATGTCATGAAAATATTTGAATCCAAATGAAGGAGGATAAGAACCAACAAGGAAACGAAACAAACGACCAAACAAAAAAAGGAAGAGTTTTTCATTTGAAATGAAATAAAAAGATTATTTTGAAAGCTTTAAATATTCTTGCAAGTGAAGGAATAAGGGCTGGGTTTTTTTACAAAATAGAGACATGCTATCGAGATATGAATGTAAAAATGAAAACATGATTTTTAATGCAAGGATTTTTTAGAAATTTGGGCTTTATTAGCAAAATAGGAGGAGGATTTCTGCATGCTCGGATTTAATGTTTTTTATCTTTCCCTTTTCAGATTTCAGATTTTTAAGGGATGTTTAACACATTTTTATGGTTCCATCATGGAATGTTTGAAATATGGAATTTATTTCTGTATCCTAGGAGCTAGCACTTAGTTTATTTCGATTGTATAAATGCAAGTTTGAATAGACTAGGTTCCATGTAAGAGTTTCTCACAGCTCCGGTTTTGTAGGATGGGGTGCCATCAAACTGATAATGCTTTGCATTTTTACATTTTCAACATTCAAGTTTATTTCAAAATTTATAATTTGTTTTTCTAACCCTTAATTTTGCATTTTTTTTAAAACTTCGGACATAAAATAAAAAATAAAATGACAAAAATAATTACATGGGTATAAAGCATGATATTCAATATTGCATACGCAATAGATTTAGGCTCATTCTGAGGTCATTTCGATTTTATACATATTTTTGAAAACTGCTGTTTTAATTTTTTTTTATAATTTTGGGATTTCATTTTTTTTTATATTTTCAAGGCAAATCAGATTTTTTTTGCTTTATGTTTTTATTTGCAAGCGTAAATGAACCTTTTTTCATGAAATTTTTAATTTCATTGAAGGGGGGTTAATTTTATGGCATTTCATAAGCTATCATTTTCGGAGCAATCAATGCACCTTTCTTCATGAAAACTCTGATTTCATTAAAGAGGGGTAATTTATCATTATATCAAAGGTATTTGTTTTAAAGCATGAAATTATTTCTTCTTAATGAAAATTAATTTCATTAAAGAGGGATAATTCATAGTGACATTTTTAGGTCATTATGTTAAAGCAATAAATTAGTGTCTCTTTATGAAAATTAATTTCATCAAAGAGGGACAATTTATTAATTATATCAAAGGCTATATTTATCTTCATGATAAAAACTACATTTAATGGATCTTTTCATAATTTTAATTTTTTTTATTAGTAATGGGTTTTAAAAGGGACCCAAAAACTTATAACATGCTTCCAATGTGCTAATTTTTGTGCTTCTTTTTAGTGTACATAGCTGCTTGTTATACTATCCGTGTCACATTGGTAGAAGTAGATAGCCTTATCTTTGTACTGTAGATGTTGTCCATCCTACGTTGGTATATATGTATGTTGTCCATTGGTAGATGTGCACTCTTTTTATCTACGTAAATATAGATTTTGATGATAGCCTCTTATGGGCTTTATTTTTGCAGGTTCGTCCGTCCAATATGAGCCCTTTGAGTGGATCCTATTGCTTGGGAAGAAGAGTGTTTACATTCGGCCTTTCTTGGCTGATTTTTATTGTAGATATTTTAGCTTTTTGGGGTACATTCAAATCTGCTCTTGGGCTGTAAAAAAACAGATTAAAGTAGTGCAATAAAATTTACTATAGATTGTACATAAACCTCCTTTGATGCACCTTCATTTGCACTCTTATTTCAGATCTTAAATTCTGGTTTTATGGCAGATTTTTCTCCTCCAATACAAGGTTTTTGAGTTTATATTTTATGAGTAGACACCTTCCCATTTTTGCTTGGATACTTTGATAACAAATACAAGCTTATATAACAATCGATAGAAGCTTTTTAGTTTATGCAATTTTCTGCACTTTCTTTTCTTGCATCCAATCTTGTAATTTTTTGGATTTAAGACTCACCAAGTCTCAATCTTCGAAGCTTCTATTTCTGTTTTTGGTTAATTTTATTATTCTCCAATTTTTGGAGTATTCTAAACTTTTTGGGTGGCTTCTTTTGGCCACTACAAGTTGCAAATTTTTGTGCTTCAATAGTGTCTTTAGACACTTGATATAAATTAGATTTTGTGCCCTTTAAAAAACACAAAACTAATTTCTTTTGAGAGTAGTATAATAGTGCAAATAAATCTAATAGAATTTATTTTTAATGCACTAACAATTTCACCTTATCACTCCAATCAACTCTCAAGATAATGCACTTAATCAATTTACTGCAACTAATCAAGAATAACCTGAAATGAATCTTCAAGAGTTATTCTACAAATTCACTACAACTAATATTGTAGGGCTTAGTATTTATTTCTATTTCCAAATTATATGATAGGTAGTTTATAGATATAATTCTGAAATCTAATAAACTCCTAATTAATGTGCAAATTAACCTTAAAAAGAAACTTTTCCTTTTTGCACTTTTGAATATTGTAGTCTACTTTTCTTCATGCAACTTTAATCCAAATAAGGTCCTCTAATGAATCTGATAAGTAGTCTAATTAATGAGTTAGTTAGCACCAATAGTTGCATACCTTTTAAAAGCCTTTTGTAGATCCTTTTGTTGCTTTTGTAGAGGATGTGGATCTTGGTATCTAAGATCACCAAGTTGTTGCTTTAAGTAGGATCTTTTAGATTTTTGTAGACTATATTGAACAACTCCTTCTTCACCAAATGATGATATCAAACTTTCTTTCATGAGCCCAAGATTTGGTGGCTTGTTATCCTCTTGTGATATCCTCTTTCTATTGTATATTTGGATAAGTTTCTATCTTTGTAGCAATGCCTTATTTTTATGAGAAGTAATCTTCAAATCTCCTAGATTTGATGAACTTCTTCTATCTTCAAGTATTCTTGTCAAATTCTAACTTCAAGCAGGATCTTCTTCTCAAGATTCTAGATGTCTTGAGGTCTTTTATTGTATTATTCTTGAAACAACTCAAGTCCTACCCACTTGGTTGTCCTTTACTTCTTCCAAGTAAAAATTTTCAACCACATTCAACATTTTATTTAGTACGAGGTATGTAAATTCTTCTTGGGAACCTAGTTTTGCTACAAACGAATACCCAAGATATAGATATTGGCTAGATCCCATTGATATATGTCTTTAGTGAAATTAACCTCTCATCTAGAGAATCTACGTTTTTGGCAGGGGTTTCTCCTCTAGGGCCCATTTGACCTAGAGGTTGGACACTTAGTTTCTCCAATCCCTAGCATGACTGAAATATTATGTTTGCCATGTAAGGAATAGCATATACATACCTTATGCTAGGTGAGCTTCCACATTCCATGGAATTCACCTAGGGTCCATATGACCTAGGACCAAGTGTTGCTTGACTTGGCATTATTGGTGACTAGTCTCATTCCATCTTGTCGTTGGATAACCCCCAATCGTTCAAAGCTTAGATAACACCTCACCACACCATCACGTCATAACCTAAGAGTGACATCCATATCATCCTATTTTACCTCCCATCCTGACCTTACCCATCAAGAGTATGGTTATCCCTAAAATTGGATGATAGTCCATCCTGCTATCATTGATATTGGTTGAAATTTAAAGATTGTCATGCCCACAATCTTAGGTTCTTTTATTATTTTTAGTTGTTGGTAAAATAATTGTTCATGGGGGTTAAATATCTCTTGAACTATGCTTAAAATAAAAAGGTGTTTCTAAATTTTCCCTTTTATGATGATAAAGAAATTATAAATGTTTGGAGACACCCATTTCATAATATTTAGTCTACAAAGACAAAAACTAATACAGAATCAAAGAATTAAAACAATCATGTGGAAAACACCAAATTAAAGGTGTTAAATTATCTATAATGGTTTCTATTCTAATTCTATGATGGAATAGGTTTGTATACTTTCCAATATACATATATATTTTTAAACTAAACAATATCATAATATATTAAGAAATATAATCTTCCAATTCTCCAAGAACTTGAACCAACATCCTTCCATTTTGTGCATTAAAATTTCCATTTCATATTTAAAAGTTTTGGATAATGTCAAGATGCTTTCTGTTGTGATTAATGGTGGTTTGAAAATTCTAGGATTGCACAAATTCCAAGCATGAATTGGTACCCTATATTTAGGAAAAGTGAGGCCTTCAAGTAAAGAATATTTGTTTTAAGACTATAAAAATTCTACCCAAGCATTGCTTGGACATAAAAAAAAAAGTGTCTATACTTTCCTTTATATTTATTATTATTTTTAAATGTCTTAGAATCTAAGCATTCAACCACTCTACTAAATATGAGTTTAACAAATTTTTATTAGGAAGAGCACTCTTATACTTGTCATTCATACCTTATTCGAATAAGTGGATATATCAAATTGATTAATTTTAAAATAAATAAAGCTAAGGATAAATCATAACTAATTTTCACATCCACCTTAAAAGCAAATACGAGGCTTATCACAATTTTTAGGTTATTTTACGAAATAAATGATGCCACAAACATAACATTACTAAGCATGCTTGGTGAGGTTGGATGGGTTTAATATAAACTATGTTGCGATATGTGGTTCCCATGTCTCCTTGGAATGGTTCACCTGACCCCACCTGTCACACCTAACACTATTGATTTCTTAATGCATCTACCATTAAGGTTAATTTCTATGAAATGGTCATTTTACAGATGTAGATGAGTGTTTTCATCGGCATTTGATTTCTTACTTCCAAATTTCCCGAGTATCTAGCCTCATGTCATTGCCGACATGAAATAAAATGCATACAAAGGCATCCCTAAATGGGTCTTGTTCTCATAATACAACTCAACAAAGTAGTACCTCATTGTAAGAACAACCATTATACTTTTTGGATATCTTCCAAAACATTCATTTAATTTTTCTACGTTTGTCTATAAATCTTCTCGACTAACCTATTCAGATTATTTGCAACCTTGACACCATTCATAATTTTTCTCCACACCAATGCTTATTAAAGACTCAAAATGCATTAGCATAATTTAATATGATCTTATAATGCTATTATTTTAAACTTATCCATCCCTTGACTTATCTTCCAACTAAAAAAATATTTAGAATTTTTCCTTTAACATGAAACATCATCCTAAGTTTCTTACTGCTAGAAAACACATACATATATCTTACCTTTAATATAGTAAGAGACATATTGTAAGGCTAAGGTCTATTAGATAGTAAATTCACATGTTGTCCATTACAAGCTTCATAGAGGCAATCATAAATACATTTAAACTATAATTTATAAAATAAAATTATCATACTATCATCTTAATATAATTACATACACATCATTACTCGGAGGTCTTAATTTTAATTCTTCAAATATTATTATCCACACACAAAATAAGAGCTCAACATTACAAGGAAAATATGTTTTTGTAATTTATATCAGCCACTAAACACTTTAAATTATTAGAATATTATAATGTGCACTATGCCTTCTTTTTGACACTTGTCATGTTTTTCATATAGGCTTATGCCTATATATTGTACTATTTTCATGTGTAATATATATCATATTTCCCATTATCAATATTTGGTATCAGAGCTCAGGAACTCTTCTACCCTTGTGAGTTTGACGGGGGATTTCCCTCATGGAAATCCCCCCTCATATTTCCCCCCTCACATTTTTCCCATTTTTTCTTTTAAAATTAGGGAGTATGTTGTCCATTGTATACAATGGATCAGAAACCAAAAATTTGAAAAGATTCATGGCTGCCCCATTTTTTTAGAGTGATTAGGGAGGTTAAATTTGTTTTGTATCTATCCATAGAAGTAGTTTCTTTTCAAAGAAATGAAAAATGGGATACTATGTTGATTTTAGTGCAACCATTCTACATTTTTGCAGTGGTTCCTACTACACCCTTTAGGAAGACGATAAGATTGATATGATTGCTCAATACATGGATCTAGTGGAACTGGATAGGAGTCATTTTGATCTGATCTATTTTTTTGTTGCTGGTAGAAGCTACTCTTGTTACAGCAATATCTGATGTTGCTTTTTGGGAGAGTGATATATTTTCTCTTTGGACTAGGCATTTTCGATCTGCAGTATTTTTTTCTTGCCTATTTGGTGGTAGCAGATTCATGGCAGATCAAGATATGCCAGCAGTAGCCAGGCCATTAGAGAAACATAATTTCTTTGTAGTTGTTACTGCTTCAATGATCTGATCAACTTTGGTAGTGGCAAAGGACTGTGCACCCTGTACCCTCTATATTGGATTGATGAATCTCAAGTGGGTGCTATATTTTATGCTGGGTTGACATATTTCCTCAGGCACAAGTGACTTCAGTTATAATTTCTAGTTATCACAATGAACAATAATTGTCCCTCATGCGTGCTCCAACGGATAGTGTTCTTCAAGAAAACTAGAAGCTATTATGTGAGTGTGTTTACGATGCATATATAGTGTGTTTGTAAAAATGTATTTCACCACTGCACAGGAATGATGATGGCATAAAACCAAAAAATATTGATGACAAAGTCTACTATTTAATATTCATGCACAAGCATTTATTTCTTGCCATATTTGGCAAAGTCTCATCAGCATCGGTCAGAGTAAGACAACGGTGGCATGTGTGAAATAGTCCATGATGGTGTACAAGAATGGATACGTGAAAGACATGGAGCCCACTACCACGTTGATACATTGATATGTTGATAGAAAAATTTCAAATTATTATTGATCATGTGTTTTGAATGTGGAAAAATCATATAATGTTTTTGGTACCCATTTCCTTGTCAAATCTGGTGATGTAATCTAATGAAGATGATGTGACTGCTCTTGTTAACTATTTTTTGAAAGTGCAAGGATTGTCTAATTTTTTGGTGCCTAAAATGCTAGCAGTGCAATGGCCAGGGACTATTGAAAATGTGCCCAGATCCACTATTTTTGGTGCAATATCCAAAGAGGATTGTAGAGAAGTTGTGAATCCATTGCAATACATGGGGGAGGAATGCACGCTAGTTTATTTTTTAATGGGAGGCTATGGAACATTTTGTATGATTTTTTTGGAGGAGGTAGCATCTCTATGAGCACCATTTTTTTAGAAATTTTATGTAGTAGACACAGATCATCCTTCACCATTTGCAGATGCACATCGTCGAAGCAGGCCCTGTGGCTATTTCAAGAGGCTACACTGGCTGCACCTTCTTTGTCATATCAGATGGATAGAACCTATGATAGTACTCCACATATGTGAATATCGTATTGCAAGAAAGACAAAAACCATAAGGACAATATTTTACCATCGATATAGAGGTGGGAACATTATCGTCCTCTATTGTAAGTGGTCAAGGTTGCAGAAGGTGTGATGACAAAATCAACAAATCGTTGCTAGTTGCTAATGAATGCAAACTATGATGTCCGTATCGAGGTTATTATATGCATCTAGACTGTGGGAGGTGCCTATGTGTGGTCAAGGATATGGTTAGTTTTTTTCTTATGTATTTAGGATAATGACATGACTATGCTACAACAATTTTCTAGCGTGGTGGTAGGTCTACGAATCATGCCAGAATATTGGCGTGAGAAGCTACAAGTTTTGAGACTATTGTTTTTGCATAGAATACTCCCACATTGGTGATTACAGTTTAGATGCATGAACCTAGAATATCATGGGCATCGAGGCACACTATAACACCATAGTCACGTAGCCAATACATTGTGTGCCCTCTCAACATCATCACCTAATCTGGTGTAATTTGTTTCTCACCTATCGCCTGATGATATGCAAGTTACGAAACGTGGATTTCCTGCATCCATGAATTTTCTAGTGGTATTTCTAGCATCCATGAATTTTTACCAAGGACAAGTATGTGGTCATTCGACCTGTAGTTCTCCAACTGAAAACTTCTCCACTTTCTACTTTAAAATCAAACATTTTGGTGCTCATATTAGAAGTGCGCAATCAAAGCATCCTGGATTGTGATTTTTGCTTTCCTCCTTTGATTTTGGTTATTTCAACCTTATATCCATTGATGTTAGGGTCCACCAGCATGTACGACATGGGAGACTAGCAAATAGCACCACCTTCATCCATAAAGAAGACTATTTGGGTGGAAAATTGGGCCATATTTGTTTTTAAATTGACACTAATTTTCTACTCAATGGATGATATTATTCACTCAGCACCATGGAAATGTTTACTTTGCATATTGTAAGTTAATTTTGGGTCCGGATATCTTCACGGAGAGTTAAAAATAATTATTTACTATGCCAAAATTTTTTGTATGACATCAGAAAGATTTAGGCACCATAATAGCCCTTCGATCATTGATTCCTATTCATGAAGATGAAGCTCCATGATGAGGTAGATGGGTGTTGCAGAATGATTGCAGACTACTATGTGAGGGCCTCGATTAAACATGTTTGATCCATTACAGTCCTGGATATATGTTTTTGCTACCTAAATTCATGTGAAGTACAAAAATATTTTCAAGTGAATGTAATGTCATTGCCCTATGAATGGGCTGAATGCAGTAATGTACTGTTGTACCATAACTACTTTGAGAAAATATTGCATGTGGTGCTAGCACTGTGATGTTTTTTTATAGGCTTTCGAGGTGATAGAGCAGATATTTTCGTAGCGATGGAGGTAGCGGCTCATCATGTGATACGATTAATAATGTTTCTTTTTAATATTATAATGCAGATTCTACCAAATCATGATAAATAATATATACTATTATTATTTATTTTTAGAGATCACAGTGCTATTATTAGTAGGCAATATCATAGGAATAGATGACAATTTATACAGTGGTCATTCAAATTCTTTGATTGCAAATTCATCCAAATGAGGTGACAGCGAGGGCCTATGTGAAATGTTTTTTATTTTTAACCATGTAATTTTTAAAAGTTTGCTTGAAAGGAAAGGGGGACAATTTTTATAAAGTGGATATATTTTTTCCACAATGGAAGTCAATTGTAAAAAGGATCTTAAAGATTTTATAACTATTTTTCAAATCACGAGGCAATGATAGCATTCTTAATATATTTTTTCCACATGGGAAGTGGAAGTAAAAGCCCTACATGGCATATGTAATTCCCCTATGAGGGAAAGCTGAATTATTTTTTATTTCGCTGTGAGCGATGCCAAGAATATTCTAAGGGAATATTCTCTGATGCCAGGAATATTTTAGATTCCTGAGGTTATTGTTTTCTCTCACAGATGAAGGTCCCATTGAGAGTGGAACATAGGGGTATTTATAGTCATAAAAAAGTTTTTTCCGTGATGGACACATTTATGGTGTCCAATTTTAATTTTGAGGTAGTCCTATATATATTTTTAGCCTCAAATATTATTGTATTCTAGAGTGCATTTTTAGTTGAACCTGACACTCTATGTAAGTGAACCTAGTATCTAGTATTCTCCTCTATCACACTTGGCAAATGCAGTGGCTAGTTACCCATGTATTATGATAATATGAGGTGGTTACCATAAGGACACCTACTCTAGGGACTACAAACATAGACACCCTAGACTCTATTTGAGGAATTTTCTAGATCAACTTTTGAATACTACAAATGAAGACACTTCAAAATATTATATTCTCTTCTTTCTTCTTATCCTCCATATTTGGATTCTATGGCTCATTTTTTATTGTATTTCATGGCTCGTATTTTCTTTTGTATTAAGGTGCATTTTCTGTAGAGATCGACACCTTCTATATTGAGTTTCACCATAAGGGGGGATGATATTCATGGTGAACCTAGTCAGTGACCTACGAGAGGCAACATACCTAGAGGATTACCTACAAAGGAAATAGATCCAGAAATGGCTAACCCAGAGGCACCCAAGATGACCTTGAGGCACTTAGATGGATGACCTAGAGGTAACAGATCCAAGGAAGTGGCTGACCCAGAGGCAACAGAACAAGATATATACATCGTTGATCTAGCATTGTTCACAGTTGGAGAGCCAAGTGCAAAGAGCATGAGGCTAGTCCAAATTATGTAATAAAGGAGGATTTTAGGGTTCTTTTAGAGAAGTCAACATTAAGGGGGAATGTTATCTAATTTTGACTTATTTTTTTCTATAGTTAGGATAGTGCACATTAAGGGGGAATGTTAGAATATTATAATGTGCACTATGCCTTCTTTTTGACACTTGTCATGTTCCTTGACACTTGTCATGTTTTTCATATAGGCTTATGCCTATATATTGTACTCTTTTCATGTGTAATATATATCATCTTTTTCATTCTCAACATAAATTCCAAACAACAAGCATGGCTTTACACAGTCTTTGTTTATATCAGTTTTCAATATGGGATATATTTTTTATAAACAAGAATACATACATCTACATGGCAACCATGATGGTGTACCTCCACTCATCAACTTAAATCCTTTACAAATTAATCCTAGGTGACAACTAGCTCTCTAAATCTAAGTTAGACATATGAAGCTTATTGCTGCTTCCTTCAATGATCTGAAAACATAGACCCGAGCTCCATGATTACTTCCATGATTCAAGAAGATGGTGTTGATGCTACCGGGGGGGTTCAAAGTGGTCAAAACTAATTTGAGATGTAAGCTATCCTACATATGCATTTAGAATATGTATTCATTCCATTTACATTATTCAATTGAAAATAGATAATCAAAATTTAAAATCATCATTAAGTTTTCATACGATTTACATTCGTCAATGCTTACCTATTTTATTAAGTTTATTGAATAAGAAAACAACCAAATTTAGAGTACAAAATAGATCCATTCTCTTAACCATGAAATACATTATTTTTTAATCTATTTATTATATGAACTACCTATAAAACACCATTCATTGGAGAGTCAAGTCTTGCACCAATTATTTAAGGTAAATAAAAAGCAAGACCCCCTTGCCTTATGTTCATTTTCTATTAAGATATGGTTAAGATGTTGGTTTCAGGAACATTTGTATCACTCCATGTAGTATAGAATTCCACCATTTTCCAGGTGTTTCAAAAAATTTTACGGGTGGCTGAATATAGTTTTATTTTATTTTTTTATAATTCTCTTTTCTTTTTATTTTTTTTAATTTATTATCATTACATATATATTTTTATTTTACTTAATTTTATATTATTATATTATATTTTATTTTACTATTATTATTTCCTTAAATTTAAATAAGAAAATATAATTCTTAATCCAAACACATAGCACAAAACCTAAATGCAATCTACATTGATGCAACTACATGGACCGTTGGTGGATGTACTGCCAGTAGGGTTCTTTGTCCCTAACAACGGTGAATACCCCACCGCTCATAATTTCCCCAACTCACCTTCCGTTGGTTCTCTTTATATGCTATCAAGAGAAGGTATGCTTTTCTTAATATGTTCTCTTTACTGGTGAAACCTATACCTACAACCACAAAAAGATCAATATTAACTCATCTTTGAAAATAAAGTAGGCATACAAATAGTTAGTTAACTAAGGGTTGTTACATACTCCCCTCCTAGAACTAAATACAGTCCTTGTATTTACAAGGTATAGCAGAAAGAAGAAATTTACATAACCACATTTACTTGATCAAGTTAGATATTATATATACAAAACAACAAAATTATATACTTTGTTTCAAAAATACTATTACATCATTGTTCAAACAAAAATGGAAATTGTCTTTTCATAATGGTTACATCCTCCCACATGGCACTGTTTTTAGAGTATTTGTCCCATTGGACCTTACATTGCTCAATACTACATTTCCTTAATTGCTTTATCCTATAACCAAAGATTTTAACTGGTCACACTTCAATGTGTATGGGATCATCCATCTACAAATGATCAACATTCCAAACATGAGAGGGATCTAAAATATATTTCTTGAGGAGGGACATATGGAAAGTATCATGGATTTTTGACAAGCTAAGTGGTAAGGCTAACTTGTAAGCAATCGAGCTTATTTTGTCAATGATAGCAAAAGGTCCTACAAATCTAGGATTGAGCTTAGTGTATTTAATAGAGCTTTTGGTTGGTTTAACCCTTAGTATTACTCTATCTCCCACAATGAATTTCCTTGGCATTATTTTAAGATCTTCATAGCTCTTTTGGTGGTCTAAATCTTCTTTGAGCTCTGGCGAATTTCTTTAAGTTGATCCTCCATTTCTTTAACTATATGTGGCTCGATCATCAGTCGATCCTTCGGATTACTCCATGATAATGGTGTTTTGTACCTTCTCTCATACAAAGCCTCAAATGGATCCATACCTAATGAAGCATGATAGCCATTATTATAGGTAAATCTTACTAAGAATATATAGTCTTTCCAATTTGTGTGCTACTTTAGTCAACTTACCAACCACTAGTAGTATGGCATCATGTCAAAAATAGTTTTTGGGTAACCCTACTATGAAATCTATAGTGACAACCTACCATTTATAGATTGGGATCTCATGTAAATACAAGCATCCTACAGGGTGTAAATGCTCTACCTTCACATTTTGACATTCCAAACATTTTGCCACAAATTCTATGATTTATTTTTTCATCCCAGGCAAGTAGTAGTCTTTCCTCATGTTTCCATGCTACCTGGATGTGTATAATAAGGAGCAAAATGCACCTCCTACAATAACATGTTATTTAAATTTTGATCATTTGGAACTACCATTTTGTATTTGAAAAACATAATATCCTTCTTGATTTCAAATTCCTTTGCTTTCTTAGATCATTGCTATATCATTTTGCAACACTTCTGAGAAAATTCATCTTGAATTTGAAGTTCTCTTATTTTTTCAATGATTCCAAATTGACATTGTGACATAGTAGCTATATGCCTTCTACTCAAAGCATCTGCTAGTTTATTTTATTTTCCCTTTATGTACTTAATTCCAAAATCATATTCTTCTAGAAATTTCATCTAGCATATTTGTCTTGTATTTAGCATTTATTGAGTAAAGATATACCTTAAACTCTAATGATCAGTTCGAAGCTCAAAGGATTTGCCAAGTAAATAATGACACCACATCTTAAGAGTGTGTACCACTGCTACTAATTACGTCATGTGTGGCATAGTTTAACTCATGCTACTTCAATTTTCAAGACTCATAAGCTATGACCCCTTCTTCTTGCATGAGGATTCTACCTAAACCTTCAATGGAGGCATCAATACAAACTATAAATGGTAGGTTGAGATTTGGTATTCTAAGGATAGGAGTAGTGGTTAATTTTTATTTGAGTTTTTTGAATGCTTCTTCACACTATGCCATCCACCTAAAGGCCTTCTCTTTCTTCTAAATATTTTCTATTGGATAAGCCAGCTTAGAAAAACCCTTGATAAAGCATCGATAATATCCAACCCTTCCCATAAAACTTTGTACCTTAATGACATTTATTGGCATAGGCCAATCAATAATGGCTTCTATTTTCTTTGGATCAATAGATACTCCCTCAGTGAAAATCACATGTCCTAGATACTACACTTGGAAAGTGTAAAACTCACATTTAGATAGTTTACCATATAACTAATTTTTCTTGAGTATTTTGAGAACAACCCTCATGTGACAATCATGCTCCTTTTTATTTTTGGAGTAGATAAATATATCATATAATAATATGAGTACGAACTGATCTAGCTGTTCTTGAAATACACTATTCATAAGATTCATAAAAGTTTTTGGGGCATTAGTTAATCCAAAAGGCAATACTATAAACTCATAATGGTCATATTTGGTTCAGAAAGTAGTTTTAAAAGTAACTTCTTTTCAAATTATGAGTTGATGATAACCAGATATGAGGTCAATTTTTGAGAAAAACATGGCTCCTTTTAGTTGGTCAAAAAAACATCTATCCTAGGTAGGGAGTACTTATTTTTTATTGTCATCTTACTGAGATTTTGGTGGTCAATACATAGACTTAGTGACCCATCCTTCTTTTTAACAAACAAAACTGGTGCACCCCATGGAGAGACATTAGGCTTAATATATCCTTTTTCTAATAGATATTGTAGTTGATTTTTGAGCTCCTACAATTCTATTGTGGTCATCCTGTAGGGTGCTCGGGCTATAGGTGTTGTCGTAGGTAAAATTTCAATAGAGAAATCAAATTATTTTTGAGGTAACAGACCTGGTAAATATTTTGGAAACACATTCTTAAAATCATTCAGTACTAGATAAGTTTGAAAGAGACTTGTACTAGACTCAGTTTCCCCATTTTTGATTAGTTTGACTACATAGACTCTACTAACCTTCCTTATGGCCCCTTTGACTTGCATGGATGTTAGAAGATGGGGTTCCACTGATTCACATCCACAACAAACTTGAATCCTTTATTTAGTGTCATCAGTAAAATCCAGCCATCTTTCCTCAAAATTCATCAATGTTTTATGTGCTTTAAGACAATCAATACCTAAGATAATATCAAAGGTATGTAATGGATCCACATACAAATTCCAACTAGTTATTCCTTGAGGTAATATTATCTAAGGGTCAAATAAGCATTGGCTAATAGTATAGGTTTTCCTAGACCTGTACTCAACCTTCCACCCATTTTCCATAAACCTAGGTTTTTTTGGTATGTCCCTTAGAATGCTAGAAGAAATAAAACTATTATTTTCTCCAGAATATATCAAGATGCATACATTTTTATTATAAATTTTACCATTCAACAGAAAAGGTATTGCCTGACCATCTAGTTTAGGGTTACCTATTGTTACATAAATTTTATGGGTAGGATCTATAGGTTCTTTCCTTTTATCTACTCTTAGAGGATATTTATTAGCATAATGTGCTTCTTGATAGATATAACATCCATCTCGAGGTGCTCTTTCTATTTTATTCCCACCATTACACTCTTGAGAAACTGCTCCTGGTGCAAAATTTCTTTGATCATTGTGATCTCTAAAATTTCTTTTTTCTTGGTTACCTCAATTGTTTTGATTGCCCTTGTACCCCTAAAATCTATTTTTATTTTTATCAAACTTGGGTCTATCCCCATCCCTATTTCTCTTGTTCCAATTCTTGTCCCATTTTGTTGAGCTAAAATTCTTCTTTTTTTGTGGTTCTTCTTTCTCAAAGGATTTCTAATAGTAGGCCTTCTTAGCCTTCTGGTTAGCTTCTTCTTGGTGAGCTAAATCACAAGTAGTAGTAATATCTGCAGGCTTTAACAAGAAAATAAAAGATCCAATTTTTGGATGCAATCCCGAGAGAAAATTTTGCACTTTGATATTTGTTCTTTATTCATATTCATGCATGTATTTAAGCAATTGTACAAATCGTTGGTGATACTCGTTCATCATCATACTTCCCTAGATCAGTCTTGAGAATTCTATAGATTTATCAAGATAGAATTACGGTGTCAAGAATCTATATTTACATGCTTTTAGGAATATTTCCTAGTGGACATTAGCAACCTCCACATTATTATTTTTTCTATATGTATCCCACCAGTCATCAGTTTCCCAAGTTAGGTGGAATTATTGCCCATGAAGTTTTTTATTTGGAAGTAAGTGTTCTGATGGTAAAATATGCATCTACACTATTTAGCCACCTTTCTGCCTCCTCTCCATATTCCTTACCATCAAAATTAGATATTTCAATTTTCCTCATATCCCTATTTAGCTCAGTGCCAACCTATTTCCTCCTAGGGTCTATAGGTGTATCCTATTCTATTATCACTAGTTCCTTTCCTTTCTATTATTTTCTATTTATGTGCAATCATTTCTTGTTGTTGAATCAACTAAGCCTTTTGCTATTCCATATGTTCCAATATTTGAGCCTTTTTTTGTTCCATATGCTTAGTCGTTTGGGCTCGTTTTTGGTCCATATGCTCTTTTTGTTGACTTATCTGTTATTGCATTAATTGTATAATTTTGACAATATTATCTTTTTTTGGGGTGAGTTATTTTTCTTTCCTAATTATTCGAGGAGGTTCTGCAACCTCTTCCATTGTTCCCATCATCACAATCCTTTAGAGGACTCTCTTGGGATTTTCATTCAGCCCTTCCCACTGGACTACCGTAGGTCTCTTTGACGAGCTAGCTTTCATTCAAAATGACATTGCCTATTTAGAAAGAGCTTTGTTAATTGTTTTTATCTAGGTTTTTCCAAAAATTATGTTTAACATAAATTTTCCTATATTTTCTTAGCCTAGGTGTTCGCAACATAGGGCTCTGATACCAACTAAAAAAACCCAAGTCTTACCCACTTGGTTGTCCTTTACTTCTTCCAAGTAAAATTTTTCAACCACATTCGACATTTTATTTAGTATGAGGCATGTAAATTCTTCTTGGGAACCTAGTTTCACTGCAAACGAATACACAAGAGATTGATATTGGCAAGATCCTATTGATATATGCCCTTAGTGAACTTAACCTCTCATCTTGAGAATCCAAGTTTGTGGCAGGGGTTTCTCCTCTAGGGTCCATTTCACCTAGAGGTTAGACACTTAGTTTTCCCAATCCCTAGCATGACTGAATCCTTATGTTTGCCATGTAAGGAATAGCATATACATACCTTGTTCTATGTGAGCTTCCACCTTCCCTGGAATTCACCTAGGATCCATTTGACCTAGGACCAAATGTTTCTTTACTTGGTATGATTGGCGACCATATGTCCCATTCCATATTGTCATTAGATAGCCCCCAATCGTTCAAATCTTAGGTAACACATCACCATACTATCAGGTCATAACCTAAGAGTGATGCCCATATCATCCTCTTTTAC
This sequence comes from Wollemia nobilis, assembly GCA_028583015.1. Taxonomy (NCBI): domain Eukaryota; kingdom Viridiplantae; phylum Streptophyta; class Pinopsida; order Araucariales; family Araucariaceae; genus Wollemia; species Wollemia nobilis. Next base: position 15,264,666 of record JAQPPZ010000135.1, read on the forward strand.
CTCCCATCCCAACCTTACCCACCAAGAGTATGATTATCCCTAAAACTGGATGATAGTCCTTCCTGCTATCATCGATACTAGTTAAAATTCAAAAAATTTCCTACTCACAATCTTAGGTTCTTTTATTATTTTTAGTTGTTGGTAAAATAATTTTTTAGGGGGGTTAAATATTTCTTGAACTATGCTTAAAAGAAAAAGGTGTTTCTAACTTTACCCTTTTATGATGATAAATAAATTATAAATGTTTGGAGACACCCATTTCATAATACTTAGTCTACAAAGACATAAAAACTAATACATGAATCAAAGCATTAAAACATTCATATGGAAATACACCAAATTAAAGGCATTAAATTATCTATTATGGTTTCTATTCTAATTCTACGATGGAATAGGTTTGTATACTTTCCATATATATATATATATATATATATATATATATTTATTTATTCAAACTAAATGATATCATAACACTTGTTACACCTAACACTATTGATTCCCTGATGCATTTGCCATTAAGGTTAATTTATGTAAAATTATCGTTTGATGGGTGTAGATGAGTGTTTTCACTAGCATTTGACTGCTTACTTCCAAAGTTCTCGGGTATCTAGCCTCACATCGTTGTCAACATGAAATCAAATCCCTACGGAGGCATCCCTAAATGGGTCTTGTTATCACAAGGTGACTCAACAAAGTAGTACCTCATTCTAAGAACATCCATTATACTTTTTGGCTATCTTTCAAAACATTCATTTAAGTTTGCTACATTTGTCTATAAATCTTATCAACTAACCTATTCATATTATTTGCAACCTTGACACCATTCATGAATTTTCTCCACACCAATGCTTATTAAAGACACTAAATGTGTTAGCAAAATTTAATACGGTATTCTAATGCTATTATTTTAAACTTATCCATCCCTCAACTTATCTATCGACTAAAAAATTATTTAGAATATGTCCTTTAACATGAAATATCATCCTGAATTTATTACTACTAGAAAATACATACAAATATCTTACCTTTAATACAATAAGAGACAGTGACATATTGTAAGGTTAAGGGCTATTAGATAGTAAATTTACATACAATCCATTACAAGCTTTGTGGAGGAAATCAGAAAGATATTGAAACTACAATTTTTAAAACAAACTTATCATACTATCATCTTAATAGAATTACACAGACGTCATTTTTTTTTAAATAAAGGATTAAAAATTTATTGATAAAAATTCTAGATTACAGAGTACAACTAATCTTTCAACTAGGACTCAAATAAAAATCCAAACAGGCTAAAACCACTAGACTATATTGACACTCAAAGAAGACAACAAAAACAAACCACATTAATTATGTACATCCTTGTGGATCAACTCCCACAAGCGTTGAGAGTCCCTAGATGGGAGACTCTCCCAATTATTGATAATACAAGGATCCAAAAGATTAGAAGCTCTTTTGGCCAAGTAATAAACAACCACATTCCATTCCCTTGAAATGTGCACAAAGGATATAAATTAAAACTCTTCACTCATTCTAATAATATGAATGACTACAAAGGCCAACTTCCAATTAACTTCCTCCACCCTTTTACTATTTAAAATATTAACCACAATTTGAGATTCGGACTCATAGATAATCCTACACTAGCCAATAGAAAACCCCCTCTGTAAGGCCTCAAGAATTGCAAGAGCTTCCATAAAATTGTTGGATTGAAATGGAAAAGAAAAACAAACACCACCAATAGAATCTCTCCCAACACTGCCAATGCCAGTATATCCAGGATTACCCCTGGACAATCCAACAGTATTAATTTTTAAAACTCCTCTGGGGGGTGGCCTCCACCTACCATATCTCCTAACCTTCTTTCTGAGATAAGGAACCATTCTAGGGCTATAAGAGTTCACACCATCCCTAAAGAGACCAAGATCTTGTTGTACCTTCTCCTCCATAGAATCCAAAAGAGGTTCCACATCACATTTACTATGGATGGTTTCTTGAACCATACACATGATCCTTTTCTAGATCTATTGAACAACCAAATGACTACCTTGAAATATGTGATGGTTTTGTTTGAGCCAAATCTGCCAGATGATGTAAGAAGGGCCCAAATTCCAAACCACTTGAAGGAAGGGGGTCTTGGCCAAATGTTTTCCCAGACTACTCCAAAAATCCACCAGGTATAGCACATGAAAATATGGATGGTTCCAGGTGCTCCACCAATGGTGCCAAATATCTTTGGTAAAGGAGCATTGAAAAATAAATGAGAAGAGTCATCCTCATTCTTATCGCAAATGACATAAAAAGATGAAGACTCTCCACATTCTCATTATTAGCCATGAGAAGATTCATCCTCATTCTTAGCCAAGCAAATTTGTTCCACACCTTTTTCCACCAAGTGACTGGAAGACTCTCGTACTTTTTCTTATCAAGAACCTGATAACCATAGGCTATCGAGTAGATTCCCTTGGGATAAGGGTTCCAAGATAGAATATATTTACCCCTCAATGAAGAACATGGCCTACCCATAAGAATAAGAGCAAGCATCTCTATGTCCTTGGCCAGTCCCCCTTGGGGCCATTCCTGCAAATATTTCCACTTGTACATCTCCATATTTCTAAAATACTAGATTTTTTAAAGTCCTCCATATGAGACCAGCCTACTTCCAAGAAGTAAATACTTAGGGAATGTAACCTAGGATATTGATTCAAGATAGGAGGGTTGCCATACCAATAATCCTCCCAAAAAAGAGCATTTGATCCTTGATTGCAAATCCAAAACAAACCCTGCTTGATTAAATTAGCTCCTCTTTTTAGATTTTCCTAGATAACTGAACATTTCCCAACCAAGATGACTCTAGGAATATCAGCCTCATAAATACCTCTCAAGTATTTACAAGATAATATTTTAGCCCAAATATGATCTTGAGAGGTACACCATCTCCAATAAAGTTTTGCAGACAAAGCCTACTCAAAAAGAGTTTTTTGTAGCAACCCAAGGCCTCTCTCTTGCATCGACCTACATATAGAATCCCACCTAACCAAAATCCATTTAGACTGATCAAGTTTTCCAGACCATAAGATATATTCAAATAGACTAAGAAACCTTCCCAAAGATATATTCATAGATATCAAGTTGAGAAAATATTAGATGACCTTCCCAAAGTTTCATCCATATTTCTAGTATGCTCAGATTTCTTAGTAGGGAAGCAACATCAAGTGCTATTTGAGGTTAGCTCTTCAAGATCTAAGAAACCTTTGGAGTTGGTACACATCAATCTATGCAGTCCTATGCCAACTAGATATGGTGGAAAGAGGTATTTTCAATTGTTTGTTGATGATTACTCATGAAATATGTGGGTTTTATTTCTTCAATTGAAGTCAGAGGTATTTCTATATTTTTAGTAGTTCAAGAAGCTTTTTGAGAAGGATTCAAGATGTTCCATCAAAACCCTCCACTTAGATCGAGGGGGAAAATATACCTCCAAGGAATTTTCATCATTTCTAAGTGAACATGGGGTTAAGAGACAACTGAAAACTACCTATACTCCATAGAAAAATAAATTTTATTAAAGAATAAATCATTCCATTATGTAAATGGTTCAATCTATGCTTAAGGAAGCACATCTTGAGCAAGAGTATTGGTCAGAAGTAGTGAATACAACATCTTACCTCTTGAATATGGTACACACAAGAGTTCTATAGGGCAAGACTCCATAAGAAGCATGGAGTGGTAAGAAACCTTCCATTTATCATCTAAGAGTTTTTGGATGTAAGGCATTCATGCACATACCAAAACATAAGAGGACGAAGTTATATGAGAAAACCCTAAAATATATTTTTCTTGGTTATGAGGAGCATTCAAAGGGATATCAATTGATAGATACTATAACCAAGAAAATAAAAATAAGTCAAGATGTGGTGTTTGATGAAACTTTCACATTAGATAACACTTCTACAATTGTATACCTTGAGGAAGATGAGCCTACGAAATAGGTTCCACCCCCATAGAATAAGATTCAAAAATGGTATACTAGTACATTGAGAGATTCAAAGTTGAAATCACTTCCAAATATAACTCTAGATCAATATTTTACTCACATTATAACTCAGTAGATGAGAGCAAAGGTATCAACTTTAGAGGTTGATGAGCTTTACCAATAATTTTATGAACTATCTATAGATTCATAGGAAAATAGAGAAATAGATATGGATGATGAGAGGGCTTATATGACAACATTGAATAAAAATAAAACCACAATATTTTAGGATGCACTTAGTGAGTCTGAGTGGAAGGCTACTATGGAAGTAGAACATACATCTCTCATGAAAAATCATACATGGAAGCTAGTAAATTTACCTTCAGGAAAGAAGCCCATTGGTTGCAAATGGGTGTTCAAAGTGAAGTATAAGGTATATGGTACTATTGATAAGCATGTCTCATCTTGTTGCAAAAGGCTATGCTCAGAAAGAAGGCATATATTATGAAGAGACTTTTACCCCTACTACAAAAATGACTACCATTCGAGTACTTTGTGTCATGGTATCTTAGTTTGGGTGGAAGTTACATCAAATGGATGTAAAAATTTCTTTCTTGAATGGTGACCTACAAGAAGTGTACATGACCCAACCAGAAGGATTTGTTGTTTAAGGGTAAGAACAAAAAGTTTTCAAGTTGATAAAATCCTTGTATGGGCTAAAACAAGCTCCACGATCTTGGTACATCAAAATAGACAGTCACCTAGTGTAGCATGGATTCAAAAGAAGTCCTTCAGATGTAAATATATATATCAAGAAAAATAGTTTTGACATAGTGATTTTGGTGCTATATGTAGATGATTTGATCATAATAGGGAGTTCAGAGAGTATGATTGATGGAGTAAAATATTATTTGAAAAATCTTTTGAAATTATATATCTAGGACTTCTTCACTATTGTCTTGGTTTGAAAGTGACTTAGAAAAAGGAATCATATTAGAGGTAACACAAAAGAAGTATGCCAAGATATTGGTTGATAAATATCGCATTACTGACTGCAATTCTAATGCAAATTCAATGGATCCTAGACTTAAGCTTTCACAATATGATAAATCACCACAGGAAGATGGTACTCTCTATCACCAACTAATTGGGAGTCTCATATATATGAAAATACCAAGCCAGATCCCAGTTTTGTTATGGGTTATCTTTCAAGGTTCATGCAAGAACTGAAGGTGAGTCATTGGAAAGCAATAAAAAGAGTTCTTCATTATGTCTATGGTACTACATATTTTGGATTAGAGTATAAGAATAATAGAAAATTCTATTTATAGGGATACATGGACTTAGACTATATCGGATCCATTGATGATTGCAAGTCGAATTCTAGATACATTTTCTATATTATATTTGGTCTTATCTCTTGGCACAGTAAGAAGCAGAAGGTGGTTGCTTTATCATATACAAAGGTACAATATCGCATAGCAAGTGGAGTAGTCTACGAGATTATCTGGTTTAGTCACATTCTTACAAACATGGGTCTTCCAAAGAACCTTCCACTCCATTTATTTTATGATAATCAAGGTGTTTTGAATCTTGTCAAGAATCCAATATTTCATGATCGTACCAAACACATCGACACTTAATATCATTTCATTTGTGATGAAGTTCCAAAACATCACACACAACTCCAATACATTCCCACTGATGAGCAAGTTGCAGATATTTTCACCAAGGCACTTGCACATGTCAAATTTGAAATGTTTCACAATGCTCTTTGTATTTGACAATAATGCAATAAGGAGGGATGTTAGCATATAGATTTATATTCTATTTTGGAAAAATAATCACCTAAGCGCTTCTCCAAGTGGGTGGTTCATGCAACCAGTTCATGCAACCGTTTGAGTGGTTAATTAACCACCTAACATTGTATATATTTCAAACTCAATTTCAATACAATTTGCTTTGTGATTTTGTAATAATTTTTTTATTTTACAATAATATCAATTGGTAGAGCTTATAATCATCTTCCAAGGTCTTCTACCAACTAATTCTGCAAGCTTCTTTGATTGAAAACCACCCACCAATTATGCATTTTAATTAGGGATCATAATAGCTTTATATGCAATGCAACTTAGATTATGCCTTACTCTATTATGCAAACAACCATGCACATAAAGCAAGCTATAAGAAACTAGCATACCTTTTTAAGCTTTAAGCCATCAAAATATAAATCATTCCATAGCAATCCATGAGAGGCCCATACTTCTCTTTTACAAATATCCTATTATGACTATTGCACAACTAGCCCCAAATTTGGGGACCCACCTTAAATTTTTGGTTTTGAGAATTTTGGGTCTTATTTGAGCGATAATGTTGATAGTTACTTACCCATGAGTTTGCAAAGTGCACTCCAAGGTTCATTGTGGGGTAGTATTTCCTTCTAGGTTATTTTAAAAAATTTTGTGTTTGGGTTAGGCTAAAATGCTTAGTTTCCTTTTCAGTTTTAGTGTTAATTAGAGTTGTAATATTTTGGTTAATTCAAATGTGTGAATTAAAGTAATTCAAGAACTTGGAATTAAGCATTAGTGATAGCAACAAAAAAATAAAAATAAAAAATAAAAATAAAATAATAATAATAATAATAAAATAAAATAATAATATATTATATTTATATTATTTATATAAGCGAATGGAAATAAAGGTCTCATGCTTTCTTATACTTTAGTGTTCATAAAATTTTAGCTTATAATTTCAATTGCTTTAAAATGGGTGGTTTTTCGTCTTATGAATTTGTTTAGAGGGCTTTAATTTAATGATGTTAATGCTTAGAGATGGCATGGATTTACATATCACTTCTGTTTATTTTAATAAAAGTGTTTTCTATATGTTATAATGTTCATTGGCACTATACTCCAAGCAATCTCCAACATGGCAAAAATGAATCGATAGATGACATGGTCCTATGTGCCAAACGTGGATGTACAAGGTGATGTGGACACCCTAAATTGAGCCAAGGATATTTGATGTGGTGGATCATCAAGTTACAATAAATGAATGACCACCAGACAATAAAATATCAAGAATCACAATGGAGGTGGCTATTAACATAGCATATGGAAGTACGATTTGAAGTCCAGTGTGATGTGGTGGATATTTGACCATTGGTGACTAGGGCAGACATGATCTCGAGGGAAATGCTTCCAAGGGGACAACTTTGATGCAATGGAAAACCAATGAAAAAACCTTGATGTAACACCTATGTGGAATAAAGAACCATGACATGGACATAGAATACAATAATGATCATGGAAGGTGGTTGTTGATGTAGTATATTATTGAAAAATACGATGAATAGTTGAACCTCAAACATGTAGACTATCAGACGACATGATGGATAGTGTGGTGGATACATAGATAGATCCATAGACGATGGACATGTCAATATCTAGGTGATGTGGATGTAGACTATGTGATTTGGGGAACCTAAATGATAAGGACATTGACATAGATGATAGACAAAAATTACACAACATTTGATAGAGAGTTGTACGAAATGAATGGAATATGGATGATGATGCAGTTGTCAATTGTACAACATGGATAGTCAGATAAATTTGGAAACACTGGATAAGGATGAACAAGTGATGAGTTGGATCACATAGGTGACACAGATGGTTATTTATACAATGGGTCAAAAATTTCCATCTAACTATCAGTAGTAGGAATTACAGTTAAATAGCATAGTCCTGGTAGGATTGAAAGGTTGAATATGGTAATATTCCATATTGAGATCAAGTGTCATGGAGCGCACTATGGGTACAGTCACTACAAGCCCCTAGTTACATATTTTGATAGAATACCAAAGATGTTGTATGAATGTAAGGATATAAAGGATGAGCCATGTGTGGGTTAATGAGAAAGCATACTCCCTACACTCTCAGCTAAAATAAAAATTGCATGCAGTAATGGTGGGATAAAGGAAGGTGCATATTGGGTAGTGATATCAATTGATAGCTGGAAAATATTGAATGTCTTGGAAAATAGGATGGAACATGTGATGATAGTGTGCGGTTCTCATATTATACGCATAATGAACATTTCAAATGATGTTGTACGTTATCCATATTACGTAATGCTAAGTAAGGTAGATTCTTTTTATGGCATATTTTTGGAATCAAATTCACCACTGACAGCTAGGACACATTGGAGACCAGTCACCCCGGTACCATAAAGTCATGCGTAAAAGGGATCCATGATTATAAGTTTACCTGCATTTGTCCAAAATAGAAGTTATTACCACAATGTTTATTTATTATGCTTTATGATGAATAAAAAATAGATATCACACTATTCAATTCAAATATTAGATTCTACAAACATCAGAAGGTGTTACACAATGTATGGGTTATAGGCTAAACTATGTAGAATATGTAGGTGGTGATGGGTTTCTAAGAAGACACTCAATATGCACTATATTTGTAATTTAAATGATGGGCACATTAGGTGTGCAAGTGGCATCGACTCTACTACTGAGGAATATAGGTCGTAAGGACCAAAGCCTATAGGAATGTCCCATGAGAGACTTATAAATTTGCACATGGTATTGTACATGGATGTTGGTGCTTGTGTAATGGTTGTGGGATGGCATTTTTATCCCCATTAATCTAAATGAATTCTATAGTCTCCAATTAAATCCTAGCTAGTGATTACAATAATGTAACATATTGGTATTGAAGAGTCATTTGTATTTTTTGCTAAAGTAGTTGAGATAATAAAATATAGTCGGACACATGTCAGATCACACGAAGAACTTTTTTTATTTCCAAAGGAGAAAACAAATGTATAAACAAAATATATAATATGAAAAGTTGCGAAATAAAACAAAACAAAGGGAAACGAAGAGTTTCAGGAAGCTTTGGAAAGGTCATGGAAATCCAAAAAATGGGAGGCAAGAAAGTCTAGAATAGAGGTCATGAGAAGAGATTGAAAGGCTATCATATTGTTGTCAAATTTTTTATCATCATTTTGTATACAAATAGCCAAGGTTTTGGATATTATAGAATACTATTTTTATTGCATATTTGTCTATATTCACATGTATTGAGCTTATTTTTATGATTTTTATGCATGAATTTGGTTGCATTATAAATATATTTTCTATGCATGTTTCTAATCCTCAGACTCTTGCCATAACCAGTTTTTAGATTGTGTGAATGCAGGTCTAACCTGGTTGTGTTTCTTGTTCAGGATCTACATTTTTTGTAGTGTAGGCTAGAATATTTTGCAATAGTTGTTTCTTTGGTTTATTTTTCATAGTCTGGTCCATTTTCTAGATTTTAAATTTTGTTCTTTTAATCCTAGTTGTTTTATTTCTTGTATTGTTTCACCAAACACTTGAAATTCAAACAAATTTGTGATTTCTACATTAAAGTTAAGATTTTTGAAGTTAAAATATATCCAAATAGTTTTATGTTAATGTTAACCCATTAAATTATTTGGACTTTTATTTCTTTTATTTAATAACTCTGTGGGGTTTCCATCTTCACGTAGAGTTTTTAAGTTCAAAAAGGATATAAATAATCAATATTTCATAACTTTTTCAACATTTCCTTTTATCAGCTAAGGCCAAGATAAAATGAACCTGTACTCAAGAGAGGGATTTACTAAATCCTATCTCAAATTAAGGCAAAGATAAAATTAAGTGGATTTTCCACAGTTTTTCTAAAAACACACTTTAACTTGAAATAAAATGAATCAGCTAACAACAAGTACTAACTCTAACTTCACTTTAAATCAAAGATAAAACGAAGTGGTTTTTCACAACACTTGCTAACAAAACATTGTAACTAAAAGTAAAAGAAATCTTCTAACAGGGATTTATGGGTAAATCACATTGATAAATAAAAAATAAAATGAATTAGGATCTATTTCAAGCACTTATTCATTCATTTATTTTTGCACATAAGGGAAATCAAGTCCTTTCATTGATATAATGCATGACAAATCATTTTAACCATAGGCCCTTTGTTAATAGTTATTTGCAAATCACTGAGGTGTTCTAAGCTTTTATTTTGATATATTAAGTAAAATGAACCTTGGAGAAATTTCTATTTCTTTGCAAGAGAGGATTTTTCTAATGAAATCCTAATAGTGAGTGTGGTTTTACAACAGGTTAAAATTACCACTCAAATTTTTTGTGCTAGGAGGGCCTATTGAATGATTTTTGCTATTACTATTTCAAGTGCTAACTTTTTCTTGAAAGTTTGTTTTGAAAGTTTTATTCTAGACTAGTGTGGTTTTGTTGATAGGTGACTATGATCATTGATTAGAAATTGTTTTAATTGATAATGCATTGATGCTAACCATTTTATTGAGAATATTTATTGTTGTTATGGTTTAGTTGATGCATTGTTAATGAATTTTTTGCTGCTATCATTGTTAATATGGAACCAAATGGTATCATTACTAGAGCTGAGGCTATAGAACATACTATCTTCCAAATCCTATATCCTACTTATAAAACTAAAAAACCCATATTCAAGTAGTTATTATCCCATCTAATGGGGTTTTAGTTGGATCACCTATTGTCCCTATTTTACCTATTTTCCCTTTGGTCACCCCTCAACCCAATCCAATGGCTATAAATACTGATTGGTATGAAGTGCATAGAAATCCTTTAAACATCATCGAATATTTCCATTATTTACCCAAGAGCATAGAGAATTTTTTTCCCAAGTATAAACATGATGGTACAAGACTTGCCAAGGAACATATTAGAGCCTATAAGGACACTTTAATTTGATTGCAAGTTGAACATGAATATGTGGCTTGTAGATTTTTTTCTTTAAGCCTAGATGACCTGGTGTATGATTGGTACATCATTTTACCTGTCGGATCTATTACTTCCTGGGCCCAATTAAACACTTCTTTTGTAAATCAATTTAGGTTACCCTTAGATCTTGCCATAATTTATGATCAATTTGTGACTTGCAAAAGGGGATCTAATGAACCAATAAGGATGTTTAACACTAGATTTTAGAAGCTCCACACAAGGTTGACTGGTCACTTTGTTGTTATAGCCATTGTAGCTCTTTATATATACTTTGGGGCCTTAGATCACTTGACCACCATGTTTATCAAGAGAGAAATCCATTAGTTACTACTCTTGCCTCAACATACATAGAGGCCATGACTATTGAGAAATAATTGATGCCACAAGGCTATGGGATAGGGAAATTATCTATGATAGGATAGTTTGGATATTATAACCAGATTTATATTATAAATGAGGCTTTATTAAATTAGAATTTGATGTTGAATACTATGCCCACTTATCCTACCATAATTTCTTTTCCAACCATGTCTATCCATTCAACCACTCCATTACTATAAGAGAACCAATTGGCCACTTAGGGAGTCATAGTGACAAGCACACATACCTTACCTACATGTGTAAATCCAATGCCCATACAAAGCTTGAATCCATTTCCAAATCTAAATCTTCAAGCTCAAAATATTTTATAGGATTCAAATGTTCAAAATTAAAATATGGTATCAAACCAAAACATTCCTGGTTTTTGGAACCCAACTAATACTACCACTACTACTACTCAACCCAATGAGTTGGATTCAAAGGTAAAAGACCTGGAGAGGTTGATCCAAAAATTAAGTAGTGATATGGTTAATTCCCAAAAGTAGGCACCCCAAAATGCACAACAAAACAATTTTTTTTGTTTTTAAAAGAAGCAGTGGAACACACAGCCGAACAATGGGGGTGTACATAGCCTGATTACTAATCAAAATAATGCTAATTCTAGCCAATATCATGTGATTTTTAATATTTTATATTTAACTACGAGCAATTGGTGTAGGATACATTCCACCAATGAGCACAACAAAAATGAATGCCCAGTGCTCCAGGAGTCCAGAGGTATTTTCCAACAAGATATTGATAATTTAGAAATAGTACCTAATGATGATTGTTCTCATCAAGCTAGTTCAAGTAGAGGCAAGGGACATAATTTTGTTGTTGAAAATTTTGGTTCTAAAAGTGAAGAATAAGAGGGGGAGGATGATCCCACATAAGAAGAAGTTCAGGCCTTTGGGTAGTTTCAAAATGGGAATCACAACTACCACTTGAGGAATAAGAGCAAGACCCCAAATACTTCTTCAACTCCTCCAAACAACTCCATTATTCCACTTTATGCCAATGCAAATAATAACCCTCCACCTTCACCTTGGATTGATTTGTCTAAACCACCTCAAATGGAGCAAATTTTTGATAACGTTGCTTATAAAATTGTTTAGTATTTGAAGAAAACAAAAGATAATATCAATGTGTTTGAAGTGGCACTGTTGAAGAGTCAAAATGATGTTTTGATCGATGCTTTGGGTGGATCAAGAAAACATGATGCTAGGAAAATTATAGAGTCACATTTGTTCTTGTGAAAGGAGAAAGGAGAGGTTTCTCTCCTAACAATCAAAATTGTAGGAAAGAACCTACGCAATTTTTTGATAGATTCAGGCGCATTGGATAATTTCATGCCTCATGATGTTTTTAAGAGGTTAGACCTGAAACCTAATCCTTCATATAGAACAGTGATACAATTAGACATATTTGAGGTAAATTTAGTAGACATGCTTCATAATATCCATATTCAGATTTCATCTGAATCTAGAATTTAGCAATTCATTGATATTCATGTTGTTGACATCCCTAAAAAATATGGTATCTTATTGGCTAAGGATTGGAGTAGAAATTTGAATGGCTACCTTGCCACGGATTGTTCACACATGTGATTACCTTGGAAATGGGTAGCCAATCAAATCTAAATCGAAAGAGAGCCAAGACTCAAGGATATGATCATAGAGTATAATATAACAAATAATACCTTGTATGATGAATGTGAGTTAGGTGTTTATACCTTGGATACCAACTTGGTCACAAATAAATTTGATGCTTCTATTTCACTTGATATTCATGATGCTAGAATCACTATCTCACATGAATATCTTGCAATTTCTCTACAATATGAAAATGTCATGAAAGAAAGGATGAAACCTCATCAACTATTTCAGAAGGATAATTATTCTTCCATTCTAGAAAAATAATGGGAATCACTCACTTTGTTCCCACTTGAGTAAAAATAAATTGGAAGCCTTGCTTAACCTAAGGACCCTATAATATCTATGCTACCTCAAATAGAGCAAATTCCAGAGTCTAAATGGTTTGGATTTGATGTCATTGATGATCCAAATAAAAATGTGGTTTTATTTGAAGCAATTCAAATAATTGATCATAGATATGTGTTATTTGACACATCCCTTGAACGGATAGGTTTATGTCTTGAAAGGGATGGGCATGTTTTTAAGTGGGTGCATAATTTTGGTATTTTTGAAAAGCAGGTAATTGATGAAGATGAAGAGCTACAAGATGATGATGATGATGAAGCCCATGAAGAAAAATAAAAGATTATGAATGCTCATCAAATCTTGGTAAATGAACATGTACAAAAGGTAGAATATCACCTTTTATGTTCAATCATCCGAACTCCAGGTAAAATTTTGCCTAATTATTTGTCGAATTAAAAGATTATCAATGATGAAATACCATTTGTGGTTGACAAAGAATTTGAGTTGAATTCTTCTCACACCAGTAATAATATTGCTATGTTAAACAAAATAGAGGTAGATATTTTGGAGTTACTAAATCAAATCCATAAATATTTAACAATGGAATCTAGGATAAAATATTATAATGATCCTCATATATTAGATATCCTAGATGATTGCAATGTTGTGTAGTTATGATTTGCCTAAAGATATGGATGATGACATGGATTTAAAATTCTTAGAAATGGTCTCCTACTTGAAGAAAATATTATATGTTTATGAAAATGAGAACTCAAGTTAGGATGATGAATCAGGTTGTGAAATTTACACGTCATTGAACAAGCAAAAAATAGTTGAAAATCATGTATTTTCTTGGAATTTTAATGAATCAAAGTCTCAACATGGAATTGCTAATATCATTGAATCAAATTGGTGGGGTGATAGAGGAAAAATGAGAGTTTTTGTATTGTGTGGCCTCATATTATTTTGGTTGGATTTTTATAAATCCTGGCATGCATACAATGGTAGATATCTTTTAAATTGTGGTAATCATGTTTAGGATCTAGGGAAGTGATAGCCTAAATTTTGCACCATATTGTGCACATATTGTATATAGATTTGAGTTCTTCTTATTGTTTCTTTTATTATTGTCTTGGTGTGGCACCTTTGTGCATAGTCCCTTGTTTTGTAGTTTTTTTGTTTGCTTTCTTATATGTTTTTAATAGTTTAGGATAGGGCATTACTTTTCAACTTCTCATTTTGGTTTTCTCCCTTTTTTTGTGGTAATTTTTAGTGGTGGTATCAAACTCTTGGTTTCTTTGCTGGTAGTTGGTCCTTTGTTAAGTAGGTTGGATTATATAGTTTGTATACAAGTAAAACTAAAGAAAAGGGGTGAAATTGCTTAATTATTATTCTTATATTTTAGGACTAAAACAGTGGAAGGTGGGACAATGAAATATTTTGCTAAATATCCATGTATAACTCACAAGTTTAAGGACATTCTTTGAGATCTTAAAATATGAAGTCATTTTGGTTTGCAAATTAAGGCAAAAATCTAACACACTCTATCTTTAGACTTGAATGGTCTCTAACCCAGGTGGTAGGTGAATTTGGCAAAAGATATGCAAGGTTCAATAAAAAAAAACAAAATAAAAAAAACAAAAAGAGAGAAAAAAAAAGGTAAAAGTAAAATTAACCTAATACTTGGGTGATTCGGATAATCTCTACTAGGGCTATAGATGCTTGGCTAAAAGTAGAGCAAGGTATAGAAGGGATTGAAGTAACCTCCATTGGGGCTATAAACACCTGGATAGAAGTGGAGCAATGCAAAGACACATCTTTAATGAGTGATATTTTATAGCCTAAATGCAAATCAGGTGACAAAATCTAAATGATTTCTAGAATGCTAAAATGAATCACATTCCACACACTGAGCAAAGGCAAATGGTTTAGTTGTTTTTATCAAATTTTGTCTACCCTCATTTTATTGATAGTGCTAAATGATTCTCATTTCATTGATTTTTAGTTCTCTTGATTTTAGGTTGGGTTCTTCATCCAAAATGCTCAGGAGCATTCCCAAACAGAGTCACCATTTGTTGTGACTATTACACAACTAGCCCCAAATTTGGGGACCCACCTAAAATTTTTGGTTTTGAGAATTTTGGGTCTTCTTTGAGTTATAATTTTGATAGTTACTTACCCATAAGTTTTCAAAGTGAACTCTAAGGTTTATTATGGGGTAATATTTCCTTCTAGGTTGTTTTAAAGTGTTTTGTGTTTGGGTTAGGCTAAAAGGCTTAGTTTCCTTTTTAGTTTTAGTGTTAATTAAAGTTGTAATGTTTTGGTTAATTCAAATGTGTAAGTTAAAGTAATTAAAGTAATTAGAATTAATTAAATTAAGCATTAGTGGCAGCAACATAAAAATTAAAAAATAACAACCAATAATAATAATAATAATAATAATAATAATAAATAAAAAGAAAAAAAAACAATATATATATATATATATATTCTATATTTATTATTTATATAAGAGAATGTAAATAAAGCTCTCATGCTTTCTTAGGCTTTAGTGTTAATCAACTTTTAGCTTATAATTTCAATTGCTTTAAAATGGGTAGTTTTACATCTTATAAATTTGTTTAGAGGGCTTTAATTTAATAAAGTTAATTCTTAAAGACAATATGAATTTACGTATCGCTTCTATTTATTTTAATAAAAGTGTTTTCTATAGGTTATAATGTTCATTGGTACTATACTCCAAGTGAGCTCCAACATGGCAACAATGAATCGATGAATGACATGGTCCTATGTGCTATACGTGGATGTACAAGGTGACATGGACACCCTAAATTGAGCCAAGTCTCTTTGATGAGGTGGATCATCGAGTTGCAGTGAATGGATGACCACAAAACCACAAAATATAGGGCATCATGATGGAGGTGGTTTTTGATGTAGCATATGGAAGTACAATTCAAAATTTGGTATGATGTAGTGGATATTCGACCATTGGTGATTGGGTGAAGCATACACGGTCTCAAGGGAAATATTACCAAGGAGAAAAATTTGATATGGTGGGTGACCAATGAAAAAACCCTAATGTAACACCTACATGGCATAAAAACCCATGATATGGACGTAGAATGCAACAATGATTGTGGAAGGTGGTTATTGATGCAATATATTATTGATGACTACGATGAATAGTTGAACTTTAGACCTACAGACTTACAAACATCATGATGGATAGTGTGGTGGATACGTATATAGCTCTGTAGATGATGGATGTGTTGATAGCTAGGAGATATGGACATAGACTATATGATTCAAGAAACCTAAATTTTGAGGATGCTGACATAGATGATAGACAAAAATTACATAGCATTTTATAGAGAGTTATGCGGTATGAATGGAACATGGAAGGTGATGCAGTTTTTAATTGTGAAATGCAAAAGGTCAAAAAATCTAGAAACACTAAATAAGGATAAATTAGTGATGAGCTAGATCACATAGGTGACACGGATGGTGATTACTACAGTGAGTTAGAAATTTACATCTAACTATCAACAGTAAGAATTACAGCTGAAGAGAACAATCCTAATAGGATTGAAAGTTTAAATATGGTAATATTCCATATTGAGGTCAAGTTTCATGGAATGCACCATAGGTGCGGTCACTGCAAGCCTCCAATTACATCTCTTTATAGAATACCAAAGATGTCGCATGAACGTAAGGATATAAAGGATGAGCCATGTGTTGGTTAATGAGAAATAATACTCCCTACACTATCAGATAAAATAGAAAGTGCATATAGTAATGGTGTGATAGAGGTAGGCATATATTAGGTAGTGATATCAATTAATAGCTAGTGAATCTTAAATGTCTTGGTGAATAGGATGGAACAAGTGATGACAGTGTGTGGATCTCGTATTTTACATATAATGAACATTTCAAATGATATTGGATGTTATCAATATTATGCAACACTAAGCGAGGTAGCTTCTTTTTATGGCATGTTTTTGGAATCAAATTCACCACTAACAGTTGGGACACACCAAAGACCAGTCACCTTGGTGATGTAAAGATATGCGTAAAAGGGGTCCAAGACTCTAAGTTTACCTACATTTGTCCAAAATAGAAGATGTTATTATCTAAATGTTTGTTGATTATGCTTGATGAGTAATAAACAATAGATGTTGCATTTTTTCAATTCAAATATTATATTTTGCAGATATCATAATGTGTTACACAGCGTATGGATTATAGACCAAACCATACAGAATATGTAGGTAGTGATGGGTTTGTAAGAAGACACTTAGCATACTCTATATTTGTAATTTTAATGATGGCCACATTAGGTATGCAGGTGGCATTGAATCTACTACCAAGTAAAATAGGTTTCAAGGACCGAATCCTACAGGAACATCCCACGAGGGACTTATAAGTTTGTGCACAATGTTGTACGTGGATGTTGATGATTGTGTAATGGTTGGATGACATTTTTCTCCATATTAATCTAAATCAATTCAATATTCACCAGTGAAATCCTAGCTATTGGTTACAATAACATAATGGATTGGGATCAAAGAGCCATTTTTCTTTTTTACTATAGTAGTTGAGGTAATAAAATAGATTCAAGCACATGTGAGTTCGTACGAAGAATTTTGTTTGTTTCCAAAGGATAAGGTATATGTAGAAACAAAATATGGAATATGAAAAGTTATGAAATCAAAAAAATCCAAGGGATACAAAAAGTTTCAAGAAGATTTGAAAAGATCATGGAAACACAAAAATGGGGGGCGAGAAAATCTAAAATAGAGGTCATGAAAAGAGATTGAAAGGCTATCAAATTGCTATCAAAGTTTTGGTCATCATTTTGTATGTAGAAAGCCAAGGTTTTGGATATTATAGAAGACTATTTTTATTGCATATATGTCTATCTTCACATGTATTGAGCTTATTTTTATGATGTTTATGCATGAATTTGGTTGCATTATAAATATATTTTCTATGCATGTTTATAATACTTAGACTCTTTGTTAGTCTTACAATGGCACTGAGAGGGGGGGGTGAATCAATGCAGCTATTTAAAAACTTAAATCTTCATCTCTTAATTCAGAACTAATGAATGCTTAAAACCAGATGCAACAAATGTAACAAGATAGCAACACATAACACAAGATTTAACGAGGTTCACCAGTTTTGGCTACTCCTCAAAAATAGATTGCTTGGACTCCCATCCAAATCCAGCCTTTGCAAAGCACCAACTTTACAAACAGTTTACCAGCACCAACTGGAAGGAGCACCAACCCCTAATTTATCTGCACCAATAGAAAGGAGCACCAACCCCTGATTCCAAGCACCAACTTGGACTTCTATTTTAAATCTTGATTGACATAAAAATGCCTTTTGTGTTACAAGACCCTCACTGGTCTATCTTTACTCAAATCAATCTCATGGAAGCATACACTCTTTTACAGCTCTTCTTACTGCACACTTACAACCCTTTCTTATAGCTTACTCTTGCAACTCTCATAGCTCTGTTGCACTCTTTATGCTGCACTCTCTATGTTGCACTCTCTCTGCTGCACTCTCTATGCTGCATTCTTTCTGCTGCACTCTCTTTGCTGCACTCTCTATGCTACATTTTATCTGTTGCACATTCTCTGTTGCATCTTATCTGCTGCACACTCTCTGCTGCATTTCAACCATGCTTTGTATTTACTTTTTCATAGCTCTTTTTCTCTATTCTGCAACACGCTACTTTTTGTACCCGCACAGAGCTCAACGCTCTCTTACAACACACTTTTACAACCTACTTTTCTCAGCACATTTTCTCTCTATTTTTGTGGCACTTTTCACTATCAGCAGCACACTACTCTTTCTCCTCACGCACGGAGCTCAACATCAATTCTTCATACAAACCTACTTTTATAACCGTGTTCTCTTTCTATTTTTAACTTCTATATTTTCACATGCAGCTTATTAATAGTAACGACTTCTTTATTCTCCCATGCAATCTTATTAATAGAACGGTTCTTTGAAACGTTTCTCTGTCCAACTCTTGGTCTTCTTCTGACGACTTTCAGTAACCACCGCTGCATGAAATTTCTTTATAACGGCTCCTGTAACTGCAGTAAAGACTTCTGTTTACTGTCACTGTAACTGCCCCTGTAACTGCTGTAATTACTTCAGATCACTGTTCTTCTTTTAGCTGCATGATTTCTATCAGTAACTGCACCTTTAACTATTGCACTGACTTCAGTTAACTCTTCTAATATTGGCTGCATGATTTTCTTGTGCAACTGCATCTGTAACTGTCGTTTACCTCCAGTTAACTTTACTTCAGCTTTTACCCATGAAACTATGACATGTCGCGATATCGCGACATTTTTGCCCCTTTGACTTTTTCTTGGCAGTTGACCATGAAAACATAACATGTCACGATATCGCGACACTTTTGCCTTCTTGTTTCATAGTTCAGCTTGCATCCGCGAAAACACAACATGTCATGAAATCGCGACAGTTTCTGGCTTCTTGTCCACTTCTTCGCTTGCACCCATGAAAACCAGACATGTCACGAAATCGTGACACTTTTCACTTCCATACACTCTACTTGGCTTGAACCAGCGAAAACTTGACATGTCACGAAATCATGACACTTTTCGCCTCTTGCTACTCTTCTCGGCTTCAACCAGCGAAAACTCGACATGTCACGAAATCGTGACACTTTTTGCCTCTTGCTACTCTTCTCGGCTTCAACCAGCAAAAACTCGACATGTCACGAAATCGTGACACCTTTCTCTGCATTGAGCCTTTCTTCCTTTTGCCCGTGAAAACGGAACATGTCATGAAATCGCGACACTTTCGCTGCCTTGTGCCTTTTCTGTCTTTGGCCAGCAAAAATGGGACATGTCACGAAATCATGACATCTTTCGCCTCCTTGCACTTCTCTTCGACCCTATCGTGAAATCGCGACACTTTTCATCCTTAGCACTTTCTCTTCGAACCTGTCACGAAATCGTGACACTTTTCATCCTTAGCACTTTTCTTCTGGTCGTGAAACCCGACATGTCGCGATATCGCGACACTTTTTCTCCTTGGCGCTTCTTCTTGCAACTTGTCATGAAATCATGACACTTTTTCTCCTTAGCACTTCTTCTCCGAACATGTCGTGAAATCGTGACAGTTTTCCTTACAAGCGCTTCTTCTCCGAACATGTCACGAAATCATGACAGTTTTCCTTGCAAGCGCTTCTTCTTCGAACATGTCACGAAATCGTGACAGTTTTCCTTGCAAGCGCTTCTTCTCCAAACATGTCGCGAAATCGTGACAATTTTTCTACTTGCTTTCTTCTCTGCCAACATGTCACGAAATCATGACAGCTTTCCTTGTGCTTTCTAAACATGTCGCGAAATCATGACAGCTTTCCTTGCACTTTCTAAACATGTCATGAAATCGTGACATCTTTTTCTCTCTCCTCTTTCTCTTCGCTTTGGACTACGAAAATGAAACATGTCACGAAATCGTGACAGTTTTGCCAGCATTTTCTCTCTCCTCCGATATGTCGCGAAATCGTGACAGTTTAGCTTGCATTTTCTCTCTCCTCCGATATGTCATGAAATCACGACAATTTTGACAACATTTTCTCTCTCCTCCGAGATGTCACGAAATCATGATAGAAAACATGTCGCAATATCGCGATAGTTTTCTTACTTGTATTTTTCTTTGATTTTCTGAATCTGGGCCACTTTTGTCTTCTTGGAAATTCATTGTACATGTTCTGACCCCCCCCCCCCCCTCTCCCCCCCCCCCCCCCCCCCACCTCACCTCCCCCCCCCCCCCCCCTGTTGACAACAATGACAATACTTTTGTTGCACCTTGCTCAACAATGAACTCCTGTCCATCACCTTGTTCATCAATCAACTCCTATCCACTCCTTTCCATTGCATCAACTGATCAACCTGACTGTGTTGACAACAATGACAATACTTTGGGTGCACCTTGCACATCAATCTCCCCCTTTGGAATTGTTGGCAACACACGTAATTGAGTGCAATTACCTGTAATTCTTCTCCCCCTTTGACAATAATACCAAAGGGCGGCTGCAAGACTCCCCCTGAGTCCATGCACAACATTCTCAGGCAAAAATTATTACTGTTAGCCAAAATCATAAATATGAGCAATAAGATAAACAAATGCATAAATGCTCCCCCTGAGTATTTGATCCCGATAGCTAGTCAATTCTTAGACTATTCTTGGGAATATGTGACCACTTCAATTCACGCTGTCTTTTGAGCCTCAACCCTCTGTTGCTCTGCAATCTCAAACTTGTCCATTTGAAGAATCCTAACTCAGATCTATCTTCAACTGTGTTGGCTGCTGGATCTCTATCCATTGAGACTCTATCCTCTGTACTCTATCATAGGCTCACTAAGAACCTGCTTAACAAGCTCACATAGAACTTGTCCAAATCAGCTCACAAGTCCTCACTAGACCCTATCCAAATCAGCTCACAAGTTCATCAAGAAAAACTTGCTTAGCATGAACCCACAAAGAGAATTGTTAGAGACCCAATGTGATTCATCAACCTCATAGAAGCATAAAGAGAATTGTTAGAGACTCAATATGTTCTATACTTAACTCCCAATCTCAATCTCACCTCAATCTCAATCTCAAAAGAATAAGATAGATGTAGTATGCTTTTCTCAAGAACATGAAACACAACCCAACAATTGCCAACCATGCAATAACTCATCTAACAATGATACTCATGTTCTTTCCACAACCAATATATTTTCTCAACCAATTAGGGCTTTAACAACAATGCGCTTATAGACAAGGTTTAACCAACATTATTCAACTCAAGATTAACCTTGAAGCATTCAACCATTCACTACATGAAAAGGAAACTAGTAGACATCCTTTTCCTTCCAAAGGTATTTGAACAAAACTGCCACCAACATAAATCACCAATGCAAAGAATAACTTGCTCAAATCAATCTCAATGGAGTAAGCCCAAATCATGTATCAAGTAAAGCATTAACTTGATCAAAACAACCTCTATGACAACAACTCAACCATCAATCTCAAAACAGCCAACTAAGGGTTTCACCATCTCAATGCAAGTAGCAAGACTTGCTAACATAAACCCTAGTGCAAAATGCTTCCTCTTTGTTTGAAGAAGAAGAGAATAGTTCTTCAACCTGTTACCAACACCACCCTCAACTTTGCCACCAAGTTAGGGTTAGATCATAAAAGTAACCACAAAAATATTTATTCCATTAAAACACCTTATGACTCCAATCCTTAGAAGTCAACTATCAAAGAATATATAAAGCATACAAACAATATATCCTTTTACACCTTACTCAAACTCATACTTCTGGACCATTACCTCTAGCGTTGGAACCTCAATCTACGTGCAGTCATCAACTCTCGGTATTCTGCTTCCTCAGGCAATATCTCTCATTCCTCAAATAATGCAAGACCTTCTTAGGTGCATAGGCATCTTGTCCTCCTAGGCGCTTCACTACCTGGGTGCTATTCTTTCAACGTCTCTGCCTTGCATGTGCCACTTGGCACTCTTGACCAACTGGGTGCTAGTGCCACTGTTTGCTTTGACTCTGGCATCTCTTTGCTGCATGTTCTATCTCAGATAACGCCTATCAGCTGCTACAACGAAACACAAGTACGCAGCTAGGGCACGCATGCATTCTTTCATTAAACCAAAAATCTGATCTGTTATGATCCGTAATTTAGAACAGTGGCAGAAGAATCATCAACAGTAAAACAATGACAAATATCAAAACTACCAAGGGTGCCAGCTCTCAATTTAATCACAACCCTTCACGGTACTTCCACAGTCCACTACATAAACCGACAAAAACTTTGACAACTGTACAACAATTTCTCGACTATTGGTCTTTCATCCTTAGATACCCAGACAAATACATAGGAGCATTAAAATGAAACTTTCATATTGCTCCCCCTGAGGATGTGCCACCTGGAGTTACTTAGAGCAATGGTGGAGTAGCCTCCTTCAGTCCAAGGAGACACGATTTCCTTTCTTCTACCTTTCTCCAGACTTTCTTGAACTTGGGCTTGAGTTTTTCAACTGCATCCCTATTTTGCCCCTGTTCATGAACTTGAACATTTCTCTTGTGGGGTTGTCTCTTGTGCATTCTTGATGGATGATTATTTTCCTTTCTTTGATACACATGATTTCTTCCCTGTCTATGTTGCATTCTTTGTGTCTGATGAAATCTGTTGTCTTGCCTTAGATTAGACACAAAAATGTTTGGACAGAACCTTGCTATGTGCCCATGGCCATTACATTTAAAACATTGCACAGGGTGTTCACTCAGAAATGCAGATGTATTTCTAACAGCATCATTCTTTGATCTATTATTCTATCCACAATAAAATGCCTTGTGACCATAATGGTTGCATCTAAAACAATAGCCATCAAAAGCATTATTATTAACAGAGTGAGAGTGATAGAACCTCTTTTTTTGTGGTTGCTTTGCTGTAGATCTCCTTTGATATTTTCTTCCTTTTGAAGATTCAGCTTCAACCTTGAACTTCTTCTTCTCTGCATATTTGGAAGATGAGGGTTGTTCAGCTTCAGACTTTTCTCGCTTTGATCCTTCAGCAGTGTGCTTCTTCTTCTCTACATTTTTGGAAGATGAAGGTTGTTCAGCTTCATATCCAAGACCAAACTTAGCCGTGGAGCTTCTTTGTTGCTTTATCATTGTATCTAGCAACTCTGTGCTCTTCTCAAATTTGAGATTTACATTGGCCTCTTCTAGTTGTTTCTTCAATGAAACAATCTCTTCTTCTTGTTGGCAGCAAACAGTCTCTTTCTCATTGATTTGAGACCTGAGAATATCTTCAATCCTTTTGTATTGTTCTACTTGTAGCTTTAGATCAACAATAACTTTGTTAGATTCCTCTTCACTTGTGCTGCATACATCATCCGGGTGTGTCTTCAAGGCTTCTTCTGATTTCTTGGCCTTTTGAACTTGTAGGAAGAGATCTTCAATCTCATCCCCATATTCTTCTAACTTCTTGGACATTCTTTTGTTCTTTTTCCTTTCTAAACCCAACTCTTCAAGTGCAGCGATCAACTCACCTCTTAGATATACTTCAGCCTCAGCCTCAAGGTTTTCATCACATTCCTGTTCTTCTTCAGTGTTTTCATTGCATACTTCAGAGTTCACTTCTTCTACCTTCTCTAGTTCAGTTTTCTCTTCCACATGAACTAAAACTAGCTGAGATGCCTTTTTGGAGGAGGATCTATTCTTCTTACCCATTGTGTACTAATCCAAGATCAACCTTGACTGATTTAGCCTAAACTGGGAACTTGGCTCTGATACCAATTGTTAGTCTTACAATGGCACTGAGAGGGGGGGTGAATTAGTGCAGCTATTTAAAAACTTAAATCTTCATCTCTTAATTTAGAACTAATGAATGCTTAAAACCAGATGCAACAAATGTAACAAGATAGCAACACATAACACAAGATTTAACGAGGTTCACCAGTTTTGGCTACTCCTCAAAAATAGACTGCTTGGACTCCCATCCAAATCCAGCCTTTGCAAAGCACCAACTTTACAAACAGTTTACCAGCACCAACTGGAAGGAGCACCAACCCCTAATTTATCTGCACCAATAGAAAGGAGCACCAACCCCTGATTCCAAGCACCAACTTGGACTTCTATTTTAAATCTTGATTGACATAAAAATGCCTTCTATTTTACAAGACCCTCACTGGTCTATCTTTACTCAAATCAATCTCATGGAAGCATACACTCTTTTACAACTCTTCTTACTACACACTTACAACCCTTTCTTATAGCTTACTCTTGCAGCTCTCACAGCTCTGTTGCACTCTTTATGCTGCACTCTCTATGCTGCACTCTCTATGCTGCATTCTCTCTGCTGCACTCTCTATGTTGCATTCTTTATGCTGCACTCTCTTTGTTGCACTCTCTATGCTGCATTTTATCTGTTGCACATTCTCTGTTGCATCTTATCTACTGCACACTCTCTGTTGCATTTCAACCGTGCTTTTTATTTACTTTTTCATAGCCCCTTTTCTCTATACTGCAACATGCTACTTTCTGTACCTGCACGGAGCTCAACACTCTCTTACAACACACTTTTACAACCTACTTTTCTCAGCACATTTTCTCTCTATTTTTGCGGCACTTTTCACTATCAGCAGCACACTACTCTTTCTCCTCACGCATGGAGCTCAACATAAATTCTTCATACAAACCTGCTTTTATAACCGTGTTCTCTTTCTATTTTTAACTTCTATATTTTTGCATGCAGCTTATTAATAGTAACGACTTCTTTATTCTCCCATGCAATCTTATTAATAGAACGGTTCTTTGAAACATTTCTCTGTCCGACTCTTGGTCTTCTTCTGACGACTTTCAGTAACCACCGTTGCATGAAATTTCTTTATAACGGCTCCTGTAACTGCAGTAAAGACTTTTGTTTACTGTCACTATAACTGCCCCTATAACTGCTGTAATTACTTCAGATCATTGTTCTTTTAGCTGCATGATTTCTATCAGTAACTACACCTTTAACTATTGCACTGACTTCAGTTAACTCTTCTAATATTGGCTGCGTGATTTTCTTGTGCAACTACATCTGTAACTGTCGTTTACCTCCAGTTAACTTTACTTCAGCTTTTACCCATGAAACTATGACATGTCGCGATATCGCGACATTTCTGCCCCTTTGACTTTTTCTTGGCATTTGACCGCGAAAACATAACATGTCGCGATATCGTGACACTTTTGCCTTCTTGTTTCATAGTTCACCTTGCATCCATGAAAACACAACATGTCACAAAATCGTGACAGTTTCTGGCTCATTGTCCACTTCTTCACTTGCACCCGCGAAAACTAGACATGTCACGAAATCAAACACCTTTCTCTGCATTGAGCCTTTCTGCCTTTCACCCACGAAAATGGAACATGTCACGAAATCATGACACTTTCGCTGCCTTGTGCCTTTTCTATCTTTGGCCAGCGAAAATGGAACATGTCATGAAATCGTGACATCTTTCGCCTCCTTGCACTTCTCTTCGACCCTATCGTGAAATCGTGACACTTTTCATCCTTAGCGCTTTCTCTTTGAACCTATCATGAAATCGTGACACTTTTCATCCTTAGCACTTTTCTTCCTGTCGAGTCGTGAAAACTCGACATGTCGCGATATCGCGACACTTTTTCTCCTTGGCACTTCTTGCAACTTGTCATGAAATCACGACACTTTTTCTCCTTAGCGCTTCTTCTTCGAACATGTCATGAAATCGTGACAGTTTTCCTTACAAGCGCTTCTTCTCCGAACATGTCACGAAATCATGATAGTTTTCCTTACAAGTGCTTCTTCTCTGAACATGTCGTGAAATCGTGATAGTTTTCCTTGCAAGCGCTTCTTCTCCAAACATGTCACGAAATCGTGATAGTTTTTCTACTTGCTTTCTTCTCTGCCAACATGTCGCAAAATCATGATAGCTTTCCTTGTGCTTTCTAAACATGTCACGAAATCGCGACAGCTTTCCTTGCACTTTCTAAACATGTCATGAAATCGCGACATCTTTTTCTCTCTCCTCTTTCTCTTCGCTTTGGACTGCAAAAATGAAACATGTCGCGAAATCGTGACAATTTTGCCAGCATTTTCTCTCTCCTCCGATATGTCATGAAATCATGACAGTTTTGCCTGCATTTTCTCTCTCCTTCGATATGTCACGAAATCGCGACAATTTTGACAGCATTTTCTCTCTCCTCCGAGATGTCGCGAAATCGCGACAGAAAACATGTCACGATATCACGACGTTTTTCTTACTTGTCTTTTTCTTTGATTTTTTGAATCTGGGCCACTTCTATCTTCTTGGAAATTCACTGTACATGTTCTGACTGACCTCTGAACTCCTGTCCACTGCATCAACTACATCAACTGATCTATCTGTCTGTGTTGACAACAATGACAATACTTTTGCTGCACCTTGCTCAACAATGAACTCCTGTCCATCACCTTGTTCATCAATCAACTCCTATCCACTCCTTTCCATTGCATCAACTGATCAACCTGACTGTGTTGACAACAATGACAATACTTTGGGTGCACCTTGCACATCACTCTTGCCATAACTAGTTTTTATATTGTGTGAATGTAGGTCTAACCTGGTTGTGTTTCTTTTTTAGGATCTAACTTTTTTGTAGTGTAGGTTGGAATATTTTGCAGTAGTTGTTTCTTTGGTTTATTTTTCAAAGTCTAGTCCATTTTCTAGATTTTAAATTTTATTCTTCTAACCCTAGCTGTTGTTTTTTTCTTGTATCTATGGTCTTTTCTATTTCACCAAACACTTGAAATCCTAACAAATATGTGATTTCTACATGGAAGTTAAGATTTTGAAGTTATAAGATATCCAAATAGTTTTATGTTAATGTTAATCCATTAAATTATTTGGACATTTCTTTCTATTATTTAAGCACTCCATAGGGTTTTCATCTTCACGCAGAGTTTTTAAGTTCAAAAGGATAAAAGAAATCAGTATTTCATAACTTTTTTAGCATTTCCTTTTATCAACTAAGGCCAAGATAAAATGAACTTGCACTCAAGGGAGGGATTTACTAACTCCTATATCACATTAATGCAAAGATAAAATAAAGTGGATCTTCCATAGCACTTGCTAACAACACACTTTAACTTGAAATAAAATGAATTAGCTAACAACAAGTACTGATTCTATTTTCACTTTGAATCCAATATAAAATGAAGTGGTTTTCCACAACACCTTCTGGGAGATTTTGGTTTCTTGTTATTTGGACATTTCTTTATATTATGTAAGCACTTCATAGGGTTTTCAACTTCACACAGAGTTTTTAAGTTCAAAAAGGATAAAAGAAATCAGTAATTCATAACTTTTTTAGCATTTCCTTTTATCAACTAAGGCCAAGATAAAATGAACTTGCACTCAAGGGAGGGATTTACTAAATCCTATATCACATTAATGCAAATATAAAATAAAGTGGATCTTCCATAGCACTTGCTAACAACACACTTTAACTTGAAATAAAATGAATTAGCTAACAAAAAGTACTGATTCTATTTTCACTTTGAATCCAATATAAAATGAAGTGGTTTTCCACAACACCATCTAACAGAACATTGTAATTGAAAGTAAAAGGAATCTACTAACAAGGATTTATGGTCACATTGATAAATAAAAAATAAAATGAATTAGGATCTATTTCAAGCACTTATTCATTCATTTATTTTTGCACATAAGGGAACTCAAGAACTTTTATTGATATAATGTATGGTAAATAATTTTAACCATAGACCCTTTGTTAATAGTTATTTACAAATCACTGAGGTATTCTAAGCTTTCATTTTGATATATTAAGTAAAAGGAACCTTGGAGAAATTTCTATTTCTTTGCAAGAGAGGGTTTTTCTAATGAAATCCTAATTGTGACTGTGGTTTTGCAACAAAGCAAAATTACCACTCAACAGATCCCTTAAACCATATATATCTCAGGAATAATTATAAATATTTTCCTCTCAACCAAAACAACTTTTAAATAATCCAAGAGAAGTCCATACTTCTCTTTCACAATGATCTCATAAACCATATGGATCTCAAGAATTATTATAAACATGTTATTTACAACCAAAACAACATTTATTCAAACCAAGAGAAGCCCATACTTCTATTTTACAATTATTCCTTAATCCACATAGATATCAAAAATCATTTAAACATTTTCTTTCAAACCAAAACAATATTTAATCAAAATAGGATAAGCCCATACTTCTCTTTTATGATGATCCCTTAATACACATAGATCTCATGAATCATTATAATCATTTTCTTTCCAACCAAAATAACATTTAACCAAAAAATTGAACTACACTACTACAATTATTTAAAGCACAAGCACCCAGTTAAAATCCTAGCAAACACGCATACTTTTAACATTCACTTGAATCAAAGTGCTTTAATAAAACCTTAAAGGATATTTAGTATTAATTCAAATCAATTACTTCAATCAAACATAAAAATGAAAGCACTATTAATATTAATCCAAGCCTAATGCCTTAATTACCACAATAATAAGACAAAGCATTATTAATATTAATCCAAACCTAATACTTTAATACAAAAATAATAGTCAAAGTATTAAAAATATTAATCCAACCCTAATGTATTATTACCATAATAATAATCCAAGAATTAATAATATTAATCCAAAGTACATTAATAAAGCATTGCAAAGCACATTAACAAGCTTAACGAATGAGCAAAAGGAAGAACAAGACTCTAAATAAACCTTAGCCAAGCTTAAACTACCAATGATAAAAATAGATGAGCTCTTAAAAAATAAATCCAAGCAAAGGAATGCGTAGGGACACCCATGCTATGGCTCACACAACCCTAAAATCAATGTATATAAAACAAGGTAAACGTAGCTCAACCAACACATAGGGTTAGGATAGATTTACTGACATTGAATTTATGTAGGTCAACCAAAAAACTAAACAAACTAGAGGTGCACAACAAAATATGAAGCCTGAGAAAATGTGACATGAACAGGGAACACTACCAACATGCAGGAAGGATGGCCCAAAATAACACAACTTGTAAAGAGAAAGGTAAGTTAAACTAGACAAAGCATATCCAAGGAAGCAATACAAATCTACACCATTGGTGCCACAACAAGGAGATCAATAGGAGGTTATTATAGCATCAAGCCAACATGTCATGCAAGCCTAGATCAAAAAGTAAAGGGCAAAAAAAACAAGCCAAAGAGAATAAACCAAGAAAGCCTTCCTCCAAACATAAAAACTAGAGAAGCAATTGGTTAATGAACTACTCTTTGCTCTAGAATACCTCCTCTCTTGTCACCTTCGAGCTTCCTCTTCTCTTACAAACCCAAACCTCTGGTTCCCCACTAGCTTAGAAATAATGGAGAAGCCTCCCCAATGTGCATGGAGGGTTTCCCATTGTAACATCTAATAAGATATTATATAAAATATCTTTTCCACCCTTATCACTCTTAGGTTGGCATGCTCCTTAATGAGCCACCAACATGCTTAAAAAACCATTTGACTCTTAATTTAATTTAAAGGATTAATTTACCCTTAAATACTTAAATTATAGTAGGCTATATAATATTTTTTCTTACCTAATGTATTAAATACATAAATTGAGAAAATTAATTAAACCAAACTATAGGAATACCAAACAAAGCTTAAGTAAAACATGGAAAAACATAGAAATGCACTCATCAATGCTTCCCACCATTTTTTATCCTCAAATAGACAATCACCTTTAATAAATACTAATGCTATCATCAATGCATTTTAAGGAGACTTGTTACAAGAAAATTCTTGGCTTGATGGTGTGAATCATGAGAACAAACAAAATGCAATGCATCTATATGAAGAATAATTTTTCTTGTTACCCTAAGATGTTGATGAATAATCCATAATAATAATTTCCCTAGGTATCCTTAATGGTAGGTGTATTACCCTAATATTTTGATGATTCTATTATTAAATCATCTTGAAATAACTATGCCATTACAAAAACACATCAGTGCATAGTTTATTGTCCATAAATTTTTTGCCAAGGAGGGGTATTATAGTTACATAGTCCTCCTGAGTGTGCATCTCTCTCAATGCCTCACACCCACTACAAGGGAATGACACCAAATAATCATGAACAACCTTCTCATGAGAGGGGTAGTCCAACCCCATAGCATCCACATCCACCTCATTGGACCTGAATCCCAATACATCAAATTAATTTTTGAAAGGAACTTCCAGATGTTACCCTTTCAACCACCAACCTTCAATCATTTCCTATTAATAAACACATGAAAACCATCCTCCTCTCCCACTTCCAAATATTTCCCTTGTTGGGTCTCCTCCACCTTCTACTTCATATTAGTATTATTGGGGCAATAATTTTCCAAGAGAGCATAAATATGAGTGTTTGCGCCTAAAGGGGATTACCTCATAGTCAATAGCTTGAACATGTACCACCTCCCTAATCTAGATGTCAATAGAATCTAGGAGAGGACTAGATATATCTAGCTCCACATAAATTCTAGCATATATAATAAAATTCCTTCTCTTCATAATATTAGAGAACAAAACAAAGGTCCATATGGCTTCACCAATATCTATAAAAATATCCTCCTAGATCTCCAAAGATAAACAATAATTTTTGGTCCAGATTGAGATAACTGAAGATAGATCCTCTATCATATTGAACCTTTCATGCCATAGTTTTTATGTATAGCCTTACTTGCCCCATGAAATAAGGGTTACCCTAAAAAAAATTATTTTGATCCCCCTCCTTATCAAAAATAGCTAAAAAATACCCATTTGTAGAAAGAACAATGTCATACTTGCCTTTAGTTTTCTAGTATCGCGTTGTCCATCCCTCAATCCTTCTCAAGTTCACTCTGATATCAATGAATTTACAAATGAGGGTCTTGTATTGTAATAAAAATACCTCATTCACCACCACTTTAGGTTTCACCTTAATCCATGGTTGCTCCTCCTTATGATAAAGGTAGTCATTCACCTTTTTGTCATCACCCACTAAATCTAAACCCATCACACCATCCCAAGCATTATTTAAGGAATCATACACTTTACAAACTCTATCAGGGATAAATCCTAAAGAACCCACAAACATCCCCTTAAATTTCAAAATTGGGTGGCCCTGGGGTCCATCTCCTCTCCCTCCATCAGTAGTCTTCATAGAAAATTTAAAAATTTCCTCCCACCCCCATTTGTTAAAATTTTAAAAAATACACCTCTCATTCTTGGTATATTATTGTTAGGTCTTTTTTTGATACATTTGTATAGTTTCATAAAAAATATCCCAACTCCTAATACCTTTTACATTGTATGAGTAATATTCCATCCAAATTATATGGTAATCTTCCTTCATCACCACTTTTTATGGTATAATTCCTAGCTAGTGGTTGTCTTATTCCTTGGTGGTCTTTTTGATATCCGCTATTAGTTGTTCCTTTTTTACTCTTTGAAGTGATTGGATTTTCCTCTTTTTATTCCTTCTACATAATCATCATCATGCCTTGCACTTCATAAATTGAATGGCTAGTCTACAAACACATGACCTACAATTTCACAAATATTACAATATGCTTTTTTGGACAATTCACATTGGTGTGTCATTCAAATTTGAAATCTAAATTGAAAATGTCTGTTATTTTTAATCTTCACATTGTTGATAATTATTTCTAGGTCCTTCCACATGGCTTATATTGTTTTCCTAAGGTCATCCTAATCACTATTAGAATCATTACATTTATTGTGACTCATACTTCCTTTGCTTGCTACTATTATCTTTATTTACCTCTCTAGGTTTAGTACATAATCAAATGATTCTTGGTATGTTATTTCTAGGACCACTATTATATTTTTATTATATCTTGGTAGCAACCTATCTAGGAACCATTGCTTTTGTAACCCATCGGTTGGATTTGCCTCCATTTTGTTGATGAGTTCCTTTAGACAACAATTGTAGGACTTGATATTTTTATCCTTCTTATGTTCATTGAATAAATTTTTCTAATAATATCTATATCATCGTGAAGTATTAAAAACTCCTTGTTTATTTATGCCTCCAACTCAGCCCATTCTATGAAGAATTATTCTCTCTTTAGATGGCAATAAATAACTAAACCATGTGATATTATTGGGAACAATATCATCCATTCATCTTGATCAATTACTCCATTCACCTTCCATATTATTTCACACATTGCAATATAGCATTTGGCATCCTTCCTCCTATCTCCTATGAATTTTGGATATTTTTCTTACCCATAGCTATAATAATATTTGCCATTGATTTTGGCTATTCATTTATCTTACCTCTACTCAAAGAACCTTTGGTCGATGACTAGTCATTTTAAAATAATTTTTAGTTGTTTCTTGGTGTTCTTACTCTTTGTGATATCTTTTACAAATACATGAGTATTGGATTTTGTATTTTGAGCACACTCTCCCATAGTTTCCCTCATGCTTGAATCTTATCCTTTGAACCTTTAGGTACTCTCCCCCATACTTGTACTAGAGTCATAGTTGCTCCAACTCATCCTATGCATGATCCATGTTGGTGCTTCCTTCCCCACTCATATGAATATTATTGTCAACCTAAACTTCATCTATATGTTGTGGCTCCACTTGTGCATCATCCTCTATGTCAAAATAGTGTTTTCCACATTTTTCATGTCCATCTAAATTTCCTTCTTCCTAATATTTCCACACTATTTCAATATCTTATGCATGTATTTCCTCATCAATAATTGAAACTTCAATAGTTTACATGTCACTAACTCTGCTTCCATGAAATTTCTTTGCACTACTTGTTTCATCATCACCACTTAATCTATCATTGACATGTAGTTTTTATTACCAGCATGAAAATCCTCACTACCAATATGCAACTCTCTTTCATGCATCGCACATTTAGGCTCCCTCCACACTTGTTACAAAATTCTTAGTATTCTTCTCATAGGTCTTTTTCTTGTCCTTACACATCCACATCTTCCACATCCTTGCATCAATTTATCTATCATCCACCTCTCTCATCTTCAATATCCATGTAGTCACTAATTCAAACTTTATAAAACAATGGTCCCAAATATAGAATAATAGTGGTATTCAACAATTTAAGGAACAAATAATGATAGATGATAGGAAAAATTAACTACACAATATTTCCAATGCTTGACATCAACATGCAATCCTATAAATTGTCATAAAGTTTGGGAACATAACCTCAATGGCCTTGCACATTACAACACAATATATATTATGCCTATATAGCCCTACATACTTGACATAGGTTAGATGGCCTAGCATAATATTTGGACAACCTAGTTCAATAGTTTATATGACCTGGCATAACAACTTAGATGACCTAGTCTAGAAATCAAATGGTCGTGCATAAATTTATTAAAACAAGAATTCAATAGTGGAAATATTTTATATGGTCATATACAACATTGTATAACTACAAGAAAAATTCATAGGCACACGTACAAAGATAGCATAGTCTACATAACAATGGTTTAATGGAAGTACCCTTATTATATTTAAGAACACATACTTGTTTACACACTTTTACCTCTTACCATGTGCAATATTGTCCTCCAAATATATTTTGAATGAATGATGGAGGGGTCTTACTTATACAAACTCAAAGGTAATTGTTTCCTCAACTCCCTCAAACTAACTACCCTAACATCTCATCATTGGTTGAATTACATTTTACATGCATTTGACTTCATTTACATTTCATGACTTTCTTAATTACATGTAAAAAATTCATCACACATTTTACATACATGTGATAAAACAACTCAAAATAACAAAAATATTACATAACAAAATTCTTATGTGCGTACTTGACTTCCTACACACTTCATTGATTCCAAGGTGGCACTTGAGATGGAAATTTGTTCGAACTAGAGCCTACATAGTTGAGGACTAGCCCTATAAAAACTCTAAATAAATTTGTAGTTAGACATGTTTCATGATGGTGATTAACTATTCTTACATTAAATATATTTGCCAACTCAGCATCTATGATCAACCATTGTATTTTCCATGTCATGCATAAACAAATATAAATATAAATTTAAATTTTCCATCTAATGTTTTATAAAAAAATTGCTCATGACATCCTTCCCCTCTAGGAAGTCATCCCAATTATAACATGATTCTATTCATATAGAAACATATAAAGAAAACATCACATAAATATTTTAGCAATCTTTCATTATCAAAACGAACATTGTATATTTGCAAAATTATCGTTTGACTTGAACACATCTTGCTATCAAATATAGTAAATTTATATTAAAGCATATAGAATAATAATACTTTAATATTCAATTGGAATCCATAATATATCAGTCTACTACTAGACTAGCATACAATTGTGTATCAATTATATATTTTCCAAAAAGTTTAACTTTTCAAGTACTCACACTTTTAAATAATAGAATTTCAACTTTATGTTGTTAAATAATAAAATTTCAATTTCATGTTTTCAAACATCATTGTTATAGATCATTACAATAATCAAATAAGAACTCAAACAATCATATTGCTTTCAACCATTAGAAAACTATTAAACATTAATATATTAGTCTAACATATAAGTTTCAACACATAAATGTTATCATCACAAGCATCTAAGTTAATCATACAACTATCTACAAGATTATGGTTCTTGAGCTCTTAAAAAAAAAAAAATTACAAGCAAAAAAAAACAATCATTTTTCATTCAAACAAGTATGGGAAAATATCTATATTATTTTAGCATATTTCCATGTAGCACTTCCTGTAGTGTATTGGTCCCATTGGATCTTGCACTGAGTTATCTTTCTATTCTAAAAATCCAATTTGTGCATCCCCAAGATCCTAAATAGGTTGACCTAAACCACTCCTAGGTATTGCACTTGTAATTATTGTCAATCAAGGATGCAAGATATGATGGCATGATACGAATTAAAAAGGGACACATGAAACACATCATGGATCTAGGAGAAATTTAGGGGTAGAGCAAGTCAGTAAGCAAATGCATTGACCACTTCCACAATTTTAAAGGGTCCAACATATCTGAGAACAAGCTTGGTTGATTTACCAAATGTATTGAGATATTTTATGAGCACCACCTTTATCTATAATTCAAGTATTTAATTATTCAAGATACTAGTACTGTATGTGTAGAAAAATGAGAAATAGAAACCAAACAATTATTACTTAAATCTATCTAACAAGGGTTGAATTGGTTAATTTTTCTATATCTAATAAAAAGACTACATTAATATTGTGAGAACTGGAAGTGTTTATAACCAAAAATATTAAAGTATTATAGAAATAAAAATAATGGAGGGATCATCCTTGCTAGCACTCTTGGGTAGGTCCTTACCCAAGAATATATAAGGAAGAAGTCCGCCTGGGGCTAACTAATAAATATACTTGATCAAAGATAAAAATATAAAAATGACATCTTTATTAATTCATACCAAAACTAGTTGTGTGACCCTGGGAACCGTGCACCACAACTTGGCCTACTTGTAATGTTATTATTATATCAAATGGAAATGAGTAATGAAAGCACACAAGAAAACATAATGTTAAAATAATAAGCAATAAATATTCTTTTATTAATGCTTCCAAATCTCGGTTACATGTACATCCCTCTGAGGGATACCCATTTTTAATAGAATCTATTACAAGTAGGGTAGCAATGAATGTATCCCCCACAAGGGGAAAATGAACCTTCGTAGGCCTCTTGATCTCACACACCAAATTGTCTGAGGGCTTACAGATGCCTCCTCTCGATATCATCCTAGAGGGATCTCATGCTCAGGATACTTTGAATTGATCCTATAAACCTATGTCTACGGGTATGGAAACAACAAAGCACAATCAGTAATACAAGATGCCTCTTTGAAAGAGGATCTTATTAAAATATGATAAATAAGATAAATTATCATGATAACAATGAAATACCAGCATAAATCAAATAATAAATATGTTGAAATCTTAGAAATACGATGCAAATGCATGTAAGAAATCATATCTGAGCTACGACTAACTAATAAATTAAGCAATAATGGATCTAAGCTAGAACAAAGGTAAATAATGTCTAATGCCCTAAAATATGCCTACGGGCCATTATCCAAGTTAGTGATCATGAAAAGTAGCTTTCCTCCTCATGAACCAAGGGTCATAGCACTATCTCCTTTGCTCCAATTTATGTTCAAGGGTCTTCGGTTGTGTCTTGGTACACTTTTGGGTGGTGAATAATAATGGATTTGAATAGCGATTGCATAGTCTCTTCTCAGTTGGATAGCACTTCGTTGCTCCTCAAGGGTGCACAAATATGCTCTCCAATCTGATAGGGCTTCCTTGCATAAACTCTGAAAATTAGGGATATTTTGCTCTTTTTGGGAGAGTCCATATATAGACTTTCCTCTCTTTCAGATCTGAATCCTGGATTCTTGGAGAAGCCTCAATCCAAATTAAATATGATTGACCATCTCGGGTGGAAAGCATCAGTTACAAACTAGAATTTAAGGGGTAGTTAGGAGGAACTCAGGGAGTTCCTCACCAAAATTCACTCGTAAACAATGCAAGATGCTATCAGACTACATGATCTAGACTTGTATTCATGGCCAACTTGTGCATGGTGCTAGCTATTGTAAGGTCTAGTGGCTAGGTGTGGCCGTTGTCAGCTTTAGTGGCCAGGTGTGGCAGCCATAATTCTTGAGAGTGGCTAAGCCTAGATGGGCTAGAACTACCATTTTTGAGTGGTTAGGACCACTACTAACTCTTGGAGAGGTCCAAGAGGATTCATATGGTCTACAAATGTGTCCATATGGATAGTCTCCTAAATATGATGTATTTTAGGTGTCTATAGATGTCTCTTTTTGGGATGCGCTATGGGGAAAACATAGCACAAATCAAAAATAGACCACCTAGGGTCACATTGTAGGTTGTGTGATGATCATTGATCTGATCAACATTGGATATCCTAGTAATGATAAAGGGCACGCATCCTAGAATCATTACTTCCAATAGGGTGGAAGGCTTTGATTTGTGAAAGCTTACACATGTCCAACAATGATTAGGTATCTTGAGTGCTACTATAGGATTCGGTGCAACTATAGATCCGAAAGGAGGAGAGCTACAAACTTAACTATCATGTTTGCTTTTTTTTCCAATAAAGGGTAAGCTTATGATAGTTTTTGGAAATGATTTGTAAGATGAATGCAATTTGACATGATCAAGTGATCGTTTGTTGACTTTGATTATAATTGTTTGAAATTGTTTGACTACCTCCTCAAATAATGAGTCGATGAGGAAAGCATAATTAATAAAGTGATGAGTCGCTTGACCAAGATGAAATATTTGGGTTTCTTTAGAGGGTTGCTTTGTTCTATAGGGCAGGTCCCATCCAGGTGTGATTTCAACCATTTTTGGTAGATGTACACCTCTATCATGTGGTGCAGTTCGGCCGCAATGGCCTTCTTAGGGAATCAAGGTGATAGAAATTCTATTCTAGATTTTGTTGAATCACTATTTTTTATAGGATAAATAAGATGAATCCTTGCTCCCATGGGATAGTTCGACTATCATGGCCTTCTTCAAGATTGAAATGAAGCTTCTCAATTCCATTAAACCATTTTTCCCCAAGTGGCCTTATGGTAATTTACTCATCTTGTTAAATTTCCTAGAGCGCTAATCTCTACAATCGCCAAGTGTATAGAGAAAATAACTGATTACAAAGCTCACTTAAGATTTTTTATTTTATTTTTTTTCATGTTAATTTTAATTTTACGATGTTTTTGGATTTTTCTATATGTTATTGTGCACATTTTGCTTATTTTGGATTGATAGATGTGCTTATTGACCCATTTTGGCATGCTTTATGGTGAGAAATTTAGTGATTTTCTCCTTGTTTCTTAGCCGCTGTCAGGTCCAATGAACCTCAATTGCTACTTCATGGCCACTGTCAGGTCCAATTACCAGAAAGTGCAGACCATTGATGCTAGTAGTGGCCGAGACACAATTTTTAAATACAAAAGCAAATTAAGGTTTTTGACATTTCATTATTGCTAGCTATCAATTGCAATTTTGAGCTCTAAGGTGAGAAAGTGCAATTATGACATGGAGTGCTACTGATTTTGCTACTGACTTGGGTGTCATGGCCAAGTAGGAGGAGGCATCTACGAGCAGAGAATTCGAAGCTTCAGGGGTACTCTACCTAACTCTAACTTATTTATTTAATTCGGTAAAATGAACCTAATTAATTAATTTGGTAAATGAACCTCACTAAAACTATTGGAAATGAACTGAATCCATTAATAGGTCCATGTTTGGGTTAATTTTAGTGGTTTTAGGCTAGTTTTAGATTTTTTCCATTTTTTTGTGATTTTTGGCCAAGGGAGAATGTCATTGGTGTGTCTCCCGTTGTTTGTTGCTGCTCAGAGCAACTGAAATGGCTTGA
Source organism: Wollemia nobilis (assembly GCA_028583015.1). Taxonomy (NCBI): domain Eukaryota; kingdom Viridiplantae; phylum Streptophyta; class Pinopsida; order Araucariales; family Araucariaceae; genus Wollemia; species Wollemia nobilis. Next base: position 15,303,859 of record JAQPPZ010000135.1, read on the forward strand.
GGTTGGTTTTTGTTGTCGTGAGCAACCAACTTAAATTCCAATAATCAATTTTTTGACCATTGGAGGCTAGCCATTGTCGGCTTCTGTGGCCGCTTTGTGGTAACTCCTGGTGTGAGCGGCCACAAGGCCTTAGACTTATTTTTCAAAATTTTTAATTTTTAAGCAATTTAATTGATTTTTTTTTTGCAATTTTGAAGTGTAGTTTTTGATTTTTTTTTAATGTTTAGGTGCATTTAATCATCATGATTGTAGCCTTAGGCTTATTTTAGATTATCTAGCACCACTTTTAGGATTTTATTACTTTTATCTTGAAAGCACGAGATTTCGGGCAAAGGAAACACTAGCTATGCAACATAAGACGAAAATGTAACGCTTTGATCCTATGCACTAAAACAGAGAAAGGAGACAACTTGGAAACGAAAGACAAGATGTAAAGAAATCATAGCCCTCTTTATTCAAATATCTTATCCTCGGTTACATAGACGTCTCCTCCCCTTTTGGGGGCTAGGAGCATTAAATTTGTCTTCATTACAATGTGTGACCTAGTCTTCCTCTTCCCGCGTGCCCACGATTGCAATGGGCGGGCCAAGATGCTGCCGTCGCTGATGTGGATAATTTCTTCACCTCTGATTGCTTTTCCTGCAATCAAAGAAACAATGAAAATGTCAGTAGCACCTGCTGCAAATGAAAGGGGTTCGTTCTCTAAAATCAATGAAATACGCATGTAAACATCTGCCTGAAACAGTAAATACAGTAAGTCCAAATGGCTTGAAAACTTGACAGAAGACGGAAAATGTTACCAAAAGGCCATTGCCCCTGAGACAGCCGGCCAATCTGCTTTTACCTTGTAATCGTCCCTCGGAAGGACGATTGCTACTGTTAATCATCCCTTGAAAGGACGATTGCTGCTGTTAATCATCCCCTGGAAGGACGATTGCTGCTGTTAATCGTCCCCTGCAGGGACGATTGATACTGTGTTGAAGAAGCCGACCTGCCGCTGCTCCAATGTCGATTCCCGAGACCTACAAAATGCCTACAAACAAGGGGGTTATGTAATTGGGGCCATTTTGGGACGACCCAGATGGTCGGATTCTCCCAATTTGGCCTCCATCACCGAGAAATTGGACGTTGTTACCTGCAAGTCAGTGGGACAACCAAAATAACAAAAGCATGATAATATTCGATGAAAACCTTTTGAAATCAAGATTCAAGGTTCTGAACTATTGAACAGTAGAGAATAACATGGAATATGAACAAATGACAGAAAATGAACTACAACTAAATCCAAAAGGTGCGGGGTGCCCAAGTGGGCAGCCCATCGATGGAACTTGATTTTGGCACCAATCCACTTGGGATGGGCCCAAAATCTCTTAGGAGTGGGGGGTCGGCGAATTGGTTGGTTCAGGTGTCCATGTGTTGGATTTGGGTCAAGTTCGAGCTTCCAAAGGCCACCCAACAACCTCCCTTGCAAAAGAGATTGGTGGATGTGGGAAGATGAATAAAAGGGGATGCAAGTGGGTCTCCAATTCGACAGCACTTCGTTGCTTGAAAACTCCTTCAACCTGTCTATCTTGGGTGAGAAAAGTCCCACCTTTTATAGACCCAAGGGGTCTCTTTTGGGAGGGAAGCACAAATGCCATGTGTTGGTCATAGGCGCCATGTGGCAGTCTTGTCTTCCCATGAGGGAGGGGAGTCCTCCATTGACTTGTGTTTTCATAATTGCTTCTTGTGACAGTCCTCTAACGGCCCTTCGGTCCACCTACACACGCGTGCAAGGCAGGAGTCATCAACTGACTGTTCTGGGCTGCCACTTGGCATCGTTTGTCATTTTGCCCGTTAAACTTGGTAATCGTCCCTGGGTGGGACGATTACAACAATCATCCCTGGGTGAGACGATTGCAAGTTAGTAATCGTCCCTGGGTGAGACGAGTACTGGGCAAAGTGTCTAAATGTACCAAATTGCTTCCTCGACCTTACAAAATTTCTATGGAAGTGGTTAGGACCACTTGTTTGACCTCCGAGGGCTGCCACAGGGGCTGTGTTTGTCAAAGCGATCAGTGTTTGCAGTCACATAATCGGATGGGTGCTATTTTGGTGTCTACGAGATGCCCCTTTTTGGGAAGCGTTGCGGGTGACGCAGTCTTGAGCAAAAAATAGATAACCAAAGCACTAATGATTAGGGTTTCTTGGTAACCTAACCAAATTTTGATGCCCCAAGTATGGAAAGGGCATGCATTCTTGAATCCTTGCATTCGACGAGCTAAGGAATTTGATTTCAAGTGTTAACCTATTTTGGTGAGGTGTGACTTGAACTTAGACATTGATCAATCATGAATAGGCGAAGGGCATTTTTATCCTCAGGGGGAACCTTGTATTCATGATTCACGAAATGCCAAGTGTTTGATTGATTTGATTGTTGCTTGTTTACTGCCCCAAGCAGGAGCGTGATTGTCTTTGTCAATGATTCTTTGAATGCATGTCATTTTCCTTAATTGGGTGTGTGATTGTTGGTTGGTGACTAAGTGTGACTACCCCCTCAAGCGACGAATCGATGAGGGAATGACCTTTGTGAGAGAAGCGACGAGTCGCTTGACCCAAGATGACTTGTGCAAGGGTGCCTTTTAAGGGTTTACCGTTAAGCGTGTGCAATTTTTCCAACATATGGACCTATTTTTGGTGGGTGTTAACCCTTTTGGTGATGTCATAATGAGGTGAAATCGTCGAAAACCTAACTTCCCGTGGAGCGGTCCGGCTATTGTAGCCTTCTTGGGGAAGTAGGAGAGCGATAATTTGGACCTCGACATCGATTTTCTTTGCCAAGAGGTTAAGTGCGAGAGCACTTTTTTCTGGCAATGTTATTGCTGTTTGTTTTTGTTGCATTTTTTCTTGTTTTTGTTTTTTTTTTTTGTGACACCATTTGGTGATTAAATTGTCGGCAATCCGTCCTCCCGTGGAGCGGTCCGGCTATGGTAGCCTTCTTCGGGAGTAGGATAGTGACAATGTAAACCCCGACATCAATTTTGCTATGCCAAGAGGTTAAGTGCAAGAGCACTTGTGTCTGGCAATGTTATTGTTGTTTGTTTTTGTGTTGCTTTTATTTGTTGTTTTTGTTGTTTGATTTTCTTTGATCTTGTGCATGATGGTTGATGAATATGGATGTATGCATGTTGATTTATTTTGATGGATGCATATGCTATAATGAATGCAAATGTTTTTTTTTTTTTATATATTTATATGTGATATGCAGATATGAAATGGATGAATGGGATTTGTGATGTTTGGCTATGGCACCATAGACTGTTTAGAGCTCTGTTATTTTGTTTTTAGGCGATTGTTGTAATGCATGACTTTGTATGTTTTCTCTTTTTTTTTTTTTTTTTTGATGGTATTGTAAGGATGAAAAGTAGCACAGTTGGTTTAGAAATGTAGCTAGGGTTTCCTGAGACTCAGACGATTTTGACTCACTAGCCACGACTGTACTTTATCTTACAAGACTTTTGAACAAGGTATGAATCAGACTTGTTTTTGACCTAGTTATTTCACATCCCTGTGTGTGCGATTGAGTTCATTTATGTGGTATTTGTCAGGATACCGCCAGTGCCAGATGGGCTTTCAACCGAACCTGTATTGAGGATCACCTAATTAGCTCCATGAATTCCTTTGTTGTATGTACTAAGATTAATCTGCGGTGTAATCCAGGATGCCATAAGCTAGCTCATCCACATGCAAACATTGATCTGTACGCAAGTTAATGTGATAGATATATCGTCATGCGGGAGGTTTACTTCTGTTACCCATTGGCTATCAACCAAATTGGTACTGAAGCTTGCCTTATGACCTATAGAATGTTGAGAGTTCCAGGGATTCAAGGTCAACTCCCTTCTTTTCTTCAATTGTATTGGGATACTTGCTCATTGTAGTGATGAGATCACTGTTTATTTTGATTTGTTTTTCTTTCGAGCAAGGGATTGGGGATATGGAGTGACGAAAATCATTGTTGTTTGTGCCTTTTGATGTTTGCAATTGTAGTTTGTCAAATTTAGAGTTTTGACATTTTGCAACTTTTTGTGTTTTGCAACTATTGAGAACTTTAGGGATTCTTAGGGAATTGGGTAGGGAGGATGCTTGTCCTTTTGCCAACTCTCGGCATTCTAGGGGTCACTCGCACAGGGGGATGAGCAAGATAACCGTTTCGCTTGTGGTGACCTAGATTATTTTGCAGGTTTCGTCTTTCGTTCACACAATTTGGGAATTTTAGTGTTTTGATTTGTGTTGGGATGTTACGTAACAAGGTGTATTTCAAGTATGACTCTACCTTCGTAAAATATGTTCGACTTGATACACTACATGGCTAAAGAGGAAAATGATGACTGAATCACTGAAACTCTTGGTACATTCCCAGACCACTGACTGTAGTGTGGTAAAGGTTATGCTTGGTGTTTTTGTTGTTTTTGTGGTAAAGGTTATCCTTGGAGATTTTTGGTGACCAAGAGATTGCGATAATCCTTGGAGCTTTTTTTTTTTTTTTTTGGTATATGGCTTTCTTAGATATGAAATGGTCTCAAATGACTGATATTCAAGGGTTTTGTTTCCTTGACACCGTCAAGAGAAGCTAGCCTGTACGTCCCGGGTCCTATTTTGCTATCAATGACATAAGGACCTAACCAATTTGCCACGAATTTGTCCCTCATATGGGACGGCAAATTAGAGTTTTGTTGGTTTTCCTTCAAAACCAAATCACCAACCCGAAAGTCTCTTAGGTGAACTTTCATGTTGTAAGCTCTCTTAAGCCGCTCTTGATAGATACGTAAGTGCTCGAGAGCATTAACGCGTCGTTCGTCAAGCAACGTAAGCTGGTCTAATCGGGCCTACCGCGCAGTGTTATCATCGATGAACTCCTGCATTGATATGCACAGGGAAGGAATTTCCAACTCGAGAGGCATTACTGCCTCTGAGCCATACACTAGTGAAAACGGAGTTGCCCCAGTGGGCATCCGAATGCTAGTGCGATAAGCCCAAAGGGCAAGTGGGATTTGTATGTGCCAATCCTTATGACTGTCTGTGACGGTCTTTTTAAGGATGGCGACTAGCATTTTGTTTGACGCCTCTGCTTGCCCATTTGCTTGCGGATAATAGGGTGTTGAAAAGCTGTGCTGAATTTTGTACTTTGTGGTTAAAGCACGCACGTATTTGTTCTTGAATGATGGCCCATTATCTGAGATTATTTTGGATGGAATACCAAAACGACATATGATGTAATGCAAAATGAACTCCGCAATGCGGGGTCCTGTCGTAGAGGTTAACGGAATTGCTTCCACCCATTTGGTAAAATATTCTATGGCCGTTATGATAAACGTGTGACGGCCTGACGATGCAGGGGAGATATTTTCGATTAGATCGAGGCCCCACTGCAAAAATGGCCAAGCAGACTGGACTATCTGTAGGGCCTGGGAAGGTGCATGCATTAAATTGGCATGATGTTGACATTTTACGCACCTCTTGACATACTCGCAACAATCTCGCTCTAAAGATGGCCAATAATAGCCCATGCAAAGAATGCGCTTTGCGATGGCCATACCGCTAAAGTGGCCACCACATGTACCGTCATGCGCTTGGGCGACTGCCCAAGTGGACTCTTGCTGGTCCAAACAACGAAGAAGAATTCCGTCATAGCTTCGACGATACAAAATGTCTCCTATCAAGACATACTTAGCCGCTTTCTATTTGAATGTTCGTTTTGCGGCTTGCGTCAATCCAAAGGGTAGATTACCTAACTTGAGGTAGTCTCTTATGGGTAAATACCAGTCCTGTTGATCGGATACCTCGACAGTTTGGACAGCCAATCCCTTTTGGAGTTCTTCCCTAACAAATGCTGATTGGGATAGAGCTTGTAAGAATAGCGTTGTGTTGCTATTAATGGGAGTGGGGGAGAACAAAGACCCCGATTGGCATGTTTCAAATAGTCTCGGATTCGAAAGAACTTATCCGAAGATGGTTCGATCTGGATCATGTGGACTCCTGGCATCAAGTCTGAGCTTGCGCGCTCCATCGCGGGTTGCGATAAGGTTTTGACCTGAATGGTTGTTATATCACCGGAAAGGTCTTGCGGGATTAGTGACCCCAAGGAGGCCATTGTGTCCGCAAAACGATTCGATGATCGAGGGAGTGCCTCGATGTCATACCACTCAAGTTTTGCCAAGAATTTATCCACGAGGGCTTTATAGGCCTTTAGAACTGGGCATTTGCATTGATATACCCCTTTGACTTGATTGACGATTAACAACGAATCACCAAAGATGTTCAATCTTTTGATGTTCATGGCGATTGTTGTTCGAAGACCTAGGAGCAAGGCTTCATATTCTGCATTGTTGTTGGTGCACTGGAAGTTTAATTTAAATGATAGGGGCATTGGAGCGCCCTACAGTGTGAAGAATACAATTCCTGCGCCACCACCTTGCTCGCATTTAGAACCATCAAAAAATAAGGTTATGTCGACCTGAGACTTAGGCTCTTCAGAATCTAGCGATTTTGAGACATGGAAGACCTCATCATCGGGTAGTTCTATGACTAGAGGCTGATCGTCTTCAAGAGGAGCCTCTGCTAGTTGATCGGCTATGACTTGTCCTTTTATAGATTTTTGCCCAATAAACTCAATGTCAAATTCCGTCAACAACATGATCCATTTCGCCGTGCGACTACTATGATAAGTATGACTCATCATGTATCGCAATGGATTCTCCTTAGACACAACATACGTCGTGTTTCTCAGCATGTAATGGCGTAGCCTCTTGGTAGCAAACACCACTGCCAAGCAGAGTTTCTCAACGTATGCATAGTTAAGTTCATAACCGACCGAGGTGCGGCTAAGATAGTAAGTAGCCTGTTCTTTGTGAAGTTTATTCTTCCGGGCTAGCATTGTTCCCGGTGCCACCTCGATAGTCGAGATGTATAAGTAGAACGACACACCTGGTCTAGGTGGTGCCAATACTGGCGACGAAGCCAAGTAATGTTTGATTTCGTCAAAGGTCGATCGGCACTCGTCATCCCAATGAAATGTGACCCCCTTGTGCAATAATTTGTTCATTGGTCGGCATTTGTCAGATAATTGCGCTATGAAGCGTTTAATCGATGCGACCTTTCCTTGCAGACTTCTAAACTGGTTGATAGTTGTTGGGGGAGCCATTTCAAGGATTGCCTTGACTTTGTTTGGGTCCACTTCGATGCCTCTCTTTGAGAATATAAAACCCAAGAGTTTTCCGGATGTGACGCTCGAACACGCACTTCTTGGGATTCGATCGACCTTATGCTCTATGAGGCGATCGAGAATCTTGCTTAAGTCACCGAGATGATCCGAGCGCAAGAGAGACTTGGCTAACAAATCATCCATGTAATCTTCCAAAGTTTTGTGCATGTAATCATGGAAGATATAAGTCATAGCACGTTGGTATGTAGCGCCAGCATTTTTAAGGCCAAAAGGCATGACCTTATAGCAAAATGTCCCCCAAGGCGTTGTGAATGCCGTTTTGAGTTGGTCTTCAAGATTGATACGAATTTGATTGTATCCTAAGAAACCGTCCATTAGGGAGAGCATTTCGTGACCTGTTGTAGCGTCTACCAATGCATCGATGCTTGGCAAGGGGAAATCATCCTTAGGACTCGCTTTGTTTAGGTCTCGAAAGTCGATGCATATGCGAATCCTCCCGTCGGGCTTCTTGACGGGAACCATGTTGGACAACCATGGCGGATAATCCATGCAGATGACAAATTGTGCATCCAACAGCTTTTGCAATTCATCTTTGACCATCAAGGCCACTATTGGGTGCATCTTTCTTAGTTTTTGCTTTATAGGCTTGATTTTCGGATCAAGCGTTAAATTGTGCATGACTAGCTGCGGGTCTAGCCCTGGCATATCTTTGTACGACCATGCAAAAACTTCCTTCTTCTCTTTAAGAAGGGCAATGTAATCGGCTTGCTCCTCGGGGGAAAGGCTTACCCCCAGCTTGAGAATCCGTGGATTCATTGGATCTGTGCCGATGTCTACGTCAGTCGTCTCCTCGACTGACATGTGGGATCCGTCCTCCAACTGATGTGGAGTTGGGATCAAATGGATATCATCAGCTGAGTTAAGATCTATGTTTGGAACCTCGGGTCCCTCTTCAGCTTGAAAAATATCCTGAGTTGTCCTTGGGGTAGAATGAAGCATTTCACCGAAAGGCCAGTACTCTGATGGTGACAATGGTGAATTGACGCGATCCCAGTCGATGGCATCCATGTCTAGATGCAATGACCGTGATGGATCGGTCGGATTGCGGATGGGTGCGGTCAAATCAATGGAGATCATGTGGATGGCATGAATTTGGTCTCCAGAACCGCGAGTGTGATGACTTGATTCTTTTAGATGTTCCCTATACTCTGGATCTGGCTCTACGAGAACGGGCACGAATGGATCCTCTCTAGGTGCAAATTCATCTCTATGTGCAAAAAGGAAGGTGGGGTCTTCCCTCGATACTGCTGTCCTGATGGGATCTCGAGGTGGACGATGCTCATCTTGAATTTGGAGCCATAGGTCTAACACTTGGTCCCACCTCGCTGGGTCTACGTGCCATTCATGTCCTAACCGTATACCCATTTGTCCCATTAGATCTTCATGAGTTAGAGCGCGGTGATGTCATCGTGCATGTCTGAGATAGTCCATTTTAGTTTCGTCTTCTGAATCACTTTCATAGATCCAAAATTGTTCATCCTCTTCAGCATCTGTTGCTTGCGATGTTGAGGACTCTTCCTGTTCCAGTGAATTAATCTGGTCCCATTGCGGTTGTTCCACTCTTAGTGGAGGGACCTGATTATTTTGAGATTGTCTTATTTCATCTGGAACCTCTAAGGGGAACAACTTCAAAAAAATGTCTGGCAGCCGTTGATGTTCTCTTTGAGTATTTATCTCTGAACTTTCGCCTCTCTCTAGCGAAGGAGAGGGATTATTGTTGTTTCCAGGGGTGTTTGTTGACCATGGGAGGTAGTCTCCCAATGTGTATTCTGTATTTGGATTGGCATACAGGTCTTGTGCCAATCCCCCCTTGTTGCCTATTTCTAGGCCTTGCATATTTTCAACCAAGATGTCTAATGGCAGGGGATGGTTGAACCCTACCCCTGACTTGTCATATGGCATCTGATATCTTGGTTGGCAAAGGATCCGCATCCCTTGCTCATATCTGCCTAGCCCATACCCATGCCAATTACATTGGCCAAGATATTTTAGGGCAAATTTTGGGTTCGACAGATAATTGATGTTTTTGACAAAAGGCTCTTCATCTGTTTCCTTTTGTTCGCATGGTTCAGAACCATGATCAAGGCCCCCATACACAAAATTCGTCCGGTTGGGAGGGTAGCCTAGTGGAACAATTGTCCCTATGGGAAGGGGAGGTCTTCCCATGTCCTGCACCGACTCCAATGTGGGGGTTGCCACAACATTTTGCACTAAGTATTCCCCCAGGCCTGTACTGGCCATTTCAACAGTGATTTTTGATGATTGGGTAGGAGGAAACGGTAGTCCTTCCTGAGTCCATTCCATGTTTGGTTGTTCAGGAGTCTTGGTTTGTGTTGTGTTGGGTGTTTCCTCTGTTGATATCATTGAAATCATGGGCAACCCCTCTTCTAGAGGCTTAACCTCTTCCATGATTTGCTTTCCCTTGTCCTTCTGTTGGGCCATGATAGGTGGCGTTGATGATGAAGGAGTAGGTGATGAAGTCTCACCTGGCTGGGATTTTGCCTTGTTGGCCACCAATGGTGCCTGCGGTATCGGACCCTGTTTAGATGGATTTAATTGAAAATCCAAATGCGTTGATGGGAGGGTCGATTGAGGTATGAATTGTACCGCATTGCAATACTTGAAGGGCTCTAAGTCCATTGGGACTACATGTATTTGCCCTTCATAGGCATACTTCAAGCACTGGTGTGCGATCGAGGGGACACACTTCATGTCCCTGATCCAAGGCTGCCCTAGCAGTATATTATAAGCCATTTCGCCTTCCAGCACATGGCACAGTGTAGGTATTGACTTTTGTCCTACCTGGACTGGCAGAAAAACTGTGCCGACTGTCGAGCAAATTGCATCGTTAAAAGCTCACAGTGTGTACGTGGAAGCGGTGATGTGAGAGGCTGGCAGTTTTAAATGTTTTAACACTGCAGTGGTTATAATGTTACTGTACAAGCCAGTATCTATCAGCACTCTCTTGTACGGGATCCCGTTGACCCGCACGATAACATGAAGGGGTGGATCCAGCATGTCATTTGATATCGTTTTGACCTCGTCTTCTCTGAATGTGATGACAAGCTCCGTACATTGTTTCACATGTCCCACGAAGGCGTTGAAAGAATTTGCTTCATGGGGTTGGACTTCAATGGCTTTTAAAATGTCCATAAGAGCTTCTCTATGGGGAGCTGATTGTTGAATAAGCTCGTAGATGGACAGCCTAGCCGACGTGGTCCGCAAACTCTGCGTGAGTTTGGTTCGTATCGTGACCTCGGGTCTAGGCGGAGGCAACTGCGTTGGGCGTTGTTGAGGCTGCGATGTCGATGGAACTTCCCTCGTAGCTACCTCGAGGGCAACTACTGGGTATCTTCTGTTCCTTGTTACAATGCTAATCATTCCCACAAATCCTTGCGTGGGAAGATCTTGTCGCACCTCGTTAATCTGGAGCGGTTTTGTCTGTGCCTCGTGGGCAGGCAAGGGGTCCTTGAATACCCCCATTTGTTGGTTGTTTGGTGCGATGGGGTTTTCCACGACCAATGTTCTATTGTCGATCAAATCCTGGACTAATTCTTTGAATTTCCAGCACCCATTTAGGTCATGTCCTCTGTGCCTATGGAATCTGCAATACAATTCCTCCCTATACCCCCTAGGCTTGGGAATGTTAGGGTCAAAAATTTGGATTTTTGGCAGAGTAACTAAATTTGCCGCTGACAAGCGGTCAAATAAGGAGTCCCTAGACTCCGCATACGGGGTGAATTATCGCCTAGGGTGACGCTGCTGATACTGCTCCTATCTTCTGTTATCTCTTTCGTAAGCAGGAGGCACTGCCTGGTAGTTAGCCTTTTGAGGCTACGTTTCTTGCACAGGCGCGGGAACATTTATCGCAACTTGATTGACTACAGCGTGTTGTGGTTGCGTTGTCCTAGTTTTAGTGGTTTTGTTCCACTCTTTCTTCTTAGGCTTGGAAATTGCGCCTTCACCTATCTTAATCTCTTCTATAAGTCTGGCTTGGGCCAAAGCTTCTTCTAGGCTGTCGTATTGTCGCAGCAACAATAGACCAGAGATTGATTTTAAGCAACTTTTTGCGAACATTTGCGTGAGGTCCGACATGGGAGGACGGTAGGGTAACTTAGAAAGCAAAGCTCTCCATCGGTTCCCGTACGCTGCCATTGTTTCCTCCTCAAATTTTTTAAGGCTAGCAAGATCACTAAGTGATGCCTTCTTCCTTGTGTTGAAGGTGAAGCGTTCAAGAAACGCATCTACTAGCTGATCTAAGTTGCTTATGCTGTGTTTGGGCAGTTGTGTGAACCAATCCGAGGCGGGGCCTGTGAATGTGGTTATGAATGTTCTAAGCAGCAACGCGTCATTATCTTGGATTGCGAAGCACTGGCTTAGAAATCTTGTAACGTGCTCTTGTGCATCTTCCTCACCTTTAAAAACTACCAATTGAGGCAACTTGAAGTGTTTAGGGTAAAGAGGCGCAGGCACTAAAGGATGCACCGGATTGCTGCGGAGTAGATGTAATGTGGGTTTTTGATGCCCAGCAGCTTTTGTCTCCACAGACTCCAAATGCTCCAATAGCGCTTGGTATGCATCGGAAGATTTTATTTCTTCCTCTCTTGTTCGCTCTTGTTGCAAGTTACGATAAACTGGAGGCCTATGGAGGGGTGGCCGAATGGCATCCTTCCTGCCTTGATGGGGAGTTTCAACATATTCTATCTCTGGTTCGTACTCCTCATAAAATTCTTGAGGAGTTTTTGGGCGAAACCTTTGACCTTGATCGAGTCCCCACTGACGGTACCCATCATCATTTCGAGGAGTAGCCTCCCTCTCATGTCTATGAGGTCTCGGAGGCAAAGCTTGACGAGGTCGTGGAGACCCATCCTGCGTTAAAGGGTTATGCCTCTCATGTTGTTCGGCTCTTTGGATGTGAGGGGTTGGCCCTCTCTCAAGTATTTCATATTGTAACTCATCCGCTTCATGTTGCATGCGTTCTTTATCCAAGCGGTATTGATACTCTATCTCTTGCTGACTTTGTTTAAGCCGCATGATTTGGGCTTGACGGGTGGTATATCTGGCGACGATCGGATCAATTTGATCTACCCTATTTTTTTCGGAAGGTTCAAATGTTCCTCCTATGGGTTTACCTCGGTTTTGATGCTCTAAAATCTCAAGGGGTCGCTTCCCTCGTCGAGGTAGGCTGTATGTGCTCGAGGTTCTGGCCTCAAGGGGTGATCATGATATCCGACTGGTGCAGAAGCATAAGGTTCCCGCGTTGTATGTTGTTGTCCTTGAGGAATGCGATGATCTTCCTCATGTTCTCTCTCATAGGTGCGTAAGGGGCAGGCGGAGTTAGGTCACCCTGTGTAAGGAGCCCTACGCTCTGGATTTGGTCTCTCTGTTCTGATGAGAGGTAAAGAAGGGACGCCATATCCATGTTGTCCCTCCAAATGGACAGTGTGCCCCGTTAGCGCTTCATCGCGCTGTGGCCACTCATGTCTAGCTTGAGAGGGTGATTCTCTGTTTACATTAAGGTCTGCATGTAGGGCATCTTTTTGAGAGGGGCTGCTTTGAATGGGCATACCCCATCGAGGATTTTGAATTGGATTCTTTTGTAGGTTAGACCGATAAGGTGGTATGACCAAATCCTTAGGACTGAAGCGAAGGCGACTTGTGCCTGCTTCTTGTGTACCTTCCGAAGCTGCTGCCCTTGATTGGGCTTGGCTACGGGTGTACACCACTGCGGTGCGTCCACACTATCTAAGTAGATTTTTATCTTGTTTTTAATGATTTTTTTTTTTTCTACACTAAACAGAATTAAACACACACATTCACAAAACCGTGATTATCTCTTTTAAGGATTCTTGGTGTGCCCTAGACTGGTTTAGTGTATTTTGGTGTTTTGTTTTGTTTTTGTAGGTTTTGTAGAATGTTTAAATGCATCATGTAGGCTCTTATAACTCCCAAAAGGTCACCCCTTCAATATACTAGCCAGGTCGATATACCAACCTCTCTATATACCCGCCCTTACGAGAGGGAGACTATAGGTACGTGAGAGCAGAAGGTACGTGGTACGTAGGTGATACGAAAGGGGGATTGTCCTGTTAATGGCACCTACCATAGAAAACTTATCCTCACGCGCATGGGAATCACCCTAGCTACGCTCGGTCTGTCTTCGTCAGGATTTACGCCTAACAATAGTTGACAATCAGGAAATGTATGCAAATCAAGCCAAGGTGGTGATTAAATCCACCAATGGTCTTGATCAAGGGCTGGGGTCTTACGACCAGCTCCTTGGTTTAAAATTGTTTCATGGAGTGTGTGAGGTTCATTTTATCCAACGAAAATGAAACATGCATGAATGAATTTTCCTAAGCAATGCAAGCTAAAAATGAAAACAGTCAAAGAAACAGAAACAGAAATAGAAAATTTCAACAGAGATGATGAAAATCCCTACCTCTTCTCTGCCTGCTCCAGTTGCCTCTGAAATTTTGCTCTAAAAAGTTGCAGACAGAAAATCGTCCCTTGGTGAGACGATTAACAGAACAGAAATCGTCCCTTGTAGAGACGATTTTACAATCGTCCCAGGGTGAGACGATTTCCAGAACAGAAATCGTCCCTTGCAGAGACGATTAACAGTCTGCAAGAAGAAAAATGTACCTGTCAAGCACAAACACAAAAAAATTCAATCAGTTTCTATGATTTTAAAAATAGGGGACAGGGTCCCACCGTGATCGCCACTGAAAGCACGAGATTCCGGGCAAAGGAAACACTAGCTATGCAACATAAGACGAAAATGTAACGCTTTGATCCTATGCACTAAAACAGAGAAAGGAGACAACTTGGAAACGAAAGACAAGATGTAAAGAAATCATAGCCCTCTTTATTCAAATATCTTATCCTCGGTTACATAGACGTCTCCTCCCCTTTTGGGGGCTAGGAGCATTAAATTTGTCTTCATTACAATGTGTGACCTAGTCTTCCTCTTCTCGCGTGCCCACGATTGCAATGGGCGGGCCAAGATGCTGTCGTCGCTGATGTGGATAAGTTCTTCACCTCTGATTGCTTTTCCTGCAATCAAAGAAACAATGAAAATGTCAGTAGCACCTGCTGCAAATGAAAGGGGTTCGTTCTCTAAAATCAATGAAATACGCATGTAAACATCTACCCTGAAACAGTAAATACAGTAAGTCCAAATGGCTTGAAAACTTGACTGAAGACGAAAAATGTTACCAAAAGGCCATTGCCCCTGAGACAGCCAGCCAATCTACTTTTACCTTGTAATCGTCCCTCAAAAGGACGATTGCTGCTGTTAATCGTCCCTTGAAAGGACGATTGCTGCTGTTAATCGTCCCCTGCAGGGACGATTGATACTATGTTGAAGAAGCCGACTTGCCGCTGCTCCAATGTCGATTCCCGAGACCTACAAAATGCCTGCAAACAATGGGGTTATGTAATTGGGGCCATTTTGGGACAACCCAGATGGTCGGATTCTCCCAATTTGGCCTCCATCACCGAGAAATTGGACATTGTTACCTGCAAGTCAGTGGGACAACCAAAATAACAAAAGCATGATAATATTCAATGAAAACCTTTTGAAATCAAGATTCAAGGTTCTGAACTATTGAACAGTAGAGAATAACATGGAATATGAACAAATGACAGAAAATGAACTACAACTAAATCCAAAAGGTGCGGGGTGCCCAAGTGGGCAGCCCACCGATGGAACTTGATTTTGGCACCAATCCACTTGGGATGGGCCCAAAATCTCTTAGGAGTGGGGGGTCGGCGAATTGGTTGGTTCAGGTGTCCATGTGTTGGATTTGGGTCAAGTTCAAGCTTCCAAATGCCACCCAACAACCTCCCTTGCAAAAGAGATTGGTGGATGTGGGAAGATGAATAAAAGGGGATGCAAGTGGGTCTCCAATTCAGCAGCACTTCGTTGCTTGAAAACTCCTTCAACCTGTGTATCTTGGGTGAGAAAAGTCCCACCTTTTATAGACCCAAGGGGTCTCTTTTGGGAGGGAAGCACAAATGCCATGTGTTGGTCATAGGCACCATGTGGCAGTCTTGTCTTCCCATGAGGGAGGGGAGTCCTCCATTGACTTGTGTTTTCATAATTGCTTCTTGTGATAGTCCTCTAACGGCCCTTCTGTCCACCTACACACGCGTGCAAGGCAAGAGTCATCAACTGATTGTTCTGGGCTGCCACTTGGCATCATTTGTCATTTTGCCCGTTAAACTTGGTAATCGTCCCTGGGTGGGACGATTACAACAATCGTCCCTGGGTGAGACGATTGCAAGTTAGTAATCGTCCCTGGGTGAGACGAGTACTGGGCAAAGTGTCTAAATGTACCAAATTGCTTCTTGACCTTACAAAATTGCTATGGAAGTGGTTAGGACCACTATTTGACCTCTGAGGGCTGCCCTGGGGGCTGTGTTTGTCAAAGCGATCAGTGTTTGCAGTCACATAATCGGGTTGGTGTTGTTTTGGTGTCTACATATCTTGTAAGTGCTTTTATTTTAGGCATTTACTTTGCACTCTTAGATTCTATCTGCATGAAATTAGGATACAAAGATGCTTGTGGATCTCCTGCCCAACATGGATGCCATGGATTAGGGTTGGTAGATGCTCATGAAATGTAGTATATAACTAGGCTTTTTATGATCATGTTGAATTAGGCCTACCTCACTAACCTAGCCCATCGATGGGACTCCAAGACTAATACCTTTCATCTCCCCATCTACAAGATGACCACCACACCGAAGGACATCTACAAGATCTTTCGAATCCCTTTTGATGGAGTACCCATTGTGTCTTCCCCACTGATGCCAAAGATATAGTTTTTGAGAGGGTCTTTGGAGGACATGTAGCTACTGCATTCTAGGATAATAGGTTTGGTGGGATTTTTGTGGCTCGGTGGTACTAGGAGGATGTATTTTATTGGAGATATGCCATCTTGCTAATGGTGATTTGCAATATTATTTTTCCTGACTGCTCTGTAGTGAGGTTCCTATGGAACCTCTTGGCTATGATCCAAGATTTTGTGGATAGTGCAACGCCTATTATCTATGCTTGGAGGAGCACATTACTGGCACAATGCTATTATGAGCTATATCATATTTAGTGCCACATATGGGCTAGCATCACTTGCAGCTTGCTCCTCCAAATTTAGGTATGGGAGCACATCAGGGTGAACCATACAATAGGAATTCTTATGGATATTACTGAGATAGCTGATGTGACCCAGTGCTATGGATCTAGGTGGTCTAGAGAGCACGAGGAGTGAAAGAGTCAACCTCATGCAAGGGAGCTTTCCCTCTATACAACATTTTTGATTGGACTACAAGCCAAGGATATTATTTGGAGGTCTTATCATGCTTGCCCCACCTAGGAGGAGGTAGATAGATTCACATATCATAATCAATTTGATCGATGGGTTACTAGCCACAAGGATGGCATCAGAGAGTTCTTCTACTATTCCAAGGTGCTTCGATAGTTTAACATACAACAAGATGTTCCTCTTGATCCAATTGTGTACAGATGGATTGTTATTGAGAAGAACCTTCCACCACTACAAGTTTTAGTAGTTTCAAATGAGGATTACCCTCTTGTAGTTGTTGTGAGTATTGTTGATTCTAGGGTTACTGAGGCATATACCTACTGGTGGGTTACACGATTGTGGTAGGGTAGTTGCTACTTGGGGTGGTCTATGAATGAGGCAGAGGCTGAGGATATTGATGGGTGGTGAGTGTAGGCTCAAATAGAGGACTAGAAATGTAGCATATGGCAAATGAGTAGGTTGCCCCTGAGGTGGAGGAGGAGATAGCTCTAGAGGAATAGGATTCCCCTCTCTAAGCTCAACTACAACATGTGGAGTTTGAGCTTAAGTCAACTCATATCCATATTTGGTAGAGGAAATCTACTATTGCCATGCTTTAGGCATGAGTCAAGGTCTTCTATGAGGAATGACCAATATCTAGTCTTAGATAGACTCATATCATACTAGGATAGATGAGCTCATAGCCAAGAGGGATGCTTCCTAGAGATAGGTTGTGCCAACTATGCTAGTGCCTCAAGGACCTACTGGTCTTGATACATATGTAGAGATAAGACTTCTGCATGGGATCCTATTAGAGGAATTAGATCAACACACCCTAGACAATGCCTACATCCTTGCACTAGAGCATGAGTTTAGGCTTTAGGGAGGTTTCCTACTAGATAGGCCCATGGTAATAGGGTCACATAGGAGCATGTAAAGTATATCAAGGTAGTCATCAATACGACTAAGCTATAGGACTAGGAATTGGAAAAAGTAGACCATAGGTACCAGCTCCTACTACACTCACAGAGACAGATCCAAGGGTAGAGGCAAGGTAGGGGGTGTAGGCCCAACTTGATGGCTTTACTAATTTGGATTTATTTTTGAGTGTAAGGTCAGATGACCTACATATTTGTAGCCTTATGGCATTTTTGTACCTCCATGTACTTATTTGATACACACATATATATTGATATCTACATTTTGAGGCTTATTATGTGTATTTATGTTTTTGCTTTTATGGTGATGTGATGCATTATTATGATTTTATGCTATATGATGTAATGTATGACATGCATTAGCTAGATGATAGACATATGTTTAGATATTGTGATCTATATGTGTATATGGGGTACTTATGATGTATGCATATATGGATGTAGCGCTTATTGTTAAATGCATGTTTAATTTTGATTCCATTGTATGCATCTAACTTATGTTGTTATGATATGGTGAATTGCAATATGTGTAATGCAATATGATGATGATCTAATGTAAATGAACCTGTATGCTTTAATCACTTAAAATATAAGGTATGCATGTGATATGATTTTAACAATCTAATGGATGACACCACATAATGTATAACAATCATGAATGTAAATAATAACTCTTAGCATAAGAATCTTATCATTTAAACTTCCAAATGTGAGATGAGTTGATGTGATATGTATATACTTTCCTTATGAGCTTTTGTAAGTTAAACTATACACCCAAAATAGTCAGTGGCCATATAAATGTCATTGCTGATATTCATCTTGTATCTACCCTATCTCATAACACCATTTAACAAACAAATCCTCCTAAAAATAAGGGTTTATGATGCAATTGATGATATGACTTGGATTAGACTACTAGGCGATATAGGAAACCTAAGGCTAGCCCTTCCACATGTAAACATTGGTTTATACAAAAGTGATATGCTAATGTGACAAACATATCATCATGCATAAGAATACCTTACGATTCATCCATGCTAAGAATTCTAGGGATTCAAGTTCAATACTCCCATATTTTCTTCATATTCATTTGGGATACTTGCTCGTACTTAGTGATGAAAATAATTATTTATTTTGAATTTTTGTTTTTCTTTTGAGCAAGGGATTTATGTAGTGATGATAATCAATGTTTATTTTACTTTTGAATTTTTTCTTTGTTCAAGTTTTTATCTTGTTTTAATTAAAGCAAATGGATTTCTTTAGGTAGGGGTGAACTTGTCCTTTTGCCAATTCTTAACATTTTCAAACTGGTCACACAGGGGGAGGAGCAAGATAAAATTTTCACCTTAGGATGCCTAGTACCACTTCACAACATTCATATTTCCCTTGTTCTAATTAGGATTTTAGTGTTTTTATTAGTGATGGGATTCTGAAATATACCAGGTGCTATCAAAACTAAACCTTACCTATCAAAAGCAAAGATAACTTTCTTCCAAGTTTGATAAAACCACTAGGTATGGCTGAGTGATCGAAAAACCCTAGTATATTCCTTATAGCAACGGGAGGGGTTGTGTTGAAAAACACAGTTACACACACGGGTTATGGATGATGATGGATTTGGAAGATGCATGATTGAGGTAAAAACATGATGTCATTTGTAATATTGTAAACACAAATCTATCCTAGTGCTAGTGCAGTAGATTCAAATGCCTATATGCAATGCAACTACATGAATGCAAATGAAAAATGCAAATGTTTTTGTATTTTTGATGCTTTCAATTGTTTTTGAGTTTTGATTATTTTGAATGTTTTTGTGCTTTTATGATGTTAAATTGTTTTTTGTGGATTTTATGCTTTGTTGTTGACCAAAGGGCTTATGGTACCTATGAGGATTTTGTGGTTTGACCAAATGGATTTAATATACCTTTGGAGCCTTTTATGATTTGACAAAAGGGCTTTAAGATGCCTTTGGAGATTTTTGTTTTTATGGTTTTTTATTGTTTTTGTGATTTAGAATTTTATGGATGTTTTTGATGTTTTGTTGGTTTATTTGAATGTTTTTGGTGTTTTGATGTGCTTATGTGTGAAATTCCCTTAGATGAATAATTTTGAGAGGCTATGGATCCTCAACACCTTCTAGTGATGTTAGGCAATATGCCCTAGGTACAATATTCTCAAAGATGATGTAAGGACCTATCCAATGGGCCATAAATTTGTCTCATAGGTGTAGGGGCATATTTGAGTTCTATTGGTTCTCTTTAAGCACAAGATCTCCCACCTTAAATTCTCTTAGGTGGAATTTATTATTGTAATCTCGTGTTAGATAGTCCTAGTAGATGCAGAGACGCTCAAGAGAATTAACGTGATGTTCATCCAGAAGGGTCAACTGATCTAGGTGAGCTTGTCGTGCAGTGTCATAATTTATGAACTCTTTCAATGCGATGCGTAATATTGGGATTTATAACTCTAAGGGCATAACGACCTTAATGCCATATGCAAGTGAAAACAGTGTTGCCCCAGTGGGCATATGCATGCTAGTCTTGTAAGCCCATAATGCCAAGGGCAATTTTAGATGCCAATTCTTATGATTTTCTTTCACCATTTTCTTTATGATGGCTACTATTATCTTTTTAGAGGCCTCTAATTGCCCATTTTCCTACAGATAGTATGGTGTCACAAAACTATGCTGAATATTGTATTTGGATATTAAAGCTCACATATTTTTATTTTTGAATGACAGACCATTCTCCAAGATTATTTTGAAGGGTACCCCAAAGTGACAAATTATATTGTAAATTATGAACTTCACAATCCAAGGCTCAATCATTGACATTAAGGGGATCACTTCCACCCATTTGGTGAAGTACTCAGTAGCGGTTAAGATGAACGTGTGTCGACCTAAATATAGGGGAGAGATATTTTTTATTAGATCAAAACCCCACTAAGAAAAAGGCCAAGATGCCTGAATGGGTTGTAAGGCCTAATATGGTAGGTGCATCATATTTATATGATATTGGCATTTAATGCATTTCTTGACATACTCATAACAATCCTTCTCCATGGTGGTCTAGTAATAACCCATTCGAAGGATGCGCTTGAAAATGGCCATACCATTGAAGTGGCCACCACATGTACCATCATGAGCTTATGAAATTGTCCAAGCTGATTCTTGGGGCTCTAAGAAATGAAGGAGGACTCCATCCTTCAATGATACAATATGCCTCCTAGCAAGAGATATCTTGTTGCTTTCTATTTGAATCCTCATATTTCAGCATGTGATAGTCCTTGTGGGACAATTCCAAGCTTCAAGAAGTCTTGTAATTGGGATAGCCAATCTTGATAGGCTATAGCCTTGAAAAATAATATGACTTATTCCTCCTGCAATTCAATGTGCATAAATGAAGATTGAGGAACAACCTTGTGGTGAATAGTGATACCATTATCCATAGGACCCTATGAGATCAAGGACCCCCAAGGTGCCTTATGTAAAAATTATTTGGCTTTATAAAACCAATCATGGTCTAGTTTTATATGAATCATGTTGACTGATTCTTTGTTATCAAAGTCCTCACACTAAATTGTTGAGTACAAGAACATTTTCACATGAATGGTAGTGAAATTAGTAGATAGATTATGGGGGATAAAGGATCCCAAATATTCCATGGTGTTTGCAAATCTATTTGATGAATGAGGGATTACCTCGATGTCATACCACTCTAGTTGACCTAGATATGTGTCAACAAGCTCCTTGTAAACTTTTATAATTGGATCTCGACATTGAAACAATCCCTTGACTCGATTGACTATGAGTAGGGAATCATCAAAGATGTTTAGCCTCTTGATTTTCATAGCAATGGCTATTTGGAGACCCAATATTAGGGCCTTGTATTTAGTGTTTTTGTTCATGTAAGGGAATTATAGCTTGAATTACAAGGGTATTGAAGCACCCTGTGGCATGAAAAAGACAATCCCTACACCGCCTCCTTTCTCACACTTCAAACCATCAAAGAACAAAGTCATGTCAGCTTAATTTTCCCATTCTTCAGGTTTGGGTGCTTCTAATAATGCAAAGACTGCATCATCAAGAAATTCTATGGTGAGGGACCTACTATTCTAGATAGACACCTCAACCAACTGATTAGCTATGACTTGTCCCTTGATGGACTTTTGGCTTATGAATTCCAAGTCAAATTCTATCAATAGCATGATCCACTTTGTATTACGTGTATTATGATATGTCTTGCTCATCATATACTACAAAGGATTTTGTTTGGATATTACATACGTTATATGGCTCATCATGTAGTGGCACAATTTCTTGGTTACAAAGACCATGGCTAAGCACAAATTTTCTATGTATGCATATCCTATCTCATAGCTCACAAAAGTACAGCTAATGTAATATATCACTTGTTCTTTATCTTGTGCATTATTTTGATCCAACATGACACCCAAAGCAAAATCGGTAGTGGATGTATATAATAGGAATGACACATCCTACCTTAGTGGAGTTAAAACTTGTGGTGTTTCTAGGTACTCCTTGAGTTTAGTAAAGGCTTGCTGACATTCTTTATACCATTAGAATGGGACCTCCTTATGTAGTAGTCAATTCATGGGTCAACATTTATCTGATAGTTATGCGATGAATCACTTTATGGATGCTACTTTGTCCTATAAGCTTCTTAGTTCTTTGATGTTCATGGGCAAGGCCATTTCCAGGATAGCCTTTACCTTTGCTGGGTCTACTTCGATGCCTCATTTGGAAATGATGAATCCCAAGATTTTTCTAGAAGTCATGTCAAATATGCATTTCTTGGGATTCAACCTAACATTGTACACAATCAGGTGATTGAAGACCTTCATGAGGGTCTTAGCATGCTCTTCACATAGCAAAGACTTGGCTAGTAAGTCATCGATGTAGTCTTCCAAGATCTTGTGCATGTAGTCATGGAAAATGTATGTCATAGCCCAATGATATGTGGCACCAAAATTTTTAAGACCAAATGACATCACTTTATAGTAGATTGTTTCCCATGGAGTGGTGAATGTAGTTTTATGCTGGTCTTCAGGTTTAATATAAATCTAATTATAGCCAAAAAATTATCCATTAGGGAGAGCATCTCATGACCTAGAGTTGTATCTACAAGAGCATATATATTTGGCACTTTGGTGTTGCTTTATTGAGATCCCTAAAATCCATGTAAATATGGATTCTTCCATCTAGTTTTTCTATGGCTACCATGTTTGATGCCCATTTTAGATAGTCGATGGGAACAATAAAAACTACATCCAACAGTTTCTATAACTCATTATTAACCATCAAAGTGATGGTTGGAAGCATCTTTCTGAGCTTCTACTTGACCAAATTCTTTGTGGGATCCAATGAAAGGTTGTGGAAAACCAACTTTAGATCTAGCCCTGACATGTATTTTTAGGTCCAAGCAAAGATATTTGGTCTCTCTTTTAATAGAGGAATAATGATGGTCTATTATTTTGTAGATAAGCTTTCTCTAAAATTTACTTTCTTTGGATTGGAAGGGTCATCTCTAATTTCCACTTTGAAAGTTTCCTCTATTGCCATATCTGACCCCTCCTCAACCTAGTGAGGAGTGGGGATTGAGTGGATTTCATCTGTTGGATTTATAGTTCCTACTGACTCAAGGTCAAGACCAGCATGATAAACATCAAGAGCGCAACCTGGTGCAACATGGAACGATTGTAACATCTCTTCATTAGGTAATAAATATTTAGGCTCTAATGGTGAGTCAACATGATCCCAATCAATTGTATCTAAGTTAAGACGCAATGGTTTTGAAGGATATAATAGGTTGTGAAGTTGAGTGGTCAAATCAATGGAGATCATGTTGATGGATGGGATGAAATATCCAAGACCATGTGGGTGAAACTCCTCATTAATGATTAATTTCCATACCAAATATGTGGCTCTAGGGTTATGGGGATATCAATATCTGGTCTATGATTAGATGATACAATGGGATCATTAGGCTATAATAACTCTATAAATGTTGGTGGATCCAAGAATACCATGAGATAGATGACGTCTGGATTAGGTGGTATTCCTAGGAAGCAAAGGTTAGGATCTATGGCATGAAGAATCGACTCTCTCTCAACAAGCAAATCGACTGGATGCAAGTGAGGAGGCCTAAGATAAACCATATAAGTCTCATCCTCAAAGTCATCATCACTTATGAAGAAACCATTAGCATTTATTTTTGTCCCTAATATGGGGTGGTGACTTACCTATTGATGCCTAAGATAAGCCATATTAGTTTCATATTCATAATAATCATCACTTATGAAGAATATATTGGTATTTACTTCTAGCCCAACGATGTGACTCACATGTCTAGACCCTAGGTAGGCCATATTTGTTGAGTCCTATGACTCATAGCCTCTCTCTTTTGACATGTATCCATTATCATGTGAGATGTATCTTCTCTCATTTGAGATGTATCCACTCTTTGCATGGCCTGTTCAAGTAAGGTTTTGCACATATTGAGGCCCATGGTGGGCCATGCCAGCTTAACCATTGTCCTCACTTGAGATATAATCATACTCCTTTCACTTATATCCATGAATTGGCTCATCCTCCCATAGGATGGCTCTTGATGGGCACACTTCAAGAGAGGATTTAGGGTGATACTTATCAGGTGGGGCAATATTGACCATAGGCACCCATCCATTACCCAAGTAGTTTCTACTAAGGGGTTGATAGGGATTCCAATCAACATCTTCCCCAAACCCTAAGCTTAGCCTATCTAGGGTGCCTACTAAAGAATCATCATGAATTTATATCTAATACCCTAGATCACACCTATTAGTAGGCAGTTGGTACTACATTGGAATGGAAGTTGATGCCCTTGCTCATAAAGTCCTAGGCCATAGCCATGCCAATGACACTACTCAAAGTACCTTAGAGTGAACTCAATATTTCACAAATAATCAACATTCATGGTGAATGGTTCATCCTCATCATCTAAAATATTAATAGTATGGGCACATTTCAAACCATCATAGATGAAGTTGGTTTGGTTAGGGGGAATCCCTAATGGAACTACTATACTGACTAGAAAATTTGGGACTCTTGGTCATCCCATGTCTTGCACAGACTCAATGATAGGTGTGAAAGTCACATTATGCAAAAGATATTCACCTAACCTTGTTTTGGCTAATTAAACTATCACCTACGATGTAGATGGTGTTGTTGATGAAGTAGGTGAGGTAGTTTGAGGTACCTCCTCAACTATGTCCTAGGAATATTCCTATTCCATGGGATTTAGAATTTCTATAGCTACTATAGTTGGAATCTCCTTAGGTCCTTCCTTCACTAGGGGTGCTTTTAGCTTTTGATTATTTTTGATTTAAATGTTGAAGGATTTTTAGAAGCACCAGTAGTCTTAGGTGCAAGAGGTGGTGTCGATGTGGATGGGTCACCTTGCACTGATTTGATCTTGTTTTCTAGATGTGTGGTCAAGGATGAAGGCCTTATGTACAAATGTGTTTATAGAAGGACAAAGTCCCCCGACAAGTCAACCTGATGTACGTACTTGAATGGATCTTCATCAAATGGAACCACATGAACTTATCCCTCATGCACATACTTGATGTATTGGTGCAAAATTGAGGGCACGCACGAAATGTCCCTTATCCAGATATTCCCTAGAAGTATGTTATTGTACCATGCAAAATACTAACACCTAATGCTATAATCATTGAACATTATGTATAATTGGGTATGCACATATGAATTGACAAGAAATGACACAAAAGTAAAAGAAATGCTTCTCTTATTAATATTTCGAATCAATCCAAATTACATATCCATCCCTCTTAGGGATACCCTTTTGATACAACAATTACAACATGATAAATTCCCTTCCAGGGTAGGTGTAATCCAAATGTCTTCCACAAAGACATGAACTGCTCCAAGGTGTCGATGACCTTCTTCTCCATGATTAGAGGCATTTGTTGCCTTGCATCCCAAAACCCTGTTGATCCTGCATGCAATAAACAACAAGAAACATTAGATACAAAGGAGGCCTCTCTTGATGAGGCTTTTAAGAGAATCTTGCATAAAGGATGATGTAATTAACATGAAATCAAGAAAGTGCAAGAAACATATTAAACCTATGTTAAGCATGAAATAGCACCATAGAACATGTAAAGGAAAAGCATATGCATCTATCTAATGGTCTAATTACGGAATTGAAAGCATGGAAGCATGAAAAGATCCATTAGTAGCATAATTGCAATAATGAAAGGAAATGACTAAAAACCCTAATTGCACCGGTCAAAGTCTCTAATAAAGCTAATTAACATGAGATATAGCTAATATAATAACAATAAGAAAATCCTATAGCTAAAGAATAGGGAAATTAGTGATACTGCCCTGACCGTGGCTCTGATGCATGGTGAGAACTATTCACCATGGTTGATAGCCACGGCGGAGCTTGAAGTGAGTTTGTACTCCAATTCAGGGGTTGAATCTCTGAATCTCTCCATCAAATTGATGGTCAAGGGTCACCTCTGTGTCCTCTGATAGATTTGGTGGTTGAATTGCTCAGTTTGGTGATGGAATGGGCTCAATTGGTTTTCTTGATTCTTACTAGCCCTCCATAGCCTCCTTGACTCCAAATGCCATGTGATCTCCAATTGGGCAGCCAAAGTGTTCCTCTCAATGCACCTAGGTGAGTATGCAATTTGATAGGGCTTCGTTGCATTTCAATTCGAGATTCATCTATATATTTCCCCAATTTGAAGGGGGGTTAAATAGCATTTGCCAAGGGCTAGGGGTGGCTTCATGAGGAAGCCAAGAACAAGATTGGGCAGTTGAGTTTGTTGAATGGAAGGATCTAAAACCTTCCTCACTCAAACCACTCCAATCCACAACCAATTGGCCATTGCAACCGATTTTGGGTCGGATGAAGGCCAACTGATTCTGAGTGCTGACCGTGGTTGACGGCGTGGTCAGCACTGCTAACCATGGGTGTCAATAGTGGCTAGCACTGACTAGGCAAAGGTGCCTAAATTGAGTGGTAAAAACCACTGCTATACCTTGGAATCTATCCAAGGTCTTCCATATGGTCTTCTAGCATGTCCCATATGAGTAGTCACCTCGGCATGATGCATTTTAGGTGTCTATAGATGCCCCTTTTGAGATGTATTGTGAGATCGAACAATGCTGAGCAAAAATAGACCTCCTAAAATGATGTCGTAGGTTGCATGATGATCATTAGTCTGATCAACATTAGATGCCCTAGGTCCTGCAAAGAGGACGTGCATCCTAGAATCATTGCTTCCAACTAGATGGAAGGCTTAAATTTGAAAGAGTTTGCACTCATCATCAGACATTCGGGTAGCTTTGGTGCTACAATAGGAGTTAGGCCTATATAACCGAAAGGAGGAGAGCTACAAACTAACTGTCATATTTGCTTTTTTCCCCCAAGAAAAGGGTAAGCTTATGATAGTCTTTGGCAATGATTCATAAGATGAATGCAATTTTGACAAGATCAAGGGATCTTCTATTGACTTTGATTATGATTATGATATTATGACTACCCCCTCAAGCGACGAGTCGATGAGGGTAATGACAATTAAATGAAGTGACGAGGTCGCTTGACCACTATGAATGATCTTGAACAAATTAAGATTTAGCATTTGAATTATTGGCATGGCCTAATCAGCTATGATTGCAACTATTAATAGTAATTGCCTATTTCTATCCCATGGAGCGGTCCAGCCACGAAGGCCTTCTTAGGGAATCGAAATGAGGACAATGTCACTGATGCTTGTGTTGAATCATATTGTCGATGATCTGCTAAAAATATCATAGGAGAATTGTGATGAATATCTCATTCCCTTGGAGCAGTCCGGTCGTTAGGGCCTTCTTAGGGATTGAAATGAAGCATACAATTCAACGATGACTAATTTACCCCAAATGTCCTTATGGTAATTTACTCATCTTGTTGGATTGCATGGATCGCAAGTCGTTGCAACCGCCAAGTGTATAGGGTAAATAACTAGATACAAGGCGCATTTGGATTTTAATGTTATCTAATTTTTTTGTTAATTTTGCAGATTTTGAATTATCTGGTCTGGTGGGTATTTTTAATTTGTTATTTTATAGCTCTCCACGGTTGGAATTGAGAGCATTTATTGCAGTTTGCTGACCATGCCTATCAGAAGTGGTTAAGAAGGTCAAATTCCTTGATCGTGGCTTAGATCCACGGGTAGAAAACCCTAATTCGGGGACCGCGGTTGTCAGACGTGGTCCGAACCGAATTTGAAAAAGTATAAAAGGTTTTCCTATTTGAAAAATTTCATTATTTACCTAAAACTGCTAGTAAAACTGAGAGCTCTAAGAGGTAAAAAGTGAATTCTGACATGGAACGCTGTCGCAAACTTCACTGATTCTCTCCTATCCACACCGATGGTCGACCAACCGGAAGCTTCGACCAGTAGAGGAGCCGATGCATCCAAGGTAACACACAAACCGAGACCATGCTTGTAAATTACTAGATTAAAAATTAACCACACTAAATAATGGGTTAAATGAACCACATTAAACTATCGATAATGAACCTCACCCTAGTTAGATTTAGCATAGGTTAGGTTAGAGGGGAGGGTTTAATTTTGAGGTTTATTTTGGGAAGGACATGACCCTAAAAAGGTCATGCTCCTTAGCCACGGGTGGTAGACGTGGTCCCCAATTGGTAGATTGGGGCCACGGCTATCAGCCGTGGTGGGATTTAAATCCCAACGGTCACATTTTTTACCGTTGTGTCGACCGTGGTTCCGACCCGTGATGCGCAAACTTTAGAAAAAATTTCAAAAATTTTTTTTTTGGTTTTTTGGGCAATTAATGTCATTTAATGCATTTTTGAAGTGCTTTTTTTATTTTTTTGAAATTTTTGATCATGTGTGTGCATGTTTTTGCTTTTTCATGAGATTTTCTGATTTGTTTATCATTTTTTAGTTATTTTTAATTATTTTTCATATTTATTTGATTGCTTTCATTCAAAGCCTTGACCAATAGAGTGAGGGAGACTAATCTCCTTCATAACTTACACCGCACTCTCACTACCATGGAGTGGGGTTGGTTTACTACCATGGGGTTTGGTTACATCCTGAACCTCCCCACCATCAGAGTGGATCAGTCATACATGACTACCTTGGCCCATCATTGGGATGCATGGACCAACACATTTCACCTATCGATGGGTGAAATGACTATTACTCTAGAGGATGTCTACCACATCTTCCACCTACCTATTGATGGTGAGCCCATCACCTCCTCTCCTACCATGATGAGGAAGGTCATGTTTGATTCGATATTTGGTAGATGGAGCATTGAGGCATAGGGCCGCATTGACCATGGAGGCATCCACATTCAGGAGTGGTTCCAGGCTAGATTATTTTCATAGTAGGAGGTGGTATTCATGCACCTGATTATCCAGATAGTCCTCCTAGACTCATCAGGCATGAGGTTCCCCTGGAACCTCCTAGCTAGGACTAGGGAGGTTATGGTTAGTTCGACCGAGTGACCTCTCATTCTGGCATGGGGGAGTACTCTTCTAGCACAACTCTATCATGAGTTGTATCAGATCACACATCACAGTAGAGTGGGCATCGACTACAGCATACTTCTATAGATTTGGGGTTGGCAGCACATTTTGATAGAGCACCCTATTGATTTACCCCTAGAGATTACTACTATCCCTAAGGATTCTCAGTGCTATGCAACCTGCTGGCCCTAGGAGCAGGAGGGTTTCAGGAGTAGGTCTCATGCAGGAGACCTAGACCATTATATCTCTCAATTTGCATAGCTCCACCCTCAACACATATAGTGGTGACCATACATGGGCTGCCCAACCTGGACAGAGGTAGATAGATACTTGCACCAGGCACATAGAGATAGGTGGATTATCAGCCAGAAGGTCGACATACATGAGTATCAACACTTCTCTCACATCCTGAGGTAGTTTGGGATTCGATAGGATGTCCTAGAGGTGCCTACTATCTATAGACACTTGGTCCTAGAGAGGGACCTAACTTGGCCCTAGGTGACTCCACTGGGGGATGCTGATGATGACTTCCAAGAGTCAAGCCTAGCGGATGTAGGCACGACTACTGATTATGATACATGGTGGTCTGGCTTATAGTGGCATGGAGAGGGACCTCTAGGCCGACCAATAGATGGCTTCATAGTAGAGGGTGTAGAGGTGGACCCTCATGGGCGTAGGACCCATTAGAGGATAGAGGGCACATGGGGTGCAGGGGCCACTACAGAGGAGGGCCCACAGGTAGAGGTAGAGGAGGAGGCATCCAAGGAGGGTGAGGCACCTCTTGATAGTGAGGTAGGGTAGTTGAGGGCATAGGTTGTCGACCTCTAGAGCTAGGTTGGGAGACTTCAGACTCAGCTCCTACATAGGGATACTACTATCACCACTTTAGAGGTGAAGTTATCTCATGGCCAGAGCTAGTGGCATGACTACGAGGGGGAGAGGTCCACTCTACAAGTGAGGATTACCATGGTGGATGTAGAGATACAGAAGCTCATAGGGTAACACACTCTTTTGTAGTCCTAGGTAGACGCTTCTGTAGTACTACTCATCGCTTACCAGGTTGGGGGATCAACTCCCCCATCTTCACAGGTTGCTTTAGCACCCCTAACTATTCTAGTAGTACCAATAGTACCAACAGTGCAGGGAGTGGTAGGCTTGGATTAGGGGCCGAGATCAGGAGGCTTCAGGCTCTAGTTGAGTAGCACATTGAGGAGGCCTCACTCAGATATGCCTACATTACCACCTTGAGAGGGTGGATTGGACTACTTGAGGGTGAGATTCTAGAGATGCCCATGGCTTCAAGGTCTCAGAGGACTCACACTCGAGAGATAGGATAGTCCTCAGCTAGCTCGAGTCATAGGACTCATAGGTCTGAGAGATCTTCTAGTTCTAGCTCATGGAGGATCCATCGGGAGGGTGGAGGTGATGGTGATGCCTCACAGACTAGGGGTGTAGGCCCTGGCTAGTACAGATCTTATAGATATCATTGTACCATTTTTGAGTGTAAGGTCGAGGACCTACACATATGTAGCCTATGGGTATTTTTGACCATGTCGATGTACTGTACATTATTATTATTTTTGGTACACACACACACACACACATATATATATATATATATATATATATATATGACATTTGAGACTCATTATATGTGTAGATTTTATGTGTTTTATTGTTTATGTTTTATGAGATGCATATGGATGCAATGCTTATATGTTATGTTGATTTAATGCTATATGATGTGATGTATGGATGACATGCACTAGCTATATGATGGATGTATGATTTAGATGCGATGATATACATGTGTATATGGACTACTTATGATGAATGTATATGAATGCCATATTTGATGTTAAATGCATGTATAATTTGCTTCACTTGTATGCATTTAATTTATGTTGCTATGACATAATTTATGCCATGTATGTATTGCATATTTTTCTATGATGAATGCTATGTAAATGAACATGTATGTTTTAATCATTAAAACATAATGTATGCAATATGAGTTTTAACAATCTAATGGATGACACCACCGAATGTATAACAATCATGGATTGTATTTGCTTTATATTTTTATGAAAGATAGTACACCCATATGTGAGATGCAATTATATATGGTTTCTATTCATAAGATTTTGTAAATTAAAATAATATGGATAACATAGTCAGTGGCCATCTAAACATCATTTCTGACATCCATCCGATATCTAACATATATTACAAATAGTTCTAATAAACAAACTCTCATAAAATAAATTGATGTTTTGATGATTGCATTGAAAATTGGTTGTTGCTATTTGGGAATTTTTGAGGTTTTCCATGAGACTCAAACACCCTAGTTGACTTATCAAAAGTTGTATACTAACCATACTAGACTTCTAAAACATAAGGCTTTCACTAGGATAGGCCCTAACTATTCATTATCCCTGTGTGTGAAAATGAGTATATTTAGATAAGGCATAAGCATACCCCGATGTCAGACGGGATTCTTTCAGCCCATTGCTAATATTGGGGATCCTCAAATGTCTATCCAATCCTAGGTTTAGATTTCAGTTGGACTAGGCTACTAAGTGATACAGGACACCTGAAGCTAGCTCTTCCACATTCAAACATTGGTCTGCACAAAAGCAAGATGCTAATGTATCAGACATATCATCATGCGTAAGGTACAGTAGTATTGACAATTCCAGGGATTCAAGCTCACCCCCTTCTTTTCTTTAATTTTATTGGGATACTTGCTCATGTAAAGTGATAAGAATCACTATTTATTTTTGTACTATAGTGATAAAAATCACTATTTATTTTGTACTTTTATTTGAGCAAGGGATTTGATACTGATTTGATTTCTTTGATAAACTTGATCTTGATTTGATTTGACTTCTGATACTTAACTTTGGGAGTTTCACTTTGGGATATCTTTTAGGGATATCATTATGGGATATTGCTCCTTCATTTGTAAGCAAGGGATTTATTCGGGTAAGGGGCAAGCTTGTCCTTTTGCCAACTGTCAACATTTCTCAAACCGTCCGCATAAGGGGATAAGCAAGAATAAACTTTTCACCTCAAGATACCTGGTCCTGCTTTGTAGCTTTCATCTTCCCCTAGTCCTTATTAGGATTGTTTAATTTGTTGATTAGTGATAGAATTCTGATATGCTAAGGGCTATACAAACTAGACCTCATCTACAAAAGCAAAGCAAGCTTTCTATCAACTCTTGAGAAGACCTCTAGGTATGGTTGAATGACCGGAAAACCCTAGTATATTCTTCATAGCAACAAGTGGGGTTGTGTTGAAAAACACAATTACTCACAAGGGTGATAAATGGATGAAAAAGATAATGCATAGATGCATGATTGAAACACAAAAGTGGTGTCATTTGTAAGATTGTAAACACAATTGATTCTAATGCAAGTGCGGTGGATGGATATGCCTAATGCAATGCAAAGATGAAATGCATGTGGAAAATGAAATGCATGATGCAAAATGCAATGCAATGATGCAAATGAAATGCAATGTTTTTGGATTTTGATATTTTTCCAATTTTTTATGGATTTTACATTTTGACCAAGGGATTTTAAAAACCATTGGAGCCTTTTGTGCTTTGACCAAAGGGATTACAGATGCCTTTGGGGCCTTTTTGGAGTTGACCAAAGGGCTTACAAATGCCTTTGGAGCCTTTTTAGAATGACCAAAGGGCTTACAGATGCCTTTGGAGCCTTTTTAGAATGACCAAAGGGCTTATAGATGCCTTTGGAGCCTTTTTATGGTTTAGGCATAAAACGCTTTAAGATGAAGGATATTGAGAGGTTCAAGCTCTTCAACTCCTTCAAGCGATGTCAAGTGATATGTCCCAGGTCCAATCTTCTCAGAGATCATATAAGGACCTAACCAGTTAGCCATAAATTTGTCTCATAGTTCTGGCAGTAAATTTGAGTTCTATTGGTTCTCTTTCAGCACAAGATCACCAACCTCAAAGTCTCTCAGATGGAATTTGTTATTGTAAGCTCATTTTAAGTGCTCTTGATAAATGCGAAGGTGCTCAAGGGCATTCATGTGATGTTCATCAAGTAGCATCAATTGATCTAGGTGAGCTTGTTGCACGGTGTCATCATCAATGAACTCTTTCAATGTGATGTGCAGTGTTGGAATCTCCAACTCTAAGGGCATAATGGCCTCAGTGCCATATACTAGTGAAAATAGAGTTGCCCCAATGGGTGTCCGAATACTAGTCCTGTAAGCCCATAATGCAAGGGGTAGCTGGATGTGCCAATCTTTGTGGTGCTCTTGTACCATATTTTTCAAGATGGAGACCATTATCTTATTTGAAGCTTCAGCTTACCCATTTGCCTACGGATAATATGGAGTCACAAAACTATGTTTGATTCTATACTTAGATGTCAAAGCTCTCATAGTTTTGTTCTTAAATGATGTTCCATTATCCAAAATTATCTTGGATGGTATCCCAAAATGACTTATGATATTAGTGAGTATAAACTCAGCAATACATGCTCCAATTGTCATTGTTAAGGGAATGGCTTCCACCCATTTAGTAAAATACTCAGTAGCCATAATAATGAATGTATGTTGGCCCGATGATGGAGGAGAGATCTTACCAATGAGATCCAATCCCCACTGAGCAAATGGCCAAGCCGCTTGAATGGGTTGTAAGGCCTGTGATGGCAGGTGCGTAATATTAGCATGATGCTAGCATTTAATGCATTTCCTGACATACACATTGCAATCCTTCTCCATAGTGGGCCAATAATAACCCATGCGAAGGATGCACTTGATGATAGCCATACCACTGAAATGGCCATCACACGTACCATCGTGAGCTTCTAAAATTTCCCAAGATGACTCTTGGGGCTCAAGACAATGAAGGAGAACTCCATCATAGCTTCTACGGTATAGGATGTCTACTAACAAGACATACTTTGTCACTTTCTATTTAAATGTGTGCTTCATGGCACATGATAATCCCTGAGGGATTACACCAAGTCTAAGGAAGTCATGTATCTATGATGTCCAGTTATGATAAGCTTTGGCTTTGACTGACAAGACAACATGTTCCCCCTATGGTTCTACATTTGCAAATGCAGACTAGGAAACAACCTTGTGGTGAATGGTAGTACCACTCCCCATCGGATCCTACGAGATCAAAGACCCCCAGGATGCTCTCTTGAGAAAGTCTTTGGCTTGGTAGAACCATTCATGGTTTGGTTCTACATGAATCATGTTGATTGACTCTTTGTTATCCAATGCTTCATGCTGCACAGTAGAGTGTGACAACATTTTTACATGGATGGTAGTGAAATTAGCAGATGGATTCTGAGGGATTAGAGATCCCAAATATGCCATTGTGTCTACAAATCTATTGGATGAATGAGGGATTGCCTTGATGTCATACCATTCCAGTTGAGCTAGATAAATGTCAACAAGATCCTTGTAAGCTTTCAATACTGGACATCGACATTGAAATAATCCCTTAACTTGGTTAACAATGAGAAGGGAATCACCAAAGATATTTAGCCTTTTTATCTTCATGGTGATAGCTATTTGGAGACCCAAAATTAGGGCTTCATATTCAACATTATTGTTAGTGCAAGGAAAGTCCAACTTGAATGACAAGGGCATTGGAGCTCCTTGTGGCATGAACAACACTATTCCTACACCACCCCCTTGCTCACACTTCGAACCATCGAAGAACAAGGTCATATCAGCTTTGTTATCTAGTTCCTCGGGTTTGAGTGCTTCTGATAAGGCAAATACTGCATCATCAAGAAGCTCTATGGTGAGGGGCCTACTATTTTTGAGAGGCACCTCAACCAGTTGATCAGCTATGACTTGTCCCTTAATGGAATTTTGGCTTATGAATTCTAGATCAAATTCTATCAATAGCATGATCCACTTCATAATACATGTATTATGATATGTCTTGCTCATCATATACTACAAAGGATTTTGTTTTGATATGACATACGTCGTATGACTCAACATATAGTGTCACAATTTCTTGGTAGCAAACACTACTGCTAAACACAACTTTTCAACGTATGCATATCCTAGCTCATAACTCACCAAGGTTTGGCTAATATAATATATGGCTTGTTCTTTATCTTGCACATTCTTTTGGGCTAACATAGTTCCCAATGCAAAGTCAATTGTCAATATATATAACAAGAATGGTACATCTAGCCTTGGTGGAGCTAGTATTGGTGGTATCACTAGGTATTGCTTAATCTTAGCAAAGGTTGCTTGATAGTCCTTCATCCCAATTGAATGGGACCCCCTTGTGTAGCAGTCGATTCATGGGTCAACATTTATCTGATAATTGTGTGATAAATCACTTTATGGATGCTACTTTTCCCTGTAGGCTTCTTAATTCCTTGATATTCATGGGGGGATGCATTTCTAAAATAGCCTTGACCTTTTTTGGGTCAACTTCGATGCCTCATTTTGAAATGATGAATCCTAAGAGCTTTCCTGAAGTTACGCCAAATACGCACTTCTTAGGATTCAACCTGACATTATGCTCTATCAGGTGATCGAAGACCTTCCTCAGGACCTCAGCATGCTCTGAATGCAGCAATGACTTTGCCAATAAGTCATCGATATAATCTTCTAAGATCTTATGCATGTAGTCATGAAAGATATATGTCATAGCCCGTTGATATGTAGCACCAACATTTTTAAGACCGAATGGCATAACCTTGTAATAGAATGTCCCCCATGGCATTATGAACATGGTTTTATGTTGGTCTTCGAGCTTAATCCGAATTTGATTGTAACCAAAAAAACCATCCATTAAGGAGAGCATCTCATGACCCGCAGTTGTATCTATGAGAGCATCTATGTTTGGCAATGGAAATGAATCCTTTGGTGTTGCCCTATTTAGGTCTCTGAAATCCATACAGATATGGATCCTTCCATCAGGTTTTCCTATAGGCACCATGTTTGATACCCATTCTGGATAGTCGATGGAAATGACAAACTCTACATCCAACAACTTTTGCAATTCATCCTTAACCATTAAGGCTACTATTGGATGCATCTTCCTGAGTTTCTACTTGACTGGCTTCTTTGATAGATCTAGAGAAAGGTTATGAGTAACCAATTTTGGATCTAGACCCGACATGTCCTTATAAGTCCAAGCAAAGAGAGCAGGTCTCTCTCTCAGTAGAGGGATGAGGTTGGCACGCTCATCAGGAGTCAAAATTTCTCCAAATTTAACCTTCTTAGGATTAGTGGGATCATTACTGATATCCACTTCAAAGGTTTCCTCTACTGACATATGGGATCCCTCCTCAAGCTGGTGAGGCGTAGGAATCAAGTGGATGTCATCTACTGGGTTTATAGGTTCCTCATTGGAAGCATCCTCAGCATGATAGACATCATGTGCATAGCCTGGCACAAAATGGAAAGGTTGCAACATTTCTTCATTAGGGAAGAAATATTTAGGCTCTAGAGGTGAATCAACATGATCCCAATCAATAGCATCTACATTAAGACACAATGGCTTGGAAGGATCGATTGGATTGTGGAGTGGAGTGGTCAAATCAATGGAGATCATATTGATGGAATGGATCATGTCTCCAGGACCACGTGCACGTGACTCAACATTAGCAAAACTTCCATCCCCGAGATGTGGTTCTAGGGTATGGGGATCTCTAGATCCGGTCCATGAATAGACTATCGGATGGGATCATTGGGCTCAAGGAGCTCCATGTACATTGGTGGATCGAGAAACACCATGTGATAAATCACATTAAGATTTGGTGGTCTTCCCCTAAGGTGAGGATGGAGATTGATCTCTCTATACATCTCCTCAATAGTATATGGCACATTACGATGGTGTAAGTAGGGAGGTCCTAAATAGGCTCTCTCCATTTCATCTTCATCATCACTATCATAATAAAGACCCTCACCTCTACCTAATGGAATCGGGTGATGCTCTACATGAGGCCCCATGTAGGCTATCTCTTGATAGCCATCATCATTGTTGAAGGGCTCTTCGCTCATATTCATTGATTCCAAAGGTAAAATATGATGCAAGAGTGTAGGGCCCAAGTAGGCCAACTCAGTTTCATCCTCAGATTGCTCATTGTTTGAGGATAACTCAACATCATCTATTCTAGAATCATAGTCTAGTCCATCACTTTCGATGATGGATACTGCATGAACATCCTCAAAAGCAACTTTTGATTCGGTGTCTATAGTTGTGTCTAGATTCTGGATGTGCATACCAATATCATTGATAGCTCCATAACTTTGATTGTCCAAGTTGGCTCTTGGAATGGGTTTTGGGCTGGTCTCCACCAAGATGTTCGCATGATATCTCTCGGGTGGCTCCATAGTGACATAAGTCACTAGCTGGTTATCCCTCTAAAATATGGAAGGATTAGGGTGATAAGGATTGAAGTCAACTTCACCCCCTAGACTGAGGTACAGGTGGTCTAAATATGTCATGAGAAGTTCATCCTGACCTCGAATATAGTATCCTAACCCAAACCTGTCAGTTGGCAACTGATACTATGGTTCATATGGCCTTCTACGCCCTTGCTCGAATAGTCTGAGACCATAACCATGCCAATGGTAATGCTCGAAGTATCACATGGTGTATTCTGGGTTGGAGAGATAATGAATATTCATGGTGAATGGTTCATTATCATCCTCATCCATGGGTGTGGGAGATGCAAACTGGTCTAGCCCTCCATAGATGAAGTTGGTTTGGTTAGGTGGTACCCCTAATGGTTCCACCATCCCTATGGGAAGGTGATGGGCTCACGGTCGGCCCATGTCCTATGTAGTTTTGATAATTGGTGTGAACATCACATTCTACATGATATATTCCCCTAATCTAGGATTAACCAAATGGATGGTCACCTGCGATGCAGATGACCCTGCTGAAGATGCAAGCAAAGCAGGTTGAGGTGCCTCTTTGACTTCTCCTTGAATTTCCTCTACTTCCATGGGAGTAGGGGCTTCAATGATAACTGGCTTGGGCATTTGTTTTATCTCTATTTCGCCCATATTTGCTTTCAACTTCCTATCATCCCGATGCATCATAGATGCAGATGGTCTAGTAGAAGCAGCTATCGTGTGCTTCGATCATTGAGATGCGGATATTGTAGGCTTAGCACACATATTTTTGATTTTACCTCTTGGATCTTTGATTGGTGATGCTGGCCGCACATCCAGGTGCATTGAGGGGAGCACGAATTCCCTAGAAAATCTGCTAGATTCACGTATTTAAAGGGTTCTTCATCTGAAGGCACCACGTGAACCTATCCCTCATGAATGTATTTGATACATTGATGTAGAATAGAAGGGATGCAATGCATTTCTCTGATCCAAGGCCTCCCTAGAAGTATGTTATATTGCATAGCACCTTCGATTACATGACACATCACCGGGATGGTCTTCAGTCCTACTTGGATAGGTAAAACTATAGTACCGATCGTTGAGCATAATGCATCATTGAAAGCTCTCAACGTGAAGGTAGAAGGGATGATATGCATCTTGGGCAACTTCAAGTGAGTTAACACCTTGGTAGTTATGATATTGATTGATGACCCCATGTCAATAAAAACCCGCTTGAATGGTTTGTGATTCACACACGCAATGATATGCAGTGACGGGTCTGCTATAATAGTGGAAACCATCTTGACTTCATGATCATGGAATTGTATGACCGGTTCTTGACACTATTGCACATGCCCCACAAAGTGTGTAAATGCTTTGGGATCCTGAGGCTACACTTCTATGGACCTTAAGATGTCCATAAGCATCTCCCTATGCTTGGGAGACTGCTGGATCAGCTCATAAATTGACAACTTTGCTGGAGTTATCTGTAGGTTTTGGACCAACCTACTTCTGATGGTCACCACCGGTCTAGTTGGTGGGCCTGGCACATGTTGGGTTGGCCTTGGAGGAGGTGCAACTTGGACTCTAATGGGTGCTGGAGGTTGATTTGGTCATTCATACCTCATGTTCCTTGTGACAACATTGACCATTCCGATGAACCCCTGGGTTGGTGGTTCGATGCGTACTTGGTTGACTTGGCCAACATTATTCTTTGGTACCTCATGATTTGGTAGAGGATTTTTGTAAATCCCCATATTTTTATTGTCAGGTGCTTGTGGGTTGTCGACAAGAAGCGTACCTCTTTCGATCATATTTTGCACAAGATGTTTGAAAGACCAACATACCTCGATGTCGTGGCCTTTCGATCGATGAAAGATGCAATATTGATCATCCTTGTAGCCCTTAGGCTTAGGCTGATTAGGGTCCATTAACTTGACTTTGGGTAAGTGTATAGCCTTCGCCTCGCATAACTGATGAAAAATCAAAGCCAACGACTTCGATAACTGAGTGAATACGTGAGGTGGGCGTTGCTCCTTATTTTTACCCTTATAATTGTTGTTGTGCTACTCATATTGCATAGGAGGAGGTTGGGCTTGATAGTTTCATTGTTGTTGCCCCTTATCCCCTTTCTGGAGGTTCAACACCACCTGATTAACATGGGTCGGCTTGGCCTGTTGTCTCTCAGTGCTTTTCTTGTGCCACTCCTTAGTTCTGAGCTTCAAGTTACCCTCCTGTAACTTGATGTCCTCTATCACCTTGG
This sequence comes from Wollemia nobilis, assembly GCA_028583015.1. NCBI lineage: Eukaryota > Viridiplantae > Streptophyta > Pinopsida > Araucariales > Araucariaceae > Wollemia > Wollemia nobilis. The sequence goes on from JAQPPZ010000135.1 coordinate 15,343,587, forward strand.
CTTGCGCCAAAGCCTCTTCGAATGTCTGGTATTGCTACTGCAACTGTAGCAATAATGAAATGTGCTTGGCGCAACTCTTCATGAACATTCAAGTTAATTTAGAGGATGGGATGGAGAATGGCAGCTTTACCATAATTTTCCTCCATCATTTTCCATAATCCATCATTGGCTCATCATCGTGTTGCATTAAAGCAGCTAGGTCGGATAAGTTTACCTTTTTCTTGATGTCGAAGGAGAAGCGTTCAAGAAATGCATCGGCTAGTTGTTTGAAACTAGTGATGTTGTGCCTCTTTAATTGGTTGAACCACTCCCGAGCTGGGCCTGAGAGGGTCGTAATGAAGGTGCATAGGAGCAAAGCATCATTGCTCTCAATCTGAAAGCACATATCTAGGAAACTCGTTACATGCTCCTATGCATCTTCCTCTCCTTGAAACTTTTCCAGTCTAGGCATCTTGAAATGCTCAGGATAGGTCGGAATAGGCACTGATGTGCATAGAGGTTCATTATGGATTTTTTTCAAGGTAGGATTTTGATAAGTCATTCCTTGCTTCTCTATGGCTTGGACCTTCTCTGCTAAGGTCTTATAGGCCTACGAGGAAAGAAACTCCTCTTCTCGAGATTGCCTTGGAGGCACCTTCGGAGGTAGATTCTTCCTCGATCGAGGTGGGGGACTAGGCTCACCCTCCTCCTCAAATTGGGAGATTTCTAGATATTCTTGTTCTAATTCCTCTCCCACTTCTTCCTCATACTACCTATGCTCATGTTGTTCGGATGTTGGACGTCGATCTCTGTGTTGAGTTGCATGGTGAGTATGTGTGTCTATGTGCTCAGGGTATAACTCAAGTTGTGAAGCCACTCATCTATCGACACGCTCCCTGGTCTCACTACGAGGAGGTAAACCGATGCTAGCCAATCGATCCTCTCTCTCTACATGCTCCTTCTGATCGAGGATGCATTGTTCACGCATGCACTATTCATATAATTTTTGTCTTATGAACCTCTACCTCTGAGAGTTCTCATTTTTGAGGTGCTCCTTCTCTACGTGAACATCCTCCAATTGGTCTTGGAGAATCTACCATCTCTGCTCTGACATCAGTCTATGAGCTCTATCAACATGATCATCCATCTGAGGCCTCTAGTGAGTGTGCTCTATTCGAGCGACTTTATGGGTATGTCCTCCAATGGACTGATTTGCCACACTCTTGCCTCTATCTATAAAGATGACATTCATGTCAGGTTATCTCCTATACTTTGTGCTTGCATGAGATGTAGGAGCACGTATGTCATGAGAATGCTTGGAGCACTCTCTAAGTTCTTAGGCGGTCCTAATGGTGCTTCCGCTACACTCACTCATAGGTCGAGAGGGTGCAGGCGTAGGCTTATATCCTAGATGCCCTAGGACTCTATCTAGATCATCTAACTATTTGCTATGCCATGGCTCATGAGGTGGCGTACCATTAGCTCCCACTTTGGATATATCTATGGTGAACTTAGAAGGTTCACCCCTATAGGGAGTCTGCATGGGCCTACGCTCGGAAGTGGTCCCATCTATTTGCCCCTGAATGGGTGGATCTCGAGCCTATCTATACTCGGATGGTGGAGGTCATGAGCCTCCCTTAGATACAGGTCGAAGGGGTACCAATCTGGATCCCTCAATGATATATTCTTTAGTAGAACCCATGGATCCACATGGAATGCGATCATGATAAATGCTACCATATGTGGAACCCCCATGCTGGGAAGTCCCATGCTCTGATCTGTGTCTAGAGGGATGTCTAGTACTTCCTCTAATCGGGGTATTCTCAATAGAATCCCCTCGTGTAGAATTATCCCCTCTAATACTCATTGAATGACATCCAAGAGGATTCTATGATTGAGGGTGTTCTACATCATGTTGTGCATTAGGTGGAGCTTGGGCTTCGATCTTGGGTCTATGCCTTGGATCGACCTCTCCGTGTTTGCACCATTATGTATCCTATGTCTAGATTTAACTTTTATTAACATGCAAAGAATACAATGATGATTATCTCTTTTTAAAGTTTTAAAATGAGCCCTAAACTATTTGATGTGTTTTTCAAATTTGTTGTATCAGTAAAGTAACTCTTGTCATGTTTTGCAATATGTTGATGATTTTCTCAATTATTTAAAGGGCTTTCACCTGTATACTCATAGCTCGACAACCGACAATGAAAGTCACGGTCACGTAAACCCCCCAAAATGTGGAGATGAAACCCACACTTGGGCAGGGAGCACAGGTCCTCCCGGTCCTCACCCAGTTCACCCATGCATAGTGATACACCCCTCCAAGGAGGAATGCATGCTATTTTGCATGGGCTATGATGGCATCTTGGATCCGGTATTGGTCTAGAACATAAGGTACATGGGAGTTGGGCCAATGGATGGAAATCACTACCATCATCATTGAAACCCTACTAGTGGTTGGATATGACTTCCAACTCACTAGCATTCAAGATATGTCATGGTGTGTGTGGTTCTTTTTACTTTGCATGAAATAAAGATGCATAATACAACATTCAAATGATTCTACATGCTTTTTGAAAGAACGTTTGCTTTTCAGAGAATGCATGACTATGCTAGATGATATTCAGAGAATGCAACTATCTATGATGAAAATGGCCACTGATTGGGCCTCATACATGCAAACTCTAAACAAGCAATGTCCTAGAACACTGGAGACTAGGGTGGACTACACTCAGAGGTCCGCTGTTCCTAGAAGCACCTAGTAAAGACCTAAAAAGAGAAATACCTAAGGACTCATATGCATATTACTAATTTTGTTGTCTTCCCTAATTAGTCTAACATTTTAGCATTCTAGAAATTTATAGAGAGAAAAAATAGAAATAGAAACTGATAGTGGCACCTACCTCAGGTCCCCATCTGATTGAGCTTTACTCCTCTACTATCTGGTTTGTCAGATATTGATCGTGTCTCTGTAACACGGTGACCATTATTGCCCATAGGTGTCAACCATGATGACAACTTTTTGACCATGGCTATCAACCATGGTGAGCACCTATCATCAGAAAACCAATAACATCAATTTTTAGTGGCATAAAATGTGGAGGTTCCATCGTGATCACCTTATGTACCATGCAAAAGACTAACACCTAATGCTATAATCATTGAACATTATGTATAATTGGGTATGCACATATGAATTGACAAGAAATGACACAAAAGTAAAAGAAATGCTTCTCTTATTAATATTTTGAATCAATCCAAATTACATATCCATCCCTCTTAGGGATACCCTTTTGATACAACAATTACAACATGATAAATTCCCTTCCAAGGTAGGTGTAATCCAAATGTCTTCCACAAAGACACGAACTGCTCCAAGGTGTCGATGACCTTCTTCTCCATGATTAGAGGCATTTTCTGCCTTGCATCCCAAAACCCTGTTGATCCTGCATGCAATAAACAACAAGAAACATTAGATACAAAGGAGGCCTCTCTTGATGAGGCTTTTAAGAGAATCTTGCATAAAGGATGATGTAATTAACATGAAATCAAGAAAGTGCAAGAAACATATTAAACCTATGTTAAACATGAAATAGCACCATAGAACATGTAAAGGAAAAGCATATGCATCTATCTAATGGTCTAATTACGGAATTGAAAGCATGGAAGCATGAAAAGATCCATTAGTAGCATAATTGCAATAATGAAAGGAAATGACTAAAAACCCTAATTGCACCGGTCAAAGTCTCTAATAAAGCTAATTAACATGAGATATAACTAATCTAATAACAATAAGCAAATCCTACGGCTAAAGAATAGGGAAATCAATGATACTACCCTGACCATGGCTCTGATGCATGGTGAGCACTGTTCACCATAGTTGATAGCCATGGCGGAGCTTGAAGTGAGTTTGTACTCCAATTTAGGGGTTGAATCTCTGAATCTCTCCATCAAATTGATGGTCAAGGGTCACCTCTATGTCCTCTGATATATTTGGTGGTTGAATTGCTCAGTTTGGTGATGGAATGGGCTCAATTGGTTTTCTTGATTCTTACTAGCCCTCCATAGCCTCCTTGACTCCAAATGCCATGTGATCTCCAATTGGGCAGCCAAAGTGTTCCTCTCAATGCACCTAGGTGAGTATGCAATTTGATAGGGCTTCACTATGTTTCAATTCGAGATTCATCTATATATTTCCCCAATTTGGAGGGGGGTTAAATAGCATTTGCCAAGGGCTAGGGGTGGCTTCATGAGGAAGCCAAGAACAATATTGGGTAGTTGAGTTTGTTGAATGGAAGGATCCAAAACCTTCCTCACTCAAACCACTCCAATCTGCAACCAATTGGCCATTGCAACCGATTTTGGGTCGGATGAAGGCCAACTGATTCTGAGTACTGACCATGGATGATAGGCACGGTCAACTCTGCTAACCATGGGTGTCAGCAGTGGCTAGCACTGACTAGGCAAAGGTGCCCAAATTGAGTGGTAAAAACCACTGCTATACCTTGGAATCTGTCCAAGGTCTTCCATATGGTCTTCTAGCATGTCCCATATGAGTAGTCACCTCGGCATGATGTGTTTTAGGTGTCTATAGTTATATTGCATTGCCCCTTACAACACATAACATATCACAGGGATGGTATTATGCCCTACCTTTATAGGTAAAATTATTATACCCACTATGGAGCATAGTGCATCATTAAAATTCCTTAATGTGTAGGAAGTGGAGATAATGTTGGACTTAGGGATATTTAGGTGCCCTATAGCCTTTATAGTGATAATGGTGATCAATGAGCCCATATCTATTAGAACCCATTTGAATGGTATGTCATTGATTGACGTGATGATATACAAAGGTAGGTCTGCTAGGGTAGTAGGAACTACCTTAATTTTGTGATCATAAAAATGGATCATGGACTCTTGGCACTGCTACATTTTCCCTACAAAATGTATGAACGTAGGGCTGGAGCTTGATTGATCTCAAAATCTCCATAAAAGTCTTCTTGTACCTAGGATATTATTGTATGAGCTCATAAATTGACAACTTGGTTGGAGTCATTTGTAGGTTTTGTTCCAGTCTACTCCAAATAGTTACTATAGGTCTCACTGGTGGACCTAGAGGTTTATTTTGCACCTATCTCTATTGAGGTGCATTTGGGATATGATTAGGCACCATTGGAGGCTATGGTTGTCCATATCATTGAATCTTAGTTGCCACATTGACTATCTCAACCATTATGATGCATACTTGGATGGGTGGCTCAACTCAAACCTGGTTGACTTAGGTGCCCTGATCTCTAGGGACCTCATGATTTGGAAATGGGTTCCTGAATATACCCATATCTCTATTATCGAGAGATAGTGGGTTGTCGACTTTTAGCTCTCCCTTATCAATCATGTTTTTTACCACATTATTGAATCTGATACATGTCTTGATGTCATGCCCCTGTATTCTATGATACATATAGTATATATATTTCCTATATACCTTTGGATTTGGATGGTTAGGGTCAAGAAGTTGTACATAAGGAAATATGATTCTCTGTGCCTCATTCAACTAATTAAATATTGATTGCATTGATTCAGTCAACATTGTGTAATAGCGAGATGGCCAATGCACCATGTTTCATCCCTAGTTGTTCTTTGGGTCATAGTTAGCTGATGGAGGATGATCTTGATAATTTTGGGGATTTTGGCCATTGCCTCCCTTTGGTGTACTTAAAATGACCTAGTTGACTTGAGCAAGCTTGGCTTGCTTTTTTTTTTTTTCATTTTGATTGTTCTTTATCCACTCTTTCTTGTTCTAGAGCTTGAGGTCTTCCTCATCGATATTTATGTCTTCAATAATCTTGGCTTGATCCAAGGCTTCTTTGAATGATTCATACTACTACAATTGTAATGATAGAAATATGTGTTTTGCACAGCTCTTTGTGAACATTCAAATGATTTCCTCAGTGGGAACAAAGAATGATAGTTTTGACATGATTTTTTTCCACCTGTCCCCATAGTCCATAATTGGCTCATCATCATACTACTTTAAATTAGCCAGATCAGATAGGTTCACCTTATTCTTGGTATTGAAAGAGAAGCATTCAAGGAAAACATTCACCAGTTGCTCAAAATTGGTGATGCTATGCTTGGGCAACTGATTGAACCATTGAGTCGATACACCCAATAACGTCATGATGAAAATTATTAGCATTAGGGTGTTGTTCTTCTCAATATGGAAGCACGCATTCATGAATTTGGTAATGTGTTCTTGCACATATTCCTCTCCCTTAAACTTGTCTAGCCTAGGCATATCAAAGTGCCTAGGATATGCAAGACTCGGGACTGAGGGGCATAGAGGTTGGTTGTGTATCTTTCTCAATGTCAACTTCTACCCATCCATGTTATATTTTTCAAGATATTTGACCCTCTCAGTGAGTATCTGATATACCTTTGAAGAAATAATTTCTTGTTCCTAAAGGTTTACTCATGGTGTCAAAGGAGGTAATCCTATGGTTTCCCAATTTGGGCATCTATACTCATCCCCCATAACCATGTATGAAGGTTCTTGATATGTTTGTTCCTGATATTCCATACCTACCTATTGTCTAGGTGTTTTTGATGTTGTGAAGCGTAGTGAGTACACTCATTTCTTTGCCTAGTGCTTCTCTCCTTCTAAGAATCTATATATCTCTCATGTGGGTATTTATCACCACCTATATGTACATCATCTTGAGCTAGCATTTATGCTAGCTCTTCAAACTCTACTCTTTCTTATCTCGAGCATTATTCTTGTAGGCACAGGTGCCTCTTCCTTCACTCTTCTTGCTTAATAGTTTTTACATGCTTTCACTCGGTGCACAACACTTCCTCTAACCTATGTATATGGTCAGATCGACCTGCTACTAAAGTTTCATGCCTTTCTAACTCCATGCAAGGATTTCTAGTGTTTAGGCCCCTTGGGGAGGCTCCTAAAATTTTCTTGCCCTTGTCCACTAGGGCAACTTGTTATGTGTACTATGTTATGTGTTGTGTACCCCCATGGTTCATTGGTGTGTCTATTAGGTATGCTATGTAAAATTTCTAAAGAAAAATATTCAGTAGTAATGCTTCTCATAGCTGGTCTCAAGGGAGCTTGATCCAACTCATCAAGTTGTCTTGTTCTCCATGGTTGATCCCATGGAGTCCCATTGGCACCAATAAGCTCATAATCTATGGGTACCCTCCCATCTACAAGGAGGCTATAGGATGTCTTGGGTCTATTATTGGGTGTAGCCCTAATGTCTTACCCCTAAATGGGATGATGTGTCCCATGTGTATCATGCGAGGTTTGGGGTCTTGTAACCCCTGCATGCTTATGTGATGATGGAGACCTTGATGTCTCCTCATGCCAGCATGATGAAGGAGGTCTTGATGCCTCTACATTTTTGTGCAACTAGGGAGGTCATGATGCCTTCACATGTTGTTGTGATGAGGGAGGTCATGATACCTTCACATGTTGGGGTTATGAAGGAGGCCTTGAGGCCTCTGCATGTCATGATGCCTCCACATGTTAGTGTGATTAAGGAGGTTGTGATGCCTCCACACGTCTATGCAATGAGGAAGTCCTTGAGGCTTCCTCATATCTATGTGATGATGGAGGTCATGATGCCTCTGTATGTTTGAGTGATGGTAGAGGCTATGAAGTCTCATCATATTTGTATGATGAATGAGGCCTTAAAGCCTCCTCATTTCTACGTGATGAGGAACTAGGATGTGGCTCTCTCATTGGGGTTTCTCGATGAGTCCCTCCAAGGGTTGATTTGTCACCCCTAAGACTGGCTAAATTACATCCAGTGACATTGTGGGTGGGTAGCTCAACATTAGTGTGACTATGAGTGTGTGGAGCATCAATTTCTAGCTCAATGGTGGATTGAGGGTAGTTGCTTTGTGTGTATACCATGATATTATGAGTTATATTCTTAAGTAAGTTTCAAACCACACAAACAAAGCAAGCAAATTTTTATCTCTTTTAAGGGTTTATGTGTGTTCCCTAAACTATTTGGTGTGTTTTTATTTGTTGAATATATAAGCTAACTCTCATCATGTTTTGCACTTTTTTGGATGGTATACTTAAATTGTTTAAGGGATTTCACCTATATACTCACACAAGCCAAATATGGTAATAAATTCCATACTAAATGAGGTAGCATAGGTACTACCAACCCTCACCCAGCACATCATACACATATATACACCCCTCAAAGAGGAATGCATGCTATTTTGCATGGTATGGACAATTCTTAGGCCAGCCTTGGCCACGTATGGGTCTTGATGATATTGTTTCTCACAAGCCAACCAAGTGGTAATGACCTCCACTATTGGTCTCAATCAACAGGTTGGATGTGAGAGCCCAATGCCATTGATGTTAAAATTAAGATGTGATGTGTGTGGGATATTTTTAACCTTGCATGTAAACAAAATGCATCACCAAGAAAACATGATATTTCCTATATGCCTAAGATAAAATATGTTTCATTTCAAAAATATGCATGTATTCAGCTTATATGAACTTCAGATAATGCATTCTACTTTATGAATTAATGGCCACTGGCTAGACCATATGCAATAAAACTAAACACACAGAAGCCTAGCACACTGTAGACTAGGGCAGACCTTAAAATCAAAGGCCCGCTGTTCCTAGTAACACCTAGAGGAAACTAAAGAAAACTCTAAGAGACATCCAATGCATTTTTATTTTCCATTTTTATTTAAATTTTCCCTAATAAAAAAATGTGATTTAAGTTGCTATTTTTTGGAAAAAGTTGCAGATAAAAAAACACAGAGAAATAGAGAATACTACCAACCTCAAATCTTGGTCTAATGATGGTAATTCTATCCTCTACTGCTATTTTCTATTAGTCGTTGTTGACTAGAGCATCTACTGCTAGCCACTAATTGTAGAAGTAGCTAAGATATTCTAGTTGCTATCGACCAGAGTGGCCAAAACCTTATGGTTGCTATCAACCAGAGTGATTGAACCTACACATAAAAAACCTGTAAATGTCAATAAATTGATAAAAAATAAAAACTTTGTGGGTGTCCCATCGTGATCGCCATTTGTGTGACCCTCTGAAGTGTGCACCACAAATTGCCCTAGTTGCAATTTTATTATTATATCAAATGGAAATGAGTAATGAAAGCACACAAGAACACATAATGCAAAAATTAACAAGCAATGAAATTTTCTTTTATTAATGCTTCCAAATCTCGGTTACATGTACATCCTTCTAATGGATACCCATTTTTGATACAATATATTACAATTGGGGTAGTAGTGAATGTATCCCCCATAAGAGGATGGTGCACCTTCGCAAGCCTCCTAATCTTGCACACCAAACTATCTGAGGGCTTACAAATGCCTCCTTCTCCCGATCTCATCCTAGAGGGATCTCATGCTCTGGATACTTTGAATTGATCCTGTGAACCTATATCTATGGGCATGGAAAAAAAGTACAATCAGTAGTATGGGATGCCTATCTAGAAGAGGCTCTTATTAGAAAATCTGATAAATAAGATAAATGATCATGATAACAATGAAATACCAACATAAATTGAATAATAAATGCATTGAAAGCTTAAAAATATGATGTAAATGCATGTAAGAAATAAGATCTAAGCTATGACTAACTAATAAATCAAGCAGTAATGGATCTAAACTAAAACAAAGGAAAATAATTTCTAATACCCTAAAATATACCTGTAGGCCACTGTCCAAGATAGTGGCCATAAAAAGCAGCTTTTCTCCTCGTGAACCAGGGGCTGTAGAACTATCTCCTTTGCTCCAATTGATGTTCAAGGGTCACTGGTTGTATCTTGGTACACTTTTTATCAATGAATAATAATGAATTTAAATAGCGAGTGCATAGTCTCTTCTCATCTAGATAGCACTTCATTGCTCCTCAAGGGTGCACAAATTTGCTCTCCAATATAACAGGGCTTCATTGCATAAACTCTGAAAATCATGGATATTTTGCTCTTTGTGGGAGATTCCATATGTATATTTTCATCTCTTTTAGATATAAATCCTATATTCCTAGAGAAGCCTCATTCCAAATTGCATGTGACTAACCATCCTGAGTGGAAAGCATCAGTCACAAACTGGCATTGAAGGGACAATTAGGAGGAACTCAGGGAGTTCCTCACCAAAATCTCCTCGTAAATAATGCAATGTGTAGTTAGACTACATAATCTAGGTCAGTATTCATGGCTAGACTGTGTATGGTGCTAGCCATTATTAGGTCTAGTGGCTAGGTATGGCCATTGTCAGCTTCAATGACCAGGTGTGGCAGTTGCTCTTCTTGAGAGCGGCTAAGCCTGGATGGGATAGAACTGCACTTTTTGAGTGGTTAGGACCACTTCTAACTCTTGGAGAGGTCCAAGAGGATTCATTTGGTTTGTGAATGTTTCCATATGGGTAGTATCCTAAACATGACATGTTTTAGGTGTCTACACTAGCTATGTCAAATGATAATTTTACAATTAAAAATTGAAACTAATACATACTAATATGATTGCCTATTTTCTACCTAACCTATATTTTTCTATCCTTGTCTATCTATTTGGCATACTCTTTGGTACTTTAAGTGACTTTGTTTATATAAAAGAAGAACAATAATTTGCAGTTATATTATTTACCTAATTAAACAAACTATAAGTAAAAATTAGATATAATCATGCTTTGAAAATTCTTACAAGATTACATCAATTGTTGCATGATTATTGGAATAGATTCCTTTATTTTATCTATAAAAAGAAATGGTTGTAATAGTTTGTAATACAAAATTGATGAATTAGTTACAACATCATGTGTGTTATCCCATTTGTTACAACAACCTATTTGTTAACAATGACCTATTTGTTATTGCATTTGTTATAGTAGTTAATTTGTTATCTTGTTTGTTACAACAACCTATTTTTTATAGTAATGTTTTTGTTAGCAGTAGCCTATTTTTTATCCGTTTTTTAATAGCAGCCTATTTGTTAATAGTAGGTAGAATCAAAACTGGTTGTAATAGAAATTGCATCATTAAACTCTGCAAATTATCTACAAATTCTATAACATTATCCTATAGCATTGAGCATGAGAAATCATCTAACACTTTCCATGTACCAATCATTCCATTTGTACTATATATGTGACTCCCAAAAATGGTGTCATCATTTACAATGTCCAACACTACAAGTTTACAATGTCAAGTGCTATAGGTAATGTTCTATTTTTGGTCCATTCACTTATAGCAGCGAGCGCTACAAGGAATGTTCCAAAGTAATATATTTAAGCTATAATTATTATAGCACCTATAATTCTTGTAACATTGTCAAGCACTAAAAATATGCTAAAACTATGGTCCGTGTAATATCTTATGAATATCAAACAAGTAAGGTAAGTCATTGCAAGTGTGCCACAATTAATTATTCTAACTTGTAGAAACAAAGCACTACAAGTAGAATACAATATTGTTACCAAAAACCTATAATACTTAACAAGACCTTTATTTTTTTTTTAAAATCATCATAAATATTTAAGAAAATGTACATACTATGCAAATAACATATTTTTAGCAGAATAACACAAAGTTAGTCCCAAAATACACATAATTAATTATCAATTATCTATAATGATTTTCACATAAAGATAAATAATTAGCTAAAATGTCTATCAATTAATCATTAAATATCTATAGAATACAATCAAAATATATAAAATGTACAATAAAAATAGTCATTTCATGGTCTCATTATTCCCCCAACTTTATTATTTTGCATGCTCTTATGTAACCCATACCAATGTTGAGATAACCAGTTGCTAATAATATATACAATTGTATGTAATTTACTCCTAAAACCATGAAAATCTCTTAGACCTATATTTTAGAGGAATGCATCATGTGCATCATTAAGTCTCTTATTGTTGAATTTCCAAAGTATTTGAAGGTTCCCTATGAAGTGCCTTTTCACCACCTCCTATATTGAATAAAATGTAGAACTTGTGTAATTATAGAGTAGAAGAAGATACAAAGTTGTATAGAGAATTTTGTAAGTGAAACAAAAAAAAGAGCATTGAAAATAGATGCATGTAAATGATGATGGCAATGGTGTGTTAGGTAGAATAATATATAGAAATATGATTTTATTACATAATGATAGTTATGTTCATGTAGGGATTTATAGTTTTTTTAAATTCAAATTCCCCCCACCTTAAAAACTTGGGCACATTAACCAAAAATAAATAAGGGCGATGACATCAATAAATTCCCCATGGCACCAAAGTGCATGCATTTATAGTTAGAAATTAGCACATGTAGAAGTCTTTTTTTAAGTGCTATAAGTGGTGTGAGTGCGCTAAAAGAAGATACAGAAAAATTAAAGTACTTATAGAACTTGTAGTATGCAAAAAGCAATAACTGCTACTAGTAGCACTTGTAGCACATTGAGTATATCACTTGAAACTCATACCACACAATCCATAATGCTTATAACTCCTAGAAAACAACTTGTAGTGCTTAAAACTCCAAATTTGTAATACTTTTAGTGCAACTGCTAAAACCATTCTAAATATGTTGTAGGATTATAAACATTTATTCTATTGAGCCAATAAAATACCAACACCATATAAATACTTCCATTTTACCTTACTCCCAATACTTAGCTAATTAAATGAAAAACACTTTAATATGACCAAAAAAAATAAAAAATCAAAGTGACAAACAAAAAAATTAAATTCAAGAACTTACCTTTAGTACCTACTTATCCTATGCTACCTAACAGTGATAGTTGGAGCATAAATGGTGACGAGATATGGTAGTGTTGATGTTGTGAGTGGTACAACAAGTGTAGGTGCCACTTATTGACTATTTTTACCAAAGATGGTTTTCAAAAAGGAGTTATCCCCTCATGCCTCAAAAGCAATTCATTGAGGATGTTTATTTTAGAAGATGTGTGTCAACAAGCTAGTTTTTGTACACCTACTATCCTTGTAGCACCTATGAAGGTTTTTAATGCAATAAATATTTTTAAAAATGATGATGATATCCAAGTAGAGCATTTGGGAAATAAAATTCCTCAGGTACCTACATAATAATTATAAAATGGTTTGTTAAGCCTATTATTATTGGGGTTTGGTGTAGGTTGAGAAAGTAGAGTGGGTTGTCATGGAATTGGTTGTCTTAAAATATTTATTTGGACTTGCTAATTCCTAGAGGGATGGTTTAGTTATTGGAATGGTTTTCCTTACCATTGTTTTGGGGGTTCCTCATGGTATTGGTCTTGGTCATGGGGTTGTTGATCCCAAGTAAATTATTGTGGAACCCATCCCATATCAACCCATTGATGATAAGGAAAATGGAAATTTGAATAAGTTTAGATTTCAAATGTACCTTGATTTTATGGTTTCCAATTATGTCTTTCATTAATTTGATTGACTTATTCATGTCATTCATTAAGTATTATGGCCTTGAGTTCTTCAACCATTGGGTATTTTCCAAGTTCATGTTTATAGGAACATACCAAACATATGGATGTTTTTTTTTTTTTTGGTACATAAGATACTATAGCATTAATACTGGGTTTTACAGGTTGACCCAAAACCTTTTACAAAAATCAGCCCAGGGCTATTGATGAACATGTCCTTACTAAGGATCCTATATATGTAAAATCTACATGCCGCCAAAGCCATTACATCTAGTAAGGCACATAGTCTGTTATCAAAAATAAACTTCCCATACAACATTTTGGGTATACCCCGAGAAAACACACCTACATCATAATTATAAAAAAAGAAATAAATAAATATCCCTTCCTTGAAATAGTGAAGAAACAAAAAGCTATAGACACACATAGTAGAGTACTAAAAAAAACTCCCACAAGCTCTGTATTGACAATTACTCTTAATAATTCTTTGGTAATTGCTTTCTTTTGTATATGACATGCTTTGGGACCACACCCCGTATTGTCCAATCAGCCTTGGAGAAGTGAACCTACTAGCTATATTTATGGTGGTTGTTATCTGGTGTTCCACGTGGCTCTAGTTCGAAGTCTTATATTGATGTTTCTTTCCTACCTTGTGATTATCAACCAACCTAAAATTACTAAGATGACTAGAAGCCATGTTATCTGATATGTGACTATCCCCATTAGTCTTTGTGGTATTTCCAAGCAACATCCACAAATACTGATAGCTCAGATAATTTTTACTGAGAGTCCATTTCAAAAAATATACTGGAATACTCATAGCCTTCTAACTTATAGTGCCTTCCCTATTGGTAAATTTGACTATCATTCTTGGCATTCTTTTTTAATAATCTCCTCTACTTTGTTTGGTACATCATGTTCTGATTTTAAAAGTCCATCACCATCGACACCCAAATTGGCCAGCTTATCAGCAAATTTGTTAGCTTACCAAAATACATGTTGGGATTTTCTATCTTGTCTTCCCTGGAAAAGGATCCTAACCTCTTCAAAAATTGTTTTAACCCTCCAAGGAGGTGTTTTCCAATTATTGAGGAGATTTATAACATGCATAGAGTCTCCTTCTATGATAAAATTGCCTTCTAAGTCTTGATTCATTTGAATGCCTCTCCACATAGCTCTAGCTTCAGCTTCGTTGTTTTTCCTTATTCCCAAATATTCAAAAAACACAAGCATAATATTCCCATTATGATCTCACACAATGCCACCAGTGCCTGATCTACCAAGATTTTCCTTAGCTTCTCCATAAAAATTAAGCTTAAACCAACCCGTAGAAGGTGGGGACCACTTAAAATTGGCTCTAGGGTTGACTACCCTAAGCACAAAATCATCTAACAAGGTTAAGCTTAAATATTGAGCAATCACAGTCTCCTGTAGATGAAGTTTATGAATATCAAAAGGGATAATTTTACATTCTCATTGGCAAAGGATAGGATCCTAGAAATGATAGTTTGATGATCATGGATAGACTCATTAAAGACTCTATGGTTCCTTTCTAACCACACTTGCCAAAGATAGTGATTGAGACAATTTTTCCATAGTATCTAAGTCTTTGGCTTGAAAATTGGTAAGGCCATTGGATGAACAAATCAAGTACGATGGCTGATTTAACCCAAGAAATATTGAAGGCCTGAAAAACCCCACTTAGGATAGTCAAGGAAAAAGGGCACTCAAGTAAAATGTGATAAATGGTCTCCCAATTAGCCCTACACAGATAAAAATGATTAGTGATACAAATACCTTTATGCATCATATTATCAATGGTTAGAATTCTTCCTTGGATAACTAGCCATGAAAAGACTACAATTTTTGGAATTAATTTTTTTATCCAAACTAAGTCCTTTTTGAGGACAAAATCCTCGTCATCAAGCAGAAGCTTGTAAGCTGATTTAACAGTGAACTACCCATTTTTCATAGGAGCCTAGGTCACTTGATCTTCCTTGGGTCTCAAGAGGATAAATTGTTGCCTGAGAATTTTACAAATATCATTTGATTCCACTTGAAATCCCTGAATCCTTATTTATTTCCACTTCATTCTGCCTCTATCCTCAACCATATAATCGAAGACTTTTCTGCCAATGAGTTCTTCCATGATATCTCTGATTCGGGCTAAGTTAGGATATTGTATTAGTGGTTCATCCTTAGCCCACCTATCATTCTAGAAATTTATCCTCTCACCATTACCTAAAACCCATATTAAACCTTTTTTGATGATTTCCTTACAATTGATAATTGCTTTCCAAAAAATAGAACCTCTGATTGGAAATGAGTCACTTAGAAATTCCATATTTTGAAGATACTTTCATTTTATGAGGCACCACGCCTGCTTAGCTAGTAAAGCTAAATTCATATGAGCAATTCTCTTCAGACCTAAGCCCCCATTTTCCCTAGGTCTACACACTTTGGTCCATCCTACAAGGTGTATCATTTTTTTCTCCTCTGATCCAGTCCATAAAAATTCTTTTTGGAGTTTCTCAAATTTCTAGAAAACCTTCACAAGGGCTTTAAAAATAGAGAGGAAATAGACTGGAATGCTCTAAAGAGATGCCTTAGTGAGGGTCAGCTTTCCTTCTTGATATAGAAGATGACCTTTCCATCTAGCAAGTTTTTTTTAAATTCTTTCAATAACCCTGTCCCATAATGACTGTCTCGGAGAACCAATGAAAAGAGGGAGACCAAGATATGAAGTGAGGAGGTTTGCTATATCACACCCTAAAATTTATGCAATCATTCCTTACCTATGAATGGGGGTGTTCAAGAAATATAACTTTCTTTTACTAAAATTAACTTTCTGACCAGCAATGTCCTCGTAGAGTTGCAGGATGTATTTAATTCTTTTGACCTCAACCATCGATGCCTTAGTCAATAGAAGGGTATCATCGATGAATTTTTGGTGAGAAATAGCCCTAGTGAGATATGTTGTCTTGATTATTGATATTAGCCTTGAAATACAAGCATTTTTTATGGTTCTTCCTAAATCTTCTGCCATAATGATGAATAACATGGGGCTGATAGGGTCCCCCTACTAAATTCCTCTACAAATTTGAAAGTAACCAGTAGTTGTTCCATTAACCAGAATGGATAACCATGATTTAGAAATGCATTATTTGATAAAATTAACCCATTGGTGGTGAAAACCAAACTTAATGAGGACAACAATCAGAAAGTCCCAATTTAGCCTGTCAAATGCTTTGTTTATATCAAGCTTGAGGGCAAAAACAGACCTATTAGTCTTATGAGTAGAGTGCAGAGCTTCATAAAATGTGATAACTCCATCTAATATTGACCTACCCTAGACAAATATTCCTTGGAATGGATCTATAATGTAGGGTAGAACAACTCTCATTCTATTTGCAATGGCTTTAGTTAGGATCTTGTAAGAAATATTGCATAGACTAATTGGCCTAAAGTCAGCCATAGATTCAGGGGTTTGCTTCTTAGGAATTAGAGAAATAAAAGTAGAGTTGAGAACTTTTGGGATATGATTGCTTTCTTGGAATTCTCTGACAGCAAAAATTACATCCTCACTTACAATGTCCCAAAAATCTTGATAGAAATGAGGGGGAAAGCCATTGGGTCTCGGGGCTTTGTCTAGCTCCATGCTAAACAAGGCTTCCTTAATTTCCTCATCAGAAAAGGGAGATAGAAGCTTAAGGTTTATATCCTCATTTATTATTCTAGGAATGGATTGCAAGAGAATATATTTTGCCTCCTCATTGCATTGTGATTCCTGACCAATGATAGAATTGAAATAAGTTACTGCCTCCTTTCTGATTTCTATTAAGTCTTGAGTAATAGAACCATCTACTTTTAAAAAAAAAATTATCTTGTTATTGCTTTTGTTTCTAAGTGTGGTGACGTGAAAAAATATGGAATTTGAATCTCCATATTTCAACCAAATAGCCCTTGAATTTTACCTCCAATATATTTCCTCACAAGCAAAAATGTTATGAAACTTTGCTAGTTTTATACATTCCTCCTGCCTAGTAGTTTCATCAGCATCACCATGTTGAATCCTCTGATCAATTATATTCAAACTTTCAACAACTTGTTTTTTATTTTCAAATATGTTCCCAAAGACCTCTTCATTCCAAGTTCAAAGATTTTCCTTAGCAAACTTTAATTTTCCAACAAGTTTAAAAGCTGCACTACTCCTGACAGGCTGCTGCCACCACTGAATTAAGTTATCTCTGAAATTGGAATGTTTGATCCACATAGATTGAAATCTGAAAGGTTTCTTGAAGGACAGAGAGTTAGGGATCTCCAACAAAATGGTATTATGATCAAAGGCAATTTTAGGAAGGGCTTGCAGGGTAGAATCATCGAACAGAGTTGTAGCCTCCTTTGATAGAAAAAACTTGTCAAGCCTTTCTTGAATGAGATGACACCCTATCTGTCGATTGCTCTAGGTATAATTTTCTCCTCTAAGTTTTACATCCATCAACATGTTGGAGTTAACAAAGTCATTGAACTCATCCATGATCTTGATAGGTGGTCCTTTTCCACCTATTTTGTATGAAGGGTAAAGAGGAGTGTTAAAATCCCCAACCAAAATCTAGGGGACATTATGGAAGATTTCACTCAAATTGCCTAAGTACTCCCACAGTAGAGCTCTCCATTGAATTGAAGTTGGGGCATAAATATTTGAAAGGATCCATGACCTGTTGTTGTTTATTTTCTTAAATAAAACACTAATAACACTATCATATTTCTAAATAATGGTGCCTTCTACTATCCGGGGATCCCACAAAATCATAAGGCCTCTAGACACTCCTCTGGCTAATTTGCAAACCATCTCCCCTTGATTCTAGATTTTTTTTGCTACTTTTTTTACTAAATCTCATCATTTTTTGTTTCTTGCAACATGATAATAGTTTGATTCACTTGATTTCTTATTGCACTGACTTCCCTGTGTTTGGGCAGGCCATTGAGGCCTCTCATGTTCCATGAGAGTAACTTCATTTAGATTTTTTGGAATTTCTTCCTCTCCTCCTCCCTTGAGGGGGTTTTCCTAATTTGTTTTCTTCAAAACTTGAAATAACCTGTTGAAACAAGGTTCTCTATTTTCCATTGGCAATGTCATTATCAGTTTTAATTTTTTGATGCTCAGCATTTGATATTCTCCCTCTTCTTTTTCACTGCCAAAATCTATAGGAGAATTCACAGTGCTCCTAGTTTGTTTAGGACTAAACTAGGGGGAGGCAATTTTTTGTAGAACTAGACTACCATATTCCTTAGTCTTAAGAGTTTCACATATCTCCACCCCTACATCTAAATCTTCTCATTTTTTCTTGTATTCCCCTAGTCTATGGGATGACCCCTCAGTAGGATTCACCTGGCTCCTAGTGATGATGTTAGGGAGATGATATTTTTTATTTTCCAATACCTCAAATTTCTTCCTAAGTTCTTCAGCATTAGGGTTTGGCTTTGGGATGCCCACTGGGCTTGAAGCATTTTTAGTGTTGGGGTTTAAGGATATCGACTTGGATGGGAATTCTAGAGATCAGGCATTAGGGTTTGGCTTTGTGATGCCCACAGGACTTACAGTAATTTTAGAATTAGTTTTTGAGGATCTCGTCTTGGATGGGGATTCTAAAGAGTCAGAAAGGTTAGCTTGAAGGTTTTGGGCTTCCATGTCTTTCGATAATCCTCCTACTCCCATATTGGATAGAATTGAAAATTTATTTAAAACTAGAGGATTGTAACTTACATGAGTATTTTGGTTACCAACAACCTATTGTTTTCCTTTATCTCGTTGGGATCCTGCATCCTCTCTTTTCTTTTTTTGGTAGACATAGTTTTCCTGATTGAAATTGCCTCTACCAGGTAAACTCCTCAAATTTCCTCTATATAGCAATCCCTACTTTGCTTTTCTCTATTCATTGCCAGGTTAGGGAACTGATTGCATAGATGTCCTTGATTTTTGCATTCTGCACAAAATTTTGGTCTGTTCTCGTATTCTACCAACTATTTTCAATAGTATTCTCCATATTCTAGCTCCACAAACCTTGGCAATTCATTATCCAAATTAGCATTTACACATATTCATGCATGAGT
The DNA here is from genome assembly GCA_028583015.1 of Wollemia nobilis. Classification (NCBI taxonomy): domain Eukaryota; kingdom Viridiplantae; phylum Streptophyta; class Pinopsida; order Araucariales; family Araucariaceae; genus Wollemia; species Wollemia nobilis. Next base: position 15,363,123 of record JAQPPZ010000135.1, read on the forward strand.
CATCCTTGTCCTGGTCAAGGTCGCATGGTCAATGGAGATCAGGTCCCCTATAGTTTTGGCTATGCCCTGTAGCTAATATTCATTGAAGAACTAGGCAGGTAGACTCAGGATATGAACCCAAATAGGGGTAATGTTAATATTTTTATTTTTAGGGTCGAAATATTCACTCCATTATCTAAGAAAAAGGCTCCTTTTGCCCAAAAACCAAGGACCTCCTGTTAAAATATAGTTAGCATCCTCCATATTGTTAAAACAGGTAATGAAGAATCCTCATGTTAGAGCTACCAACTTCAAGATGCCTATCAGTCGCCATTTACCCATCACCCAAGCCTTGATAGTCTCCATGTCCGGCCTACCTCCCAAAAACTTGCCTACCAGAGAGAATTTTTCCATTGAAAGAAAATGGCTCATGGAACTTGCCAGTGCAAAAATTTTATTATTTAATGGAACTAGGGGCAGAAGAGAGAGAACCTCCTTTCTTTTTCCTCTAAGAGTCTCAGCAAAAGATAGCCACTTCTTGGGCATTGCATTGTCCTTCGTATATTTTTTTTGGGGGTCTTTCTGAGGAGGTTCGGGCCCCTGTGTGATGCCTACCTCCAAATATATTATAGCCTGACCACCTTCCTATGGATCCTCACTTGATCCATGCTCGAGGTTCCCACCCACCCCTTTCATACCTGCTATACCTCTGACACCTTGGCTGAGATTACTATCAAGAAAATTCAAACCCTCACTCCCACCGCACCTGCTAAACCTCAGCTCACTCATTCCTGGTTCTTATCTAAAGAAGCATTTCCAACAAGAAAAAAAAATAAACATATGGATGTTTTATTTGAGGGACACTCATGTAATATATATCTCTTCTTCCATCTCAGATAGTATGTTTCTAAATTTACTTCCCATAAGGCTTTATATTTTATGATATCTAATGAAGAAGACAAATTTTAATAAATGTGTCCTCCATACATTGTAGCAAGTTACTAACTTAAACTCTTGTGATGTTGCTGACTAGTTTAAATATAATATTAGAATATTGTGATCCACCTTGTATTCATAAATAATTGGTATAGATCTCAACAATTCTTTGGAGGTTCTCTTTGGAAATTTCATTGCCACCCAATAAATTTAATATCTCTAATATTTTATGTGGTGATGCCTCTTAGAAAAAATATTTTCATAATTTCATCATCCAAGTGAGCCTTTTGTTTCTATATTATGAGAAGGAAGCACTCTAGATAATTTTACAATGCTTCATCTTCATCTTGTATCATGTGAAATATCTCATATCTATTTTCTCAATTTTAGCAATATTCCTTATATTTAGCAAAGAATTGAGATTGCATTTGCTCTCATGTAGTTATAGAACTATTAGGTAGGCCCATAAACCACCACAAAGATCCATTTTAATGTGGATAAGAATAATCATAGCATTTTTGCATCAGTATTATAGTCATGTAAGATACAATACATCAAATATAAAAATAAAATGAGTTGGATCTTCTAAAATAGTCCCCCAAAAGATTGGTAAAATAGAAGGGGAAATGTTCTTCATGGATGAAGGATCCTTGGGTAGCCATATAGGATATCCATATATTTAAAGGGCTCTTGGTTGTATCCTATCATGTTCAACTTCTTCATCTATGCTCCAATGAAAAGGGACCTCTAAAATAGTGATGTTTTTTACAACCTATTCCAATTCCCCTACAACTTGTCCAAATTTATTCAGACATCATGCACATTTAATTTTATTGAGGATTTTAAATTAAATCAACCCTAACCATATCTAGGGTAGTTTGGGAAATGCATATAACTAAAAATAAAATAGAACAAAAAACAACATAACTATTCAAATCCTTAGAAAATTCCACAGTCTAGTGCCCAAAAATACCAGCATCACATGCTTAGATGGACTTGATTAGATCCTTAAACATCAATCCTCAAGTGCTTTAAAAAAAAAATCAAGGTTTTTTTTTGCTAGTTCCTAAGGCCCCTATATAATCTCCTTACAAAAATGTCTTAAAAAAATATAAAATGGCATTTATTGGATAGTTCTCAAGGTTCTAATATTTCATCCTCACACATCAATATTCAAGTGTTTCAATATAAGATATCTTTCAAGTTTTTTTGGCTAACACTTTGAGGCTCTAGATTGCATCCTCACACAAATAACCTATAAAAATCCCAACTAGAAGGTTCTATAATAAAATGTTGAAAAATAGGTTATACAAACATCCAACGCCTAGGGTCACTACCCCATATATTTTTATGTAAAACAAATTATTAGACAATGTAATTGAAACTAAAAATAAAACAATAATCTGACTGATCTAAGCTATAGAATTAGTCATTCAAGGATATTTCCAAGTTAAGGAATTAGGTATAAACATCATATAATTGGAGCACTTATTAGTCATCTCCCATGTTAGTTAAAGGATCCTTGTTTAGCTATTATTCTCTATTAATGTTTGGTATCCTCCTAGCAACATTGTCAAAAAGTAATGAGCACCTTATTTATCTATCAATATCGGTGTTTAATTGGCTAGTATACTAAAACTATATGTGTAGATAAATGAGGAATAGAAACCAAACAATTTTTCCTTCAATCTATCTAACAATGGTTGAATGGGTCCATTTTTTTATATCTAATAAAAGGACTATATTAACACTACAAGAATTAGAAGTGTTGATAACAAGAAATATTAAAGCATTATAGAAATAAAAATAATGGAGGGATCATCCTCACTTGCTAGCACTCTTGTATGGACCCTCACCCAAAAGGATAGAAGGAAGAAGAACCCCTAGGACTAAATAATAAATATACTTAGTCAAAGATGAAAATATAAAAATGATACCTTTATTAATTCATACTAGATTAGTTTTTATTAATATATAAATGGGGGTTTTGAAAGGATTCCCACAAAATTTTACAAAAATCCCATGGAGGAGCACATAAACTAGAGATCATATGCTAACCACCCACTCTAAAAGGTAGAATAGAAAAACAAGTCCAACAAAAATCTGACCAACCCACAATTTGACCCAGAGGATCCCCCCATCCCACTAAGAAGAGACTAATAGAATACAACCCCCAATATAAACACAAAGAAATAAAAAATAGTCTCCAAATAGGAAAAAATAATCCAATTAGCACAGCCACCCTAAACATTGGGGTTATCTATTGCATCTCTGGTATCTTTCTTTTCAGGTGCAGGATCTTCCAGAATATGACATAGAATGTGGTTCACTTTTTTTGTATACTCCACTAAAATCTTGAGCATCCCAAGAATTGAACAATGCTTTCCCCCACCATCTTAATCAGCTGGATGTGGTTAAAATATCCTGTTGAGCTAGGAGTAGGAGGGATAACCTCCTCTGAGGACTTGGCTTTTTTCTTTACCTGGGATTGGTCATCCAATTTTGATTGGTCAATTATAATAGGTGAATCCTCCATCATGAGCATCTTTGCAAACAACATTTTGGATTGTCTCACCCTTCCCCTTAACATCCCTAAGAAAATTTGATATGTCACCCGATATTGTGCTCTTTAAAACCACCTTAGGGGAGGTAATGGGGCTCTCCTTCTCATCTGACTCTGATGACTCACTGGAATTCAAGTGGTACATCACCTAAGGGGGGTTAATGGCTAGCAGAATATCCTGAGATTCAATATTATTGATAATTTTTGTAGCCTCCAAGCCTTTCTCTTTAGCCACATATTCAAAAATCAACATGGCCAGACCTTGGTGAATTGGTTCCAAGCCTTTTTTATATCTCACATTAGTCATGGATTTCTCCATCGAATTAAATATAAAATCCAAAATATTCATCCATATTTCTCTTCTCAACTAGTTAAGGAACATCATGTGGTAGCTCCTCATAATATCTCTAGATGAATCAAGCATAAATGAGTCCTTGACTACTTTTACAACCCAGTCCTAAAGGTTCTTTCACATTGAATCCATTTTGCACCTATGGGAGGTACTCGTTCACATCCAAGAAGTAACTCAAATAGTAAATAAGAGTATTTTTTTCTATTGTGATAGTTGCACATAAGGGGAAGGCCTGTCATTTTGGTAATGAGAGTCATAGTGATTTCAAACTCTAGCTCTCCTACCTTAACCTAACCCTTGTTCCATGAGTGAGCCATACATATAGATAGACTTATATTGTGCCCATGGAACTTCTTGATACAAGCTAGTAACCCTCCATTCTTCAAAATTTTCTTAACTTCATTATCCAATTCCATGGTTGCTAGTTCCAACTATAAAATTGATAGGAGGACTTCAAGGTTGACTACATATCCTTTTCCATTAAGGTAAATTCATTGGTAAATCAAAAAGCTCCCCATACATACTTCTTTAATAATAACTAAACAACCAGCCACCCAAATAAAAATGTCTTGCAATGCAAAAAATATTTGGCAAAGCCATTAGAGGGTCCTCAAAAACAAAAAGAATCACACTGATGATGAGGCCACCCCATATTTAACACAAGCTAGGCATGGGCCACCTTACAATAGAAGTTGGGATGAAAAGGGCGAGATGTAAAATGATCAATCAAGGATATATCAATTACCAAAACCAAATAATTAAATGTGTTCTCCTTCCAATACTAATTATCAAATCTTCTTACTTGCATCAGCCAAAAAATGTTGAGACAACACCAAGCATGAGGTAGTAATTTTAAGTTGAAAATTATCCTTGGTGCATGCATCCTCAAAATTCAGTGCCACTTCAACTGACTGTGGGAATAGCAACTCACTCCATAAAAATTAAGTTTGATCCATCCACAAGGGAGGGACCCCAATGGATTGATAGTCTCAAGTCTAGAATTGGACCAGGTGGATCAAAATGAGTGAAGCCTAAAGCCACCTCCAAAACAATTTTACAGTTAGAATTGATTATGTCAAATGATATAGTTTTATAGTTAAAAGTTTAAACGAATACATACTAATATGATTGTCTATTTTCTACCTACCTTACCTTTTATTTGTCTTTATCTATTTATATGGTATCCTATTGGGGCCTTTAAGTTTCCCTATTTATATAGAAGAAAAAAAATAGTTGACCATTATATTATTTAGCCAATTTAATAAGCAAGTAAAAATAGAATAGAATAATGCTCTAACTAATTTTACAATATTAAATCAACTATTGCATGACTCTTGGAATAGATTCCTTTATTGTTTTGTAATAAGAAATGGTCATATCAGTCTATAACAAAAAAATGATAAATTAGTTATAGTAACCTATTTGTTATCATGTTTGTTACAACATTCTATTTGTTATCCTATTTTTAATAGCATTCTATTTATTAACAATAGATTGTTTTTTATAGCATCCTATTTGTTATCTCATTTGTTATAGCAATTTATTTTTAATAGCAAGTGGAATTAAAACTGACTATAACAAAAAACTAGTTGTTTTCTATGCACCATTGAACTCTATAGACTGTATGCAATTTTTTTTGTATTATCCTTTGGCATTGAGAATAGCAAATCATCTACCACTTATTATATGCATATCATGACATGTGTACTATAAATATATCTCCTAAAAATGGTGTCATCATTTATGATGTCTAACACTATAGATTTACAATGTAAAGCACTATAGGTAATGTTATATTTTTGGTCCATTCACTTATAATGATGATCACTACAAAGAATGTCCCAAAATAATATATTAAACCTATATGTCCATTTAATCCTGAAATTTAGTCTCATGTTGCCCATTTGAGGCATGAACTTAAACTTGCTAAACTTTATGAGGCTTGAGGAACTCAAATTAATGTCTGACTTCATTGGCTTAAAGTTGGTGATAGGGTCACCAAAATTTTTTTTCAAAGGTTTCATCCTCCTAGGCAAGCTACTCAATATAAGGTAATTCAAGACAATGGAATAAGGCTTACCTCTCTTCCTAAGATGATTGATGCTTTTTTCAAGCACTATACTAATTGTTTTGCCACTTAAGTGTATTCCCATAAGAAGGAGCAAGCACTGGAAGCTTGTATGGTAGTTGTACCAGTTAAGGTTTCAAAGTCTCAAAGAGCAAGGTGTGATAAACTACTCTCCCTTACATATCTGGAGGATGCATTATCTCAAATGGCAAATGATAAAGTGCCAGGTCTAGATGGCTTTCCCTATGAGTTCTACAAGGTTCTTTAGGACTTATTTGGTCCTAATATACATAAATTATATCTAGAGGCTCTTTGAGTAGGCTCTTTGGGATAAATTATTAACAAGGAAAATATCAAATTCATACCCAAGAAAGGGGACCTAGAGTTGATCACTAATTAGAGGCCTATTACTTTTTTGAATGTTAGTTACAATATCATTGCCAAATTTTTGGCTCTTCGCCTTAGGCCTCTTCTTCCTTTGATAGTCAGATAAGAGCAAACTAGATTATTAAAGGAAGGTACATCCTCAAAATTTTTTTGGCTATCTAGGAGGGCATGGAATGGGCCCAAATGTTAAATTAGAACATGCTTTTTATTATTATTTATTTTGAGAAATATTATGATCACATTGAATGGAGATTCATTCTTTCAATGCTTAAAGCTTTAGAATTTGGGTCAGTTTTCATTTAGAGTATTGCTATGCTATTCAAATATGCTTCAACTATTCTCAATATAAAAAAATTGTAGTATGAAGTAGTGGGTCTTTTTAGGTCTATTCGGCAAGGGTGTCCTATTGCTTCTTCTTTATATGTGCTTGTTGCTAAAGCATTTGGCTATCTTTTATCTGCATAAGATTCTACTAGTCTTATTAAAGGAATTGATCTTCCGAATGATCAAGGACAACTTATTAATGGTCACTTTATTGATGAATCCTTTCTTACTATAAGGGAAGAGGAGAAATCTATTTCTAATGTTTTATTTTGTTTGAACACCTTTTGTACAACCTCTAGTTCTAGTATACAATGGAGGAAGACCTCCTGCTTCAGATAGTCTCCCTTGCCTATGTTGCCTTGGATTTAAGGGTATCATGAATTGGATCCCTCCTAGATAATATTTTAAGCTTCTTGGTATTTCTTTTGCCTTTCAAGTCTCCCCTTATCAACTTTGGAATTATGTTATTCAAAGATTTGAAAAGAAACTTGATTTCTGGATTACTAAGAAGTTGTCATTAGCAAGTAAATTTTAGATTTGATCTAAAGTTTTAGCTACCACTCATGTATACTATTTCTCTTGTTGGGTTCCTTCATAGGATTGCTTTAAGAATCTTGAGAAACTCCTTCAATATTTTCTTTGGAATAATTCTTTTGAAACAAAGGGATTTCATAGAGTTACCTAGGATATTTGTTGTCTTCCTAGAGAATTTGGTGGAATGGGTATGCTGGACTATAGATGGTAAGGTATTACTCTATGTTCTAAGTGTGTTGTCATTTCATTTCCTCTAGTCAGGAATCTGAGGGGAGTTGAAGCTTGGAAAGTTTTGGTTCAACATTTTATTTCCTCTTGTCTTCCCTTAAATTATAGAGCATGGAGAGGGTTGGATTTTCTCTCTCTCATTGTTGCTTCAGTTTTTGTTAATATTTTTGGCTTCTTTGTTATTAAAAATATATGGAAATATTGTAGCTCACTCCTTGGATTTTTTGGAGAGGAGATGACTTTCGTAAAGGCTTATCCATAAATTCTATGAATATTTGGTGGTCCTTGTGTTTCTTCATCAAGGTTTTCCCTTAGCTCAGGTGCAATGGATTTATGCTCAGTGATTTTTCAAAAAGGGGATTGTTACAATAGTTTATTTATTTTCTCACCAAACCAAGGATTGGATCCCATGGAATGAGTTCAAATGCACCTTCAAGCTGAATGGTCCAAACAAAGATACTTATGATGTTGTTATTGCTCACCCCTTTTTCTATGTTGCATAATATTGGTTTGCACTTGTAGCATCCTTGGTGGTCAAACTGGAGATGGCATGTTGATACTCATTTGCTTAATTATAAGGCCTTTTGGGGGTATAAATGGTTATCTCCGCATCTTCCTATGGTGCCTAAGCTCAATAAATGTTGGGACTTATTTTCTACAAGGACTAGATGGAATTCTAGATTTTAGAATGTTTGGGCTACTTATGTTGAGCCTAAGAAATATTTTTTTGCATGAGCTTGCTGTGTCAAGGCATTCACTTGGGGGAATGTTTGAATCACTTTGGAATTCCTTATCCTAAATTTCCCTTTTGTGGTATACCCAAGTCTTGTACTCACCTCTTTTGTAATTATAGAAGATATAGGTAAGTTTGGTAATGAGTTATTTCCTTTTTTTCCCATTTATAGTTGTAAGAGTTTCTTATACTCACCTCATTTTTGAAGTGTGGTAGGTTTTTAGGATTATCATACTCTTTCATATTTGGAAGTCCCACAATAGAATTGTTTTTAAATAGTATACACCTTTTTTACACTTACTCATGCTAAAAAATTAGAAGTTTTTAATGACATGTGGCTATAGATATGTACTCAAGCCAACAAAATTGCTATGGAGTTGGTTAACCTAAAATTTCTTCTGGTGCACTGGGTCAATGCTCCATGTACATTCAATCGAATCCTCTAAGAGTGTTCTTTTCAAGAGCATTTTTTATCCTGCTCTCACCACCAACCTCTATCATATGCAAGAAGTGCTATGCAAATAGGCAATGGTCTTAGCTCTAACCAGTAAGGAAGCCTAATGTTGACATTGCTTGTTCATCCCACCAAGTTTGGGATGGGATGATATTCAACCAATTTAACCTAGGCCAATTGTTTGTTGGAGTGATGTGGGTACTTGTAGACACCTAAAACACATCATGTTGGTGAGGCTACTTATATGGATACCTTTTCAGGCCATATGACCCATATTAGGCTTTCCTAAGACCTAAAAATGGTTCTAACCACTCAAATAGGATAATATAGTCCTTTTCATCCTAGGCCACTATGCTCCCTAGCAATGGCATTGTAGCCACTAGACCCAATGATGTCCCTAGGTCAAGCTGCTCTAATTGAATATGGCCTCATCTATAACAAGCATGGGATTCCAAGCCAAACAAAATTTAATTTCAATGGCCATGCAAGAGCAAAGGTAGTTATGAAAAGTTACAAGAAGCTTCTTGAATTTTCTATTACCCTTCTTGATCCTAACCACTTCTTGGCTTCTCAAGGAAGCCAAGATTACCATTTAGAATTCCATAAAATAGAGCCATATCTTCATAAAAAAGTGGACCAATTGCCATAATGAAGTGCTATCAAATTTCCTAACAGAGAGCTCAATATCTCATAAGCATCCAGGTGCTACCAAATATGCATCATGAAGCTTGCATTCACATCCATGGAGTGCATTGGAATTTGAAGGATAGACCTAACTATTTTTCAATCATCAATTTACCATGATTCTAATAAAATTTCTCGTGATATCACTATATTTCCAAGAGACAAACCCTTGAACATCAATTTGGAAATAAAATTGATCATCACCATGCACCAAGCTTATAGAATAGAGTCTCTATTTAATGGTTGCTATTTTTAATAGCGGCCCACAAGCACCACCACTAAACCTGACTACGGCGAACAGAGCCAGCCATTTTGATCAAGGATGACCTTGTGGTGACATATGATTTGCTTGTTTGCTTTCAATTTGATTTATTTGTTTAACACACTTTATTTCAGTATTTCATGCATTCTTTCACTTTTCCCATGCATTTCCTTATTGCTTTATGCATTTGCTTCATAGTTTACATTATCAAGAAATAAGCCTCATATTGGGAGGTTTTATTTTTCTATTAATACTTTTGTAGTTCTTTGTGTGTAGGTTACTTGATGAAAGGATGCATGAAATACTAAAATAAAGTGAAAGAATGCATAAAGATCATTTCCCTATTTCAGGCTTAATTAGGAGCTAGTCATCATCAAGATCATCCTTCTTAGCATCATAAAGTGGAGGTTGCTAAAAAAACCCTCCATTATTAGTTTTGGAAGAGCAAGAACTCTATGGATTGCATCTTTTCCCCTTTTGGGATTACATATTGTAATTGTGTATCAATTGGTGAATCCCTAAGAGGCATTCTATTGTAATCATTTTCCACTTTCTCTATCTTTGTGTCATAATGGTTACTTGATATTTTTCATCAATTTGATTACATGTTACATAGTTAGATACATGGTTTTTGCTACTTTTCAATGGTGATCACGTGCAGGACCATTCCTAAATTATCGCTAACTTGCATTTTTTGGTTATTTTCAATTTTTAAGTACCACCATTTTGAGTAGGCATAGTGCATAGTGGCTTCCACCTTCATATCTGACTACCAGTAGGGCCACCACTATGATCTTTTATGACCTCAAAATAGAATGCAAAAAACAAATTTGCAAGATCTCCATCGAACGATTGACTACACCTGTAAGTAGTTCAATCTCTAATTCTACTATGTTTTTTCAAAAAAGGTAGAGTAGCAGTTTAATCAAAAAACCAAGAGAAATTTAAGAAATTTTTTAATTTTCTATGTCTTTTGGCAACCATTATTGGGAACAGTGGCCTCTACTACTAGCCACCCCAGGATCTAGCTACCCTTTTTTCTGACCGACTCTATGTCTAATGGCCCCTATTGTAGACCATTTTTCACAGAGATGGATCTTGATTAATTTGTGTGTTAGGGTTTACTTGCATGTGGCCTACTTAAAGTATGTTTTATTTAGATCTGAATTTCATAGTATCTAAAAAATAAAACATTTTTACTTCATATTTGAGAATTTGAAACATATTTTCATGCATTTAGTAAAAATCATGGCGTGCTCTATCTTGCATTTTGCTTTTGCATGAATTAAAATGAACCACACACACTTCACATTGTAAATTTAACATCAAGTGAGTTGGAAGTGACATCCAACCACTTGATCAAGACCAACGGTGGCCTTCATCACCACCTGTTTGGCTTGTATTGTGGATTTTTTGAACCCAACCATGGCCAAGGCCAGATCCAAGAACCATCATAGTCATGAAAAATTGCATGCACTCTTCTTCATAAGGTGTATCACTGACCACGATGAATTGGATGAGGATTGGTAGGACCTGTGCTCCCTCATCGGATATGGGATTCATCTCCATATCCTGGTGGGTTTCACAATTTGGACTTCATCACCAGATTAGTGTGTGAGAGCGTACAGGTGAAATCCCTTAAACAATTGAGAATTACATCAACAATTTTTCAAACTCGTACAAGAAAAGAGGCAAGATATTCAATGCATCACAACACACAAGCCAGTTTTAGGAAACATAAAGTAATCCTTAAAAGAGATAATCATTTTGTCTACTTTGTTTGTTTCTTTACTATTCATGTAATCAACATAAGATCCTACCATCCGATCTGGGACCAAACCCTAAAAAAAATTAAATTTCTACTTTTTGATTTTACATCCAACAAATCAAAAATCGTGCAAATTGGAGCTATAACGAAGAAGTTATGTTGGTTTTATTATTACTCTATTTTGAGTAATTTTTAAGCCAAAAATAGGGAAAAATAACACTAAAAAAGTCATAAAAATCCCTAGACAACCCCAAAAATCACCAAATTTATTTTGTTGTCTTAGTTAGCCCCTTATGCACCTCTCACAGAATTTTTGAGGCCTAACTCCACATTTTCTCAAAATTCCTCAAATTGGTCATTTTTCCACGAGCCCCGATTGGCCAAATATTCCAAAAATACAAATTTTGATCCAAAAAACACTTTTTTGAGTCCTAGCCCATTGTGATCAGCTCATCACACTGATCATTTTGATATATAACACCCACAACATTTTTTGGAAGTCAAAATTTTCTTCAATGTGGGTTTCCTTCAGTGTTTGCTTAATCAACACATCATGACAACTACGCATAGCCAAGCTCAATCATGAGCCAACAAAGTAGAAAACTTATGGAGAGACCCTGAACATCTCAACTATTCTCCTAAGGATCTCATCATTCTCATAGGATGCCTTTATGGTAGTTGCATTTGATATTCTCCTGAGGATCTCATCATTCTCACATGATGCCCTAATATTCATCATGAAGCTACTTCCTCACATGGAGGATCAGACCACCAAAATACCTCTACTAGGAGAACATCAATGGGTTATTCACATGATCAAGTGGATAATTCTATCAATCAATGTCAACCTCGGACTACTACCAGTCATAGCTAGTCTATCGAGAGGTCTAGTAGGGAAGTCCACATTCCCTCTACATCGTGGCCTTCACCACCTCAAATTCACATCCAAAACCCACCAACTCAAACAATGGTCACAATCAAAAGTGGGCCTACGCGAAGTTTGCATACGCCATCAACCAACATGTCCATGAGCAAGTTAGTACAATAATTTCCTCAGTATCAAGAAACTCTCATGAAAATCTTAGGTTCAATTGAGGTGCAACCCTATGATCCTGATGCTTTCACAAAATTCATGAGACATATACAAATGTACAAAGATCCTGTTATCACTTTTCAAGACCACAAGATCAAACCTGTGTCCACAAATGTACCAGACCCTCCTTTGCACATCATCGCATGCATCAACAAGATTCCTTATAAATAGGTTTTGATCGACATGAGCTCCACGATAAATATTATCACCACAACCGCATTGAAGCATCTCAACATTCTACCTTCCCACATTAGAGCATCCACATTCACCTTGCAAGCCTTTAACGATGTTGTATCTCCCATAGTTGGCACAATAGTCCTCCCCATTCAGGTTGGACAAAATACTATACCTACATTGTGCTATATCTTAGAGGGTTCAAGATAGTACAACATACTACTTGGAAGGCCATGGATGAGAGCCATGGAGTGTGTACCATCCATAGTGCATCAACGCATTAAATACATTCATGAAGGTAAGGTCCATGTGGTTCATGCCGACCCAGACCCCTTTAAGTATTACAAATAGGTGGATCATCTGCAAGAGCCTACTGTGTCACCCATGCATCTGAACACTAAACCTAATGATTTTATCCAGAGTCTAGATGCAACCCCACGGTTCATCATGGAATTACCTCCACCACCACCATCACCATTGGTTTCACCCGTTATTCCTCCTTCATCTTTGATTTCTCCAAGCAAGGAGAAATCGACTAATACAACCATGGAGATGCTCACAACTATCTCAAACATGTCATTAGAGGACCTTCTTACTCCTACCAAAAGGGAAGAACCCATTGTGGTTATGGATAAATCATATCATATCATACCATCTTCATCCACCACATCGTAGGTCACAGTTCACTCAAACAAGATTGAATTTAAAGAGTACATAGTGGAAAACATTACGTTTACACCTATCATTGAGTCCATTAAGGATTTAGGTTGACCTCCTATCAAGTTACCACCCATTGATCCCATCCTTGATTCTTTACCTAAACATGGGGGACAAGCAGATCACCCTAGACAAGTTGATGAGCCATCCATGACTTGTCCAAGTGCCAAAACATCTTCCCATGAGTTTGTGGGAATGGTCAATGTCAAGATAGAGAACCAAGTTTCTCTAAATAAATCAACACAATTGGTAGCTCCATCAAACATTGCTTCTACATCAAAAGTGCTACCACCACCGAAACTAGTCACACCTAGTTCATTTCACACAACACCTTCACAAGAGCAAGAACAAGTGTATCCTCTACACCAAAATGGGGGTACTCAAGCTGTTACAGTTGAACACTCCAAAGTGAAACAAGAGCATGAATTAAATAAAAAATAAGAGCATGTGGATACACCTACTAAACAGGATCATTGTGACACATCCACATCACCTCAGATAACGAAGACATCTATATTCACATCTACCTAAGGGTCCTCTAGCACCCCACTCAATTCACCTCCATCAATTATCAATTATCATGCTAGATCCATCAACAACTATGCAATCATCATCCCCATTAGTCTTACAACACATTCTAGATCACCTAGCCAAAGTGGAGATACAAATGGGTCAAAAAAATGATGCTTTGCAATAAATCATGCATCAACTCACAAACATGGAGCTCCAACAACAAGTTGAATGCAAGGCTAAATTGCCTCAACCACAAATGCAAAATGCATCCTTATAAAATCAGGTCCAAAAGCAACAATGCCATACACCTCACATTTACACACCATTATCCAAATCTTTGGCATCGATTTTTAATCGATTATGTGAGACAAAGACCATTACTTTGCCTGAGGTTCACCCCTTAGATCCAAACCATCCAAAACCCAAGGGATATAAAGAGGAGTTATACTATTTATATCATAGACAAAATGGTCATGATATTCAATCATGCTACGACTTCAAGAAAAAAATACAAGATATGATCGATCAAAATAAATTTCAAATAGGCAAACCTCTCACTACTGAGGATCAACAAGGAGGCACAATTAATGAGTCATTACCTACACCAAAAAAATAGGTAGAGCAACCTAAGCCAATAACTAAGATACATGTAGCTCAACCACCTTATCAAACTGGTTTACCTAGTCCACCTTGCTTAAAATACCAACATCACACTCAGACTCCATTATCTGAGCCCATGTCGACTATTTTTCAAAAGTTACAAGAAGCTAAGGCAATTAATCTACCTAACATACACCCTTCAGATCCAAATAGGACTAAGCCTAGGGGTTATAGGGAGGATCACTTTTATCTTTATCATAGATAGAAGGGTCATGACATTAATGATTGCATCATATTCAAAAATGTGATCTACAATCTTATCGATTGGGAGGCCCCTCCCATAGATAGCTTACCTACTTCATCTCAACCAACCATAGTTTAGGCCACATCATCCCATCTATGACCCCAAGGTCAACCACATCCTCGTAAGCCTAACAAGCCACCTCATCAGTACATCAAATTTTTGATGACTACTTTGGCCCTATTTCAAAAACTATATGAGGCACATGCAATCACATTACTAGAAATTCAAACCAAGAACACCTAAACCTAGGTCACACAATGAAAGCCTCTATTGTACCTATCATCGTATAAATGGGTATGACATCCATGACTGCTATTCATTCAAGAATGTGGTCAAAGAGATGATAGAATGAAATGAGCTCCACATAGATGGTTCACTTGTTTTACCCCATCAAGACATTGGTATTTCATAAAATTCTATGCTACAATAGGAGGAGTCGATTTCTATCACTCCTCCTAGCCAAGCCAATCATATTGCTGTAAATAAAATGCACATTGGGGGTCTTCAAGGTGTCACACCTTCCCCACCATCCACATCATAATTGATGAAGCAAATTGGGGATTCTGAAGGTATCACACCTTCCCCGCTTCCATCAATCATCACACACACTAGGGGTACATAAGGTATCACACCTTCCCCCTAAAATCATAAAACAATAAAAATCACAAAAACAACAAAAAAATCATCAAAATTCCAAACAAAAATACATAAAATCACAAAAACAATTCAAAATAAAACACAAAAACATTTACATTATGCATTTTCATTATATGCACTCATTAGTTGCATTGCATTAGGCATCTTCATCCATTGCACTTGCATTAGGATAGGTTGTGTTTACATTCTTACGAATGACACCATGTTTGTATGTCAATCATGAATCCACATATCATTATCATTCATATTTCCATTGTGAGTAACTGTGTTTTTCAACACAACTTATGAGTTGCTATAGGGTGTATACTAGGGTTTTTCGATCATTCAACCATCCCTAGTTATATTTTCAGATTTTGTAGAAAGCTATCTTGGCTTTTGAAGGTAAGGTCTAGTTTTGATAGTACCTTGCATATGTCAAAATCCCAACACAATTTTAAACATTAACAATCCTAGTTTGAACAAGGAAAGATGACACTACAAAGTGGTCCTGGTCACCTTAAGTGAAAGGTTTTCCTTGCTCATATTATTATGCGCATGGTCTAGAATGTTGATCATTGACAAAAGGACAAGCTCCCCCTACCCAAACAATCCCTTGCTCTTACACAAAATGAGCAAAATTCCCAAAAAAAAAGCAAAATAAATAGTGATTTTCATCACTAAGAAAATCCCTTGCTCAAAAATAAAACAAAAATGCAAAATAAATAGTGATTTTCACCACTAAGCATGAGCAAGTATCCCAAGCAATTAAAATAAAAGAAGGGGGTAACGAGCTTGAATCCCTGGAATCTTTAGTATTCAAATGCCATGGGGTGATCTCCATTACAACAATGGGTTGAATGAAACCCACCTGGCAATGGAGTAGCCTTACGCATGGTGATATGTCTATCACATTAGTGACCTTATTTTGTATAGACCAATGTCAGCTTATGGATGAGCTAGCTTTAGGTGGCTTGTATTGCCTAGTAGTCTAGTCTAACTGCATCCAAACTTAGGATCATGATGACCATATGGTGATCCTCATTACAGCAATGGGTTGAATGAAACCCACCTGGCAATGAGGTAGTCTTATGCCTCATCTAATATATTCACTTTGCACACACAGGGATAGTGAATATCTAGGTCTTCTTAACAGGCTTGTATCTTTCAGGAGTCTTGTATAGTCATTATACAACTTTTGATCAATCAACTAGGGTGTTTGAGTCTCATGGAAAACCTCAAAAAATTCCCTCATAGCAACAAATCATCTCATCAAACAATCATAATTTTCCTTATGAACTTTTGTTTATTAAGGGGTGTTCATAGAATAGGATAGATACCAGATGGATATCAACAATGATATTTAGATGACCACTGACTATTTTATGCATATCTTTTAGTTTGCAGAAGCTTATAGGGAAAGCCCCTACATCTCACATCATTTCATCTCACATATGGATGTATAAATGATTAATTCTTATGATAAGAGTTAACATTTTCATTCATGATTTTCATACATTATGTGGTGTCTTCCATTAGTTTATTAAACACAAATTAGATTCATTCATTATATTTTAAGTGATTAAAGCATACAAGTACATTTGCATTAGACCATCCACATGAAATTAATGCATTACATACACATTACATCCACCATATCATATAAACATAAATTAAATGCATAAACAATTGAAACAAATCTAAACATGCATTTAACATTAACCATTGCATCCATATAAGCATACATAGTAGAACATCCACACATCTAGATCACAACATCTAATCATACATCAATCATCTAACTATTGCATGTCATTAGTACATCACATACATATAGCATAATCACATCATCATATAAGCATTACATCCATCAATGCATCCATAAACATAAAATCAAAAACATAAGACACATAATGAGCCATAAAAGATGATATCATATATATGTATGAAAAAGACAAGTACATCATGGTACAAAATTTCCCATAGGCTACAACTATGTAGGTCCTTAGACCTTACACTCAAAAATGATATAAACATCATGTCATATCAAATGGGGCCTGCACCCCTAGAGTCACCTCCACCCTCAACCCTATCTCTATGTGGATGGTTGGAGCTAGTACCTATAAATCTCTTAGATTGAGAAGTTGACCTATGATTGGGCTGCATTGATGACTGCTCATACTCACTCTACTTGCTCTGTTGTGAGCCCCCTATTGTAGACCTAACTGGTATAGTGCCATCACATAGCCTAATATTAGTATCTAGAGCAATGATGTATGCTAATTTTTTTGTGCGCTACATCTAAGCCTCCACTATGATGCCCCACACTCTCCTAATGTTTATATCCACACCTGATGCTATTGGTATCTAAGTGACTAGAGTGGATGGTGTAACCTTAGCTTGTAGCCCTGTAACCTGAGCCTTTAGCCTTACAACCTCTACTTGCAACCCTACCATATCTCCTACAATAGGTGTACCTTCTATGACCTATCTTGTTATGGCCTATTCAAAGCCTATAGGTCCAGATGCTAGTTGTACTCTAAGAGCATCTCTCTCTGTAGTCCTATCCTCTACCTTGGTGGTCTTGGTCATTATTTGAGCATGTAGAGTATCTATCATCATCATGGTTGTATCCACCTAAACCTAGAGAGTATCCCTCTCCTCAATGTATCTCCACCATGGCTATTGTTGAGCACTAAGATGATTTTGAGTCATAGTAAGACTGGTATCTCTCTCCAATAGGTACTTATATAGACTCTATACCTATGCTCGTAGCTCTGCTACCTCATCAGCTAGGAAATCTGCCTTTCCCTCATCCTCATCTTGGGGCTCATCCATGTATCCTACTACCTACCCCCACTCACCCTCCATCCTACAATCCACTCATCACTCATCCTCATAACCACCCTCATCCACTGCCACCTCTCTAGGTCTACCTAGAGTACCACCACCATACCATAGTCAAGAGACCCACCAAGTATCATACTCCATAGTGGTCCATGGGTCCTCTAGGCCTATCTCATCAATAGGAGGGTCCACATCCTCTTTCAATATATTCATCTAAGGTGGTTCAAGTTGTGTATCAACCTTCCAATGATGATAGAGGATTGGCTTCTCTGGCATTTCCTAAGCTATGCTAAACTACCTAGTGACCCAAGAGTAATAGAAGTACTCTATCCTTCCTATGGTGTCCCATGAGTCATTTTTCATGCCTCACCCCAGCTAAGTATCTCCCTACATTAGACCAATATGGATAGTCTAGGTAGGGCCTCCATATAATGTGAGCATATTGTAATCCCTCCAGAGGCACAATATAGTGTGCTAGCACACCTGCATATGGTCGAATTTAGCTAGTCTCTACATCACATGGCCACCACACTACATAGAATATATCATACTTATCTAGGTTAGCTAGGGACATTGGTAATATAGCAATATGGTATATCTAGATATGCTTCCATCCCCATATCTATAGTAGTAGACTGCATACCACTCCAACTTGCCCTTGTTGTGTAATCTCATAAGCTCATTGTACAACTATGCTAGAAGTGTGCTCCCCCATGCCATAATCACTAATTTTTGTGGAGTAAAATCTAGTAGGTCCTGCACAATATCTAGGAGGTTCCAAGGTATCCTCACTCATGATGAATTTGGTAGTAGCATATTCAATATGATGTGCATCAATACTACCTAGCACCAAGAGAATCTACTCTTATAATACCAGTAGTGGATAAGACCCCTACCATGATCTATCTTCCCCAATGCTTCAATAGCCCTATCACCAAACACCCACTCTAGAATCGTCTCCTTCTCCCCAATTGAAGAAGAGGTGATAGCCACTCCATCTATGGGAATCTTGAATATACGATAGATGTCCTCTAACATTTATAGTGGGGATATGGAATGTATGGGTTCTACTATCCCATCGATGAGCTAATGTCATAAGAAATGGATGGTCTAACATCACAAATATCAAGCACACAACCTATTTGAGGCCAATCACCTCAAACTACCACTAGTCATCATCATCTAGCAATGGTTATAAGTCCAATAATAGGGTGGTCTCCCTAGCATGAGCTATCAAAGTCTAACATTCAGCAACATGCCATTCAAAGCACACAATCAATCACTCATCACAAATAAACAAAACTAAAAAAAAAGTATTCACAAAAAAATCAACCAAAAATCAATTTTTTTTGTAAAGGTCGGTAGCTGCTCATGGCTCTGACGGCTACCATGATCGTTGTAAATGCCATGGATGACCACCACCAATGATTAGTTTTTTAACTATTGGATTTCAAACACCGTTGACATATCCTCTAATGGACCCCTTTTGCTAGCTGGGTGACACCCCTGCCTAGGATGGCCCCACAACAACACCCATGTCCTAACCCAAAAATTCAAAAAAATTAACCCATATCACCCTTTAATCTATCCTAAGATAAATTCTAAACTAAGGGGTGAGGTTCATTGCCTGTAGTTTAGTGAGGTTCATTTAACCCATTAATTGATGAAGTTCATTTTATTGTGCATAATTCACAAGTGAGATATGGAGAGTATATTTTAGGAGCTTTGACTCCACCACTCGTGGAGGCATCTAGTTGATCCACCATCATGGTCTAAGATGATTCTAACAATGTTTGGTATAAAAATTTATTTCTCTAACCTAAGATCTCACTTTTATCTCTCTACCATCTATAAAAATGAGTTTTAAAATGCTACAATTTTATTTTATATTTTTCAAATCTGGTAGTTGCTCACCTTGAGAGTGATTGCATTTCGGCCTGACCATTAGACCCTATGATGATCCCATAATCTAAACATTTTCATCACTGTACCTCATGATAGCCACTAAACAACAATAAATTCACTCATTTTCTCAAAACCATGATCTTCATATCATGTATTTAATCGTATCTAAGGGTCTATAACTTCAAAATTGCAAATCCAATAAGCACGTTCACACATCAACTAGGGCATGATCAGTATCAAACTTCCCCAAATTGACAATTTAACAATCAATAAACATTGGGTAAATCAAGGTAGCACAACTTCCTAGTCAAAGGTCTAGTTTAATCAATAATTTGCTAGGTTTTCAAAAGTATGTTCTCTTTGTCATGCATAAAATCAATTCATAAAATCAATTTTTGGGTTTCTAAAAGGTTGTGCCCTTTGCCTTGCATTTAATAAACACATCAAATGTCAAGTTTCAAAAGGTTGTGCCCTTTTCCTTGCATATAATCATAACAAATCAATTTCTTGGTTTCAAAATGTTGTGCCCTTTGCCTCACTATCTCAATTTAAAAAAGGATCCAAAGATGCCTAGTTTCCTTTGGTTAAATTTCAAAATTCTCCAAAGAAGCCTAGTTTCCTTTGGTAAAATATCAAAATGATCCAAAGAAGCCTAGTTTCCTTTGGTAAAATATCAAAATGATCCAAAGAAGCTTAGTATCCTTTGGTCAAATTTCAAAATGTTACAAAGATGCCTAGTATCCTTTGGTCAAATCTCAAAATATTCCAAAGATACCTAGTTTTATTTGGTCAATTTAAAAAAATCTCCAAAGAAGCCTGTACCTTTGGTCAATTCATCCAAGCCATCTTGGTCAAGCGACTCACCGCTTTCATCATTTTACATCTCCTTATCAACATGTTGCTTGAGGGGGTAGTCATAATCATAACAATCATAATCAAAATCGAAAATTAAACACTTAATCATGCAAATTTCATTCATCCATGAATCATTGCTAAAAACTATCATAAATCTACCCTTTTTGTTTGGAAAAAAGTAAAAATAAAAATATAAATCTTTGTTGGTTTTAATATTTGGTCCTTGTAGCGAGACACTGCTACCCGTATGCTTTCAGAATTCATAAAAGTTTTAATCAAATTTAAGCCTATCCATTTTATTCGAGGTAATAATTTAGAGATGTATGCTCTTTTCATGATTTGGGCATCTAAAGTTGACTAGATCAGTAATCATTATATGTGTTGGCCTACCTATATAGGACATTGTATAATATCATATACAATCAACATGCAGGGTTGGTTTATATGACCTTGCTTTAGGTGTGGTGCTAGGATAACATAGTAGTTAGAAGATCATATACAATACAAAGGCCATTACCTAAAATAGATTGGCCAATAGCATATATGTGGTCTAAGAGCTTTGATAAATTCTAGAGGACGTATATCAAAATCCTACCACTATGGAGGTGGGTGATAGACAAGCTACAAGATAATAAGATCATATGGAAACCATGGTGCCTACACCCTAGTTGAATAAAGGATGTGAAGGAGCGAGAAAGGGTTAGGAGGATTAGGTGGGTCTCTATCAATAAGAGGAATCTAGAGCTCTTTCAATTTTATCGAGTCCAACAATAGTTTGACATCTTATAAAAGATACCAAACCTAGGATACTACTGGTATAGGTAAGTGTGGAGGGACCCATCAGGAGTTGGAGGGGACCTTGACATGGGGATATGGATAGAGGAGGGCCTAGATGATCCACTATACATGGATCTAGGTGTGGATGACATTGAGGTGGCCCTCAAGTATAAAATATGGTACAGGAGCATTGTGCCCCTGAGGATCTCACTACATGGTATCATTTTAGAGGTTAGTAGGTGCAACTAGAACTTTGAGAGGAAGCCTACCACTCCATAGAGTGATGAAAATATGTCTAGAAGACCTTATGGTAGATGTAAACACATGTCCAAGTAGATATGATGGTAGCAACTACCATCACCTCTGGGACCAAGGAGGGAGCAGTCAAATATTTCCTAATGATAGTTAGATCTAGGTTAAGCATGATATCCATAGAGGCCTCCACATTGGTGGTAGTAGTACCAAGTAGGATCATGGGTTAGGGAGAACCATGAAAGAGACACAGGTGATGCAAGACCAAATAGCAACCATGTAGAGGAAGATGGATGTACTCTAAGAGGATATGTCCAAGAGGGTCGAGGATCATTAGAGTACCTTGAGCATAGAACTCATGAAGTAGGATGCGATAAGGGTAGAGGTAGACCACATCAAGGGAGAGGTTAGCCACCTAGACCAAGAGTGATAGTAGGCTTGGATAGAGGGGATGGTTGTTGTGATCAGTATCCAATAGGATGAGGGGATGGTTGTTGTGATTGGTAGCCAATAGGATGAGTTGATTCACCTTTTACAGGTATATCTATAAGGGTTGGGGGAGAGTTTGGAGGTGTCTATATAGAGAAATACCTTCTACCAAACTCTATAATTCCAAGCAGTGCTAGTGGAGCAAAGGGTACCTCCATTGTCCTCCCTTCAAATATAGGGTTGAATGTGGTCCAAACCATAGACTATCTCATGGTATGTGAACATGCCCCCACCAGGACCACCTCCAATGTGTGAATCAAAGGAGATAGGCTCCTATATCTAGGGTTATTATCTGTGTGGCATACCAATTTTGAGTGTGGCATACATCCCTAGGGAGGGTTGAGTGTTTTGGACTTGAACTATGACACATCGATCAAACTGACATGTGTACCTTTTATTTTTTCTTGAGTAATATCATGTTGTGTTATTTAAATGTGTGAATTTATGTGTGATTGATTTTTATGTGCTTTTATATTTTAATTATGTATGAATAAATAAATAAAATTTAATGATGGATGTATGAATGGACTAAAATAAATGCAATGCATGATGAGATCAATCTAACTAATGCATGAAATGCATGGATGGATGAAGAGATGAAATAAAAAGGTGATGGAAGGAAGAATATAATAAAAAGGAGAGAAAAATATGACTCTAGCCAAAATCGCACCTTGTAAATATGAACTATGACTTTGGTGTAGAGTGAAATAATAACCCATATAGATAGGGAACAATTTCAACAAAAAAGAAAGAAAATAATAAAAGAATGTGAAGATGAAATAGAATATGAACAAGATCAACAAATAAAAATGTTCTTGGAATAGAATGTTTGAATCAATGTAGACTGTGAAAGATCAGTGTGATCAAATGAATAAAGACCAAGTGAAAAAGAAAGATTGGATTGGAACCTTAGAGGGATGTATACTCATAAATGACTGAATGTAAGTTTCCCCCCACTTGTTGCTAGGAAGCTATCCTGGAAGGGTGTAATACTTACAAAAAATGGTCAAGTGTGGAGTGATACCTTCTATGGGTGTAGTGCTTATGGATGTCCAGAGATGAAGAGATACACATTGGGATGTATGTTCACAAATGGTTGAATTGAGGTTACCCCTCACTTGTGACCATGAAGCTATCCTATATGGGGTGAAATATATTTAATGATTTTCCAAAATGAGTACCACCCAATAAGGGTTTTGTGTGTGCAAAATATGAATGAGCAAATAAAAACATAATAGAACAATGTGAGCATGTGTGCATGTGTCATATGAAAAATGAGATAGAAGAATGAGAGAAGCAAGGACCAATCAATGTTGTGCATGTGTATCATTATTGAAATATCAAGGGCTAAGAGATATGTGTAAGATAGTCAATGGTCATAAGAACATCACAAATAATATTCATACGACATCTACCCTATCCCACGAGGATCCCTTAACAATGGAAATATCAAGAAGGAAAAATATGATAAAAAATAAGATGAAAAAATAGAATAACGAACATATATCCTTTATCTTGGAGAAAATAAGAAATGATTAAAACTTTCAAAGGACAAAGGATATACAAGAGATGAAGAAATATATATCTTGACTTGGAGAAATTAGAAATTATAAAAATTTTCAAGGTCAAGGAATATATGAGAAGAGAAATAAGAGAATAAAATAGATGAGCAAATGCAATGATGAAAATGCATGGATATGGGACCTAGGTTGGGTATTGGCTAGGCATAAGAGCCCTAGTATGAGTGCAATGCATGTAAGATAGAACCTAACTAGATTTCATCACTTGCCATCCTCATGAAATCCCCAAAAATCTATATGATCAAGCAGTCATGCAAATATGATCAAGAAACAATGTAATTATATGATAAGTAAAAATGCAAGTGGAACAAAATATCATGCAAATCGTGCAAAATATTAGAGGTAATCATGTAGTATGAGCAAGCAAACCAAAAGTAATATGAAAACTAATCTAAATGCAAGATGAAAATTTATAGTTGTGCATAGTATATTTTTATTTGCATTATGTTCATTGGCTCTTTAATTTCTTTACCATCTAAATAAGCTAACTGATATGCTTCTAAACCAAACTTGGTTGTTATGACAAAGGGGCCTAACCAATTGGTCTAGAACTTGCTTTTCAATTCTATCCAAGCATTGGTGTTCTTTTGGTTTTCCTTGAAGACAAGATCCTCAACCTCAAAAGAATGATTGCAAACCCTCTTGGAATAATATAACTTGAGCCTATTTTGATAGGATCAAATATTATCTAAAGCATGAATGTGCTTTTCATCCAATAGTTCCAATTTTTACAAATGATAAAAATTATACTCATCATTGACTAAGGCATCTTGCAACAAGATGTGCAACAAAGGGACCGCTAACTCGAACAAAAAAACCACCTTAGTTCCATAGACCAAGATATACAAAGAAGCACCTGTAGGGGTTTGCACACTAGTACAATAGGTCCACAAGGTAGGATATAGCTAGATATACCAATATCCATTGATCTTACTAACCAAATTATTGAGGTTCTTGACCAAAGACTTGTTGGATGCTTTGGATTGATCGTTACCCTATGGGTAATAAAAGTTGACCACCTTGTTGAATCTTGTACTTAGCACAAATCTTATGGACATCCTTATTCTTGAAAAGAGTGATATTGCCAAAGACAATCATTGAATAAATCCTAAATCTATAGAGGATCTAGTTGAAGATAAACTTGGAGACCTAAGCTCCAGTCACCATGGCCAAAGGCATGGCTTAGACCTATTTATCACTTTTATGATAAACTTGTGACCATTAGATAATGTTGGGTTAATATTCCCTATAATTTCCAATCCCCACATAGAAAATTACCAAGGAGAAGAAATAACCTAAAGGTTTTGAGAGGGAGCATGAACAACGTTGTCATGGCATTTAAACTTGTTACAACATCGAGCATGGTCACATGCATATTTCTCCATGGAAGGCCAATAATACCCCATATGAAGGAGTTTCTTGGAAATGGCATTGCCACTAAAATGACCTCCACATGATCCTTCATGAGCTTCATTAAGAGCTATTCAAACTTCATTGGAGGTAGGGCATAACAAGAAGATACCTTCAAAAGAACATCTAAATAACACAAGATTATACTAAGAGGGAAGATGAACAATATAAGATAAAACTTTTAATTTTCTTTTCAAATCAATATTATACAATATTATCAATTACAAATACTTTCCAAAGAAGTATCATCCAATATTATCAATTGCAATAATGAAACAATGCACAATTTATAACACACATGGGAGACACAAATTTAGCGTGGTTCACCCAATGTGGGCTATGTCCACGGAGAAAATATTTCTTATAAAATTTCTCAACAAATCTCTTGGGAACCAGTTCCCTATTACAATATTTATGGGTGCCACCCAAAGGAGACACCAATCCCCTCTCAAGTTTGTGTACACAACTCCATAGGAGACATCAATTCCCTTAGCTCTAGTTTTGTGCACCCTACTCCATAGGAGACACCAATCTCCTATGATTCAATTTTTGTGAACACTAGTCTAGAGGAGACACCAATCCCCTCTACTCTATTTTTGTGGACACCACTCCACAAGAGACACCAATCCCCTCTGCTTCTAGTTTTGTGGACACCACTCTATAGGAGACATCAATCTCCTCTGCTTTTGTTTTTTGGACCTCTATCCATAGGAGACACCAATCCCCTTTGCTTTAGTTTGTGGACCTCTATCTATAGGATACACCAATCCCCTTTGCTATGGTTCATGGAACTCTATCCATAGGAGATACCAATTCACTTGAATCTAGTTAATGGACCTCTATCCATAGGAGACACCAATATCCTTTGCTCTAGTTTGTGTAACTCTATCCATTGGAGACATCAATCCCCTTTGCTCAAATCTACTTCAAGCCTACACACAAGGCTTTCTCAAATATGCTTGCCAAACTACTCAAATTGCTCCAAGCCTTCTCACAAGGCTTGCTCAAATATTCTCACCAAACTACTCAAATCTGCTCCAAGCCTTCTCACAAGGCTTGCTCAAATTTTCTTACCAAAACTTACTCAAATCTACTCCAAGCCTACATGCAAGGCTTGCTCAAATATGTTCCAAGACTACTCACAAGGCTTGCTCAAATATTCTCATAATAATAGCTCAAACTTGCTCTCACAACCTACTCAAATATACATTAAACTTGCTCACACACTCCACTAAAATATGCCTCACAAATTCTCATAAATATGCTCACAAGACTTGCTCAAATTTGCTCCATAATCTCAACCACAATGCTCATAAAATTCCCAAATATTTCACACAATAAATACTCATATATTTTCAATTTCAATCCACTAAAAATTCATATCAAAACCAATCTCAATGCACAAATTTTCCTTGCTTATCAACCATGAACCATGCATAAATTTTCTTTTAAATCTGATCTATTATCCTTGCAAATTTCTTTCCAATATCAATCAAAGCTAGTGCAGAAATTTGCTTCACAAAATTGGTCTATAACCCTTGCAAGTTTACTTCCAATATCAATCACTATAATGCACAAACTTACTTTACAAAATTGGTCTATAGCCCTTGCAAATTTATTCCCAATATCACTCAAAGTTAATGCACCAATTTGCTCTTAAACCCTTGCTATTATATTTTCAATTTCATTCAACAATAATGCACAATTTTATTCTCAAACCCTAGCACATATGTTTCAATGTCATTCAACAATAATGCACAACTTTATTCTCAAACCCTAGCACATATGTTTCCAATTTTATTCAATAATGATGCACACTTTGTTCTCAAACTCTAGCTCGTATATTTCCAATATTAATCAAAGCAATGCACAAATACTCTCAACTTCAATCAATCACTAATGCTCATCAAATAAATCCTTATACCTCTACCATATGATATCACAAATATTTCCTTCAAACAAACATCAACCTTTAGAAAGAAATCAAAAACACCATACCTCTAAAACTACCTTGATGATGATGTGCCTTCAAAACCTGTCTCAAAATAATTTTCTTTTTGATCCTTCAAAAATTTGGTTAGTGATTTTCAAATTCTAGCACAAATAGAAAAATCATCCACTCAAATATTTCCAAAATATCCACAATAAATCTAGAAAATAATACCTTATTTCTCCTCTTTAATATTTCAAAAAGAAAGGTCCGAGGTGTAGACCAATTGGTTCATCCAAACCCCATAGGGGGGTGGAGGTCCAAGGTTCAAATCTCGGGCCTCGTCGGACTAAACACTTGTACCTTTCTTGATGCTTTCAGTGGCATAAAAGGTTTAAAATGATTATTGCATGGTGGTTATAGGGGCGGACTGCACGAAGATCTGTGTGGCGGCTTTTGAGGCGGACAGCGTAGAAACTGTGGCAGCCATAAAAGTTGGACAGCCTGCTCGGATTCATGGCGGATACCGATTCCACCATGTAAATTAAATATATATATATATATATATATATATATATATATATATATATATATATATATATATATATATATTTCAAAAGAAAATTTTAAAACCCTAAAATTTCAACTCACAATACATAGAATATAATAATCATTAAGTACACCTTATAACTCCTAACTTATAATCATTCAACAATACACCCTAATTTTCAACTCACAATACACATAATATAATAATCATTAAGTACACCTTATAACTCCTAACTTATAATCATTCAACAATACACCCTAATTTTCAACTCACAATACACAAAATATAATAATCAGTTTGTACACATTATAACTCCTAACTTATAATAAAATTAAAAATTTATTTTCCTTACCTTGTTCAAGGCATTGGTCTGCTTCAAATCTCATTAACTACTGTCAACACCAAGTAACCTTAGTATGTTTTCCAAAAATCATCAACTATCGTTAAAAGCCAAGAAAAACACAACAGACAGGTTTCAACCTACAGACCTTTCCAACACAACACTATCACAAGTGCCCTGGCCAACTGTGCTACCGCAATGGTTGGAACCAAAGGGAGCACCCACCAAATATATCTCTATCCTCAATGCACAATCCAAAAAACTCACACACAAAATGATGTCCAGGGATTTTGACACTGTGAGCCTTCTCACATCAGTGCTCACATAAGCCACATAGCTAGTTGGGCTACCCCAGCAGGTGTAACAACCCAGGTGCACGCAAAAGGTTTATCTTCAATTACTTTGCACACCCTTTTCAAAATTTTTTGAAAACTTTTTCACTTGTGTTCGTAATAATCACCATGAAATATATCAAAATAAAGCTTGTTTTCCATTACATTTCCAATATGGAAATAAAACAAGGTGTATATATATATGCTTCATGTGGTCTTCGAATTTTGGCACAAATTTAACCCTTTTATTTGAAATGAAACATTTGGTGCCTTTGGTTTGGGTTATAATATTTAAAATAAATATTATAACACAAACCTTTTTGAATCCTTTATTATAATATTAAATAATATTATAATATTATCCTTTGGCCTTCCCTTTTAAACCTTTGCCTTCTCATTAACATTAAAACCTTTATTTCTTTTAAACCTTTGTCCACTTTTATAACTTTGTCTCATTCTTAAACCTCTTTTTCCTTATTTAAAATAAATATTATAAACCTTTGCTTTTTACCAATTTTCTTTGCTTTGAGATATTCCTTGCCTTGCATAACTGTCCAACCTTAGAAGAATATTTTTTCCTTGAATTCCATGCTCTCTTTGACATCAACCCTTTGACATCAATGATAACTTAATATGCTCAATATTTCCAACAACATAAATATAAAGTATTACAAATTATAAGAAATCAGTATGCTCTTTTGCATAAAAGATTACACTGATTATGATCTAAACCATTAGAAATTAAATCATCCTTAAGGAAATTAAAAATGTCATTATACCATGGCTTAGATGGGAAAAATTTGATGGTTAGAACATCTAACTGAACATGACTAGAATCAAGTAATGTGGGTTCCTAGAGTTGTTTGATGATAATCAACACGTTATCATCTTCCAACTCCAAGGGAAACAAATATGAATTAGCGGGTATGGCATCCACATGGTGGTTGGAGGATCTAGGGATAAAATCTATGGTCACTCAATCAAACATGGAAAAAATCTTGGTGACAATATCTTTGCAAGGTTTTATTTTATCATCTTGAGTCTGATAAATGTCGTTAATTTGATTGACCACAAGTTGAGATTCACCAAAAACTGAAAGAACTCTAACCTTCAAAGTTAAGGATTTTCTAAGATTGAGGATCAAGAATTAGCATTCTGCAATATTATTCATGCAAGAGAAACAAATCTTGAAGGATAAGGGAATGAGTTGTTTTTATGGGGTAACTAGAATAATTCTAGAACCAACACCCTTTAAGCATCGAGTTCCATGAAAAAAAAAGTCCAAGACTCTTCTAAACTAAAGAATTCATTAGGAAACTCAATGACTAAAGTATAGGCTAACTCTAAGGGAGCAAAGTCTAACTAATCAACAATCAGCTAACCCTTGATAGCCTTTTGACCTATGAAAGTTAGGTCAAACTCACTAAGGGCTAAATTCCACTTAGTGGCTTGACCTAAAAGGTGGGGCTTCTATATTAAGTAGTGTAAAGAATCAAACTTTGCAACAACCAATGTGTTATGGCTGAGCATGTAGTGTCATAACTTCTAATAAGTGAACACAATAGCAAGACAAAATCAAATTTTATAGCTAACCAAGGTTCTATTAATGTAGTAGATGGATCACTCTTTATTTTGATCATCATGTTGATCCAACATGGCTCCCAAAGCATGAGTTGTGGTTTTTATGCAAAGTATCAGATGCTTATATTGTCTAGGAGGAACTAAGACAAGTGAGGAGATGAGATGCCTTTTAAGTTCATCAAAAGCTTGATGACACTCGAAATCCCATTGGAACACTAAATATTTTTAAGGAGCTTAAGAAAGGGTTGACACTTATTGTCTAACTAAGTTATGAATTGACAAATATCTTGAATATGATAATATAAACCTATGTTAACATGTATGGTCTCTTAAATGATAATATGAGAGTTATCCTCATAAAGAGGTATGGTGGAGATTACTCCTAGTTGCTCAAGGTCCTCAAAATACATAGAACAAAAATTCTCTTGAGAACTAGAAGACTTGACATGTGTGAAACAAGGGATTTACCCATCAAAGAAGAAGTTGTTTTGAAGGATATCCTTATGATCCATGTCATAAAAAGTATCCCCTTCAGCATATTCCCATGGGGTCATAACTAACTCAGGATGAACCAAAATTACCACATTGTATAATAGAATGTTAGTGGGATAAGGCGATCCCTCATCCTCATCACTCCACTCCAACCCTTGATGATCCAAATATTTAGCATAAGTAAAAAGGTGATCATCATCATCAAATAACAAAGGTTGGTTTTTATATGGCATGTAGCCTATGCCACATCTCCTAGGCAAAATTTCAACTTCCAAAGGCTCTTGAATACATTTCTATTATGGCCCTAAACCTTACCTATATATCCCATACTAGATAGGATTTTCTTGGAAAGTGGGTAATAATTGGATAGGTAATAATGGGTAAATGATTGCTCTACAAGAATATGGTTACTACCAAGAATATTTTCTTCAATGGATACACCTGCAAATATAAATGTACATGTGCTAATGCGTACAACTTCACCCTTCTTATGAGGCAAACCTATAATCCTTGGTGAAGGTGATAGCTTGGATAAATATAGAAGATGCTCTTGAAGAAACAAATTGACCTGATCTTATGATTAAATAGTGATGAAGTTAGGTCAAACTCACTAAGAAATAAAATACACTTGGTGGCTTGACCTAAAAGGTGAAGAACACAAGCTTATACTGAGAGGGGGGGGTGAACAGTATAAGACCTCTTTTTACTTTTTCCTTTATACTTCAAAACAGTAAAGCAATATACCCAAAGCAATATCAAATCAATGCACAATATCATCCACAAAGTGACACCAATTTTAACGTGGTTCACCCAGAATGGCTGGGCTACGTCCACAAAACTTTTCTCTAAAATTTATCTCAAAGTTCTTTGGGAATCCTTCCCAATTACAATGTTTATGAGCCTCGGCCCAAAGGAGATACCTTCCCCTAATCAAAATTTATGAGCCTTTGCTCAAAGGAGATACCTTCCCCTCTATCTAAATTTATGAGCCTCTACTCAAAGGAGATACCTTCCCCTCAATCTAGATTTATGAGCCTCTGCTCAAAGGCGATACCTTCCCCTCTACTCTGGAAATGATCCTTCAGAAGATCAACTACCTCTACCTCTTGCCAGCACGTGGAACTCCTTTCCATCGAAGACCTCCTATCCTTAATGCTTAGCCTAAGAGACCTCTGCCTTCTATGATCATGTCCACAGCAGCTCAGCAACCTGTACCAAACACATTCAGTCGATCTAGTACAAGTCTTCCTCTATTTGTCATATCTATCCAACACATGAAAAAATCAATCCTCTACATACAAGCCTTCTCAAAGACTTTCCAAATATCCTCAGGTTCTTCTCATAGAACCAATGCACATCTGTCCTCAAGTTCTCTGATAGAACTATCAAACTTAGCTCACAAGTCCTCTGCTAGGACCTGTCCAAATCTGCTCACAAGTCCCCACCGGAACCTATCCAAAACTGCTCACAAGTCCCCACCGAAACCTGTCCAAAACTGCTCACAAGTCCCCACTGGAACCTGTCCAAACACTCAGCAAGCTCACCAAGAAAAAATTTCTTAGTAGGAAATCACAAAGTGAATTGTTAGAGACCCAATGTGATTTGTCAAACTCATAGAAGCATAAAGAGAATTTTTAGAGACTCAATATGTTCTATACTCAAATCCCAATCTCAAAACTCAACTCAAAACAACTCAGCTCAATCTCAATCTCAAATCTGAAAACTCAACTCAATATCTAAAATGGATAGGATAGAATGTTTTCTTTCAAGAACATGAAACCCCAACAATTGCCAACTATGCAAAGAATCACATAACAATGATACTCATGTTATTTTCACCATCAATTAGGGTTTCAACAACAATGCTTATCAAACAAGGCTTAATCAAACAACACCATTCAACTCAACATCAACCTTGAAGCATTCAACCAATCATCACAAGAAAAGGAAACAAGTAGAAATCCTTTTCCCTCCAAAGATATTTGAACAAAATAGCCACCAACATAATATCACCAAATGCAAAGAATAACTTGCTCAAATCAACTCAATGGAGTAAGCCCAATATCATGAATCAAGTAAAGCAATAACTTGATCAAACAACCTCTATGGAAGAAACTCAACCATCAAACTCAAAACAGCCAACCAAGGGTTCCACCAACTCAATGCAAGTAGCTAGACTCACAAATATAAACCCTAGTGCACAAAGCTTCCACTATCTCAAACTAGAATTATGCATTCACCAAAACTCTCATCAAGGATAACAATGCATAAGAAATCTTCAACAAACCAGAAAATAGGATTTACACCCAACCAAAGGAAACCTAGTTGAAAACCTTTTCACTCCAACCTTATTTCAGAAAAACATACACCAATCATACTCATAAGGAAAATGTGCCCATACCTTTTTGGAGTAGAAGAAAATTGATCCTTAAAGCTGTCACCACACACAACCCTCAAACTTCCAACCAAGTTAGGGTTAGAACCAAGATAAATGAGCATATATAAAAACTTTCCTTAATACACCTTTTAGCTCCTCTTCTTTAAAAACAACCACCAAAGAAGCCAAAAACACAATAACCAAAACTTACACCTTATATCTCCATTTTTAAATTTAGCATAGCAAAAGACTAATCTCAAAAATACAACCAAAGAAATATCCCCTTATTTCTCCTATGTCTTTTAAACAATGCTAAACAATGCCAAAAATCATATCAAGAAAATAATCACACCTTATAATGGCTGCCCTTGAAGAATCCGAAAATCGTGGCACAAAACACGTTTTAATAAAAATGTGACTAATCCATGCATAGCTCCCTCCACGGGGATCAAAACGTAGACCTCCACCTATGCAAGGCCCAAACGTAGCCTTCGCTGCCACTAGCCCACAAGGGGCTTACGAAGTCCAAGACAGACTTCCTTCCACATAAATGGTCAAGCTTTCCGAAATATTTTCAAACGACGAGCTCTCCTCTTTTGCAGTGTAAATAGAACATTCGATCACAGCCAAACCAATTAATTTCCTTCAATTTTCCAAGAGAGTTTAACCTTAGGAACCTTCTCATATTTATAGTCCATACGTGGACTTTAGAACACGTCGGCTGCAAAGAAAAGTAATTTTGAATTTAATCAAAATTTGCTTTCTAAAGGGTTTAAAAACCCTTAAAGTATTTTTAATAAATTAAAAATAATTTCTCCCTTAATTAATTAAATAATTAATTAATTAAAACCTTGAAGGGTTTTAAATAATAATTAAATAAATAATAAAAAGAACCTCCATTGGTTTTAATAAAAACCACTGCCAATGGAATCTCTTCGGATTCTCTTAAAAAGATTCTCTTGGAATCTTCCACCTTTGAAGCCAACACATCCTCTTAACATTAATGCCATTTCCTTTTGACATCAATGACAACTCATAGACAAGAAGCTAGGATCTCAAACCCAAAATTGCCAACAATCTCCCCCTTTGTCATTGATGGCAAACCATGCTTCTCAACAACACAGAAACTCAACATAAACAACTCCCCCTGTCTTGAGGCTCTCCCCATTTGTCATCAATGGCAAAGGGTCTCCTTTAGGGCTCGGGACTAAGAATGAGCCTCTTAGCTTAGTCCCTCCCCCACCTCTTGTTGAGGTGTTTAATTTTGGGGTGGGAGTAAAACTCCCAATAGGCACTGATCATCATCAGTGTCTATAGCTGCCTTACCATGTCTTCTCTTGTTCTCCTTGTCCATATTTATGTTCCTGTTCCTATCACTGTTCCTGTTTCTGTTATCATTCCCTGTTCTTATCCATGCCTTGATCCTTGGACCTGTTCATACCACTGTTCCTGTTCCTTTACCTTGGAAGTTCAGCTCTACACTATCTAGCTGTGTGACCTTCATTGTTGCACTTATAACAAGTAACAATGTTATTTCTTTTAGGCATACCTATTCTTTGAATCCACCTGTTCTGACTAACCCTATTCCTGTTATTAGCCTTGCAGAAAATTGCCTTATGCCCAAACTATTTACAAGAGTAGAAATACCCTTGAAAGAAATTACCACCTCTAAAACTGTCATTTACCTTCCTTACTTGAGTCATGCAATGTGAAGCCATGTGACCAAACCTGTGACTAGCAAAACATCTGCCATTAAACATTCCTGTAAATGACCTTCTAGGTCCTGTAAACTTTCTCCCCTTTTTTTGTTTCCTATTTTCTATTTCTGTGCATCTATCACTCAAGGATTTATGATCTGAAATACTTTCCTCATTATAACTCTCTTCCTTTTGGAGTCTCTTACTAGACTCTCCAACTTGTTCTTTGTGTGGCTTAACAAAACCAAGGCCTATTTTATCTGTTGTCTTTATTTGACCTTTGATGAGTGACTTAACCTTTTTGGAGCTATCTTGAAACCTGTAAAGCTTATCCTTGTACTCTTTAGTTTCCTCTTTCAAAGAATCCATTTTATGTTCTAACTCACTATACTCAAGAACCTTAGACTCTAACTCATCCTTGAGTTCTTGTGTCTTAGCTATAGAGAAGTCAAGACTTTCTATAAGATCATCTCTCTCCATACAACATTCATCTAACTTATCCTTGAGTCTAGCATTCTTCTTTCTTTCCTTTTTCAAAGCACTAAGAGCACTAATAAGTTCACTTTCAAGATCCTTTATTTGATTACTTTTTGAATCATCAAAGCCTTTTTCATATTTCTTATCACTAGAGGTGCTACCCTTTTCAAAAACCATACAAGCATCTTCCTTATAGTTTTCTGAAGCATCCTCATACATACTAGAAACCAAATCATTATTTGTGCAATCATCCTCAAGGTGACCAAAATTTCCACATCTAAGACATTTCATGATAATGAATCTATGTTTCAGTTCTTCCTCTTTTTTTGATATGAACAACATCTCATTTTCATTATCACTTGAAGAACTTTCACTATCACTACTAGAAAACTTACTTGCTTTGTCTAGGTAGAAACTCTTCTTGTGCTTGTGAGAATACCTCTTTCCTTTATTGTTGTGCTCATATTTGTTTTTCCTGTGATGCTTGTGCTTTTTATAATCCTTTCTCTTAGAATCCTATTTATCTTCATCACTTTCATTCTTGGGAACAATACATTTAGTAGAATAATGACCAAACTTTCCACAATTGAAACATCTTATATTTTTCATACTTTTGTGCTTTCTAGAGAACTTGCCTTTCTTGCTGTAATATGCCTCTTCATCACTAGAAGACTCATCACTATCTTGAAGTCGTTTACCCTTGGATTCCTTGGTAGCCTTGAAAGTCGCCTCTTTCTTGACATCAACCTTCACTTGAGTTCTCAACTCAAATGCTGGAAGTATACTATGGAGCTCATCCTTTTTCAACTTATCCAAATCTTTAGCTTCCTCAATAGAAAAAATATTTTCACTAAATCTAGTTGAAAGAGATCTTAAAATCTTATCACAAACATCATTTTCAGCAAGCTCAAGACCTAAGTATTTCATGGAGTTAACAACCTCATCCATACGAAGCATGTAGTCACTAATATTTTCATCATCATTCATCTTGATTTGTTCAAACATACCTTTGAAGTGTCTCAACTTGGCCTTTCTGACATTTGTATCACCTGTATGAACCACCTTCAACTGATTCCACATTTCACTAGTTGTCTTGCAGTAAATCACTTTGGTGAGATCTACTTTTTGTAAGCCTTTTAGGATTGCATTCATTGCTTTTGAATTGATGTGATGTAGGAGCCTTTATTCTTTAGTATTAGGACCATGTACAGGAATAGTTTACTCATCTTCAATCACTTCCCATACCTCATTACCAAGTTCCATTAGATGAACCTTCATCCTTGCACTTCAAAGACCAAAATCTGACCCATCAAGAATAGGTGCTGCATTGCCACTTGAATAATCCATTGTGTTCTTTACTAGATTTTCCTTCAAGCTGTTAAACTTTTCGAAGGCACTCTGCTCGATACCAATTGAAGAACACAAGCTTATCTTGAGAGGGGGGTGAACAGTATAAGACCTCTTTTTACTTTTTCCTTTATACTTCAAAACAGTAAAGCAATATACCCAAAGCAATATCAAAGCAATGCACAATATCATCCACTAAGTGACACCAATTTTAATGTGGTTCACCCAGAATGGCTTGGCTATGTCCACAAAACTTTTCTCTAAAAGTTATCTCAAAGTTATTTGGGAATCCTTCCCAATTACAATGTTTATGAGCCTCGGCCCAAAGGAGATACCTTCCCCCAATCAAAATTTATGAGCCTCTGCTCAAAGGAGATACCTTCCCCTCTATCTAAATTTATGAGCCTCTACTCAAAGGAGATACCTTCCCCTCAATATAGATTTATGAGCCTCTGCTCAAAGGATAT
This sequence comes from Wollemia nobilis, assembly GCA_028583015.1. Lineage (NCBI taxonomy): Eukaryota > Viridiplantae > Streptophyta > Pinopsida > Araucariales > Araucariaceae > Wollemia > Wollemia nobilis. The sequence goes on from JAQPPZ010000135.1 coordinate 15,400,134, forward strand.
ACCTTCCCCTCTACTCTAGAAATGATCCCTCAGAAGATCAACTGCATCTACCTCTTGCTATCATGTGGAACTCCTTTCCATCGAAGACCTCCTGTCCTCAATGCTTAGCCTAAGAGACCTCTACCTTCTATGATCACATCCATAGTAGCTTAGCAACCTGTACCAAACATAGTTAGTCAGTCTAGTACAATTCTTCCTCTATCTATCAGATCTGTCCAACACTTGAACAAATCAATCCTCTGCATACAAGCCTTCTCAAAGACTTGCCAACTATCCTCAGGTTCTTCTCATAGAACCAATGCACCTATGTCCTCAAGTTCTCTGATAGAACTATCAAACTTAGCTCACAAGTCCTCTGCTAGGACCTATCCAAATCTTCTCACAAGTCCCCATCGAAACCTATCCAAAAACTGCTCACAAGTCCCCACCGAAACCTATCCAAAAACTGCTCACAAGTCCCCACTGGAACCTGTCCAAAAACTCAACAAGCTCACCAAGAAAAACTTTCTTAGTAGAAAATCACAAAGTGAATTTTTAGAGACCCAATGTGATTTGTCAAACTCATAGAAGCATAAAGAAAATTGTTAGAGACTCAATATGTTCTATACTCAAATCCCAATCTCAAAACTCAACTCAAAACAACTCAGCTCAATCTCAATCTCAAATCTGAAAACTAAACTCAATATCTGAAATGGATAGGATAGAATATTTTCTTTCAAGAACATGAAACCCCAATAATTGCCAACTATGCAAAGAATCACATAACAATGATACTCTTGTTATTTTCACCATCAATTAGGGTTTCAACAACAATGCTTATCAAAAAGGCTTAATCAAACAACACCATTCAACTCAACATCAACCTTGAAGCATTCAACCAATCATCACAATAAAAGGAAACAAGTAGAAATCCTTTTCCCTCCAAAGATATTTGAACAAAATAGCCACCAACACAATATCACCAAATGTAAAGAATAACTTGCTCAAATCAACTCAATGGAGTAAGCCCAATATCATGAATCAAGTAAAGCAATAACTTGATCAAACAACCTCTATGAAAGCAACTCAACCATCAAACTCAAAACAACCAACCAAGGGTTCCACCAACTCAATGCAAGTAGCTAGACTCACAAATATAAACCCTAGTGCACAAAGCTTCCACTATCTCAAACCAGAATTATGCATTCACCAAAACTCTCATCAAGGATAACAATGCATAAGAAGTCTTCAACAAACCAAAAAATAGGATTTACACCCAACCAAAGGAAACCTAGTTGAAAACCTTTTCACTCCAACCTTATTTCAGAAAAACATACACCAATCATACTCATAAGGAAAATGTGCCCATACCTTTTTGGAGTAGAAGAAAATTGATCCTTAAAGTCGTCACCACACACAACCCTCAAACTTCCAACCAAGTTAGGGCTAGAACCAAGATAAATGAGCATATATAAAAACTTTCCTTAATACACCTTTTAGCTCCTCTTATTTAAAAACCACCAAAGAAGCCAAAAACACAATAACCAAAACTTACACCTTATATCTCCATTTTTAAATTTAGCATAGCAAAAGACTAATCTCAAAAATACAACCAAAGAAATATCCCCTTATTTCTCCTATGTATTTTAAACAATGCTAAACAATGCCAAAAATCATATCAAGAAAATAATCACACCTTATAATGGCTGCCCTTGAAGAATCCAAAATTCGTGGCACAAAACACGTTTTAATAAAAACATGACTAATCCATGCACAGCTCCCTCTTTAGGGATCGAAATGTAGACCTCTACCTATGCAAGGCCCAAACGCAACCTTCACTGCCACTATCCCACAAGGGGCTTACGAAGTCCAAGATGGACTTCCTTCCACATAAAAGGTCAAGCTTTTCGAAAGCTTTTCAAACCACGAGCTCTCCTCTTTCGCAGCGTAAACAGAACATTTGATCGCAGCCAAACCAATTGATTGCCTTCGATTTTCCAAGAGAGTTTAACCTTAGGAACCTTCTCATATTTATAGTCCATACGTGGACTTTAGAACACGTCTTCTGCAAAGAAAAGTAATTTCAAATTTAATCGAAATTTGCTTTCTAAAGGGTTTAAAAACCCTTAAAGTATTTTTAATAAATTAAAAATAATTTCTCCCTTAATTAATTAAATAATTAATTAATTAAAACCTTGAAGGGTTTTAAATAATAATTAAATAAATAATAAAGAGAACCTCCATTGGTTTTAATAAAAACCATTGCCAATGGAATCTCTCCGGATTCTCTTAAAAATATTCTCTTGGAATCTTCCACCTTTGAAGCCAACACATCCTCTTAACATTAATGTCATTTCCTTTTGACATCAATGACAACTCATAGATAAGAAGGTAGGATCTCAAACCCAAAATTGCCAACAAAAGGTGGGGCTTCTATATTAAGTAGTGGAAAGGATCAAACTTTGCAACAACCAATGTGTTATGGCTGAGCATGTAGTGTCGTAACTTCTAATAAATGAACACAATAGCAAGACAAAGCTTCTCTAAGGGGGTATATCAAGTTTTATAGCTAACCAAGGTTCTATTAATGTAGTATATGGATCACTCTTTATTTTGATCATCATGTTGAGCCAACATGGCTCCCAAAGTATGAGTTGTGGTTTTTATACAAAGTATCAGATGCTTATCTTGTCTAGGAGGAACTAAGACAAGTGAGGATATGAGATGCCTTTTAAGTTCATCAAAAGTTTGATGACACTCGAAATCCCATAGGAACATTAAATATTTTTAAGGATCTTCAGAAAGGGTTGACACTTATTGTCTAACTAAGTTATGAATCGACAAATAGCTTGAATCTTAGTTTCCAAGATATGCAACTTGTTTAGGATGTGGAGATAAGGCATGTTAATTATAGTCATTATCTTAGTGGGATCTACTTCAATGCCTTGCCTAGACACGATGAACCCTAACAACTTATCATATGTGACTCCAAACACACACTTGGAGGTCTTAAGACAAAATATAAACTACCAAAGCCTTTAAAATATTCATATTAGATAGTGAACATGATGCTTTCAATGTATGGAACAACCTAGAAGATTATCCATATATGACCAAGAAAACATATCATGAACCTTCCTCAATAAATTGGTAAATTGTTCCTACTTATCTATGGATAAGGCTTCACCCAGATTAAGGATTCTAGGGCTCTCCTGAGAACCTATGTTAACATGTATGGTCTCTTCAATGAGAATATGAGAGTCATCCTCATAAAGAGGTATGGCGGAGATCACTCCTAGTTGCTCAAGGTCCTCAAAATACATAGAACCAAAATCCTCTTGAGAACTAGAAGACTCGACATGTGTGACACAAGGCCCATAAAAGAAGAAGTTGTTTTGAAGGGTATCCTTATGATTCATGTCATAAAAAGTATCCCCTTCAACATAATCCCATGGGGTCATAACTAACGCAGGATGAAAAAATGTTACCACATTGTAAAATAGAATTTTAGTGGGATAAGTCGATCCCTCATCCTCATCACTCCACTCCAACCCTTGATGATCCAAATATTTAGCATAAGTAAAAATGTTATCATCATCATCAAATAGCAAAGGTTGGTTTTTACGTGGCATGTAGCCTATGCCACATCTCCTAGGCAAAATTTCAACTTCCAAAGGCTCTTGAATACCTTTCTATTATGGCCCTAAACCTTACCTATAGATCTCATACTAGATAGGATTTTCTTGGTAAGTCGGTAATCATTGGATAGGTAATAATGGGTAAATGATTTCTCTACAATAATATGGTTACTACCATGAATATTTTATTTAATGGATACACCTACAAATATAAAGGTACACGTGCTAATGCATACAACTTCACCCTTCTTATGAGGTAAACCTATAGTCCTTGGTGAAGGTGATAGCTTGGGTAAATATAGAAGAGGCTCTTGAAGAAACAAATTGACCTGATATTGTGATGAAACGGTGATTAGAAGTTTCTCACTTATCTTTAGATTTATAATTTTCTTAGTGATGTGATATGAAGAAATTGATGGACTTAAATTGAGACTATATTGAGCTTGCTGAACCATTGAACAATATTGGAATGGATGAGGGTCACCCAGAATTTTGACAAGTTGATATTTGAATTCATACTTTAAATATTTATGGATAGAATAAGGGACATCCCTCATCGCATGAATCTAGGGATATCCAAGAAGGATATTAAAATATGTAGGTAAAGGTACCACATAAAGCAAGGTATCTAAGATCTTAGGTCAAACCATAAGGAGGAGGGATACAATGAAACATGTATCTTGGCACTCATTATTGAAATTTTTAATGATGACATCAAATTTAATTAAATATTCCTCTTTTAATCCAAAGTTTTGGAAAAATTGATAAGTTCATGGATTGAGGGAGGAACCATTATCTATCAAAGTTTGCTTGATAAATGTTTCCCCAATATATGCAATGATGTAGAGGGAAGAATCCCCTTACATTCTTGAGGAAGGAATGTCATTATCCAAGAAATTTATATGATGTATCCCAAGGAACCTACAACATCAGCTATAATGCTAGGGGAAATGTCTTGAGGGACCGATTGTTGACATATAAGCTTTAACAAGACTTCCCTATGAATAGAGGTGTGCAAAATTCTAAGAGGAATATCTTGGCTGAGATACTAGCTAAGTGTTGTTGAATGTTGAAGGAGACTTTAGGTTGTGGCTTCAACACAAAGGATTTTTTCTATTCCCGTATTCCTTTTTTGGGTACTCTTCAAAACTAAGGGTGGTTTTGAGGGTTGATTGAATGTATAACTCATCTCCTAATAAGAGAATTAAATTAGTTGAGATTGAGCTTCTTGCCTTGTAGTTGTTGCTATGATACCAACCATATTGTTGTAGTGATGTGGTACATTATGATATGATACTTTATTAGTTGTTTTTTACCCATGCTTAGGTAGGAGATATTGGAATATCCCCATATATTGATTAGTTGTAGGTGCTTGTTTAGTAGGAGGTTTATTGTTTGTTGGAGGATTAGGTTGAGAACCATATATAACAAGGCAACCTACATCAATTAAGTCCTAAACCACATGTTTCAACCTCTTACATGAATTTATCATGTGCCCCTCCACTCTATGATATTCACAATGTTGACCAGGCTTATACCAATTAGTCATGGTATTAGGTTATCGTATGGGAGGAAACTCAATCATGTGAACTTCCAAGAGTTGCTTTAGAACCAATGAAATAGGTTGGTTGAGTCTTGTAAAATTCCTTGGTGGGGGTTTTTAAGGTTGTCTAAGCATCATATTTTGCAAGGTGTTAGCAAGACTATTGATAGGTCTACTATCTATTACCCCATCACCCACTATGCTTGTTATTATATTAGTTTTTGTGTGGTCCTATCTTCTTCCTTATTTGACTTAATTTGACCTCTTTGAATAAGGGCTTGTCTCTACCCTTATTGCCATATCTATTACTTGATCAAAAGAGGTAATAGTTATTTCCAATTCATATGATATTTTCTCTCATAATTTTTTTATAAAGATCTCTAACATGTCTCAAGGAGGTAGAGTATGTTTACCATCTGAATAAACATCTCCAATGAGACAAAATTCTAAAAAACATTCATATTTACCTTGTTTAAACATATAAACATATTTCAACCCAGGTGTTGTAGGTGATTTGGAGAGGAGAGAGCAATACTCCAAGGGAGATCCCAGGTTTGAATCTCCACCCTACCAAAAAGTTGAATTGGGTACCCAAAATCCAATTGATAATGTTCGTGTGGGCAGGGCCAAGTGTGACTCCTAGGTGACTTTGATGGTGTAGAACCCCCTGTTTGTGGTATCTTAGATGAAGGTGGCCTGCAAGGGTTTTTTGCTTAAAAAAAACATATAAACATCTTTCATAGTCAAAATTTTATCAACATAAGCTCCAAATTTTTAGACAAACAACTATGTTGTCTCTTCAAAATTCCTCAAAGAATGATTACGCAATTGATAATACCATTCCAATGTCATACCATCAAGGATCTTAGTGAATTTCTTTAGAAATAACATATCATATGTAATATCATGACATGTTGTCCTAAAAATCCTTAAATGTTCAATTGGGTCCTTTATTCCCTTATAAATAGGAAAAAATAGCATTAGAAAATGCTTAGGATAGGGCCTAGAAGTGACAGTAGGGTCTAAGGTTTGATTGCACATTTCTTTACAGTTGTAGGTGAAACTTGGAGGTTAACTCATATCCACTCTTGAGACCAGTTATTTCACCATATTTGTCAAACTTTGCATATCGAGATTATTGTGCAATGCCCCTAAGTTCCCTTAGGGAGAATTATAGGTAGGTTGTTGAAAGGGAACTTGGCCTATGTTGGAGGTATTGAAACTATTATGGTATGGATTATGATATGTGGTATCTTGCTATGGAGGATAACTAACATTTGGTGGAACAAAATCATGAATATTGATATGAGAATAATGATGAGGAAATTGAGCATAATCTTGAGATGTAATACTAGTTGGAGGAATTCAAGGGATTATCCCAATATTGGGAGTTACAATAGTGACATATGTTGGTTTATGAAAAGGACTAATATGTTGTGAAGATTCAAACAAAGGATTGGAGTGAACATTGTGAGAAGAAATGATTATAGGATGAGATGTCCCAACCTATTCAATTTGGGCCTTCTCATCCATAGCCTTAGCCAGGGCATCCTTATGACGTTTCATGAAATTTTAGATATGATCATATTATTTAAAGGTAACATTTGCATTAGACCCGTCAAGAGGATCAAGGTCAATACCAGTTTCTACATGTTCTTCCTCATATATATTAGGGTTCTCCCTATAAATCTATTCATATTATTTAATAATCTCATATTCCAAAAGCCTTTGCTTACTCTTAATTTTGGTATCCATTAGGAGAAATATAAAGGATAGAGGAGAGAAAGGAGGGATATCAAAACTACCCAAAAACACAAAATATTTTAAAAATGTTTTAATATTTTCTAATTCTAAGTAAACAAAATTAGTAGTCTTTCTTAAAGTTTTCAAAATAAAAACAAAAAGAAAAGGCTTCCTAATTTGACCACTAAGACGTTCTGGTTCACCAAATATGTAGAGAAGGAAAACTACCCTATCATGTGTGATTCTCAGTTGGATCCACTAGGAACCAAGGTGACTGTGGAGGTGTGTTATATTCTCTACATTGGAGGACTTGGGGATTGAAGGGTTCACCATGAATGATTTTAGGACTCATTCCAAGTCTAGGATGGGGATGTTAAATGTGTATATTGAGAAAATACCTATGTTTGACCTTTATAAAATCTAAGTTATGAAAAAATAAAAGAACAATATAGGAAAAATAGAAATGCAAGAAAACAAAGACTAACCCTAAGATTATTCTTGATTTTCAATGATGAATAAACCCTATCTTGCAATAAATATTTTTCTCTTTCAATAAGGGTGTTAGAGAATGCACAAAAAAAATTAACCCTAGAATGTAAACTATATGATTTTTCCCTTTTGAATGCCTAGAAATAAATCAAAATATGTTTCCTTTGTTTATGAGTTAGGTTTAGAATAGAAATGTATAGAATACACATAGCAAACAACCTAATAAGTTTACTTAGGGTTATTATCCAATCCAACAATTTTCCTTAGCTTTAACTTGCATCAAGAATATCCAAATAGCTTTAGTCCTAAAAAATAGCTTACAAACCCTAGAAAATTTGATCAGTGTTTGGGGGCTTGCTTAGGCCACTATATGACTAAGCTTGGAGGCACAATAGTCAATCCCTATTGGTCCTTTCAGCTGATTTTTTTATAATAAAAGCAATTTCTTACCCTTTTGGAAATTAACAAGAAAGGATGCAATGAAATCAACCAGTGCAAAAAATAGAATGTAAACAACAATATTATGACCTAGATAAAGCATGTAAACATATATTGAGGGTTTGGGAGTAAAACTTTTCCCCAAAACCTGAAAAACCTAAATTGTGCCCCATAAGGGGTGGCATGATTTTGCAACAAAAGTGCAAGGAATTACTAATTAATGCAAAAATAGAATGCAAAATATACAATAGATGATATAGAAATATTAAAATGCAAGAATGAACCTAGTGGTAGTGAAAGAATAGTCAAAAGTATGAAGACCTCCATAAAATGATAGACTCATCCTTAAGGCTCTAACATTTATCTACCAAGAGCAGTAAATCAATAGTAGAACAACAGAAGAACACTAGAAGACACTTGATCTTGTTTGAAACTTGTTGGTCAAAAATCACTCAGCACTTCTTAAAACTTCTAGGATCACTTAGGAAAACTTCTAGGAGAAAATAGGATCGAAACCCTCTATTTATAAGAGGTTTGGAGGGAAAAAGGGTAGGAAAAAAAAAGGTAAACCTAGGGGAGGTTTGACATCCTATAGGTTGGATCAAAAATTGGATTTTCTAAGATAAAATCCTAACTTACTAAAATTATGCCCCATACTAAGGGGAATAGAGGTCCAAACTTGTGATTTGACAAGTTTGAGGGTCTCTCTACGGCTCTAGGGAAATGAATCACTTGAGTGGTTCAATTTTACATGTCTATGTTTATCCCCTCTTTGATGCATTTATGGCCTAATAAATACATCAAATAAATATGTAGACACCTATGGGCAAAGAATGGTGAACACAAAAAGGAGTGGCTGGTTTAGAAGAAAGGGATGGTGCAAAAATGGTGTCATATTGAACACTTTGAAATTTTACATGCAAAATGAGGCATTAAGGACTTTAATCCCTATCAAGCCAAGGTGCCCCTTTGAGTTTCAAAGAGAATGCAAAATTCTTGAGGAAACTCAAAAAGGGATAACATAGAAGAAAAGAGAGCAACAAAAAAAGAGAAATAGAGTGAAAATTCTAATAGGAGAGAGAAAAGGAAGGAGTATTAGAAGAGGGGAGGGTGAAAATAAATTCATTTTCACTACATGAGAAGAAGAAGAAGAAGGGCTATGGATAAAAAGATAAATAGTGCTTCCAGCACACCGTTTAGCCATTATGAGGGGTGAGGCCAACGCAGCAATAAAGTGATCATAGGTAAGGACTAAAATCCTTCCTCTATAATAGGATAGATTAGGATTTTATGTCCTTTTAGAAATTTGTTTGTATTTTTAGAAGAATTCATTGTGCATGACCCCAACACATTTTGGGGGACCAACCATGATTTTGGTTGATTCACCATGATGACTGAATTCATGCCCCAAAGTTATAGGGTGTGACTTTGTGAATTCATGCCTTGCAAGCATAGGGTACAAATTCAACAGAAGAATGAGAGGGGAAAAATCATGCCCAAATATAATGGGATGTGATTTTAGCCAAGATAAGAGATAAAAAAAAAGAAGATATTAAACCAAACATAGAAAAAAAAAGGAATAAAAATAGAGACGAGAAAAACAGGCTTAGGTGTTGATTAATTAATTGCTCTATTTTGTTTTTATTTGCATTTATTATGGTGAAATGATTAAAATTTTATTGTTATGTTTGGTTGCAGCATGGTGTACTAGAGAAACAGGAGTGGTGATTGAGGTCCTTGGAAGAGGGGCTACAAGGGTTTGCACAAGCAGAGATGGACACTCTAGGGGTAGTTTTCCCCCTCTACAGGAGGACCAGTTGAACATTTAAGTATGTTTAGGATAACATGCCATGATATTATATATGATGGCATGTTATTGTGAAAGATGTTCCCTAAGAGCCTTGGTGGTATGGCATTGGAATGGTATTATCAACTACCTCATCATTCTTTGAGGAATTTTGAAGAGATAGTGGAATTGTTTATTCAGCAATTATGAGCTTATGTTGATAAAAATGTGACTATGAAAGATGTGTACATGTTGAAACAAAGTAAATATGAAAGTTTTTTAGAATTCTTGTCTTTTTGGAGAAGTTTAATGGATGTTTGAGATATACTTTACCTCCTTGAGACATTCTAGAGATTTTCATTGGAAATTTACAAGAACAAATATCATATGAATTGGAAACAATGACTATTACCTCTTTTGACCAAGCGATAGATATGGAAAGAAGGGTAGAACAAGACCTTATTTGAATAGGTCTAATTAAACCAAATAATAAAGAATATAGGATCACAAAAGCTCAATATAAGAATAAGCATGTAGTTGGTAATGGGGTAACAAATAGTAGACCTATTACAAGTGTTGCCAACACCCTACAAAATGTGGCATTTAGAAAACCTTAAAAGTCCCCACAAAGGAATTTTACAAGACTCAAAATGCCTATGATGGTCATCCTAAAGCAAATTTTGGAAGCAAATATGATTGAGTTACCTCCCATAATGCAACCTAATACCATGGTTGATTGGTATAAGCATGGTCAACATTGTGAGTACCATAGAGTGGAGGGGCACATGACAAATTCATGTAAGAGGTTGAAACATGTGGCTCAAGATATAACCGATGTAGGCCATCTTGTTATAGAGGACTCTAAAGCTACTCCTAACTACAATCCTACAATAAAAATCAACCTCCTAATCAACAAGCATCCATAACTAATCAAGACATGGGGATATTCCAAGATCCCCAACCTAAGCATGGGTAACAAGTAGCTAATCAAGTTTCATATTGTAATGTGCCACCTCCTTATAATAGCATGGTTGGTATGATAGTAGAAACTACAAGACAATAAGCTCAAGCTCAATCGAATCAACAATCTCAATAGGATATGAGTTCTACATCGAAACAACCTTCAAAACCACCCTTAGTTTTGAAGAGTACCCAAAAAAGGAGCACAAGAGTATAAAATCCACCTTTAGTTTTGAAGCCACAACCTAAAGTTTCCTTTGAAATCCAAAAATAGTTAGGTGGTACCCCATCCAATATTTCACTCTTAGAACTTTTGCAAACTTCTACTCATACAAAATATTTGTTGAAGCTTCTACGTCAACAATCTATCCCTTAAGACATTTCTCCTAGTGTTATAGTAGATTTTGTAGGATCCCTTGGGATACATCATATCACATTCTCGGATGACGATATTCCTTCTTCATACTTGTGATGGAATTCTTCCCTGTACATCACTACATTTGTTGGGGTAACACTTATCAAGCAAATTTTTATAGATATTGTTTCTTCCCTCAATCTATACACTTATCAATTTTTAAAAAAATTTGGATTAAAAGAGGAATATTTAATTAAATTCTAGTTATCATCAAAGCTTTCAAAAATAATTCCCAAAAGGTCTACAACATTATATCCCTTCCCATTAGGGTTGGACCTAAGATATTAGATATCTTGTTTTATGTGGTACCTTTCCTCACATATTTTAATATTCCTCTTGGAAGCCCTTGGATTCATGCAATGAGAGTTTTCCCTTCTAATATCCATAAATGTTTGAAGTTCAGATTCAAATATCAACTTGACAACATTCTAGGTAAACCTCATCCATCCTAATATTATTCAATGGTTGAGCAAGATCAATCTAGTCTCAATTTATGTCCATCAGTTTCTTCATCTCACATCACTAAGCAACTTGTAAATCTAAAGGTGAGTGAGGAACCACTAATCAATTATTTTACAATATTAGGTCAATCTGTTTCTTCAATATCCTCTTCTAGAATTAGTCAATCTACCACCTTCAACAAGAATGATAGGTTTACCTCATAAGAGGGGTGAAGTTGTACACATTATCACATGTACCTTTATCTTCATAGGTGTATCCCTTGAATAAAATATTTGTGGTAGAAACCATCTTCTTGTAGAGCATTCTTTTACCCATTGTTACATGTCCATTGATTATCCACTTCCCAAGAAAATTCTATCTAGTATGGGATATATAGGTAAAGGTTTGGAACCACAATAGAAAGGTATTCAAGAGACTTTAGAAGTTGAGCTTTTGCCTAGGAGATGTGGCATAGGCTACATTCCACATAAAAACCAACCTTTTTCATTTGATGATGATGATCACCTTATTACTTATGTTGAATATTTGAATCATCAAGGCTTGGAGTGGAGTGACGAGAATGAGGGATCACCTTATCCCACTGACATTATATTTTACAATGTGGTAACTTTGGTTCATCCTAAGTTAGTTATGATCCCATGGGAGTATGTTGAATGGGATACTCTTTATGATATGGATCATGAGGATACCCTTTGAAATAACTTCTTCTTTGATGGATCAGTCCTTTGTGTCGCACATGTCAAGTCTTCTAGTTCTCAAGAGAATTTTGGTTTTATATATTTTGAGAACCTTGAGCAACTAGAAGTGTTCCTTTCCCTACCACCTTATGAGGATGACTCTCATATTATCATTGAGGATACCATACACATTAACATAGGTTCTAAAGAGAGCCCTAGAATCCTTAAGATAGGTGAAGCTTTATCCATGGAAAATTTAGAATTATTGACCAATTTTTTGTAGGAATTTCATGATATTTTTGCTTGGTCATATGTTGGAATGCTAGGGCTTCATCCCTCCATTGTTATGCATCATTTGGTAGTTAAAATTAGTGCTAAGCCTGTTAAGTAGAAACTTATGAAGACACATCCTAAGGTCACCCTTTTGGTCATGGAGGAGCTCCAAAAACTCCTTGAGGTTGATTTCATAAAAGTTATGGACTATTTTTATTGGATATCTGACATCATTCTTATGGCTAAGAAGGTAGGCATAATCAAAATATGTATCGACTTTAGGGACATTAACTTAGTGTGTCCCAAGGACGATTTTCCTCTTTCCAATATAGATATGATCATATATTCCACTTCCAAATGTGGAATGCTTTCTCTCATGGATGGTTTTTTAGGATACAATTAGATTATGGTTTCCCTTAGGACCAAGCCAAGATAGATTTCATTACTCCATGAGGTACCTTTTGTCATAATGTTATACCTTTTATCTTGAAGAATGTTGGTGCCATATATCAAAGGGCTATGACTTATATTTTTCATGACATGATGCATGATATTATAGAGGACTATATGAACAATATTCTTGAGTGTTCCATACATCGAAAGGATCATGTTCATGATCTAAGATGAGTCTTTGAAAGGCTTTGATAGTTTAGGGTTTGCCTCAAGCCCTCCAAGTGTGTGTTTGGATTCACCTCTAACAAGTTGCTATGTTTCATCATGTTTAAGTGAGGCATTGAGGTGGACCCCACTAATATAGTGGCTATCACTAACATACCTCCTCCTTGTACCCTTGCTGATTTGCATAGCTTACAAGGTAGACTTCAAGCTACTCGTCGATTCATAGCTTAGTTAACTGATAAGTATCAACCCTTTCTTAAGATCCTTAAGAAATATATAGTGTTCTGATGGGATTCTAATTGTTAGCAAGATTTTTATGGGTCTCTACTATATTAGTAGGATGTTTGTTAGCTATGAAACCTGATATTTCTCTTGGAGAAAATTTATCTTGCTATTGTTTTTGCTTATGAAAAGTTAAGACACTACATGCTCAACCATAAGATATTGGTTTTGAAGTTTGATCCTTTGTGCTACTTAATATTTAAGCCCCACTATTTAGTTCAAGTAACTAAGTGGGGTTTAGCCCTTAGTGAGTTTGACTTAACCTTCATAGGTCAAAAGACTATCAAAGGTTAGGTAATTGCTGATCAACTATCCTTCGATCCCTTAACGCTAGTCCATTCTTTAGTCATCGAACTTGTCAATAATTTCTTTAGCATAGAATCCAAAGAGCTAGAGTCTTGGACTTTGTTTTTTGATGGAACCCTATGCTTAAGGGGTTTTGGTGCTAGAATTGTTCTATTTTCCTCATAAAAATAACTCATCCCTCTATCCTTCAAATATTGTTTCTATTGCATGGATAATACTACATAGTACAAAGACTTTTCCTTGGTCTTAGAATATCCTTAGCCTTGAATAGATTAACTATGCTTGTTATAATTAATATGATAAACTAAAACCTTACAAAGATATCATCATCAAGATTTTTTTCATTTTCAATTGAGTGACCATAGAGTCTATCCCTATATCCTCAAACCACCATTTTTATGCCATGGTTGTAGTTACATCTTTGTTTCCCTTGGAGTGGGAATATGATCACACATTAATTATCATTACAAAACTATAGGAGTCCTCATTGCTTGGTTCTAGTCTTGTTTTATTAATTTTTCTAACCATAGAATCTTCCCCATTTGAGCCATGTTATAATGCCATTTAATTTTCTTGAGGATGATTCATTTTCTAATGTTTTATACCATAATCATGGTAATATTTTACATAAAAGAGTGTGTCAATTAATTATAATTGGCAATACTTTATATCAACATTCTTTTGAAGGCATCCTCTTGTGATGCCTTACCTCCAATAAATCTCGGGTAGATCTTAGTGAAGCTCCTGAAGGATCATGTGGAGGTCATTTCAGCAATAATTCCATTACCAAGAAACTCCTTTGGATAGGGTATTATTGGTATTCCATGGATAAATATGCATGTGACCATGTTTGATGTTGTGACAAGTGTCAATGCCATGCCAACCTTGTTCACTCTCCTCAAAACCTTTAGGTTATTTCTTCTCCTTGACCATTTTCCATGTGAGGATTGGACATCATAGGGAAGATTAACCCAATGTCATTTGATGGTCACAAGTTTATCATAATAGTGATAAAGTACTTTATTAAATGGATTAAATACATACACCTAACCATAGTGACTTGAGCTCATTTCTCCAAGTTCATCTTCAACTAGATCCTTTGTAGGTTCAAGATTCCTTCAGTGATTGGCTTTTAAAATGGCACTACTTTTAATAATAAGGATGTCCATAAGCTTTGTGCTAAGTACAATATTTAGCATAGGTGATCAATTTTGTATTAGCTTCAGGGTAACGATCAAGCTGAAGGATCCAACAAGTATTTGGTCAATAATCTTAAAAAATTGGTTAGTAAGACCGATCAAGACTGGAATATCCAACTTTCCTATCTTGTGGGCCTATCGTATCAATGTACAAACTCCTATAGGTGCTTCTCCTTATGTCTTGGTATATGATACTAATGCAATTTTTTGTTCAAGTTAGGGTACCTTCATTGCACATCTTGTTGCAAGATCCCTCGATCGACGATGAGTATAATTTTGATCATTTAAACCAATTGGAGCTATAGGATGAAAAGCACATTCATTCCTTAGAGCATCTTCAAGCCTATCAAAATAGGCTCATTCCAAGATATTTTGTAATCATGCTTTTGATATTAGGGATATTGTCCTAAAGGAGAACCAAAAGAACACCAATGCTCTATTAGATCTGAAATTCAAGTTCCAACCCAATTGGTTAGGCCCCTTTGCCATAATAACCAAGTTTGTCTTAGAAGCCTATTGGTTAGCTTCTTTAGATGGTAAAGAACTTATAGAGCCAATGGAAATAATGCATCTAAAAGGATACTATGCATGACTCTACATTTTCATCTTGAATTTATCTTAGTTTCCATACTACATTTGGTTTTCTTGCTCATACTAAATATTTCCTATCATATTTTGCATGATTATCTTGACATTCATTTTTACTTGCATTTTTGCTTGATCATATTTGCATGACTACTTGATCATATAGATTTTTTGGGATTTCATGAGGATGGTAAGTGTTTGAAACCTAGTTAGGTTCTAGCTCACATGCATTGCACTCATACTAGGGCTATGATTCCTAGTGAATCCCCACCCTAAGACCCATATCCATGCATTTTCATCATTGCATTTGATCATTTTTCTTCTCTTATTTATTTTCTCATATATTCCTTGACCTTGAATTTTTTTCATAATTTCTAATATCTCCAAGTCAAGGGAAATAGTTCTTCATCTCTTGTATGTCCTTTGCCCTCTGAAAGTTATAATAATTTCTTATTTTCTCTAAAACAAAGGATATGTGTTCCTTCTTCTATCTACCAAGCTCGGAGGTGATTATACATTCTTACCATGTGGAGATAATCATCAACAATATTGTTTTTTATCACTCTTTTACTTCTTTATCTTTTTATTATTAAGGGATTCTCGTGGGATATGGTAGATACCGCATGAATATAATTTATGATGTTCTTACTACCATTGACTATATTACGCACATCTCTTAGCCCTTGATATTTCAATAAGGACACACACAACATTGATTGCTTCTTGCTTCTCTCATTATTCTATCTCCTTTTTTATCTCACACATGCACATATGCTCACATTGTTTTGTTATGTTTTGCTTTTCTCATTCATATTTTGCACACACCACATCCCTATCAATTAGTACTTATTTTTTCAAATCATTCATAATATTTTATCCCTTACATGATATATTCATGGTCACAATCAAGGGGTAGCCTCTATTCAAACATTTGTGAGCATACATCCTAGCATGTACTCTTCATATATGGTCATCCATGAGAACTACATCCATAGTGGGTATCATTCCACACTTGACCATTTTTTGCAAGTACTACACCCTTCCAGGATAGATTCATGGCCATGACCAAGGGTCAGACTCTATTCAATCATTTGTGAGCATACATCCCTCCAAGGTTTTTCTCCACTATTTATTTTTTCACTTGGTCTATGTTCATTTGCTCACACTGATATTTCACGGCCTACATTGATCCAAACATTCCATTTCAAGCATATTTTTATTTTTTGATATTATCCATCTTCAAATTCTTCTTCTCCTTTTCTTCTTTTCATTCCTTTTTTAAAACCATACCTTGTCTATATGGGGCATGACTTCACTCTATGCCAAAGTTGTGGTTCATCTTTATGGGGTGTGATTTCATCTAGAGCTATTTTTTTCTCTTATTTTTCTTAGGTTCTTTCTTCCATCACCTTTTTATTTCATATCTTAATCCATCCATGCATTTCAAGCATTAGTTAGATTTATCTCATCATGTATTGCATTTAGTTTTAGTCCATTCATGCATCCATTATTAAGTTCTATTTATTCATTCATGTATAATAAAAACATAAAATCACATAAAAACAATCACACATAAATGCAAACATTTAAATAATGCAACATGATATTACTTGAGAAAAAAGAGAGGATACACATATCATTTTGGTTGGTGTGTCATTGTCCAAGTCCAACACACTTGACCCTCCCTATGGATGCATGCCACACTCAAAATTGGTATGTCACCTTGATTCTAGCCCTAGCTCTGGGAGCCAATCTCCTCCCCTTATCCCATAGAAGGTGGTCTTAGTGGGGGTATGTTCATAGATCATGATATAGTTTTTGATCTAGACCATAACTGAACCTATCTAAAGAGATAACAGTGGAGGCACCCTCTACTTTATTTGTATTTCATGGAAGTATAGAGTCTGGAAGGTCTTCCTCTATATAGATACCTCCAACCTCTCCCCTACCCTCTATAGATTTTCTTGTAGCATGAGGATATCCCACCCTATTGACTACTGGTCATGATAGTCATCCCCTATGACTAAGCCTCCAGTTGCTCCTGGTCTAGCCAACTCACGTCTCCCTGAGGTGGTCTACCTCTACCCTTATCATGTCCTTCTCCATGAGTATTGTGCTCAAGGCACTCCACTACACCTTGATTCTCTTGGACATATCCTATTGAAGTAGGTCCATCTCCCTCTACATGGCCACTATATTCACTCTGTGTAGTATCAGGTCATCTCTTAAAGTTCTAGTTGTACCCATCAACCCATAACCTAGCACCTCTACACTGGAACCCATGGGGATATCCTTGAGGGCACAATGCTTTTGTATCATCTCCTATACCCATGGGCCACCTTGACATCATCCATCCCTAGATTCATGTATAATGGGTCATTCAAATCCTCTTCTATCCATCTACCCATGTCAGGGTCCCTTCAACTCTTGATGGATCCCTTTACACCTACCTATACTAGTAGTCTCTTAGATTTGGTATCTCCTAGAAGATGTCAAACTATCATTGGAATCGATCAAATTGGAAGAGCTCTAGCTTCCCTTTCTTTGTAGAGACCCACCTAATTATCCTAACCCTTGTTATCTCCTTTGCATCCTCCATCCAACCAAGGTGTAGGCACCATAGTCACCATATGATATTTTTCTCTCATAGCTTATCTATAACCTATCTTTCTAGTGGCAAGATTCCAATATATGTCCTTTGGACCCACTTAAAGCTCTTGGATCACCAATATATTTTTGGTCACTCTGGGTTGGCAAATGGTCTTGCTAGTGCATATGGTCTCCTAATTTCTATGTGCTCCCAACACCACACTTGGACCAAGGTCATATAGACCAACCTTGTATGTCATTTGTACATGAGATTATACAATATATTTTACAAAATTTCCAACACATATGGGCCCCATGTTGTCATAAACATCCTTAAATGTTCAATTGGATCCTCTTGTAGAGGGGTAAAACTGACCTTAGAGTGTCCCTCTCTACTTAAGAAAGCCCCCATAGCTCCTCCTACAAGGAACTCAGTCACCACTCCTAGCTCTCCAATACATCATGCTGCAACTAAACATAACAACAAAATTTTAATTAGGTCACCATAATAAATGCAAATAACAACAATAAAATAGAGCAATTAATTAATAAACACCTAAGCTTGCTTGTCTTGTCTCTCTTTTTCTTCCTCTAGTTTTTTGTATTTGGTTTATTCTATTGTTTATTTTGTCTCTTCTCTTGGATGAAATAATACCCCATTCTCTTTGGGCATAATTTTGTTGCTCTTATTATTTTGTTGAATTCGTGCCTTATGCTTGCAAGGTATGAATTCACAAATTTGTGCTCTATAATTTTAGGGCACAACTTTGGTTACCATGGTGAACCATCCAAAATCGTGTTCAACCCCCAAAATTGCATTGGGGTCATGCATGGTGAATTATTCTAAAAAGAAAAACTACTAAATGGGTATAAAACCCTAATCTAGCCTCGTCTAGCAAAAGTATTTTAGTTCTTACCCATGCTTGCTCCACTATTGTGTTGGCCTCACTACAACAACTAAATAGTGTATGGGAAACACCATTTGTCTTTTTCTCTAGAGCCCTTCTTCTTCTTCTCGCATAGTAAAAATGAATTCATTTTCACCCTCCCCTCTTCTTACACCCCTTCCTTTTCTCTCTCCTATTTGAATTCACTTTGTTTATCTTTGTTTGTTGCTCTCTTTTATTTAGCCCCTTTTGATTTTCCTTAGGAATTTTTCATTCCTTATGAAACTCAAGGGGGCACCCTGACTTGATAGGCATTAAAGTCCCCAATGCCTCATTTTTCATGTAAAATTTCAATGTGTCTATTATGACACCATTTTTGCACCATACATTTCTTCTAAACCAACCACTCCTTTTTGTGTTCTTCATTCTTCATCCATAGGTGTCTACATATTTCTTTGAAACATTTATTAGGCCATAAATGCATCAAAGAGGGACCAAAAGGTAGACATGGAAAATTGACCCACCCAAGTCATTTTCCTTAGAGCCTTAGATAGACCCTCAAACTTGTCAAAGAACAAGTTTGGGCCTCTCTTTCCCTTCCATCTTCCTTTTTTCCCTAGTTTTTTTGAAATCATGGTTGTCCAGTATGGGGTGCAATTTAGGCAAGTTAAGGTTTCCTCGTAGAAAACCCAACTTTTGAGATGACCTCCAAGACATCGGCCCTCCCCTAGGTTTATCTACTTTTTTGTCCTTTTCCCCTCCAAACCTCTTATAAATAGAGGGTTTAGATCCTCTTTTCTCCTAGAAGTTTGCCTAAGTGATTCTAGAAGTTCTAAGTGATAAATAATTTTTGGCCAACAATTTCTAAACAAGATCAAGTGTCTTCTGGTGTTCTTATACTGCTCTATTATTGATTTGTTGCTCTTGGTGGATAAGTGTTGGAGCCTTAAGGAGGATTCTACCATTTTGTGGAGGTCTTCATCCTTTTGACTATTCTTTCACTGCCACCAAGTTTATTCTTGCATTTTAATATTTCTAGATCATCTATTGTATATTTTACATTTTATTTTTGTATTAATTAGTCGTTCTTGCACTTCTACCATATAATATCACCCTTTATGGGATATTATTTTGGGTTTGTCAGGTTTGGAGGTAAATTTTTGCTCCCAAACCTTCAATTTGTGTTCGTATACTTTATCTAGGTCATAATATTGTTGTTTGCATTCTATTTTTCACATCGGTCTATTTCATTGCATCTTTGGTTTTTCATTTCCAAAAAGGTCCACAATATCTTTTTTTTCAAATGGTTAGATAAAAGGACCAAGGGGTCTTGACTATTGCACCTCCAAGCCTAGTCACCTAGCAGCCTAAGCAGACCCCCAAATGTTGATCAAAGTTTCTAGGTTTTGTTAAGTTGTTTCATAGGATTCAAAGTTGTTGGATATATCTGGATGCAAGTTAAAGCTAAGGATAACCTTAGAATTAGATAAGTACCCTAAGTAAACTTCTTAGGTTTTTTTTTTGTTTTTGTCCATTTTTGTTCTAAACCTCACTTATAAATAAAGGAAAAATATTTTGATTTATATCTAGGTATTCAAAAGAGAAAATTAATATAGTTTGCATTCTAGGGTTAATTTTGTTTGTGCATTATCTAAAACCCTTGCTAGAAAAGAAAAATATTTATTTTATTGCAAGCTAGGGTTTAGTCATCATTGAAAATTAAGAATCATCTTAGGGTTAGTCTTTATTTTCTTGCATTTATATTTGTCCTGCATTGTTCTTTTAATTTTCCATAGCTTAGATTTTAGAAAGGCCAAACATAGGTCTTTGCTCAATATACACATTTCACATCTTCATCCTGAACTTGGTGCGAGTCCTAAAACTATTTTTGGTGAACCCTTCGATCCCCAAGCCTTTGATTGTAGATAATATAACACACCCCTACGATGGATCCTAATAGATCCAATTGAGAATTGTGCATGGCAAAGTAGTTTTCCCCCTCTACACCTACATCCATTTTTGTTGTAAAAGTAATGATAATTTATGAATCCCCATTAATAGAAATATATTTTCATTATTTTTAAATTACAATTTTAATCCTTGTAATAAGTTCCCTAGACTCTACATAGTTTTTAGTTGAAGTTCCATATGATTATGAGTAAGAATGGAGAATTTTGCCTTCATTATTTCAAAAAATACCACCTCCACCAGCTTTTCCTAGATTTCCTTTGGAAGCACCATCAAAATTAATTTTGATAAACCCAATTTATATACATTTCCATTTGACCATAGATCAAAGTAGATCCTTTGTTTTAATGAAATTTCCATAGATGACTCTTCCATGTATGATCAAATCATGTAATCAAGTTGTTACCACCTATTTTTTACACTTGATACTTCCCATGATGAGCACCATAAAGAGTGTTTAGGAAATCCAAAAGGGATACTCAGTTAGTCTACTCAAATTCATTAGAGAGTGTAATTGAAAATATGACCATTTGTCTCCCTAACTTGGGTGGAGGTGGACCAGCTAAATCAAGTTTAGAATACCTACTTGGTTTTTCTCCAATATTTGGACCTATTGGACCTCACCATTCGACTCAGAGAGAATTTTGGAGGTGGTCTCCACATCCTAGTGGGTGGGTTAAGCTTAATTTTATGGAGCTTCAAAGGGGATCCTTGGTCCTACAAGATCTAGTGGACTAATAAAAAATGAGAGGTGAATTATTTATTGCTTATGTAGAAATTATTTCTTCACAAACCTCTCATTTTTTCGAAGGTAGGGCCCTGCTCCAAGGTTTGTTGATGGTTTAATATTTAGGTTTCTAAAAAATTATTGTGGAAGGAGATTCATTACATATAATTAAAATAATAAAATTCTCTAGACCTCCAAGTTGGAGTATCTCAAATATTGTCTTTGAAGCCTTTAGAATTTTGCAATCCATAGAGGAAGTTTGAATCCAACACATTTTCAAAGAAGGGAATAAATTGGTAGATTTAATGGTAAACATTGGCCTCTCCTAGAAGGGTCTCATGGTGTGGGATTCTAATTTCCCTCAAAGCATCCTGATCCTAATACATGAAGTCAGTGGTGAATTCTCTAGTTTGTGATGTGGTGACATTTTGAACCATGGTTAGATGTTCCCCTAGGAGATTTGGTTTGGATCACGGCCCATTCAAATTCAAATTTAAATTGGCCTCATCAAGTTTTAGCAATAATTTCTATAGTAATAATTTCCCCATAGTGGATGGGAATTTATAGAAAGTAAATGGGACTGATTGGAATAGATGGAGAAGTTGTTAGTTGGATGGCACTCAGACTAGAAACCATGTATTCAGTTATCCTCGATCCGGGTGGATCCTCCCATGGTTGGAAACTGTTGGTTTGCATCTCTAGTGGGACCTTACTATGGATCTGGAGTGGATTGGCATGTACAATTAGCACTTAAGAATTATTTTTGGTATCCTTTAGCTGGTGATAAGCCACTTCAACAATCATACTTTTGCATGCCTTGTTATAATCTATGCTACAACCTTGAATTATTGTTACTCTTGGTTTTGGCCATTTCCTCACCAATTTTCAAGGATGTTTTTTTTCCAATATGGCTCATTGTTAGCCCTAGATCCCTCGCTTGGATTAGAAATTTTCTCCTTCACTCATGGCACATTCACTTACAATAACACTCTGATCGTTCTTGGTTAGTTGGCAGAGTTAGAAATCTTGAGATCTTTGGTTTGAATTATGGGATCTGTTGTGGGTTTCATCAACCTCATTGTCTCATAAGTGTGTTGTCCTTTGGCCCTCTTTTTTTTGGCACTGTGCTCTCTAGAAAGAGTTTCAAACTCTCATTGAAACCTACTATCAGGGCTATATTAGGAGTCTTTTCTTGTTATATTTGGTAAAGAATTTTGTTCTTTGCATGGGGTGGTGTAGGGGTGAAGTATTGATTTTTTATTCTCTCTATGTATGGTTGGATAATATGGGCCATCACTATTCTTGGAAAGACCTAAAAATTTTATTGGAGCTAAATTCTTTGTTGGTCGCTGATGAGGTTAAAAACATTCTTCATAAAGGTGGCATTTTAGCATATCTTCAATCCTTTCATGGCCATCATAGAGGTTTGTCCAAGGTGTTGTCCCATTCATGTAGAAATATTTGGGTCCAATATAGTATGGTAGAGTTACAAATCATAGTGGCCTTAGTGGGAGAGGTGGTTGGTCTGCAAGTCAATGGCGATCACCATAGTAGAAATAAAAATTCTCTTATGATGGAATTGATTTTATTCCTTGACATTGATGAATACTTATCAAAGTTGCAAAATGGCTATGATTCTAAGGATCTAAAATCTCCATGGAATAGAGTTATTACTATAATTATGGATTTTCTCACCCTGGATTCAAATAGAGAAGTGTTGCACAATTACCATATAATGTTCTTGAATCAACTGAGAAGTAAATTCCTCATGAATATTCCATATTTTATCTATCATTCCCTAAAGAAATATCTTGATGATTTGAGAGGAGGGAAAGGGTTAGACCCTATCCACCAAGGCCTAATCCTACTGATTGTTGAGCATATGGTCAATATTAAAGGTGTTGTGATAGAGGAGATATTATTGAATATAGATTTCCAAAAAACTCCTCTGATGTTCGATCCATCATCAAGTTCATCCAAGCCATCTAGTGACTCCTCTAAGTCTAAGTCTAAAGAACTAAATATCCTTATTCCCTCATCCATAGGGAAGACTACGATTTCAAGTGGGGTGGTGTTATAACCTAGTGGAATTAGGTATGGTCACACTTGCTAATAAAAATATCTCTCCTCAAATATGATAGTGAAGGATAAAAACTCTCCTACTTCAGTGGAGTTTTTGAATTCTGATGATATTCCTCCTACAAAGAAAAAAACTAAACTTTCAAAGGATTCGATTGAATACAAGGATATGTACCCATATTTAGGACCTAAATCTCCCATCATACTACCTTTACTTAGCAATCTAAATGAGAAGCACCAAGCTCTATTTGGGTCTCTCCATGTTTCTATATGTTTTGCTAAGGAAATTTGAGAGATGACTCAGTAGCATCGTGATGATCCACGTACTACCAATAAGGATATAGGAGACTTTGGTAATCCTCCCCCCAATATGTAACATATTTATTATTATGGGACTTATTATCCTAGTTATTATAGATTTCAATCATGTGTTTTTTCTCCAGTTTGGCTTTGGGTGATTTGGTCGACTATGCAAGTTTTAGTTTATTGTTTTAGTTTGGGGTTCTTCTTGTTCAATTTTTTGTATTAGGCCCTGAAGTCCTTTAGTTTTTCTATGTATCAAGGTTTAGTGTCCCTTTAAAAACTCCTTCATTTATTTAATCCAAAAAAAATTATGAGCACCATATCTATCGACATTCTACAAGACAAGCAATAATATTATAGTTTCAAATTGAGCATGATTTTGAGATTTTATTTTTAAGAAATATTTTATTCCTTTCAAGTCATAAATTCCATAAAATAATAGCAAGACAAATCCTCCATATAATACATAATGCTTTAGCTTTAAAATAATTAGTCCAACTTTTCATCAACTATTTCAATGTTTATGGAGCTACCTAATATATTCTCATATTTTCAAAAGAGTAACAAAATGGCCTATAAGCAAGAAAATTGATATGTTTAAATTTAGTGAATAAGTTATGGTATTATGTGTTATTTTGTAGTTGTAAAAATATCTTGTGTCCCTTAATATGAATCACTCCATAATATATTTATTGATCACAAGTAGTATTACATACTCTCATGGATTTGTCACTTTAACTTAGAAAGAGATTATCAAAAATGACTCTAGACTGACTAAGGTGGCTATAAAATACCCCTAAGGTGAGCTTATAATATTATTTTACATGCTCATGCTCATTCAAGATTAAAAATTAAATAAAATTGTTTAAATTTGGTGACCAATATTTACATAAACCTCGAGATTATGCCTCTAACAGTTTGATTGGTGCCTTATCCATTGCCAATTATAACAAGATTGTAAACACATTAATGTAACATAAAGAAAAGGAAAGGAAATTTTGAGTCAATTATGATCATTCAAATAATGTAACGATCATAATTGATTATCATGAAATAAAGTATTAATTACACATTCAAATTATGTAATATGTAAAAGAGACATACGTAAAAAATTGAACACAGAGAATTGCCCAAGGGAAGAAGCTAAAATTGTATTAATATCAAAATATTTTATAATTATCCTGGATTGAATTGCCACAAAGATATTTTAAATAAATACAATTAGAATTCTTATTCAAATGATGTAACAAGAACTTTTTAATCCCTATTCCAAGATGGTAATAGTAGACCTCTAAGCTTTTGATTCAGTAGCTAGAAATGGTCATAGTTTCCTGAATGCTTCCCTATCAAAACCTACACAATAATTAAGAGAAACAAGATATGGCAAAAGAGAAAAGATACATAAAGAGGAATACAAAGGCAAAGCAAGGACACTTAGAATACCTCTAGGCAAAAAAGGTGATGCAAAACTTGATGCTTATTTTGGTTGTAGCTAATCATCTTATAGCTTCAAGGTGTCTCATTTCTGTTATAACTACCTTCATTTGAGCCCTCCATTTATCATTATTATTTGCCCTTGATTTAGCTAAGTGTGTTACAACACAACTATAGTTTTCCTTAGTTGTGTTATTTTAAAATCAGCATTTGGCTATTCCAAGATCCTAGATCCTCAAAATGGAGTACAATTGTCAAAAATTTAGGCTTCATGGCTGACCTATCCTTGGGTATTTATCTTTATATTTTGACTTCTTGTTTCCCTCTATGGTGGCCCCTACATTGAATTTTTTCATTTTGTTTGTTTATGAGATTTGATCCTCTTATATTTTCCCTTTTTGAGAAGTTGTTATCATTTAAATTTTGAATTTTATTTTCTTGATATCTTTACCTTTATTCATTTCATCTTGGAGGTCCTTTATTGTTGTATCGATGATTTCATAGTATTCTTCACAAGATGTCATATTAAACTTCAACATATTCAAATATTACATGATTTTGATCTTTTGGATTATGGACCATGCTTTGTTCTCTTGGGAAAAATTGCATAAGTTGTTGATTGTTTCAATCAAAAATTTAATTTGCTTGGTTAAATTTGACTCGTTATATTGATTACTATCAAAGTCTTTAATTCTATTCAATATTATATCCTCAATGTTAGATACTTGTAAGCATTATTGAGGAGAAAATCCCACTTCATTTAGCTCACTATTTATTTTATCCTCCCATGTTACTACTTCTTTGATCCAATTGCACCATCCAAGCCTATCTCTTAGGAATATTGATATTTTGATTAACTCTTTAGCACAAAAAATGATGGTGCCATATTCCAATATCACTTGTCCTACACTTTTGTGATCGTAGTACTTTCCAAATTATTGGAATATGGGATATATTGTATTCACTCTTTGTCTTACTTGTTCTAGAAGGTTCTTCAGGCTATCTACAAAGCTCTTTATAATATGTATGTTGCAGAATATTTTCCTCAGATCATCCAATTTATCCTATATTTTATTACACATTTTCCTTTTATATTTAGATAGAAAGTTAGAGTAATCAATGCTTTTGATGATAATATGAGATTCTATTTTTGAATTTGTAGCCTGGGCATTTGATATATACTTTCTAAGGTTATCTACTTCTATTTGTAACTGATCCACTCTCATTGCTTTGGCTTTTAGCTCATTAACTTGTTTCTCCACTACAAGAGTAAGTTGTGCATGTACAACAACTTCTAACTTCATCATGGCAACTGGGTTCCCTATAGCTTGTATTAACCCTTTTTCTAAGTCAATTTGAGCTTGTCTCACATCCCTTGTGTAACAACCCCAATTTTTACTACTCAATCATTTAGATTTTTTTATTCTTCCAACGAGCGAAGGATATAAGTATGATCTAAGACAAAGATATTCCAAGTGAATTGTAAGTTACCAAGGCATTAAATAATCAAGAGATATTAAGACTTGGTTAGAGTCACTCTTGAGTAGAAGTGACCAACTTCTACAAAACCCTCATACCTCCATGGTATGAGAATGCTCAAATGATCTCTACATTCTTCATGAATGTACAATAACTAGACCATAGCATTAGGAGTTTATCCCACACATAGGGGAATCACCCTTCTCCATACTATCCATGAAGACTAGTATATAAGTGAATGCCTTGAATATTAGATATCGCACCTCCACGGTGGATCATCTAATCTTAATTACTTAGTTTCCCTCATCTTCATGATGAGATAACTAAGATAATTATCACACCACATGATAAAATTACATAGGCCTTGGAATAACCATCTTAAGCACAATTATCTTCCCCTCTCATTCATAAGATTTATTGGGTCTTGTTATCTACAAAACACATTCCTAATCCAAGATGTTTCCCTCTATTAGAAACTCTATTTCATAAGTTACATTAACATGAAGTACTTTAAATTAACATGTGGGCCTCTATTCCACATGTACATTCGAGCTACAACTCATAATGTAAGAACTTTGTTTGAGCTCCAACTCAAACATGGATTGCAATCCCTGGGCTTCAACCCCTTCGAGATCCAAATCAGAACATACTAAATTGATTACTATTTTACATTCCATTACTATAGTATTTGTATATTAAAGCATCCACAAGTGTTTGTAAAATAATCACCACAACATATTTCCATTCACATTTCCATATTAATGAAATACCATGCATAATAATTAAAGCAAAGCATATAAACCATTGCATCATAAATATTTGAGAATACATATCCATAATTCATTAAAATAACATCTCATTGGAAAGTAAATAACATATGTATAAAAGATAAATTGCAAACCACAAGGTAAATATACACAACATATATCTTAGGAACCCTCACAAAGAATAAAACCAACCTCCAAAATATATTTCTCCTCTAATTTAATTTTTATCATAATTACAAGTATAGAAAGGCATCCCAAATATCCTTTATTTAAATCAATTATACAATTTAAAGGAATCAAATTGTTCCTTTTTCAAATCATGATGTAAATAAGGAATTCCACATTTCCTTTTTCCAAACCATCAATACAATACATAAGAATCTCACAAATTCTTATATCCACATATTTATGAAATGATCATCGGATTCATATTAAGGATAAATCTCATCAATTATCAAAGAGGAAACCCCATAATTCCCTCGAGAATGAATTCCACATTCATTCTCCAATATTGATACACATTCAATCCTTCATAAGTAGAATTCACTAAGTAACCATACTAAGTGTATGGAGAGGAAATCTTATAATTTCCTCAAGAATGAATCTTTCATCCATTCTTAACACAACCATATTGAGAACCTTAATCCAATTAAGGTGGTAACTATTCCATATATGCTAAACCAAGAATAGAACCCAATATATTCTTTCCTTAACTTTTCATTCTAGATTTCATGTCTTGAGAGGATTCAAACTCCTCTTAAAAATAGATCATCTATTCTATACTTACAACATCATAATCATACCAATTTCACTAGCCCATAAATAGAAAAATGGTTCATATAGGATCATTAATCGTATGATCAAAACACAATGAGGAAACCCCATAATTTCCTCAAAGAATGAGTTCCACACTCATTCTTTCCTACAAAAGTGTATTTCTAATTTTTCCATTATATGTAAATCTAATTTACTCAATCCCTTAACAATATTGATAAAAAGGTTTATAATGAATTTATCTACAACTTTGTACTATTTTGCTACACATTTGTAACTAGGTTTACCATCAATTTTCTACTAACATTGGTCCCATGTTATACTCAATTTATTACTAAAATTGAATCTATAATATTCTTCCTCAAAAGCATAAATATATAGATCTCCTTTACTTTAGGAGATTAATGAAAGGGTTAGGTTTAAATTGTCCTCACGATAGGTTTATGTTTTTTCCTTAGTCAATCAAGGACCAAGCTCATTTAAATATAAATAACCCATTTTATTGATCAATAATTTAGTTTATTTAATAATTAAGTAAGTTATTTAGTAAAAGGATCCTCCTATATATATTCCAACTGGGGCATAATTAATCATTTTTAATTAATTGATGATTACTTTGATTAACCAATGGTCACATCCAATTTAGTCAATGGTCCACAAAATTTTTTACTTTTTACACCATAGAAAACATGCAATTAATCAACAGATATTTTCATTCAGTTACGATTTCAAAACAGTATACTTGAGGTATAACTTTCATCAAACCACTCACAACATAGAAAACAAGGCTTTCATCCAAGCACAATCAACAATAGGGCATCCACAATAGGGAGTTATTATACCTATGGAGCCAAGGCTCTTATAATTTTCCATGCATCCTCAGTGTTTTGCATGTGGGATTAATTCCCAAGAAGGGCCAAAAAGAATTGGTATATTCCTACATGTTAATAGCCTAGTGATCAAACTAGGAGCCCAAACAAACCGTGCAACCAATCACAAGACACCATCTAACAACCAATCAATAGTCAATCAAATAGTCTCAATTGGGTCAAAGGTCAACACTAATTATCACCAAGAACCTCAATGCTTGGCTAAGTTTAATAGTACATGCAAGCCCTTATTATTAGGCTTACATGCCCCCACATAATGCATGTGGGATAAAGCATGTAATCCTTTTGTCTCGCAATGCTTTATCCTATATTCATCATGTGGGACCTTCACAAGCCTTTAAAGGCTTTGAAGCACACAATAATTTTTTACCACCACCCGATGGTCAGGCGGTGGTAAAGCATACTAGGTAGATATGGTTACATTAGAGAGAGGTAAGTTTTTATCAGTAGAATCAATGGTAGTTTAGAGGTTTCTCTGACTAGTGGTGACTCTGCCATCTGTCCAATTATTAGGTTTAAAACTTAAACCATTTTTATTAATTAATATATACACACAATTGAACACATATGGCTTCAAAATCAATGTTCATCTCATAATACCAAACACACAAGATAGACACTTCTACTTCAAAATCAATGTTCACCACATAATACCAAACACGCAAGCACATGCACTTCTACTTCAAAATCAATGTTCACCACATAATACCAATCACGCAAGCATAGGAACTTATATCATAAAGGATGAAGATGAATACTAATATCATAGATCAATTATAACATTTAATTAATAATAAAAAGAGGTTTCACTCTTAGTTCTTACAACTATATAGTCTATAGTCTGATTATAATATTTACATAGAATATTAATTACAGGGTGCTTCAATAAGAATATATCACTAATAAAAAAATATCACTCAAAGCATTGAATTTAGAATGAAACAATTCATAGTCCTAAATAAATTGAGGAAAGCCTCCACCTGGAACTCCAGTAGGGTATTTAATCTTCTTGCTTGTGTATCTTCCTTCCATGCTTGCCTCAGATTCCCTAGTGGCTTCCTTATAGCATATTCCCCCTAATTCCATGTCCCTCTTCTTCCAATTTCAAGCCCCTATTTAATAATATTATCCCCTATCTCCAACCATAAAGGTGACTATTATTTTAATATTAAAATATACCTTTAATCAAATAAGACACTTCAACCCATGTGGAGGGTAATCTAAAAAGTAGAAGAGGGTCCAAATAGAGATAAGGTGGGTGATCTTGTTTGTTTTGTGTCCCCTTTGTCTCAAAACCTTACAAATTCAACACTATTAGGGATTAGAAAGGGAAATCTTCCCTTAATTTCCACCAATAAGAATAGAAACAAGGGTAAGGGATGGATAATCATAAATAATAAAATAATCCCTATATTATTTAATACCACTAGAGTTCTTTTGGTCCAATTAAAATTGGACAACTTTTGTGAAATCCAAATCTCCTAATTGCTTCTACAATTAGACTAATTAAACTAAATTGAATTACCTTCTTCAAAAGATAATTAATCCTTTCACAAAACCTCACAAAATCCCTTAATTGGAATTTTGTAGAAATATTTAGGGCCAACGA
Organism: Wollemia nobilis; assembly: GCA_028583015.1. Classification (NCBI taxonomy): domain Eukaryota; kingdom Viridiplantae; phylum Streptophyta; class Pinopsida; order Araucariales; family Araucariaceae; genus Wollemia; species Wollemia nobilis. Next base: position 15,431,033 of record JAQPPZ010000135.1, read on the forward strand.
CCCTCTAGTCAGGTATTAATTGATCCCTCAAATCAATTAATACCCTTTTGAAAATATCCAATGGGGACGGGTTGTGACATACAACCCCCCTTGGACTAAACACAGTTTGTTGTGTTTCTCACAATTTCTAGTATAGGTAAAGGATAAAAATAACAAAATAAGCATTAAATGTTTACAAAGCAGTTTAAACCATTAATATTTTTCCTCTTTTCAATATCTCATTCTTGATGGTAAGCAACATCTTCCATCTATGAGAGTACCTGGTCTTGAAAATAAAAATATAAAACATTGGCAGTATCATGTCCTCAAAGAAAATAAACATCCATATTGCATAAAAAATAAGTATTGAAACATCATCAATACATAAATCTCATCATAGAATCAAAGTCATTGAAACATCTTTCAATGCATAGCCAACTACAATAGTGTATTGCAGTAATAGAATTACAAATTATTTCCATAAAGATGATATGAAATCATATTTCCATAATAGGTTAGACACAATAAGTCTAATTAGATCCATAAAAACTCTCACAAAGGAGTATCACACTATGACTTGATAGCCCTTATCATGAGTTAACCTGATAGAAATAGGTGTCATCAAAGACAAAAACATAATTTCATAAATCTCACTTTAGGATACTCATATATCCTAAAATTCTCTTTGGCAAACCTATTTGCCACTACCAGTGCATCATCCTTGATGTCCCTTGGTTTACATATTTAGTCAACATAAAACCATGGAGGAGTCCCATACCTCCTCCAAGAATGGACTCCATGCCCATTATTCTAGATTTATAATATTTACATTCATTTTCTCTAATTAATTAAGTTCATTTATCAGTTTCATCATATGCATAAAATAATTCATTACTTATTTCTACTCATTGATCATAAAGACATACAAACAAAAGTTTATAATCCAAATGTTTATTGGTTATATTTTTCCAAATTCCTTGGCATACATACTATACATCCTTATAGCCTACAAAGTGGTGGTTTTATGCCCAATGAAAGGATCTCAAGGTTGTTGCCTCTCGGTCCTTTCACCACTTTGCACTGGGTCCACTCCTATTTGAGAAAATACTAGGGAAACTACTCGAGAAGTTGCTCGAGCTCTACCCTGTGTTGTAACTCAAATTGCTTGAGTTTTTCTTCTATGCTTGCATCGTGCACTAACATTTGGCTAATATGGTATGAGCAAACCATGGCTCACCAATGCATCAAAATAGGAAGCCAAAAATGCAGTCCTATAATATTCCCTTGCTTGGCGTTGTTGTTCATTCTCTACATGTAGGGCCACTACTACTAGTTACCTTCAATTATTTATTTGTGCTACCTCTAGTCAAAATATATCTTGCTTTCCTATGGAAACATCTCTCTCGACCTTCAACCTCAACTTTTCTTGTGCCCATTTACCTTATTGATCCAATTTTTGGGTCTCTAATAGTTGGATTTGTTACCTAAAGCCTCTACCTCATGTTTTACCTCCTTCATTGGATCATATTCTCTAATATTTTATGGTCCTACTTTTGTTTCTACCTAAAGATGTACATACCTTTTAAGAGGTTCTTCCTCTACTACCTTCTTAGGTTAGGGCTTCTCTTCTACATCAATAGCCTCTATTGCTTCTCTACTATCTTTCGCATCCTCTTCCATATCTTCCTCTTGTTGTCATCGTTGTGTGTCCCACCAACTATCATAATCTAGTGTTGTGCCAACATCATCCTCATCTAGTGTCCTAATCACCTCATCTGACTCTAAGGTTAAAGGTTCCATTTGTAGGGGTATTACCCCTTTTCAACCCTTTATTCTATAGATCATGGGTGGGTCTAGTATTATTTTTGTAATACTAAACTATTGCAATACTCAAGTATATTGAAAATACTTGTATTGCATGCTCACATGTCTAATCATCCACCTTGCTCACCACACATGAGTGATTTGTTTTCCATTCTCTACCCATACTGGGCCCTCTCTCCATGGTCTCCAGATCACATCTTGGGATTGCAAATCTTCCCAAATAGAGTGAAACCACTCTCTATTTGCTTCATATGGCCTATTACTACTCCACTCTTTCCCCCTCTATTACCTTAATGCATAAGGCACTTCTAGCTCCAAAACTTTATGTGTATCATAGGGTAACCCTTGGGGTCTCGCTACAGCCACATGTTCCTAGGCCCATACCTATAGTAAGATACTATAGGTCATTCTTGCTCACTTCATTATTCTTATCTCGAGCAACTCTCTATAGGTCTAAGACAACAAGGGTGGCACCCATGCAAATACTACCGACCTCTCCATTAGGTCATGTACTATCCCTAGCATATTCCAAGAAAACCCTACATCGATTCAGATAAAATGATACTTGATATGAGTGCCATCATTATGGCCTATCTATGTGTCAGTCTACCCAACACATAGTGTAACTCAAATATTATGCTACCCTTATTAGTATTCACACTTCTCCACTTAGATTCAAACACTCTTTTCAAAATATGCCCCCTTTATGCTTCATTGGTAGTGATCACTATATATCCCTCTACTGGTACTTGATATATTCGATAAACATCTTATAGGGTGATGGTCATCTCTCCAATGGGTAACTAGAATGTCCCTCTATTGGGATCCCATATTTCAATTAGGGCTAATGGATAACATATATCTACATGTATTGGATCCAGATGAGTCACTCCTAAGCCAATATTTCTTAACCATCACCAGTCATCAGCATCCAATTTATCCCTGACACTAAAATATTTCTCTCAATGTGTACCATATTTTGATGATTTTTAATGGCTTTATTTATTCTGGCATCACATCACTACCCCAACTAGATTCATCATTGTCAAAAGCCATTTCCTTAGATTGTATGCACCAGTAGATCAGCCACCAGAAACAAAAGGATCAAGAATCATACTATGGAATTTACTCTAAATATTATCAATATCAATAGGGTAAACCCTAATACAAGTAAAATTGTGTTCACTACCATAATTAATTAATATATTAAATCTTTCTTTGAGATTGAAATAAAATTTTCCAAGATACAACTGTGCAGCATCGTTTTCTCACTACTATGGAATTTGAGTTATTCCATCAATGTTGTTCAATCAATCACATTACAATTATCTCAAGGTTATTCATTTTCCCTATGGATCATATCTTAGTCATTGTGGGTTGTTGCATTCCTCTTGTGTTGCCCATCAATGCTTTTATATTGATTGATTAGGGGCTCATTATTCCTCTTTCGTTCTTGAGGTAATGTCTTTCAATGCACCTAAAAATCTATTATTGTGACATGCATGTCTCTTCATTATGACCTTTAAATTTACATAAAGTCCCATCATCGCCCCTTCAATGACTCCATCAGTCAGTTTTGTACCCACTTATTTAAATATATTATCCTTGGGTATTGTAGGCCCAAAATGGCCACATCCTTAGAAAAATTTGAAAATTTATTCTAAGGCATGGAAAATCTCCAATCCATTGAGGATATAGAGTATTTTGGAGCGGATCCACGCAAGAGTGCTCCAATCCACTCAACACTTAGTTTTTTTTGCAAACATAAGCTAAGTGCTTCATTCCACTCGATGCCTAGTGTATTTTGTAGTGGTATCTCATGAAGGTTCCCAATCCATAATTCTTTTGAGTCTTGATGATGTCAGCACATTTTAAAGTGTGGATTGGTGATATTTCTTTATTTTGCATGCTCCAGTGACTAAGTGTTGAGAATCTACATTCCACTGAGTTCCAAGACTAATTTTGAGTGGAATGGCGACAAGTTCCGCGTCATTTGGTAAGAAGGTCGAAAGCACTTGAAAAGAAGTAAAAGTAGTGGAATAGCACAAAGATCATTTTGCATTGCTTTTGGAGCGGATTGGCATTTCCGTAGTCAAACCAAGTCAGAGTTGATGGAGCAAAAATTAAGGAGTGCAAATTGCAACTTATCTTCGAAGCCACAAATGTGAGGAAGGAATTAAATGTTTTAAAAGGCTAAGTGAATGGATTGATGACAAGCTAGATTCCGCTCAACACTCAGTGTATTTCTCACCAAGTCTTGAATCCACTAGCCGAAGCTATCCAAGCTGACGTCAACATTATTTTTGAGTAGATTGGTGATTTTTTTCTCCTCACTGGTTTGCAAAGCATTACTGAGATTTAATCGTAGTCATTCATTGAGAGCATCAATGATAGATATTTTGCTGATATTTTTATGAAGCATACAAAGGTGGATTCTTGGTGGATTGAAGAATAATCAGTTTGAGGTGGGAAGGTGAAGCGTCCAAGGGTTTTCAAGAACCAAGAACTAGAGCGGTTGTAGATCTACGATAGAATGGAGTTCTAAAGAATAATGAATGGTCCAGATCTAGTTTATAATGGCTTGAAGCTCAACTACCATCATCGAACCAACAAGTTGTAGAGCTAAGCTACCATGGTGGATGACTTCCAATAGATTTCTTAGACTCAATGAGTGAATGAGATAATTCTAGCATAGCTCTCTACTGATCTGTCAAATTCTAAATTCTTGTAATGTCTCCTTAAATTCTTTTCATTGTAAACTATAAATAGAGGTTGAACCCTCAATTTTTAGGGTTAGCTCTAGTGCATTTGCTTGCCCTACTATGTAAATATTCTCTACAAACTAATGGAAGGAGCATTACTCAGATTTTTGACTTGAGACTTGTTATCTTTGATATCTTTCATTTAAGAGGTTTGAAGCTATGAATTGCATTTCTATCAATGTTGTAATGGTTAGTTCATTCCATTTGCATTGGATTACTAGTTGTTAAGGTAGTTGAAATCTGTTCATAGTTAGATCTGTGTTGGTAGGAAGTTTATTTCTACAAAGTTTGATTATTGATCTATTCTACTAAATTGGATTGTTAATATATTGGATATTGGAATTGCTTCTTGGAACATATCTCTATTTTTACTTTATTATATGAATATTTCATGGTTTTGGGTGTTGCTAATCCTGAGTGTGGGACACTAGAAGTAGTTTTTTAGAGGTTTTTCCTATGGATGCCTATGTTGTTAGCCCTATCTGACCATTATTAATGCATAATTTCTTAACCCTAAACCTTTTTCTAACCCTATTCCTCAAACCCTTATTGAGCTTAATTGAGTCAACATCTTACTAAGTTGACAAGGAACCAACCTACTCTAGAGGTTGGATTGAAGTAATCTTTGGTCCATCCAATGTTGAGTGTTGAGTTATGACTATCGAGTGCAAGCTTAGCTAGAAAATTGGAAGATAGACAGTTGTAGTATCAAGTAAAACTTGATGACAATTTAGTGCCCAATAGTTTTTGGCATGCTTGGTGGGACCTGTTTGCAAGAAACACTAAAACCCATCATATGCTTTATTGTTTTATCTTTACCTGAAGGAATCAAGATTTGGTGAATTGTCTTGACCTTGCTAAGTGGAGATCAACAAATTCACCTAGTGACTCCCTGGTCTATAAACCCAGAAAAGTTATCCCTGTAGATCATAGTTTTTCATGTATACCAGGTCATTCAAGAGGAATAACCCAGACTCCTTTTTCTACTATGAGCTACCTTATAGAGGGTCTACTATTATAAGGAATTTGAATCAAGATTTTCATTCAGAAGAAAATCCTCCTGAGGAGAATCCTATAGTTAATCCAACACCACCTCCAATAGGAGCTACACCTGGAAACATGGCACAAAATGCAGTTCCAAATCAGCCCTTGCAGAAGTACCCCAGCTGGAACACAGCTGGCCCCCTTAGACTAGCCCAAATGCATGACATTCCTCAAGCTATGTCTAAGGCCATTCCCACCTATGATGGATCTAGTAAAACTGCATATGAGCACTACCAAGATATTCTGAATCTGGCAGCAATACACAATATAAAAAATGAAGATGTTATTGTCAGGATCCTAGCCCTATATTTTAGAGGAAATATTTTGCATTGGTTTAGGACCCTTGAAGACAATACCATTACCTCATGGGTAGCATTGGCTGAGCCCTTTGTGGAGGAATTTAATGAGTCTATTGATCCTTTTTCCCTCCTTAATCAGTTCACATCTATGCAAAAACCCCAATCAAGAAACTATTTCAGATTTCAACTTGAGGTTCAGTAGGACCTGGAAGAGAATTCCCCTATAGCTAGACCAGCTACAAGCCTTGCTTACATGTATTATATTAGAGCCCTTGGATCAGAGTTAGGCCTACAAACCCAACAATCTAGGGTGGAGACCTTTCCATAGGTTTATAATGCAGTTGTTCATGCAGAGAATATCCTTATTAATGTGGGAAGATTACCCCCAAAAGTTGTGTTGCCCTACAATTTGGAAACCACTAATATCCAAAGTCAAACAACTACTTCATATTATATGGACCCTCCTCCTTTGTCATCTCCATTTCCATAGATGACTCCCATTCCTCAGTCAAAAGCACCATCTGCTGTAGTTCCTTTCCCTCCACTTCCTTCTCAGATTCCTCAAGAGTCCTTTGTCCTCCTTGATATCTAGAATACCTTGAAAACTCTTAGCAACAAGATGAATTCAATGGAGAAGAGAGATATGGAGAGGTCTCAACAAAGGAGATTTCCTTATGTGAATAAATATCAAAGACCTGGTCCTAGCAATAGTACTAGGGTTAGAGTAAATGTAGTATATGAAGAGCCTGAGTGTTCTTCAAAAATAAGTCTGGTGAATGTATGGTGTTTAGTGTGCAATGATCCTCATGATTCACAATCTTGTGTTATGTACCAACACCATGTACAGTAGGCTATGGAGAAAGCAGAAAGAAATCAGAAAGGAAGAGTGAATATGCTCTAGAAACCAGAGCAGATCATGGTTGGAAAAGATCTTGATGAGGATGGACCCATTGCTATCATGACAAGGTTAGGAAAGAAAACACTACAAGTTGATCCATAGAATATGGGTCAATTTTAGGTCCCCTCTCAAAAGAAGAAGGATCCACCTTCCCAAAGCAGTGATACTTTCCCTATTCCCCAGGCCAAAGAAAAGGAGGTCAATCTTCCCAAGATATTTGAGAAAGAAACTGAAGGAGATAGAATGAGGTCCAAGAATGAAGCCCAAGAGAGGCTTAGGTTCCCTTCCATTACCAAAAGGTAGAGAATTGAGGCCACTCAATAGTATAAGAGAAAATATGGTGAGCTAGAGAGAAGGCCTGAGAGACCTACCTCTGCCAAATCTGAATATAATATTGTGGAGGAAATGAAGAAGATACCATCCAAAGCTAGTCTATATGATACTCTCTTCATTCCTAGCCAAATAGACCTGCTAAAAGCTTCTTTGAACAAATATCCATAGGAAAAGTAGGCCACCACAATCCTCAACATACCCTCTGAAAAGAAAGAAATATCCCCTACCATTTTAAAGAATAAACCCCCTCATTTTTATATCTCTCTAAGGATGGAAGGTTGGGTTGTCCGCAATTGTATGATTGACTCAGGGGCATCTACTACAGTCATGCCTAAAGTAGTTTGTGAGGAGATGGGTATGGAATATACCAGATCCTACCCTAGAGTTCTACAATTAGATGGGACACCTATGAAGATAGTGGGAGTGATAAAAGATGTCTTGATGAGGCTACATAGAGCACCTGAGGTAACTATAGTGCAAGAAATAGTGGTGGTGGATCTAGAGCCTTATTTTAGCTTATGCCTTTCAAGAGAATTCACTACAAAGTTGGGTGGATGCATGTATATGGACTATTCCAGCATGGTGATTCCTTTCAAAGGAAAGAGGATAAGAATAACACCTGAGAAGCCTGTGTCTTACCACATTGAAAAAATTGAAGAGGACATGTGCAATCTCACTCCTCTAGAGGAATTTGAATTTGTGGATAACTTTGAAGAGTTGGAAATTGAATATGAACTACCTTTCAGAGAGGATTATAGTCAATTTGGGATAGGTATGGGCACATACAATATTTTTGTAGAGACAGAGAAAAGAGTTCCTACTATATCTAACCAGTCCTTGAGAGAAATAGAAGTATGGACCATGCACTTTGATGGTGCCAGATGCAGAAATGGTGTTGGTGCTGGTGTAGTATTACAGTCCCAATCAGAAGGGACAAAGAGTTTCACCTATAGGCTAACATGGTCATGCACTAATAATGCTGCAGAATATGAGGCTCTATGCCTTGGACTGATGCAAGCTAAAAGCATGGGCATCAAGATCTTAAACATATATGGTGACTCTAAATTGATTGTAAATCAGGTAAGAGAAAGGTGCAATAGTAAGCACCATTACCTGAAAGCATATAGAAATAGGGTATGGGATTTGATGGAATCCTTTGATGCCCTAAACATAAATTTTATTCCTAGAGGAAAGAATACCTTGGAATATTCCTTAGTAGTAAGGGGAGCTAATTTCAACCCTTCTACAGACATAGGAGTTAAGAAGGACAAAGGGATCAAAATTATTTTCAAGCCTATAGTGCTAGATAAGCAGATTTTTTAGTAGGTCTTTGAAAGTGATGAATAAATCATTGATTTTTTGGTGAGAGAAGCCTATTTATCCATTATTCAAGAGGAAAATCCTAAAGATATTGATCAACAAGATGTCATTCAACTCAAGAACAATCATATACCTAGAGGGTTGGTTACTCTAGAGAGCCTATTTGACAATGAAGATAGGAAAAATATCAGATCCATGGAAATCAATGAGAAAATCTATAAAGAAATTGAAATTGAAAAAGAAAAGAAGCTCAAGGTTGGAGTTCGATGTTCTCTAGAAGAAGAGGAGGATATCAAAGCTTTATGCCTAAAGTACCAAGACATTGTAGCTTGGTCATATGAAGACCTCAAAGTATATGACAAGAAGGTCATCCAACACACAATTGAGCTAGAGCCTAATGCAAAACCATTCAGGTAGAAACAGAGGCCTATGAATCCTAGGATCGAAGCCATAATGAGAGAAGAACTATTGAAGTTGCTAAAGGCTAAGATCATTTATCCAATCAAACATTCAACCTGGGTAGCCAACTTGGTACCTGTGAGGAAGAAGAATGGTGACATCCGCCTGTGTGTAGATTTTAGAAACCTCAATCAAGCATCACTAAAGGACCACTACCCCCTCCCATAGATTGATCAAATCTTGTAGATTGTGGTAGGAGTAGAAAGGTTCTCACTACTAGATGGTTTCTCTGGATATAACCAAATTTGGGTGAAGAATGAAGATCAATTTAAGATAACATTCACCACAAAATGGGGAACCTTTGCATATCAAAGAATACCTTTTGGGCTATCTAATGTAGGAGCCACATTCCAGAGAGAAATGGACTATGCTTTTGGGGAGCTGATTAACAAGGTCATTCTAATCTATTTAGATGACATGACTATGTTTTCCCACAACAAGCAAGACCACTTGGCACACCTAGAACAAGTCTTCCAAAAGTGCAGAGAATTTGGCATCTCCCTCAATCCTAAGAAGTCATTTTTTGTAGTTCATGAGGGAAATTTTCTAGGCCATGTGGTCTCCAAAGAAGGTATGGCCATTGATCCAGATAGAATCAAATCCATTCTTGCTCTTCCACTACCTGTGAACAAGAAAGCCTTGCAGTCTTTCTTTGGCCAGATAAACTTTATCAAGAAATTCATCTCTAACTTTGCTCAGAAGGTGAAGCCTATATCTGAACTACTGAAGAAGAATGCAGATTTCAAATGGACTGAGGTAAGAAAGCAAGCCTTTGAAATCATCAAGCAATCCATTGCTATAGCTCCAGTGCTAGTCAATCCAGACTTCAGCAAAGACTTCATTCTTTATGCTTATGGAGCTGAGGAAAGCTATGCATCAGTGCTCACCCAGAAGAATGATGAAGGAGAGGAGCACCCCATATTATTTTGGAGCTAGAATCTTCATGAATATTAGGTTAAGTATAATTTCATTGAGAAACAAGTATTTTCTAGTAATGAAATCATTGAAAAAATTTAGGTAATACTTGGTTCAAAGCAAGACCCTGAGTTTATGTGGTTCATCCGGATGTAAGAAGCTTTATTTTACAAGGAGAACTGGGAGATAAGAGAGTTGGTTGGATTACTAAGATCCAAGAATATGATGTGGAAATCCATCCTACCAAGCTGGTAAGAGGTAGAGCCCTATGCCAAGGCTTGACAGAAGTAGTAGTTTCAGTAGAAGTGATAGCTTGTCAGTCAACAACAGATGATCAGACTGAAGAATTACAGTTAGGTGAATTAGACTGGGTAGATCAGATGACTAAGTACTTTCAGACTAGGGTATGCCCTCCTAATATTAATCCATCATAGAGGAGGAGATATAGACTTCAAGATTTGAAGTATATCTTATTGCCAGAAGGTCTATACAAAAGAAACCTTGATGGAGTTCTCCTTAGATGCTTAAAATATGATCAACAACAAAATGTCATAGAGGAGTTCCATGGAGGACTATCCGGAGGACACTTCTCAAGAAGGGTAACAACTTTGAAGATTATCAAGGCAGGCTATTACTGGCCTACCATATTTGTTGACACCTTCAAAGTCACTAGAGCCTATGATAAATGCCAATGGTATGTGGGAAGAACAAGGAATGCATCATTTCCCCTTAAGCCAATTCAAGTGGAAGAACCCTTTCAGCAATGGGGTTTGGACTTCATAGGAGTTATCAATCCAAATTCCTTAATTGACCACAAGTACATTCTGACTGCTACAGACTACCTCACCAGATGGGTAGAAGCTATTCCTACAAAGAAATCAGACCAAGAAGTGGTGATAAATTTCATGGAAAGCTTGATTACAAGGTTTGGTGTTCCAGAGGCTTTGGTGAGCGATAATGGACCAGCATTCATAGGAGCCAAATATATTGAGTTTACCAGCAAGTATGGCATTACCATAAAGAATACTTCAAACTACTACCCCCAAGGAAATGGACTTGCAGAATCAACTAACAAGAATCTATTGAGAATTTTGAGAAGATCATTAGAGGGTAATAAGAGAAGTTGGCACCTATTGCTGGAGCAAGCTCTATGGGTAGACAGAATCACTATTAAAAATTCCATCAAGACCTCCCCTTATGCCTTAGTATATGGCAAAGAGGTAGTGTTACCTATTCATTTGGAGATTCCAGCACTCAAGATGATAAACACAGAAGAGGAATCTAAGCAAAATCCAGTGGAAACAAGGTTGACACACTTGCTATAGTTAGAAGAGAAAAGAACTCAGGCATATGAGGATTTTCAAAAGCATTCAGTTGATATCAAGGCATGGTTTGACAAGAAGGTAAGGTTCAGGAAATTCCAAGTTGGAGATTTTGTACTCAGGTGGAATGTTGAAAGAGCTAAACCAGGACATCATCAAAAGTTTGACTCCTTCTAGGATGGCCCTTTCAAGATAGTAGAAGTTAAGGAGACCAATGTTTTCCAGCTTGAAGATCTTGAGGGAAACATACAACTGATTCTGGTCAATGGTTTTCACCTTAAACTCTATTTTGATTGAAATGTAGCTCATTGTAACATATGTACATACTTTGTATCATATTATTTTTTCATTTTATGTCAAGTTTTCATTTTTGATAAAATGTTATAAAAAAAAAGAGAAAAGTTTTTCTTCAAAAAAAAATCAAAGTGATGAGTTGCAAAATAAGCTAAGTGTCAACAAAAAACAATAGGTTTTCAATCCACCCTCAAATGAACTAAGAAAGAAGCGGAATGACGCATGAGTTCCAATCCACTCTTAAAAGAGACTAAGTGATAGTGGATCATGATGAGAGTTCCAATCCACCAAAGTTCATGACTATTTTTGAGCAAAAATCGAATCTCATACCACATCACTTCCAAAAAGGGAAATATTCACAAATTAATATGCAAGCTTCCCACACCGCTCCAAAGGAAAAAAATATGAGTGACGTCACGAGTGAAAGGAGTTTTATATTTTAGCCAATCAAAAAGTAACATAACATATCCAAGCCATCGAGATGCATAATTTCAATTTGAAAAGTGTGCAAATAGATAGTTCTCATAATGGCCACATTAATGGTGGAGGGTGTGCATGCATGGGCAATTAAAAGTGCTCAAAAGCATAGAATGCATTCATTCAATGAAAGCAACGCCTACCAAGCAGGAAGAGTAGGAGAATAGCTAAGCATTATCTACAAATGCTAGAGAAAGAACATTCTAAATATTGCTTATAAAAATGGCTTCTAAGGAAGCACTAACAGAAATGTAGAAAAGAGAAGCAGAGCTAGATGACTATGTGAATCAGATGAGGTGGTTGGTAGATACGATAATGACCCAAGTAAGTAGGACCTTCTTGAGGAGCAATTTTGAATTTAGATACTTTGAAGGGAGACCAATTCGACCTCAAGGTATCATTGCTATAAAATCCTTATTTTCTTACATCTATGATTATGTTCACCATTGCCCTTAGTTAAAGTTTGCAATTATTAAATTTTATGACACTGAGAAGAGGGCAGTAAAAAATCCTGATGGCATAACACTATTCACCATTACCAAAGAACTTTGTCATTATTTTTTTATTGCAGGGGTAAGCCCACCCTTAGAATCTAAAAAATTTTATATAGTAGAACAACCTAGGATTTATTCTTTATTAATGGCTTTATAAGAAAAGTAATTCATGGAAATATAGCTTTGCTTCCAATTTAGAAGGATAAATGAGGAAGATGAGATGCCTAAAACCCTAATTCCCATTGACCAATTTGCTAACCCAGAGCTCTATTCCATGCTAGCTTGTTTGGAGGGTTTGGATTCAGACCAACTCATGATCGATTGGAAAATAGCTACTACATACTATATTTCCAATGAGAGAATGTATGAGCTAGATGCAGAAAAGAAGGGTGTTAAGGTCATTTACTTTGATTGGCTAGCTTTCCTAGCTAAAATAATACATGAGCAATTAGTGAGAATGAAAAGGGATTCTGATACACCCTCTTTTCGACATTGCTCAAGTATGGTTTGGATGTTCTTTGCTACTATAAGGAATATGATGCCCTAGATTCTGATAAAAGAAAAGAATGACCAGGGAGACCCTATTCCCGTATACTATTGGACTGCTCATTTGAGGAGCATTGAGTCTATTTATAGATTTAACTTAGAATTTCTAGGGCCAGCACTGAAGATAATGTATGGGAAATACCCTAGGTTACCATCATTGGCTAGAAAATTGTTAAGAATAGAGGGTGCCGAAGAAGGATATTGGTACATCCTTACAGAAGGCACAATCATTAGACTATATGGCTTCACTGGTAAGCCTTTTCTGCTTCCTCATTTTGTTATAGATAGATTATTAGCCCTAGAATATTTGAGGCAAGTAGATTTTATTAATATGAACTATGGCTCTGGAAGGAAGAGAAAATATTTGTTGACCTACCATAGTGTTGATGATATAACCATCACCAAAAAGGGCCAAGGTGAACAAATCACCCAATATCTGGATAGGTTGGGCCTGTTCTACATCCCTCAAAGGTGGAGATATGACCCGGATGATAAATTCCACAAGAGGAACATCACCCTGAATGGAGAGAAGGCCTACAAATTTGAGAAAACCTCAAGGCCTCATTTTGAACAAGGCAGGAATAATAAGGAAAATGCTCCTTTAGATTGGAATGTTGCCAAGATGGAACAACTTCCTCCATGGTTATATTTCTATGAGCAGGTTGTTGATTTTGATTCAGATAAGAATGAAAACCATCAATTGTAGGAGTCTACCATTAGAGAAGTCAAGAGTAAAAATAAATGGAATGAAGCCAAGATAGTAGACTGGTGGAGGATGAGAGTGGAAATTGGTAAAGAGAAATCCAAGTTTGGACTAGTAATCGACAATGATTTTTCTGATAGATATGATAAGAATATCACAACTTGGAAAGCGAAGGACCCAAAGAATATAGTGCTAATCTATAAGAAGTCACAACCAGGGTCAGATTCTCCATCCCCACATTCATAAGAAGAAGCTCAAGAAGGAGTTGGTACTCCATTAACTATTGACTGAAGTTCTGAAAATATTTCAGCCCTCAACAGAACAACTTGAGAATTTTCCAAAAGGGGCACAGTTAATGAGTAGAATGCACTATTCTGATGAGAGGGCCATTAGCACATGTTGTGGCTGATCCACAACACACCCCAAAATTGGGGGCCCACCTTTTTTGCAGGATTGCAGAGAAAATCTTAGTGACCCAGATACTAAAAATGAAGAAAAGAGGCAAAAAAATGCACAAGTGTTGAAAGTGTCGTGAAATCGCGACATGTCGCGAAATCGTGACCTGTCGCGCCATCGCTGTCGAAAACAGAAAAACGTCGCGATATCGCGACATGTCGCTCCGTCACTGCCAGAATGAAAAAGTGTCATGAAATCATGACATGTTGCTCCGTCGCGGCCCGAAAGAGGAGAGAGAAAGGCAAATGGAAAGGCATAGCGATATCGCGACGCGTCGCAAAATCGTGGGTCAAACTGGTCAAACGGCACAAATCGGAAAAACGTCGCGATATCGCGACAGATTGAAGCCAAAGAGGTGCCGAGTGAAAAATGTCACGAAATCACGACAGATTGCAGGGGGAAGGCATGAAACGAGAAATCATCACGATATCGCGACATGTCGCATTTTCGCGACTCCAAACAGCCAAAGGCGTACGGAACAAAAGTGGTAGCGATTTCGTGACAGAAAGCGGCAAAGAGGTCCAAGGTAAAAAAATGTCGCGATATCGCGACAGAAACGAGCCCAGTTGTACGAAATAGAAAGGCATAGCGAAATCGCGACAGAAATCAGCAAAAGGCATGATGAAGAGAAAATGGTCGCGAAATCGTGACAGGTTGCGGCGAGAAGGCCCGAAATAGAAAATGGTCACGAAATCGCGACAACATGCAGCGAAGGAGCAAGAAGCGAGAAGCGTAGCGATTTCGCTACAGGTTGCGGCCGAGAATGTACGGAAGCGAAAATGGTCACGAAATCACGACAGAAATGAGTGAAAGGGTCCGAAAGTGGAAGGCAGTTGCGAAAGTGAAAATTGTCACGATTTCATGATGAAAAGCAGCCAAAGGGTACGAAACAGGAAAGCGTCGCGATTTCGTGACATGTCACGATTTTGTGACATGTCACGTTTTCATTGGGCAAGAAGGCAAGGAGGCTGCTGATAGAAAAGCATCACGATTTCGTGACATGTCGCATTTTCGCGGTCGGGAAGGTGAACAGGCTGCATGCTATTTTTGTCATGATTTTCACAGGAAGACGTTACAGAAGGCATAGAAGGCATGAGACACGTGGTGTACAGGTGTCGGAGCTACAGAGGCGTTACATGCAGCGGCAGATTTTGAACGTTTCAGAATCGAACATGGAACAAAAGCATCAAAAAGGCAAGAATTTGAAAGGTCACATGCTGGAAGGTGAAACGAAGCGACACAGGGAGAACCGAAGAGACGTTTCAGTTAGTATAAAATCTGAAGCACGGATTGATACGAGGGTTGGAAATTGTTGCTTGCAGAGTTGCAGAGACAAGGGCTTCATGCCATTCTGGGCCTGCACTTGGGCAATTTCCTTCATTTGTTCTGGATTTGTAAAACCTGGAACATTCTGTAATTGTAATTGATACATCATTTTAATGCAGAAATACAGAGAGTTGGCATTTCATTGATGAGAAAGAAGGAGTCATTTTTGCATGCATGATTCAATGTGTTATCTTTCCCTTTCAGATTTCTAGGCTTATAGGTGAAGTTGAATGCAAGTGTTCTTGGTTGCTTCATGCGAATGCCTAAATCTGAAACTACAGTAGAAACCCTAGAAACCCGCACCTGGCTTATCTGAATTGTGCGAATTTGTAGGTTCAGTAGGTTGGGTTGCATGCAGAAACCTCATTGTCTTCGGTTTTATCAATCAAGATGGTAGTACTCTGGACGTAGCTTAGTTGCATATTCATTTGCATTTATTTTTATTTTTAAACCCGTATTTATTTTCTGTATTTTAATTAGTCATTTAAATAAATAATTGAAAACCCATCAAAGCTCAAAGTCCATTGCAAATCCAAATTAAAGTGAACTACAATGCCCCTTGTTAACATCCACTTGCAACCCTAAGGTATTCCCTGCATTTACAATGAGCAGCATCATTGGTGTTTTAGAATCAACATAAGAGGAACCTTGGAGAAATTACTTTCTTTGCAAGCAGAGGATTTTGGGACTCAGATCCTACCGGAGAGTGTGCTTTCACAATTGGGTGAAAACACCACTCAACAGATTGGCGCTAGAAGGAGGGCCCGAATCGGTTTACTTTATTTTGGTTTTCATACATGAATAATATCGTTTAATTTAATTTTGAAATATTTTCTTAAAGCTCACAAACGGCTAAACTGCAGCTTTTGCTTTCTTTTGTTGCAGGTTTTCGCTGAAATAATTGGGGGTTTCATCAAGCAGGCTGGACCCACCGCGTCGTATTGCAACCAGGTCCCAAACAACCGGGGAAACCATTTTTCATGACCTTACTGGTACTCCCAAGAGTAAAGCCAAGCAAGTCGTAAGTTCACCAGTCACGAAAGACCTATTTTCTCCAGGAACATCGAGTGGATTTATGCCAGTAATATCAGTTGCCCCTAGTGTGCCTATAGTCAGTAATATCTCTACTGCTATTGTAGGTTTGTCTTCATCGATTTTGAGTCAAATGGCTCAAGCTCCAGTAGCTCCTTGGTATGGAGCTAATAATACTCCTTTGAACATTGCTGGGGATATCCATGAAATCCCCAAGAACATTGAAATATTTTTGCCTAAATACAAACCAGATGGCCTAAGAATAGCAGAAGAACATATCCAAGCCTATAGGGATGTTTTAATTAGGCTACAAGTTCAATATGAAGATGTGGCCTACAGACTTTTCCCCATGAGCTTAGATCCAATAGCATATGAATGGTATATATGCTTGCCTACTGGTTCAATTACTTCTTGGACACAAATGGAAAATGCCTTTGTTAATCAATTTAGGTCACCCTTGGATCCCGCAACTATTTACAATCAGTTTATTACATGCAAAAGGGGCCAAGGGGAACCGATCAGAATGTTTAATCAGAGATTCCAAAAGTGCTATAACAGAGCAGTTCGGCATTTTGCCATCGATCCCGTAGTGGCTTTACAGATATATTTTGGGGCATTGGACCCCATGACAGCCATGTTTGCAAGACGCAATCCTCAGGTCACCACGCTGGCTTTAGCCTATAACGAAGCCATGACTATCGAGCAACAAATGACACCACAAGGCTACGGGTTTACCCAGATGCCTATGATGGGACAATATGCTCCATATGGTCAAGCTCCCTTGGCAAATCAGCTCATGGCACCACAAATGCCAAGCATGAATGCCTTCCCATATTAGCATCCGTATCCACCAACACCGGCATATGCACCCATTCCAATCCAACCAATCACATCCATTCCACCTGTCCCTGCATTTTTGCAGAATAGTCAATCAACTATGCAAGGAACTAGCCAAGTCAATCCTCAAGCCATAGTTCCTTTTCCAAATCCAACCCCGATTCAAAGTGTCAATCCATACGGGAATCAAATTCCTCAGCACCCGACCCAAGTTTTGAATCAAGACCCCATCAATTATGCGAATCCAACGGGGGTTAACAACAATATGATTCCACCGAAGGAGATTTATTCAGAAGTCGAAGAGCTCAAGAAATTAGTTCATAAACTGAGCAATGACAGGGGTTCAACAGTAGAAGTATGAGTCCCATGCCCCTCACCCAAATCAAAATTTTAACAATAGAGGGAGGCATTGGAACACCAAGCCAAACAATGGGGGAGTTCCCGCTCCCATTGCTAATCAACTAGATACTTCTACAAGACCTAGTCAATCCAATTCCCTTTTGAATATTTCAGATTTGGCGTGGGAAAGGGGGTGCAGGTTGCACAACACAAAAGAACACAATGAGAGAAATTGTCCTGAGATCGCTAGATACACTCATTGTCTTCAGGCACAAGTTGATGATTTGGAACTGGTATCAAATGAGGGTCCATCACAACATCAAGATGATAATATTATGGTGATGGAAACTATATATCATCAAGAAGGTGAGAGTGAGGAAGAAGAAGACGAAATTCTGGAACAGGAGGTGCAAGATTTTCGAGATTTTAGGAAGGGAAATCATGGATACCATTTGAGAAGTAAATCTAAAACCCCTAAAACCTCATCAACACCTCCAAACAACTCTATTCTTCCTCCCGATACTAAGGAAAATAATAATCCTCCCCCTCCACTCAGAAGAGAAATGTCTAATGATGTGCAGAAGACAGTCAAATTCGAAAAGCCAAACTATGACATAGTGGAGGATCTAAAGAAGTCCAAATCTAGCCTTTCGTTCTTGGACGCAGCTAGATTGTCGGGCCAAAAGGAGGCATTGATAAAAGCTTTGAACTCACCTGATCAAACGTGGAAAGGAAAAGGAGTTGAATCCCATCTCATTTTGCGAAAGGAGAGAAGGGATGTCCCGCCATTCTTGCTGACTCTGAGAATTGCGGGT
Source organism: Wollemia nobilis (assembly GCA_028583015.1). Lineage (NCBI taxonomy): Eukaryota > Viridiplantae > Streptophyta > Pinopsida > Araucariales > Araucariaceae > Wollemia > Wollemia nobilis. The sequence goes on from JAQPPZ010000135.1 coordinate 15,449,507, forward strand.
AAGAATTTGCATAATTGTTTGGTGGACACAGGTGCCACGAGCAACCTCATGCCTCGTAGAAATATGTAAAATGCTAGGTCTCAGCACTGTTTCATCCAAATGTACCAGTCCCGCAACTCGGACAGATCAGAGGTAAATGTAGTGGGGACTCTATATGATGTCAAGATTCAATTGAATTCTGAACCCAGGGTTCAGCAGGTTGTGGACATTCTGGTGGTTAATATCCCAAGTAGGTATGGAATGTTGCTTGCGAGGGATTGGATGAAAACTCTAAATGGCTATTTTTCAACAGACTGCTCACATATGTGGCTACCATGGAAGGGAATTGCAAACCAAATCAGAGTGGAAAATGAACCGAGGCTTAAGGAGATTATAACAGATTTTAACAAGCCGAATGAAGTTCAGTTTTTTGAGCCAGAACTAGGAGTTTATGCACTTGATGTTGAGGAAGCTGCTGAAGAACCTAAAGAGGAGGCATGTCATGGTAGCTCTTCTGATGAAAATGATTACACGTGGTTGCTCAGGTTCGATGGATCAAAATCTAGACAGGGAGCAGGAGCTGGAGTCGAGCTCACTGGTCCAGGAGGTAAACCATTATTAGCTACTTACAGACTGTAATTTCCTTGCACGAACAATGTGGCAGAATACGAAGCATTGATCTTTGGTTTACGTCTAGCATTGAGCAAACATGTTAAATGCTTGAAGGTTTTGGGAGATTCTGAGTTGGTAGTCAAGCAAATCAAAGGACAATATACATGCCATGATAGAATACTGAGCCTTTATAGAACTAGGGTTATGGACCTCATTGAGGAATTCGATGCATTCAATATAGCCCTTATTTCTAGGAAAGGAAATCGAATAGCAGACTCTCTTGCAGTCGTCGCGGGCATGTTAAACCCGGTTGATATAAAAAGATGTAAAAAATTTTCTATTGAACTGGTTCCTTGTCCATCAATACCCGATAATGTAAAGAATTTCTAGGTTTTTGAAAGTGACAGACACATTTTCAAATTTGTCACGAACTCGGGTATTTTTGAAAATCAGGTGATTGATGAGGAGCAAAGGTGGCTGGATGAAACAGAAGATGAAATTGAAACTCGCGTATCAATCCAACAAAATTCCTAAAGACGTGGTTTCATTGGAAAAGATGTTCGACATGGGATGCAAGACCAAGAAAGGAAAAAGAGTCCCACTCCCCAAAGATGCATGTGATTCAATTAATCTAGGGAGTGCAGACAATCCAAAGGAGGTGTACATTGCAAAGGCATGTACAGATGAAGAAAGGAGCAATATAATGCAGGCACTGAAGCATTACATAGATTGTATTGCTTGGAACTACAATGAGCTGAAGACATACAACCAAAACATTATCACACATACCATCCCTTTGAAGCCAGACTCCAAGCCTTTTAGGCAAAGACAACGAGTTGTTAACCCGCTATTGGAGCCTTTGATCGAAAAGGAGGTTAAAATATTATTGGAAGCGAAAATCATTTTTCCTGTTAGGCACTCAACCCGGGTGGCTAACCTCGTTCCAGAGAGAAAAAAGAGTGGAGAGATTAGGTCGTGCATAGATTTTCGAAATCTTAATAAAGCCTCTCAAAAAGATAATTATCCACTGCCATCAATCGATGAAATTCTACAAATGGTAAATGGATCTGAAATGATGTCCTTTCTCGATGGGTATTCTGGGTACAACCAGATTCTTATACATCCAGATGACAGGATGAAAACAACCTTCACTACCAAGTGGGGGACATTTGCATATAAGAGAATGTCGTTCGGACTGTTAAATGCTGGTGCAACTTTTCAACGTGCCATGGATTATGCATTCAAGGGGCTCATAGGCAAATGCATCATCGTGTATGTGGATGATATCCCAATTTTCTCGAAGAAGAGAGAGGACCATGTCAAAGATTTAAAGAAAGTGCTTCAAAGATGCAGAGAACATGGAATTTCCTTAAATCCCAAAAAGTGCATTTTCGGAGTAACAGAAGGAAAATTGTTGGGTCACATTATTTCAAAAGAGGGCATATCCATCGACCCAGAAAGGATACAAGCTATCCAAAACCTACCTCTCCCGAGTAGTAAAAAATAATTGAGATCTTTCTTTGGGCAGGTTAATTTTGTGAGGAAGTTTATCTCTAGCTTTGCTGAGATAGCCAAACCTCTGAACAAGATGCTCAAGAAATATGTGGATGTAAAATGGAATGAGGAAAGTAGAGTGGCCTTCCAGAACATCAAAGATGCCATTTCCAGAGCCCCTGTCCTTATAAGTCCAGACTACTCCAAGCCTTTCTATATTTATGCTTTTGCATCAGAACACTCCTTCGCGAGTGTCTTAACCCAAAAAGGCGAGGATAGTGCCGAAAAACCCATAGCATTTTTAAGTGCCCCCCTGAAAGATGCTCAATTAAGGTATTCGATCCTTGATAAGCAAATGTACGCACTTTTTAAAATGGTGAAAAAATTTAGGCACTACATTGTACACAAGCAGAGTTATTGCTATCGTGCCCGACTCTGTTGTCAAGACCATGTTTTTACAAAATGAACTAGGTGAGAAAAGAGGGAAATGGATTTCCACCATCCAAGAATTTGATCTCGAAATCCAACCTATGAAACTAGTTCGAGGACAGGGACTGGCGAAGGCGATCGCAGAAAATAATCCGCAAATAACAGGCCAATGCTCGAATACATAATACATTGCTAAGGATGACTGGTATGTTGATATTGTGCAATTTTTATTGATTGGTAAGTGTCCTTCTAATCTGAATTCAACACAGAGAAGAGCTTTAAGGCTTAAGTCTGTCAATTATCTGATGAAATCTGGTGTGCTTTACAGGAAGAATCATGAAGGTATCTACCCGAGGTGCTTGAACAAAGAAGAAGCCGCCAGGGTGTTGCAAGAATTTCACGGGAAACATGGAACCGGTCACGGTGCGGCCAACGCTACAACGACATCAAATCCCGAGAGCAGGATACTACTGGCCCCATATTTTCAAAGATGCACATGCCCATGTACGATCTTGTCATATCTGTCAAGTGGCTGCCAGTAGAGAAAGAAATGCAGCCATGCCGTTACAACCTCGTAGTTGAAATGAGACCATTTGCACAGTGGGGACTAGATTTCATTGGGGTTATTAACCCAAATTCTTTTGATTCTCATAAATTCATATTGACAGCTACAGACTACTGTACAAGGTGGACAGAAGCGATTCCTACTAAACATGCCACCACAGACGTTGTAATTAAATTCCTTGAGGACCATATTATAACAAGATTTGGAATGCCCAATTCTATTGTCAATGACAATGGTAAAGCGTTTATTTCTACGCAATTTGCAGATTGGGCATATGATAACAAAGTGAGCTTAAAGTTTGCATCCAATTATTATCCTCAAGGAAATGGGTTGGCCGAATCTTCAAATAAGAATTTGTTGAATACCATTAAGAAGTTGCTGGAAAAGAACCCTCGGGACTGGCACAGCCAATTGAAGTTTGCCCTTTGGGCAGATAGGACCAGAGTGAAAGAGTCCATAGGGAATACTCCCTATCATTTGGTCTATGGGCAAGACCCAATATTTCCTGCAAATTTGAAGTTGCAGACCTTACATTTCATACAAGAGTACTTGGGGACAGATGATCAAGTTGAAGCCAGGTTAAGTCAGTTGTTGCACCTTGATGAAAAGAGAGAAGAGGCCATGAATCACATGAATAAACACCAGGAAGTTATCAAAAGATGGTTTGAAAGAAGGGCCAAAGTTAAATCATTCAGAATTTCAGATTTGGTATTACTATGGGACAAAAGACATGAGGAAAAAGGGAATCATCAAAAGTTTGATTGTCTTTGGTTAGGCCCATATCAGATTTCAGAGATTCTTGGGAAGAATACCTTCGGGCTAAAAACTTTAGAAGGGAGAGATTTTATGCTACCGGTTAATGGGCAGATTTTAAAGCATTATTTTAGCCCTTAGGTTGTGAGATTTTTGATATTATTCTTTCGGTTTTGGTGGGAGTTTTCAGTTTTTGTTTTTATTGTTTAGGATTGTTAGTTTAGCTAGGATTTTGGTTGTGGATTTGATTTCAATTGACATGTTTTGTTTATTCGATAAAAAATAATAATAATAATAATAATAATAATAAATAAAAAAAAAAAATAATAATAATAATAAAAAAAAAATAATAATAATAATAAATAATAATAAAAAAATGAGATGTCAACTTATGCTTAAGGTTAGGAGAATATGAAATATTGGAATTATCCTGTAAAAGCTCCACAAGTACCACAAGCATCTTAAGTTATATTGTTTGATTTTGTGATGCATGAAAGAGTCAGTTTTGCATGACAAATCATTTTCATTTGCAATTCAAGAGATAATGCATTCATGTTCCATCTCACTTTACATACATTTCATCTTAGTTGCATATGCATCTTAGGTACATATCATTTAAGTATGTCAATCCCTCTTAGGGTTGTGTTATAACATAAATGTAAGAGGCATCCTAAGGTTGGGAACTGAGTCTTGAGATATCTAGAACCAAGCACGTCTCATACATTAAAAAGGATCTTGAGCAAAATGATCATGACCTAACTTGGAAGAAAAGGTTGGGCGAAAGAGGTTTTTCATGTCTATCCTATTATGCAACATGATCCTTAAAACAGTGGTTTTGACCACTTCCATAGAGCTTAAAGCCTAAAATCAGAGTAGTAAGGATAGGGTTAAATCCTCATCGAACTTAGGTTGAGGATCCAATTCCCCAAAGCTTTGATTTGACCTACATGGAGTAGTAAGGATAGGGCATAAATTCTCATCTCGCTTAGGTTGAGGATCCAATTCCCCAAAGCTCTTATGTCTCATTTCACAATAAATCTTGGATTGTAAGGATCGTACTATTTGTCCTCTGCAAAGGATGGGTAGTCATCCCCAAGGTCTAAGCAACAAAATTAATATTTTCCATCTACATCTAAAGTTTGGATTGGAAGGATCGTACTACATGTCCCTAGCAAGGATGGGTAGTCATCCCAAAGGTCCAAGAAGTAAAAAATAAATTTTTCCCATCTCATATTTATAGTGGATTGTAAGGATCGTACTACTTGTCCTCTGCAAAGGATGGGTAGTCATCCCCAAGATCCAAAGAAATGAAGATAAGTTTTGGATTGTGGGGTTAGATATACCCATGCATGGCATCATGTCTTGTCTAAAAAACAAGACCACCGATTGTCTAAAGGGTTAGACTAGCATGACCATTTCTTCCATAATTGGTTTAATTATTTTGCTCAAAGTGAGGTAATGAACTTTAAATCAGAATAGTAAGGATAGGGTTAAACTCTCATCTCGGTTGGTTGGGAGTCTGATTCCCCAAAGTTCTGATTTCACATTCACTTGCACATGGGTTCAAGATAGTAGGGACTCATAACCAACTTTGGGATACAATAAGGTAATTAATTAGTGGATCCTAAGAGGGTTTGGCAATCTTGAATGCTTGTACATAATACCAGAAGAATGACCACGCCTTTTTATGAAAGCAAAATCTCCTAGCACATTCATTAGGGTACACAAATCATTCACCATCTCACATATGCATTCATGCAAAACTGATAATGGAGTGTGGATCAATTTCAAATGATAGGGAAAGAAATTCATTGCACACACTGAGCTAATACTTGATGATTCTGATGATTCATGTACTTTTGATCTTTGGGCATTTGTTATATTGCTTATGTGCTAACACATGTTTTCGAGTTTGCGATATGTTTCTAGGTTGGGTTCTTACTAAAAATGCTCAAGAGCATTTGACAAATAGAGTCGCCATTTGTTGTGGCTGATCCACAACACACCCCAAAATTGGGGGCCCACCTTTTTTGCAGGATTGCAGAGAAAATCTTAGTGACCCAGATACTAAAAATGAAGAAAAGAGGCAAAAAAATGCACAAGTGTTGAAAGTGTCACGAAATCGTGACATGTCGCGAAATCGCGACCTGTCGCGCCATCGCTGCCGAAACAGAAAAACGTCGCGATATCGCGACATGTCGCTCCGTCGCTACCAGAATGAAAAAGTGTCACGAAATCATGACATGTTGCTCCGTCGTGGCCCGAAAGAGGAGAGAGAAAGGCAAATGGAAAGGCGTAGCGATATCGCGACGCGTCGCAAAATCGTGGGTCAAACTGGTCAAACGACACAAATCAAAAAAACGTCGCGATATCACGACAGATTGAAGCCAAAGAGGTGCCGAGTGAAAAATGTCATGAAATCACGACAGATTGCAGGGGGAAGGCATGAAACGAGAAATCATCGCGATATCGCGACATGTCGCATTTTCGCGACTCCAAACAGCCAAAGGCGTACGGAACAAAAGTGGTAGCGATTTCGTGACAGAAAGCGGCAAAGAGGTCCAAGGTAAAAAAACGTCGCGATATCGCGACAGAAACGAGCCCAGTTGTACGAAATAGAAAGGCGTAGCGAAATCATGACAAAAATCAGCAAAAGGCATGATGAAGAGAAAATGGTCGCGAAATCGCGACAGGTTGCGACGAGAAGGCCCGAAACAGAAAATGGTCACGAAATCGCGACAGCATGCAGCGAAGGAGCAAGAAGCGAGAAGCGTAGCGATTTCGCTACAGGTTGCGGCCGAGAATGTACGGAAGCGAAAATGGTCACGAAATCACGACAGAAACGAGTGAAAGGGTCCGAAAGTGGAAGGCGTCACGAAATCGCGACAAGTTGCAGCAAGGTAGTCCGAAAGTGAAAATTGTCGCATTTTCACGATGGAAAGCAGCCAAAGGGTACGAAACAGGAAAGCGTCATGATTTCGCGACATGTCGCGATTTCGTGACATGTCATGTTTTCGTTGGGCAAGAAGGCAAGGAGGCTGCTGATAGAAAAGCGTCACGATTTCATGACATGTCGCATTTTTGCGGTCGGGAAGGTGAACAGGCTGCATGCTATTTTTGTCACGATTTTCATAGGAAGACGTTACAGAAGGCGCAGAAGGCGTGAGACACGTGGTGTACAGGTGTCGGAGCTACAGAGGCGTTACATGCAGCGGCAGATTTCGAACGTTTCAGAATCGAACATGGAACAAAAGCATCGAAAAGGCAAGAATTTGAAAGGTCACATGCTGGAAGGTGAAACGAAGCGACACAGGGAGAACCGAAGAGACGTTTCAGTTAGTATAAAATCTGAAGCACGGATTGATACGAGGGTTGGAAATTGTTGCTTGCAGAGTTGCAGAGACAAGGGCTTCATGCCATTCTGGGCTTGCACTTGGGCAATTTCCTTCATTTGTTCTGGATTTGTAAAACCTGGAACATTTTGTAATTGTAATTGATACATCATTTTAATGCAGAAATACAGAGAGTTGGCATTTCATTGATGAGAAAGAAGGAGTCATTTTTGCATGCATGATTCAATGTGTTATCTTTCCCTTTCAGATTTCTAGGCTTATAGGTGAAGTTGAATGCAAGTGTTCTTGGTTGCTTCATGCGAATGCCTAAATCTAAAACTACAGTAGAAACCCTAGAAACCCGCACCTGGCTTATCTGAATTGTGCGAATTTGCAGGTTCAGTAGGTTGGGTTGCATGCAGAAACCTCATTGTCTTTGGTTTTATCAATCAAGATGGTAGTACTCTGGACGTAGCTTAGTTGCATATTCATTTGCATTTATTTTTATTTTTAAACCCGTATTTATTTTCTGTATTTTAATTACAGTCATTTAAATAAATAATTGAAAACCCATCAAAGCTCAGAGTCCATTGCAAATCCAAATTAAAGTGAACTACAGTGCCCCTTGTTAACATCCACTTGCAACCCTAAGGTATTCCCTGCATTTACAGTGAGCAGCATCATTGGTGTTTTAGAATCAACATAAGAGGAACCTTGGAGAAATTACTTTCTTTGCAAGCAGAGGATTTTGGGACTCAGATCCTATCGGAGAGTGTGCTTTCACAATTGGGTGAAAACACCACTCAACAGACACACAAGCCATTCATATAGAAATTAGGTCCAAACACCTAGCCCTGGGTGGAGAGCCCCCTGATACAGAGATAAACTAGAATGAGAAGGATGAGAACTTTGTGTTTACACCAGTGATTTTCACCACTGTAGTTATAGTGGAGCTCAATCCTATTGCTAAAGAGACATTGCAGGAGGAACCATTATAGGAAGGAATTTCTAGGGAAGACATAGAGAATGATAAGCTGACAGATTTGTAAGTTTTTAAAAGAAAATCCAAAAGAGCATCAAAAAGAGCTCAGAATAAATTATGTAAGAAACAAAAGATGGATAAGAAAAAAATTACTGAGAAAACCTTTGTTTCAACTATAGAATAAGTACAACCAATGCAGTAACAGAGTACAAAGGTAGCTTCATAACACCCTATATATATAGGCAAAGGTATGGTCTCTATCCCCTCTTCTCCTTCTCCTCCTCCTTCCCCAAAGAGAACTCCTTCCCCTTATAAGAAAGATATTGTAACAAAAATACCCTCTCCCCTTCATAATTCACCACCTATTTCACTAGTGAATATTGAAGTCCAAGCCAACCCATCCCCTCCAAAGTCACCTAAAATTCCTCCTTCATCATCCCCTGTAATTCCATCTTTGCCATCTCAACCACCCACATCATCTAAAATTCAAGTTGTTTCATCCACACCCACTCACCATTCTATGAGTTTTACTTCAGTTTCCATGACTATTCCCATTGTAATAGTAGTAATAGTTATATATTCCATTATGGTTACTACCACCCTTTCACAGTCATTTGATGAGTCTGCTCTCCTTTATCTCATAGCCTCTCCTCCTGTGAGTTATCCTACACTAGCAACTTTGCAAAAGGAGAAGGAAACTTCATAAAAAATTCAAGATTTTTGGGCAGAGAAGCTATCCAAAACTTCAAAGAGGATGGATACCAAAAGAAGTATTATGTTTGTTGATCCAATTTCAAGGAAAAGAGTATCCAGATCCATTATTCCTTTGGTAAGCAAGCCTAAAACTGAAATGACTGCTCAGGATTATCGTCTAGAAGAGTACACAGAAGGCATTGAGTAGCTACTTACAGATAATAAACTGGTTATAGCCAGGGTCCACTTGGACACTTTCTATGTCAAATTTAATATATACAAGGAGAAAGTTGACAAGCTAGAGTGAACAATAGAAAATCTTAAAAAGATAATCACCAACCAAAAATAGATAGAGAAAGTTGTTAGAAAGGATGCAAAGCACTGGCAGAACAAATTTCAAGAGTCCAATAAGCTCAAGGAGCAAGTAGAGGAGCAAAAGAAGAAAAATAAATAACAAGCCAAAGAAATACAGATCTTGAAGCAACGAATTCAAATTGAAAAGGCTAAGTCTTCAAACTTCTCAAAGGTAGGGCTGAAGAAAGTAAGGATAGAATTATTGTCTGAAGTTTTGGAGAAATGCTTAGAATTACAGCCCAGCATTGATTACATGGATGATGTCAGTCACCTGCTTTAGAATACTTAATATGATCTAGATAGCTTCACTCAAGAACTACAATCTATGGTGCTTCTAGCTGAGTAGATTTATAATTTAGAAAATAGCAGGCCTAGCAAGACTGCTAAACCTATTCCTAACAAAGAATATAATACTGCTATATTGGCTACCAGGATCATAGTGAAGAAGAATATATTACTCCAAAAATCTTGGCTATTATTTGATAAGGTGGAGAATATGATCTGGGATGTAGTGGACATAAATAAAGAGATGATTCAAAATGACTTCAGAGGTTAATGGATGGAGAATAACACTTTGCTATCATAGGAAGAGATTAAAAAGAGTGTAGCCAAGAGCCTCCAAGATGATTCTAAGATTGATACCTTGGAAGAACCAATTTATCAGGAGCACGTTTCACAAATTATTATTGATCTAACCAGGCTCTATGACCTAATGGAGGACTTGGTAAACAAAGGAAGTGCTACAAATTATGAATACACTACTAAGTTGGAATAAATTCATAAGCAACTTAAATAGACTTCTAATACCTCTGAAGCAGTCTGGAAACTAGCTTTACAAACCCTAAAGTTGATGGTGTAGTTGTTTGGAAAGGATGCTGAAGAGGAAGATAAAGAGAAAAATTCACTCGATGAAGAAGAGGTCGAGAAAGACAAAGAGGATAATATCGAGGAAGAGGTTCAACAAGAGGGTGAAGAACCAAATTGAGTTGCTACGGACCTGCAAGAGACGTAAGATTAGAATTTTTTTGTTTTGCACACTTTTGTAGTCATATAAAAGTATTGCATTTTTTTGTTGTTCTATTTTGACTCTGACACTATTAGAAGACTGTAATAAAAGCATGAGTAAAGAGATGCATAGAATGATATTTTTGTGAAGGTATTCATGTCATTTTTGAAGAAGCTTTAAAAGAAGAGCATATCTTACTTTTTGCTTAAAATTTGAGCAGTTTTGAAGAAGTGACAGAGATATTTGTGTTTCTAGAATGATCTCAATATGAACGTTTATCCTCTAGGATGTTTCATAAAGTTTTTAAAGGGTAATGATCATATGGAAATTATCTTAGAAGCATTTTTTGAATATTATCATTTTTTAACTCTTGATACCCAAAGGATAAGACTTTGAGTTTGATGGATTTGTAACAAAATCCACCCGAGAGGTGCCATAATGTAGGCCCAAAATGGCCACATCCTTAGAAAACTTTAAAAATTTATTCTAAGGCATGGGAAATATCGAATCCGTTGAGGATATAGAGTATTTTGGAGTGGATGCATGCAAGAGTGCTCCAATTTGCTCAACACTTAGTGCTTTTTTCCAACATAAGCTAGGTGCTTCATTCCGCTCAATATCTAGTGTATTTTGCGGTGGTGTCTCACAAAGTTCCCAATCCACAATTCTTTTTAGTCTTAATGATGTCAGCACATTTTAAAATGTAGATTGGTGATATTTCTTTATTCCATGCACTCTAGTGACTAAGTATTGAGAATCTATATTCCACTGAGTTCCAAGAATATTTTTGAGTGGAATGGTGACAAGTTTCATGCCATTTGGTAAGAAGGTTAAAAACACTTGAAAGAAAGTAAAGGTAGTATAATAGCACAAAGGTCATTTTGCATTGCTTTCAAAGCTGATTGGTATTTTCATAGTCAAACCAAGTTAGAGCTGATGTAGAAAAAATCAAGAAGAGAATTACAACTTGTCTTTGAAGCCATGGATGTGTAACAACCCAAGTACTACCCATTTGGTTATCCTGACATGGAGCTTATAGAGTGAAAAATTTTCAATATTTTCTAGAATGAACATGCTAAATACATCTTCATGAGTGCCATTTCACTGCAATCGAAATACTCATGAGATCGAGATTGGCCAAATCCCATTATGGTTACCTCTATTGAACTTCTCTCTCCACCCAATATTCCCAAGTTTAGGCAGGGGTTTCTCTCTCTAGGGCCCATTTCACCTAGAGGTTGGATGCATATTTTCCCCATATCTTATCATGACTTTAGGTCATGTAAGAACTAGCGTATGCATTCTCGAGATAGACGAACAACCATCTTCCCTGGAGTTCATCTAGGGTTTACCAATACCTTGGTAACTACCCGATGTCTTGTCTTGTTTAACAACATAATGTCCCATACCATTATGTTGACTGGATTCATCCAACGATTCAAGTACAAGATTCACCACTCATTACTAGCAGGGTTAACCTAGAAGTGATGCCCATATCATCCCTTTGTTACCTCTTGTACTGACCTCGCCCATCAGAAGTATGGTTAGAGCCCTAGATTATGATGATTTCCTTCTTGCAAGCACCATTAATGGTTGACCCACAATATTTTCCTACCCACAATCTTCAGAAGCAAGGTTGTCCTTCTCGTAACCTTGTGTTATCTTTTGAAGACTCAATTAAGGGTTTTTATTATATCCTATACTATGGGTTTTTCTAGGCTAAAGAGTTTTTGAAAGAGTTTTTAAAAGAATCTATCATTCCCTAAGGTGGAATGTAATTGAATTAATAATCTATAACTCTTTAAAAATTTTCTTAAGAGGATATAAATAATCGTCCACTCAATTTTGAAAATGAAACCAAAGAGTTCAAATTATTTTATTATAAACCAAAGTGATTAAGCCACATCCTACCCCTTTCCATTTATTAATTAAATTCCTTGAAGCAATACTAAGCTACAACATCATATCATTTTTAACATTGATAATCTAACTTACACTTAGAGCAGGGCACATATTTTTAAAATTACAATTAAACATCTATTAAAATAATTCCCATATATTCCATGAGCATATTCAACATTCCGTAAAAACACTCTTATTAATCGAAGGTGTCTATGGCTTGATATTTTTATTTTTAATTGCCCATATTATTTATAAGTATTTAAAGAAAACATTCAACAGGTAAGCCAAAGTATTCATATGCAAACTATTCCAAAAATCATACAAGAAACTTATCCAAATTTCATTTTATAAAATATAATTCACTGCTACCAAAAGAATATTTAAAAATTAATTTCCTTATTGAATGTAACAACAGAAAGATGCAAGCATAGGTTAACCATAAAACTCCCATACGTAGTCTATCCATCATGTCCATCCTGATGCAAACCATAGACCATGATCGTATTAACAGGTTGGCGGTTTTGGTGAAGATGCACAAGACTAAGCTATGGTCACTTAGCTACAACAGATTACTATGTTTATAACTTGCGAGTACAAGGGTGAAATGTGCAAGGGTTGTATTTCAAATAAGGAGTTTCAATAATACATTTATCATATAAACATCCACTGTCTCTTCCTCGTAGGACTTTAAAAGCAAATCTTGTCTTATATAGAAACAATAATTTGACCTGACTCCAATGATGAATCTGACCTAACTTGTTTTCGTCTGACATGAAACACTTAAGACTTTAAAGGTTAGAGACTGCCACACCTTTCGACATAATTATTTCATCATTAAACTGGAGGAACCAAATCTCGAGTTCACTACCTAAATCAAGGATGGAACATGGTTTACCACATCAATAATCCCTATGTGTAACCAGACAGTAAGTCTCTTTCCAACCATTTAATTCCTCTACATGAAATTCTCTAGTCTTAAACACTATACACCTTTCAACAGGTGAGGAAAAACCTATGGTTTTCTATCTCAAATTACTTAACCCTAATACCACTATGCACATTTCTTGGTTTTGAATGGCTTTGTTAAATTTTAATAAAATTAAAACATACAAGAGAAATATATACTATTTAAAGAGCATTACTTGCAACTATTATGAAGGCATTTATACCAGGCTTCATTTGAACTCATCATTTGGAAGAAAAATACAATATTAAATATATACCATGTGGTTTTAAAGTCTGTATACATCTGTTATAAATAGTTTGAGCTCCATTCTAAAATCCCAATGCAACATTTAGACATATTAAAACAACACAACTCTCTCATGTGCATACCCTGCACTCATTTTTCACAGACCATAATGGTGCAAATAGACATATTAAAACAACACAACTCTCTCATGTGCATACCCTGCACTTATTTTTCATAGACCATAATGGTGTAAATAGACATTAAAACAACACAACTCTCTCATGTGCATACCCTACACTCATTTTTCATAGACCATAATGGTGCAAATAGACATATTAAAACAACACAACTCTCTCATGTGCATACCCTGCACTCATTTTTCATAGACCATAATGGTGCAAATGCGGCATGTTATTTCTCTCTATTACAAAGGACCAGATGAACCTTGTGCCAAGCACGCACACTAAGTTTCCACCAATATTTGAGTCTTAAAACTGCACTGTGTTTTCATTAGCGCCTCCAAAGCTTTGTACCAAGCAGGGCCGATGGTTCTAAGGTCAGAGTAGGGCCAGTGGTTTCAAGGGTCAAAGTGGCCAAGACTAATTGTAATGCAACTACATATCTATTGGCAATTTGAGTTATTTTATGTTGTCATCGATGTCATATGAATCATTGATGTCATATGGATCACATTGAGTTTTGATGGGCAAATAATATTTTGGAAAGCATGGATAAAATCAGGCTTTTTGTGAAAACCAATGCAGGCAAAATAAAAGGTTTTATTTAAAACCATGGATGGCATATTTGAAATGGTTTTTTCTTAAAACCCATGTTTGCCTTTTGTTTCATCGAAAAAGGTGCCCCGGTGATGGAGATATTTAATTTTAAATTTTAATTATTTAAAATTAAAATTAAAGTTAGCGTCGACGTCTAAAGAAAGAGGGAAAATCAATAATACATTGATGTCATCGAAAATGAGGAGAAGACTATATAAAGGGGGATTCTAAGGTTCATTTGAAATAAATCCTTGCTCGTGTTAATCGTTGGCTAGCATCCTAAGAGAGCTTGTGCGGAAATAATTTTGAAAAGGGAGACAACAAATAAATCCAAGGTTGGTCAAAGGCCCAAGACATTGTGGGCAGAGTGGCACATTGGCAATTGGATTTTTGTTAAGGTGTGTGACAACACTTTACATCAAGGTTCAAATATCTTTGAATGCATTTGAAGGCATTGGAAGGAAAGTGCTCGAAGTGATTTTGGTTTGCATGGAAGGGAGGAAGGACTTAAGGCACATCGTGCCTTTTCCTTTCGAACGAGCTGCTAGCTCATGTGGCAACCTTAGCCATAGCTAAGGCATTCGCGGTGTGTGCAAGTTGGGGGTTCGAATACCCTTGAGGAGGTAATTACATTTTGCTCTAATTAATTTTGTTGATGCCCTAGGATAGGAGTTATAAGGTGGCTAAGGAATAGTTAAAGTTTTTAATTAAAATTTATTTTTATAAGGGTTGTGATTATTATTTCAGAGGTGGATGATTTTTTGACTTATTTTGATATTCATGAAATTGAAAATTAAGATTTAGGAGAAATAAGGAGTTGTTATAAATTATTTTTGAGAGCCTTTATTATTATTATTTTTTATAAGCATTTTTATTAAAAAGGACTTTGGTGGATGTGTTTATTAAGTTGGAGTAAAAAGGTGTAAATTGAGTTATGCTTATCTTGTGATTATTATTTGAAGTCCACTAACCCTTATTGAGATTGGAAAGGAAAGTTGTGTTTAGTGTGGCATATTTTGTGGACAACTTCTTGGCATCAAAAGGTATGGGCACATTCTCCTATTGATTGTTTATGGTGGTTGATTTCTGAAATATCATTGGAGTGAAAAGGATTGATTGTGGTTTCCTTTTCGAAAGTGGTTGGTTGAATACTTCAAGGTTTTTTGGTTGAGAGTTGTGTTTGAACCTTGTTTCATAAGCATAGTTATTGAATCCAATTGGTTGTGAAAGAACTTGAAAATAACATGAGTATCATTTTTATGTGAAATTTGTGTTTGAGAATTATTGGAAACATTTGAGTTGGTTGTTACATGCTTGGACTAGGGTTTTTGTGATAAAGAATAGTCCCTTGTGGTGATTGGTTGAGTTGAGTTGATTGAGCCTAGTCAAGTGATTATGTGAGGTGATTGGTCAAGTTCCATGAAATAAAATATTCCATAATTATGATTTGAGTTGATATTGAGATTAGAACATATTGAGTCTCTAACAATTCTCTTTATGCTTCTATGAGTTGATTGAGTTGAGTTGAGTTGAGTTGAGATTGAGCTTAGAACATATTGAGTCTCTAAAAATTCTCTTTATGCTTCTATGAGTTGATTTGAGTTGAGTTGAGTTGAGATAATTGTGGATCATTGTTGTCATCCATTGAAGAGTACATTACCATTCATTGTTGAGTTCATATTTGAGCTTTGCCTTGATAGATTTGTGGACAGTTTTGGGAAAACTTTGTGGACAGTTTTGGGATAGCTTTGTGGATAGTTTTGGGACAGCTTTGTGGACAGCTTTGTGGACATTTTTGGGACATATTTGTGGATATATTTGAGCAAGTTCTTGGTGAGCTTGCTAGAGAATATTTGGACAAGTTCTTGGTGAGCTTGTTGGAGTAGATTTGGACAAGTTCTATGTGAGCTTGTTATTCAGTTTTGGACAAGTTCTATGTGAGCTTGTTATTCAATTTTGGACAAGTTTTGTGTGAGCTTGTTATTCAGATTTGGACAAGTTCTGTGTGAACTTGTTATTCAATTTTGGACAAGTTCTATGTGAGCTTGTTATTCGGATTTGGACAAGTTCTATGTGAACTTATTATTGCCTAGCTTTAATCAGATTAAATAAAACATTGTATTGGATAAGGATCCTTATTTATGTGTGAAATATTATAAGGAGATTATCTGGTGGAGTACACCACATTGGGGGAACCACGTTAAATATTGTGTCTCAATTGTGTAAGGTGACTTATGCTCTTGCTTACTACTGCTATCTGAGTTATTAATGCACACTGCTATATTTGGTTATTGTAATTAATGACATTAATCGATATTGATTTGGAAAGAAAGTAAAAAGTGGTCTTATACTATTCACCCCCCCTCTCAGTATAATATTGTGTTCTTAAATATACTTACATGTATATGATCACATAGCACCCAGTTTCTATTTCATGTAGTCTACTAAATACCAGTAGAAATTAAAATGATGCATCCAGTCATTAAACCAACATAGTAGAAATTAAAATGATGCATCCAACCATTAAGCCAACATAGTAGAAATAAAAATGATGCATCCAACCATTAAGCCAACACTGATTACAACCTTCACACTATAATCTAATTATATTTCAATTTGAAATTAAGCATACATAGAGGAAGGAAATTCTATGTAACACACACAGTCCCAATTTCCATTCCAAATTAACACTGTGGCATGATAATTACTCTATGTTATACACCATACCTAACACTTGTAAGATTATGATGATTATTTCAATTTTTCATTCCAAGTTCTTACACTGCAACAGTATGAAATTTACCCTAAATTATACACACATACCCAATTTTTCCTTCTGAGTACTTACACTGCAATAGTATGGGGTTTACCCTAAATTATACACACATACCCAATTTTCATTTCGAATTCACACACTGCAACAGTATGAGGTTTACCCTATGTTATACAAACATACCCAATTTTTCATTATGAATTCACACACTACAATAGTATGAGGTTTACCCTATGTTATACAAACATACCCAATTTTTCATTCTGAATTCACACACTGCAACAGTATGAGGTTTACCCTATGTTATACAAACATACCCAATTTTTCATTCTGAATTCACACACTACAATAGTATGAGGTTTACCCTATGTTATACAAACATACCCAATTTTTCATTCCGAATTCTTACACTACAACAGTATGGGATTTTTATGAGTTTTAAAGATAGGTATTCTTACTAAAACACACTTTTCCTCTCCACATCTGGTTAGTAGCTTCTCCCCTTTCCGCCCTCTTCTCCCCACCAAATGAAAGGTAAGGTTTCGATGCCCTTTGTTTTACCCCTTTTTGAATTTATAGAAAGACAAACTTTACCCATGTAAAACATCTGTGAATCCTCGAATCTTGCCAAGTGGAATGCCATGAGCAACGACAAGGCATTTCTTCATTATTTTAGTTAATTTAAATTTAATTAATTTAATAAAGTAATTTCATTTCTTATTTATTTAATTTGTTTAATGTAATACCCCAATACTTATATATATATGTATATGATTTTATATTATTGTTCATTTATAATTATTATTTAATTATTATTATTATTATTTTATTTATTTATTTAACCATATATATATATATATATATATGTATGTATATAGTTGTTATATTTATATATATTTAAAACAAATATCAAGACATACGAAACAACCCTATTTATGCAACTACATGAGATGCAACTATATGGACCGTTGGTGGTTGTACTGCCAGTAAGGATTATTTGACCTTACTTTTGGTGAATACTCCACCGCTCATCATTTCCCTTGACTTACCTTCCATCGGTTAACCTTTTTTGACCACTGGAGAAGACACCTATGCCTTGGATCACTTCTACCAGTGATGACATATGTCCCTACATCCACAAATGAATTAGCAGTTGCTCATTCTTACTAAAAAAAAATAAAACTAGATTTTGAAGGATTTTTACAAGATGTGAGAAAGGAATTAAATGTTTTAAAATGCTAAGTGAATAGATTGATGATAAGCTAGATTCCACTCAACACTCAGTGTATTTCTCACCAGAACTCGAATCTACTAGTTGAAGCTATCCAAGCTAAAGTCATCGTTATTTTTGAGTGGATTGGTGATTTGTTTCTCCTCCACTGGTTTGTAGAGCATTATTGAGATTTAATCATAGTCATTCACTGAAGGTATCAATGGCAGAGATTTTGCTAATATTTTTATGAATCATACAAAGGTGGATTCTTGGTGGATTGAAGAATAGTCAATTTGAGGTAGGAAGGTGAAGCGTCCAAGCATTTTCAAGAACCAATAACCATAGTGGATGCAAATCTATAGTGGAATGGAGTTCTAAAGAACAATGAGCAGTCTAAATCTATTTTATAATGGCTTGAGGCTCAACTACAATCATCAGACTAGAAAGTTACAGAGCCGTACTGCCATGATGGATGACTTCTAGTGGATTTCCTAAAATCAATTAGATAATGCTAGTGTATCTCTACTAATCTATCAAATTCTAAATTCTTGTAATGTCTCCTTGAATTCTTTTCATTGTAAACTATAAATAGAGGTTGAACCCTTAATTTTTAGGGTCAAATATAGTGTGTTTGCTTGCCCTACTGTGTAAATATTCTCCAAAAAATAATGGAAGGAGTATTACTCAAATTTTTAACTTGAGGCTTGTTATATTTGATATCTTTTATTCAAGAGGTTTGAAGTTGTGAATTGCATTTTTGTCAATGTTGTAATGGTTAGTTCATTTAGTTTGTATTGGATTACTAGTTGTTAATGTAGTTGAAATATTTTCATAGTTAGATATCTATTGATAAGAAGTTTATTTCTGCAAAGTCTTATTATTGATCTATTCTGCTAAATTGGATTGTCAATATATTAGATTTTGGAATTGCTTATTGGAATGTATCTCTATTTTTATTTTACTATATGAATATTTCATGGTTTTGGGTGCTGCTAATCTTGAGTGTGGGACACCAAAAATAGTTTTCTAGAGGTTTTTCCTATGTATGCCTATGTTTTTAGCCCTATCTAGCCATTTTTAATGCATAATTTCTTAAGCCTAAACCTTTTTCTAACCCTATTCCTCAAACCCTTATTGATCTTAATTGAGTCAACATATTACTAATTTTACAAGGAACCAACCTACTCTGGAGGTTGGATTGAAGTAGTCTTTGGTGCATCCAATGTTGAGTGCTAAGCTGTGACTATCAGGTGCAAGCCTAGCCAATAAATTGGAAGATAGACAGTTGCAGTATCAAGTAAAACTTGATGACAATTCAATGCCCAATAGGTACCATTTTCAAGTTTGATCATTTTTACTTTGTTGACAATGGTCATAGTCACATGTTGCAATCTGTAAGATGTTATCTCATAGGTATTGCACATTAACAATCATTTACTAATGACTCAAATGATACACAATTGATTTCAGTTATTTACAGTTAGTCCTTTATTATTTCAAACTAACTTACTTTATCATCAATGTTCATTTTGACACTAGTTTCTCATATGTGGAAATTTAATACCATATGCATCGTGTAGTGGGGCTATCCTATATTTAAGTAGTGTATAATGCACTATTAAACTTGACCACCAGCCAAGTGTTTGGGTGGCATACTATTCTATGGTGATAGTGTTCATTTGGGAAGTTTTAAGCTACTTGGTGGTATCTCAGATTTGGATGGTGACCATGACTCAAATATGGTGGTTTTTCATCTTACATTCTTTTCTCATTGCTGAGATGTTCAACTCCTTGCTCTGGACAAAGGCCATGATTTTATTCAATATATTTCTTAGTCTCTCCAATCCAATAATTAATAATATAAAACATTCTTTTGTTGATCACTTGATCTTATTCAATCCTAATTATTTGGATTTACATGATATTTTCCAAGTTCTAGGCTAATTCTACCTATATTCAAGCTTAGCCTCTATGGAATTTCTCCAAAATATTTCTCTTAGGGGGTTACTATCAACTTCTATTATCATTTTTACAACACTTAAAGTAAAGAGGGATCTTAGCCAAGAGATTCAAATGCCAAGTGAGTTTCTAAAAAGAGTCTAAGGGACATCACTCAAGACCCACATACGTGTAGGGTTCTCTTGGCTCTTCTACTTAGGATACACCAATGGTTCCAATAGTGGGAGGAAAGACTTGCACATAAGTAATCTCCAAGTGTTTACTTCTTCCTTACAAAGTGTGTATTGACATTTCTACTAGTCATCACTTCCACATACAAAGTCTCCTAGGTTCTATTATACAACCTAGGTGTTAATCTACATGCCAACAAAAGAAGTTGAATAAGTTTTATGTACCTTCCAATTAAACTTCCAATAGTTAGTTTCAATTTCCATGAACTAAATTAGATGGTTATCTTCACACTTGTATCCCCACAAGGTGCTAACCATTAATTTTCCAAAAAAAAATACTCTTGCCTCATCTCAAGATATTATCATAGTTGTATTTCCAAATGGGGCTAATTTCCTTACTCTCATAAATTTTTAATGTCTCTACTACTTCATGCAATGTTCCATTTCTAGGTGAGCCTATAGTCATTCAACCTAGAATTTTAATAATGGTTTAACATTCATAGCTCAAATTGAGCAATCAATATATTTTAACCAACCTATGGTTCTTCTTGCCCGTATCTTTTGCTAGCCTAGACCTAACACTATAATCCATTAGCTAATCTAGTCTCTGATACCAACTATAACAACCCCAATTGTTACTACTCAACCATTTAGATTTTCTTTTTTTATTCTTCCAATGATTGAAGGACATAATCATGATCTAAGATGAAGATATTCCAAGTGAATTGTAAGTTACCAAGGCATCAAATCATCAAGAGATATTAAGACTTG
This sequence comes from Wollemia nobilis, assembly GCA_028583015.1. Lineage (NCBI taxonomy): Eukaryota > Viridiplantae > Streptophyta > Pinopsida > Araucariales > Araucariaceae > Wollemia > Wollemia nobilis. The sequence goes on from JAQPPZ010000135.1 coordinate 15,470,462, forward strand.
GTCAGATTCACTCTTGAGTAGAAGTGAGCAACTTCTACAAAATTCCCATACCTCCACAGTATGAGAATGCTCAAAAGATCTCTACATTCTCCATTAATGTATAATAACTAGACCATAGCATTAGGAGTTTATCCCACACATAGGGGAATCACCCTTCTCCATACTATCCATGAAGACTAGTATATAAGTGAATGCCTTGAATATTAGATATCGCACCTCCACGGTGGATCATCTAATCTTAATTACTTAGTTTCCATCATCTCCATGATGAGATAACTAAGATAATTATCACACCATTTGATAAACTTACATAGACCTTGGAATAACCATCTTAAGAATAATTATCTTCCCCTCTCATTCATAATATTTATTGGATCTTGTTATCTACATAACACATTCCTAATCCAAGATATTTTCCTCTATTAGAAACTCTATTTCATAAGTTACATTCACATGAAGTACTTTAAATTTATATGTGGGTCTCTATTCCACATATAGATTCAAGCTACAACTTAGAATTTAATAACTTTGTTTGAGCTCCAACTCAAACATGGATTGATATCCCTAGGCTTCAACCCCTTAAAGCTCCAACTCGAAACATGCTAAACTGATTACCATTTTACATTCCATTACTATAGTATTTGTAGATTAAAGCATCCACAAGTGTTTGTAAAATAATCACCACAACATATTTCCATTCACATTTCCATATTAATGAAAGACCATGCATAATCATTAAAGCAAAGCATATAAACCATTGCATCATAAATATTAGAGAATACATATCCATCATTCATTAAAACATCATCTCATTGGAAAGTAAATAACATCTGTATAAAAGATCAATTGCAAACCACAAGGTAAAGATACACAACATATATCCTGGGAACCCTCACAGGGAATAAACCCAACCTCAAAAATATGTTTCTTCTCTCATTTTATTTTTGTCATAATTATAAATATAGAAAGGCATCCCACATATACTTTATTTATATCAATTATACAATTAAAGGAATCAAATTGTTCATTTTTTAAAACATTATGTACATAAGGAAATACACATTTCCTTTTTCCAAACCATAAATACAATACATAAGAATCTCACAAATTATTATATCCACATATTTATGAAATGATCATCGGATTCATATTAAGGAGAAATCTCATCAATTATCAAAGAGGGAATCCCATAATTCCCTCAAGAATGAATTCCACATTCATTCTCCAAGATTAATACACATTAAATCCTTCATATGTAGAATTCACTAAGTAGAATTCAATTGATGATTACTTTGATTAAACAATTGCCACTTCCAACTTAGTTAATGGTCCATGAAAATTTTACTTATTTACATCCTAGCAATCATGCAATTAATCAATAGACATTTTAATTCAGTTGTAGGTTCAACACAGTATACCTAAGGCACCACTATCAGCAAACCACTCACAACACAGACAACAAGGATTCCATACAAACGTATTGAACAATAGGGTACCCAAAATAGGGAGTTATTATGCCTATGAAGCCAAGGCTCTTATAATTTGCCATGCATCCTCAGCATGTTGCATGTGGGATTAATTCCCAAGAAGGGCCAACAAAAATTTGTATATTCCTATATGTTAATAGCTTGGTGATAAAAATAGGATCTCAAAAAAACCATGCAACCAATCATAAGAACCATGTAACAACCAATAAATAGTCGAACAAATAGTCTCAACCGAGTCAAAGGTCAATATTGATTGTCGCAAAGTGCCTCAGTGCTTGGCTGAATTTAATAGTGTGTGCAATCCCTTATTAATTGGCTTGTGTGCCCCCACACAATGGATGTGGGATAAAGAATGTAAGCCTTGTGGTTTGCAATGCTTTATCCCACATTCATCATGTGGGAGCTTCACGATCCTTTAAAGGCTTTGAAGTGCACACTAATTTTCAACCATCGCATAATAGTCAGGCGATGGCGGAGCATACTAGGTAGATGTAATTACATTGGGTAGAGGTGAGTTTTGGTCGATGGTATTGATAGCAGTCTAGGGGTTTCTTTGACCAGTGGTGACTCTGCCATCTATCCAATTATTAGGTATAAAACTTAAACCATTTTTATTAATTAAAAACTACACACGGGTGAACACATATGGCTTCAAAATCAATGTTCATCGCATAATACCAAACACACAAGCACAAAAACTTCTACTTCAAAATTAATGCTCACTGTATAATACCAAACACGCAAGCATAGTCACTTATACTTCAAAATAAATGTTCACTACATAATACCAAACACACAAGCACAAACACTTCTATCAGAAAGGATGAAGATGAAGACTAATATTATAGATCAATTATAACATTCCATTATTAAGAAAAAGAAGAGGTTTCACTCTCAGTTATTAAAACTATATAGTCTATAGTCTGATTATAATATTCACATAAAATATTAATTAAAGGGTGCTTCAATATGAATATATCACTACTCAAAATAATATTACTCAAAGCATTGAATTGAGAATGAAATAATTCATAGTCCTAAATAAACTAAGGAGGAAAACCCTCACCTGGAACTCTAGCTGGGTATTGAATCTTCTTGCTTGTGTATCTTCCTTTCATGCTCCCCTCATATTCCCTAGTGGCCTCCTTATTATAGCACCTTCCTCCTAATTCCATACCCTCCATATTCCAATTTCAAGCCCCTATTTAATTATATTATCCCCTATCTCTAGCCATAAAGGTGATTATTATTTTAATATTAAAATATACCTTTTATTAAATAAGACACTTCAACCCATGTGGAGGGTAATCTAAAAATTTTAAGAGGGTCCAAATAGAGATAAGGTGAGAGACCTTAGTTTTTTTTGTGTCCCATTTGTCTCAAAATTTTACAAATTCAGCACTATTAGTGATTAGAAGAGAAATATTTCTTTAATTTCCACCAATAAGAATAGGACAAGGGTAAGGGATGGATAATCCTAAATAATAAAATAATCCCTATATTATTTAATACCACTAGAGTTCTTTTGGTCCAATTAAAATTGGACAACTTTTGTGAAGTCCAAATCTCCTAATTGCTTCTACAATTAGACTAATTAAACTAAATTGAATTACCTTCTTCAAAAGATAATTGGTCCTTTCACATTCCTTAATTGGAAATTTATAGAAATGTTTAGGTTCAAATACCTTCTAGTCAAGTATTAATTTATCCCTCAGATCAATTAATATCCTTTGGGAAAGATCCAATGGTGACGGGTTGTGACACCTTGAAAAAGGTATTTCAATTATAGCAATTGATGCATCGTAATCACTTTGTTCTCTAGGTTCTTCGACTATACATCTTCCTGCATTGGGATCTCTCCCCTCTTCCATAGCCTATATTTTTCTTTCTTCATTAGGATCAAATTGTACTTCCTCTTCTACTCACACTAAGGTGAGACTTTTATGAATATCTAAAGAAGGAGATATTTCAAGTCTAGGATTTTTATGCCTTGGGGAACTTGGAGGAAAAGTAATTTTGATTTGGTGCCCTCTAAGCAAATTAGAAAATCCTCCTACCTCTTGGATCTTTTCAAGCACTAGTGAGGATATTTTGTGCTCCTCTATGTCTATGACTATACTCATGGAGATCACTTGAAAAAAAACTTTTATAATTTCAAGCCTTTGCTTTGGAGCCATTAGTGTTTTAGCGAGCTCAAGGGAAGTTGCTTGAACTTGTGTAGAAGAAATAATAACTATTTCTTTTCTATTTTTTGTGTTTTCCAAAGTGTCAAAAACGTACTGAATAGTTGATGATTTTTTTACTTAAGGTGTAGCTAAGTCAATTCTCATCACTATGTCCACTTGTTCAGGATCTTAGTCTATGATTTCCAAGATAGGGTCCTATAGATATTCAGGGGGAATAGTTGGAATTAGTGGAGAAATTGACTCTATTGTAGCACTTCTTAATAATATCAAATCACTAGGGTAGTTTTCCACCATATCTATCTGTGTATGGGGCCTATCTCTTATCTTCCATACCAATTCTAGTGTTTCTCTTTTTTTGATTGATGATTGCATTACATATTCAAAGGGATTTTTTATGTGAGTGAGTTGAGAAAATCTTAACTTCTTTACTAATTTATGATAGTGTCTAGTAGGATCATAGGGCCTCCAAGTGATTATAAAAAATACATATAAATCCATGTCCCAAACAACCCTTAGAGGACTAATATGACCTTTATATACATAGTGCCCTAATCTACAATGAATATCTAGCCAAGGAATTTTCACCTTTTTTCTTACTACTCTCATTTTCACTTATTTTGTGAAATGTCTTGTGATTTCTAAGATGACGATGGACATAAGATAAACATTGAGCAATAATTTTTGTGGGAGCTTAGGTCCAAATAATAGGATATATGTGAATTCTTTCACAAATAAGTTCCCACTTTAATAATTATGTAAAAATGTAGCTACACCACTATCAATTCTTCCAGGGTGATAACCATAAAGTCTTTCATAAATGATTGGAAGAAATCTTCCAAAGAAGTATAGCTAGACCAACCTTCATGAATGTAGGGGAATCTATCCTAAATGTTTACAGCTTCTATCCCTCCCAATTGCTTGACTAAGGGTGGCTCCATATGTCCCACTATTAGATGAATCAAGAAAGAATAATACAAAAAGGGAGGCATTATTTCTCTTTTTTTCTTAATATTTTTTTTTTTAATTTTGCTATTTCTATATTTATATTATCATTTCTAAAATTTTCCCATCTATACTTCAACATTGTTGAGTGGTATTTTCACCCAATTGTGAAAGTACACTCTTCCTTAGGATTTGGGTTCCAAATCCTCTCTTGAAAAGAAGTTAAACAAATGACTTCTCCAAGGTCTCCGCTATATTAGCATTTGCATATGTGTATTAGTAATCTCAAATAAAGATATTCAATTTAAATGCTTGGAACACCTTAGTGATTGCAAGTAACTGTAAAAAAGGGGCAATGTTGGTTTATTTTACCATGAAACTTTAGTGATTGTTCATTGAACCAAAATAGAGCAAATGTGAGTTGGCCCTTGTATGACCACGATGTAGTGCTCCAATTACCTTTTATCTTGAGGGTTTTAAATTAGATTTTATCTTGCATTAAATCCTCAATGATGAATAGGGTCTTCAAATGTAGCTTCAAAATGTCACTTTAATTATCCTTCTTAAATGAAATCAGATTTTCATCAAGACGAATAATTTAGTGCTTTGATTGCTCCCAAAATGGTAATTTGCAAAGTTCCATAAAACACGACTCCTTCATTGAAATTAGAATTTTCATGAAGGGAATGTCATCATAGGCTCACGAATGAAACATGAAACTAAAAAAATGAAATTCGGCCCAAAAATGAAAATTTTCTATTTTCGGATTTTTCAAAATCTGTAATAAAACAACTTCGATGAATTTTAAAAAAATATTAAACAACTCTGAAAATAAAATTTCAAAGTGCGTATTGGAAGTCTGAGGTATACCCTACGCAATGGTGAAATTATTTTTGGATTTTGAAATTTTTGAAATGTTTTTTTTTAATGCCTGAAAATTAAAATAAAATTAAAATTTTTGGAAAATGCAGAAAAAGTTGAAAGAAAATGCAGAAAAATGAAAATAAAATGTATTCAGTGTGATGCTATCCTATTCTGACAAAACCAAAGATGTGAGGTTTTCATGCATGCAACCTAACCTATTGGACTTGCAAAACAAACACAATCCGGATAAGCTAAGTGCTGGCTCCTAGGGTTTTAAATGAGGTTTTCATATTTAAAAATTCACATGAAGCAACCAAGAAAAATTGCATAAACTCCATTTACAAGCCTAAAATCTAAAAAGGGGAAAAATAGACATTTAATATTGCATGCAAAAAATGACTCCTTTCTTGTCCATAAGATGCAACTTTCTGAAACTTTATGTATTAAAAATTTGTCATTTTACAATAACAGAAATTTCTGGTTTTCCCAAACCAATCCATGGAAGAAAAATGTACCCAAACGAGTCCAGAATGGCCCTCTTGCCTTCAAATCTGCAATCCTGATCATAGCAGTTTCCAACCCCTCAAAACATCCTTGCCTGGCATATTTAAAATTTTCAGGAAGCTTTTCATTTCATTTTCCAATGGTTGTTCATTTCACCTTCCCTTGTGCATGCATGTGTTTTGGTTTCCAAAAAGGCTTTTCGTTTCTATTTTGTGGCCCTTCGTTTCATTTTCTCCACATGGGCTTGCATCTGTTTCCTTTCGTGTGTAACGACCATCTTAAATGATTTCAAATCATTAAATATTCCTTATGTAACATTTTGTCTTATTCATTGGATTTTGTCCTTATGTGTCCACGTCATTATGCAGTCTTCAGTTTCACTATCCTGGTGTTCATCACTAATACCAGACGCACTGTCCACTACTCTATTTTCTTCATGAAAATACATGTCACGATATCACGACACTTTTATTTCTCTGTCTGCCTGCCCCTTTTGAGTCACAAAAATACAACACGTCGCGATATCGCGACACTTTTGTTTCTTTGCCTGCCTACCCCTTTTGAGTCATGAAAATATAACATGTCGCGATATCATGACACTTTTGTTTCTCTGCCCTCTTTTGTTGCTTTTAGCCACGAAAATGTAACATGTCGCGATATCGTGACACTTTTTATTTCTTGTTCTTTTGGCCGCGAAAATACAACATGTCGCGATATCGTGACACTTTTCTCTTTTCGTTTGGCCGTGAAAATGCAACATGTCATGATATCGTGACACTTTTCTTTCTTCTCTTTTGATCGCGATAATGCAACATGTCATGATATCGCGACACTTTTTCTCTTTTGGCCGCGATAATGCAACATGTCACGATATCGTGACACTTTTTCTCTTTTGTCCGCGACAATGCAACATGTCATGATATCACGCCACTTTTTCTCTTTTGTCCGCAACAATGCAACATGTCACGATATCGCGACACTTTTTCTCTTTTTGTCGTGACAATGCAACAGGTCACGATATTGCGACACTTTTTCTCTTTTGGTCGTGACAATGCAACATGTCACGATATCGCGACACTTTTTCTCTTTCAGCCATGACAATGCAACATGTCGCGATATCGCGACACTTTTTCTCTTTCAACCGCGACAATGCAACATGTCGTGATATCGTGACATTTTTTCTCTTTTGGTCATGACAATGCAACATGTCGTGATATCGCAACATTTTTTCTCTTTTGGCCGTGACAATGCAACATGTCGTGATATCGCTACACTTTTTCCCTTTTGGCCACGATAATGCAACATGTCATGATATCGCGACACTTTTTCCCTTTTGGTCGTGACAATGCAACATGTCGCGATATCGTGACACTTTTTCTCTTTGCTTTGAACCACAAAAATGTAACATGTCGCGATATCATGACACTTTTTCTCCTTGCGGTGTTTTGCTTTTTTCTTTGATATTTAGCATATGGGCCGCTTCGGTCTTCTTGGAAAATATGTAAAAAATGTGGGTCCCCAATTTTGGGGTACGTTGTGGAGTAGCCACAACAAATGGTGACTCTGCTGGGAAATGCTCCTGAGCATTTCGGTGAGAACTCAACCTGAACACCTTCAAAACACAAACACAAGCATCAGCAAATATCCCAAGAATGAAAATAGACGAGAAATACATGAAGCATTAGAATTATTAAGCATCAGCTTGGTGTGTTCAGTGTGCTTCATTCCCTATCATTTGAAACTCGTTCAACTTTCCATTGTCAGTTTCACTTATGATTCATGCATATGAGAAGTTATGAATGATTCCTATAGGATTTAATGCATGGTGAAGATGCTAGAGATATAACAACCTGCTTTGCAAAAGCTCAAACTTTCTAGTATCATGAACAAGCATATTAAAACTGTCAAACCCTCTTAGGATCAAATATGTGTATACTGAATTAATTTACTAGATCCCAAAGTTGGTTATGTGTCACTACCATATTGAACCCATGTGCAAGTGTAAGTGAAATCAGAGCTTTGGGGAATCGGATTCCCAACCTAATCAAGATGGAAATTTAACCCTATCCTTGCTACTCTGATCTGGAGTTTTTTACCTCATCTTGAACAAAATGATTTAACCTGTTATGGATGAAATTGTCAGGCTAGCCTGTTCGTTTGAGAAATCAGTGGTCTTGCTTTTAGACAAGACATGTTGCCACGCATGAGCATACTCCACTGCCAGTCAGGCGTCTATAGCCTCGGTGGAGATCAACCCCATAATCCAGGATTTTGAATTTACTTTTGATTTCTTGAACCTTGGGGATGACTACCCATCCTTGCAATGGACATGTAGTATGATCCTTCCAATCCAATATCAATGATGCAATAAAAGTAGAATGAAAAATATTTGCTTTGGAACTTCAAGTTCTTGAGCGGGTAAAATAGAAGCTTTGGGGAATCGGATTCTCAACCTAAGCGAGATGAGAATTAGACCCTATCCTTACTACTCCATGAAGGTCAAATTAGAGCTTTGGGGAATCAGATTCTCAACCTAAGCAAGATGAGAATTAGACCCTATCCTTACTACTTTGATTTTAGACTTTAAGCACTATGGGAGTGGTAAAAACCACTGTTTTAAGGATTATGTTGCATGATAGGACAGACACGAAATACTCCTTTCACCTCACATTTTCTTCCAAGTATGGTTTTGACCATTTTACTCAAGATTCTCTTTAATATGTGTAGAACGTGCTTGGTTCAAGATAGTTTGGGCATCAGTTCCCAACCTTAGGATCTTTTTAATATACATTATATAATAACCCTAAGAGGATTCAACACCTTTTCAATGATTGTATTTGAAATGTAGATGCAACTGAGATGAAATGTATATGCAATATCGAATGTAACATGAGATATGGATGAATGCATTGCTATTTTTGAAATGTGGATGGAGTATACCACCTATTTTACCATAATTTGTAAAACTGACAACTTCATGCATCACAAGTTCCAAATGATATTCTTTAATGTGTTTGCGATACTCGTGGAGCTTTTTGCAATACAATTCTGATGTTTCATATTCTCTTAGTCTTAGTCAACATTCATAAGGACATAAGTTGACATAAGTTGACATAAGGACATAAGGACATAAGTTTTTTTTTTTTTAAGACAAACCAAAAGTGTCCAAAGGACCAACACACAAAACTTAAAACCAAAATGAGATCCAATCCAAAACCAAAATACAAAAACCAAAAGTATATACAAATGTACAATATAATACAAGATGGTTCAAAAGTTTGGATTATCATTTTCCCAGATCCCAAACCTGATTAGAATTATTTAAAAGACATATGACGTAATACGCATACCAATTTTTTTAGGAATCCAACAGAAACAAGATCAAACCAAACAAAGAAACAAACTTCCACTTGCCCCTCTCACCATACCAATTTGATTTAGTTTCATTAATAATCCTATGGTGGAGTTTCAATTTTTCAAATTGATTAGACAATGATTGATATTCAGTTCCTTTATGTCTATTCTTTAAGATGTCCATTCCGCACTTTGATTCATGGTGTAGAAATAAGCTTTCATTTTCATTCAATAAAGCCATAACATTAATAATATTTGAATCAAACCATTCATTAGGCAAACCTTCATTCGAATTTTGCATGGTGAAACCAAAAAGGTGAGATTTTACCTTTGGCATGTTTTCATTTGACCTTACTTGCAAAGGATTTGAAAATTCCTCTTTTCTCTCATGACATTCATCATCATGTAGCACTTGTTCTTTCTCCATGACTTGTTTATCAAAGGCACCAAACTTAGGTACCCAATTGAAAATATGTCCATCCCTTTCAAACCATAAGTCTTGTCTATCTAGGGGTGGGTTAACTAACACATTTCCATGATCAATCACTTGGGTTGTTTTGGGTAATGTGAGATTTTCAATTGGATCATCAATGATATCAAACCCAAATGATTTAGGTTTTGTAATTTTCTCATTTTGAAATGGCATAATCATTGTAGCACAAGTAAGTGGATCAAGATTTTCAATTTCTTTTCCTTCAATGGAATCTAAAGCAAGTGACTCTCTTTATTGATTCATGGTTGTAGAATCCTTATCATATTCCAAAACTTGATGAGATTCGAATTCTTCTTCCAAAACTTTCTCAAATTGTGCAGGATTTATAGTATACTCATGTAAGGAAGCAATTGAGTTATCCTGCATATTAATTGACCCAACAAGTTTATTAGAAGATTTAGATTGATAATATTCTTCCCATTTCTTCCACGAATCATAGTAATCATCCTCCAAGTTCAAGTGGTGACACTCAAGTACTTCTTCTTCATATTCTGATTCATCAACATGTTTCTCATCCAATTCATCTTCACCTTCCTTAGATGGTCCAGTTATTTCCAAAAGTGGGTTATCTCTTGAATTCAAATTGGTAAAGCTATCATAATCCAAATTTTTAACCCATGATTCAATTTTATCACAATTTGGAAGGTGTGGATCCTCTTGGTCATCACTTTTGAGAACATCATCCAAAGTGTCTTTCGAGAACAAGTGGTGAAATTCGATTATGTCTTCAACTTCATTTGTTGATTTTCTTTCAAATTCATTTTTAGCCACTTGTGATGACTTAGGAAATTCTATAATGGGATTGATTTTTGAATTCCATGTCATATAGTTGCTCCAATCCTTTACAAGTACATCTGACCAAATCATATCCATATAAGTTCGTTCATCCAAATCCTCCTTTTTGGGTAATGATTCTAGATATTTCTTTTCCAAAACAAGATGGTTATCATTTGATTCCAACTTCTTGTTACCCATCCATAGGATTTCTTCTCCAAAAACTTCATGCTCTTCAAGACTTTTAGAATAGGTATTTACTTCAACGTGAGTCACCTCAAAATATCTTGTATCGCTTGAAGAAGCATAACATGAAACATCATTAAGATCGGCATTATGAATTTTCTTCCTAGGATGATTTGGATGCATACATTGATGTGCTCGTTTTTGTGGTGGAACATGCCTACATACCTTCTTAACCACTTTCTTTTGCTCTTTTACTTTTGATGTGATCTCTTTATTAAAATCCTTAAAATAATCATGCAAACTTGTATCCGAATCTTCAATGAATTTATATTCAACATGATTGAATTTTGTAACCTTCTCAAATCTTGTGAATGTGAGATCTTCATATGAAGTAGAAGTTTCCACATCCTGCATATAAATTGGAATAGAGGCTTCATCAATAGGGATGTGAGGCAGTAACACATCTTCATATTTTCCCCAACCATTGTAAAAATTATCTTCCAAATTTGTGGGATGAAACTCCATGGTATTTGTGGCATGATTTTTTTGATTCATTTGTTAATTATTTTTCTTCTTTGTCCTTGGTCATAGGATAATTATAATCTTTCAAAATTTTATGAGATTTTAAACCCTCTTCCAAAACATCCTCAAATTGTACAGGAGTTGTAATATATTCCTTTGAGTAGGCGATTATATTGTCCTGTATATCAATTGGCACACAAGTTTTATTAGTAGTTTTGGAGTGAGTGTAGTCTTACCACTTCTTTCAAGCATCATAATAATCATCTTCCAAAGTTAAGTGGTGACGTTCAACTACTTCTTCAACATCTTCCAATTCATCAATGTGTTTCTCATCAAATTCACCTTCACCTTCTTTAGATGGTTCAATAACTTTCAAAAGTGGGTTATTTCTTGAATTCAAATTTGTAAGGCTATCATTGTCCAAATTAGTAACCCATGATTCGATTTTATCACAATTTGGAGGGTGAAGAGTTTTTTGATCATTAGTTCCAAGCTTCTCATCGAGAGTGTCTTCCAAGAACAAGTGTTGAAATTCTATCATATCTTCAAATTCATTTATTGGTTTTCTTCCAATTTCACTTTCAACCACTTCATCCAATTCTATGGTAGGTTCCGTCCTATCACATATTTCAAACATTGTTGAATTTAGAACCCCTTTATCCGAATAATCATGTATCTCTATGAATGAGATCATTTCTGCATAATCCTCACTGGTGGATGTTGGCTTAGCAATTTGCATCTCCTCTTGGACTACATCTAAGCTGGTTGTAACATTTGGACCTTCAAATTCATCCCCTTGATCATTTACCATAGGTATCATTGGAGTGGAGGGTGCTATATTTACTAGTTGGTGTCGATTGGCATCACTAACTCCAAAAGAACAATCTCTCATGTGAACATGTTGTGCATTTTTTCTTCCAAAACTTGTTCTACCTTTTCAAAGATCTCATAGATTGTCTCTAGAGACAGGTCATCCAAGTTTTCCTTAATGAGTGTAGCGAGTGTGGGGGGTATGGATCTCAGGTATACTTCAATAGCTTCCTCTTCCGATGTAACCAAACTTTCCCACATTTGAGAGTACAATTCACAAAACCTCACACTGAATTGACTCATGGACTCATTAGGCTCTTTACACATAGAGGTGAATTGATTTTGCAACCTATCCAAGTCAACTTGATTACCAAAGTGATAAAGATAAGCTACTTCTAATTGGATCCAAGAAGTCTTAATCTCCATGGGTAGATGGCAATACCACAAGAATGATATATTACCCACAATGTATGGGAAGAACCTACAAGCAATAGGCTCACAAAATATTTGAAATTGACATAATGTGAACTTATAAATATGTAGATTTTGTAGGTATCCTGATGCCACCTCTTGATTAAAAATTCGTAGAAACTCCAATAACATTTCATGAATTTGATAAGGTGTTCCAAAGGTAGAATGACATTCATAATACTTTCCTAATGCAAATACCATAATTTCTCTTAGGGAAATCATTTCTTCTCTTAGGGATACAATTTGCTCCTCAGATGTTGCCATTAGTGAAACTCAAAGAATAACTTCAAAACCAATTTGTTAGTCATGAATAAAATAAGGAACCATGACAAAGCAATATTATAAAAATGTAATTTAGTTTCTAATTCACCAGATCGCATATGTGCAAGTGAAGAGCATACTCCTAGTGTTGTAGGCTTTTTGATTCACAAGATCGCATTACACGCAAGTGAAGAGCATAATACGGACAACAAATACATTTTAGACAAAATAATTCCTTACAAATAAGCATGAAATGACTAGCAAATATCAAACATGTAACGTATGAATAATCATGTTAGCATCAACCAAGAGATGTATCTATTAAAATCAAATGAAATTAATTGCATGGAGACAACCTCGTTAGTCAAGACCAAAATTTTTCAAAATCAAATCAAAACACATTATTCATGTATGAAAAATCAAAAGTGTTAGAACAATTCATAGCAATTCATGTCCTCCTTTTAACACTACAAGGTTGTATTGTTAAAAGAGGGCTAAAGATAATAATCAATAGGGCATGAAATATTCAAAATTTAAATCCCTATAGCATTTAAATCACACTGAAATAAACCCATTCAGGCCCTCCTTCTAGGGCAAAAATATTGAGTGGTATTTTCACCCAATTGTGAAAGTACACTTTTCCTTAGGATTTAGGTTCCAAATCCTCTATTGCAAAGAAGTTAAACAAATGACTTCTCCAAGGTCTCCGCTATATTAGCATTTGCATATGTGTATTAGTAATCTCAAATAAAGATATTCAATTTAAATGCTTGGAACACCTTAGTGATTGCAAGTAACTGTAAACAAGGGGCAATGTTGGTTTATTTTACCATGAAACTTTAGTGATTGTTCACTGAACCAAAATATAGAAAATGTGAGTTGGCCCTTGTATGACCACGATGTAGTGCTCCAATTACCTTTTATCTTGAGGATTTTAAAATAGATTTTATCTTGCATTAAATCCTCAATGATGAATAGGGTCTTCAAATGTAGCTTCAAAATGTCACTTTAATTATCCTTCTTAAATGAAATCAGATTTTCATCAAGACGAATAATTTAGTGCTTTGATTGCTCCCAAAATGGTAATTTGCAAAGTGCCATAAAACACGACTCCTTCATTGAAATTAGAATTTTCATGAAGGGAATGTCATCATAGGCTCACGAATGAAACATGAAACTGAAAAAATGAAATTCGGCCCAAAAATGGAAATTTTCTATTTTTGGATTTTTCAAAATCTGTAATAAAACAATTTCGATGAATTTTTAAAAAATACTAAACAACTCCGAAAATGAAATTTCAAAGTGTGTATTGGAATTCTGAAGTATACCCTACGCAATGGTGAAATTATTTTTGGATTTTGAATTTTTTTAAATGTTTTTTTTTAATACCTGAAAATTAAAATAAAATTAAAATTTCTGGAAAAATAAAATGCAGAAAAAGTTGAAAGAAAATGCAGAAAACTGAAAATAAAATGTATTCAGTGTGATGCTATCCTATTCTGACAAAATTGAAGATGTGAGGTTTTCATGCATGCAACCTAACCTATTGGACTTGCAAAACAAGCACAATCCGGATAAGCTAAATGTTGGCTCCTAGGGTTTTAAATGAGGTTTTCATATTTAAACATTTGCATGAAGCAACCAAGAAAACTTGCATAAACTCCATTTACAAGCCTAAAATCTGAAAAGGGGAAAAATAAACATTTAATCTTGCATGCAAAAAATGACTCCTTCTTTCTTGTCCATAAGATGCAACTTTCTGAAACTTTATGTATTAAAAATTTGTCATTTTACAATAACATAAATTTTTGGTTTTCCCAAACCAGTCCATGGAATAAAAATAGCCCAAACAGGTCTAGAATGACCCTCTTGCCTTCAAATCTGCAACCCTGCTCGCAGTAGTTTCCAAGCCCTCAAAACATCCTTGCCTGGCGTATTTAAAATTTTTAGGAAGCTTTTCGTTTCATTTTCCAATGGCTGTTTGTTTCACCTTCCCTTGTGCATGCATGTGTTTTGGTTTCCAAAAAAGCTTTTTGTTTCTATTTTGTGGCCCTTCGTTTCATTTTCTCCACATGGGCTTGCATCCGTTTCCTTCTATGTGTAATGACCATCATAAATGATTTCAAATCATTAAAGATTCCTTATGTAACATTTTGTCTTATTCATTGGATTTTCTCCTTATGTGTCCACATCATTATGCAGTCTTCAGTTTCACTATCCTGGTGTTCATCACTAATATCAGATGCACTGTCCACTACTCTGTTTTCTTCATGAAAATACAACACATCATGATATTGCAACACTTTTGTTTCTCTGCTTGCTTGCCCCTTTTGAGTCGCAAAAATACAACACATCGCGATATCGCGACACTTTTGTTTCTCTGCCTGCCTGCCCCTTTTGAGTCGTAAAAATATAACATGTCGCGATATCACGACATTTTTGTTTCTCTGCCCTCTTTTGTTGCTTTTAGTCGCAAAAATGTAACATGTCGCAATATCGTGACACTTTTTCTTTCTTGTTATTTTGGCTGCAAAAATGCAACATGTCGCGATATCGCGACATTTTTCTCTTTTCGTTTGGTCACGAAAATGCAACATGTCACGATATCGCGACACTTTTCTTTCTTCTCTTTTGGCCGCGACAATGCAACATGTCGTGATATCGCGACACTTTTTCTCTTTTGGCCGTGACAATGCAACATGTCACGATATCATGACACTTTTTCTCTTTTGGCCACGACAATGCAACATGTCGCGATATCGTGAAACTTTTTCTCTTTTGACCGCGACAATGCAACATGTCACGATATCGTGACACTTTTTTCTCTTTGGCCACGACAATGCAACATGTTGCGATATCGCGACACTTTTTCTCTTTTGGCCATGACAATGCAACATGTCATGATATCGTGACACTTTTTCTCTTTTGGCCGCGACAATGCAACATGTCGTGATATCGTGACACTTTTTCTCTTTTGGCCGCGACAATGCAACATGTCACGATATCACGACATTTTTTCTCTTTGGCCGCGACAATGCAACATGTCGCGATATCACGACACTTTTTCCCTTTTGGCCATGACAATGCAACATGTCGCAATATCGTGACACTTTTTCCCTTTTGGCCACGACAATGCAACATGTCACGATATCGCGACACTTTTTCTCTTTTCTTTTTCTCTTTGCTTTGAACTGCGAAAATGCAACATGTCGTGATATCACGACACTTGTTCTCCTTGCGGTGTTTTGCTTTTTTTTTTATCTTTAGTATATGGTCTGCTTCGGTCTTCTTGGAAAATATGCAAAAAATGTGGGTCCCCAATTTTGGGGTACGTTGTGGAGCAGCCACAACAAGCATATACTTTGTTTTATTGCACTAAATGACCAAAAATATAAGTTCTTGGCTAATCCATTTTAAATATTTGCTTCCTAGTACTATATTTATCATATCTACATAACTTTGGCCCAAGGGTGAAGGGTAGACTTATGGATAGGAAATTTGCATGGTATTTCCTGGTCATAATTAAACAACTTAGTGTAAAAAAAAGTACCAAGCATGTATTTGGCTTGTACAAAAATTACCTGTTTGTCTAGTATTAGGGTAGATGCACTCAGCTGGAAGACCTTAATTTTGTCTAGTGTGGTTCTAAAGGCCACCTGATTGGCATGGTCTCTCACTATTATGATTTTGGAATCATACATGACTGCTAGCCACAACAATAAGTCTAAAGAGTAGTAAACCTTTGGGTATATCAACCTCCCTAAATTTATTTTCCATCTATTGCAAATAGGGATTTCTTTGAATTGGACTCTTTATGCCCTCCTGAATAGCCCTTTCAATACTATTGCATGACATTGTATTTTTTCATGGGCTCATATCTATAAATGGTCGTATATTCAAGTTCCCATTGTTGTTGGGACATGATTTCTCTACTTGGTCTTGACTCTACAATAAATTCCTTGGGGTCCTTTCCAATGGATTTTCCTTTAATTGATTGGTAAGAATGATATTCCACCAGTTCTTCAATACAAGTTTTAACATTTATGGGGGTGATGTGAGAAGTGCTTGCGAATGCTATTTCTATAATTTTATTATCTCTCTAGAATTTTGTAGCCTAAACTAGCTCTTCTATACTTTTTGTGCTTGATTGTAAGTGCTCTGTAAGTTAATTTCAAACACTTAATGCAAATATTTATGGTAAGTACCATATGCACTAACTTTAATTGTTCTCAACTACATCCTTTGACTAGCTAGTAGAGCTTTGCCACATTTTTCTTTCACAATTGTATTAATTATTATGATACGATGCCTATGCCTATGCCCTACAATTGATAAGGATAATCCTTATCCAATGTGTCATGGCATATTTAGATTTTATTTTTTGATGACTAATGATTTGTTAGGTATTCTTTTTAATAGGTATGCCAAATCAATTTGATTTATCATTTTATTAAAAAGGTGCTTTTGTTGTGATGCTTTCATTATAAATATATTCTTGATATATTTTTCTACTAGTAGATGTCATTGAATGTCTTGCTAGCTTTGGTTAAAGCAAGCCTCCTTTGTCCATTTTTTTTATTTGTAAGCCTTGAGTTCATTTATAATCATTGAGGTCCATCTCATTTGTCTTTAATTAGCATGTGCTAGGTTAGTGAGCCAATCAAAATATAGCACTCTATTTATCCCTCTCAAATCCACAATGTTGGATAATTTGATAGACATTTTGGCTATCCATTTTCACATAAAATAAACTTAAGGTATTAGTTAAAAATAATATAAATTGAAATAAATGAACTTACAGTCATTCGTCGAGGTACAAGTCTTTTGTTGGATCTGGACCATGCGCTTCTTGATTAGCATTTTCATCAAAGTCATTTTTTTTCAACTAATCAAAAGGCAATGCTCAATATCTCCTACTCAAATCCACATCATTGATCTTCTCTTCAATGCTATCATCTAGGTCATCCATCTCATAGCCAATCAAGAGCCAATGCTTGAATTTTTTTTCTCAAATTGGGTCCATTAATCTTTGACTTAGTGTTTCCATATGAGTCATTTATTTTTTAACCAATCGAGAGATATAACTCAATCTCACCTAACTAAATCCACACTATTGATATTCTATTTAATTTTGTTATATGGTTCATCTATCTCATAGCCAATCAAAATGGAGTACTCAATATTTTTGCTCAAGTCTAAGCCATTGATATTATTTTTAGTGCTATCATATGGGTCATCTATCTTGTATCCAATCAGAAGCCAACACTTAATATGCCCATTCAAATATGCACCATTCATTTTTTGGCCTATGAGATTGTAGCATTGAAGTTTTTTGCTCTAATCCACACCACATATTTTTTCAAAAATGAAATTGCAGTGCTGAAGTTTTTCACTCTAATCTAAGTATCTAGAACCTTAGGAAATATTTTTATTATTTTGGATATTTATGTTTTAGGAAGACATGACCCTAGACATTAATATATGCAAGGATTTATATTTGGACATAAGGTTAAGGTGAAAGGGGGGAATTTTGAGTCTATGAATTAACAACCTTTAGACCTAGATGATGAGAACATTATTTTTTGGGGAGACTTCTTTTAGGCATTAATTTTACATGGTAATGCAAAATGTGAAAGGGGGGAAAAAATCATAAGTGGCCTAGGTCTTATAAGTTAGGAATAATAACTTATGAAGCTTATACTTATGGACTCGTGAGGGAAAATATTGAATGGAGGCCAATGGCTAGGTATTTTACAAAAGTGACCTTAGGAACCAAAATTTTAAATTTGGAGGACCAAGACTTGTGAACTTATGACTTCACAAAAATAAAATTTTGAGGATATTTCAAGAACAAGCATGCTCTAAAACAAAAATTTGCAAAGGACTACTAGACATGACTATAAAAAGGGAACACTTTGAAGTATGTTGACCATCTTGGGGATTATTGCAAAAATTTGAAAGCCACCAAGTTTAAAGGAAAATAACCTTGACTCAAGAAAATAACCTAGACCTAGGACTCCACAAGACCCTTCAAAATTTGAAATTAGGGGTAACTCTTAAGTTGGATTTTGAGGATCCAACACAAGCTCCGATTGGGACAAGTGGTGAAAACTTGAAGCACTTGAGAACCTTAGAATATTTGGTTACACTTTCCTAAAATCACCTAAAAAAAAAAATGAAAAAGACATTGAAAAATAAACATTCTCCTACCTAATCACCTAATGCTATAAAATAAAAATTGAAAGGAAATTTTGTTGTAATAGATGATCTTAATACATAGGAATGAAAAAAGGTGTTCCTTTACCTAATCACCTAAGGAAAATACTAAAGGACTTAAAACATGATTTTTTCTTTCTTTCTTTTTTTTGGAAGAAGTACAACTTCATTCTCTTCTGACCCCAAAATAGGGTTGATACAACTTTAGATGTTGGCCATTGATTGGAATTTGCATTTGTTCTCCTTCTAGAGTCTACAACCTGTAAGTGTGTTGTCCAACAATCTAAATTATCTAATATGGCCCAAGCCATTTGGGCTCTAATTTACCTTTTTCACCATGCTTATCATTCTTGGGGTCCTAGTATATCACTATATCTCCTTCAATAAATGGTTTACCTCTTGCCTTCTTATTGAAAAGCTATGCTATTTTTTGTGTTTGCTCTATCATTTTTGTTAGGGCTTCTCTTCTATCTTCTTGTAACTGTGTAATTTGATCTAATATTATTTGTAGGACATCTAAATTTTCATGATCTTGGAGAAGTAGAGATAAGGCATTTCTCTCTATTTGAGGAGGCAACAAAGCATTCTCACCAAACACTAGCTCATATGGGGACTTTCTTGTGTTTCTTTTAATAGATAATCTATCTACCCATAAAGCATATTTTAGCTCATTGTCCCAACCTCTTTTGTTCTTGCCTAGTGATCTCTTGATTATGGTAATTAGATTCTTATTTGAGGACTCAGCCAAACCATTTCCCTAAGGATAATAATTTGCAGCATGAGAAAGTTCAATCATTTCAAAGGAGGTGAAGTAGTTTCCATTATCTATAACTATCTTCTTGGGGACCCCAAATCTAGTCAATATATTTTCTTCAAGGAATTTTATTACAACCTTAATGGTTGACTTCTTAAGAGGAGTTGCTTCCACCCACTTAGTAAAGTAGTCAATAGTTGTTATGATCCACCTATGACCTCCAGAGGAGTTTGGATTAATTTCTCCAATCAGATCAATTTCCCACTATGTAAAGGGAGCTTCAATGATAACTAGCTTTAAAGGTATGGTTGCTAAATGTTTCTTCCCTACAAAAACCTAACAACTATGACAACTTCTGACCAATTGATGAACATATTTAAAGAGGGTAGGCCAATAATAACCAACTCTCATTATCTTATTGGTAGTGGCCTTTGGTGCAAAGTGACCACCACAAAATCTAGAATGGTACTCTTTCAATACTTATGGGATTTCCTTTTCAAATAAATAGAGCAACAACACACCATTTGGATGTCTCCAATATAGTTTACCTTCTTGAACATAGTATCTTTGGGCTTGCTTCTTGATAGATCTCATATTATTTTAGGATATTCCTCTTGGGAAGGATAATGTTTAAAGATACATCAATATATCATCATACCATTTACACTCAACATTGTCAGTTCTTCTAATTTCATGTTGTTCATCAACTGTGATAGTATTGTTCATATCTTCTCCTTCTTTGTTAGCCATATACTTTGCTAGACCCTACCCTCTAACAATCTAAACTACTTTGAACTCTACATCATACTACAGTAGTTTAACCATCCATCTAGCAGTATTACCTATTGGTTCAGACTGAGTAAGGACATCTTTTATGGCTATGTAAGGAATGTAGGCTATTACTTTGCTTGACCCAAATATACTCTTAAAATACTCCAATGCTCTTATTAAAGCATAAGCATGTTTCTCTATCATGGAATATTTTAACTAAGCTCCTTTCAGTCTTGTACTCATAAAATCTATGGGTCTTTCATTGTTCTCATCATATTTCTAAGATAGAACTACAACAATTGTATGTTCTGATGCAAAGGAATATATATTGAAGTCTTTAGAATAGTTAGGACAATTCAACACAAGGGTTGTAGTGATGGCATATTTAATACCTTGAAAAGCTCTAATATTCTCTTCTGTCCACCTTATGTCCCCATATTTTTTAATCATATCATTAATAGGCTTTGCAATTTCAAAAAAATTGGGGATAAATCTCCTTACAAAGTTAATCTTGCCAAAGAAAGATCTAACTCCTTTTATATTTTTAGGAGGGAGGATTTTAGCTATAGCTTCTATCCTTTGTGGATCAATGTTGATGCCCTCTTTAGAAACAACATGTCCTAACAACTTCCCTTGTGTTGCTCCAAATATACATTTCTTTGGATTAAGAGATATCCCAAATTCTTTACACCTGTTAAACATAGTGGTCAAATGTTCAAAGTGGTCCTCTAGATTCTTAGAAAACATTGTTATATCATCAAGGTATACAACAACTATTTCAAACATGAGACCTTTGAAAGCAAAATCCATAGCCCTCTGAAATGTAGCACCTGCATTCATTAATCCAAATGGCATTCTGAGATATTCAAAGGTTCCCCAAGGTGTAGTAAAAGCAGTCTTATATTTATCCTCTAGATTAACCAATATCTGATTATACCCTGAAAAACCATCTAGTAGAGACATTCTTGCTGATCCAACTACTACTTGCAATAATTGCTCCATGTTGGGGAGTGGATAGTTATCTTTGAGTGAACTTTTATTTAAATTCCTAAAGTCAACACATAGCCTAATATCTCCATTTTTCTTCTTGACTGGTACTAAATTTGCTATCCAAGAAGAAAATCTCACCTTTCTAATTATTTTAGCATCCAGTAATTTTTGTACTTCTTTTTGCATAACTAGATGTAATGTGGGGTTGAATTTTCTCTACTTTTGCCTGAAGGGCTTTGCATCTTCTTGTAGAGGTATTATATGAGTCATAACATTTGTATTGAATGTCCTCAAATCTTCATAACTCTAGGCAAAAACATCTTTGTTATTTTTCAGAAAGCTAATGTACTATTGTCTTTCCTTTCCTAACAAAGCTTTATTTATTTTTACAAGCCTAGGCTCTTCCTCTGTTCCAATATTAACATCATCAACTTTAGACTCTTGAAAGAGTGGCTTATAAGATTTGTCAAAATCATCAAATAAGCTTTCTAAAGAAACAAACCCCCTAGGGATTCTATTTGTTTTCAGTTGGATAACTTCAACTAGTTCTCCAATTACATCCTTTAATTTCTCTTCATCCTCTTCTTCACATATTACATCAACAAATTGATTTTGAAGAGTCATGAAGTCTTTAATGTCTACATCATCCTAAAATACTTGAATATAGACAACATTATCTGGTATAGATGGTTTATAGATAAAAATAGTAGGAAATCTTTCCATGTACTCTGTGTCAATTTTTGGATAGTCTACACCAGATGCATTTATGGCCAATAAATCTACAACATAATTCTTCTCTCTTGGAATATACAACAAATTAAATGCTAAAAATTTATCTATTTCAGCTAGCACTACTTGTTTATACTATTTCAGTCTTGGATGCTTAGCCTGATATTTTTCTTTTACCTGTTGAATGATTAGTTTTGCATCTCCACTAACAATCAAGTAATTTATGCCTAATTATTTGGATTTTTTGAGTCCTAACAATAAAGCTTCATATTTAGCCACATTATTAGTGCAAGGGAATTCAAGCCTATAAGGGATACCCAAGTAGTTACCTTTAATATCAGTCAAATTAATCCTTGCACCAGCCCTAGTCTACGACTTTGCCCCATCGAATGTCATAGTCCACATTTTTGTAGTTAGAATCCTAGTAGATTCTGCATCAACTTTTGCTTTGATTTTTGGATCCATGTCTTTAGCATCAGGGACTTCTTTTAGAAATGGTGTATGCCAAACTGAGTATACTCTCATTTCTTTTTCCTCAATAGAATTAACCAGATTTATCATAGTATCATCAAATTTTCTTAGTTCTACAAAATACTTGTTAAAAGGTTCTCTCCTGAGAGTAGCATTTTATTTTCCTGACAGGGGAATGGTAGCATAAGACCAATCTAACTGAATAGAACCACCTAGTTTTTCATCCCAGTGTCTACTTAGAAGTAAGGAAAAGAAAGGGTCCACATCCACAACTACTACATCCATTACAATACCTTTCTTTGGATATTGATCTAGGAATACTAGCAAGCTAGTTATTACTCCCACACATGGTATCTATCTACTATCCATTACTAAAACAGGAGGAGAATCTCTTGTGCAAATAAGTCCTAACTGATTTGCTATTTATTTAGGCATAATATTGTGTGAAGCACCACTATCAAGCATGCAATTATGAATAACATATTGGTCCCCTAATTATGATGTATACCTGAGAGACACATAGAATGATCTAACCGAATAAAGTGTTATGGTCTCATTACTTTTTGATCTTATAACATTGCACATTTGACCTCTTGTTTGTTTAGTTAACCCAAAGGCTTTGTAGACTTGATCTCTATATTTTGGGACTATCATTAATTCACCAAAAGTAATATTAACCTTTTTTCTGGTTATTTCTGAACCAACATCAAATTCAATTTTCTTGACATCCAATGTTCTTGAATATTCCTCTTTTTGTTGCTTCTATAAATCTTCATCTACTTCAACTACTTCAGGAATGGCTTTTTTATCTTTTTGTTTCTTATCATTTTTCTTTGTGTAGATTTATTCAAACCTATCTATCCTCTATTTTCACTAGTGGATGCTCTATCTGGAATTGTTCTATTTCTTATATTTATGGCATGAATCCTTTCTAGCTCCTCTATCTCTTCTATTGTTGGTATCAAATTTCCTTATTTCATTCTCTCATATCTAGAATCTTGTGATATTTGCATGATTTTTACATTATCAGTGACCAAGATCTTGGGATGATGGTTTGAAGCATATAAATCCATATTTTCTTCAAATAATTTTTCTCTAGACTCATCATCTTGAGTCCAACAGACATTAATCCTTATATCTTCCTCAGATTCATCCTCAAGATCTACATTATTATGCATACTCAGATAAATTCCACAATCAACTGAATTATGAGGAGCATCACAAGAAAAAAATAAAAATGAATTTTTTTTGTTACATTAACAAAAGGGATGGGGTTTGGGACAACATCTAGGTCTTTTATGTTTTCTCTCTTTTTCCAACTATTTCCATTGTTTCTATTTTTGTTTCCTTCTTTTGAGTTGTTATTATTCCAATTTATTTAAAATTTCCTTCTAAAAGGAGGTGTATTATCTTCCTATTGTTTATCACTTTGAGAGTGTAAATTTTCAACATTATTTTCTTTCCCTCTTTCTATCCTTTCTAATCTATTATTCATTGTATTGAACATTTTTATCATCTGATTAGCTAGCCTTTCCATAGGGTCTGGCTCTATTTTCTTTAATATATTGAACCCTACCTTCTTGGGTTTCTTATCAGGCTAATTTAGTTCTAAAGAGTAAGGTTTCATTTTACCACTATCAATCATATTTCTTTCAATCTAAATTGCTTTGTCCATGCATGCATCAATAGTATTTACTTGTTCTTGTCTTAGCTCATAATTGAATTCTCCTAGAAATGCATTCTTGTAAAAATAGATTGATTGAACATCATTAGGTCTTAACCCAATAGGGATATTATTCCTAATATTGATAAACCTCCTATTAAAATCCTCAATTGATTCATTCTCTTTCTTCTTCATTGTAGCTAATTCAGTTAAAAGAGATTATTCATTTTTTCTTTCACCATATTTCTTTAGAAAACTTTCCTCCATCTCATGGAAATTTTGGATTGTACCAGTTGAAATAGTGTTGAACCATTCTTTAGCATATTTTTCTAATGTTTGCAAGAATAGCCTAAGGACTACATCTTCTTCATTCACTTTGAGGCTATCCATAGCATATAAAAAATCTCTAATGTGATCTTCCCTAGATACAACATTATTCCCTTGAAACTTGGGTAGATACTTATGAGCTTTTCTAGGTAGGGGATTTAACATAGGGGTAAGACAAAAGGGAGGTACTTATTGGTTCTCCATTGATGCAGATTAGGTTGTGGATTGGCCATGTTAACTATAGGGGTAGTTTTAATAGGGTTCAAAGTAACACTCACAAAAGGAATAATAGTGGAGCTATTATCAAAAATAATAGAATAAAAATTATTTCTAGAAATAAAACTTTTAGATACAAGATTTTTGTTATAAGTCTAGAGAAGTACCTCTGGATTTGATAGCTCTAGAAAAATATTTTGAGCACTCCTTGTAGATGCCAGGACAAGTTGCTCCTTCTTTCTTGATTTCTTGAATTTTGGGTATTAACCAGTCGAATTCACCAACACAATATGTGCAGAAAGAACATGGATATTCTGGTCAAGATTGCTCGACCTTGATACTCTCAGCCTCACAAAATATTATACACTTAAGGGATATGGGTAATGTGGTAAAAGGAAAGACAAGAAAATTTTAAAAACCAACAAAACCCATGATCGTTGTATTTTGAATTTTTTGAAAATAATACAAGGAAAACCATGAAAAATTCAAAAATAAAAACTCAAGTTTGTTCCTCAACAACGGTGCCAAAATCTATTGTGGAAATATCTTGTGTCCCTTAATATGAGTCATGCCACAAGATATTTCTTGTTCATAAGAAATATTATAGACTCTGGTGGATCTGCCACTTTAACTTAGGAAAATATTATAAAAAATGACTCTAGATAGACTAAGTTGGGTAAGGATACCCTTGAGGTGAGCTTATAATATTTCTTTACATGCCCATGCTCATTCCAAATTAAAAGTTAAATGAAATTGTTTAAATTTGGTGACCAAGATTTACATAAACCTCAATATTATACCTCTAATAATTTGACTGGTGCCTTATCCATTACCAATTGTAGCAATATTGTAAACACATTAATGTAACAAAAAGAAAGAGAAAGGAAATGTTGAGTCAATTATGTTTATTCAAATAATGTAACAAGAAAAATTGATTATCAATGAAAGAAAGCATCAATTACATATTCAAATTATGTAATATGTAAAAGAGACACACATACAAAACTAAACATAGAGAATTGTCCAAAGGAAGAAGATGAAATTGTATTAATATCAAAATATTTTACAATGAGATTCTGGCTTGAATTGGCACAAAGCTCTTTTAAATGAATACAATTAGAATTCTTGTTCAAATGATGTAACAAGAACTCTTCAACCTCTGTTCCAAGATGGTAACAATAGGCCTCCAAGCTTCTGATTCAATAGCTAGAAATGATCATAGTTTTTGAATGCTTCCCTATCAAAACCTACATAGTAATGGGGAGGAATAAGATATGGCAAAAGAGAAAAGACACAAAAAGAGGAATACAAAGGCAAAGCAAGAACACTTAGAATACCTCTATGCAAAAAAGGTGATGCAAAACTTGATTCTTATTTTGGTTGTAGCTACTCATATTATAGCTTCAAAATATCTTATTTTTGTTATAACTACTATAATTTGAGCCCTTTTGTCATCATTCTCTATCCTTGATTTGGTTGAGTGTGCTACAACACAACTACAACTATCCTACACTGTGTTATTTTAAAATCATAATTTGGTTGTTCCAAGATCCTTGATCCTCAAAATTGAGTACAATTGTCAAACATTTAGGCTTCATGGTTGACCTGTCCCTCTTTGTATTTTTTCTAACTCCTTGTATCTCTTGCATTGACTTCTTTATTTTGTTTATTTGTGAGATTTATCCCTCTTCTATTGTCCATTTTTGATAAGTTATCGTAGATATTTTTAAAATGCTTTTCCTGATATATTTACCTTAATTCATTTCATCTTGGAGGTCCTTTATCATTGTATCAATGAGTTCATAGGCTTATTTAGAAAATGTTAGAGTAAACTTCAACATATTCAAATCTTGCATGATTTTGATCTTTTAGCTTATGGATCATGATTTGATTTCTTAGAAAATATTCGATAGGTGGTTGATTTTTTTAGTCAAAAAGTTGATTTGCCTGACTAATTTTATCTTGTTATCTAGATCACTATCAAAGTATTGAATTCTATTCAGGATCAAATTCTCAATGTCAGAAACCTATAATAATTCTTAAATATAAAATCCCACTTCATTTAGCTCACTATTTATCTCATCCTCCCATGTTACTACTTCTTTTATCCAATTGCACCATCCAAGCCTATCTCTTAGGAATATTGATATTTTTATAAAACATTTAGCATAAAAATGATGGTGCCATATTCCAATGTTCCTTTTCCTACACTTATGTGATCGTAGTACTTTTCAAATTGTTAGGATATAGGATATATTATGTTCACTCTTTGTTCTACTTGTTTTAGAAGCTTATAGATCTCTTTATCATATGGATGTTGCAAACTATTTCCCTCAAATCCTCTAATTTATCGTATAGTTTATTATGCATTTCTCTTTTATATTTAGATAGGAAGTTAGAGCAATCAATGCTTTTTATTGTGGTCTAAGGTTCTATTCTTAAATTTGTATCCTGGCAATTCGACATATATTGTCTAAGGCTATCTACTTCTACATGTTACTAATCCACTCTCTTTATTTTCACTTTTAGCTCATTAACTTATTTCTCCACTACAAGTGTAAGTTGTGCATGTGCAACAACTTTTAACTTCATCATGGCAACTAGGTCCCCTGTAGCTTGTATTACCCCTTTTTCTAAGTCAATTTGAGCTTGTTTCACATCCCTTGGCAAAGGTATTTCAATGGTGGCAATCAATGCATCATAAGGATTTTGTTTCCCAAGTTATTTGACTATACAACATCCTGCATTGGGATCCCTCTTCTCTTCCATATCCTGGATTTACCTTCCTTAATTAGGATCAAATTGTATAGCTTCTTCTTCTACTCACACCAAGGTGAGACTTTTATGAATATCTGAATAATATCCACCCAAGGAATTTTTACCTTTTTCCTTACTGCTCAAATTTTCACTTCTACAATTTATCTTGTGATTTATAAGACGATGATGGACATAGGATACAATTTGGTTAGCACTTTTTGTGGGAGCTTAGCTCTGAATAATCTGATATTTGTGAATTCTTTTGCAAAGAAAATTTTCCCTATTATATTATGATGTAAAAATATAGCTACACCACTATGAATTCTTCCAAGGTGATAACCACAAAGTCTTTCATAAATGATTGGAATAAATCTTCCAAAGAAGTATAGATAGACCAACTTTAATGAATGCAAGAGAATCTATCTTGAATGTCTGCAACTGCTATCCCTCCCAATTGTTTGACTAAGGGTGACTCCATATGTCCCACTATTAGATGAATCAAGAAATAATAATACAAAAATGGAGGCATTATTTCTCTTTTTTCCTTAATGACTTTTTTACTTATAATAATTATGTATTTATTATCACTTATGAGATTTTCCCATCTGTACATTAGCATCAGACTTGTTTTATCGCACTGAATGACCAAAAATATAACTTCCTGGTTGATCCATTCTAAATATTTTCTTCCCGATACTATGTTAATCACGTCTACATAATCTTTAGCCCAAGGGTGAAGGGTAGACTTATGGATAGAAAAATTGCATGGTATTTACTGGTCATAATTAAACAACTTAGTATAAAAAGAAGTACCAAGCATGTATTTGGTTTTTATAAAAATACATGCTTGTTAAGTATTAGGGTAGATGCACTCAGCTAGAAGACCTTAGGGTATATGCATGATGTTGGTTGTATTATTCCATGGCCTCATAGCTATAAATGGTTGTATTCTCAAGTTATCCTTGTTGTTGGGGTGTAATTTCTACACTTGGTCCTAACTCTATGACAAATTCCTTGGGGACCCTTCCAATGGACTTTCCTTTTAGTAATCAATAAGGCCGAGATTCCACCAGTCCTTCAATACGAGCTTTAATATTTATGGGGGTGATGTGAGAAGTGCTTGCAGATGCCATTTCTATAATTTTGATAGCTCTCTAGAATTTTATAGCTTAAACTAGCTCTTCTTTACTTTTTGTGCTTAACTACAAGTGCTCTTTGTAAGTGAATTTCAAGCACTTCATGCAATTTTTTATGGTAATTCCCACATGCATTGACTTTAATTATTCTCAACTATGTACTTTGGCTGGCTAGTTGAGCTTTGCCATTTTTCTTTCACAATTGTATTAATAGTTATGATACGACACCTATGCCCTGCCATTGGTAAGAAGAATCCCTATCCAATGTGTCATGGTATTTTTAGATCTGATTCATCGATGATTGACTAGTTGTTAGGTATTCTTTATAACAAGCATGCCAAATCAATTTGATTTGTTATTTTCTCAAAAAGGTGTTTTTTTTTGTGGTGCTTTCATTATAAATATTTTCCTACCAAATTTATCTTCTAGTAGATACTGCTAAACTTATTGTTAGCTTTGGTTAGAGCACACCTACATTGTCCCTTTTTTTATTTGTAAGCCTTGAGTTCATTTATTGTCACTAAGAACCACCTCATTTGTCTTTAATTAGCATGTACCAGGTCAATGAGCCAATAAAAATACAACACTCTAGTTATCTCGCTCAAATTCACACTGTTGGATCATTTGGTAGACATTTTAGTCATCCATTTTCACATAAATTGAAATTAAGGTATTAGTTGAAAATATTATAAATTTAAATAAATAAACTTACAATCATCCATCGAGGTACAGGTCTTTTATCGAATAAATATGGCCTGTGCACTTCTTGACTAGATTTGTCAACAGAGTTGTTTATTTTTCAACCAATTGAAAGTCAATGCTCAATCTTGCATGTTCATATTTGCATGTTGATCTTCTATTCAACATTATTATTTGGGCCATCCATCTCATAGCCAATCAAGAGCTAGTGCTTGAGTATTTTTTCTCAAATTTTGTTCGTTAATATTTGACTTAATATTTTCATCTAAGCCATTTATTTTTTAACCAATTGGGAGACAACGCTCAATATTGATCGCTTGGATATGCATCGTTGATCTTCTATTTAGCATTGTCATCTGGGTCATCTATCTCAAGCCAATTGAAATAGAGTGCTCAATATTTCTGCTCAAATCTGAGTCATTAATATTTTTAACATCATCGTATGGGTCATCTATCTTGTATCCAATAAAAATCCAATGCTTAATCTACCCATTCAAATCTACACAATTTATTTTTTAGTCTATGAGATTGTAGTGCTAAATTTTTCTGCTCTAATCCACACCATATATTTTTTGACCAATGAAATTGTAACCCTAAAGTTTTTTACTCTAATATGAGTATCTATTATCTTAGTCAAAATTTTGATTATTTGGGGTATTTATTTTTTAGGATGCCATGACCCTAGACCTTAATATATGCAAGGATTTACATTTGGACATAAGGTTAAGGTGGAAGAGGAGAATTTTGAGTCTATGCATCAATGACCCTTAAACCTAGATGATGAGAACATTATTTTTTAGGGATACTTCTTTTAGGCATGAAGTTTACATAGTAATGCAAAATGTGAAAAGGGAAAAAAAGCATGAGTGGCCTAAGTATTAGGACTTACGAATAATATCTGATGAAGATTAGACTTATGGACTCATGAGGGAAAATATTGAATGAAGGCCAATCGCTAGGGATTTTACAAATGTGGCCTTAGAAAAAAAAAAAATTAATTTGGAGGACCAAGACTTGTGAAATTATGACTTCACACAAATAAAATTTTGATATTTAAAAAATAAGCATTCTCTAAAGAAAAAATTTGCAAAGTACTACTAGACATGACTATAAAAAAAGAAAATTTTGAAGTATGCTGACCATCTTGGGGATTATTGCAAAAATTTGAAAGCCACAAAGTTTAAAGGAAAATAACCTTGACTCAACAAAATAACCTAGACCTAGGACTCCACAAGACCCTTTAAAATTTGAAATTAGATGTAACTATTAAGATGGATTTTGAGGATCCAACACTCGTATTTTTTAAAGTAACAAAAAGGCCTGTAGGTGGGCAAATTGATATGTCTATATTTAGTGAATAATTTTGTAGTTGTACACAAAGTGTTTGACAATATTTGCGTACATATATTTAATAATTTTATAAAGTGAAAATGTGATATTGTACATAATAATGTGATGTTAAGTCATGTATGTCGGTAAAGTCATAATTTATAAGTTAGTTTGTCTGATAATGGGAAATCTCATGTAAAGGTAAGTTAAATGCATAAGAAATGTAATTTAAAGAATGATGAGGTGTTAGATAGTTGAAGGGTGCAACTAATTTTTGGTTGTATAAATAATACCCTCCCGTCATTCATTTATTCATAGGCATAAGTATGTAAGAAGAGAATGTCGGTGCATATGTGTGTATGGCATGATGCAGTTAGGTCATGGATACAGTCATAAAAAGGATTTTGCATAGGTTTTATATATTTTATATGAAATATTGTAACCAGATATCTCATTGTTAATATAAATATGCTCATTCATTTGTCATTTACCATTGTTGTTATTTTTTTTGTTGTTTTTGTTCATTGTTATTACTAATGAGTAAATATATATAGATTTATTAAGTAGAAATTGAATTGTGTGTATGTATATTAAATTTTATTTCTTCATTTTGGCATCATTGCTTGTATGAAGTTGGATCCAATATGGTGACATGAGTTCTAAGAAGAAAAATCCTTGGGAAGATGATCACCAAGAGCAATGGAATGCAACCAAACAAATAGGTGAAGAAGAGGTATATTTATTTGTTGATGCAGATGAAGGGTCATCTAATGGGACATGCATGCCAAAAACACAAATGGTATGTAAGGCATAATATCGTCCAAATGTAAATGAAGCATTTGTAGATAGAAAATTTGTAGAAGTAAAAATTATAGTCATAGACACTGCAAAAAAAGGATTTGGAAATGTATACATTGCGTATTGTAGGCCTACAAATAGAGGATATGCATATTCAGATATTGTAGATGGCAAAACTGCAGATATAACCATTGTAGATGATGTATTGGCATACATAGATAATGGATCTACAAACATAGATATTGTAGACACAAAAACTACACATGAAGAACCTATAGTCAAAAAACTAAATTTGGTTTTTAGGATGATAACATAACAAGCAAAGTAGCCATCAGTCATTGGGATAACGATAGACAAGCAATCAATCATTGATATGATGATAAAACTAGTTATTATCAAGATGATGATAGAATTGTAATTAGCCACTAGGATGATAGAAAAATAGTTATCCATTAATCACCAAGATGATGGTAGGGGTGTCATCAGCTAGACAATAGGATGAGTAGTTGTCAAGATGATGGTAGGGAAAGTGGCTATCACTTATATGGTAGGATGAGTAGCCATTAGAGGAATGATTATATGAAAAATTGTCCTACAAATCCAGTGTAATATTTGACAAAATATGTCCATGTAAGGTTGTATGTCGATGAGGAATGTTTAGAACTAAAGCAATTGCAAGTGGAGATACCCGATGGTGTGCATTACAAGATTCTAACATCAATGCAAAAGATAAATGATATGTCCGACATCGGAGAAACTATAGATTGGAATATTTCATGGTAAGAATAGGAGTACACTAGATGAGCAATTGCATGGTGCTATGCCTAAGGCTTTACATAAGGGATAGATACACAAATATAGCCAATAGTAGGTCAAACTATCAAACCGAAGGGCAATTTTGACATATTGTGTAAGTATCCATTATTTCATGGAGAATCAAGAGAAGATCCAATAAGGTATTAGAGAATATGTTGTATGATATGGAATACAACTGGACTAAATAATGAAGTAGGTTAGAGGTTTTTGTTTACTATGACATTTCATAGCTTTACAATGGAGTGGTACATGAAATTCCTAGAGGATAAGTAGAAGATATTGGAATATTTTTATGATGCCTTTATGTAAGAATTTTAGTTTTTTAACAATGAAAATGTAGTCATTGTTGAAATCTATAGACTAAAATAGGGTGAGAACGAGTTTGTTCATTCCTACAACAAGAAGTTGAGTGGGTTGTTTGACCATTTGGATAAAGACCAATCAAATGCATTAAAGTGAATATGGTTCATAGATTTACTTCTTCCTATGTATCAAAAGAAGATGATAATGATTCCTCCAAGATCATACCAAGAGGTTTTGAAATATTCCTTGATTTGGGAAAGTGATACAAATACATCACCGAAGTATTGGACTCATGTTAATACAAATGAAAGTGACCTTGAGTATGAAAGCAATTTGGATATTGAGAATGATTCAAAAATTGAGAGTGATGATTTTAGGAAGGAGATTAGTTCATCACTAAACTACTAGGATTGAGTAATTAGGAAATGAAGATACTTTGAAGACACAAATAATGATTCCAAGGATGAGTGTATGACTTAGAGAATGCAAGATCATAACTATAGGTATATGTAGCACCAAGAGATATTGTATAAAGGAGGGATACCACTAATGAAGAAGTCTGTACCAACCATAAAAGAACTCACAAATGGAGAATTCAGTATGATTGTGAGGGTAGACCTATTATGCAGTGTTGGTAATACCAATTATGGGGGCACTTCACCCATGACTATCCAAATATTGTAAAGCAATATGAACCAAGGCTTAATCCAAATATGGATAAGAGTTACAGTTGTAAGATAGCTAAAAATATAACACCTAAAGCAATATGTAATCAAAACAATAAAATACATCACATAACCAATGCAAAGAGAAATAAATGCAAGAAATACTGCCCATATTTATTTATATTTTGCTATTCATATTTACATTAAGGTCACAAAATATCCCTCTAAGGGATTAAATAGTTTGATACACATTACATTCAATACATCAATTGATAAGTGTCTTCAATAGATCTTTAGAATCCCCACAAATTGATTCTAGAGGGTTTATGTGGTAACCTCCACTTTATGGTGATATTTAATATGATCTTGAAGGTGATATGCTCCTGATAATACCCATGATTTGCACACAAGGAAACTTACAAAATATCAATAGCAAGAGTAAGGCCTTTCAAGATGATGTCATTTCGTAATTATTGCAAAATATGAAGGAAATAGCATAAAGAAGCATGAAATATTAGAAATAAAGTATAAAGAATGTGTGAATACTAAAAGTAAAGCAACTAATATATGTTAGAAAATAAAGTAAATGCAGCTATGATTAATTATATTGGCTAAAACAGATAAAAAGACACATTAGACCATAGTCGACTCTGTTAGCCGCTATTAACATCAGTGGCAGTGCCTACGGGCCACTATTGAAAATAGTGATCGCAAGACAAAGATACTCTCTATGTGCTGGCTTGGTGATGATTAATTCTTTTATTGAATGGAATGATGTTCTTGGTACATTCTTACAAAATGACTTAAGGTAAGAATTTGCTTTGATTTTATGATGAATTTGTAGTTGCACAATGGTGTAAGTGACTCTTCAAAATTTGGCAATCTCCATTGGTGGGTACGCAGGTGTCATAGTGCAATTTCGATAGCACCATATTACTTGTGAGGGATTGTACTCTCTGATTACAAAGCGACAACACTTCGTTATGCTAAAAGCTCATCAATTTTTGAGGATTTGCTTGTAAATTTTAGGCCTTAAGTAGACTCCCAAATTTCTTGAGTAAGTCAAGAACAAGATTTGTATGGGATAGGGTCGTTGAGGTGAAGCTTATGGAAGCTTCGATTCGCCAAAACCATTTCAATTTTTTTGGATGCAACTGATTTTACTTAGCTTGGGGAGCCCAATTTTTTTATAGGGTTAACCACTATTGATAGGCATGGCTATAAATCTAGCCGCTATCATTTTTAGTGGCTTACCATAGTCACTTTTATCAATAGTGGCAATGGAGACCATTGTTGATATCATCAATGGTTATGGTTGAACAGGAGTAGCCTGCCCTAATTGAGTGGTTAAAACCATTTTTGGGTCTTGTAAAGGTCCAATATCAATCATATGATGTAAAGAGGTATCCATATTAGTAGCCTCCTCAACATGACATATTTTAGCTATCTACAAATACCCCTTTTTGGAATAAATTGTTGGAAAATACAACACTGAGCAAAAATAGATAACCTAAAGCCATACTGTAGGTTGATTGATATTCATTTATCTAGTCAATGTTATATACCCCAATCATGAGAAGGGCACATGTCTCATAATCATTACCTCCAACAAAATGGTGGCTTAAATTATGCAAAAATTTGGCATATGATAGTATAATCATGTAGCGTTTAAGCTACAATAGGATCAGTAGACAGATCGGCAAAGGTTTAAATCAACATATTTGCTTTTTCCTCAGTAAAAGGGTAAGCTTGTGATAGTTGTTAGATATTATTTGTAGGATGAACACAACTTACATGATTAAGTATTTAAATATTGATTTTGATTATGAGTGTTATTATAATGACTACCCCATCAAGCGATGAATCAATGAGGAAAATGGCAAGTTATGAAAGTGATGAGTTATTTGACCAAGATGACTAATTTGGATAGTGTAAGATGATTAATATTTTTGTAGGAAAGGTCTTGTTACAATTGTGATTTCAACCATTAGGAATAAATACATATCTATCCTATGGAGCAGTCTGGCTATAATGGCCTTCTTAGGAAATCAAGATGATATCAATTCAAATTTAGCACATGATGAATCACTATTTTTGATGATCTAAAATTTTATAGAAGAAAGGAAATGAATACCTCATTCTCGTGGAGCATTCTAGCTGCAATGGCCTTCTTGGAGATTGAAGTGAATATATTTCAATTAATTAATGAATAATTTGGTTCAAATGGCCTTATGATAATTTACTCATCTTACCGGATTGCATGGAGTGCAAGTCGCTACAACCGCCAAGTGTATAAGGTAAATAAATAGGTACGAGGCACACTTGAGATTTTGTTTCATTTATTTTTTTGTTAATTTTGATGATTTATGATGATAATATCATATAAGAAATGAAATGAATACCTCATTCCCATGGAGCAGTCCAGTCGTAATGGCCTTCTTAGGGATTTGAAGTGAAGACATTTTAATTCATCAATGAATAATTTGGTTCAAATGGCTTTATGTTAATTTACTCATCTTGCCAGATTTCATGAAGCGCAAGTTGTTGCAAATGGAAAGTGTATAAGGTAAATAACAAGATATGAAACACACTTGAAATTTTGTTTTATTTGATTTTTATGTTCATGTATGCATTAATGGATGTAATGCCTATATGATGATGTGATTATGCTATATGTATGTGATGTATTGATGACATGCACTAGCTAGATGATAGATGTATGATTAGATGCTATGATCTACATATGTAAATGCATTATGATGTATGATTATATGGATGCAATGGTTTAAATGAATGTTTAATTTGTTTCATTTGTTTATGGATTTTATCTATGTGATATGATATGATGAATGTAATATTTATGGAATGTAGTAATTACATGAGAATGATCTAATATAAATGAAATTGTATTCTTTAAACACTTAAAACATAATTAATGAATTTAATACGTGTTTAATAAACTAATGGAAGACACCACATAATGTATGAGAATCATGAATGAAAATGATAACTCTTATCATAAGAATTAATTATTTAGACATCCATATGTGAGATGAGATGATGTGAAATACATGGGGCTTTCCCTATAAGCTTCTATAAATTAAAAGATATGCACAAAATAGTTAGTGGTTGTCTAAATATCATTTCTACTATTCATTCGGTATTTATCCTATTCCATGAACACCCATTAATAAACAAAATTTCATAAGAAAAAGTGTGTATGATTTATGAAATGTTTTGTTTCTATTAGGGGAATTTTTAAGGTTTTCCATGAGACTCAAAAACCCTAGTTGATTAATCAAAAGATGTATAATGACTATACAAGAAAGATAAAAGCTTTGTTAAGAAGACCAAGATATTCATTATCCCTTTGTGTATGAATGATGAGGCATAAGACTACCTCATTCTTAGGAGGGTTTCATTCAACCCATTTTTGTAATGAGGATCACCATATGGTCATCATGATCCTAATTTTGGGTATAGTTAGACTAGACTACTAAGTAAATACAAGCCACCTAAAGCTAGTTCATCCATAAGCTGACATTGGTTTGTACCAAAGAAGGCTGCTAATGTGACAGACATATCACCATGCGTAAGGATACCCTATTCTAGGTGGATTTCATTCAACCCATTGTTGTAATGAAGATCACCCCATGGTGGTCGAATACTGATTATTTTGGGGATTCAAGGTCATTATCCCCTTCTTGTCTTTTCATTGCTTGGGATACTTGCTCATGCTTAGTGATGAAAATCACTATTTATTTTACATTTTATTTTCTTTTGGAGCAAGGTATTTCTTTAGTGATGAAAATAACTGTTTATTTTGTATTTTATTTTTTTTGGAGAAAGGGATTTTCGTAGTGATGAAAATCACTGTTTATTTTGTTTTACTTTGGTAATTTTGCTTGTTTTCTAAAAAAGCAAGGGATTTCTTGGGTAGGGGGGAGCTTGTCCTTTTATCAATGATCAAAAATCTAAACCATGCGTATGATAATATGAGAAAGGAAAACCTTTCACTTAAGGTGACCAGGATCACTTTGTAGTATCATCCTTATTCAAACTAGGATTATTAATGTTTAAAATGTGATGGGATTTTGATATATGCAAGGTACTATCAAAACTAGACCTCATCTTCAAAATTCAAGATAGATTTCTACAAAATCTGAGAAGATCACTAGGTATGGATGAATGACCAAAAAACCCTAGTATACACTTGATAGCAACTCATAAGGTTGTGTTAAAAAACACAACTACTCACAAGGAAATGATGAATGATGATGATTTAATGATACATGATTAGCATACAAACATGGTGTCATTCATAAGATTGTAAACACAACCTATTATAATGCAAGTGTAATGGATGAAAATACCTAATTCAATGCACCTAATGAATGTATATAATGAAATGCAAGATGCAAATGATTTTGTATTTTTAATGTTTTTGATTTGTTTTTGTGTTTTATTTTTATTTTTATTTTTATTTATTTATTAGGGGGAAGGTACACTACCTTAGGTACCCCCAATGTGTGTGCTACTCAATGAAATCAATGAAGGTACGATACCTTTAGAGTTATCACTTTGCTTCATTTATTATGATGTGGATGGTGGGAAAGGTGTACTACCTCAAAGACCCCCATTGTGCATGTCGTTTGCTATAATGTAATTAGCCTGCTTAGGAAGAGTGATGGAAATAAACTCTACCTATTGGGACAAAGAACTTTGTGAGGTTCCTATGCTTTGAT
The DNA here is from genome assembly GCA_028583015.1 of Wollemia nobilis. Taxonomy (NCBI): domain Eukaryota; kingdom Viridiplantae; phylum Streptophyta; class Pinopsida; order Araucariales; family Araucariaceae; genus Wollemia; species Wollemia nobilis. The sequence goes on from JAQPPZ010000135.1 coordinate 15,508,701, forward strand.
GGGATAAAACAAGTGAACCATATATGTGGAGTTTATTTCATTCTACCATCTCTTTAACCACATTCTTGAATGAATAGCAACCATGGATGTCATGCCCATTTACATGATGATAGATATAAAAGAGGTTGTCATCATGTGACCCCTATTTAGATGTTCTAAGTTTAACTTCTAGTAATATGAATGCATTTTCCTTGTACAATTTATGAAATAGGGCCACAATAGTCATTAAAATGTGACTACTTGATGAAGTGGCTTGTTAGGCTTATGAGGATGTAGCTAATCTTGGGGTCACAAATGGGACGATATGGCCTGCATTGTGGTAGGCCGAGGTGCTATGGGTGAATCATCTATGGGAAAAACCTCATTGTCAATAAGATCTTAGACCACATTCTTAAAACCATAACAATTATGAATGTCATGGCCCTCTATTTGATGATAAAGGTAGATGTGATACTCCCTAACCCTTAATTTTGACTTTGTTTGAGTCTAAAGGGTTTATGTCAAAAAAATGATAGCCTTAGCTTCTTGCAACCTCTAAAAAATGGTTGAAATTGACTCATTTAACGAAGTTCAAGTATGATGCGGGTGTTTTTGGTAAGGGAGAGGACACTGAGGCTGCACTTGATGTGATGGCTGAGATACATGTATCTCAATTATTTGTGTGGATGGCTCCCTTTGATTTTTTGGTTTAGGCTATGGATCACTGATTATGCTTATTTGTTAATTATTGATTCGAAGATGATCCATTTTGAGCATGTTTTGTATTATGGTTTTGAAATAGTGATATGACTAGATGTCATGACCATTTTGTCTATGATATAAATAGTATACCTCCTCCTTATATCCATGGGATTTCATATGATTTGGATCTAAAGGATGAAACTTAGGCAAAGTGATGGCCTTTGCAGCACATAATTGATTGAAAATCGATATCATAGGTTTTAGTAATGGTGTATAAATGCACTGTAACTGGTGTGGCTGACTCAATGCTTACTCTTATTAAGGCTTTTCTTGTGGCTATGGTTTGACCTCAAGTGCAACTTATTTTTGTAATTCCAGACTTGTGAGATGGTACATGATTAATTATAGTGCATTATTTTGTTGCTTCATCTGGTATTCCATTCTATCTAGATGATTTAGAATGAATTGCAATACTGACATGGATTTTATGTGTATCACTAGTGATGGGTTTGGATAATAATCATCAACTAAATGAGGGAAAAAAGTGGGTGCCGTAGAACCCTTAGTTAAATGCAAATCATCAATCTCCTCCATTTGAGGTGATGTGGATATCTCTTGATGAACCTGTTTAAAGGTTGTATCCACATGTTTAGATTTGTGACTTAGTTTATGTTTTTATTTCACTCTATAGTGTTGAACTATGCCATATTGAGTACCCTTAGTTTGACATGGGGAAACACCCATCCTTGCTCTTGAGAAGGTACTATGAGAAATGAATTAGGCATGACTAATTTCAAAGGTGGTAGTACTTTTGATGTGGCAATAGTGTTTTATGTTACTAACCATTGTGTTGATTTATTTGGAGACACTTGGCTCTCTATCTTGATATTTACCATTCCCATGAACTCATGAGAAGGTGCTTTGGCATTTGGATATGTTGTGGGTGGCTCCTCAACTTGTTGAGGTTGTTCTATTTCAATTACGAAAATTAATGTTTCCTTATGTTCATGTGAATAATTGAGGATGGGATCAATGGGTAGAGACTTGACAAGAGGTCAACCTAAATCCTCAATGGACTCAATGATAGGTGTAAACATAACATTTGCCTCTATATTCTCTCTAAATTCAATTTCATCCAAGTGAACTGTGACATACAACATGGTGGATGAATATGGTATGATATGATATGATCTATCCATAATCCCAATGGATTATTCCTCTTTGATAGGAGTAAGAAATTCTTCTAATGAAATGTTTGAGATAGTTATGAGCATCTCTGTGGTTGTCCTAGTTGATTTCTCCTTGCTTAGAGAAATCGAATATTTAAGGATAATGGGTGGAACCAATGGTGATGGAAATGGTGAAGGTAACTTCAAAATGAACCGTGAGGTTGTATCTAGACTCTAGATCACATCATTATATTTAGTTTTTAGATGCGTGAGTGACATAGTAGGCTCCTGTGGATGATCCACCTATTTGTAATACTTGAAGGGATCTAGATCGACATGAACCTCATGGACCTTACCTTCATGAATTTTTTTAATACATTGATATACTATGGATAGTACGCACTCCATGGCTCTCATCCATGGCCTTCCAAGCAATATGTTGTATTATCTTGAACCTTCTAATAAGTAGCACAATATAGGTACAATATTTCATCCAACCTAAATGGGGAGGAATATTGTACCAACTATGGGATATACAACATCGTTAAAGTCTTGCAAAGTGAAGGTAGATTATCTAATGTGATAAGATAGAATGTTGAGATGCTTCAATGTAGTGATAGTGATGATATTGATGCATGATCTAGTATCAATAAAAACTCACTTGTACTAAATATGATTGATGCTAGCTATAATTTAAAATGATGGATTAGATTTGTTAATAGGGGTTGGTTTATTTTCTTGTTTGTAAAAAGTAATCACAAGCTCCTCATATAGTGGAATAGGATTTAATTGTTGTGAGGATTGTGATGAATTTCAAGTGTTTATTAGATTCAGTAGTGATGTAGATTGGATAAGGATTTTTCTGCTTCTCATCATGATATTTATCATGTTGATAACACCCTCATTAGGTGGGGCTATATGCACCTTTTTCACATGCTCCATTTGATCTTCCTTAGCCTCATGATTGGGTAAGGGATCTTTGAATATGTCTATTCATTTATTATCAACGGTAAGGGGTTTGTCTGTCTATCTAAGAGAACGATTATCTACTAGCGTAGGAGGTAACTCTTGATGATGTGTAGGGCACCTCACATTGATTTGTTGCCTATGAGTTCTAGGTGTGGGTATCTCTTCATGCATTACCTTACATGATTATTCTTCATGTAACTTTTATTCAAATATCCTCTCTTTACACCATTTGCGTTCATACAAATGTTGGTGGTGTACTCTTTGTTCCTATTTGTGCTCATAGTCTAGGTGCTTACACTTACGATGCAACTCATCCAATTGAGCTTGGAGTAGTTGCTCTTTCTAGATAGTAGTAGGTCTAAGTAGCTGATCCATGTGATCTGCTATGTAATATCGATGTCTTCCCATATCATTGAAATGAATTTTAGATATGTTAGTGTAGACACCTAAAACACGTCATGTCAAGGGTGACTAATCATATGGACATGCTATAAGACCATATGGAGGATCTTGGATAGACTCCAAGATAGAGGAGTGGTTCCAGCCACTCAATTTGGTCTTCTTGGCCTAATCAGTCTAAACTGTAGCCCAAACCTATGGTCTACAGGCTGAACCATGACTGAGACCTATGATTTACAATCCAGACTACAGCTGTAACCTATGGTCTTAACTAAAGTTTAGTTGGCCTTCCATCTGAGACAAATAGGTTTGAACGACCATTTGTTCTAGAAGAAGGTGGTTAGAGGATGGAAGCTTCCAATCCAACTGTTCTAACCACCCCTTCTTGATCTTGGCTTCTCCATGAAGCCACACCTAGCCCTTGGGTAGTCCTATAAGTACCCCTCAAAATTAGGGCAAACTATCATAGAGAGCATTGGAGATTTGAGTAGAGAAGCCCTATTGAATTATACACTCAACTGATTATATTGATAGAGGGAGCTATTGCACTTATCCTTGACCTATTTGCAAATATTCATGATGAATTGCATCCTGGATGCCTTAGGAGCCTAGAAAATCCAATAAGCACATATTCAGGAAAACGAAGGCCCTTCATAGTGAATCAACCGCCAAATCAGTTTGAGGACACCAAAGGCGACCATTGAACATCAATTTGCACAAGGAGGTCAAGCCCACTACCCTTGAAATTGAGGGAAAACCTATCAAATTGCTAACCGTAGCTTTCAGCCATGATTTATAGTGCAAATCTCTCACCAGATCTACAGTTTGCAGTAGAGGTATCATCGCCTTACCTTTTTCATTTTTTTCTGGTTAATTAGCTTAGTTTAGCTATTTTCATGGTTTAATTGTAGTTTAGCAAACTTCTGACCGATAAAATTAGGTTAGATTAGTTTATTTATGTTAATCATAAAATAGGATATTAATGGATTCTTTATGCACTTTCATGTTTTATTTTACATAATTAATCCATGCATAGTGCAGTTGTTGTCTTTCTTCATGCAATTCTATAGAACTTGATTCAATTAACATAGTTTAGAAGTACTTTTCATGTTTTCTTGATGATACATGCTTAATGGTGTCTTTATGCATTTTTTCTAAAAGGGCCTCATCATGAGAGGTTGCCTATATTTTTGACACTCTTATGTTGTTTCTTGACCATAGGGAATAGATTCAAAGGAGACTCAACCATCAAGTTCCCTCCTCAATGCGAAGAAGAGGGCAACTCCACCCTAGAGTAGTTTTTGACTAGTTGAAAAGCAATATTAGTGCACCTACCCTATTGAGGGCTTTGGCATTGTATTAATCGTATCATAATTTGGGTGACCCTAAGAGGGGCATGATTGTAATTCAGATTCTTTGCAATTATTAATACAAGAAAAGTTTATTTTTTTTAATTTATGCAATCTTGTCATCTTGATGCTTTGAATGAATGAATACAACATAGTACAGTAGATGGGTGCACGCTTTATGGTTGGATCAGAAGGAGATCACGATGGAAATCCATAAAAAATAGCAATATGACTATCATTTTTTGTTTTTGTGACTCGCAAGTACAGACCACAGCTACCAGTTGTGGGCCAATAATTAAACCATAGGTTCAACCCGTGGGCCATAGTTAGAACCACAGCCCAGACCTGCGGTTTCCAAAAAATATAGCATACAACAGAGGGATAAATCTCATTCAGATGTGGACCTAAGGTAGGACCTACTTCTCACTCTCTATAATTTTCTTTGTCTCTGTGTTTTTCTATAAATTCAAATTTTGAATGCAATTAAGAATTAAGAAAGAAAAAGAAATGAATTAGGTCTTAGTTGCATTTATCTTTCATGTCTTTAGAAAGGTGCTGCTAGGAATAGCAGAACTCTGATTTTAATCCACCCTATAATCTAGCATGCTTGATATAATTTTTGTGATTGGTTTGCATGTGTGAGGCCCAATTAGTGACCAATTATAATTGTAATGTGCATGGTCTTAAAGAGCATCTAGAATAGCTATCATTGTCTGAATTTGAAATGTTCTTTCATTTGCATAACATTTAGAAAATGAGCATGAAATCTATATGATGCATTTCTTTTATGTATATTAAAATGAACCACACACACCACTTGGCACTTAAATTCTAGTGAGTTGGGATTGACATCCAACCACTAGTAGGGTTCAACGACGGTGGGTGTAACTTCCATCCGTTGGCCCAAATCTCGTGAACCTTTTGGATACTAGACCAATACCAGATATGAGAACCTTTCGTACCCTAGAAAATTTGTATGTATTCTCTTTGGAGGGTATAACGGTGATTGGGGGGAAATAGGAGAGGATCTAGGAGGATTTGTGCTCCCTGATCATGTGGGGGCTTCATTACCACACATTATAGGTTGGATTACATGAATTGGAGTTCATATCTAAGTTGTCAAGATATGAGTGTACAGGTGAAATCCATTAAACTAAGAATAAAATCCAACAAGTTTTGTAAAACACGATAAGAGTTTCTACACTGATACAACAAATCTTGAAAACACATCAAATAGTTTAGGACTCACTTTCAAAATTTAAAATGAGATAATCATTATTGTATACCTTGTTTTCTTAAATAATAAAAGTTGTATCTAGATGATAGGTACACAGGGTGGTCGACAAAGGTCTAAACCTAATGTCGATGACCAATCCCTAACCAATTCATAATAGTACATGTCAATTCCTAAACCACATGAGCGAACTAAACGTCATCCGGCTAGCATTAGAAGAGATAACTCGACATTAGGGGAGCCTATAGAGCATACCCTAGATAGAGGAGCTTCAATATACTCCTCTAGGCATAGGATAGAAAAATAATCCTTCTAGCATGAGGGTATTCCACTCAAGAACCATTACCAAGACCGTAATACACATGCGTCCATAGGATCGGTCAAAGAGTTTGTTGTGTAGGGGACCAGGTTGGTGCCCATATGTACTAATTCCATAGGAGGATTCATAGCTCCACCTTCTAAGTATAGAAGGACTAGAGATCTGCCCATTCAAGGGTAAGCAGATAGGCTCGCTATCGAGAATAGGTCTAACCATACTCCCATGCGTGGTCCACCACATAAGATCACCATTGATATATCAAAGGTGGGAGATAATGGCACATCGCCACATGATAAATGGTGGTCTAGGTAGCTAGAGGGTCTAGGTAGTATTTTAGAGTAGCTAGGATGCAAGCCTTCTGCTCCACCCACTCGAGCCCCAAGTGAGCATAGCGTAAGTGTCATCAAGACTACTAGAGAGCATGGAGAGGCTTCTAAGTGCCCTCATGTCACACACCCACTATCTACACATGGTGGTTCAAGGTATAGGAAACAACAGGAATCTAATATCATCTTCATAGAAAGAGGTAAAGGCACAACACATCAATCCAATGGGTACAGAACCCACAAGGTCACTCGTACAGAGTAGGGATACCAGAGGCCTCCCATGGCTGATCATATTGATAGGTCACATCGACTGGTATCAAAGTAGAAACACCAACTCCTCCAAGATCAATTAGAGGATGTTCACCTAGAGAGGTATTGCATTGAAGATAAAAATATTCAAGCATAGAGGCTCATTAGAAAGAGGCTATATGAGCAATGCATGCGCAAAGAGCGTATCCTTGACCAGAAGGAGTGCATGGAGCAGGAGGATAGGTTAGCTAGGGTTGGCCTATATCATCATGATGAGCATAGAGAGCATGTATATAGGAAGGATTTATCTCAATTTTATATGCATCAAGAGCATAGAGATGCTCATACTCATGCTAGTGCCAAACAGACAGAGCGGCCACCATCGCTCGATAATCAAAGGCAGAGGCAACATGAATAAGCAGAGGGAATGAATACGAGAAAGAATATCTTGAGAGCTCTCGAGATGAGGATGAGGAAGAGAAATACCCTCCATCTCATATGAGGAATAAAATACCTCCTAAGCCACTTCCATGTTAAGTTAGGTAGGAGAACTTTCTATCTTCAGAGGCCTATAAGGCCTTAGCCGAGAATATTAAAGCCATAAAAAGATAAGGCGTGGCTATTCAAAAGCCGATATTAAGGAAAATCCATAATGATCCTTTGGTGCCTACTCTAGCTTACCCTAAGAATTTTTATATGCCCATGTTGGACAAGTTTAATGGTGATGAAGATGCACAGGAACATGTCACAAGCTTCCTAGATGCTTGTTTTTATATAGCAAGCAATGATGCATTATTGTTATGTACGTTCATCATGACACTTTCTAGGCCGGCTCAAGAGTGGTTCAATCAAATAAAGAAACATAGAATAATCAATTTTGAGCAATTAGCTGATGCCTTTCTTGAATGCTATTCCTTTGGCATCAAGAAACAAGCCAATATTTCCAAACTGGCTACACTAGCACAACACGATGATGAGCCAATAAAGCAATATAGAAATATATGGAGGAGACTAATGGTGAAGTTGCCATTTCCTATTCCTACCATAGAGTTAACTTAAATTTTTAAAAATATTTATGCCAAGCACATCCCATTATTGCTACAGCTACAACATTATCCTACATTCGAAGAGGCTTTGGCACAAGCCAAAGTGATTGAGGATATCAAGTTGTAGGAAGGCAAATTGATGCTCAAGAATAGGAGAGAGGAATAAAAGAAGAGTACCATACAAAAATAGGGAAAGCGGGCCCATGTGAATCAAGTGGTGTTGAATCTCCAATGGGAGGACAAGGGGCAAAAAAAATAGAATTATCAAGCCCAACCTCCTCCTACACAGTATGATAAGTGCAACAACAATTATAAGGGCAAGAACAAAGATCAATGCCCACCTCACCAGTTCCAACCATTTACGGAATCGCTGACATCAATTTTCCATTAACTATGTGAGGTTAAGGCAATTAGAATAAAATCAAGATGATAGACCCCAATCAACCCAAACCAAAGGGGTACCAAGAAGATCTATTTTGCATTTTTCATTGAACGAAATGCCATGACATTGAGGTGTGCTGGAATTTCAAACACATGGTGCAAAATATGATTGACAAAGGTGAGCTTGTAGTGTCACATAACCCGTAGGCACCCGATAATAATAATATGGGGATTTATAAAAACCCCTTGCCAAATCATGGGGCACCTCACAATAATGTTGGCCAAGTCAACTAGGTTTAAGTCGAACCACCTACCCAGGGGTTCATAGGAATGGTGAACATTGTCACTAGGCATGGGGGATATGAACAACATAATCAACCTCATGCTCCCATTCAAATACAAGCCATGCCAAATAAACGACCGACATAGAATATTCTAGGCCCACCAACAAGATTGGTGGTGACCATAAGGAGCAGGTTGGTAAAAAACTTGTAGATAACTCCAATGAAGTTGTCAATATATGAGTTAATACAGTAGTCCCCGAGGCATAGGGAGAATATTATGGATATTTTGAGGTCCATTGAATTAAATTCATAGGATGTGCAAGCATTTACTAGTTTTGTGGGACATGTATAGTAGTGTGAGGAATCGATGATCCAATTTTATGATCATGAGATAATGATAGTTTCTACAACTATGACCGACTTGCCATTGCACATAATCGCATGTGTTAATTACATGTCATTTAAAATGGTCTTGATCAATACTTGTTCATCGATCAACATAATAATGACCAAGGTGCTGAGTCATTTGAAGCTACCTAAATCACACATTGTGCCCACTACATTTACATTGAGAGTGTTTAATGATGCACTATGTTCGACTGTTGGCAAAATTATCCTAGCTATATAGGTAGGCTTTAAGACCATCTTAGTAATGTGTCATATGATAGAAGGGGCCATGCAGTACAACATATTACTCGATAGGCCTTCGATTCATGAAATGTGTTGCATCCCCTCAATATTGCATCAGTGCATGAAGTATATTCACAAGGGATAGGTTCACATAGTGGCATCGGATGAAGAGCCATTTAAGTTCATGAACCTAGCAGATTTACCTAGGGGTTTCATACTCTCGTCAATGCACCTGTATGTTCAATCATCATCATCAATAAAGAAATGAGGAGTTAAACCATTAGTATGTGCTCAACCAATGCCATATGTGTCACACAGATCGGAGCACACCACTGCAACTTCCTTGAAATCATCAGCATCAGTCATGCATCGGGATGACAGGAAGTTAAAGGTAAAAATGGGTGAGAAAGAGGAGCATGAGCCCAAGCCAATATTTGAGGAGGTTCCCATTCCTATGGAGGTCAAGGAACCCCAAGAAAAAGATGAGAAGGAACCTTATCTTACCTCTCCTACATCTTCAATAGGGTCATCTACACCGTGAGTGATGGTACATCTTGCTAACACTGTATTAGGTGAGTACCTTATGTAGAATGTAACCTTTAGACCAATTATAAATACTGCATAAGATATGGACCGACCATTCACTCATCGTTACTCGGTTGGATAGATGATTCCATTGGGAGAGCCACCTAACCAAACTAACTTCATCTATGTGGGCCTAGACTAGCTTCCAACATGAGAGCCCATGGATGAAGATGATGAGGAACCTTTTGTGATAAACATTCGTTATCTATCCAATCCAGAGTATGCCATGCATATTTTCAAGCTATATCATTGGAATGGATACGGCCTTGGTCTCTTTGAACAAGAATGGAGGACTCCGTTGGAACCTTGTTATCAGTTAGTCACTGATAGGTTTGGCTTAGGGTTATAGATATGGGGGTAGGACGATTTGCTCATAGCATCCCTTGATTGTCTGTACCTTAGTATGGTAGACGATGTGGATTTTAATCCATATTATTTGGATCCTTCCAAATTTTGGATAAATCACCCTATGATATATGTCATCACTGCTAAGCCATTTGAAGATCATAATGAAGGGCTCCTTGAGTAGACTCAGACAGAAATGAACCCCAAAGATCACCTGGGACTCCAAACCCATGATGCAGTCGACAACACAAACATGTATGGGTGCAACCCCATTACTGTATGTTATATCGAGGTTGGAGATCTTTATATCAAATATGGAGTGGATTCCACCTCTGATATGAGTGGACCAGGTTATGATACAGACAAGGAATACTTAAATGATGATGAATCTGGGGATGAAGTCGAGGGTGCCTATGAGAGGTCCTGGAATGCACCTCATTTATTACCTATTGAGTTGGTACAAGCTACCAAAGAGTTCCTTCCCAATTTTGATCATCCAAGGGAAGAAGTAGAGCTAGATTTCTTGGTGATGTCACTCTTAAGATATAATTATCCAGTTTATTCAGATAGTGATGACAATGATCAAGTAGTAAGATTCATGGGGTTGCACTTGCCAAAGCACCCCATAGGAGTATGGATGAATGAAATATTCTATTATGATAGTGATAAAGAATATGAGCTAGAGAGGGCCTACCTGGGTCCTCCTTATTTGCATTACCATCATCAACCCATCAACATAGATGAGGTCTTATGGTAGCTACATGTTGCTCCATGTTTTAGAGCAAGATGGTTAAACTTGGATCAAATTCATCAATTAGTTAATCCCCTTGCATAGACCTACATGGATCTCCATGAGCTAAATGATCCTATTTTGCATTCAGTGCATAGGGAGGATCTAGTTGTTCGTAGTCCTCATAGGGAAGACTCCTTTGTGCTTGTGCCATTAGAGCCAGATCGTGGGTATGAGGACTATGCAGATTTTGTAGAGGTTATTCCATGTGGTCCTGGAGATCAATTCCATTCCATAAACATGGTCTCCATTGATTTGACCACTCCACTCTAAAATCCAACAGATCCATCCAAACTATTTTATCTTAACAAAGATGCTATCAACTGGGATTGCACTAATTCACCCATTGAGCCTAAGAATTTCTTCCCCAATGAAGAAATATTGCAACCTTTCCATTTTAAACCAAGTTGTGCATATGATGTTTATCATGTCGAAAAAGCTTCCAAAATGAAACCAATCAACCCAACGGATGACATCCATATGATTCCTATGCCTCACCAGCTTGAGGAGGGATCACATATGTAGGTAGAGGAAACCTTTGAGGTGGATATCAGTAATGATCCCGCCAGTACAAAGAAGGTTAAATTTGGAGAGAGTCTCACTCCAGATGAGCCATCCACCCTCATCCCTTTGCTAAAAGAGAGACCAAATTTTTTTACTTGGATGTACAAGGATATGCTAGGTCTAGACCCGAAATTGGTTATGCATAACCTTTTTCTAGTTTTGATGAAGAATCAGGTCAAGCAAAAGGTTAGAAAAATGCACCTAATAGTAGCCTTAACGGTGAAATATGAGCTACAAAAGCTGTTGGATGTGGAATTTGTGATCTCCATAGATTATCCAGAATGGGTGTCCAATATGGTACCCGAGAGAAAAACCAATGGAAGAATCCGTATTTGCATGAATTTTAGAGACCTAAATAAGGCAACACCCAAAGATTCATTTTTTTTGCCCAAAATTGATGCTCTCATAGATGCAACTGTAGGTCACAAAATTCTCTCCTTAATGGATAGTTTTCTTGGTTACAATTAAATTCATATAAAATCCAAAGACTAGCATAAAACCATGTTTATAATGCCATGGGGAACATTTTGCTATAAAGTTATGTCATTTGGCCTCAAAAACATTGGTGCCACATATCAACGAGCCATGAAATATATTTTTCATGATTATATGCATAAAATTCTAGAAGATTACATTGACGACTTGTTGGCCAAGTCATTGCTGTGAGAAGAGCATGCATAGGTCTTAAGAAAAGTCTTTGATTGCCTGATAGAGCACAATGTCAAGCTGAATCCTAAGAAGTGTGTATTTGGTGTAACTTTTGGAAAATTACTAGGATTCATCGTCTCTAAGAGAGGCATCAAAGTAGACCCAAGGAAGGTCAAGGCCATTTTGGAAATGCATCCTCCCACCAATATTAAGGAATTAAGGAGCCTTCAAGGTAAGGTAGCCTCGATAAAGCGATTTATCACCCAACTATCAGATAAATGTCAACCCATGAATCGATTGCTACATAAAGGGGTCCCATTCAACTGGGATGAGGACTGCAAGGCAACCTTCACTGAGATAACACAATACCTGGTGACACCACCAATGCTAGCTCCACCAAGGCCAGAAGTGTATTTTCTACTATAAATATCGACAATTGAATTTTCACTGGGAACCATGTTAGTCCAAAAGAACATGCAAGACAAAGAACATGCCATATTTTATAATTAGTCGAACCTTGGTGAGCTATGAGCTCGGGTATGTATATGTGGAAAAATTGTGTTTAGTAGTAGTGTTCACTACAAAGAAATTATGACAGTATATGTTAATTCATACGATATATGTTATATCCAAACAAAATACTTTGCATTACATGATGAGTAAGACGTATCACAATACATGTACTGTGAAGTGGATCATGCTATTAATGGAATTTGATCTATAATTCATAAGCCAGAAGTCCATTAAGAGACAGGTCATAGCAGATCAATTAGCTAAAGTACCACTGTCAAATAGTAGGCCTCTAATAATTGAGCTTTCGAACGATGCAGTTTTTGTCATATCTGAAGCTCCCAAAACTAAATAACCTGAGAACAATGCTGATATGACTCTATTCTTCGATGGTTCAAAGTGCAAACAAGGAGATGATGCTGAAATAGTGTTCTTCACACCGCAAGGAGCTCCAATGCCCTTGTCGATCAAGTTGTATTTTCTATGCACCAACAACAATATTGAGTATGAAGCCCTATTTTTGGGCCTCCACATAGCCATAACCATAAATATTAAGATATTGAACATCTTTGGTGACTCCTTGCTCATAGTAAATCAAGTCAAGGATCTTTTTTAGTGTCGATGTCCCATACTAAAAGCCTATAAAGATCTAGTTGACACATATTTGACCAAATTTGAATGGTATAACATTGAGGCAATCCCTTGATCATCAAATAAGTTTGTATATGCCATGGATTCTTTGTGATATTTAATCCCTTAGAATCCATCTATTGATTTCACTACCATCCATGTCAAGATGCTCTTGCATCCAGTAATAGAGTGTGCAGCCTATGATAATAGAGAATCGGTCAACATGATCAATCTAGAACCAAAAGTTGAATGGTTTTGCAAAGTTGAAGACTTTCTTAAGAAGGCACCCTGGGGGTCATTAATCTCTCATAGTCCTATGGGGAGTGTTATTACCATTCACCATAGGGTTGTTTCCAAGTCTACATTTGCAAAGGTAAATATGCAGGGGAGCAAGTCATCTTAGCATTTGAAGCTAAGATTTATCAAAATTGGATGTCACAAATTAAATACTTCCTAAAGCAAGATATCTCCTCCATCATTGTGCTGACATATATTCATAATCATGGCTATTGAGTATTTTACAAAGTGGGTGGAATAAATACCCTTAACAATGACTAGAGATCGTATAGCAAAATTTATACTAGAGCATATCATAAGTCATTTTGGTATTCCATCCAAAATAATATCGAATAATGGAACATCTTTCAAGAACAAAACTGTGAGAGCTTTGATATCTAAATATAGAATCAAACATAGTTTTGGACTTCATACTATCCACAAGCAAACAGATAGGCTGAGGCTTCAAATAATACAGTGGTGGCCATCTTGAAAAAGACGGTCCAAGAAAACCATAAATACTAGCATATCCAGCTGCCCCTTGCATTATGGGCTTATAGGACTAGTATTCGAATACCCACTGGGTCAACACTATTATCACTAGTATATGGCGTTAATGCCATTATGCCCTTGGAATTAGAAATTCCAATGCTGCACATCACATTGAAAGAGTTCATTGATTATGGCACTGTGCAACAAGCTCGACTGGATCAACTAACGCAACTTGATGAACACCGTGTGAATGCTCTAGATCATCTTCGTGTTTATCAGGAGTGACTAAAATGATCTTACAATATCAAATTCCACTAGAGATACTTTTAATTTGGGGATCTTGTCTTGAAATAAAACCAATAAAACTCTAATTTTTTTCCAGATATGCGAGAGAAATTTGTGGCTAATTGGCTAGGAGCCCACATCATATCTAAAAATATTGGTTTGGGTACTTATCACCTAACATCACTAGGGGGTGTTGAAGAGCCTAAACCTCTCAAAATCATCCATCTTAAGGCATTTTATTCTTGAAGAGCATAGTAAAAGTATTTGAGGGTTGCTCGTAACCACTCGGTCATCCTAAAAAACTCAAACACTCCCATAAATTGTTTGGTCAATCAAAAAGCCCCAAAGGCATCTGTAAACCCTTTGGTCAACTTCAAAAAACTCTGAGGGTTTTTTTGTAACCACTCGGTCATCCCAAAAGGCTCCAAGGGTTCCTAAAACCACTTGGTCATGTCAATTAAAAGCCCCAAGGATTTGCTTATAATCGCTCGATCATCCTAAAAGGCTCCAAGATTATTTGTGAGTAGTTTGGTCAATCAAAAGGCACCAAGAGTTTATGAAAAACTACTTGGTCAACCCAAAGGCTCCAAGGATTCTCAAAATTTCTTGGTCATCCCAAAATGCCCCAAAGGTACCCATAATCCCTTTGGTCAATCCTAAAAGCTCCAAGGATTCTTAAAAATTGCTTGGTCAATCTAAAATCTCCAGAGGCATGTACTCGTCATTTGATCAATTATGAGGCTCAAAACCCATAAAAATTATAAAATTAATAAAATCCAAAAAAAATTGGTAAAGCATAAAATCCAAAAATATTTGCATTTTGAATTTGAATTTTGCATTGTCATTTTGCATTCACACATGCATTCGCTGCATTACTGCATTTCACATAGGCATTCCTCATCCATTGAATTCCATAGTAGGAGGGATTATGTTTGTCAATATTACAAATGACACCACGTTTATATTTGAATCATGCATATCTGCATTTATCATGATTCATCATTCATGTTAGTAATTGTATTTTTTAACACAACCTATAATGTTGCTATGGAGATATACTAGGATTTTTTGGTCACTCAGCCATACCTAGTATTCTTATCAAGAATTAGTAGAAAGTTTGCTTTGATTTTGTAGCTAAGGTTCATTTAGTATAGCCCTTAGTATATCAGAAGCCTATCACTAATCAACAAATTTAAACAATCCTAACAAGGACTAGGGGAAGATGAAAGCCACGAAGTGGGACCGGGTATCCTGAAGCAAAAATAGTTATTCTTGTTTATCCCTCTGTGAGGACGGTATGGGAAATGTTGGTAGTTGGAAAAAGGATAGGGTAGTTCCCTATTCATAATCCCTTATGATAAAATGAGCAATATCCCATAGTGATATCCCACATTAGTCCTCATGATTGATACCCTAGATCGATGTCATAGATCGACTTCCTAGATTGATATCCCATATTGATATCATAAGATTGATATTCTCAATCAATATGCCAAAAATAGTTTTCCCACGCAAATCCCCCCAATGGAAAGTTTCTGAAGAAAATTATTGTAGGCCCAAAATGGCCACATACTTAGTAAAATTTTGTATAATTTCTACTAAGTGATAAAACTAACATTTTGCTCTGGAACAAGGTTGATAAGATGAATCCGCTCAACAGTCATGCAGTTTTGCTTGTTTAAAATAATTCTGGGGAACTCCATTTTGGGTCCGGATTGAAGAAAGATTGCAAAATCCACAAAATTTTGTGAAAGGTGGTGACATCAGTAGAAAAAAAGTGCGAAATACCCCTTTTGCATATACCCGATTCTGAAAACTCTTTTGGTTCTTGGCCCTAGATTAGTGTTATCCTCGAATCCACAAAAGTATCAAGGAGATGATAATGTAAGTAGTAGAAAAGTACATATTGACAATTCAAATAATAAACAAGTCTTTTTCTATTTGAAATGAATATAAGGTGAAACAATGAAATGGTGTAATAACTTAACTCTAGATTCAGATTAAGGAAGACACTCATTCTATCCAGAATGGAATCTACACAAGTTATAAAGAAGAGTTGACATCATCAATATTTTAATGCAGATTAGAAAAGATAAAAGCTCTAGAGTGGATTCAAGGTTCGAATTTCTAATATCCGAATTGGATGTTTTGTTGCTAATTAAAGAGATGTCGTCTAGCAGATGGGCTCTCAGCTTATACCGGATCTAATCTGGACCATGGGATAAATAAGATCAATAGTGGAGGTTAGTATGCTAAATATGGGCTATTTAAAAGGATGTTCCTAAACCATAACTATAATAGATTGGCCGGAAGATGAAGCATCAAGATTTTTCAAGAAGATAAAACCAGAGGTAGTTGTAGATCAATGGTGGCACTCTACTCCCAAGAAATATCTATAGAAGTGCATGATCTAGAATGTTCTAAACTATAGTTCTAATTAGCGACTAGTAATTTGTAGAGAACCCATGCTACCATGGTGGTTTCCCTTTCAACAGATTTCCTAGAGATCTGACCAATGAGCTAATACCAGCTAAGTTCTTTGTTGAGCTATTGTAACAAGATTTGATGTATTGTTTCTTGATTTGTAATATGAAAAACTATAAGTAGAGGTCAAATCCTCATTTTGAAGGTTCTGCTCTAGCGTGTTTGCCTTTACCATTGTAAATATTTTTGAAGAGCTGAATGAAAGGAGCAATGCATTGATCTTCACCTCAAGGCTGCATTTCCATGCTTGATGTCAAAGGTTCGGATTTCATAATTATATTTCTGTGAATACTTAGATGGTTAGTTTGTTCATATCTTGGATTACTAGCTATTATGAGTAATTGAAATCTGCTTTGAAGTTTGTTCTATGTTATTAGTAAGTACATTGCTATAAAATCTAGTTTTAGTGAATTCTGCTATTTGGATTATCATTTCTTGGATATTGAAATTTCTTGCTATAACATTTCTCTACTATGCTGTAGTATATGAAATGAGTTATCTTGGGATAAGGGTTGATTTAAATGTATGTCTTTAATATGGTTTTTGGGAAGCTTTTTATGGTGATGCAATTTTGTTAACCTATCCGTCCACTGATATCTACATCTCTCTAATCCTAACCTTCTCTTACCCTAAACTCCAAGCCCTAATTGAGCATAATTGTGTCAACAATATGTTAAGTTGACAAGGAACCAGCCTACTCTGGAGGTTGGATCAAAAACCTCAATTTTGGTCCTTCCAATGTTGAGTGATGAGCTGCAGCTATCAGGTGCAAGCCTAAATAGAAAGTAGGAAGATAGATAGCCATAGTATCAAGTAAAACTTGGTGCAATTCAGTGCCCAATAGTTTTTAGCACGCTTGGTGGGACAGTTCACAAGGAACATGAAACCCATCTAGAAGAGTTAATATTATCTCATCCCAAAGGAATCAAGATTTGGTGAATTATCTTGACCTTATTAGTGGATAAAATAAAGTTCACCTAGTGAATCCCTGGTCAAAAGACCTTGAAAATGTATTGTAGACCAGTACACTTTCATGTATACCAGGTATTATAAGAGAAACAACCCTGATTCTTTCTTTCATTGTGAGTTACCTCAAAGAGGGGCTATTTTTATCAAAATTTTAGATCAATATTTTATTGAAGAAGAACTTCTAGAAGAAAATCCAATAGTTCCCATAGCCAAAAATATGGCACAAAATGTGGCTCCCAATCAGCCACTACAAAAGTACCCTAATTGGGATTCAATTGGGCTGCTTAGATTAGCACAAATGGATGCCATTACTTAGGTTGTGTCTAAGGAAACCCCACATATTATGGATTTGGGAAAACATCTTACGAGCACTGCCAAGATATATTGAATCTGACAGCAATCCACAACATAAAAGAAAAAATGTTATTATCATAATTCTAGCCCTGTCCTTTTGTGGAAAGATATTGCATTGGTTCAGAACTCTGGAAGATAATTCTATCACTTCATGGCAATATTTGGTTGAGCCATTCATAGAATAATTTAATGAATCTACTGACCCCTTTTCTCTACTAAATTAGTTTACATCCATGCAAAAAAAATAGCAAAAAATTGTCTTAGACTTTAATTTGAGATTTAGCAGAATATGGAAGATAATTTCCCCTACTGCTAAACCAGATGCTTGTTTGGCTTATATGTATTAAATCCATGCCCTGGGATCAGAGCTAGGTTTGCAAACACAATAATCTAGAATTGAAAATTTCCCTCAAGTTTATAATGCAGTTGTCCATACCAAGAATATCCTGATCAATATAGGAAGAATTCTCGCAAAGACTATGTTGCCCTACAACTCAAAAACTAGTAGTAGTCATGAGCAATCCATAAAATATTCCTACATGGACCCCCTTTCTTTACCATATCCTAAGATAAATCTGATTCCTGGACCTAAACCTATGTCCTCCATACCCTCTTTTCCCCCTCTTTCTTCTCAACCTTCTCAAGAATTGTCTACTATTCTAGACATACAAAATACCATGAAAACTCTGAGTAATAGAATGAATTCAATGGAGAAGTGATGAGGATTGATGTTTGATCACTCATATGACCCCTCTAGTAGTTCCTAGCTAGGTTTGCATAGTTTATTTCTTGCAAATTAATAATTGTAAGTGAGTCTCCTTCTCACATGCACTTGTGGGCACTAGTTATCTTCTAGTTGTCATTTAGAGTGTTAGTTAGTAAGTGTGAACTCAAAGTAGGAAGTGTGTACTTCAAGATAGCTAAAATGGATCTTCTAGTTAGCATTATTCCTTTTCTCTTAACTTAGAAGTTACGTGCATTCTCCCTTGCACTTTTGTAGCTTATGGTTAAGCATATTGGATCAAATCCATGATTTTATGGGTTTGGTTATGTATTTTGGGCCATTAGTGCCTATAAATTGAATTGTAAATAATAGAACACTTAGTTGGATTTTCAATCCTTTTCATTGGTATCAGAGCCTAGTTCATGTTTGCACTAGGGCTTGTGAGGTGAGAGGGTAGGAGATAATTTTATTATGAGAAATTCTTTCTCATTGAGGACTTGGTTTAAGCTCAAGGGGAGCTTGAAAACCATTCGTAGAAGGAAGTTCCTTCGATGACAAACTCCTCGTTCCAACTTTTTGCTTATGCTCAAGAGGTATAGGAAAATTTTGCCTCAGAGTTCTTCCTATTGTGATCCTTGGAAGGGATTGGATCATAGCTACGGTCCAATTAGGATTAGGGAGCCATTTAACCCTACTACCCCCCCATTTTTGAGTACTGAAGAGCTCTAGGAGATCATCTATACCAGGTCGTGTGTCGACTTGGGTCTGGTTGCCTTTCAAACGTTGGTCGTGTGTCGACCGGATCTTGAAAGGAGAGCTACTGAAGGGATCTAGTTGCTCTTATTTTTAATAGTTTAAGTTTTCAATGTCTTTAAAATTAACCCCCCCGGTTAATTTTAAAAATTTCATTGTTTGTATTAGAAAAGCTTAAATTTTCATTAATATATTATTTTCTTAATATATTAATTTGAAGCATATTGTAAATATATATATATATATATTGTAAAAAAAAAAATTGGCAGTTGAAGACCTTGAAGCAGGCTTCGGCTGCATTCGGTAGCACCGGCCAGGCCTCGGTGGCATTCGACAGCCCATGGTGCCCACTCGCCTTTGCCTGCTAGCCCGTCTGCTGTCGGGCTGACAATCGACGACAATCGTTGTCCGGTGTGATAGTGATTGGGGCTATCGCCTGACGTAGCTGTCAGGTCTGATAGCAGTGCGGTCAGCATTTTGGCTAACCTTGCTGTCAGACTGACAGCGCCAGGCGAGCCTCTACCGTCACTGCTCATTGATGCAATTGTTAGATCTGACAGTAGTACAGTCAAGCACTGTGGCCTAAAATTACTATCAAAACTAATAGTGGTAGGCGAGCTTGATCGAGCTATCAGACTGATAGCACCAGTAGATGGTGTGCATGCTTTAGGGCACATGCCGCTTTGACATCAGGACACCCAACGCCTGACTTGCTATCAGGCATGACAATTTTGTACTTAGGTAGGAGGCTTGGCTACGCTATCAGACTGCCAATGGCAAGGTAGCATTTGGAGGCTACCATCGCACGGGTGTTTGGAGCCCTACAGGCTAGTCGCCGGGTGGAATTGATCCTGGCTCAGAAAACTTTGCAGATTTGGTGCATGTATTTTTGAACCTGATAGTTTGATCACCTCGAGAACCATGCCACTTCTCAGCAAACTACACTTTGAGAAACATGTAACTGGACATTCAAACATTCATGCAGGTTAAAGGACAGTGAAGTTTTAGTTCAGACAGCAAAATCAAGGGTAAATTATTGTAATTTTTTAATTTTTACTATTCTAAGGTTGCATGTAAATTTTTATGTTTTTATTAATTTAATTTTTAATAACTTAATTAAATTCATTAATCTTTGATTAATTGAAATTTAATTTTTAATTGAGTTATTTTTAAATTAATAAATTATAAATTGCACCTTAGGTTAGTTTAAAATTTTAAATTTTGAGCCTTAGGAGTAATTTTCAAATTCGGGGGCACACCATTGTAACAAGGAATTTCCAAATTTTCCTTGATTTTTAGTGCTTTTCCCTTTTTACTCCTGGCTTATACCCGTTTGAGTATGGCTTCTGACTTGGCTGCCCAAGTGGAAGAACTTGCCCATGTTGTAAATGCTTTAGCAGATAAATCTAATGATACTACCATGGCAGAAGTCCTTGGCAATCTTGCCATGAAGGTAAATGACATTTTTGTGCATAATGCTTCAACTTCTGCTCATGATTCTCGTCTGAGAGTTTGTTGTGAAGTTCCATTTTATGATGGATCCAGGAACCCTGATGTCTTGAATAGTTGGATTCTTGACATGAGTTCTTGGTTTTCTTACTCTCAGCTTTTAGATGAAGATGTGGTTCCTTATGCTAAGCTAAAACTTTCTGGTTTAGCTAAAGTACTTGTTGAACAAAAAAGAGGTCATGATGAACTCACCTCATGGGATGAGCTTGTAGATTGTCTTAAGACCAATTTTTATCCTTCCAATTATTCTAAGGAATTGGTCATTAAATGGTTTCATTTTTGACAAAGTACTAATATGACTGTACAGGAATATATTTTTTAGTTCAACAGGTACAGGATACTTGTGAATGTGGAGGATGATGTTCCAGCTTTGATTATCAAATTTCAAAGTGGCTTGTTAGAGCATTTGTATAGGGAAATAATGTTTGTTTCTATGGAAACATTGGATTCAATTTTCAACCAGGCGCAACTTGCGGAGGACAAGTTCAAAGCACACTCACAGGCATTCCGCGCACCTGCTCCTCAAGTGGTTGCAAACTCATCAAAAGGGAATAATTATTTCTCACAAAAGAAGAATTTTTCTCAAAAGAAGAATGTTTCTTCTCCATCTCCTTCTTCTCCTTCTCCTTCCTCTTCTACTCCTTCTTCTTCTTCTTCTAAACCTTCTTCTTCTTCTTCTTCTAAAAAGTTTTGTAACTATTGTAAGAAGAAAGGTCATGAAAAAGTTGATTGTTTTAAGCTTAAAAAGAAGAGTTTAGTCATTACTACTCAAGAGGAGGATGCTCCCAAAGGTCCCCTTGAGTCTGTAGGAGAGAGTAGAGTATACACAAAATTACGAGGTAAGCTCAATGAAGTTACCTTGGTAAATGTAAGTTCATCAGAGGGCGCTCGTGATGCTTTGTTCATCACTCGAGCTCATTTGCTTCATAATTTTGCAACAGATTGTATAGTGGATAATGGCTCACAAAAAAATCTAATTGCGAGGTCCATTGTCGAGCGTTTGAAGTTACCTATGGAGCCTCATCCTCAACCTTATTCTTTGGGTTGGAAGGATAGTGGAAGAGGCTCAAAAATCACTCACACTTGCACATTAAAATTTGCACTTGGCCCACATTTCATAGATCAAGTCACTTGTGATGTGACTCCTATGGATTGTTGTGGGATTTTGCTTGGACAACCTTTTTAGTATGATAGGAGAGCTATTTATGATGCTTTCAAAAGAACCTACACACTTCAAAAATATGGTAAGGTATTTCTCATTAAAAGCACCAACACTCCTAACATCATTCTAAGTTCCAAGCAAACAAAAAGAGTAATTAAAAAAGGTGGTGATGTTGCTCTAATTTTCATTCGCTCTCAAAACACTTCTACATCCACATCCATTCCAAAGCAACACTCTTCAATGGATAAAATATTGCAAAGTTATTCACACATATTTCAGGAGCCAAAGTCTCTTCCTCCAATTCGCACAATTAATCACAACATTGAAATCATTCCTGGTTCTTCACTACCTAATGCACCCATGTATAGACAATCTATTTTGCAAAATGAAGAAATAAAAAGGCAAATAGAAGATTTGTTGTCTAAGGGTTTCATTAAGGAAAGTACTTCCGCTTGTGCCTCACCTATTTTGTTGGTTCTTAAAAAATATGGCACTTGGAGATTGTGCATTGATTTTCATGCTTTGAACATAATTTCTGTAAAGAATAGATATCCATTACCACGCATTGATGATTTATTAGATCAGCTTCAAGGAGCTAAGTTCTTTTCAAAAATAGATCTCAAAAGTGGATATCATCAAGTGTGTATCCAAGCTGAGGATACATGGAAGACAACTTTTAAGATGAAGATGGGCCTCTTTGAATGGTTGGTCATGCCCTTCGGTCTTACTAATGCTCCTGCAACCTTCATGAGGTTGATGAATGATGTATTTCATGATGTACTTGACAAATTTGTAATAATATATCTTGATGATATATTGATTTTCTCAAAAACTTGGGAGGAACACCTTAGGCATATCTAGCAAACACTTGATCTTCTTGCGAAGAATCAATTATATGCCAATTCTTCCAAGTGTTCTTTTGGAAATACTTCAGTTTCTTACCTTGGCTATGTGATTAGTGAAAAATGGAATTCAGGTAGATCCCACCAAAGTTGATGTTTTACTTAAGTGGTCCCCTCCTACAACTCTCACTGAGTTAAGGAGTTTTCTAGGACTTGCGAATTTTTATCGCAAGTTCATTCCTCAATATTCCACCCTTGCAGCTCCATTGCATTATCTCACTAAGTCTAAAGTTCCATTTCATTGGGAGAAAAGCCAAGAAGTTGCCTTTGAGAAACTCAAAAAGAAACTTTGTACAACACCTGTGTTAAATTTACCTGACCTCTCTCAACCTTTTGAGATTGAAACGGATGCCTCTAAAGTTGCCTTAGGAGCTGTGCTAAAATAGAATGGTCATCCAGTTGCTTATCATTCAGAAACTTTTTCTGCTGCTAAGTTGAACTATTCTACATATGACAAGGAGTTGTATGCATTAGTTCAAGCTATTAAGTATTGGAGACATTATCTTTTGGGAAAATATATAGTAGTACACACTGATCATATGCCTCTCAAGTTTTTACAATCTCAAAGTAAAATTGAAGAATCAAGACATATGAAGTGGGCCTCTTACCTCCAAAAATTTCACTTGGTGATCAAGTACAAAAAGGGGAAGAGTAATATTGTTGTTGATTGTTTGAGTAGGCCTCCTACTGCTCTTGCCTTAACAGTTATGTCCACTTCACACTTGGGATTTCAGACTTGGCCTAATCAGTATTCACAGGATCCTGATTTTGGGAAAATATTTGAGCAAGTGAGTAAGCCTTCTTCTTCCAATTTGCGTCCTTTCCAAGATTTCTACATCAAAGAAGGACTTCTTTACAAATTGGACAAGGTTTGTGTTCCTTGTGAGCCTAGAGTGTCACTTCTTAAGGAAGCTCATTCTACACTTTATGGTGGTCACTTTGGGAAGCATAAAACACTTCATCACTTGCAACGATTTTTCTACTGGCCTAAAATGCAGAGGGATGTGTTGAGATTTCTCAAACAGTGTGCAATTTGTTGTCGCTCAAAACCAGCTAACAGGAAGTTTGGCTTAGGCATGCCTTTGCCCATTCCTTCCCGTCCTTGGGAAAGCATTTCCATGGATTTGGTTAGTGGTTTTCCTATGACAGTGTGACAACATGATTGTGTGTTCGTGGTGGTTGACAGATTCAGTAAAATGGCTAAGTTTATTCCATGCCGCAAGACAAGTTTTGTAGCAGACTTAGCCCAATTTTTCTTTGACAACATTTGGCATTCCTTTGGTCTACCTACCAGCATTATCTCGGATCGTGATTCACGCTTTGTGGGTCACTTTTGGCATTCTTTGTGGAATATTTTGGGAGTTTCCCTTAACTTTTCCATCGCCTATCATCCGCAGTCATATGGCCAGACTGAAGTGGTAAACCGTACCCTTGTGCAAAGTTTACGAATCTATCATTACGCTTCACCAACAAAGTGGGACTTGAGTCTCACTCATATTGAACATGCCTACAATAGGGCCCTACATTCTTCTACAGGTCATTCACCCTTTGAGGTTTGTATGGGATTTCAGCCCTTGGCACCTTATGAGTTACCTTTGTCTTTGCCTTCTCCTGTCACTTCACATCTTCAGAAGGAGCAAGACAAGGCACACTCATTTATTCAGCATTTGCACAATCTGCAATCAAAGGTGGTTGAGATTTTGCAAAATACACAGTAGCAACAGAAAAAGGCCATGGATCGACATCGAATTCCTCATCCATTTTAGGTTGGTGACAAAGTTTGGTTGCATCTTGACAAGTGACGTTTTTATGATAAGACTCATAGTAAAATCAAATCGATTTGCTATGGGCCTTATACTATTCTTCAATAGGTGTTCGAGAATGCTTTCCGCCTTGATCTTCCCACACACTTGGGAATTCATGACATCATCAATGTAGATCTTTTGAATTTGTACTTTGACTCTACCTTGGAGACAACACCAACTATCAGTCATCCTGTGGACGTGGTTCCTGATTCTCAGTTACCGTTGGATTCTGATCAGATCTATGACACAAAGATTCGATAGACTCGCCAGGGGTCTACCACCTCATATCTTATGGCTCAATGAGGACAACTGTCACATCAGGCTCGTTGGATTTCTTTTTTATCAGATGTCCCATGACTTTCCTACTCTTCTAAAAGCATTGGATTCCAATGCTTCTATTGTGGGGAGGCATGATGAGGATTGATGTTTGATCTCTCATATGACCCCTCTAGTAGTTCTTAGCTAGGTTTGCATAGTTTATTTCTTGCAAATTAATAATTGTAAGTGAGTCTCCTTCTCACATGCACTTGTGGGCACTAGTTATCTTCTAGTTTCCATTTAGAGTGTTAGTTAGTAAGTGTGAACTCAAAGTAGGAAGTGTGTACTTCAAGATAGCTAAAATGGATCTTCTAGTTAGCATTATTCCTTTTCTCTTAACTTAGAAGTTACGTGCATTCTCCCTTGCACTTTTGTAGCTTATGGTTAAGTATATTGGATCAAATCCATGATTTTATGGGTTTGGTTATGTATTTTGGGCCATTAGTGCCTATAAATTGAATTGTAAATAATAGAACACTTAGTTGGATTTTCAATCCTTTTCAAGAAGAGAGATCAGGAAAGGTCACAATAGAGGATATTCCCATATGTAAACAAAGATCAAAGTCTTGGCCCTAGTAAAAATATCGATGTTAGGGTAAATGCAACATATGAGGATCTGAAATGTTCTACAGATACCACTCTTGCAAATGTCTGGTGTTTAGTATGCAACGACCCCCATGACTCATAGTATTGTGTGATGTATCAACACCATGTTCAACAAGCCATGGATCAAGCTGAAAGAAATCAGAAAGGGAGAGTTAATATGTTATGGCACCTTGATGAGATCATGGTTGGAAAATAATTGGAGGAAGAAAGCCCAATTGCTATTATGACAAGGTTTGGAAATAAAGCTTTACAAGTAGACCCTCAGAATATAGGATAATTCTAGGTCCCTTCTTAATATAAGGTTGACTTCCCTTCTTATAATAGTGACACTTTTCCTATTCCCCGAGCCAAGGGAATGGAGAAAACTAATAATTTCCCTAAAAATATGGAAAGAGAAACATAAGGAGACAAAATGAGATCCAAGGCTGAAGAACAAGAAAGGCTCAGGTTCCCCTCTATTACCAAAATACAAAGGTTAGAGGTAAACCAACAATACAAAAGGAGGTATGGTAAACTAGATAGAGGATTGGAAAGACTATCCCTAACCAAGTTTGAGTATAACATTGTGGAAGAGATGAAAAATATTCCATCAAAAGCTAGCCTATATGATACCATTTTCATCCCGGGCCAGATTGACCTGCTTAAAGCTTCCCTCAGCAAAAATCCCTAGAATAGGCCAGCCACTACCATCCTTAGTATACCATAAGAAAATAAATAAATGACACCTACTATTCTAAAGAACAAACCTCCCCCTTTTTATATATCCCTAAGAATGGAGGGATGGGTAGTCCAAAATTGTATGATTGATTTAGGAGCATTAACCACAGTTATGCCGAAGGAAGTATGTGAAGAAATGGGTATGGAATATACTCGATTTTGTCTTGGAGTGTTATAGTTATATGGGACACCTGTAAAGATATTTGAGGTTATTAAATATGTATTGATGAGGTTGCACAAAGCTCTTGAGGTGACAACAGTACATGAAATAGTGGTGGTATATTTAGAACCCTATTTTGGGTTATGTCTCTCAAGAGAATTTACTACAAAACTAGGAGGATGTATGTATATGGATTATTCTAGCATGGTAATACCTTTCAAGGGAAAAAGGATAAGGATAAATCTTGAAAAACTAGTTGCTTATTATATTGAAAATTTTGAAGAAGATATGTGCAACCTTAACCCTTTAGAGGAATTTGAGCTAGTAGAAAACATTAAGGAACTAGACATTGAATATGAGTTACCTTTCAAAGAAGATTACAGTTAATTTGAAACTGGTATGGGTACATACATCATCACAAATGAATTGGAAAAGAAACTCCCTACTATTTCTAATCAATCCTTAAGAAACAATGAAACATGGGTTATGCACTTTGACAGTGGTAAATGTAGAAATGGTGCAGGGGCTGGTGTGGTTTTACAATCATAGTCTGAAGGAATGAATAATTTTTCTTATAGACTGACATGGTCATGTACTAATAATGTTGTAGAATACGAGGCTATGTACCTTGGATTAATGTAAGCTGAAAGCATGGGCATCAATATTTTGAACATATATGGTGATTTTGAGTTAATTGTACATCAGGTAAGGAATAAGTGTAGAAGTAAGCAACATTACTTAAAGGCTTACAAGAACAGAGTATGGGACCTAATGGATTCATTTGATGCCTTGAACCTAAATTTTGTGCCTAGAGAAGAAAATCACTTGGCAGATGAATTGGCAACACAGGGAGCTAATTTCAATCCTCCTATGGATTTTGGGACTAGGAATACCAAGGGAACTAAAATAGTTTTCAGACCTATAGTGCCAGATAAGTAAATATTTTGGTAGGTTTTCAAAAGTGATGAATATATTTTAGACTTTATGATAAAATAAGCATGCCTCGCAACTATCCAAGAGGAAACCTTAGAGGAGATAGATCAGCAAGACTTCATCCAACTGAGAAAAAATCATATCCTGAGGGGATTGGTCACCCTTTAAAGTTTATTCAATAATGAAGATAGGAAGAAGGTTGGAGCTATGAAGTTTGGTAAGAATATTTATAAGGAGGTAGAATTTGGAATAGGAAAGAAGCTAAACATTGGGATCCAATTTTCTCCTAATGAAGTAGAAGAAATCAAAACTATGTGCTTAAAATACCAAGACACTGTGGCTTGGTCATATGAGGACCTTAAAGTTTGTGACAAAAGGATTATCTAGCATACTATTGAGTTAGAACATGATGCTAAACCATTCTGGAAAAAATAGAGGCCTATCAATCCAAGGATAGAAGCCATTATGAGAGAAGAAATTTTAAAGTTGCTAAATGTTAGGATAATATATCTAATAAAACATTCCACTTGGGTAGCCAATTTGGTACCCGTAATAAAGAAGAATGGAGATATACGCTTATGTGTAGATTTTAGAAATATTAATCAAGCTTCCATAAAAGATCACTATCCCCTTCCTCAGATTAACTAGATCTTACAAGTGGTAGATGGAGCAGAGAGATTCTTGCTATTGGATGGTTATTCTGGATATAACCAAATTTGGGTAAAAGATCAAGATTAATACAAAACAACATTTACTGTGAAATTGGGTACATTTTCCTATCAGAGGATGCCCTTTGGTCTGTCTAATGTAGGAGCTACATTTTAGAGGTCCATGTATTATGCCTTTGGTACACTTATAAACAAAGTTATTATGATTCCCCTATATGACATGACTGTGTTTTCTCATGATAAAAATGATCATCTGCCTCATTTGGAACAGGTTTTTAAAAAATATAGGGAATTTGGTATTTCACTAAATCCTAAGAAGTTGTTCTTTGTAGTACATGAGGGAAAACTACTAGGACATGTGGTCTCAAAGGAAGGTATGGCCATAGAGCCGGATAGAATTAGAGCAATTCTAGCTATTCCATTGCCTACTAATCAGAATATGTTGTAGTCTTTCTTAGGTCAGATCAATTTTGTTAGGAAGTTCATTTCTAATTTTGTACAAAAGGTGAGACCTATATCTAAACTACTCAAGAAAAGGTAGAATTCAAGTGGATTGAGGTTAGGAAGCAATATTTTGAGATCATTAAGCAATCCATTTCCACAGCCCTAGTTTTGATAAATCTTGATTTTAGCAAATATTTTATTCTCTATGCTTACAGAGTTGAATAAATTTATGCTTTGGTGATCACCCAGAGAGATGATAAAGGGGATGAATACCCTATATTATTTTGGATCTAGAATTTACATGAATATCAATTAAAATATAACTTTATTTAAAAACAAGTGTTTGTTGTTATGAAGTCATTTTAAAATTTTAGACAATATCTGGTACAAAGCAAAACTTTGGTGTATGTGGTTCATCCAGATCTGAGAAGTTTTATCTTATAGGGTGACCTAGGAGATAAAAGGGCTGGTTGAATTACTAAGATCTAGGAGTACGATGTGGAAATACACCCCACCAATCTAGTAAGAGGTAGGACCTTGTGCCAAGGATTGACAGATACTTCAGCATTGACTGGAGTGACCGCTTGTCAGATAACAGAAGAGGGTCAAGTAGAAATTATCCACACTCTAAATTATGATTGGATTGAACAAATGACTAAGTATTTCCAAATGGAAATTTGCCCACCTGATCTAAATCCTTCTCAAAGGAGGTATAGACTTCACGCTCTAAAATATATATTACTTCCTGAAGGGTTGTTCAAAATAAACTTGAATGGTATTCTCCTAAAATGTTTGAAGGAGGACCAACAAAAAAGAGTCATTGATGAATTCCATGGAGGGTCAGCAGGTGGCCATAGCTCAAGAAAAACTACAGCTTTGAAGATAATAAGAGTAGGCTATTATTGGCCTACTATGTTCAATGATGCTTTTAAAGTCGTTCGGGTCTGTGATAAGTGTCAAAGGTATGTTGGAAAGACTAGAAATATTGCATCCCCCTGAAGCCTATTCAAGTTGAGGAGCCTTTTCAATAATGGGGATTATATTTCATAGGAGTCATAAATTTTAATTCTTCAACAGAGCACATGTTTATCTTAATAGCTACAGACTATCTTACTAGATGGGTAGAGGCTATTCCTAAAAAGAAGACAGACCAGGAATTTGTGATCAACTTTATGGAGAGTTTAATTTCCAGATTTGGAGTTCTAGAATCTTTGGTGAGTGATAATGGCCCTACTTTTATAGGGGTTAAGTACATTAAGTTTACCAGCAAGTATGGCATCATTCTTAAAAATACTTCAAACTATTACCCACAAGGTAATGGAATTGCAGAATCTACCAACAAGAACCTATTGATGATTTCGAGAAATTCTCTAGAAGGTAACAAAAGGAGTTGGCACCTATTGCTTGACCATGCTCTATGACTAGACATGATTACTATTAAATAGTCTATCAAAACTTCTTCTTATGCACTGGTATATGGAAAAGAGGTAGTACTACCAATTCACCTAGAGATTCCAGCACTTAAGCTTGTTGGTACAGAAGAAGAATTGGAGGATGATCCAGTAAAAATTAGGTTGACATACTTGCTACAAATGGAAGAGAGTAGAACTCAAGCATATGATAATTTTCAAAAGCATTCATCAAAAATTAAAGCATGGTTTGATAAAAATGCCAGATTCAGAAAACTTCAAGTAGGAGACTTAGTTCTCAGGTGGAATGTGAATAGAGCAAAGCCGGGTAAGCATGAAAATTTTGATTCCTTTTGGGATGGTCCTTTCAAAATTATGGAAGCAAAAGAGTCTAATGTATTTTAGTTGAAAGACTTAGAATGAAACATACAACCAATTCCGATGAATGGTTTCCACCTTAAGCTTTACTATATATGAGAAATAGGCTCATTGTAACATATGTATATACATTGTACAAATATTTCCCTCTCCTTTCTGCATTTTCTATTTTATTTTCTTTCCACACTTTGTAATTAGTTCTTTTTCAAAGAAATGCTAAAAAAAAAAGAGAAAGAAGAAGTTTTGCAAGAAATGACTAAGTATTGACCAGATTCATGGTAATCTTCCATCCCACACATTATGCTATGTGAAACTCCTCGGAGTGACATTTCACCCTCAATATTGCATGGTCAGATCTGGATTGGTGATTCTGTAAGAAAGTTCCATCAAAAGAAAAACAAGAATGGTACTAATTCGAGAACCTCCCAAAGCTGAAGATAGTCGAAGCAGAATCAGGGTAAAGCCAAACAACAAGTTCTAAGCTAACACGTGGAGGCTAAATATTACTCACACATTAAATTCTAACAAACTCATGTAGGGACTAAAGAGTAGCCGAAGGGATGTGATGAGCTGGCAACATGATTTCAAAATTTGGCCAATGAGAAGGGAGGATGCCATTTTTTTTAAGCCGCCAAAGAAATAAAGGGATGGTGAAGTGTGCCAACAAGATGTCATATAACTATTGCATTTATGGTGGATGATACGCACATTCCAGATGATAAAAGTATTTGTATTGCATGGGATTCATTTTTTAACTACTAGATTGTAGAGAAGCTTAGCAGTGTTCTGAAGGC
Organism: Wollemia nobilis; assembly: GCA_028583015.1. Lineage (NCBI taxonomy): Eukaryota > Viridiplantae > Streptophyta > Pinopsida > Araucariales > Araucariaceae > Wollemia > Wollemia nobilis. The sequence goes on from JAQPPZ010000135.1 coordinate 15,539,951, forward strand.
CTCCTTACTTATTCAAGTGCATGAAATCTTGCTGTTGCAAAATGGCTCCTAAGAAATCTCTCACAGAAGCTATAGAAGATGTCCCAGAATTTGAAACTCTAGATGAAAGAATAGTTGTGCCTTACGTGGACAAATCCAAGGCGGTAGAGGATACATAAATGATCATCTTCAAAAGGACAAAATTAAAGAAGAGCATGAACGGTATATACAAAAAGAATGTTGCTCTATCGGTAGAAGGTAGATGCTCCATTATCTCTTAATTATCCTTTTATATTTATGATTCTATCCATCCATGTCCTGAATTAATAGCTACAATAGTGAAATACTATGACCCACTGGCTAAGGAAGTAAAAACCAGCGAGGGAGAAACCCATTTTAGCATCACTATCTCTTTCTGTCATGATATTTTCACCTTAATGTCTGACCCACCGGTACCACCAAAACCCTTTAGGATTTTTGAGCAAATAGGATTTTATTCCAAAAAGAAGCGGGTGAATGACGGTGAGTCATTTAGGAATTGGGTCTATAAGCAGCTGAATACCAAACCCGGACGAGTTGCCTAAAGTTCCCATTTCTATCAAAAAAGTTTGTAACTCCCATTATGTTCTCTATGTTGGCCTGCATGGAGGCTTTGGAATTTGATGAAGAGGTTCATGGTTGGAAAATTGTTGCTACATATTATATCTCTAATGCAAGGATGTACGAAAATGAGGCGACAAAAAGAGGAATAAGGGTGATTTATTTCTATTGTCCAGTGTTTCTTGCCCAAAGGATTCATGAACAATTAGTAAGCTTAAAGAGGGGCTCTAGCGCTCCTAGCTTTAGGCATTGCTCAATCTTAGTATGGATGTTTTATGCCACTATGAAAGATATAATGTCATGGATCCCAGTCAAAGATAAAACTGATGAAGGAGAACCTATGCTAGTCTACTATTGGACAAATCATTTAAGAAGCAATGAGTCTTACTATAGGTTCAATTTGGAATTTCTTGGACCGACCCTCAAAATAATATACAAAAGTTTCCCCAAGGTTACCACCCTTGGCCAAAGAGGTTCTGAGGAATAAATATGTAGAAGAAGGAGACTGGTATATGTTAACTAAGGGAACAATCATCAGATTATATGGTTTCATGGATAAACCTTTTCTTTTACCCCATTTTGTCATAAAGAGACTCTTTACCTTAAAATATTTGAGGTAGGTAGAATACATTGACTTGAGATATTGTTCAGGGAGAAAAAGGAAGTCTTTGCTTTCACACCGCACTTTAAGTGATATCACCATTACTAAAAAGGGGTAAAGTCAGAAAATTGACCAAAACATGGATAGGTTAGGTATATTTTATATCTCGTAGAAGTGGAGTTATGATCCTGATGGTATTTTCACTACAAAAAATAAAACTTTGAACGGAGATAAGGCCTACAATTTTGATAAAATACCCAAGGCTCATTTTGAACAGGGGAGAAACAATGATGAGACTACCTTGTTAGAGTGGAATGTTTCCAAGATGGATCAGTTACCTCCATGGTTGGATTTTTATGAATATATTGAATATTTTGATCCTGACCACCAACCCAATCATCAGATTACTAAAGATATTATTGATAAAATTAAAGCCAAAACTACAAAGAAAAATAGGCCCTCTTCCAAGTCAAAGTCAATAAAGAAAAAAGACATGTTGTATAAGAAGGAAGCTTCAGAAAAAATAAGAAGAGGACGATTTCAAGGGACCATGGGAGGATGCCAAGATCATGGATTGGTGGTGTATGAGAGTAGAAATTGGAAAAGTTGAATCTAAATTTGGGATAAAATTTGATAGAGTTTTCAAAAATATATGATGAAAATATTTATACTTGGGAACTCAAGGATGTAAGGCACATTTTATTGACAGTTGAAAAACCCTAGGGTGATTTTGAATCTCTCCAACCTTCTACAAATCAAAGGACTTCTTTAACAAATGCTGAAGCATTGAGGACTTTCAGTCCTACTTCTAAGAAGGTGGAGATATTCCCTAAAGGAGCTAGGATGATGAGTAAAATAAAATGTTCTAAAGAAAAGGTTGTTAGTACCTTGATTATTGAAGTAAAATCTAGGCCTCAATGTTTACCTCTAGGAGCACAACCTCGGGATAAATTTTTTGATCAAAAATGGAAGGGTAAGAGCATTGGAATTAAGCCACTTTATTTTACTCTTGCGGCGTCACCAAAGCCTCAATCCATTACTGAGGAATATTTACCTTTCATAGGAGTGCAAGGAGAATTATCAAGAGAAGATACCATATATGATATGGATGCTTTCTAATTAGTTCATAAAAGGGCTAATAGAACCCCGAATACAGAAGGGATAGAGCTTTACAAAAGGTAGAAGATAAGTATGGAGTAAATTGTGGAATAAGTAGTTGTTTTTGATACAAAAGGATTAGTTGAACAAGAACAACAAATTGAAAAGGGAGCTGAGAAAGAAAACCCTACATCTATAGATGAAGGTATGGTTTCTAATCCCTATTATCCTTCTCATCTCCATGAATCCCCAAAAGAATTACCCTCCCTTTTTGAGCAAGAAAATGTGGTGAATTTACCTCCTCCATATCCCAGTGTTTCTCTCATTCTATCAGTATCTATGGAGGTACCAATTAGTTATGTTATGTCACAATCCTTCTCAAGCCTACCTTCCACTTCTAACACATCCACTTCAGTATCCACTATCATTGCACCCCCATTTCCTTTGCCAATCCATGGGACACTACATTCCAAGTTCATCCATCCCTTCTACTATCAGTACTGTCCCCATTTCTTTGAATTTACCTATGTCCACAGTAGCGGTAGTCACAAAATATACCATTGTAATAGAGGTTGCTATCAATGTATCTCCACCCCCATCAATAGCAAATTAGTTTGCCCCTATGTTTTTAATGTCATTATATCCTTTGGTTGTTGATATTTCAAGGCCTGTTGTTGTATCAAAAGAAAATACAACTACTCAGAGTATAAATGACTATTATGTAGAGAAGTTTACTAGGCCTTCTAGTAGAATGGCCATGACAAGGAAAAGTATGTATGTTAACCCTATCACTAGGCAAAGGGTTTCAAGATCCTTGATTCCGTAGGTAAGCAAACATGAAAATGAAATGACTACTCAGGATTATAAAGCAGAGGAAATCATAGAATATATCGATAAGCTTCTTGTTGAAGATGAGTTAAGGATGGCAAAGGCTCACTTGGATACCTTTTATGTAAAGACTGATATAGCAAAAGATAAGGTATAAAAGTTGAAACAACAAGTTGAAAAGCTTAAAAAGGGCCTTCATGATCAGAAAGAGGTGGATAAAGTTATAAGGAAAGAGGCTAAGAGTTGGCAGGAAAGATTGTAGAAAGATAATGAGTTGAAAGACTAGCTGGAGGAACAAAAGAAGATGAATAAGCATCAGGTCAAATAAATTCAAAATTTAAAACATCAGCTTCATATTGAGAAGGCCAAGTCCACTGAATTTTCTAAATATGGTTTGAAAAATATCAAGGAGGAATTGCTTTCTAAAATTCAAGAAAAATGTTCAGGCCTTCAACTTATCATTGATTACTTGAAAGATGCTAGCTAGTTGCTATCTACCATTCAAAAGGACTTAGATCAGATCTCTAGAGAGTTGTAGCCTATGGTGATTCTAGCAGAACAAATGTATAGATTTGTTTATAGTAGGCTCAATGATGTCGCTAAACCAATTCCTAGTAAGGAATGGAATATAGCTAGGGTAGCATCTAAGATAGTAGTGAAAAAACATAGGGCAACTCAGAAAGCTTGGCTGTTGTTTTATAGAATATACGAGGGGTTAAAGATATCATTGAATTAAATGAGGAAATGATTAAGGTTAGTTTTAGAGGACTTTGGAATGAATATTATAGATTGTTATCTATGGAAGAAGTCCAGAAAAGCATTAAGTATAGCTTACAGGATGAGGCTAGAATCGGTTCATTAGAAGAACAACTATCTCAAGAATAAGTTGCTAATATAATCATGAGCTACGCACGACTAAGAGATATCATGGAAGATCTAATTATTAGAGGAAATGTTTTTGATTATGAAGATGTGGAAGAATTACAATACATTTATAAGCAGCTCAAAGAAACATCAAATCCTTCTGAGCAAGCCTGGAAGCAGGCTCTTCAATCTTTAGAATCAATGATTCAAGTGTTCAGAGATATTGTTGGCAAAGATAATTAGGAAGTACAGACTCCTAGAGATGATGAAGAGGAAGAAGTTGTAGAAGAATAAGGATAATATTAAGCACTTACAAGCCCAGGAGGGGTTCACACTTAAAAGATTTTTATTTCTATTTGTACATATAACATCAGTTTTGTATTTCTATTTTTACCCTGATGATTGTCAAAAATAAGCAATAAAGGTATGAAGTCTATAGAACAACATTTTTGTGTGAAGGCAGTCTTTGAAACAAAGCCTTATAAAGGAGGTAGAGTTGTGTATAGTTTTGGAAGACATTAATAGTACTGGTATTATGGACACAAGTCTATGACCGAACAAGTGGGTTTTATAAAATTAGTTTTGTTTTGACTCCTAAGACCCAATGGATAATACTCTAGATTTGATTTGTTTTGTGAGAAAATCCACCCGAGAGGTGCTAGAATGTAGACCCAAAATAGCCACATACTTAGTAAAATTTTGTATAATTTTTACTAAGTGATAAAATGAACATTCTGCTCTAAAACAAGGTTCATAAGATGAATTCGCTCAATAGTCATGTAGTTTTTCTTGTTTAAAATGATTTTGAGGAACTCCATTCTAGGTCCAGATTGAAGAAGGATTACAAAATCTATAAAATTTTGTGAAAGGTGGTGACGTCAACAGAAAAAAAGTGTGGAATGCCCTTTTTGCATATACCCCATTTCAGAAACTCTTTTGGTTCTCCGCTCCGGATTAGCGTTATCCTCGAATCCAAAAAAGTCTCAAGGAGATGATGATGTAAGCAATGGAAAAGTGTGGATTTACAATATGGAGAATAAATGAGTCTTTTTCTATCCAAAATGAATATAAAGAAGAATGGTGGAATGGTGTAAGAACTTAACTCTGGATCCAGATTAAGGAAGATGCTCATTCTATATAGAATGAAATCCACACAAGTTATAAAGAAGAGGTTATGTCATCAATATTTTAATACATATTATAAAATATAAAACCTCTGGAGCAGATTCAAGGTTTAAATTTTTGAGATCCAGATTGGATGTTCTACTGCTAATTAAAGTGACATCGTCCAGTGTATGGGCTCTCAACTTATACCGGATCTAATCTGGACCATGGGATAAATAAGATCAATGGTGGAGGTTAGTCTGCTAAATCTAGGCCACTTAAAAGGATGCTCTTGCACTAGAACTATAACATATTGGTCAAAATATGAAGTGTCGAGAGTTTCCAAGAAGATCAAACCAAAGGTAGTTGCAAATCGATGGTGGCGCTCTACTCCCAAGAAATATCTATAAAAGTGTGTGATCTAGAATGTTCTAAACTACAGTTCTAATTAGTGACCAAAAATTTGTAGAGAACCCATGCTTCCATGGTGGTTTCCCTTTCATCGGATTTCTTGGAGATCTGACCAATGAGCTAATGCCAACTAAGTTCTTTTTTGAGCTGTTGTAACAAGATTTGATGTATTTTTTCTTGATTTGTAATATGAAAAACTATAAGTAGAGGTCAAACCCTCATTTTGAAGGATCGGCTCTAGTGTGTTTGCCTATACCATTGTAAATATTTTTGAAGAGTTGAATGAAAGGAGCAATGCATTGATCTTCTCCTCAAGGCTGTGTTTCCATGCTTGATTTTAGAGGTTCAGATTTCATAGTTGTATTTCTATGAATACTTAGATGGTTAGTTTGTGCCTATCTTGGATTACTATTTGTTATGAGTAATTGAAATTTTCTTTGAAGTTTGTTTTGAGTTATTAGTAAGTACATTTATGTAAAATCTAGTTTTAGTGAATTTTGCTATTTGGATTATCATTTCTTGGATATTGAAATTGCTTGCTATAACATTTCTCTGCTATGCTTTAATATCTAAAATGAGTTATCTTGGGATAAGGATTGATTTGAATGTATGTCTTTAATATGGTTTTTGGGAATATTTTTATGGTGATGCAATGTTGTTAACCTATCCATCCACTGATATCTACATATCTAACCCTAAGCTTCTCTTACCCTAAAATCCAAGACCTAATTGAGCATTATTGTGTCAAAAATATGCTACGTTGACAAGGAACCAGCCTACTATAGAGGTTGGATCAAAAACCTCGATTTTGGTTCTTCCAATGTTGAGTATTGAGCTATAGCTATCGGGTGCAAGCCTAAAAATAAAGTAGGAAGATAGACAGTCACAGTATCAATTAAAACTTGGTGCAATTCAGTGCCCAACAATTATCAAATGTAAATACTAAAAATTAAAGATTGAATGAAAATCAGAAAGCAGGCTTTAATCAAAGTTTAAAGTGAAGATCAAATGAAGATCATAAATCAAAAGTTCGAGTGGATATCAAATGAAGATCCAAAATCTAGTTTGAAGAGAGATCAAATGAAGATCCATAGATAGTTCAAAATGAATATGGAATAGACTCCCTTGCTTCACTACATATGATCAAGTATCTCAAAAATTGAAGGATAGAAAGGAATGAGCCTAAATCCCTAGAATTTTTGACACTACTGTACCTTACGCATGATGATATGTCTGACGCATTAGCACCTCGCTTATGAACAATACCGATGTTTGAATGTGGAAGAGCTAGCTTCAGGTGTCCTACATTTCCTATTGGCTTAGTACAACTAAAATCTAAACTTTGGATTGGATAATACATTTGTGTAATCCTTATATTTGCAATGGGCTGAAATAATCCCACCTGACATAGGGGAACACTCATGTCTTATCTTAAAATAATCATGTGCACACACAGGGATAATGAATAGTTAGGACCTATCCTAGCAAAAACATTTTATCTCAAAAGTCTAGAGTGGTTAGCATGCAACTTTTGATAAGTCTATTAGGGTGTTCAAGTCTCATGAAAAACCTCAAAAATTTCTCTCATAGCAACAAAATTTCAAAAATTGCAACCATATAAATCATCAAATTGCAAAGCATCGAATCCATGATACATCATCATATGAAGCACAATAAAAATATAGGATAGATATTGGATGGATATTAGAAATAATATTTAGACGACCACTGACTATATCATGCATATTTTTCAAATTTTGCAAAAGAAAATAGAATGACACATTATATCATTCGCATCATACAAGTGCATTCATTGCATTTCATATATGGGTTATTAATTGATTAAATTCTTATCTTAAGGATTTTCAATTACATTCATGATTTTTATACATTATGTGGTGTCATCCATTAGATTGATAAACATATTTGCATTCATTCCTTATGTTTTAAGTGATTAAAGCATACAGTTTCATTTATATTAGATTACCATCATGTAAATAAATCATTATAGACATTAATGCATACAATAAAGCAATATCAAATATGTGTTAAGAGAAAACATTGCATCCATATGCATCCATCATAAATCGCACATATAAGTATCTATATCACTCCATATAATCATCATCATAAATAAAATAGCTATATAGTGCATGACATCCATACATCACATCATATAGCGTCAAATTAACATAAGCATTACATCCATGTGCATCAAATAAACATAAAATTAAAACATACAAATCAATTACACATAATGCCCTAAAATGATAATGATCATATATATAAATATGTGTCTCAAAGTATATCATATGAGTACAAAATACCCATAGGCTACAATCGTGTAGGTCCTCGACCTCACACCAAAAATGATACATATACAAAAAGTAGATGTCATCTGATAAGAGCCCTAGCTCTGGGCGGCTCCCCCTTAACTAGAGCTCTCACCACCTCCCTCAGCCCTGTGACCTGGAGCCTGCTCTATAGTTGGATTTTGTCCCTATTATGTGCCTTGTTGAGGGCCCTGTGTACCACATATTTTGAAGATGCCTAGCACACTAGAGACTGGTATGCCCATATGACTAGTCTTGTGGCTAGAGGTCCCACCTATATCCCTATGGCTCATGTGTGATATGCTACACTATGTGCTAGAGGACCTATGCATCCTCTCTATCATATGGGTCCATTGGCTCGAGCTAGCTGTGGACTACCCCATAGTCTTGGACCTGGTCCATCGAGACCCTGTAGCATGAGAATCCTCCAGGACCATGCTACCAACAACCTAACATAGCCCTCCAATTGGTCTATGCGGGCTACCTTGCTATTATGTCTATCATTATCCTCCTCCACAAGGGCTTATAAATATCGGATCTTGAACATGGTATTGAGACCACTAGGTAGCACCAGAACTCGTACTACAGGTGGTGCCATAACAACACGAGAAGATGAATAATCTCCTCTCTAAGCTAGGGCCAAGTCTCTCTCTACTATAGATGTAGCTAGGCATGCCTCTACTAGATTGCATGTACTAGTGAGCTCTTGCACCCTCTCCTCTACTACCATAGCTCATTCAGTAAAGCTGGTGATCTACTACACTACCTCAATCAGTCTATGGTCCTTATCAGTCAACTAGACCCATAGGGTAGCAATAGTAGTGTATCACTCCAGCTGTTGCATGACATATCTATCGAGCTGACTCTACAAGTCAGCAACCTAAGCTAGGTGTAACCCCTCTACACTATCAGGAGGGACCTCACCCTCCTTGGGAGCCTCATCATCAAGATCAACCTTAGGAGCCTCCTCAGTAGTGGCCTTTGTGCCCCATTCACCCTCTGTATGCTAGTGTACCCTACACCAATCAAGATTTGCCTCTACCTCTACCTTGTCTGCCACTCTGCCTAATGGCCTCGATCCATGCCATTGGAGCATGGACCACCACCCATCATATGTTGGTGTGGTAGCAGCTCTGTCAACTCCAGTATCCTAGAAGTTATCTAGCTCATCTCCTAGATCCAAAGGTCAAATCCATGGTAGATCTCACTCTAAAGCCAAGCACTTGTATGGAAAGAGGATCTATGGGATGTCCTATACTATCTCAAACTATCACAAGACGTGAGAGTAGAACTAATACTCTCTAATATCGACATTCTAGCTTAGTAGCCACCTGTCTCTATGAGCCTATCGAATGCACTCACCTACCTCAGCCCATGCGGGGTAATCCATATATGATCGTCACTCAATGTCATCAAGGTCGAGTGATATGAACCATGTGATATAATGTTGGACGTCACCATCATGGGTCCTGCTCCTGAACCCCTCATCCTCTCGAGACTAGTAGGTAGTGTAGCACTAGTGAGCATCATCATTATCCATGATACACAGTGGTATCTCTCCTGGATGCTCTATCTTGATGTTATACTAGCTCCAAATCTAAAGAAGTAGGTTGTAGATGATCCCCTAGTAGCTCTAATCAGTAATCTGGTATAGCTCTCTATATAGCTAATATAGCATGGTGCTCCCCCAATCCAATCATAGTGGTTGAGTCGCTAAGCTCTACACCACTCTATGGATAGTGGCTAGGAGGTTCTAAGGAATACTCATGCTCAAGGAATCTAGAAGAACAACTTGCACCACTAGGTGCATAAATATAGCCTCACACATAGAGAAGATGTTCTTCCCTTGCTAGCATCCGATATGGACTCCTCCATGATCGATATTGCGTTGAGCCTCCTGGATTTTGTCATGAAAGATAGCATAAAAAATGGTCCCTTTGGCCCTAGAAGTAGAAGAGAGGATGGACTCACCATCAATGAGGATCCTGAAGATCCTATAGACGTCCTCTAGGATCACCATCATTTCACCTATAGGCAGGTGAAATGTGTTGGTCCATGCATTCTAGCTCTGGGCCAATATAGTCAAGTAGGATTGATCTACCCTAATTGTGGGTAGATCTAAGACCTAGTCGAAGCTAACAACTTTGAACCATCTCCGCTCCTTGGGAGTGAGCTCCCTATGAATATTCTTAAGGATGTCGGGCTCTCAAGCTCTAGAGGTCAACCTCTAAAATAAAAAGCATGATATAAGAAAAAATCTAACTAAAAATAAGCAAAAACATTTAAAAATGACCTAAAAATCATTAAAAACATCTAAAAACTTATAAAAGTACAAAAACAAGTCATTATGCACTCATAAAAATTAAAAACGTCACTTAGACAAGTCAAAAATGTATTAAATGACATTATTTTCCTGTTAAACCTTGGAAAATTTAAAAATTTGATAAATTTTTCCTAAATTTTGTGAACCGTGGATCAACCCTATGGTCCGCATGCGGTTAAAAATTGACTATTGGGATTTTAAATGTAGAATGTAGCTGGTATCTATGGTCCCCAATTGATCAATTGGGAACCACATCTGGTACCTGCGATCTCCAACTGAGATCCCACTGAGTCATTTACCGTGGCTAAAAATGAAAAAAAATAAAAAAATGAAATCCTAAACTAACCTAGCCTAAGGTGTGGTTCATTGCTAATAATTTAATGTGATTGATTAACCAATTAATTAATTTGGTTCATTTTATTGGTAATGGATGTGAGGTCTTGGTGTCGAATTACCTTGCCCTCACCTTGGCCACCTTTGCTGGAGGAAGCTTATCCATGCTCTACCATCATGCGATATGTAGGTGTGAGAGTGGAGTTTGGTAGGGTTGTAGGTCAGTTTGTAGTTGTCACTGTCAAAGCTCCAATTGCCAATTTGCTATCAAGGAATAATGAAAGAAATTTGAAAATTGAGCTTTTATAAGCTTTTCTTATTTCGTGTGGACTGCAAGCCCTAGCCACGGTTCCCAAAATTACAATTGGGAACCGTAGGCCCTAGCTGCAGTTTACAATTGGTAGAAAATCTAGTTAAATACCACCGTGGGAAGATCTAAAAGGATAAACTAATGACTCCCATTGGATCAAATTTTCAAAAAAAAAATCACTATTGTAAATTTGGTGATGTTCAAAGCACTAGGATTGATTAAAAAAATCAAAATTAACAACAAAAAAATCAGATAATTCAAAACACCAAATGTGCATCGTATTCATTAATTTACCCTATACACTTGGCAGTTGCAGTGACTTGCAATCCATGCAATCCGACAAGATGAGTAAATTACCATAAGGACATTTGGGGCAAAATGGTCATTTTTGATCCGATATGCTTATTTTCAATCCCTAAGAAGGCCTTCATGGTTGGACTTCTCCATGGGAATGAGGCATTTCATGTCATATCTTCTATGACATCTTTCAGCAAATCATCGATAATTTGATTCAAAACAAATCTGATTGGATTTGTATCATTTCAATTCCATAAGATGGCTATTGCATCCTGACTACTCCATGGGATAGAAATGTGCAAATACTATTAACAATTGGAATCAAAAGATAAACTAGGCCTAGCCAAGGCATTAATTTCCTCAAATATAAATTTGTTCAGATCATCCATGGTGGTCAAGTGACATCGTCACTTTAATAATTTTCATTACCCTCATCAACTCGTCGCTTGAGGGGGTAGTCATAATATCAAATCATAATCAAAATCAATAGAAGATCCCTGAAATCATAGATCCCTTGATCTTGTCAGAATTGTGTTCATCCTTGTGAATCATTGTCAACAACTATCATAAGCTTACCCCTTTTCTTGGGGCAAATAGAAAATATATTAATTTAGTTGTATCTCTTATCCTTTTGGTTAAATAGGCCTAACTCCTATTGTAGCATCAAACACTACCCGAATGACTGATGGCAAGTGCAAGCTTTTCAAGTTTAAGCCTCCAAAGAGTTGGAAGCAATGATTCTAGGATGTGTGTCCTTTTGCAGGACCTGGGGCATCTAATGTTGATCTAACTAATGATCATCATAAAACCTTTGGCATCATTTTAGGAGGTATATTTTTTCTCAACATTGTTTGATCTCACAATGCATATCAAAAGGGGTATCTGTAGACACATAAAACACGTCATGTCAAGGGTGATTACTCATATGGACATGCTACAAGACCATATGGAGGATATTGGACATAATCCAAGATAGATCAGTGGTTCTAACCACTCAATTTGGGCTTAGTGGCCTAATCAGTTTGAACCACAACCTAGACCTACGGTCTATAGGCTGAACCATGGCTGAGACCTGCATTTTACATTCTAGACCGTAGTTGTAACCTACGGTCTTAACTAAAGTTTAGTTGGCCTTCATCTAAGCCAAATCAATTTAAATGGCCATTTTTTCTAGAAGAAGGTGGTTAGAGGACAGAAGCTTCCAATCCAACTGTCCTAACCACCCCTTCTTAATCTTGGCTTCTCCATGAAGCCACCCCTAACCCTTGGGTAGTCCTATAAGTACCCCTCATAATTAGGGCAAACTATCAGAGAGAGCATTGGAGATTTGAGCAATGAAGCTCTATTGAATTGTACACTCAACCGAGTATACTGATAGAGGGAGCTATTGCACTTATCCCTGACCTATTTGCCAAGATTCATGATGAATTGCAACATGGATGCCCTAGGAGACTAGGAGAGCCAAGAAGAGCATATTCAAGAAAATGAAGGCCCTTCACAGTGAATCAACCACCAAATCAGTCTGAGGACACCAAAGGCAACCACTAAACATCAATTTAGACAAGGAGGTCAAGCCCACTATCCCTGAAATTGAGGGTAAACCTATCAAATTTCTAACCGTGGCTTTCAGCCACGGTTTACAGTGCATACCACTCACTAGAGTTGTGGTTTGCAGCAAAGGTATCACCGCCTTACCTTTTTCATTTTTGTCTGGTTAATTAGCTTAGTTTAGCTATTTTCATGGTTTAATTGTAGTTTAGCAAACTTCTAACCAATAAAATTAGGTTATATTAGTTTCTTTATGTTAATCATCAAATAGGACATTAATGGATTCTTTATGCACTTTCATGCTTTATTTTACATAATTGATCCATGCATAGTGTAGTTGTTGTCTTTATTCATGCAATTCTATAGATCTTGATGCAATTAACATAGTTTAGAAGTAATTTTCATGTTTTCTTGATTATACATGCTTAATGGTGTCTTTATGCATTTTCCTAAAAGGGCCTCATCATGAGAGGCTGCCTATATTTTTGACACTCTTATGTTGTTTCTTGACTATAGGGAACAGATTCAAAGGAGACTCAACCATCAAGTTTCTTCCTCAATGTGAAAAGAGGGAAACCCCACCCTAGAGCAGTTTGTGACTAGTTGAAAACAATATTAGTGCACCTACCCTATTGAGGGCCTTGGCATTGTATTAATCATATCATCATTTGGGTGACCCTAAGAGGGGCATGATTGTAATCGAGATTCTTTACAATTATTAATACAAGAAAAGTCCATTTTTTTGAATATATGCAATCTTTTCATCTTTATGCTTTGAATGAATGAATACAACATAGTACAGTAGATGGGTGCACGCTTTTTGGTTGGATCAGTTAGTTCTTGTAGTGGGTGTGGCAACCCTATCACCTTGGTGAGTAGATCCCCTATGTGAGGAAGTAGCTTTGTGATGACTATCAAGGCATCATGCAGGAATGAGGATATCCTTAGGATAATATCAAAGGTTTTCAAAGCCTCTCCATAAGTTTTCCACTTTTATTGAGCTCAGCTATGCGTAGTTTTCATGATGTGTTGATTAAGCAAACCTTGAAGGAAACCCACACTAAAGAGAATTTTGAGTTCCAAAAAAAGTTGTGGGTGTTATATATCAAAACGATTAGTGTGATGAGCTGATCATAATGGGATATGACTCTAAAAAGTGTGTTTCAGATTAAAATTATATTTTGGAATATTTAGCCAACTGGGGCTCATGGCAAAATGACCAATTTGAAGAATTTTTGGAAAATACAAAGTTAGGCCTCAAAATTGCTATGTGAGGTGCACAAGGGGTTAACTAAGATAAAAAGAAAAAAAAATTGGCAATTTCTAGGGTTGTCTAGGGCTTTTTATGACTATTTTAGTGCAGTTTTTCCCTATTTTTGGCTTAAAAATTACTCAAAATAGAGTAATGATAAAACCAACATAACTTCTTCGTTATAGCTCCGATTTACATGATTTTTGATTCGTTGGATGTAGAATCAAAGAGTAGAAATCAAATAAATAGTAGGATCTTATGTTGATTATATGGTAGGATCTTATGTTGATTACATGAACATCAAAGAAACAAACAAAGTAGACAAAATGTTTATCTCTTTTAAATTTTCTTTGTGTTTCCTAAAAACTTGTCTTGTGTGTTATGGTGTGTTGGAAATTCAATTTTTCTCTTATCGTGTTTGAATTTTTTTGATGATAATCTTGATTTGTTAAAGGATTTCACCTATAGACCTGCACACACGTATCTGGTTCTAACATCCAGACCGTGAATCCCATTAGACTATGGAGATGAAACCCATAATTGATAGGGGGACATAGGTTCTACCTATCCTCACCCAATCCATCAAGGGTAGTGATATACCTCCTAAAGAATAGTACATGCTATTTTCCCAAGCTTCGATGGATCTTGGATCGGCCTTGGCCATGGTTGGGTAACAAAAAACTCTCAATAAGCAATTCAACCAAGTGGTAATGACATCCATTGTTGGTCTTCATCAATTGGTTTGATGTGAGAAGCCCAACTCAACTTATGTTAAATATTGAAACATGGTGTGTGAATTGTTTATTTTATAAATAAAAAGTAAAAAATGCATCAAATAGCACACCATGATTTTTCCACTACATGCGAATAAATTACATTTTAAATTTAGAAATTATACATGCAAGAAATATTTCAAATTTATAAAATGCAATGCAAATTAAAATGAATCAGTCTTTGAGCAAGCTTCAAGCATGTAAACTTAAACACAGTTTTGATAGTGGCCACCTTTGTGAACAATAGTTAACAGCAGTGGCCACTATGCACAGGAGTAGTCAGATCCATAGCCATTGGCTTCTAGGGCAGCTAACAAAAAAGTTCATTATTCCCAGTAGCAACTAACAAAAAACCTAGAGAAATTAAAAAAAAATTCTTTAATATTTTCTCTATATTTTGTAATTAAGGCCTAAATTGCTCTTTTCTAGAGATAAAGTAAAAAATAAAAAAATATGGAGAGAACCACTTACAAGTAAATCCTCATCCAAAGAAGAATGTAATAGATTACATTTTTTGTCTTTCCCATAGCCACTGATGATCAGGGCGGTGGTGGTGCTAGCCACTAGCATTGATGGCGATAGCAACTGTTAGCTACTGTCACTCAGATTGGTTGTACCTACAAAGAAAAATAGATAAAAAACATAAATTACTAGTAAAATAGGGAGAGTCCCATGGTGATTCCCACTGTAAGATAGATAAAAATATAATACCTAAAGCAATATGTAATAAAAATTATAAAATACATCACATAACCAATGCAAAGAGAAATAAATGCAAGAAATAGTACCCATATTTATTTATATGTGGAGATTCATCTTTAAATCAAGGTTACAAAATATCCCTTTGAGGGATTAACTAGTTTGATACATATTACATTCAATACATCAATTGATAAATATATTCAATAGATCTTTATAATCCCCACAAACTAATCCTGGGGGGTTTATTTGCTAACCTCCACTTTATGGTGCTATTGAAGATGATATTAAAGGTGATATGCTCTTGATAATACTTGTGATCAGCGAATAAGAAAACTTACAAAACATCAATAACAAGAATAAGGTCTTTCAATATGAGGCCATTTCATGATCATTGCATTATATGAATAAAATATCATAAAGAAGCATAAATATGCATGAAATTTTGGAAATAAAGCATATAGAATGTGTGAATACTGAAAGTAAAGCAACTAATCTATATCAAAAAATCAAGCAAATGTAGCTATGATTAATTCTACTGGCTAAAATAGAGAAAAAGATACATTAGACCATAGATACTGATGCTCAAATAAACTGACTCTATTAGTTGTTGTCCACATTAGTGGCGGCACCTACGGGCCACTATTGAAAACAATGGTTGTAGGACAGAGATCACGCTCTCTATATTTTTTCCTAGTGATGATCAATTATTTTGTTGAATGGAATGACATTCTTGGTGAGTTCTTATAGAATGACTTAGGGTAGGAATTTAATTTAATTTCATGATGAATTTGTAGTTTCACAATGGTGGAAAGTGACTCTTCAAAATTTGGCAGTCTCCATTAGTGGGTAGGCAGGTGTCATAGCGTAATTTAGGTAGCACCGTCTTACTTGTGAGAGATTTTACTCTTTGATTGCAAAGTGGTAGCACTTCATTATGCTAAAAGCTCATCAATTATCTAGGATTTTCTTGTAAATTTGGGGCCTTAAGTAGACTCCCAAATTCCTTGTTCTAGCTTCCCTAGGAAGCCAAGAACAATATTTGGTTGGGCTAGGGCCATTGAGGTGAATCTTCTGGAATCTTTGATTTGCCAAAACTATTGCAAATTTTTTAGATGCAACTTATTTTATAGCTTGAGGAGCCTGAGTTTGTTATAGGGTTAGCTTCTATCGATAGGCGTGGCTATAGATCTAGCCACTATCACCATCAATGGATTCCTATAGATACTCTAATAATTATTTGTGGTGGAGGAAACTAATGATTTCATCAGTAGCTATGGCTAAACAGGAGTAGCCTACCCTAATTGAGTGGTTAAAACCACTATTGGGTCTTGGAAAGGTCCAAGATCAATCATATGACCTAAAGAGGTGTCCATATGAGTAGCCTCCTCAACATGACATGTTTTAGGTATCTACAATAGTCATTACCAAGAAGTAGAGGTGGTGAAGTCAATTGTAATTGAGGAAGTGAACCGACTTGAGATGGTGAACTTTATGAGCTTGATTCCAAATGTGCAAGTAAATTTGATCTCAAGCAAGTCATTGAAACTATGTAGGAAGGAGTTGCAGAGTGTCGTTAAGAAGTTAATCCATTAACAAAGTGTAGTCTATAAGAAGATCATCAAAAGGATGATAGGATGGAAAAAATCATTAGAAATATGATCAAATGATAGTTTCATTAGGAGGATGACAGGATGGAAAAATACAATCAGTCAAGTCACTAGACAGAAGAATACAATCAACAAGCAGAAGGCCAAATAATAAGGTGTTATCAAGAAGAAGGTAAAATGATAGGGTTTTTTTAGGATATTGGTCATATGGATAAGGCTAGGATGAATGAATACCACAATCCTATGATGAACGAGGAGCAAGTATCGTCTAGGGAGTTTCCACCAAATTAATATATCTACATTTAGTGAATAAGTTATGGTATTATGTGTTATTTTGTAGTTGTACGCAAAGTGTTTGACAAGTGTACATATATTTAATAATGTTATAAAGTGAAAATGTAAAATGTACATAATAATGTGATGTTAATTCATGTATCTTGATAAATTCATAAGTTATAAGTTAGTTTGTCCTATTGTGGGAAATGTCATGTAAATGCAATTTAAATGCATATGAAATATAATTTAAGGAATGATGATGTGTCAAGTAGTTGGAGGATGCATATGTGTGTATGGCATGATGCAGTTAGGTCATGGATTAGTCATAAAGAAAATTCTACATAGGGTTTACAGATTGTATATGAAATATTGTAACTAGATATGCCATTGTGAATATAAATACGCTCATTTATTTATCATCTTCCATTATTGTTGTTTTTGTACATTGTTATTGCTAATAATTGTGGATTCGTACATTTATTAAGTAGAAATGGAATTGTACATATGTCTGTTAAATATTATTTCTACATGGCCTCACTTGAATAGGGATGGCCCAAAAAGAGTATCATCAATAAAATTGAGATGACATTCAAAGGGAACATTTTTTGTAATTTTATTGCCTTTAATTTTTCCTTCTATTTTTACCTTTTATAAAGCTCTCCTTAATACCTCCACAAGAATAATGAATAGATAAGGGGATAGTGCATCATCTTGACAGAGTCCACAAGATGAAATGAAGTAACTAGAAGATGAACCATTGATAAAAATCAAATATTTTAAAATTTTATAACAACACTTAATCCATTCACAACAACTATGATCAAAATTAAACTTTTTGAAAATATCATATAGACAACTCTGGGATACCCTATCATCTGCTTTGTTCATATCTATTTTCATAATCATACTTGGTGTTTTATGGAATGAAGAGAATGTATGGTCTCTTGTGTAATGATTACACCATTAAGAGTTTGTTTACCTCAAATAAAATCACCTTGTTCGTAGGAGATAACATAATCTAGAATGCCTCCCAACTTGTTTGCCATAGTTTTTAATTTTTTTTATAAATTATATTACAAAGGCTTATTGGACAAAAATTATCAAAATATTTTATCTTAACTTTCTTGGGAACCAATGTAATAAAATTTTCATTGATCTCACTTATTGTAGTAATTCATTTTTGGGCCTCTTCAACCACAACCAAGATATCACTCTTCTTTAAATCCTAAATTTTTTGAAATAAAATAATAGAAAATCCATTAGGGAAAAATACCTTGTTAGGATGGAAAAAGAAAACCCCTTCATGTATCTCTTTCATAGATATATTCTTCATAAAGCTTCCATTGTGTCCCTTTATGATAATTGATAAAATATTTTGCAAAAGCTTACGTTCTACCTCCTTATCTTGACTAGAATTTGATAAAAAAAATTAAAATAATTAATTACTATCACTGTATTATGATAATTAGAAATTAAGTATTTTTTCTTTCACATAAGAATCCTAGTCCATTCCATTGGTTTCTGCTCTCTCTTGTAAATTTTTGAGCTTGGATTCTATTTCCTTCTTTTCTTTAAATATATTATTCAAATATTTCATATTCCAGATGGTAGTTCACTTCTTTAGATATTTCATCTTTTGAACAAACCTATACATACATTATTCTTCAAAATTTACTTCATCCCACCATAATATAAGCTTCTATAATAAATCAGGGTCTTAGAGCCACATAGATGACCATTATTGGGTAAATCACAAGTCAACAAAATGGGTTTGTGATATGAATTTGCTCGTAATAAAAAATTTGAAGAGATTGCCTACTCTATTTACAACCATGTGTTGGATAACAAGAATCTATTCAATATTTCTACTATATGAGTTTTGTCCAATGCATCGACTATCCCATATATATTGAAAATCAGAAGGAATAACATCCTAAAGTTCATTTGAATTAACAACTGAAGAAAAATATTACATTGATTTTCATCATCTCAAAATACCACCCTTCTTTTCCAAAGGAGATATAACTGTGTTGAAGTCACCCCAAGAATCCATAAATTATAATTATGAATCACCATTGTGTGTGACAAAAATATGCTAAGGTTCTTCCATTATATTTCACAAGGAGTAATTATTGTTGAAGCATATACATTTATAACCTCAACTTTCATGTTTTCCTCTTTCATACAGAATATCCCAATGACCCAATTATTTTTTTATTCTAATAATTGTCCATCCCATTTGCATTTATCCCTTATCGTTGCAATACAGCTTGTAGTTTCCATAGAAGAAACTACTAAAGAATTACACATCTTGCAAATATTTTTAAAAATATTCTTACATTCCTCCTACTTAATTTTATTTCTTGTATTAAAATAATCTCAAGACTATAACAACCTGTCAATTCCTTAATAACTTTATTTTAAAGAGTCTTATTTGTACTCCTAATATTCCATGATATCATTTTCATCATCATTGTTTATTCTAATTAGTGG
Source organism: Wollemia nobilis (assembly GCA_028583015.1). Lineage (NCBI taxonomy): Eukaryota > Viridiplantae > Streptophyta > Pinopsida > Araucariales > Araucariaceae > Wollemia > Wollemia nobilis. Next base: position 15,559,683 of record JAQPPZ010000135.1, read on the forward strand.
TCTTAGCCACACTTCTTGTTAGCACATGATATTTTTATTTGGATTCCCAAATCGATATCCCTTTGAGTTTATTTTTTTCTTTTTTCATGTTTTGATGACCTTCCTCTCCTTTTTCCATTCTTGCCAAGTCCTTCATCTTTGTGAATATATTTTATTTTTCCATATTGTTCATAATTATAATTATCTTCTAAAGATTTATGTTGCCCTAAAGAATATGAAATGCAAGGAATAGCCTCAAAATCACTTTCTTCTTTATGTTGCCCTAAAAAACCTAAATTACAAGGATGATCCTCTATAGTAACTAATTTTTTAAGCTATCCTAGAAACCCTAAATTTCCATGGATATCCTCCATATGCATTTCTTTATTATGTTGCTCTTGAAATCATAAAGTGCAATGAGTACATTATATACTAATTTTATTTTTATTGTAAGGAGAAGATGTTATGCTACTTGAGGAAAATGAATATGATTTACCTAGATTAAACCTTAACCTCCTTCACCTCTTTTGCTTTAAAATTTGCCTTCCCATTTTTTTTGGTAAGTAGATTAATTTATATACAAAACGGGTTTTTTAAGAGGATCCCAAAACCTTATAACAAGAGAGGTCGTAGCCTTTACCATTAGAGAGAGCCCCTTGGGCTAATACATTAGGTACCATATGAAAACTTCCCAAAAAAAAACATAGTGATGCCCATGAGGGCTACATCAAACCCTCCCAACGGAGGTCAAAAAACAACTAAAAAAAAACCATAAAAAACACATAAGCATCCATTATATAGATCGCTGCCACCAGACGACAAAAAGGAAACCATCCCAGGAAACTTCCTTACACGTCCGGATCCTCCTGATCCTCTTGGGCCTCACGCCCCTTAAAGCGCTTGAGGATCCTCACCATTGCATTTGTAGAGGAGAGGATGTTGGTCATCATGTCTAACAGGAACTAGGGAGACAACCCCTCTGCTTCACTCTCAGTGTCAGAGTTGATTTGCTGCGATGGAGTCCCTTTCTCCTTCTTCACCTTCTTGAGCCGTAGAGATGATCGGGATGGGGTCGGGGCATCAGTATGCCCTCTCTTGGCTGGATTGCTATGGGAAACTCTTTGGAGGGATGCAGGATTGGCCACCTCAGGGGGGCTACTTTGGATAGGGCTGGAAGTCCCATCCTCTTGAACAAAACCAGGACTACCCGGGGCTTGGGTAGCAATAGGAAGGACCGCCTGGGGCAGAGGATGATTCACAGTGACATGGCAGAAGATGACACTCATTAACCCCTGGTGGATGGGAGGGTATGATGACTTCTTGCTCTTTTTGATAGTGAGGCCAAGGGAGTAGACAAGATAGTCGAGAATACAGACCTGCTTGGCATCCCTCAGATGGTTTACAAAATTGATGTGGAAACTACGCAGAGGCTTGTCGGGATCATCACAAGTAACATACTAAAGGATAGGGATGATGGCAAGATTCCAAGGTTCAGGGAGGGCAGAGCGAAGGAGGGCCGACTTATCCCACCCAAGGTTTCATCCTTTGTCAGGGAATTGCTCCAATTCCTCTTCCCAATTGTGATGATCGCACTGAATGTTATGACCTACCATCGACAACCCAGTGACCTCACTCATAAGCTCAATGGAGATTTTAAAATTTAGCCCCCTCACCACAACCTCGCCCTAGTTCTAGGAGTCCACAAAAGCACGGGTGACATCATCTTCGGGCCCTTGGAATTTTTGGAGGAAAGGGAGCATACCCTTGGCCTTCATAAACATCATGGCTTCGTCACATAGGGAAAGCTCAACTAGCTCGACGTAAGGAGAAGCCATGGATTCAGGAAAACACACGCCAGGAGGGAAGCCAGATGACTCTGCACCACACTCTAGGGGACACCTTACACCAAAAGACAAGGCTCACCCAAAACACCACTAAATTAAATAGATTTTCTTTGGAGATGAGCCTCACATGCATGCAGGGAGAGCCATCATTACCAAAGATAGCGTTAGATCCAGGATGGTGGCAAATATTGATGTTGAGGTGGACACGCAATCTTTGAAGGTGCCACACATTGCCGAAGGTAGTGGCACCTTTGGTAGTTATGTCTAGAGAGGTGGGCCAGAGCGTCCTCTCAAGGTGGCCCGGGAGAGGGCCAATGGTGATCTTCGCTTGGGCATGCCGGACCCATCCAAATCTCTATAGGGGAGATGAAAAAGCACCCACCTATCTTTGAACTTTGCCAAGCATGAGGGACAGGATCGGGGATCTATTGGACCACCTTCTGAGGGCCTTTGGGAAAGGATCATTCTTGTTATGCCTACCATGAACCATCATGATGGATGTGCCAATTGGGACCGGTGGCATAGGTTTCGTGGCTCTCCCCGAGCCCGTCCACCTAGGCCCGGTCCTTTCATCATGCTTATGTGGAGACATTAATAATATCCTGGTTTGCGATCTTCTCAATGTCCACTGGGAAACCCTGATGCCACACCACAAGACATGTGGACTTTAAACCTTTGTTTGCTAAGTGGTCAGCTAGACCATTGCCCTCCCTGTAGGTATGCTTGATCTGAACCTGGTTCCTTCGACGTAGGATGCTTCTGGCCTTAGTGATGATATTGTAAACCTTCCATGCCGGATCCTTGGAAGTTGTCATGTAGTTGATGATGTTCAAAGAGTCCCCTTCAACAACCAAGGGATGGGGATCCTCTGTCATGAGCTCGAGTCCTCTCAGCAGTCCTCTAGCCTCTACGACATGATTGGTTTGATGCCCTAAGTTTTCACAGAAAGCCATTACAAGCTTTCCATTGTGATCTCGAACTGACCCACCCATAGTGGCCGCCCCTGGGTTTCCGTGAGATGCCCCATAAAAATTTAGCTTCAACCACCCGTGAGGAGGCCTGACCCACCTGACATTCTTCCTGGAGACCCGCGGATCCTCCCACTCCTTACTCTCCCCGGATAGCTTTAAGGATTTGAACAAACCTTCTTCGAACACATGTTTGGGCCAAGGGCTGGGGATAAGCTTGGCATTCTCAATGGCAAAGGTGATGGCCCTATGAGCGACTGAGGGAGGATCCCTGGGGGGTGACCAAAGATCCGACCATTGCGTTCCAACCATACCTACCATAAAAAGTGGTGGAGGCAAGCATTCCATAGGAAATGGAGCTTAGGGTTTTTAAAAGGATTGCCCCATTGGAAGAAAGCCTCCTTGATGGTCTTGGGGGAAACCCATTGGATCTGGAAGGTGGAGAGGATGGCGCCAAGGACCGACCTAGTGTAGCCATAGTGCAGGAAGAGATGGTCAGAGGACTCATAGGTAGACTCGCACAAGTAGCATCTATTGGCTAAAGCAAACCCCCTCTTGTGAAGATTGTCAATAGTGAGGGCTTTGTTCTGAAAAGCAATCCAACAAAAGAAATTTACCTTTGGGATAACTCCTTTCCTCTAGATCAAGTTGTAAGGAAAGTCCAAAATTAGCCCTTTGCACTGAATACCATAGGAAGTTTTGATAGAGAAACCCCCGTCATCGGTCCCCCTCCATATCAATATGTCTGGTCCTCTACTAGTGGGGATGATGATGTCCTTGAGGATGGAGGATAGGAAGCCGACCTTCATCTCTAGCCCTTCTACATTGATGACTTTCCACTGTAGGGAGCCATTTCTCCATTCAATGAAATCGGCCACCTTCTACCCAACATTGTTATCCAGGAAAATTTTAAGTTGAGCCAACCCGGTCTGTTCTGACAGAGGATCCTCTAGGGCCCACCTGTCCTTCCAAAAGTCTATACTTTGACCATCCCCAAGGATCCACCTGATGCCATTTTGGATCAACTATCTGGATTGGCCAATGGCTTTCCAAAAATCTGACCCCTCGATGGGAATTCCACCCTCAAGAAGGGGAGTGTTGTTGAGGTATTTCCTCCTGACAATCCTAACCCATTCAACCGGTTCTTCGACTAGGATCCTCTAGGTGTGCTTGGCAATGAGTGCTAGGTTCATCATGGCCATTCTTATGAGCCCTAATCCACCTTGATTTTTGCTTCTACACACTTTGTCCTAGGCTACCAGAGGGATCCTAGACTTATCTTCATTGCCTGACCAAAGGAAATTCCGTTGAGCCTGCTCGATCTTGAGAAGAACTGAGGCAGGCAATCTGAAGACAAACATGAAGAAGGTCAGAATCCCTTGGAGGCATGCCATGGTAAGGGTTGCCTTGGCAGCTTGGGATAGGAGCTTGCCTTTCCATGATGCCAATTTTTTGTGGATCCTCTCAATCACCATATTCCACATCCCTTCCTTTGCATGCCCACAAAAAAGAGGGAGGCCAAGATAGGTGGTGGGAAGGTAGTCAATAGAGCAACCCAGGATCCTTGCAATCTGAACTTGACGCCTGGCCGGGGTGTTGATGAAAAAGATCTTGCTTTTGATGTAATTTACTTTTTGGTCGGAAGCCTTCTCATAGAGTCCAAGGATTCATTTGATGGATTTAGCTTGAGCTACTAATGCAATGGTGGATAGAAGCGTGTCATCCACAAACTGTTGATGGGTGATCGCATCACCCTCGGAGGTAGGGAGGATACCTATCACCTTCTTTCGATGTTGGCCATCCTTGAGAGCTCTTCCCAATGCTTCTGCAAGGATAATGAAAAGGATGGGGGATAGAGGATCCCCTTGGCGTAAACCTCTTGAGATTTGAAAGAACCCGACGGGAGAGCCATTGACTAGGATCGAGAACCAGGGAGAGGAAATGCAGCCCTGGATGAGATCGACCCACAAAGGGTGGAAGCCAAACTTGAGAAGGATCTTCTGAAGAAAGCATCTATCAACCCTATCGAAGGCTTTGTTCATATCCAACTTAAGAAACATGGTAGCCTTCTTAGACATTGAGGCCGAATGTAGGGTTTCATGGATCGAGATGACCCCATCCAGGATGTTCCTCCCTTTAACCGAGCTGCCTTGGGATTGGTCAATGATGAGGGGAAGTATGGCCTTCAGCCTGTTGGCCATAACCTTGGTCAAAACTTTGTAGATGACATTGCATAGGCTGATGGGCCTATAATCAGAGATGGATTTGCAAGCAAAGACTTTCGGGATGAGGGCCAAGAAAGTGGAATTGAAACTACGAGGGACGACTTTGGTTTCCTGAATTTCTCTAATAGCCTTACAAACATCATTCCCCACCACATCCCACATAGTTTGGAAGAACCTTGGAGAGAACCCATCCGGTCTAGGGGCTTTATCGGGTTGCATTGAAAACAAGGCCTCTTTAACTTCATCATGGGTGAAGGGATCCACCAGTCTGGAGTTCAAGTCCTGAGGAATGATGCTGGGGATATTAGCAAGGAGAGTATCCTGAGCTTGATTGTCACCCTCCGAGGCACTTCCCAAGAGGTTCTGGAAGAAAGACACTACTTCGGTCCTGATCTCCACAATGTCAGTGGACAATGATCCATTGCTGCACATGATCTCCCTGATCTTGTTGGATGCCCTGTGCCGCATGGTGGAGGCATGAAAGAACCTTGTATTGGCATCGCCTTCCTTGACCCATAGGTCTCTTGACTTCTGCCTCCAGAAGGTTTCCTCTCTGGCCAAGATATTATGGAATTCTGCTAGGAGGTTCCTTTCCTCCTCCCTAGTGGGGCTGTTGTGGTCCCCTACTTTGATTCTCCTTTCTATCTCCTGAAGTTTCTCAGTAATAGCTTTCTTATTGGCAAAAAGGTTGCCAAAGACCTCCCTATTCCATATTTTTAGGTTTTCTTTGACCATATTCAACTTCTGAGCCAACTGAGAAGTGGCAGACCCTCTGACACTTTGATGCCACCAAGAGGACACTTGATTTTTGAAATCCTTGTGTTGGGTCCACATGGATTCGAAACGAAAAGGAGTTTTAAAGGAGGGAGGCCTACCAGATTCAAGGAGGATGGGATTGTGGTCTGATCCGATCCGAGGTAAGGCCAGCAGAGTGGCATCGCCAAACCATGGGATAGCTTCTTGAGAAATTAGGAACCTATCCAACTTGACCTGGATGAGTCCACTATCAATCCTCCTGTTGCTCCAAGTAAAAGAGGATCCTTTGAGCTGAACATCCATGAGCTCATTGGTATTGACAAACCCTCTGAAATCCTCCATGCTTCTGTTGTAAGAGTCATTGCCTCCTCTCTTTTTAGATGGATGCAAAGGACTATTGAAGTCCCCTACTAAGATCCAAGGAAAGGTGTTAAAGGTGGTCCTCATTTGAGTTACTATTTCCCACATCGTGGCCCGCTCACTGGGTGAGTTTGGGGCGTAAATATTTGATAGAATCCAAGACTGCTTACTGGTCTTGGAATGAAACAAAATGTTTAGGATCCTATTCGAGGATGACAAAAGCCTTCCTTTGACCAGGGTAGGATCCCAAAGACACATAAGCCCCCCGACGTGCCTTGAGCAGGACTGATAAGGCAATCTCCACTGGCCCAAATGGCCTTGGTAGCCTTTCGAGAATAGAATTCGTCAATTTTGGTTTCTTGCATGATGAATATGGAAGGATTAATCCTTTTCCTTAGGTCAGCCACCAACCTCTGCTTGGCTGCCTCATTTAGGCCCCTCACGTTCCATGAGAGAACCTTCATCTCAAGGGTTTAGGGTTTTTCCTGCCTCCCTTCACCAGCTGGAAGGGGGGTTTGGTTCCTTGCTTGTCGTTGTCGGACTTGTCAAAAAAAGCGTCGATTGGGTCCCATTTGTGATATCCTCCATTGTTTCCTTGTTTCTTTTCTCATTGTCAGAGGGTCTCCCTCTTTTCCTTTCACTGCCATAGTCTATTGCCTGTTTCCTGCTCCTGGTGTTCCTAGGGCTGATCCTTCTCGAGAGAGAAGGGTCTTATTTTTCATATGAAGGAGAAGGGGGTGCCTCTCCCCTATTCGAGAAATTTGGGGATTTTCTATTGCTCACCACCAGGTACTCATCCATATGAGAATTTGGACAAACAATTTTGGGAGGGGTCTGTACCTGGGCCACTGGATCCTCTATGATGGGACTGGTGAGAACCAAATATTTTGGGAGCGCCTCCTGCTCCTTTTGGCCTAGCAGGGATCCTTCTCCTTGCTCACTGGTTTTCTTGCCTTGTTCTATAGTGGCACTCTGGCCAGCCTCCTGAGGTGCTCGATGAGCAGGATTATGCATGATGTGTTTTGGGCCTACCGATGGTTCCTTGTTGAGAGGGGGGATACCCTGGTTCCTCTGCATGCCCTTGGTTGGACCTGCCACCTTTTGGTTCTGGGTCCTCAAACCAGGGCACTGATTCGGTAGATGACCTTGGGTGCAATAGTGAGTACAAAAGGTAGGCTTGTTTTCATACTCGATGGGCTACCTCCTGACCATATGGGATCCTCTATACAAATTGATGAAGGAAGGTAGCTCTGTCTCCAAGTTAGCGGAGACACAAAAGCGGGCATGGACCATCCTGGATCGGACTTTGGTGGAGGGATCGATGGCAATGAGCTCGCCTATGGAGCGGGCTATCCCTCGAATGACATCCTCATGCCAGAACTAGAAAGGGAGGTTTGGCAACCGAACCCATAGAGGAGCTACATTTATGTTTTGAGTTTTGGGGTTAAAATCATCCCCCCACTTTTAGAGAAAGAGGCTCCTGCATCCGAGGAACCAGGGTCCCCCAGCTAAGATGTTGTAGTAGTCCTCTTGAGTATTGAGTTTGATGGCGAAGAAACCTTGAGAGAGAGCAACGATTTCCATGTTTCCACTGGTTTTCCACTTGGAAAATGCCCATTTATGAATGGTCTCCATGTCTGGTCTCCCTCCTACAAACTTGCCAATCAGAGTGAAACGCTCAAGCTCCATGTAGCTATCCATTAGGTCTTCCGGGATAACCAGGTTTGTTCCACAAGGAAGCAGTTCCTGGGAGGGTTGCTTTGTTGAGGATCTTGGCCTCAGGACCTGAGCGTAGGACCCTTTTTGGTTTAGGTTTAGCCTGCCATTTTGTCCCTCCTTGTCAGGAGGGTCTTTTCCATGCCTGTCCGACCCGTCCACTTGGGTCCCTGATGCATCAGCCACTACCCCATCAACCGTGCCAAGACTGGTCCCTCCTGGACACTCGCCTGATCGTCCTGCCTCCTTTCTACCGTATCCTCCCGGTCGCTCTCCATCCGCCGCTCGATCGCTACCTTTCCCGCTCTCCATCCTCCAGCTAATATGCAATTTCTTGTTGTTTTATTGGAATCAAAATTTTCCTTCCCATTTTCCTTCTCACCTTTAACTCCTATATTTGAACTTGTGCATTGTACTTCCTTATCCCTTGTGTCATTTTTTCTTATAATGATTGATTCAAGTGAACTATAATGGCCTTTTCCATTTGATGATGCAAAAGGGTTTTTCTTATCACTTTCTTATGATTAGAAAACCCTTGATTTGACCTAGCTTCTACTATATATGATCTCCTTATTTCATATTGAAGTTTTTCATACCCAAAATTTTCCACCGCTTTCTCTATCATTTTACTTTACAATATATTTCCATGTGTCCAGTCTCATTATATTTGTGACATCAAAATGCAATGTTTTCATAATCCACTTGTTGATCCCATTCTCTTGATTTAGATTTAATCCTAATGGACTACATAAAGATTTTGAAATATCCATGGCAACACATTTCAAGTATATACAATATACATTTTTTTCTTAATAGTTGATCTATCTTAGATGAATTCCCCTAGAGTATTATCAATATTCTTCAAGACCTTTTTATTAATAACATATGTCCAAAAAGCCTAATCAACATTGAAATCCTTTTATTAGTATTTCTATCCATAGAAAAGTTCTTACTTCATGGTATTAAATATAATGCAACTTTGGCCCTAAACCAAGGTCCACCATACATTATTTTACCCCTTATTTTTGAATTGAATAAGATTATAAGGAAAAATACCTTTGGATAAAAATTCATAGAGTAATTTTTAATTCAATCCCCACTTCTAGTTGATTTAATTTTAAATCTCAAATAATCACCAATATCCATGAAACTTACGTGCTAACCCTATGGTTTTAAGAATAATTATATCATGATTGATCATCTCATCCTTGCTAATCCTTTCTCATGTTGTATTTCCTACCTGGACAGGGTTTTTCATAGATTTTATCTTCTTTTTATCACTAATTAAGAAATGTATACTTCTAACTAGGGTATCCTTACTTCCAAATAGGGCATCCTTACTTCCAGTAAAGACTTTCAAAAATGACTTTTCTGCCATGTTACCTAGATTTTCTTCACTTGAATCCTTTAGTCTTGATAGGTTTAGAACAAGAAGCAGTGCTCACACATTCCTCACACTTTGATTGCTACTAATGCTTCCTACTTCCTACTCACACTTCCTACTTTCTAGTCACACTTCTTGCTTACTCCTAACTCACACTCACTTTTGGATCTCTTTAAATATTAAGGTTCACCCAAGAAATTTAAACCTTGGTTTATAAATTGAAACTCTTTAATACCAACCAATTTCTCTAAACCTTACGGGCAATATTATTACTATTATTATTATTTTAATAAACTATATTTGGATTATATTTGGGGCACTCCAATTTAAATACAAAAATTTTATGTTTGTTATTAGGTGAATTAAATGACATCCAGTTTGCCCTTTTATCAGGGATATTCTTTATTTCCTTTTCTACCAAATATATTCTTCATTTTTTGAACTTTTTATGTTTCCACAATTAACTCAACATCTTTTTCATTAAGAGATAATTTCTTACTCATTTAGTTTCCTTCCAAAATTTATATTTCACCAAGACAAAGATGAACATTTCCAAGAGATGGCCTCCAACAATAGCTGATGAATATTAGGAATATTTTTTTTTCAATTCCCACATCTAATTTTTTTATAGCATTAATGATAATTTGTGAACCCCCCTCAACTAACATTTATTTTCATCTTTGTTTATTTGAATTTAGATCCCTATAATAAGCACCCTAGCCTCTGCATAGTTTTTAGTTGAAGTTCCATGTGATTCTAATCAAGTGAGGAGAAGTTTACTTTCATCATTTTGAAAAGTACCACCTCCAATAGTTTTTCCTATATTTCCTTTGGAAGCACCATCAAAATTAATTTTTATAGACCAAATTTTTTGACATTTTTATTTTACCATACATCTAAGCAACTCCTTTGTGTTAACTCCATTATCACTAAATACCCTTTCATGTATATTCAAATCCTCTAACCAAGATTCCAATACCTCTTTTTTTTACACTGAGACTTCCCATGATGTGTACCATATTTACAAATATTTTGCAGGAGAAGCAATAATATGGTTTCAAACTTGAGAATTATTTTGAGATATATTTTTAAAATTTCTATTATTCCTTTCAAGCTATAAATTCCAATAAATAATGACACAATAAACCTCCATAGGATATAATGTGTAGACACCCAAAAGTCACACATGTCTACCTCTACGTACTTGTAGATCCATCAGGACACTTGTAGGTTTGCATAGACCATCCTAGATACCTCTAGGCTATTGTAGACTAGCGTAGACTTGCGTAGGCTATTCTAGACCACTCTAGACTAGCGTAGACCACTCTAGATTAGTGTAGGCCATATCGTAGACTTTACAGTAGACCATCTCATTGGTCTATAGGTACAAAACCCTACTAAACTACACAATCCACGTCATAACCACCTTTCATCCATCAAAAGACCACTTATCAATCACCTAAGGCAACCTAAGCCCTTCCTAGACCTAATTAGGACCCCACGGGACTATTAGTTCCTAAAAAGTCTTAATTAAAGTTAATTCCAATTCTAATTTTAAAGTGACTTCACTTAAAGTGCACTTTTTGGATTAAAAAGGTTAATTAGGTCCCTAAACCCTAATTAGTCCTAATTATTCCCTCCCACATGTGTGTGCACCAAGTTAGTTAGGATATTTCCTAGGAAACCCTAACCTAACCCTAATCTAACCTAGGGACCACCTAACCCTAGTAAACCCTAATCTCTCCTCACACATGTGTGAGGATGAGATATTTCCTTAGGGAATGTAGGGATGACACCTCACAAACCCTAACCTAACCACCATAGAACCTGACCTTAGGGTTTAGTACCCCTAACCACACCCCCTACACCTTAGGTTTTTCTATAAATAGTGGACCTAATCCCTCATTCTACCTCTCTCTCCCCTTTTAGTTGACCTACAGAAACTCTATCAAAATGCAACCAAAAGTGCAAGCAAAGACATCTGATCCATACCAACAACATTGCAACACCTGAGGAGCCCATCTATACAAGGATCTCCAGTAGAAAGTACTCATAGTTCAATTCACCCCTCGACCTATGAATCTGACATCCAATTCACCCCTCAACCTACGAATTGGTCCTACAGAAGGATTTTCACTCCAAATCTATCAGGTAAGCTCCATTTGGTGTTTTTATGAGGTTCTATGCAATTTATTTTAGTTTTCATTACATATTTTGAGTTGATTTGTCCTTTTTACCATGGGGCCTGACTGAGGCAAGCCCCCAAACATACTAACTCCATTTTGTAGGTCTAGCATAGATGCAAAGAGGAAAACAATAGCAAATACAACCAGCGGTGGCACACATTATGCATGAAGCCCACCTACATTGAGGAGCCCAAGAGAAAGCATCAGATTTATTGTAAATTTGTGAAAGAAAGAAAGGGGAATTCCCCCATTTGTAACACAAAAACACTTCTATCATGAATAAAATCAAAATTTCTGAATAATCTATGTTTTAGCAAATTATTAGATCAAATGCTTACTTTTGTATGTTTCATTCTAGCACACCCGGTGGGACCCCCACAAAGGATTGTGCTAGACTAGTTTTATCATGAATCTAACACAATTTACTATTTTTGTCTTGTTGTAGGTACAATATCTAAGCATTATAGAGACCCTTGAAGCCCTGACAACCTCCTCAGGCCCTCAGAATAGGGATTTTAGGCCTCTAGATCCAATTCACCCCTCGACCTATGAATTGAGCCTAACTACCCCAAAAACCCTCAAACTTGTAGAGGTCAACAGCAAAAAGATAGACAAATCCATCTGGAGCAAAAGGAATCAGGTATTCCCTTTTTTCCTCTTTGTTTTATCATTTTCTTGCAATGAAAAGTTCACTAGCAAATGCATCATGTCATTCGGTGAATCTCTTATTTCAATGCACTTATCATGCCAAGAACATTTAGGTTAGCTGCCCTATCTTTATTTTTTTGTATATAAATCAGATTTACATTCCTCTTTGATTAAAGCATTAAAATAGGTTTTATTTTCTAGTCATCATTTTTGTAAATTGCAATTCTTAAAGCCCCTCTTTCTTGCAATAGTTAGATCTTCCAATTTGTTGTCCAAAAACCTGCGTTAAACCAGAAAGTTCAGTTCATTTACTTTTCAAGAACACTCTCATTTCTTTTCTCAAATCACATTTTAAATAGGTTTTTATTTTTCCTTTTGTGTTATTCTATCAATATCTTTTGAAAGTACATTTAAAATTCCATTTTCCAAAGCACATTTAGGATTAGGACTTACACTTTTCATTTGAATATTTCATTAAGGCAAATTTCAAATCTCTTTTTGCACCAACACAATCAATTTCCATTCCTTTCATGCATCTAGGATTAAAGCTTTTTAATCTCTTTTCGCATCAATTTTCCAAAGCATATTTCACATCTATTTTTGTACAAATGCAATTCCCAATTTCATTTCATGCATTTAGGGTTTAGAATTTCAAATCTCTTTTTGCATTTCCTTATCAACGCAATTTCAAATCTCTTTTTGTACCAAAAATCACTTTCCCATTTCTTTCTTGTAACTAGATTAGACTTTCAAATTCCTTCTTGCATTTCCTTATGATCATGAATCATTTCCTTTTTACAAAAGCAAATTGCACTTTCCTTTCTTGTCTTTAGCTTAGAATTCTCATTTCTTTAGCAATCACATGCTTTGTTTGGTTTGCTTGTTTATTTCATAAGCATAGATCCTAGATTCTTTCCAAAAAGGCACATAGGACTAGCTTTCTTTTTAAAATACATCTTACTTTAGCCTTTGCTTCCAAAAAGTGCATCTAGGGCTAGATTTCATTTCAAAAAGGCATTTAGTTAGATTTATTGCTTTATACATCATCATTAGAAAATTCAAACCCACACACACACGTGGTTCAAAACAAGTGGTGAGATTGGATTTCATCCCCAATCCATCGCTCGAGACTAGTGTGGTAGGAGTTGTACCCTCCACCATCTCACCTCCCTAGACACCTAGCAGCCCCACAAGAGTGGTTTTCTAGACTTCATCACCGGAAAACCCCCCACTTTTGAGACTGGGCTTCTGGATTTCATCACCAGAAGTTACCTTCAGAGTGGGATAGGATTAGATGCCTTTGTTCACAAGGCTTACATAATTCATGGATACGATAACTATCATTATTGACTAAGCCCACCCGAGGGTGAAGTGAAAGCATGGGTATGCTAGTAGCAAGTCTCAGATAGTGCCACCTCTTCTCGTGAGAGGATACAGTGAGCTCATTTCAGCACTTTGAGTTCTCCCCCCATAGGTTATCATTTTACTATGCCTTCCATACAGGTCACCATTCGCACATCATGATATTGTTCTATTATGTGCATCTTTGGGTGTTGCAGGAGGTTCTATACTGATGACACTCCTAATTTTCTAGAGTATTCACTCCACTACCCATGATTTTACCTAGGAAGTATCAACATCAAAACACACTCAAATGAACAAAACACTTTATTTTTTGCATTTAGAATTGATTCTAATTTTGCATTGTTTGCATGATCACAAACTAGTTTCAGCACATCACACCATACAACACTTTGTTTTTTAGCTCCACATATCTTTCTATCATAGTTTGAGTCCACACATCACAGGATTATTTCACACCTCCTTCACACATCACATCCAGGACCTCAGACTCTAGTCTCTATGTAGTTCTGAAGCTTCATGGCATGATATACACCATCATACCTATTGTTACCCATAGTCGAGCATGTGAGCAAGCATACCATATAGAGGAGGCTTCTAGCACCACTTCTAGTCAGTCTACCCCTCCTCCTTCATCCACAAAGGGGAAATCCACATGCACACCTAATCTACTCATAGGATTTGATCCATGTTACACACCCACGATGTCTCAGGGTGAGACATCCACTTCGAGTGAAGCCCTTGCCACTTCATTCGAAGAAGACCATCCACTTACTTACCCTTCATCATCACCTAATCCACCTTCCATGTTCTATGACCATGTGATCTACACTACTCTAGGACAACCCCCTCCTCTATTCACCATAGAAGAGGAGACTCCACCTACCTCTCCTACCTTCACACACCCTTTCTTTCAGAGCCTATCTCAATCCCTGTTTGAGAATGACTCCTCATTACTAAACCATACTCACCCTTAGGTCGAATATTTTACCCCTACCGTAGGGATGATTTTAGACCCCTCCTCATCCACACCAAGCACCCATATGCCATCCTTCCAATCTACACCTCAACAACCCCCCTTGCAACAATCGCAAGTACCACCTCCATCATCACACCCACACTCTTCCCAAGAGTCGCAACCATCTTCTTCCCAACACCCATTTTTCCCAGCCTTTGAGGATTTGTCCCAACCACCTCCTCAAATACAACCAATGCAATACCAACAATATCAACCAACCACAAACACCCAATCTAGAGTAAATACATTTACCACTCCACCTTCCCAAGCTCCTACTTTGGGAGCTTATCCTTCTTTCTCTTCATCCTTCCCATCTACATCTCAGGTAATGGGAGGGTATGCTACCCAATATGCCATTCCACATTTGGCTACATCTACCTTTAGATTACCCCCTCCTCCTCCTTTTTAAGCTCCCACTACCGGTCCTCTTCCCACCTATGGATCAAGACCCATAGCCTATACCCCTATTCCTCTAGGGTACTCCACCCAGTTTAGTTTTCCTACATCTCATCCATTAGGATAGAGATAGGTGCCATCCTTTGACACTTCATCTCATCCACCTCCCACATCGTTAGTCTTGATACCTCCACCAGTATCCATAGGGCCTACATTCTTTACACCTCCTCCTTCTTGGTCATCACCTCCCATGGCCCAACCATTACAATAGGCTCAACCCCAATAGATACCTATGCAACAACCGCACACCCCATAACCACAATACTATTACCCTCAACAAATACCTATTCCACAACCCAGTGTTCCATCGGTCATGACATCATACATCGCTCAATAGCCACCTCACCAGGACCAGTTGCAATACCTCCCTCCTCAATACTGGGAAGAACAACAACTCCAATATCCACCACACTCACAGGCTCCACCCACCTTCACACCTTCCCCTACACCCTTAGCACCCAAACTTCAACTTTTACAAGATGAAGTGAAGATGCTCAACCTTCGCACATCTAGCTATGAACCACAAAAACCAACCTACGACGAACTCTACAATGATCCAATCCACCCATCAGTACCAATCCCACCTTATCCCTATCACTTTGAGATCCCAAAGTTTGATAAATACAAGGGTAAGGAAGATCCTAGAGAACATGTGAGCAACTACCACTCAGCTTGCTACCAACTTCATAGTAGCAATCCCCTCATGTTACGTACCTTCTCCCTTTCACTTGGGGGACAAGCCTTAGACTGGTACAACATGCTCCCATGCCATAGCCTATATACCTTTGAACAGTTGGCCAACTCCTTCCTAGAACACTTTTCCATAAACATTAAGAAAAAAACTAACTTTTTAGATGTCTATGCCCTACGATAGGTAGACGATGAACCTATTACCGAGTTTGTCTCATGGTGGAGATCTATCATCCATGACCTCACCCATAGCCTTCCTACTACCGAGTTAGTGATGCTCTTCTCCAAGAGTTGCCACAAACACATCTCCACATCTTTGCAACTTCATCAAAGTCATACCTTTGAAGAAGCCATTACCCAAGCCAAAGTAATTGAGGACATCAAGGTCTAGTTAGGAAATATTAAGTTGAGATAGAAACCAAACTATAATTCCAATTTTTATTTCAATAGAAACACACCTAACCAACCTTATCCTCGACCACCACAAGCCAACCAAGTGGTAGCTACTACCTTAGCACCCTCATCGATCCAACAATTCTCTCCTCCACAACAACAAATCTTTCAAACCAATGCACCTCCCCCTCCTAGGCCTCAGCAGCCTCATGGTATGCATCCATAGGTTCCACAATGTAACCTTACACCACTTTCTAAACCATTACTAACCCTCTTCCAGAGGTTATATGATGTAGGCCACATCATCCTACCCAAAATCTGACCACTTGATCCAAACCTACCTAAGCCTCATGGATATAATGAGCAAGCCTTCTATCAATACCATCGATAACGTGACCATAGTATCGATACTTGTCATTCCTTTCATGGTCAAGTCCAAGATCTTATTGAGAGGGGTACCATTCAGGTCTCAAACCCCCTCACACCACAAAATCAAAACCTAGGGATCTTCCAAAACCCCTTACCTAATCATAGGGGAACTAACCCCCAAAGACCTCCACCAAATCCCCAAGGGCCACCTAGGTAGGTAAATAGTGTCCAATATGACCCCCCTTCATGCGATATCATGGGCATGATTAACCTTACCACCCAAAATCAATGGTACCCCCCATACCAAACCCCACCTATTGTTTCCCTATTAATACCATTCACATCCCCACCATCTCCTATGACTTCCAATACCATACCTCCACCACCACAAAATATCATCACAATCCATGGTAGCCTTACTCACCAGCTATGCAATGCTCCCACCCGCTTATCCATATTTGATCTTCTACAATAGTCTCAACCCCATCATGAGGCATTGAATGACATTCTATACTCTATTGATCTTGAGACACATGACATGAATACCTTCATAAACTTTATAGGAAATATTCCATGCTACCTTCAGCCCTCCATCAGCTTTCATGATCATGAGATCACGAAACTTGTAGGAGAAGGAGCAGATCCTCCTCTCCATATCCAAGTGACCATCAATGACATTACATACAAGTGTGTTCTCATTGATACAGGTTCCTCCATTAGTATCATTTCCACATCAGCTCTACATCACCTACATATCCCACCAACTCATTTTGCCACCCCATCACTCGACCTACATGCGTTCGATGGATCCATGTGACCTACAGTAGGATCCATTATCTTACCCATCTAGGTAGGTATCCACACTATCCCCATCCTCTTTCACATCATTCAAGGTGAAATATAGTACAACATCCTACTTGGTCATCCATGGATCAAGGACATGTAGTGTGTCCCCTCTACATTGCACCATTGCATCAAATACATCCACAATGAACTTATCCACTATGTTCCTACCAATGGGGATCCCTTTAAATTTTACAACATTGTAGACCTACCACCCATACCTTCATCATCCTCCACACAACTATTCCCTATTTCTTCTCACCAATCTATAGGAGCATCAACATCATCCCCTACATCCTCTTCATTACCACAATCATCACCAAGGATGCACACCTCAACATCTACACCATTAGCACCAACCACTACAGTACCCAATCTAACTACCATACCATTTTCACCACCCTCCTTATGGCCACCACCATCGTCTCAACCATCATCTTCCAAAAGTCCACCCATGACATCAAGACCATCCTCATTACCTACACCACGACCTACCACTCCACCTCACCTACCTTCCTCCATGAAACCTCCTCTTCTTCCTACACCTCAAACACCTCCCCTTCCTTTTTACCATGACCTAGGTCCTTCACCTCACCTCATAGCCCAACACCGGCTCCCACTCCTCCTCCTTCCCAATTCCCACATGCGGATCACCCTATCCTAACCATGATAGCTGAATGCCATGAGTGGGAACAATGAGCCTCCCATCTCGATGATCAATTGTTACACCCATCTACCACTACCATAAGAGACTCCTAAGTTGCATCCTCATCTTCCAACTCAAATTCACCACCCCACTCACCATAGCATACACCATCCCACATTTCCATATTTATGACAAATTTAAGCCCAGGTGACTACAATGTGCATGATGCCCACGTACATCCACCTATAGTTCAGTCCACGCGTGACTTCGACCACCCTTCAACCTCAATTTTGACCATAGGAACTATCATACAATTAGGGCCTCCTAACAACCAAACTAACTTTGTATATGCAAGAGTTGATTCCTCACTCCCACCTGTAGCCCCTCCACCACCACAATCTAATTTTTATGGTACACTCGATCACATGGCTAACCCCTATTTCACCTTATACTACCTTCGATATTTCCATTGGCATGGATTTGGGTTAGGCCATTACAAACAAGGGTTACATACACCCATTAACCCTCATGTCCAATTACCTACTGACAAATCTAGCCTAGGTTATCACCCAACCATCATTCACACATTAGAGGATGAACTCCAGGACCTATCCCTACACCCTTCCCCACTTCCAACACACACCTTGGAAGAGTATATCGATATGGATATTCTAGAGGACAACCCATCCCCCCATTCAACTATCATAGTTCCCTATGACTTCTTTCAAGAAACTCCTCTTTTTGACACCACATCATCATGTTGTGTTGATGAATTAACAAGTCAATTGGCTACCTTATCTCTAAATGCTCATGATCCAGAGCATGACATGGCATCTCCCCCACCATCACCAACACATTTGGCCATATTTCTACCTATACATTGGCAACTCCATCGATCCGCTACTCGACCACATTCTCCACCTATCATCCTGCACCCTCCATTGAGCCTCCTACGACATCCATAGGTTATTGAGTCTACATCATCAGACTCTTCACCACCTACTTCCCCCACAACATCGATTAATATGGTCGATGTGGATCTCTTCTCCCCACTTTGATACACACATCAACAAATTTGTGATGACACACCAAATCCAAATTTTATTGATCTCACACACATCTCACCCATACCATCACCTCAAGATTTTCTACTTTCACCTCATGTCCTGTGTACCGCTAATGGTCCTTCACCTTCTACACCACCTCACATTCCATGCATTCATCACACAGACATCTACATAGATGATGAATACAAAATTCTTGAGGCCATCGATGACCTCCACCTCATTTCGATCCCAGAACAACTTCGTGATGGCTCTCACATGCTAATCGAAGAAACCATTGATGTAGACATTGATGACGACCCTAAAACCCTCACATTGTTAAACTAGCCACTAGCCTTTCACCCAAAGAGCACATTTTGTTCACCACTTTCCTCAAAAAGTACATCAAAGTCTTCATATGGTCCTACAAGGACATGCCAAGCCTCGATCCCACCCTCATAGTCCATAATCTCACATTAGACAAAGAGGCCAAGCCTGTCAGATAGAAGCTATGATGCATGCACCCGATAGTTGCATTGCTAGTAAAATCTAAGCTCCAAAAGCTCTTAGATGTAGACTTTATCATACCCATAGACTATCCTGAATGGGTCTCCAACATGGTTCCAGTGCCTAAACCTTTCGATGAGGTTCATGTCTACACTGAATTCCATGATTTAAACAAAGCGTGTCCCAAAGACAACTTCCCTCTACCTAACATTGACTCGCTAGTCGACTCCATAGCAGGCCATGAGATGATTTCCCTTATGGATGGATTCTCTAGGTACAACCAAATTAAGATCAATCCCACTGATCAACATAAAACATCATTCACAACCCCCTAGGGGACATTTTTCTACAAGGTCATGCCTTTTGGCCTTAAAAATATTGGGGCAACCTACCAACATGCAATGACTTATATCTTTCATGATTACATGCACAAAATCATGGAAGACTATGTTGATGACCTCATCACAAAGTCCAAAGAATGTTCACAACACTTAGAAGATCTCCAAAATATCTTTGACCGTTTACTAGAACATAATGTGCACCTTAACCCAAAGAAGTGTGTCTTTGGAGTTACCTCAGGAAAAATACTAGGGTTCATTATCACCCAACACGACATTGAGGTAGACCCTAACAAAGTAAAATCCATCATCGAGATACCCCCACCTACCAACCTAAAGCAATTATATAGCCTCCAGGGCAAAATCACTTCCATTCATCGATTCATAGCACAACTATCAGACAAGTGCAAACCATTCAATCATCTCCTACAGAAAGGAGTCACTTTCAAATGGGATGACAACTATCAACAAGCCTTTGATTCTATCAAAGCCTACCTCACTTCTCCACTAGTTATGTCTCCCCCACACCCATAGTTACCACTTATGCTATACATTTCAGCCATAGATTTCATGCTAGGCACATTGCTAGCTCAAAAGAATGTGCTCGACAAAGAGAAAGCTATATATTATATCAGTCATACGCTAGTCAGCTACGAAATTCGATATGGGTACATGGAAAAACTATGCCTAGCTATAGTTTTTACCACCCAGAAACTTCATCACTATATGTTAAACCACACTACTTTTGTCATCGCTCGAGACAATCCCTTGCGATATATGATGAACAAAAGTTACCACAACTCTTGCACTACAAAATGGATTATGCTCCTAACTGAATTCGACCTAGAGTTCATTTCACAAAAATCCATGAAAGGATAGGTCATTGTAGACCAACTTGCAGAGGCTCCACTACAAGATGATCAACCTCTCCTTATTCAGCTTCCGGATGATTCCATCTTCCATATTATCGAAGCCAAAGAATATGTTGAGCCTGAATCATCGATGGATCTTACTCTATTCTTTGATGGCTCCCGATGCACTCATGTTAGGGGTGTAGGTATTGTTTTCTTCACACCCGAAGGGGAACCACTCCCCTTTTCATTCAAATTAGACTTCCCTTGCACGAACAATAATGCAGAATATGAAGCCTTAATCCTAGGATTAAAATAGGCCCATGCCATGCATATCAGGTGCCTCCACATCATAGGTGATTCCCTCTTAATAGTCAACCAAGTGCAAGAAATATAGCAATGTCGTTGTCTAGTCCTTCAACAATACAAGTAGGTTGCACAACAACTTCTTTCCCAATTCGAGTGGTACGACATCGAAGCTGCTCCTCGATCATCGAACCATTTTTCTGATACAATGGCCTCTCTAGGATCATTAATCCTGCAAAACCCCCTATCAGATACCACATGTGTATCCATTCACATCCTCACCCAATCTACCATATCACCTATGCCTCCCATAGATGATGGAGGTATTCATGTAGTCAACACCCAACCACACGATCCTTGGTTTGCACAAATCAAGGATTATATTAAGTTAGGATTCCTACCATGTGACCTACCACATGCTCATCATCGAGCATTCAAACAAAGAGAGATTCACTATACATTATTGGGGGACATCCTCTATCATCATAGTTATGATGGCATCCTCTTGCATTGCCTAGAACCACATGAATCTCAGTGGGTTGTACAAGAAACCCATGATGGTACATGTAGTGGCCACTTCAGTGGCATGGCAATCACAAAGTGCATCCTTCGCATGGGATACTACTGGCCCAAGATGGAACATGATTATTGTGAGTATGTGAAGCATTGTGTCAAGTGCCAACAACATGCAAATCTCACACATCTCCCATCTCAAGCGCTACAACCTATTCAGTCCATGTGGCCTTTCTCTCAATGGGACCTTGACCTTATTGGATAAATCACACCTACCTCATCCAGTAATCACAAATTTATCATTACAGCCATAGAGTACTTTACAAAGTGGGTTGAAGCCATCCCACTTGTCCAAACCATGGGAGCTAAGATTATGGTATTCATCACAAACCACATAATATGTCACTTTGGAATCCCCTCCCAAATCATCTCTGACAATGGGAAATCATTCAAGAACAAAATTATCCATGCTCTTTGTGCCAAATTCAACATCCATCATAGTTTCTCTACCCTATACTACCCATAGGGCAATGGTCAGGTAGAGGCTACCAACAAAATAATTTGCTCCATACTTCATAAGATAGTAGCAGAGTCTCATCATGATTGGCATAACCAAATACCCTTAGCTTTGTGGGCCTACCGTATGAGCATTCGTACTCCCACTAGGGCAACCCCCTTCTCACTGGTCTATGGTGTTGAAGCCATTATACCCCTAGAACTCGAGATACCATCCCTATAGGTATCCATGAAAGAATTCATTGATGATGACACTACTCATCAAGCCCACTTCGATCAACTCACACTCCTCGATGAACACTGTATTCATGCCATCGAGCACACATGAGTCTATCAAGACCACCTTCATCATGCCTATGATAGTAAGGTGCACCAACATGAATTTCAAATTGGCGACTTAGTTCTCAAAGAGAACCAATAAATCACAAGTCAACCTCACCAACAACATGACAAGTTTACCCCAAACTGGTTAGGCCCATTCATAATCACACACAAATTTAGTTCAGGTGCCTATCGATTGGCTAATCTCGAAGGTCTCACCGAACCTAAACCCATTAATATCCTTCACCTTCATACATTTAATGCGTAGCTTACATAGGTCTCCACCACCACACATCGTACATAGTGCTATCTACATACACATCATTCACTATGCACATCACCCCACACACGGTCTTTACTTTCTATTCTATAGATGTACATTTGCTTTTTATGCCATTTATATGTTGTTGGTATCATTTTATTTTTTTCTTTTTACAAGATTTACATCATCCACCACTACATCATCAATAGAGATACATGATTATCCACACACACTATCAACATCTCAGACTACCACCATGCAGGATCATCCCCCACTACCCCTAGTTCTGATCACATCGATCGATCTGACCAGGCCACCTACCACTGTACATACTAGATAGTCCTCACCCTCATCCCATTCAGATCACCACACTCCACCCTAACACCCTTCACCCCACCATAGAGGGTCATCCTACTCACCTCATTCAAGAGACAGTCAGGTCTCCCTATCCTCATTTGATGAAAAGGAGGAAAGCTCCCATGTTCACACCTAGGGGTCTCCTCCACCTCCACCTGAGGATGCAAGGAACCCCTACTCACCATCCTCTTCCCCTCACCATCCTTCCAAAACTTATCACCCTCCCAATCAAGGATACACACCTCATCCTGCACGTCCTTCATGCCTACCTCCCCCACTTTTGAGTGGGATATCCCCATATGCTCAAGCCCTTCACCTACATGCTTCCCAAGCCACTTCCATGCATGTACCTCCATCCCATACATGGCATTACCTGTAACCTTCTCCTACACCACCCATCCTTCAGATGCCACCTTCACCACTTCATGGCCTACCATTCCAGCCAACCTCACAATCTATGAATTTATTCCACTCACCCCCATTATCATCTCATGCAAACTCCACTTCACACCCATACTTCACTCCTTATCCATTGGAGTCTCACTCTCCACCTTCTCCAATCCTATCACCTCCACATCCTGATATCCAACACATCCTAGCTCAACTCGAGGCTCTCGAGCTACATTTGAGCCATTGTCATTGCCTCACATCTACTCACCAGTCCACCATACCCCGTACATCTTCACCTCCCCAAGTCCATTCCTCATCCCCGAGTTTGACCCACATCTGAATCTCGACCCACTCCTCCACCATTCAACCTCACTCCATCCACTTCCCACTCACCTCCCATAGACCCCTACATCTACCCCATGCCTATCCCATCCACACCATTATCCAAAATGTTTCACCATCTCCTTCACCAAGGCCTCCTAGTGTTACCTAAAATCAGGCCTATTGACCCATCACATCCCAAACCATAGAATTACCATGAACATCAATTCTGTATATACCATCACCAGCCAGGCCATGACATTGACACCTACCATACATTTGAAACCCTAGTAGACAACATGTTGATTGGTGATCATATCCCATCATCTAAGCATTCATATTCATCCACCTGACTTCAGAGTCCCCCATATTGCATCGTTCCTCACACTTTGCCACCATGTGAATCCCTGATAGCTCCCTCTCGCTACATCCACCACATGTCAAACTACACAAACCACCAAAGCCCTAGCAGCATTATCACTTCACCTCCTCACTCACAACCTGACCCTCATCACTTTTCCCATTAGTAGTTCCTTTTCATCCTCCACTTTCATTCCTCTCTCTTCTTCTTCTTATTTCCTCATGTAGTTGTATGGTCATGCTTCGAGTGGCTACATACCTACATTGATCGAGTGTCCTTCTTCTTACCCCTCTCCATTGGTAATCCCCTCATCTTGTTGGTTACCAATGCTTATTTCTTCTTACTTCTTCCATTTGTAAATCCCAACTTCAAATTCTTCTTCTTTTTATCATTATCGCATGCATCCCTACTAGTCACATATTATTCACCTACTACACACACACCCCACATGCTGGGGCAACCTTTACCACAACACACTACCTCCATTCTCATCACACCTTACACTTCTTTGTAAATAAGATTTTAAATCCACAATCACTACATTTCATGATTTTCCTCTTGTAGATATGCCATTCTCCCACTTGCATCATTTACATTACATCCATTGCATATATCCATTTATCTTTTCATTACGATTTCATTTCATGTTTGTATATTCTTCCCCTAGAAATGTGCCTTCAAAAGGAATAACATATGCACTTGTTAGCATCACCATTTGGATGTCCATTCCCCCTTTTCAAGATTAGGGTGTATATAGGTGTCTTGTTAAGCTTTGACCACCTACTAGTTCAGTCAATCAAATGTCACCTCTAGCTGACAGGTTTTCTACACTTCTTATAGTTTTTTTAGGTTGGTTCAACTTCTCTCATGGACCATTCACACAGGTTACACATTAAACAAATTTTGAGTCTAGGGAAGATAACACCTTGCATAGATATCACCATCTAGCGAATGGTTTCCCCTACTCATCCTATCACTTGCATGGTCAACATATGACCTAGGGATAAACAAAGGGATAAGCATAAGCAAAAATTAGACAAATGGGCAGAAAACAAAAGCCAATGCCCATACAAAAAAAAAAAGAGAGAAAAGAAAGAAAAAGAGCACCACAACAATAAATACAAGAAATAAATGAGGGGTAGAAAACAAAAGGAAAAACCTCCAGATATCACCATTGTTATGCTTCATCACATTTGGTCCTTAGGTTTAACATAACACCATGGGATGATTTCCATCACTAGCAATAGGCTCCAAGAGCCTGCCTACTAGTGGAATAGTCTTACAAGTGGTGACATATCTGTCACATTAGTGACCTTATTTTGTACAGATCACTATGCACTTGTGGATGAGCTAGCTAGTTTGGCTATGTTTACAATGGGTTAATCCTACCTCCCTCAAAATGGATAAATGAACCTCACTCATTTACACACACAGGTCCATGATAGACTTTGAACCAGTCAGATTAGTTATGAGTTGTTGCCAACACTTGCACAGTTTTTGGTCTGAGATTTGATTACTACAACTATGTTGGTCAAAGCCATTACATATACCTTATACCATCCTACATCCCTGAGATTATGGAATGGATCACATTCACATAGGTACATGCCATGATACAAGTGCTTCCTTTACGCATTTCAGTCCCCTCATACATGCATCTCTGCATCTATGTTACATAGAGTCATCAAACATTACATCAATACATTTATCTTACATGCATTCTCTCACATTGCATCATCACATCTATGTTACATGCATCTACTACAAATTTCATTCACAATCACATCACATAGCATTGCATTCGACATACAATCCTTCATATCATTCTATAGTATATCTATACTATAATATGATCATATATCTACACCCTACCACATATGTATATTCATTCATTGTACATACTCACAAATTATACTATGATATCTATGCAAACACAATTCAAACACATGCAAATCAACATCATAACACATGTATATATAATAGCCAAAACCAAAAGGTATATATATATATATATGTAGTCCATAAAAAATACCCGTAGGCTACAACCTGGGACCATGCCCACAATACATCATCCAAAACTTCCCATAGGCTACAACGATAACCAACCCTAACTACCACTAGGGGCCTCTCCACTCCCCTCATGGCTAGCCCTCCCTTATGCTATCCCACATGCCATTATAGCCCTACTAGACTCTACCCTCTCTCCTGATCCCTGAGCCCCTACAGGAGACAACACCATCCTTGAACTAGTAACCACATCTCCATCCTATGCCACATATCATACCTCAACCCTCATGCTTCTCTGACCCATCGAATATGCACTCTAATGACTCTACTAAGACTATGTTCATACACATGACTATGTCCTAGACTATGACACCACCTGGTCATAATCAGGAAGTGGGATCCCATGTATCACCTGAGCAAACTCACAAGCCACCCACTTTACTACCTCCATAGCCATTAACTCCCTCACACTCTCACTACCCCTCCATAGATGCTCTAACTCCACTCTCAGAGCAACCACATTAGTTGGCACCTCCCTTACTACCTAGGCTCCCTTAACCTCCTCTCAAGCCTACTACTACCTCATCATCTCTGCACATAGCTCCACAATCTCTACATCATAGGCCTCCACTACAGATCTCTCCCTCTACACCTCTACCCTCAACTACTCTATCTCCTCAACCATCTTAGCATATCTAGCCTTGAAGGCCTTCTTATCAGTATCACCAGTAGTCTCCAAATCTATTATCCTCTCCTCCAAATTGGTCACATCTACCACCTGACCTCTCTCACTCTCATGGAGCTCCCCCTCTAGTTGTCGTACTTGATCTCATAATAATAGCACCTCCTCCTCCACATCCTGTATCTCCTGCTCCTCAATGGGAATCTCCTCCATATCATCAAAGAATCCCACATCCATGGTATCATAAAAACCACCCATAACAATAGCCCCACATGTCTCCTCCATGGTCACTCCCTCTACAAGCTACACCTCACTACTCACAGGAACCTCCTCCACTCTCTCTACAAAGGAACTCAAGGCACCACCCAATTATCACCTGGACCATCAAAGAGGTACCTCTGTCTCACTCCTAGATCTATCCTATGACCTAGCTTGAGTACCTCTCGCTACCCTCCCCTATGTCGTAGGTACCCCACCACCAGATGGTACCCATCGATCAACTACTCCCACACCTGGCTCCCAACTCTACATCGCCCACCAAGCATCAAACTTTGGTGTCATCCCTACATTATCCACATATAGGATCACCATAGGTGGGTCCCTCTCACCAATCCATGGTAGGACCATAGGTTGCTCTCCCTTATCATCCCATCACCTATAGTACACAATAGGAACCTCTAGAATATCCTATCGTAACCCAAACTACCGCATAACTTGACTAAACTGAAATAACTTAGTCTACTAAGTGTACCATCCAACCAACCACCTCCCATGATGAATGGCACCCAACTACTCATCATCATGCTCCCATACCACCCCACCCCTCCAAGACCTCCACATAATCACATCTAGTACCAACTTCCCAAACTCCACCCTCCAAAATAGAGGATCACCCTCATGTGGCCTCTTAATACCCTTCTCCTCATCGGTCCTCCATCTTAGAGCATAGGGTAAATATGTTTATCCCTCAACATGCACCTTATAGGGCAACAATGATAACCTCTCAATGGCTATGTGCTCCCATGCCCATACCTATAACAAAGGAGTCCAACTCAACCTCTTTTGCCTAACATGCACCACATCATGCAACTCCCTATATACCTGGGCCAACAACGTAGGCACCCATGCAAACACAATGTTGTGCTCAACCATATCACTCACTATGTCCAGCATATTCCAGGTAAATAATACCCTAGAAGTGTCAAGTAAAGCATAAGTAGAGATCATCATCATCATCGCACACTAGTACTTAGATAACATCTTATTGTTCCATAGAAGCTCATAATCCATCTTCTTTGTATCCACCTCCCCCCACTTATCCCCAAAGAACCGCTCCATCACAACTATCTGAATGTCATCATTCATTTCTTGCACTAGAACACCCTCAATAGGCAACTTATATATTCTGTATACATCCTCTAGGGTGATAGTCATCTCACCCATCAAAAAATGAAAAGTGTTACGATCTGCATCCCATCGCTCACACAAAGTAGATATGTATGCCCTATTGGCATGAATGCTCTTGCACTCCCACACACCTCTAAACCACACTATGTCCAACCACACCTCATCATCCTTATTCTTCATGAGATTATCCAACTCTCTCTTCATAGTATGAACCCGATGTCGTGGCTCGATCTTCTTCACCTGTTCATACACAAACAACAACAATAAAATTCACATTAGTTCAATACACAATCCTCCAATTAAACAAAATTCAATTTTCTTAAACACATTTCACACACAAATTAATTTATTTAATTTGTCACGCAAATCGAGACATTAAAACATACACAATCCACATATCACAACAAATCAAAAACATAGTCACATATTTGGATACCCATTTTTCCATTTCATGGTAAAAGTTCAAACATATAAAAAAATAGTACATATTTGGCTTCCAACAGTCAAATTTAAAATTATCCACATACTCACTGTGGCACGAAATTCAAAACCACATCAATCCACTAGACACAAAAACAAAATACATTTTTGAACACCCATTTTGACCTTTTATGATAAAAGTGTCGATAAATTTCAAAAATAGTATACAAATATGCACAAAGTTTGAGGTTAAAGTCAACACAACCTCACCAAAATAGTGCACATGCCAAATCACACCACATCAAAAACACAATTGCATTTTTGGACACCCATTTGACCACTTCACGATGAAAGTTCAAACAAAAATAAAAAATAGTGCAAATCGGGCTCCCAACAGCCAATTTTAAATTCAATCCTATCTACATCATGGCACGTAATTCAAACATACGCCAAATGCAATCACACACCAAAACAAATCACATTTTTGAATACCCATTTTGCCCTTCTACGGTGAAAGTGTCAACGGTTTTCAAAAATAGTATACCCACAATGGAAAACTTAACAGTCAAAGTTTCTTAATTTACATCCTAATGGCTCACATTTAGATAACACGCCAAATGAAGACAAAACAAAAACATAGTCACACGGTTGGATACCCATTTCCAACTTTTATGGATGAAATTCAACCACATTTCAAAAACAGTGCAACATCACTCCAAAAATGTAAAGTCAAACTACGAGACTATCCTACCTGTCACCCAGTCAAACTACAACAAAAATTGGTCAAACCTAAAAAGTGATCACACTTTTGGGTACCCATTTAGCTTGTTTAACACTTTGTGTTCCAATTTCAATTAGAATTTGCCTAAATTTTAAAAATGACATGAAAACCTCCCCCCTATATTTGTTAGATCACAAGAGTTGTACACACAACAATGGAGATGTCACTCTGGCATTCATGATACATAATGAATGACACATTTGAATAATCAATACACAACATTGGAGATGTCACTATGGCATTCATGATACATAATGAATGACATGTTTGAATAATCCATATGCTAACTAGCTCAAATGGTTTGACACTTGTCACCATGCACTCATCAATCAATCAATAGCAAAAATCTGAATGGGCATTTGTTCTATTCGTACTTTTGACCATCCTATATTGGTCACAAAAGCAAAGCATTCATAAGTTGCCTCTACAAGCAACCAGTATGACATTGAAAAATATCATACAAAATCAGGAAAACCATAGCATTGCATCTGTAATCATCCATTTGCATATGTCATCATTTTGTATTTTCTTTCCCTCTTCTTTTCCCTCTTATTCTTCCTTTCTTCTTTCCTTCTCCTCTTGGCTATCGTTCAATGTTGTATGGTCACACTTCGAGAAACTACATACCTTTAATTGAATCCCATTCTTTTCCCTTCTCCCCTTGGCTATCAATCAATGTTGTATGGTCACTCTTTGAGTGGCTACATACCTTTGATTTGATCCCATTCTTTTCCCTTCTCCCCTTGGCTATCGATCAATGTTGTATGGTCATGCTTCGAATGACTACATACCTTTTATTGGATCCCATTATTTTCTCTTCTCCCCTTGGCTATCAATCAATGTTGTATGGTCATGCTTCGAGTAACTCCATACCTTTGATTAGATCCCATTCTTTTCCCTTCTCCCCTAGGTTATCAATTAATTTTGTATATTCACACTTTGAGTGGCTACATACCTTTGATTTAATCCCATTTTTTCCCTTCTCCCCTTGGATATCGATCAATTTTGTATGGTCATGCTTTGAGCGGCTTGTTGAGTGCTATTTTCACCCAATTGTGAAAGTATGCTCTCCCTTAGGATTTGGGTTCCAAATCCCCTCTTGCAAAGAAGTTAAACAAACAACTTCTCCAAGGTCTCCACTATATTACCATTTGCATATGTGTATTAGTAATCTCAAATAAAGATATTCAATTTAAATGCTTGGAACACCTTAGTGATTGCAAGTAACTGTAAACAAGGGGCAATGTTGGTTTATTTTACCATGAAACTTTAGTGATTGCTCATTGAACCAAAATAAAGCAAATGTGAGTTGGCCCTCATATGACCACGATGTAGTACCTTAATTATTTTTATCTTGAGGGTTTTAAAATATATTTTATCTTGCATTAAATCCAAATATGGCTTCTTATCATCGAGATGAAGATAGCTTTCAATGTGATCGATAAACTATCCCTCTTTGATGAAATAGGTTTTCACAAAGAGGCAATAATTTATGGCCTTAAATTAAGGGCTTTAAATGTCACTTTAAATTATCCCTCTTAAATGAAATCAAATTTTCATCAAGATGAACAATTAAGTGCTTTAAACAAAAGACCTCTGATGTAATACTCAAATTACCCCTATTTCGTAAAATTAGAAATTTTATGAAGAGGGCAATTTTAGACCCAAAAAATGGAAATTTGTGAAATGCCATAAAACATAACTCCTTCAATGAAATTTGAATTTTCATGAAGATAATGTCATCATAGGCTCATGAGTGCAAAATAAAACTAAAAAAATGAAATTCGGCCCAACAATGGAAATTTTCTATTTTCATATTTTTTAAAACCTATAATAAAACAACTTCGGTGAATTTTTAAAAATACTAAGCAAATCCCAAAATGAAATTTCAAAGTGCGTATTGGAAGTATGAATTATAAACTACGCCATGGTGAAATTATTTTTGGATTTTGAAAAAATTTTAATGTTTATTTTAATGCCTGAAAATTAAAAAAAAAATTAAAATTTCTGGAAAAATAAAATGCAGAAAATGAAACACATGATACATTCAGTTTGATGCTATCCTATTCCGGCAAAACTGAAGATGTGAGGTTTTCATGCATGCAACCTAACCTATTGGACTTGCAAAACAAGCACAATCCGAATAAGCTAAGTGTTGGCTTCTAGGGTTTTAAATGAGATTTTTCAGATTTAAACATTAGCATGAAGCAACCAAGAAACTTGCATAAACTTCATTTACAAGCCTAAAATCTGAAAAGGAAAAAAAAATAGACATTTCATCTTGCATGCAGAAAATGACTCCTCCTTTCTTGCCCATAAAATGCAACTTTCTGAAATTTTCTGTATTAAAAATATGTGCTTGTACATGGCAGAAATCTGGTTTTCTCAAAGAACCAGTCCAATGTGGAAGGAAAAATATCCAGAAAAACCTAGTGCCAAGGCCTTGCCTTCATTCCTGCAATCTTCTCTGAAAAGTTTCCAACCCCCATTTCTCCATTTCAATGCAGTATTTAAAAAACTTCAAAATGACCCTTCGCTATTCTTTGTTAGATGGAAGACCATTCGCCTCCTCTTCATTTGGTTTTAGTTTAGTTTTTTTTTTTTTCATCCGATTCGTTTCTCATTTGTCTTCATGCAACTTCCAATCGCTTATTCCTTTCATCATTATTCTCCTTCTAAAAACAACATATAGCGCTACTTTAATAATGATTTTGTCATTGAACAATGCTTTTCCATGTAACGCTTTAACATGCATCATTTCCCTTATGTGCCCATTCATGGGTCCTGCTTTAAATTACTTCCCTCAAAAATTTTTACAAATGACATATTGGCAGGGTAGTGTCAAGATATTTTGACCTCTTTTATAACAACCTGCATAGTAGCGACTTATCTGTCTTCGTGGCAGTTAGTTGACGTATCTACTTACTACACCTAACCCTTTACATATCGCATCTTTATCACATGGTTACCTCATTGCTTATGCCCCACCAAGACCTCTGCATGTCCATGTAAACCAATCCTCATCACAACGCATAACAAGTGTATCATCGATCCCACATAAGTGTGAGTGAATATTGATTCAACTATGGTGGAAGAGGCTCGATGCACTAACTTGTTTTTTGTATTGGATTACCCCTAGATTGCATCCCACATACCAAACACTCGCCACATTCATACTACCTATGCTGCCTCAAAGACATCCTGCTCGTTAGCTACTGCCATGTCATGTTGACCCTGCTCGATGTTGTTGTTGCTATTCAAGACCTATCCACTACAGTGCCCTGGCTCTCCATCTTAAACTTGACTGGCTCTGAATATTCATCAAACTAATTGCCATTTCCCTGAGGATGCTCCATCTATATTAGCACTGACATAAATTTCTCATCAAGACTTCTTAAACTCTACTCCCTCTGACGTTTGTTTAAATATTTAAATGGCCAAGCGACCTATATGACACTGCCCTTGACGACTTCTGATATCATGGGTGATAGTAGCAATCTCGTCATTGTGCACCCCAGCAAAAGTTGACCTCCTAAAACTACCGCTCAAACAGGTATCTTCCATTTACCACTATGATTTTGGCTTATATTTGAAGTTTTATCTACAGGCTAATGAATTCTTCCTCGCTTAGACATTTGAATTCCCCAGTTGTTACTTCAAAGTCATTATCGAATTCCATCAGTAGCTAATGAAGAACTATAAACACCTGCGTGCCATGAGCATCAGCCACCATGTCCATCTTCTTTGGTCGCATGTTCACAAAACCTGGTCGTCATCTAGAATTGGGTCTCCACCCGCGTTCACTTGTGAGTTCATAGACCATCATTGGTTTCCCACAAAACTCGTAGTGTCACTTGTATGTTCGTCCCGTCGTTGCCTGTTGGGTATCCATTACCGAAGTTGCCGTGTTCACCACACTTGATCGAGGTCTCTGCAAAAATAATTAAGACGACAAAACCCTTTTATTAGACACAAACTAACCTATCATTTTAGTAAGCCAAAATAATTAATTAATTTTTTTTTTTTTTAAAGTAATACTTCTTATACACATCTATCATGGGCATTAAACTCCAATAATAGCTGGATAATTTATTACTTGCTTTTACTTTTATTTTTCTTTTATTCTCATATATCTATACATATATATGAAATATGCATATAGACATATATTTTATTAGAACTTTCTCTTGAATTGATAGGACACAAGCACATTACACATACATGATAAAAATGACAACACAATATTAGCAATAACATTGCTAACACAACATTGACGATAAAAATCATTGACAACAAAATGATGCTAAAAATCGTAAACAAAAAATTGACGATAAAAAGTTGCTAACAACAAAAGTCATCGACAATAAAAAACCATCGACAAGAAAAAGTTGTCGACAATAAAAAATCGTCAACAAGAAAAAGTTATCGACAATAAAAATCATCGACAAGAAAAAGTTGTCGACAATAAAAATCATTGATCAAAATTGACAATAACTGCAAGCCCATAACAAACGAAAGCATCAGACACTAAAAACAAAATGTAAATATCCAGATACCAAAACAAAAAGGTGGGTCCCCAATTTTGGGGTATGTTGTGGAATGAAGCCACAACAAATGGCGACTCTTGGGAAATACTCCTGAGCATTTCGGTGAGAACCCAACCTAAAAACACACAAACTCAAATACAAGCATCAACAAATATCCAATGAATGCAAATAGATAAAAAATACATGAAGCATCAAAATCATTAAGCATCATCTCGGTGTGTGCAGTGTGCTTCATTCCCTATCATTTGAAACTCGTTCAACTTTCCATTGTCAGTTTTACCTGAATGCATATGCGAGGTTATGAATGATTTGTTTCAAGATTTAATGTATGGTAAATATGCTAGATATATAACAACCTGCTTTGCAAAGGTTCAAAATTTCTAGTATTATGAACAAGCATATTAAAACTGTCAAACCCTCTTAGGATCAAATATGTGTACTGGGTTCATTTACCAGATCCCAAAGTTGGTTGTGTCACTCTCATCTTGAACCAGCACATGTGTAGGTGAGATCATAGCTTTGGGGAATAGGATTCCCAACCTAAGTGAGATGGGAATTTAACCCTATCTTTACTACTCTGATCTGGATTTCATTACCTCATCTTGAACAAAATGATTTAACCTGTTATGAATGAAACTGTCAGGCTAGCCTGTCTGTTTGAGCAGTCAGTGGTCTTGCTTTTAGACAAGACATGTTGTCACTCATGAGCATACTCCACTACCATTCATGGGTCTATAGCCCCAATGGAGATTGATGCAGGAGCATCCGACGACAGTAGAGCAATCTTGCATCTTCCAAAAATTTTCCAAATTTTTCTAAGTACTTTGCATTTTGATTTATTTCAGTTATTTCCCAAGGGGGAAGTTTTATAAAGCAAGGGGGAAGTTTCGTAAAGCAAGGGGGAGGGGTCACGAAATCGTGACCTCAAAAGCTTCGACAAGACATAGGCAAGTTTCGTCGCGATATCACGACGATATTTCAAAACTAAGGTGAGGGGGGAGTCCCGTCGCGATATCGCGATAGGTCATGATATCACGACCAGTTGAAGGCTGCCACGTGGTTATGTTATCGCGACCTCAAAACTAAGGCAAGACGAAGACAACTTCAAAAGCTAAGGCACAGGTGCCATTTGCTCGCGATATCGTGACGTCTTTACAGACTAAGGCGTAGGGAGTAGTTTGGGTCACGATATCGTGACATGTCGTGATATCGCGACATGTCGCGGTATCGCGACGTTTTTGTGGACTAAGGTGCAGGGGGCAGTTTGGGTCGCGATATCGCGACATGTCACGATATCGCGACATGTCACAGTATCGCGGCCAAGAAAAGGACAGGCCAAAGTAAACACGCGGATGGCCAGGCAAGGCCGAAATAGACACGTGGCTGCCACGTGTGTTAAAAGTGACGCAACCAGTTGGAGGTAAAGTCGAATTGGACACGCGGAAGCATACGTGTATTAAAACAAAGATGAGGGCCACGTAAATTAAAAATAGAGATGTCGGCCATGCATATTTTTAAATTTTGGCAAAATAGCAGTTACAGGTGATGGACATTATGGACGAGACAGCGGTGTAGAAGAACAGTCTGACCAAAACGATGGTTGCAGGTCAAGGGAGGTCTTTAATGCAAGCTTCATGGTGGATCGGGCAGTTGCCCATTTATGGCAAAAAATTTGAAAAACTCAGCTGAGGGGAAAGCGAACTTGAGATTTTGTTAGGCGGGGGCATTAATTACCTAGAGGGTCGAGGCCTCGATAAAAACTCGAGAATTGTAAGGGAATGGGGATGGTGAGTTCGGGATTGAGAGGGAAAAGAACTATGCCTGGAAACGGTATTGTAAGACTGTGTTAAGCAATTTGCAAAAAATTAATTTGAAGTTCTGTTGTGTGAATCTCGGCTTGCCATCAAGTGGTATCAGAGCGGGAGCTCCTGAGCGTGTAACAGATCGTCGAAAGAGAGGCAGTTACACCAGGATCTGTGGAAGGATTTGTAAGGGAAGAAAGAAAAATGCCTCCACGAAGAAACCATGGTGGAGTAGGAAATGTGGTGCCGGCCGAAGACTTTCGAGCCTTGCAGAGGCAAGTTCAAGCCCTGCAAGAAGAGCTACGTAGAAGGCACGAGCCCGAAAGGGATGAGGGAAGTGAAGACGAAGTTGATGAAGAAGAAGACCAGTCTGAGGAAGAAGAAGAGGTTGTGGATCCTGCACAAGCCAGGTTGTACAAAGCCATCTCTCAGATTGGAAAGCAACCAAAAATGGAGGTTTCTACATACTCGGGAAACCTAAATCCAGTAAGAGGTGATTGACTGGATAAATGACTTAGAAGAATATTTCGAATATGAGGAGGTTGAAGACCCTAATCGGGTCAGATTTGCTAAGACCAAGTTGAAGGGTCATGCCAGCATTTGGTGGAGGGGAATACAGTTGGAGAGGAACAGAAGAGGGAAGGAGAGAATAACAAGATGGGATAGAATGGTGGAAAAGCTGAAAAGATAGTTTATTTCGGCAGATTACGAGTTGGATCTGCTAAGGAAAATGCAGAGTTTGAGACAGACAAACAAAACTGTCCAAGAATACACCGAGGAGTTTTACAAGATCTCTATTAGAACTGGACATTTAGAGGCAAACAAAGAAAAGGTAGCCCGTTATATCAATGGGTTGAGACTCGGTATCCAGGAAGAGCTGAGCCTAGTTCGGGTAAGCACCATTGAGGATGCTTACCAGCTTTGCCTTAAAGGTGGAAGAAAAACCGAATAGGCGGTTTGAAGGCAAGCAAAGAGGAAGGGGCCATGGTGGAAGAACTGGTGGGAGAACCAATGGAGAAAAATATAAAGATCTGAAGAAGACTGGTGAAGCCAGTAGTAACCAGGATCAAAGGGAAGAGGATGTTTATCAGCCCCGTGATCAAAACAGCTACCCAAGAGGACGGGGTGGATCTGGACGAGGGTTTGGAAGAGGAGTATTTCGTGGGACATGTTTCCACTGTGGTGAAGAAGGACATCGGGCATTTGAGTGTCCACAACACCGAGAAAGGATGAACAAGAGGCCTGAGGGTCCAGCCAGAGCTGCTGTGGCAGAGGAAGATGCTGGATCTGAACATTCTGAAGAAGCGGAGAGAGGGGAAGCAATGATCGTAAGGAGAGTCCTATTGAATGAGGAGAAGGACACAGATCAGAGAAGAAGTTTATTCCGCACAAGGTGTAAATGCGCGGGCAAGATTTGCAATATTATTATTGATAATGGTAGCACGGATAACCTGGTTTCAGAAGAAATGGTTACCAAGCTACAGTTAGAGAGGAAGAAGCACCCGCATCCATATCGGGTCGCATGGCTACAGAAGGACCATAGGGCTTTGGTCAGTGAGCAGTGCTCCGTTAAATTTAATATTGGGAATTATTGTGATGAGGTCCTGTGCGACATCCTGCCTATGGATGCTTGCCATATGTTGCTGGGAAGGCCCTGGCAGTTCGATCGGAGTGCAGTGCATGACGGCCGTGCCAACACCTACTCATTGACGAAGAATGGCGTGCGCCATAAGTTGAAGCCCTTAAAGGAAGCGGATGAAAAGGTGTGTAACAGCTCCAAAATCTGTTTAGTTGAAGGGAGAAAGTTTTTGGACGGTTTGAAGCATGAACATTTATGTTATGCAATAATTCCTAGAGTTAGGGAGAAGGAATGCCAAGATACCCCAACAGAAGTCCTAGATCTGTTGGAGGAATTTCCAGATATTGTGTCTGATAATGTGCCTGAGGGTTTACCCCAGTAAGGAAAATCAGCCACCATATAGATTTGGTGCCAGGATCGAGCTTGCCAAATAAAGTTGCACATAGAATGACGCCTGTAGAGACTGAGGAGTTAAACAGGCAGGTCCAGGAGTTGCTGGAGAAGGGATTGATTCGGGAAAGTTTGAGCCCATGCGCAGTACCTGCAGTGTTGGCGCCAAAGAAGGATGGAGAATGGAGAATGTGTACAGATTCACGGGCCATCAACAAGATCACTATCAAATATAGATTCCCATTGCCAAGGATGGATGATATCATGGACTGTTTGAGTGGAGCTGAGTACTTCACGAAGATTGACCTAAAAAGTGGTTATCATCAGATCCGTATCCGAGAAGGAGATGAGTGGAAGACAGCCTTCAAGACAAGAGAGGGCTTGTATGAGTGGTTGGTCATGCCATTTGGGCTGTCCAATGCACCAAGTACCTTCATGCGGCTGATGAATGAGGTACTGAAGGAGTTTCTGGGAAAGTTTGTCATTGTTTATTTAGATGATATATTAATATTCAAGCAGAACCCTGGAGGAACACCTGATGCATATCAGGAGGGTTTT
The DNA here is from genome assembly GCA_028583015.1 of Wollemia nobilis. Classification (NCBI taxonomy): domain Eukaryota; kingdom Viridiplantae; phylum Streptophyta; class Pinopsida; order Araucariales; family Araucariaceae; genus Wollemia; species Wollemia nobilis. Next base: position 15,597,785 of record JAQPPZ010000135.1, read on the forward strand.
TGAAAAGCTGTGGGAGGAGCAATTATTAATAAATCTGAAAAAGTGTAATTTTGTCAAGAAAGAGTTAGTATACCTGGGATTTGTAATCTCAGCAGAAGGTCTAAAAATGGACCCAGAGAAGGTGAGAGCCATCATCGAATGGCCTACCCCAAGAAGCACAACAGAGGTAAGATCATTTCATGGTCTAGCCAACTTTTACAGGAAGTTCATAAGGAACTTCAGCAGCATTTGTGCACCTCTCACAGAAACAATGAGAGGGGATAAAAAAGAGTTCAAGTGGACATTAGGGGCTGAAAGGAGCTTTGATGCATTAAAGAAAAAGGTCACAGAACAGCCTGTTTTGGCACTCCCAGACTTTAACAAGGTATTTCAGGTGGACTGTGATGCCAGTGGCAGTGCAATAGGGGCTGTACTGAGTCAAGAAGGCAGACCTGTTGCTTATTTTAGTGAAAAGCTCAATGATGCTCGAAAAAAGTATTCAGTGTATGACCAAGAATTTTATGCTATAGTTCAGGCTCTGAAGAAGTGGAGGCATTATTTGTTGCCAAAAGAGTTTGTTCTATTTACTGATCATCAGGCATTGCAGTACATCAACAGCCAGACAAAACTGAATCAACGGCACATGAAGTGGGTCGAGTTTCTCCAAAGCTATACCTTTGTATTAAAGCACAGGAGCGGGAAATCAAACAGGGTTGCAGATGCTTTAAGCAGAAGGCAGAATCTGCTAATTGAAATGACAGTGGAAGTAGTTGGATTCGAAGAACTGAAGGGTCTTTATCCTGAAGATCCTGATTTTGTAGCAGCCTGGACGGCTTGCTTGGCACCTGTTACTATGGACAGGACAAAATGGTTAGATTTCCTAATCCAAGATGGAATGTTGTTCAAGGGAAGTAAATTATGCATTCCAAGGAGTTCCATGCGGGAGAACTTGATCAAGGAAAAGCACAACGGAGGACTGGCTGGGCATTTTGGTAGGGATAAGACCATTGCCCTGGTGGATGAAAATTACTACTGGCCGCAACTTCAGCAAGATGTGAGGAAGTTTGTGCAAAGTTGCAGAATATGCCAGATGGCAAAAGGCGTAAGGCAAAACACAGGATTATACCAGCCATTACCTGTACCTGAGAGGCCATGGGAGGACATAAGCATGGATTTTATTCTTGGATTGCCGAGAACACAGAGGGGAAATGACTCTGTATTTGTGGTGGTTGACCGATTCTCCAAAATGGCACATTTTATTCCCTGCCAGAAGACAAGTGATGCAGTTCACATTGCAGGGTTATTTTTCAAGGAAGTGGTACGACTTCATGGTCTACCAAGAAGCATAGTTTCTGACAGAGATACAAAGTTTGTTGGGTATTTCTGGAGAACTTTGTGGAAGAAGTTGAAGACAGATCTGAAATTCAGTTCTGCATACCACCCACAGACTGATGGACAGACAGAGGTGGTAAATAGAAGCCTGGGTAATTTACTGAGATGCTTGATAGCAGATCAACCCACGGGATGGGATTTAGTTTTACCGTAGGCGGAATTTGCATATAACAATTCAGTCAATAAGAGCACAAATAAATCTCCGTTCCAGATAATATATGGAAACAGCCCAAGAAATGTGTCTGAACTGAGAAAGTTGGATAAGAGAGAAAAGTGCAGTGTCGAGGCAGAAGAATTTGCGGAACATATGAAAAGTCTACATGAAGAAGTAAGGAAACAAATTATAAAAATGAATACTCAATATAAGACAAGAGCAGACCAGAAGCGGCGGTTCAAAGAGTTCGAAGTAGGAGATGAAGTCATGGTCCATCTCAGGAAGGAAAGATTTCCTGCCAAAACTTATAACAAATTGAAGATGAAGAAGTTTGGGCCATGCAGAATACTGGAAAAATGGGAGTCAGGAAATGCATATGAAGTGGAATTGCCAAGTTGGCTTGACATTTCACCTATTTTTAATATTTCAGATTTAGTGGAATATCATGAGGGAGAGAGTACAGAGGTACCAAGTACAGAATTATGGCAAATTCCAGCATCTACTCCAACCACCGACGAGGTCGAGGAAATATTAGACACTCGTGAAGGCAGAAGCACCAGAAACAAGCAGTATTCTGAATATTTGATAAAGTGGAAGGGCAGACCTGTTGAAGATGCAACTTGGTTGTCGAAGATGGAGGTTGACCGCCTGGGTCTTCCCCTAACAAAACAGAAGTGAGGATCACTTTTAATTTACCCCGGGTGTCTGATGCAGGAGCATCCGACGACAGTAGAGCAATCTTGCATCTTCCAAAATTTTTCCAAATTTTTCTAAGTACTTTGCATTTTGATTTATTTCAGTTATTTCCCAAGGGGGAAGTTTTATAAAGCAAGGGGGAAGTTTCATAAAGCAAGGGGGAGGGGTCACGAAATCGTGACCTCAAAAGCTTCGACAAGACATAGGCAAGTTTCGTCACGATATCGCGACATCGCGATATCGCGACGATATTTCAAAACTAAGGCGAGGGGGGAGTCCCGTCGCGATATCGCGACCAGTTGAAGGCTGCCACGTGGTTATGTTATCGCGACCTCAAAACTAAGGCAAGACGAAGATAGCTTCAAAAGCTAAGGCAAGGGCAGTTTGGTCACGATATCGCAACGTCGCGAATAATGTCACGATATCACGATGTCGTGATATCGCGACATCTTTGCAGACTAAGGCGCAGGGGGCATTTTACGTCGTGATATCGTGACATGTCATGGTATCACGATTTTTGTGGACTAAGGCGCAGGGGGCAGTTTGGGTCGCGATATCGCGACATGTCGCGTATCACGGCCAAGAAAAGGATAGGCCAAAGTAAACACGCGGACGGCCAGGCAAGGCCGAAATAGACACGTGGCTGCCACGTGTGTTAAAAGCGATGCAACCAGTTGGAGGTAAAGTCGAATTGGACACGCGGAAGCATACGTGTATTAAAACAAAGATGAGGGCCACGTAAATTAAAAATAGAGATGTCGGCCATGCATATTTTTAAATTCTGGCAAAACAGCAGTTACAGGCGATGGACATTATGGACGAGACAGCGGTGCAGAAGAACAGTCTGACCAAAACGGTGGTTGCAGGTCAAGGGAGGTCTTTAATGCAAGCTTCATGGTGGATCGGGCAGTTGCCCATTTATGGCAAAAAATTTGAAAAACTCGGCCGGGGGGAAAACGAACTTGAGATTTTGTTAGGCGGGGGCATTAATTACCTAGAGGGTCGAGGCCTCGATAAAAACTCGAGAATTGTAAGGGAATGGGATGGTGAGTTCGGGATTGAGAGGGAAAAGAACTATGCCTGGAAACGGTATTGTAAGACTGTGTTAAGCAATTTGCAAAAAATTAATTTGAAGTTCTGTTGTGTGAATCTCGGCTTGCCATCAGAGATCAACCCCATAATCCAGGATTTGGCTTTACTTTTGATTTCTTGAACCTTGGGGATGACTACCCATCCTTGCAAGGGACATGTAGTACGATCCTTCCAATCCAATATTAATGATGAAATGAAAGTAGAATGAAAAATATTTGCTTTGGAATTTCAAGTTCTTGAGTGGGCAAAATAGAAGCTTTGGGGAATCGGATTCTCAACCTAAGCGAGATGAGAATTAGACCCTATCCTTACTACTCCATGAAGGTCAAATCAGAGCTTTGGGGAGTTGGATCCTCAACCTAAGTTCGATGGGGATTTAACCCTATCCTTACTACTCTGATTTTAGGCTTTAAACACTATGGGAGTGGTAAAACCCATTGTTTTAAGGATTATGTTGCATGATAGGACAGACACGAAATACTCCTTTCGCCTCACCTTTTCTTCCAAGTATGGTTTTGACCATTTTTCTCAAGATCCTCTTTAATATGTGTAGAACGTGCTTGGTTCAAGATAGTTTGGGCATCAATTCCCAACCTTAGGATCCTTTTAATATATGTTATGTAATAACCCTAAGAGGATTCGACACCTTTTCAATGATTGTATTTGAAATGTAGATGCAACTGAGATGAAATGTATATGCAATGTGGAATGTAACATGAGATATGGATGAATGCATTGCTCTTTTTGAAATGCGGATGGAGTATACCACCTACTTTGCCATAATTTGTAAAAACTGACAACTTCATGCATCACAAGTTCCAAACGATATTCTTTAATGTGTTTGTGATACTCGTGGAGCTTTCTGCAATACAATTCCAATGTTTCATATTCTCTTAGTCTTAGTCAACATTCATAAGGACATAAGCTGACATCTCACTTTTCTTTTCTTTTTTTTTTTTTTCAAGACAAACCAAAAGTGTCCAAAGGACCAACACACAAAACTTAAAACCAAAATGAGATCCAACCCAAAACCAAAACATGAAAACCAAAAGTATATACAAATGTACAATATAATACAAGATGGTGCAAAGTTTGGATTATCATTTTCCCGGATCCCAAACCTGATTTGAGCATTCCAACAGACATATAATGTGATACACATGCCAAATGTGGAAGGAATCAAACAAAAACAAGACTAGACCAAACAATGCAACCAACTTCAACTTTCCTCTCTCACCCCACCAATTAGATTTAGTTCCATTAGTATTCTCATAGGTGAGATTCAAATTACCAAATTGATTAGACAATGGTTGATTTTCAATTCTTTCTTGTCTATTCTTTAAGGTGTAAATTTCATAATTCCATTCATGATTTAGAACTAGGCTTTCTTTATTCAAAATGAAATTTTGTAAGCAAGAGCCTATTTCTAAAAATTTCAAAGCTAATTCATTTTCCATGTTCTTAGGCCAATCAAAATTGTGCAACAATTTACAAGCATCTAGGATATTTACTAAATGGGGATCATTAGGAGTTTTTATCCTAGGTTCAAGAATTAATTGTTGATGAATTTGATTTAGCAATTTAAGTGCATCAAGCTCCTTTTCATTCATTAAAGTAATGTTATCAAAGGTGTGGTTAGAAATTAATTCTTGTTCTTCATTCACCTTCAATGGCATTTCATCATAAATATCATTTGAATTATACAAATCTTCACCTAAATCTTGGATGTTTGGACACAAAGGTTTAGATTTTACCTTTTTCACATTTTCATTTACCAAAACTTGGTGAGGATTTGCAATTCCCTCTTTTACCTCATGGTCTTCATATTCTTCATTGATTACTTGTTCATCAAACATACCAAAATTGGGCACCCAATTGAAAACATGCCCATCCTTTTCAACCCTCAAATATTTTTGGTCAAAGTGTATGTCAAGTAACTCATCTTCATGATCAATCACTTGCGTTGCTTCTAATAGATCAACCACTTTGTCATTTAATTCCAACTCTTTGTTCACTATCCATGGTATCTCTTCATTTGAATCCTCAAAATAATCATGCAAACTTGTATCCGAATCTTCAATGAATTTATATTCAACATGATCAAATTTTGTAACCTTCTCAAATCTTGTGAATGTGAGATCTTCGTATGAAGTAGAAGTTTCAACGTCCTGCATATAAATTGGAATAGAGGCTTCATCAATAGGGGTGTGAGGCAATAACACATCTTCATATCTTCCCCAACCATTGTAAAAATTATCTTCCAAATTTGTGGGATGAAACTCCATGGTATTTGTGACATGATATTTTGATTCATTTGTCAATTCTTTTTCTTCTTTGTCCTTGGTAATAGGATCATTATAATCTTCCAAAATTTGATGAGATTTGAAACCCTCTTCCAAAACATCCTCAAATTGTACAGGAGTTGTAATATCTTCCTTTGAGTAGGCGATTATGTTGTCCTGTATATCAATTGGCACACAAGTTTCATTAGCAGTTTTGGAGTGAGTGTAGTCTTCCCACTTCTTCCAAGCATCATAATAATCATCTTCCAAAGTCAAGTGGTGACGTTCAACTACTTCTTCAACATCTTCCAATTCATCAATGTGTTTCTCATCAAATTCACCTTCACCTTCTTTAGATGGTTCAATAACTTTCAAAAGTGGGTTATTTCTTGAATTCAAATTTGTAAGGCTATCATCGTCCAAATTAGTAACCCATGATTCGATTTTATCACAATTTGGAGGGTGAAGAATTTTTTGATCATTAGTTCCAAGCTTCTCATCGAGAGTGTCTTCCAAGAACAAGTGGTGAAATTCTATCATATCTTCAAATTCATTTATTGGTTTTCTTCCAATTTCACTTTCAACCACTTCATCCAATTCTATGGTAGGTTTCGTCCTATCACATATTTCAAACATTGTTGAATTTAGAACCCCTTCATCTAAATAATCGTGTATCTCTATGAATGAGATCATCTCTACATAATCCTCACTGGTGGATGTCGACTTAGCAATTTGCACCTCCTCTTGGACTACATCTAAGGTGGTTGTAACATTTGGACCTTCAAATTCATCCCCTTGATCATTTACCTTAGGTATCATTGGAATGGAGGGTGCTATATTTGATGGTTGGTGCAGGTTGGCATCACTAACTCCAAAAGAACAATCTCTCATGTGAACATGTTGTGCCTTTTCTTCTTCCAAAACTTGTTGTTCTACCTTTTCCAAGATCTCATAGATTGTCTCTAGAGACAGGTCATCCAAGTTTTTCTTTAAAGATGTAACAAGTCTGGGGTGTATGGCTCCCATGTATACTTGAATAGCTTCCTCTTCTGATGTGTTAAAATTTTCCCACATTTGGGAGTGCAACTCACGAAATCTTCCATTGAATTGACTCAAGGACTCATTAGGCTCATTACGTATGGAGGTAAACTAATTTTTCAACATCTCTAAGTCGACCTGATTACCAAAATGGTAAATATAGGTTGCTTCTAGTTGTATCCAAGAAGTCCTAACCTCCATGGGTAGTTGGCCATACCAAAAGAATGGTCTATCATCCAAAATGTATGCAAATAACTTACAAGCCACCTCCTCATAGAAAATTTGGAATTGACATAATGTATTCTTGTAGACATACAATTTTTGCAAATATCCTAGTGGCACCTCTTGATTAAAATGTCGTAGAAAATCCAATAACATTTTAGGAATTTGATAGGGTATCCCATGTATAGACAAACCCTTATAATGATCCTCCATCGTAGATACCATTCTTTCTCTTAGAGATGCTACTTCAACTCTTATATCGTATGTCGTCATTAGTAAAACTCAAAATATAACTTCAAAACCAATTTGTTAGTCATGAATAAAAGAAGGAACCATGACAAAGCAATATTCTAAAAATGTAAATTAGTTTCTGATTCACCAGATCGCATATGCGCAAGTGAAGAGCATACTCCTAGTGTTGTAGGCTTTCTGATTCACAAGATCGCATTACACGCAAGTGAAGAGCATAATACCGACAACAAATACATTTTAGACAAAATAATTCCTTACAAATAAGCATGAAATGACTAGCAAATATCAAACATGTAACGTATGAATAATCATGTTAGCATCAACCAAGAGATGTATCCATTAAAATCAAATGAAAGTAATTGCATGGAGACAACCTCGTTAGTCAAGACCAAAATTTTTCAAAATCAAATCAAAACACATTATTCCTGTATGAACAATCAAAAGCGTTAGAACAATGCATAGCGATTCATGTCCTCCTTTTAACACTACAAGGTTGTATTGTTAAAAGAGGGCTAAAGATAATAATCAATAGGGCATGAAATATTCAAAATTTAAATCTCTATAGCATTTAAATCAAATTGAAATAAACCCATTCAAGCCCTCCTTCTAGCGCCAATCTGTTGAGTGGTATTTTCACCCAATTGTGAAAGTACACTCTCCCTTAGGATTTGGGTTCCAAATCCCCTCTTGCAAAGAAGTTAAACAAACAACTTCTCCAAGGTCTCCGCTATATTAGCATTTGCATATGTGTATTAGTAATCTCAAATAAGGATATTCAATTTAAATGCTTGGAACACCTTAGTGATTGCAAGTAACTGTAAACAAGGGGCAATGTTGGTTTATTTTACCATGAAACTTTAGTGATTGTTCATTGAACCAAAATAAAGCAAATGTGAGTTGGCCCTCATATGACCACGATGTAGTACCTTAATTCTTTTTATCTTGAGGGTTTTAAAATATATTTTATCTTGCATTAAATCCAAATATGGCTTCTTATCATCAAGATGAAGATAGCTTTCAATGTGATCGATAAACTATCCCTCTTTGATGAAATAGGTTTTCACAAAGAGGCAATAATTTATGGCCTTAAATTAAGGGCTTTAAATGTCACTTTAACTTATCCCTCTTAAATGAAATCAAATTTTCATCAAGATGAACAATTAAGTGCTTTGAAGAAAAGACCTTCAATGTAATACTCAAATTACCCCTCTTTCGTAAAATTAGAATTTTTATGAAGAGAGGGCAATTTTAGGCCCAAAAAATGGAAATTTGTGAAATGCCATAAAACATATCTCCTTCAATGAAATTGGAATTTTCATGAAGGGAATGTCATCATAGGCTCATGAGTGTAAAACAAAACTGAAAAAATGAAATTTGACCTTAAAATGGAAATTTTCTATTTTCGGATTTTTAAAATCTGTAATAAAACAGCAACTTCGATGAATTTTTAAAAATACTAAACAACTCCAAAAATGAAATTTCAAAGTGCGTATTGGAAGTCTGAAGTATAACCTACGCAATGGTGAAATTATTTTTGGATTTTGAAAATTTTTAAATGTTTATTTTAATGCCTGAAAATTAAAAAAAATTAAAATTTCTGGAAAAATAAAATGCAGAAAAATGGAAGTTGAAGTGCAGAAAATGAAACACATGATACATTCAGTTTGATGCTATCCTATTCCGGCAAAACCGAAGATGTGAGGTTTTCATGCATGCAACCTAACCTATTGGACTTGCAAAACAAGCACAATCCGGATAAGCTAAGTGTTGGCTTCTAGGGTTTTAAATGAGATTTTTCAGATTTAAACATTAGCATGAAGCAACCAAGAAACTTGCATAAACTCCATTTACAAGCCTAAAATCTGAAAAGGGAAAAAAATAAACATTTAATCATGCATGCAGAAAATGACTCCTCCTTTCTTGCCCATAAGATGCAACTTTCTGAAATATTCTGCATTAAAATATTTCTTTGTACATGGCAGAAATCTGGTTTTCTCAAAGAACCAGTCCAATGTGGAAGGAAAATATCCAGAAAAACCCAGTGCCAAGGCCTTGCCTTCATTCCTGCAATCTTCTCTGAAAGGTTTCCAACCCCCATTTCTCCATTTCAATGCAGTATTTAAAAAACTTCAAAATGACCCTTCGCTATTCTTTGTTAGATGGAAGACCATTCGCCTCCTCTTCGTTTGGTTTTAGTTTATTTTTTTTTTCTTTCATCCGATTCGTTTCTCATTTGTCTTCATGCAACTTCCAATCGCTTATTCCTTTCATCATTATTCTCCTTCTAAAAACAACATATAACGCTGCTTTAATAATGATTTTGTCATTGCACAATGCTTTTCCATGTAACGCTTTAACATGCATCATTTCCTTTATGTGCCCATTCATGGGTCCTGCTTTAAATTACTTCCCTCAAAAATTTTTACAAATGACATATTGGCGGGGTAGAGTCAAACTATTTTGACCTCATTTATAACAACCTGCATAGTAGCGACTTATCTGTCTTCATGGCAGTTAGTTGACGTATCTACTTACTACACCTAACCCCTTACATATCGCATCTTTATCGCATGGTTACCTCATTGCTTATGCCCCACCAAGACCTATGCATGTCCATGTAAACCAATCCTCATCATAACGCATAACGAGTGTATCATCGATCCCACATAAGCGTGAGTGAATGTTGATTCAACTGTGGTGGAAGAGGCTCGATGCACTAACTTGTTTTCTGCATTGGATTACCCCTAGATTGCATCCCACATACCAAACACTCACCACATTCACACTACCTATGCTGCCTCAAAGACATCCTGCTCGTTAGCTACTGCCATGTCACGTTGACCCTGCTCGACGTTGTTGTTGCTATTCAAGACCTATCCACTACAGTGCCCCGACTCTCCATCTTAAACTCGACTGGCTCTGAATATTCATCAAACTAATTGCCATTTCCCTGAGGATGCTCCATCTATATTAGCACTGACGTAAATTTCTCATCAAGACTTCTTAAACTCTACTCCCTCCGACGTTTGTTTAAACATTTTAATGGCCAAGCGACCTATACGACACTGCCCTCGACGACTTCTGATATCATGGGTGATAGTAGCAATCTCGTCATTGTGCACCCCAGCAAAAGTTGACCTCCTAAAACTACCGCTCGAATAGGTATCTTCCATTTACCACTGTGATTTTGGCTTATGTTTGAAGTTTTATCTGTAGGCTAATGAATTCTTCCTCGCTCAGACATCTGAATTCCCCAGTTGTTACTTCAATGTCATTATCAAATTCCATCGGTACCCAATGAAGAACTGTAAACACCTGCATGCCACGAGCATCAGCCACCAAGTCCATCTTCTTTGGTCGCGTGTTCACCAAACCTGGTCATCATCTAGAATTGGGTCTCTGCCCGCGTTCGCTTGTGAGTTCGTAGACCATCATTGGTTTACCACAAAACTCGTAGTGTCACTTGTATGGTCGTCCTCATTGTCGCCTGTTGGGTATCCATTGCCGAAGTTGCCGCATTCACCATGCTTGATCGAGGTCTCTGCAAAAAGAATTAAGACGACAAAACCCTTTTATTAGACACAAACTAACCTATCATTTTAGTAAGCCAAAATAATCAATTCATTCATTTATTTATTTATTTTTTTAAAGTAATACTTCTTATACACATCTATCATGGGCATTAAACTCCAATAATAGCTGGATAATTTATTACTTGCTTTTACTTTTATTTTTCTTTTTATTCTCATATATCTATACATATATATGAAATATGCATATAGACATATATTTTATTAGAACTTTCTCTTGAATTGATAGGACACAAGCACATTACACATACATGATAAAAACAACAACACAATATTAGCAATAACATTGCTAACACAACATTGACGATAAAAATCATCGACAACAAAATGATGCTAAAAATCGTAAACAAAAAATTGACGACAAAAAGTTGCTAACAACAAAAAAGTCGTCGACAATAAAAAATCGTCGACAAGAAAAAGTTGTCGACAATAAAAAATCATCGACAAGAAAAAGTTATCGACAATAAAAAATCGTCGACAAGAAAAAGTTGTCGACAATAAAAATCGTCGATCAAAACTGACAATAACTGCAAGCCCATAACAAACGAAAGCATCAGACACTAAAAATGAAATGTAAAGATCCAGATACCAAAACGAAAAGGTGGGTCCCCAATTTTGGGGTACGTTGTGGAACAGCCACAACACTGCTACATACCTTTGATTGGATCCCATTCTTTTCCCTTCCCCCTTGGCTATCGATCAATGTTGTATGGTCATGCTTCGAGTGGCTACATACCTTTTATTGGATTCCATTTTTTTTCCTTCTTCATCCCCTACATTCTCCCATCATATTTTTGTATTAAATTGTGTTTTACCTAGTATAGTACAAAAAGGGGTAAATGTAGACACCCAAAAGTTGCACATGTCTACCCCTACGTACTTGTAGATCTATTAGGACACTTGTAGGTTTGCATATACCATCCTAGATACCTCTAGGCTATTGTAGATCAATTTATAATATCGTAGACTTGTGTAGGCTATTCTAGACCATTGTAGACCACTCTAGACCAGCATAGACAGCTCTAGATTAGCATAGCATATCATAGATTTACATAGAAAATACCACTAGTTTATAAGTACAAAACCCTATTAAACTACTCAATCCACATTGTAACCACATTTCATCCATTAAAATACCACTTATCCATCACCTAAGGTAACCAAAGCCCTTCATAAACCTAATTAGGGCCCCATAGGACTATTAGTTCCTAGAAGGTCTTAATTAAAGTTAATTCCAATTCTAATTTTAAAGTGACTTCACTTAAAGTGCACTTTTTGGATTAGAAATGTTAATTAGATCCCTAAACCCTAATTAGTCCTAATTATTCCCTCCCACATGTGTGTGCACCAAGTTATTTAGGATATTTCCTAAGAAATCCTAACCTAACCCTCATCTAACCTAGGGAGCACCTAACCCTAATAAACCCTAATATCTCCTCACACATGTGTGAGGATGAGATATTTCCTTAGGTAATGTGGGGATGAAACCTCACAAACCCTAACCTAACCACCATAGAACCTAACCGTGTGGTTTAGTTCCCCTAACCACACCCCCTACACCTTAGGTTTATCTATAAATAGTGGACCTAATCCCTCATTCTACCTCTCTCCCCTTTTAGTTGAAGTATAGAAACTCTATCAAAATGCAACCAAAAATGCAAACAAAGACATATGATCCTTACCAGCAACATTGCAGCACCTAAGGAGCCCATTCGTCCTAGGATCTCCAACAGAAAGTACTTACAGTGCAATTTGCCCCTCGACATGTAAATCTGACATCCAATTCACCCCCCAACCTACGAATTGGTCCAATAGAGGGTTTTTCATTCCCAATCTATCAAGTAATATCCATTTAATATTTTTATGAGGCTCTATGCAATTTATTTCAGTTTTCATTATATATATTGAGTCGATTTGTCCTTTTTACAATGGGACCTAACTAAGGCAAACCCCCAAACATACTAACTCTATTTTGTAGGTCTAGTACAGATGTAAAGAGGAAAACAACAAAAAATATAACCAATGATGGCACACATCATGCATGAAGCCCACCTACATTGAGGAGCCCAAGAGAAAGCATCAGATTTATTATAAATTCATGAAAGAAAGAAAGGGAATTCCACCATTTGTAACACAAAATACCTCCATAATGAATAAAATCAAAGTTTTTGAATAATCTGTGTTTTATCAAATTATTAGATCAAATGCTTACTTTTGTACGTTTCACAATGCTTTAGATTTTAAATATTTAGTTCAATAATTCATCAACTCTTTCAATGTTGATGTATTTTCCTAATATATTCTCATATTTTTGAAAAAATTACCCTATATGGTATAAGTAAAGCAAAAATTTATTAGTAAATGGTCTAATGTTTCTAGATCCTTCTCACATAAGGCATACCTAAAAGGTCGATGATATCCTCTTTGTAGACTCTCTTATAAGAATCTTTCTTTGGACTGCTAACCAAAGGAATATTGAGGGCTTAGGAAGGGCCTCTAATGACCAAACATTATTCCATGAGAAATCATTAGGACTAGGAAATTTCAATTACTCTAAATCTTCATATCCCAACTTGATCGAGTATCCACCATATTTTGATAAATTTCAAACCAACTCTATTCTTCTTATTTTTCTTCTTCTTCTAAATATGATAATCTATGTGTGACTTTTATTGGGGGCCACTCCAATAAAAATAGAAAAACATCCCATTGCTACCAAGTCAATTAAACCATGTGTACCTTACCTTTGTATCAAATATATTCTTCATCTTCCTCAAACAACTCTTTTTTTGTAATCAATTCCTTCAAATTATTTTCATTAAGAGATAAAATCCATCTCGAATTTCACCAAGATGAAGATATCATTTGTAACAATAGTTGATGGACATCATAAATAATATTATTTTTATGTAAATCTAACATCTATTTTTCTTGATATCATTAATAATAATTTATGAATCTACCTTAATTCAAATATATTTTTATCATTATTATCAAAGTCTTGTATACTTATAAAAAAATGTTCTTTCCATTTGTATCTTCCTTCTTGATCATTGTACAAAATATTTAATAATCCTATCATCATATTTGTCTTGAAGTAATATCATTTATGGTTTCAAAATTGGATCTAGACTGAGTGGTTTTTATCACACCAAGTATCCATCCAAATAAAAAAAAAAAATCTCCAATTTCCACCACCCATCTTAAACCTTTAATCACTAGATCAATTGATTTTTTAAACCTTTCTATAGTGCAGAACCATTTGGTAGATATAATGCAATAAATATTAATCTTAGATCATTAGGCTCAACATACTTGCTTAGAATAATTACCCATTGCCTTTGTACAAACTCCAAATTACTTTTCCCCTAAGAGCTAAGTTTACATCCATAAGAACTCTTAAATCGAGACCACAAACAGGGGGTTCTACACCGTCAAAGTCACTCGGGAGTCGCACCCAAACCTGCTCGCACCAACATTATCAATTGGATTTTGGATACCCAATTCAGATTTTTGGTAGGGTGGAGATTTGAACCTGGGACCTCCCTTAGAGGATTGCCCTCTCCTCTCCAACTCACCTACAACACTTGGGTTCCCCTAGTTTTAACATCACACACCTTGATTCAATTCACCAAAGAGAATTGCATTTAATAATTTAATCCTAACCACAAAAATGATCTCATAATAAAGGTTAAACTTTTTTCTATCGATTTTAGTATAGTATACAAAGACATAATGTGTTGGAATAGTTTGTAAGACTGATTTAATTAGTTGCACTCTTCCTTCTAAAAATAATTATCTATTGTTCCATGTTGGTAGTTTATTAATTTTTTTTTTTGGTAGATAATATACTATAGCATTAATACCGGGTTTTACAGGTTGACACAAAACCTTTTACAAAAATCATCCCAGGGCTGTTGATGAACATATCCTTACTAAGGATCCTATATATGTAAAATCTACATGCCGCCAAAGCCATTACATCCGATAAGTCACATAGCCTGTTATCAAAAAGAAACTTCCCATACAATATTTTGGGTATACCCCAAGAAAAAACACATGAATCATAATTACAAAAAATAAATAGACACGGATCCCTTCCTTGAGACAATGGAGAAACAAAAAGCTGCAGACACACATAGCAGAGTACTAAAAAAACTCCCACAAGCTTTGTATTGATAGTTACTCTTAATAATTCTTTGGTAATTGCTTTCTTCCATATATGACATGCTTTGGTACCACATACTATCTTGGCCAATCAACCTTGGAGAAGTGAACCTGCCAGCTAGATTTATGGCGATGGCTATCTGGTTGTCCACGTGACTTTGGTTCGAAGTCTTATATTATTGTTTCTTTCCTTCCCTATGATTATCAACCAACCTCAAATTACTAAGACGACTAGGAGCCATGTTATCTGATATGTGACTGTCCCCATTAGTCTTTGTGGTATTTCCAAGCAACATCCACGAAGACTGATAGCTCAGATAATTTTTATTATGAGTCCAATTCAAAAAAGAGATGGGAATACTCCTAGCCTTCGAACTTACAATGCCTTCTCTGTTGGTAAATTCGACTATCATTCTTGGCATTCTTGTTGAATAAGATCCTCTACTTCACTCGAGACATCATGTTCCCATTTGAAAAGTTTGTCACCATCGACACCCAAATTGGCTAGCTTATCAACAATTTTGTTAGCTTCCTAAAAGACATGTTGGGCTTTTTTGTCCTGTCTTCCCTAGAAAAGGATCCTAGCCTCTTCAACAATTGTTTTAATCCTCAAAGGAGGTGTTTTACAATTATTGAGGAGATTTATAACATGTATAGAGTCTCCTTCTATGATCAAATTTCCTTCTAAGTCTTGAGTCATTTGAAGGCCTCTCCACATAGCTCTAACTTTAGCTTCGTTGTTCGTCCTTATTTCTAAATATTTAGAAAATGCAAGCATCATATTCCCATTATGATCTCACACAATGCCACCAGTGCCTACTCTGCCAAGATTATCCTTAGCTACTCCATAAAAATTAAGATTAAACCAACCCGTAGGAGGTGGAGACCACTTAATATTGGCTCTGGGGTTGACTACCCTAGGAACAGACTCATCTAACAAGGTTAAGCTTAAATATTGAGCTATCATGGTCTCCTGTAGATGAGGTTTACAACTATCAAAAGGGATAAGGTTCACATTCTCATTGGCAAAGGATAGGATCTTGGCAATGATAGTTTGATGATCATGGATAGACTCATTAAAGACTCTATGGTTCCTTTCTAACCACACCTACCAAAGATAGTGATTGAGACAAATTTTCCACATGTATCTAAGTCTTTGGATTGAAAATGGGCAAGGCCAATGGATGAACAAATCAAGTATGGTGGTTGGTTTAACCCATGAAATATTGAAGGCCTGAAAAACCCCACTTAGGACAGTTAAGGAAAAAAGGCACTCAAGGAAAATGTGATAAATGGTCTCCCAATTAGCCCTACACAGATAACAATGATTAGTGATACAAAAACCTTTACACATCATATTATCAATGGTTAGAATTCTTCCTTGGATAACCAACCATGAAAAGACTACAATTTTTGGAGTTAATTTTTTTATCCAAATTAAGTCTTTTTGGAGGACAAAATCCTCATCATCAAGTAGAAACTTGTAAGCTGATTTAACAGTGAACTGTCCATTTTTTGTAGGAGCCCAGGTCACTTGATCTTCTTTGGGTATCATGGGGATAAACTGTTGCCCGAGAATATTACAAATATCATTTGATTCTGCTTGAAATCCCTAAATTCTTATTTGTTTCCACTTAATTCTACCTCTATCCTCAACCATATAATCAAAGACTTTTCTGCCAATGACTTCTTCTGTGATATCTCTGATTCGGTCTAAGTTAGGATATTGCATCAATGGTTCATCCTTATCCCACCTGTCATTCCAACAATTTATCCTCTCACCATTGTCTAAAAACCATCTTAAATATTTTTTGATGATTTCATTACAATTAAGAATTGCTTTCCAAAAAGCAAAACCTCTAATTGGAATTGAGTCACTTAGAAATTCCATATTTTGAAGATACTTTCATTTGATGATAACTATCCATTCATTTTCTTCACCATAAATGAGACACCACACCTACTTAGCTAATAAAGCTAAATTTATATGAGCAATTCTCCTTAGACCTAAGCCCCCATTTTCCCTGGGTCTGCACACTTTGGTCCATCCTACAAGGTGTATCCTTTTTTTCTCCTCTAATCTAGTCCATAAAAATTCTTTTTGGAGTTTCTTAATTTTCTTGAAAACCTTCATAGGGGATTTGAAAATGAAGAAGAAAAATACTGGAATGCTCTGAAGAGAGGCCTTAGTGAGGGTCAGCTTTCCTGCTTGAGATAGAACATGACTTTTCCATCTAACAAGTTTTTTTTGAATTCTTTCAATAACCCTGTCCCACATTGACTCTCTCAGAAAACCAATGAAAATAGGGAGACCAAGATACGAAGTGGGGAGGTTTACTATATCACACCCTAAAATTTTTGCAATCCTTCCTTGCCTTTGAATGGGGGTGTTTAAGAAATATAACTTGCTTTTACTGAAATTAACTTTCAAACTAGCAGCATCCTCATAGAGTTGCAGGATGTATTTAATTATTTTAGCCTCAACCATTGATGCCTTAGTCAATATAAGGGTATCATCGATGAATTGTTGGTGAGAAACAACCCTAGTGAGAGATGTTGCCTTGATTCCCAATATTAGCCTTGAACTGCAAGAATTTTTTATGGTTCTGCCTAAAGCTTCTACCACAATGATGAATAACATGGGGCTGATAGGGTCCCCCTACCAAATTCCTCTACAACTTTGAAAGTAACCAACAGTTGTTCCATTAACTAGAATCGATAACCATGCTTTAGAAATACATTCTTTGATCAAATTAACCCATTGGTGGTGAAAACCAAATTATAACTAGATTCCATAATTCTATCATCATTCTCCCCTCAAATAAGGGCATCCCTAGATAAGTTACTGGTAAATTTGCTTCCTCCATTTAAAGTAACCTACATATCCCTACTTTTATTTTAGTTGGGGTTTAGGAAGTAAATTTTAGATTTTGTCCTATTATTTTTTTTCCTGATTATCTTTCATATTCCTTTAATAAGTTATTCAAAGCTTTGGCCTCGCTTATCCTTGTCCTTAAAAAAAGGTTTGTATCATATACAAAAAGTCAATGGGTGATGTTGTTGATGTTATTACTAGCCTTAAGTCCACTTATAATCCCATATTTGTAAGTCTTCTTCAAGTTCCTACCTAAATACTTTGCTATAATAATAAACAAATATGGTGATAGAGGATCTCCCTGTCTAAGGTCTCTCTTGGCTTTAAATAATTTTGTTACTAACCCATTGACCAACATTGAATATGAAACTATAGAAACACAAGTTTTAATTTATCTGACCCATTTCTTTCCAAATCCAAATATTTCTAATACTGCAAAAAGAAAAATCTATTTAACCCTATCATAGGCCTTAATCATATCAAATTTTAAGATCGTTGCTTTCTATTTTCTTGAAGTTGTTGAATGCATAACTTCATGAGCTACTATGATCTTGTCCAGAATTTGTCTCCCTTTCACAAATTCTCCTTGCTCTTCTAAAATAATTTTATCTAACAATGGTCTTAACCGATTCACCATAACTTTGGAAATAATCTTATATGCCATATTACATAGGCTTATGGGTTGAAATGAATCAAAAAAAATTGCATCCTTCTTTTTTTGAATCAAGGTAAGATATGTTACATTTAATTTATATGGTATGTATTGTTTTACCCTTGACAGTTCCACTACCACCAATAAATAATCCTTCACAATATCCTAATTATGTTGATAGAGTGTTGTAGAGAGCCCATCCGAACCTGGGGATTTATCCTTATTTAAATAGAAAAGAGCTAGATGGACTTCTTCCAAAGTAATAGGATCCATCAATTTCCTATTGTCTTCATCCTTTATAACTATAGAAACTTCTTGTAGAAGTTTATCATTATGAAATTCAAACTGCTCTAATCTTAGAATATTTTGATAAAAATACCTTACCTCCTTTTTTATTTTACTTTGGTTTTCATTAAAAACCCCTTCTACTAAATTAATTCTACTTGTTGGAGTATATTATATTATTTGGTACATGCTAATATACCCCCATGGTACCTTCATGGTACAATTGTAAATAATAGATTAGGGTTGAGTCATAATTTAGAGTGTGAGTTATATTTCCCATTTTATGTAAGTGTGTATGTGTAGGAAATGCATAAGTGTCATGTGAGTTAGTGCGCATGTGTAAGTTGAGTCGATGTGCACAAGTGTCGTTTATAAGAGTGTAAATATATAATGTAAATATTTGCACAAGTGTCTTAGGTTAGAGTGTGTAAGTTATGGATGTAAGAGTCATGTATATATGTGCATGCAACATAGGATCAAGTTTTCATCATGTATGCAAGTGTCATATATAGAAGCCAAGAGTCATGAGACTTGGCATATTGAAAGGAATAGTCAAATATCCAAAGATTCATGTTACTATAGCTATATTATGGAGACAATACACCATAAGCATGTATCACATTATAAAGAAGAGAAAGTTCTTATCATATTTGTAAGAGGAAGTAAAGAAATAAATATTGCATACATTTTGAGAAATTAATATTGTAAGTTGTTCTACATGCTTAGTACATGTATGATTCAAGCTATTTACATTCATATTGTTGTTTATTATTGAATTTTATTTGATATATTATTAGCCTTGATATACATATTAATTTTCTCATAATATTCTACTCATATCATTATATTGACCTTATTGTATTGTGGCTATATTATATTTGATCCTATGATATTTAACTTGTGATATTTTTGGTAGTTTTAAGGCTTAAAAAGCCATTAGTAGTATCAGAGCTAGCTACCACCTACCCAATTTGAAAGAATTAATTTAGCTACTTAAAAAATCAATTTTGTCCAATTTGATAAAATTGATTGAGTTCGTCTATTTTAAAGGCAGTAAGACTTAGACTCTATTGTAAGGTCATAGCGAGTAGAAAGGCTAGAGTATTTCCATAATTGAAGAATAACCAGTGAAGACCAAGACTCGGATATATTAAAATATGTATCAACATTAAGATAGTTGATCATTCAGGGTCATATCAAACTCTTGATATTGATTGAAGGAACCAAGGACATCCAAGTCACCTTAACATTGTTTTTGGATTCTTAGGTATGATGAAAGAGATTATTGATTTCAAAGAAAGCAACATAAAAAGTGTGAGAATATTTCTATGGTGGATACATAATAATTTTATCTTCTAAATGAGTAGAAAAGATAACATTCAAAAGAGAATGAAATAAAGTCAAACAAGAAAAAGATATTTTAGGTCTTGAGAAAGATACATGTCTTGAGATAGATATATCAGTCCTAAATTAAGATTACTTCAAGCAATGGATCAATAGATGTTAAGCATTTATTTCATAAGGAGATAGACCTTGACATAAGGAAAGGTTTAAAGTCACTGAGATATTGACCTTGACAATAAGGATAACTTTTAGGTCTATTGAGTGATACATTTTCCTAGTTGCAAACATACACCAATAATCAGGAGAAGATGTTCTCTCTTGAAAGGGATAGTTGATTCTCCCAAGGTTCTGGTAAGGTTGGTCTAACCTGGTTGACTTATAATCTCATAGTATAAATAAGAAACTACAGTAAAAATATTAGAATTTTTAGGGCCACATGTAACTGTTACAAGGGTAAGTGATTAATTTTGATCTTAAGGTTTAATTCAAATTTAATATACTGTAATTATAAATTCAATTGTTATATTCTTGATAAATTTCATAGTAAAATGTATGTAAAATTAATATTCTAGGTTTTTGACCTTTTGATTATGATCTTGAAAGAAATTTCAAAGAGATATTCTAAAACCTAGAGCAACAAAGTGCATATTCATGAAAGGAAAGCTTCATAATATCAAACTAAACTACTCCTAATCTATTCAGTTGTCAAAGAAATATAAAATAAAAGGGTGGAGAAAGAAAAATAAGTCATTGTGATCTTGAAGACTTGAAGAAAAAATTGTTGCAACAATCAATTCTAAATTAAAATCGATATTAATCTTGATCAGCTATCACACAATCTAAAACTAATATGGTGCAATCTTCAAATGGAAAGAGAGTAAAACACTAGAATGAATTTTAATGCAACCACCATAATCATGCTCAAATTACTCTCAAAATTACAACACTTTGTATTATAGGAAGATATTCATGAAAGTACACTCTCATATTTGCCTACTACATGTTGTTTCCATTGGACAACCCACCCCAATTTGGGGATCCACTTGAAATTTTGGTTTTGATCTATATTTTTCTTACATCATGATTCTAAACTTTCTTGCATTGAATTTTTTAAAGACTTGAATCTCATATTGCATCATTTTTTTTTGAATATTTTACATGCCTAAATTTTGATTGTATTGATATTTGTTAAATGGCCTCGATAAAAATTTTGTTAAAAAAATGCTTAAGTTGTTGCCTTCAATTAATTTTTTTGTGGAATAAATCAATGAAGAGTTATCTCCTTTGGTTCCAAAATTCTCTTAAATTTTATGTAATATATATACAATAATGAAAAATAATATTACACATGTTTGAAATAATACCATTAGAAGCATTGCCATGAAAATTAATCTCTCAATGTCATAATCATAAGGTTAAATGCAATTAGTTTTAATGCGATCCATTAATTTTGGTCATTAATTTTGATATTTTCTAAGGTTTAAGATAAGGTTCATTTCACACAACCAAACCTTAAT
Organism: Wollemia nobilis; assembly: GCA_028583015.1. Classification (NCBI taxonomy): domain Eukaryota; kingdom Viridiplantae; phylum Streptophyta; class Pinopsida; order Araucariales; family Araucariaceae; genus Wollemia; species Wollemia nobilis. The sequence goes on from JAQPPZ010000135.1 coordinate 15,619,322, forward strand.
TTCTTTGCACAAATTACTCTCAATCGAAATGCTTTATTATTTATGAAAGCTAATGGACGGCCCAGAGCCATTCGGTCAAAAGCTAATGGATGGTTTGCATTTTCAGTCGAAGCAATATGGACAATCAAGAATTATTGGATCCAATAGCATTAAGTGGCTCAGGTTATTTCATAATAATTTGATTTTTTTTTCAAAAACATTAGGCACATTGACTAATTGAAATAATATCGTGAAAAATTAAGGTGGACTTTATGTTTTTTTCAAAGCAATGTTGTAATAATTTTCATGGCCTTAGCCCTTGGAATAATTAGAATAATGAAAACATTAGTCCTTCACATTAATAATTCGAATAGGCTTATTAATGAAGACCTTAGCCTTTCGTATTAATATTTTGGGCCTAAAAATTTAAAATCAATCGACCTTAGAATTTGATAATTTAATAATTTGGGCATTAAAATTAAAGTGTTAACTTTAGGGTTAAACCTAAAATACTTTGGACTCTAAAATTAAAAGGAAAAGAGTGCTTGCATCCAATATTTTAAACAAACCTTAGCCATTCATGTTAATAATTTTACCCTAAAATTAATATTATTCGAAATGAGATGAATGGTGCATATCTATTGCATAAATGAGAAGGAAACCTTAGAAGAACAATTTAATTAAATTTAATGCTTCAAACATTGAAATTAAATATCAAATCCTAGCATTATATTTAATATGTAAAATTAAGGTGAAGAATTTTAATGTTAACCTTAATATCACCGGGTAAAATCAAAGTAGAAGGGTAAAAATATTATGCTTTAAACCTAATCCAAAGAACTTTAATTAATTAAATATCATGTGAAATGTAGTTGCCATTAAATAAAATGGATGGCCCTAAATTATTTGGCCAAAATCAAATGGATGGCCCAGAATCATTCCCTGGACAATCCGTATTTCATCAATCGAAATGCAAGGGATGTCTTAGATTAAGCCATGCATGTGAAAAGAGATAAAAAGTCAAAATTAATTAGCTCGAAATAAAATTAATGACTCATATTCATTCGACCAATAGGCCATGAATGACCTATATCCATTCGATCGATCAACAATGGAGAGTTTATATTCATTTGGCCCATTCCAAAGTGATATGAGTGGCCCATGTTATTTTGAACACATTTAATTTTCAGAAATTTAATGCTAAATGATATGGGTAGCTTGCATTGATTCCCCAAAAGGAATTCCCTAAAAGGCATTGGATGGTCTGCATTGGATGGATCGAAAGGTAATGTATGGATCAAATTAAATCATCATCAGTTGAAAGGTGATGGATGGATCAGATTAAATCATCATCTATCGAAAGGTAATGGAAAATCATCAAAGTCACCTGAAAACATTGAAAGATCGAATTTAATTTTCCACGAAAGCATTTTAATGGCTCAGATAACTTGACTAAAAGATAATTGAGCATCCCATAATCATCGGTTGAACTACATTGAACATCTTAGATTTAATCATCAAAAGGAATTGGGTGCTCTAAATTTTGTTGAAATAATTAACTTTGACCTTGTTGGACATTTTGAGTCCCTCAGCTAAGAGTTGTCATTGATGTCAAAAGGATCTATGTAAGTAAGCACTATGTTTGTGTTTCCCAAAGAGCTTCATGAGAAGCAAAGATTTTTGATCAAATGTTAAAGAAGGTATGCATGGAATTTTGTTCCAAAAGGAGATAAAAGGGAAGCTTTACAAAAGGTTTTTATTTAAAACCATTGATGGCAGATTTGAAATGGATTTTTCTTAAAACCCAAGTTGGCTTTTTGTTTCATCGAAAAAGGTGCCCTGGTGATGGATAAATTTAATTTTAAAGATTTTATTTAAAACCATGGATGGCAAATTTGAAATGGGTTTTTCTTAAAACCCAAGTTGGCTTTTCGTTTCATCTAAAAAGGTGTCCCGGTGATGGAGATATTTAATTTTAAAGATTTAGTTTAAATTTTAATTTATTTAAAATTTAAATTTAAATTTTAAAATTAAAATTAAAAATTTATCCACCAACGTCATGAAGGAAGTTTCAAAAAGGCCAATGTTTTCAAAGCCAAGGGAAGGCATATATATATGCCATTGAATTTTTTAATTCATTCATCCTTGTTTGTTGATATTTGCGTTTGGTATTTGCGAAGAAAAAAAGCTCGTATTTTTCATTTAAGTGACGCATCAAACATTAAATGGAGACAACGACCACTTCTCAAAATGCATTGGGTTGCATGGCCTAGTGGTAGCTTGGATTGTGCAAAGGTGTTGGTGACAAGGAGGTTGTTCGTTCGATTCCTGCAAGCATCATTTTTGGCTTTGTTCTGTTGAGGCACCCAAGGCGCATACTTTTTGCTTGGTAGAAGATGGTGAAGGATAAGAAGCAGGTGGTGCTTCTTTTTCACCAACAAGTCCACAGCTCATGCAGTAGCTTGGTCGTGGCTAGGGAATTCCCATTGGGGCAAGACGAGGGTTCGATTCCCCTTGAGGCAAGTATTAAGGTTTTTATTAATATTTTGTTTGGATTGCCTAAGGTGGAGTGATAAGGGGTAAAGGTGCTTTGTTAGTTTATTTTTTGAGTAACCTTAGGGAATAAGGTCATGGTGGTTTTTTGAGTTGTGAATTATTTTTAATTGTGATTTTTGAAATTGTTAGGAGTAATAAGGGTTTTTGATAAAGTTATTTTTAGTAAGGGTTTTCTTTTAAAAAGAGCTTTGATGGATGTTAAAATAAAGTAGGAGTAATAAGATGTTATTTGAATATTATTGTTGTGTTATTACTCAAGATATCTAACCCTTGTTGAGAGTTGAAAAATAAAGTGTGTTGAGTGTGACAAATTTAGTGGACAACTCATAAGGCATCAAGAAGGTATGAGTAATACTCTCCATTGATTTTATTTGGGTGGTTGATTTTTGAAATATCATCGAAGTGAAAATGATTGATTGTGGTTTCCTTTTCGAAAGTGGTTGAGTTAATGCTTCAATATTTTCTTGATTGTGAGTTGTGATTAAACCTTGTTTGATAAGCATTTTTGTTTAGACCATTGGTTGAGTGAAGTACTTTGAGTTTATGCTTCAAGGTTTTTTGAATTGAGAGTTGTGATTAAAACCTTGTCTTATTAGCATTGTTGTTGAAACCAATGGGTGATGCAAAGAACTTGAACTTGAGTTAGAAAAGAACATGAGTATCATTGTTATGTAAGATTTGTTGTTGAGAATTTTTGGAAACATTTTGAGTTAGTTGATTCATGCTTGGACTAGGGTTTGTGAGAAAGAGTTGTTTCTTGAAGTGATTGGTTGAGTAGAGTTGATTGAGCCTAGTCAAGTGGTTGCATGAAGTGGTTTTTCAAGTTCCATGAAAAAAACTATTCTATATTCTGATTGAGTTAAGATTAAGCCTTGAGAATAGAACATATTGAGTCTCTAACAATTCTCTTTATGCTTCTATGAGATTGAGTTAAGATTAAGATGAGTTGAGATTGCTTTGAGTTGAGATTGGGATTTGAGTATAGAACATATTGAGTCTCTAACAATTCTCTTTATGCTTCTATAATATTGAGCTGAGTTGAGATTTCTTTGAATTAATATTAGGATTTGAGCATAGAACATATTGAGTCTCTTAACAATTCTCTTTGTGCTTCTATGATATTGAGTTGAGATTTTGTTGAGCTGATTTGAGGTAAGTCTTTGAGAAGGCTTGTGGACTATTTTTGTGTAAGCTTTTGTGAAAGCTTGCTATGCAGATTTGAGCAAGTCCTAGAGAGGAATTATTGAGCATATTGGGACAAGTTTTGTGTGAGCTTGTTGAGCAGATTTGAGAAAGTTTTGAGTGAGCCTATTGAACAGATTTGAGTAGGTTCTAAGTGAGCCTATTGAGCATATTTTAGCAGGTTTTGAGTGAGCCTATTGAGAAAATTTGAGCAATTTTTGAGTGAGCCTATTGAGAATATTTGAGCAGGTTCTGAGTGAGCCTATTGAGTATATTTGAGGAGGTTTTGAGTGAACCTATTGATAGAGCTTTGGAGGTGATAGAGTATAGAGGATAGAGTCTCAATGGATAGAGATCCAGTAGCCAAGACAATTGAAGATATATCTGAGTGAGGAGTCTTCAAGTGGAGAGAGATCCACTAGTCAATGTAGCAAAGAGACAAAGTCTTCTAGAAAATCACTAGCCAGAGCATAAGGGGAAAGAGTTCTCCTATGGAAGATATCCATGAACTTGAGATTTAGGGGATCAGCATATCCTTTGGATAAAGGTCCATAAATATTGTAATTGGGAAGGATTCCCAAGAGATTGATTGAGAAATTTTTAACAAAATATTTTCTTCGTGGAGTGGCCTGCATTGGGTGAACCATGTAAATTGTTATGTCATTTTTGTGGATGGCATTTTGTGCATTGATTTGATTACTACTATTGATACTGCTATCTATACACTACATAATATTGAATTGAAAATAAAAGTAAAAAGTGGTCTTATAATTCACCCCCCTCTTAGTATAAGCTTGTGTTCTTCAATTGGTATCAGAGCGGGTTCCTTTTGAAGAGTTTGACAACTTGAAGGAAAAGTGGTCTAAGAACACAATGGATCACATTGATCAAAATGATGGGTCCTTCAATAATGCAATACCAGTATTTGATGGAAGTGACTTCTTATATTAGTGTATGTTGATGAGATTTCACCTGATGGCACTTGGAAATAAAGTTTGGGATGTAGTGGAACTTGGATATGATTCTACAGTCAATATTCCTACAAATAAGGAAGGTAAGCTTCTAATTCATGCAAATTCAAGATCTATGAATGCAATTATAAAAGGATTGGGTATATCAAAATCTATGAAGGTTATGGATTGTGAAACAAAAAAAGATATGTGGGATCTATTGCATGACATATATGAGGGTGATAAAGGTGTCAGGAAAGCTAATATTAGAAATCTCAAAGGAGAATTTGAGAACTTAAGAATGAGAGATGATAAAAATATTCATGATTATCTTAGTAATATTGATGAACTTGTACATGATATGAGAGGTCTTGGAATGAAGGTTGATGAATCTGATGCTTGTGATAAGATCTTGAGAACTCTTCCAAAAAGGTATAGTGAAAATATTTTTGCTATAGAAACATCAATTGATAGTGATTCTTTGACAAGGAATTCTTTTCTTGGCATGCTTACTAATTTTGAGATAAGAACAAAAGATCCTATTCCTCCAAAAGAAGCTACATTCAAAGTGGATAATGTTGCGGGCCAAACAAGGTTAACTTCTTTCCTACTTTTGTCACATGCCTATGTATTTAATTTATCAACCTACGGAGCTTCATAAACTTGTGAAGGGTCTTGAAAAATATTTCTTACAATACCACTTGAGATGAGTCTGCTAGTTCTACTATTGGGGGGTGTTTCAATGGTCATCAATCATTCATACACTCCTCAATAATTTACGTAAAAACAATTAAATATACAAAAAGGAAATATTCACACATTCCTGGAAATAAACCTATTGCAATACTAGAAATAACAATGCGATAAATAATCTTATAAAAGTGGTAAACTAATATATAAAACATAGGAAAAATAGGGGAAGAAATACTAGCTTGGAGTGGGCCCAGGCTCCAACAGCTTCCTCCTAGCTGAACACGTACTTAGAAATTCTTAGAATTGTATTATAATTATCAAAGTATTACAATGCTTCTTCTGTATATCTCTCTACATTTACTATCAAAATATTCTATATATCCTTAGAGAGGTTTGTGTGTGTTTATATAGCACACCTGCAGATCTTTTGTTACAAATAAGTTATAACAGTTGATTCATTCTAGACTAAACTAAGACAATCAGTAAATGTGATCGACGTCTACTAAAACTGGCATTCATTTCTAATGATGGCATTTTCACTGATTGGTTTGTGCTTTTTCTGGAATTGGTAGGACGTTCTCATACATCTGTGCAATCCCTAATTTAACTCTGCATGACATAGAGTTGGAACTGCACCAGTCTTTGTTGTCCACATCGTCCTTGTCTAGTCAACGGGCGAAGAACAGGGGTGCCTTCCCTATGAGAAAGGTGCCTAAGTATATCGAGCACCTTATCTATGCGAAAGGTGCCTTATTGCCATTGGTGTCTTCCTGGAAGAGGAAGGTGCTTATCTTCTATTGGTGCCTTCCTGTGCGAGGAATGCGCTTGCCTTCTAGTGGTGCCTTCCTGTGCGAGGAATGCGCTTGCCTTCTAGTGGTGCCTTCCTGTCGGTGCCTTCCTTATGAGAGGAAGGCACTTGCCTTCTAGTGGTGCCTTCCTATCGGTGCCTTCCTGTGAGAGGAAGGCACTTATTTTCCTTTGGCACCTTCCTAGAAGAGGAAGACGCTAGCCTTCTATTGGCGCCTTCCTGGGAGAGGAAGGCGCTTGTCTTTCCTTGGCACCTTCTTGGAAGAGGAAGGCATATACTTAGGCTTGGTGCCTTCCTTGAAGAGGAAGGCACCTACTTACGCTTGGTGCATTCTTGGAAGAGGAAATGTGCCTACCTTCTCTGCATTGATTCCAAAAAAAACAAAGTGCTAGGTCCATGAAAAGACCTCGATTGATCCAATTCTGACTAAATCAACTATAATTCCACAAAAACACAAGAACTAGATAACACACAAAACTTCATCAAATAATTATATAATAATTCATAAACATATGCAATCCTTATTATACAGCCGCATAATAATCAAGAAAATATATACAAAATATGAGCATTTTTTATGCTCATCATCCCCCCACGCCTAACATATGCCACGCCCTCATGGCATCAAAACTACAAGTAGCCCTGTTGACCCCTCATCGTTGTCATTTCTTGGTGGATCCGGTTGTACCTGTGGCCCATGTCTACTTCTTCTGCACACTAGCATCTGGAGGTGTGGCTCCTCTTTTTCTATGTGGGGCTATGGGTGCTATTGTCAGCTTTGCTTTCCTCATCTTGGCCTCTATCAGAGGTGATCTAGCTAGCATCATATATGTTGATTGAAATGTAGCTTTTGCAACTTGCCATAGGTCAATGTCTGGAGGTCTAACCACTATAATAGGGATATTTGAATTATCCCTCTTGAGATGAACTACTTGGGCTTTATACAATTAGGTTGCTTCAGGAGTAAGCCCTGCGTTCTCCTTTGCAATGGCATCGGCTTCTAATTCGGGTCCATATACCCCCCATCATTCAAAATACCTTCTTATCTTGGAGGGTCATCTCCGGGATGACCCGTAAATCTCCCAAAATTGGCTGTCCTCTATCGAATTGATGCGAATACCAGAGTCCACCTGCATCCTTGAGGTTGCCTTCCTGGTCTCCTTAGCTAATGTCATCTCTTTGAGCAGTCGTTCAAACTATTTTCACCTCTCTATGAATGGCTGCATATCCCACTCATCTTATTATGGCTCGACGAAGGTCACCTTCGCCTTCTTTCAAGCTATCCTAGGCCCTTTTCCTTTGGCCTCTATAGAAAATGTGGTGGCTTGAATAGGGGTTTTCCCTTTCTCCCTAATGAACATCTTCTCACTCCAAGGGGCCTGCTCTGCAGTCCCTGGAGCATTCTCTTCACTCTGGGGGACTTGTGCTACTATCCCTAGGGGTGCTTCTTTGCCCCCCTATCTATCCTGTGTTGACCCCTCAGGTTCTTCTCTTTCTTCCTTAGGTCCAGGGAGTTCTTCCTTATCCCCTAGTCCTATCTACTGTTGTTGGCCCTCGTCTTGCTATGTATCACTCAGTTTGATTACATGGGGTGTTGTGGGACTTCTTTCCCCTTCACTCCCAAAAATAGAGGAATTCTACCCTACCCCCAGGCTGCTCTATCGTGCGTTCGATCAAAATTATCTCGAAGAGAATACTCATTCTATAGATGTGGGATAATTCATTGATACCTCTATTGCCCAGTCAATTTGGGTTGATGCATCCCTTCTTTTTGTTCCCTATCCTAGATTTGTTGGTTCTCCTCTTGCAATTGCTAGACCAGCTACTCGAGCTGGGTGATTTGTCTTTCTTGTTCTTCCAATTCCCCTCTATGCTCATTCTAGTAATCCTCCAAAATTTGCTAGGCCATCCAACAAATGGTCTACCACTCCAAAGCTTCCTTCAAGGCTGCGTCGACCTAATCATTGCTCCTAGAAGTCCCTACATCTTATGGGCTCTAGTTTATTAATTCTCAAAGGGTTTGGGCTACCACATTGACTTTCGAGTCATTCTATTCTTCTTCTTTTGAGAGGAGGAGTTGCCACAGGTATTTTCTCCTAGGGACTGGTTCTGGTGGCCAGAACTTAGCCTCACTGCTAATAAGTGGTGCTCCTTCCTCTTCATACTCGGGCACTGGGGAATGCCCTCTTTCCTCTGTGCATTTGGGCACTAGTGAATGCCCTCTTTCCTCCATGAAATCAGGCAATGCCAATTTCTTGATACTTGCCATATCTTCTAGAGGGCTCCCTCTTCTTGCCCTACTTTGACAATAGCATCCTGTTGCCTTTCTTTGCTGCCATCTCCCTCTACATCAGGGTTCTACCTCTACACTTCTACATGGAAGACCAGTGCTAATGTCAGCCCATGGTGGGCCAAGGCAAATGGTGATTCCTTCTGGTACCTAGCTGCTTCTTCCTTTAGGGCATTTTCTAGGTAGAAGAGCATGTTCAACTTCCTTCCATGCACCAGGTGATTCAAAAACTGCACATGGTTAGTGTGCAAATGGGTATACTTCTCGATGTATGTAAAGAATGGAGCAACCTGCTTGAATATCTTTCGTAGATTCATGGGAAGGCTATTTTTGGGTAGCCCTTCCTTATCTATCTACATTTTTTCTCCTGGAAGTAGCACTTCAGTGTACAACTTTAGTAGTCTACCTTTGTATATGCATTCACCTATGAGGGGTAATCCAGTCGCCTGTGAGATGTATTCGGGGGTGACCAGAATTTCTACCCCTCGCACCTGAGCTACGTCACCCCTCAAGGAGGCAATGAATTCCTTGGTTGCCTCTATATCCTGGCCCTGACTGACCAGGGTATAGTATTCGAACCATCCCTCGACCTTGAACTATTTTTATCATCCCCCTAATTCCTTCCATATCACTCGGCTCATTTTTTTTCATCGCATGATTCTTCGACCTTCCTCCCATGGCGCCTTCCCTTACTGTTGCGCTTCTTTTTTTCTATCCTTACTTCTTTAGGAAGGTTCCTTCTTATAGGGAATGTGCCTAACCTTAGCATTTAATTCTATGGTATGTCTTTTGAGCCATATCATTGGTATGTGGTTCCAGCCATGGGGGTATATGATTTTTATGACGACAATTTTTTTTTGGTATTGCATAATTTATGAATAATTATATAAATATTTGAGTTAGTATGCACGTACCTTATTTGGTGTTTCATACATCGTGAATAGCATTTATTCACTAATTTATGACACGAGGGAGGGGTATTTCATTTATGTGGATTACGCTGGACTTTGGTGTTGAGTTGTTTGATGGTTGGTGCTAAAGGCAGACTCTCAATTTGCTCAAAAAAAATGTTTGTCCATCATCTTTGGAACATGCGTGCTGATCTCGCCCCATAATTCTCTAAGATTTTTTTTTTATTGGGGCATATTTCCATCACATGGGCAATGGTCATAATATAATGTCACTCATTTGTGTGGTGATTTCTGAAATCCAAATGCAGAATGACGACGTACCAGATGTGATGCAAATAAAATTGATATAAGGTATAGATGCTAAGTCCTATGAATGAGATGAAAAAATGCATGAATGAAATGATGCAAAAATGAGATGTAAGCAAAATAAAGTGGGGACTCTTTTATTAATTTTGCTTTTAATCCAGTTACAATACATCCCCCCTCTAGGGCTCAAAATGTTTGATACAGTTCGTTACATCAATGGATGGTACGCTTCCAATGTCTTCTGCATGCCCACATTTGAAATGGGTGGGCCAAAAGTTTTCACTGCTTGCATCCTTATGTTCATCGTTCCTTGTTGCCCCTCTGGTGTTCCTGGTGGTGAGATCTTGTGCATATAAAAACATCAAATTGTTAATAGTATATGCAGATATAGTGAAACATGTAATCCCTAAAGCCTCCGGTTAGTTAATATATAAAAGAATGAAATGATGGTCAAAACATGTCATAATGAATTCAAACTTTGACAGAGGCATAGAGACATCATTAGGGACACATTGCAAAAAGAATAGTTAGGAAATCATGCATAGATTTCTAATCACTCTGGGGTGGGACGTTGGGGACTGTCACAAAACGTGCAAAAGTGACCTTGCAAATGTCTTGCCCAAAGGCCTCCAAAATTCCTACAAACTTGGGGTTAGACTAAAAGGGGCATTTTGAGATGACCCAGAAGGTCATATTTGGCAGATTCTACCCAGATTTTCCTATATCTGAAGGCGCTCCTTGTAGGTTAGTAAACACATAAAATGATAAAAACAAGGTCAAATCATGTCAGAAAGCAATGAAACTTGGACAATAGCATAAGTACATCAGATACAACATAATACAAAAAGAATAGTAAAGAAATCATGCACAAATTTATAATCACTCCAGGGTGGGGCGATTAGGACTACAGTAGTGTGGGGGGCGCCTGGGGGCATGACGCCCACCATTTAGGGCTTAGTTTTGGCACCAATCCAAGTGGGATGGGTCCAAAACCTCATAGGGGGTTGTGTCGATGATTTTGGTGTGGGATTGTGGCCGATTGCTTGGGTTTTGTATTTATATTGCATTCCTAGTGCTCACCCAATAACCTCTCTTCCCAAAGAGAAATTAGGGATGTAGGAAGCACAAATAGGAATGGGGGTATAATTTGGTAGCCCTCCGTTGCTCCAGATGCTCCAACTCTATTCTTTTTTGGGGTGAGGAGGGTCATAGGATCTCCTTTGCATGCACATACGAGGGCGCCACTTGGCTCACCATGCCATTTTGGGGGAGAGAAGATTCCTCCCTAATTTAGGACCTCCATTATTAGGGTATGCTTGACTGAAGTCCCTCTCTCTTATTTGAAATCGTTCCTTTCACTTGCATGCCTTGAATGCAAATTTGGGTGGTGGATCTAGGATGCCATTTTTCAAGGCTTGACTTTTTGCCAGTCAAACCTACTAATCGTCCCACCCTAGAGTGATTACTGCTAATCATCCCGGGGTGGGGTGAATAGGATTCTAATCATCCCAAGATGGGACAAATAGGGAGCAAAATGCTTAAAAGGTGCCAAATTGACCTCTGACCTTCCAAAACTAATTTGAGAGTCGTTAGGACCATTGTTTAACCTCTAGAGGCTGCCCTAGGGGGTATGTATGCCAATTCGGTCAGTGTTGATAGTCACATAATCGGATTGGTGCTATTTTGGTGTCTACAGATGCCCCTTTTTGGGATGCGTTGTGTGCTGAGCAAAAATAGATGACCAACTTTTAATGTCCCAAGTATGGAAATGGCACGCATTCTTGAATCCTTGCTTTTGTCGAGCTAAGGAGCTTAACTCAAGTGCAACCTTTTTTAGTGAGGTGTACTTGATCTTGGACATTGTTCAGTCATGAATAGGCAAAGGGCACAACCTTTTGTCTGAGGAACCTTGTTTTCATGCTTTTAGAATGCCAAGTGTTTGTTTAGCTTATGATTATTTCTTGTTTGTTGCCCCAAGCAGGAGCATGATTGTCTTTGTCAATGATTCTTTGAATGCATGCCATTTTCTTGATTGGGTGTGTATTTGTTGATTTGGTGACTAAGTGTGACTACCCCCTCAAGCAATGAATCGATGAAGGAATGACCATAATGAGAAAAGCGATGAGTCACTTGATCCAATATGATGTTTTTAAGGGTGCCTTCAGTTGTTTTTGTTGAATGTGTATTGTAGTTTTCCTGCAATCGAGTCTATTTTTGGTGGGTTTTGACCCTTTTTACGATGTCGATTGGGGTAAACATTATCAAAAATCCTCCTTCCTGTGGAGTGGTCCAACTATGCTAGCATTCTTAGGGAGTAGGATAGTGATAATTTGTGACCCCAACGGTATTTTTTCATGCCATGAATTTTAGGTGCAGAGACACCTTTATTCGACAGATTTATTGTTGTTTTTGGTGTATTTTTTGGATGCAGTTTTTGTTGCTTTATTTCTTGCTCTGTAATCGTCCCAAGGTGGGATGAATACGAATTTTGTAATCATCCCAGGGTGGTATGAGTGTTAACTAGAGTGCTCATCCAAGGGTGGAATTATTACAGGCCTAACATCCTATAAAAGGACCAAAACTAGGTTTTGGGCTCATTTGCAACAATTTTTTCTTGGCGATTTGGAGCAATGAGGAGTGCAAGTGTGCGTAGCGGAGCACTGCTAAAATTTTGTGGATATCATGAGTTTGAGAACTAGATATTCGAGTCGAGGAGTCAAGGTGAGACTGATATGATGTTCCTTCTCCCTGCCTGTTATTCATTTTTATTTTATATGAAGTTAAAAACTTACATATAAATGTTTGTTTGCGGTATTTTGTTTTTATTTGTATATCAAGTTGAAAACCTAATATATGATCTGTTTTTATTATTTTTTTGCTTTATTTTGCGTTAATATTAAGTTTTAAACCCTAATATTAATTTTTATATTTTTATATTGTTTTTGTTTTATTTTGTTCCCATTAAGGTTGAAACATTAGTGCGATTTTTTGTTTTGGTTTGTTTTTGTTTTTGTACAGTTATTTTTATGTCTGTTGTCATTGTTGTATAGTTTGTTGTTAATGTTTTTGTACTTTTGCTATACTTTGTTTTTTTATACTTTTTATGTTGTACTTTTGTTGTACAATTGTTTTCCTATACTTTGTTGTTCTTATGTATAGTTTTATTGTAATGTTTTTGTTTATATTAAGTATGTACTTAATATCTTTTGCTTTTTATTATTTTTCAGGTTGTGAAGAGTCGGTACCGCCAACGGACTATTTTATCTGATGCCCAAGATGCCTTGACAATAGGGGATTGGGAGTGGATTGATGCCCTTGGGCTCAAGAAGGTGATGCATTTGGAGCCTGTGGTGGGGGATCGGGTATATTTGACTACCCTGATCAATCTATGGGATCCCCGCACCAACACCTTTCATCTTCCAACAGGGGAAATGACTTACTCTAGAGGATGTGTATCAGATTCTATGGATTTTGATAGATGGACTTCCTATCCAGATGACCCATCGGGACCAATGTACAATGGTATTGACACAATTTTTTGGTCGAACAGGGGAGAGGGGGTGGAGAGGGCTGTGGAGAGGGCAGAGGCTGACTACCAGATAGGTAGTATTCTAGTGCGATGGTGGCTGGAGAAGGGCGTATTAGGGGTGAGGTATGCTTTGCTCATGGCCCTCATTTCCAATATGCTGCTTCTTGACTCCTTAGATGTGATGTTCCATTGGAACCTTCTTGAGTTGGTTTTCACATTGGTGGAGTGTCCTACATCAGCTCCACTTATTATGATATGGGGTCAGACATTGTTGGCACAACTGTACGACAAGCTGTATGAGGTCCACTACCAAAAGTGAAATGGGATCGAGTATAGTTATATCTTATAGTGTTGGGGATGGTAGCACATAGCTCTAAAATTGTTGTAGGGTTTGCCTTGGACCACCCGAGGTGAGATGGTGGATCAAGAGATTGGGTATGCCAATTTTTTGTGGTAGTCAGAGAAGCATGGACAGAGTCGATGGTGGGCAGGTGATGTAGGTCACTATATTGATGCCTTCTCTCATCTAATGCTAGGGCAGGTGTTTTGGTGATCATATCGAGACTATCCAACCTAGCCTGAGGCTGGCGAGTGGATTCAGCATGTGTGCAGGGGTAGATGGTTGATTGGACGACATGGTACAGAGCAGGAGTACTTCCCATATGTTTGGGTGACATGGTAGTTTGGGGTGTTCTAGGGATTTCCTAGTGATATCTTGATCTACTAATGGCACGGTGATAAGAGGACCCTAGTTTGGCCTATCATTGAGCTGTTGGGTGAGGGGTATGATGTAGTTATTGATGTACCCAACATGGACGATGTCGGGGTAACTACAAAGTATGATCGGTGGTGGATTATGCGGCGATGGCAGGGTGAGGGGCCTCTAGGAGGCATGGATATGGCAGAAATAGGAGGTAGGGGTGTAGAGGCACTGATGGAGGGTTGGGGGCTCCCCTTGATGATGTAGACATGGTGGAGGTCGATGACTTCACTATCGATGGAGACAATTTGGGGGTTCCAGAGCATCCGGATGTACAAGACATCCCGGAGCAGTGGGTGGCAGAGCAACAGGTTGTCCCGAAGGTTCCCATGCCTCAGGCTATCTCAGAGGATGTGGAGGCTAGGTTTCATGCTGAGATATCATGATTGAAGGGTCTCTTACGAATATGGGAGGAGCATAGAGATATTTTATAGGAGAGGGATCTCTTGCAAACTCAGTTGGCATAGCGGGACGATGCATTGGCTATGTATCATCGATGAGATGTGGAGTGGGGGCGGTATCGGGTAGAGTTAGAGATAGAGGTTGTCCACATCGATGGACAATTGCCTAAGCTTGATGGAGGTGGCTCATTGCATCGTATGAGAGGTAGTGAGACTAAGCAGTCTGCATCATCTTGTCACAGGCGACTAGGTGAGGGTAGTGTTGGTGGGCAGGGTTTGAGGGCTGGCAGCAGCCACCCTGAGAGGTCCCATAGGACCCATACTACTGGGGGTAGTTCTAGTCACATTGATCCTATGTGATCATGGTGTTCGACTCCCTAGGCTTTGGGGATTTTGAATTTTTGGTTTTTGTGAGGTTAGAGGACCTGCTTATTGTAGCCTGAGGGCATTTTGACTTGCTATATATACATGACTCATTTTTGGTTTGATGATATGCTTGTCATGGTTTATTGTTCTTTATGCATGTTTATTTATGTTGATGTATGCATATGCTATTATGACTGTGGATGATGTTAACTATATGATATAGATGTATGCATATGGAATGGATGGAATGATTCCTTTGGTACACAAGCGGTGGCACCATAGACTGTACAAAATTTATTGGCTTTCTATACTATGTGATTGCTTTATGGAATAACTTTGCATTTGTAATTTTTGTTTTGTATTTTCTAATGGTGATGTAAGTAATGAAATATACAACAATTGTTTTAGAATGTAGTTAAGGTTTTTCTGAGACTCAACTGCTTTAACTAACTAGTTAAGACTGTACATTATCTTACAAGAATTTTGAACAAGGTACAATTTTAGACTTGAGTTTGACCAAGTTATTTCACATCCCTATGTGTGCGATTGAGTTCGTTGATGTGGTATTCATAAGGATACCACCAATGCCAGGTAGGCTATCCACCAAACATGTACCGAGGATCACCTAATTAGCTCCACTAATTGCTTTGTTGCATTTAGTAAGATTAATATACGGGGCAATCTAGGATACCATAAGCTAGCTCATACACATGTAAACATTGGTCTACACACATGCAAAGCTAATGTGATAGACATATCATCATGCATTTAGGATACCGTCATTGCCAGGCAGGCTATCCACCAAACCCATAATGAGGATCACCTAAATGGTTTTTCAAATGTTGAGAATTCTAGGGATTCAAGCTCAGGCATATTTTGGTTGTTCAATTTATTGGGATACTTGCCCTCACATATAGTGATGAAAATCACTATTTATTTTTCTCTCTTTTTTTTTCTTCTCTTGAGCAAGGGGTTTGAGTAGTGGTGATAACCACTTATTATTTTGTTATTGTTTCCTTTTAGATTTTGACTTTTGATTTCAAAGTTGAGCTTGTGGAATTTGGGCTTATGAATGGCATTGATCCTTTAGGCCTTGGGGATGATTACCCATCCTTCTCAATGGCGTGTAGTATGAATCCTTATGACTTTGGGGATCAAAGGTGTTTGGGATTTTTGATGGTGAACTGTTGGGATTTTGCTTCGTGAGTGGCATTGATCCTTTTAGGCCTTGGGGATGACTACCCATCCTTCTCAGGGACGTGTAGTACGAATCCTTAAGACTTTGGGGATTAAAGGTGTTTAGGATTTTTGATGGTGGACTTTTGGGATTTTACTTTGTGAATGGCATTGATCCTTTAGGCTTTAGGGATGCCACCCATCCTTATCAAGGATGTGTAGTACGAATCCTTATGACTTTGGGAATCAAAGGTGTTTGGGATTTTTGATAGTGGTGAAAACCACTATTTATTGTGGGGAATTAGATGGGGAAGAGCTTGTACTTTTGTCAATTCTCAGTATTATTGAACCATTCACACAGGGGGATGAGCAAGATAACATTTTTTCTTAAGGTACCCTAGACCGCTTTACAGGTTTCATCTTTCATTCACACAACTTGGGAATTTTTATGTGTTTTTAAGCTTGTGTTGGGATGTTATGTAACAAGGCGTGATCCAAGTAAAACTCTACCTTGTAAAAATTGGTCTGAATTTGTACAACATTTGACTAGAAATCTAAGGACAGTTGAATGACGAAAACCCTAAAGACATTAGAATACAACTGACTATGATATGGTGGAAATGTGAAGGGCATTATTCTTGATGGATCTTTTTACAAAATAAACTGTATTTGGAAAATGATGGAATTTCCAAGTAATTACAGTCTATGGTGCTTTTGACATGTATGACCAGCAAATATGCAATGTATGTATGTGATGCCTAATGCAACTTTTTCTTTTCTTTTTTGTGTTTTTATTTTTAAGAATATGCATGAAAGTGAGATGCAATTTTTTTGTTATTTTTGATTATTTGTTGTTTTTGAATATTCGTTATGGATGGTTGAACCCGAATGGGTGCGGACCAAGTGATTCTTACGGATCCTTGGAGGTTTGACCAAAGGGATTATAGATACCTTTGGGGCATTTTTGGTGACCAAGCGATTGCGGGAATCCTTGGGGCTTTTGGTTTGACCAAAGGGATTATAGAGACCTTTGGGGTGTTTTGGGTGACCAAGCGATTATGGGAACCCTTGGAGCTTTTGGTTTGACCAAAGGGATTATGGATACCTTTAGGGAATTTTGGGTTTGACCAAGTGATTGTAGGAACCCTTGGAGCATTTGGTGTCGACGATGGCTCTCTAGATGTTGAATGGCCTCAAGTGACTGATGTTCAAGGGTTCTAGTCCCTTGATTCCTTCAAGAGAGGTGAGCCGATATGTTCTAGGTCCTATTTTACTATTGATTACATAGGGACCTAACCAATTTGCAGTGAAATTATCCCTTAAATGGGGCAGCAAGTTAGAATTTTTTTGGTTCTCTTTTAAGACCAAGTCACCAACCTAAAAGTCCCTTAAGTTAACTTTCGTGTTGTATGCTTTATTAAGTCAATCTTGATACATACGTAAATGCTCAAGAGCATTAATGCATCGTTCATAAAGTAACGTAAGCTAGTCTAACCGGGCCTTCCACGTAGTGTCATCATCGATGAACTCTTGCTTTGATATGCACAGGGAGGGTATTTCCAACTTGAGAGGCATGACTACGTCGGAGCCATACACTAGTGAAAATGGAGTTACCCCAGTGGGCGTCCGAATGCTAGTGCGATAAGCCCATAGGACAAGTGGTATTTGGATGTGCCAATCTTTATGATTATCTACTACCATATTTTTAAGGATGGCAACTAGTGTTTTGTTTGACACCTTTGCTTGCCCATTTGCCTGCAGATAATAAGGTGTCGAAAAACTATGCTAAATTTTGTACTTTGTTGTCAAAGCATGCACATATTTGTTCTTAAATGATGTCCCATTATCTGATATGATCTTGGATGGAATACTAAAATAACATATGATGTTATGTAAAATAAATTCCGTAATGCGGGGCCCACTTGTAGAGGTAAGCAGAATTGCTTCCACCTACTTAGTGAAGTACTCTATGGCCATTATGATAAATGTGTGATGACCTGATGATGTAGGGGAGATCTTTCCAATGAGATCTAAGCCCCATTGCAAAAATGGCCAAGCCAATTGGATCGGTTGTAATGCCTAAGAATGTACGTGTGTCAAGTTAGCATGGTGTTGACACTTCACGCACTTCCACACATATGCATAATAATCTCGCTTTAAAGATGACCAATAATAGCCCATGTGAAGAATGTACTTTGTGATGGCCATACTGTTGAAGTGGCCACTGCATGTACCATCATGCCTTTGGGTGATCACCCAAGTGGACTCCTGTTGGTCCAAGCAATGGATGAGGATCCCTTCGTAGCTCTGATGGTACAAAATGTCTCCTAGCAAGACATGTTTTACCACTTTTTGTTTGAATGATATTTTCATAATATGCAATAATCCAAGTGGGAGGCTACCTAACTTGAGATAGTCTCTTATGGGTGTGTACCAATCTTGTTGATCAAAAACTGCGATGGTATGAACGACCGATACCTCTTGAAGTTCATCCCTAGCAAAAGTTGAGTGGGAAAGAACTTGTAGAAATAGCATTGTGTTACTATTAAGAGGAGTTGGAGAGAACAAAGACCCCCATTTGGCATGATTCAGACTATCATGGATTAAAAAGAACCTATCTTGAGATGGTTCAACCTAGATTAGGTGGATTCCTGGTGTTATGTCAAAGCTTGCACGCTTCATCACGGATTGTGATAAAATTTTAAATTGAATGGTTGCCATCTTACCAGAAGGGTCTTGTAGGATTAGTGACCCCAAGGAGACCATAGTGTCCATAAAATGATTTTATGATCGAGGGAGTGCCTCGATGTCATACCATTCAAGCTTTGCCAAGAATTTATCCATAAGGGCTTTGTAGGCCTATAGAACTAGGCATTTGCATTGGAATACCCCTTTCACTTGGTTGATAATTAATAGCGAATCACCAAAGATATTCAAGTGTTTGATGTTCATGGTGATGGCTATCTGAAGACCTATGAGGAAGGCTTCGTATTCAACATTATTATTGGTGCATGAGAAATCAAGTTTAAATTATAAATGCATTGGAGCCCCTTGTAGTGTGAAAAACATGATTCCTGTGCCACCCCTTTGATCACATCTAGAACCATAAAAAAATAAGGTTATGTTGGCCTGTGACTCAGGCTCATCAGAATTTGGTGATTCTAAGACATGGAAGACCCCATCATTGGGAAGCTCTACGATCAGAGGTTGATCGTCTTCGAGAGGAGCCTCTACTAGTTGATCAACGATGACTTGACCTTTGATGGACTTTTGTCCAATGAATTCAATGTCAAACTCCGTCAACAACATGATCCATTTTGCCTTGTGAATACTGTGATAAGTACGACTCATCATGTACCGTGATAGATTCTCCTTAGACACAACATACATCCTATTGCTCAGCATGTAATGGTGTAGCTTCTTGGTGGTAAATACCACCGCCAAGCATAGCTTCTCAATGTATGCATAGTTAAGTTCATAACTTACCAGGGTGCGACTAAGATAATAATTAACCTATTCTTTATGTAATTCATTTTTCTAGGCTAGCATGGTGCCCAATGCCACCTCAGTAGCTGAGATGTATAAGTGTAGCACCCTAAAATTGGTGCAGTTAAACCCTTAGTAAAAGATAAAAATTTGAATTTTAACCCCGAAACCACTCGTTAACCGCTTGCCCCATTTTTCATGCCATTTTTAGGAGTTGTTTTGATAGTTGGACAATATCGTCGTCGATCAGATGAAATCATCCTAGATCGAATGAATTCGTCTGGAATAGAATGTCCAGATGATTTCGTCCCAAAACCAAATTTTCATAATTAGCTTCTGTTTTAACAGCCTCTCTAACTTGGGCATAAGCATGTCTACGTAGTTGGAGATTCCTCCACTGAGGATCTCCTAGATTGGGATGTTCCCCAACCTCCTAACCTCCCCCTAATCCTATATAAACTAGGATTTTCTCATTTTATCCCCCTGGTTGGCTGATCTCATGATTCCCTGATTCATTTTCCTAGCCAGTTAGTTTTGTTGTGTCAAGATGTCCTATCCACCATTGTTTGCACTCATAGTTTTAAGTTTTCATTGTAGGTTTTCACTGTGCTTCAGTTGGAGAAAGCTCGGATCGTTGCAGGCGATTCCAAACAATTTTGGATGATCTTGTCATAGATCGATGATCTCATATGATTGGAGACGATCTTGACTGTAGTTTAGATTGGGGGCAACCAGAGCCCTGAGTTTGCATTCCTTGTTTGTATTCTTTATTTTACTATGCATTAGTTTTATTTATTTTCATTCTGCATCTTGGAGTTCACCTCATTCAACATAAATGCATGATAAAGTTAAAATAAGTTATTAAAACAATGCATTTCCTTTAATTTGCTATCCATATTTATTAGTTAGGCATTTATACTATCATTTCTATCATTTTGCATTATTCTTGCAGTAGCATTTTCATTTTTTGGTGTCTGTTTCTATGATTGCAGGTTTCTAACAAATTCGTCTGACAAATTTGTTAGATCGATGATGATATTATCTGATCTCAGACGATTGACTATAATCTAGGATGATTCTGTGCAATTTCAGATGATCCTATCATATTCGGGATGATTTGGACTTTTACAAGCTTTAGATTCTTCATCATACATATGGAATTAGGTGCATTATTTCTCATTTTGTATAATATTTACTTTTAGGATTCATTCCTACTTTTTGTATTTATATAAATCAACATTTTCATATAGAATAGCTTAGATTCATTCTGGCCAACCTAGGATTATGAATGATCGAGTATAAAATGAACACACCCAAACCATTCTCAACCTAGACGTGGAAACTGCCACTCAAAGTTTCCTGGTGAACCCACCATCCATCGAAAATTCACCCTTATACCCCTCCCTCGAGAGGCACGACCTTCAAAGGGCCTCTTAGTCCGAGGTATTGTCCCATCCTTCTCGCATCCCCCTTTTGGGCACGAATCCTATAGCCTGAAGGTAAGGATACAAAAAATTTGGAGCAGTACATTTTGGTGAACCCGACATGAAACTAAAAGCCTTCTGAAAACAAACAAAAGTAAAAAAATAACAACAATAAAAAAAAAATTATTATTATTAAGTAACATCTAGAATCATTAGACAAAAAATTAAAGTTGCATATCATATTTAGATGGTAGATTATAATAAAATACGAGTTGTCACCATTAATGTTGAAAATCAATTAATAGCCATAGAGATTACGTCTATGCTTAGAGTACCTCAAATGAATAGAGTCCAACATTTATGGGATGAACTTGATAGGAGATTGGATATTATTTCATCTAGATCAACTAAACTTAGGCAAATCAAGAGGTTTGTCCTAGATAGAATCCTATATCCTGATCAAGTAACCTTATATCATGAACTTCAAAGAGCTTGCCATAGGTGGTTAGCAGATAAAAGAGCACTTGTGTCTTCTGAATTGTACACATTTGAAGAATACCTTGAGAATGCAGTTGTAGTACATAAGTTTCTATCTCGTATAGAGGATCAAGAAGTCGTTCTTATAGATAGAAAAATATGGAATAGAGTTCCTAGAGTTGTGTTATATCGAGAATATTGCCATGAACTTTATTTCTATAGGTCA
This sequence comes from Wollemia nobilis, assembly GCA_028583015.1. Lineage (NCBI taxonomy): Eukaryota > Viridiplantae > Streptophyta > Pinopsida > Araucariales > Araucariaceae > Wollemia > Wollemia nobilis. The sequence continues at coordinate 15,640,842 of JAQPPZ010000135.1, forward strand.
GAATTTGAGACAGATCATATTACCATAGCACACTTTGTCAAATTTTTGAAAAACCATTTCCAATTTGAAGAGGAGCATTTCATGACTCCTGATGAACTTGATCCTATAAATTATATCCACAAATTATTTATAGAAAACTAAGTTATTATTTTATTATTGTTATTCCTTTTGCAACTAGAATGCTATTTGTTATCTTTATAATAATATTATAAAACACAAAAACATAAAAACAATATAAAAACAAAACAAAAAATCAAAACATTTCCTTTTTATAGTAGGTATATAATTAAAATATATACCTCTCAAACCTATCGCATATATATATAAATATATATATTTGCTGAAATCTAAGTTTAAGCACAATGCCTAGACTTAGGAATGGAAAACAAACTGAAGAAGAAGAATATTGGTTAGGAAAACCATTAAATAACCCGGATGTCCTTCCTGAAGATCAAGTTCAGAAAGAAGAAATCCTAGATCATAAAGAAGAAGATATTTTTGTAGGAAATGAACAAGAAGAAACTAATAGATAGGAAGGATCCTCATCCCCTAAAATGTCTCCGGGAGGAGCTGTTACTTTTGAAAACATGGAACAATTTTGGAAGTTCCTTAATACTAATATTGGTGTGCTTAATAGAGCAGTCTATATGGACAAGAATCAAATTAGTGACACTCAAGAAACTCTAGAAGACATATTTCACACACACATTAATCCCTTGTCCTTTATTGAATAAGAGAGTGATCAAGCTGGACCATCCAATTTGGATATGGCAGCTATAATCTAGAACATGCAACAACAACAGGTTACCCAACCATCTAAAGTTCCTGTTAGCAAGCCTAGGGTCAATCTTGCACAAAATAAACCCTCATTTACTGCTCTATTTCGCCAAGCTATTGAGCAATATACCTCAAATCAGCAAAAATCCAAAACAAAACCAAACACCAATTATCAACAATCTAGAATACAACATAATACTACTACAAATCCTCTTCATAATACTCTTCCTACCAATGCTTTGCATAATAGCAATATAGCATCTAATCCTTATTTCACATCGTCATACACTTATAAATCCCATACCTATGTCCCACCAAACCAACATGGTGGACAAACTAGTAATCTTGAAACTGTGGTGAAACAGTTAGTTTCCCGCATGGACCAGATAGATCCCTACCGTCCCTCGTACAATTATCGAGAGATGTGTAGTCAACCTCTAGATCCTATAGTTATAGCACAACCGTATCCTAAACATTTTCCTATGCCTGTCTTGCCCATATATAAAGGAACCGAATATCCCATAGAGCATCTTCGTATGTTTAGGATAGCATGTCATGATATATCGCATGATGACTTATTATTGCTAAAAATGTTCCCAAAAAGTTTAGGAGGAATGGCATTAGAGTGGTATTATCAATTACCCACTAATTCTTTGAGGAACTTTGAAGAAACTGCTGAGTTTTTTGTGCATCAATTCAGTGCCTACATCGAAAGGCATGTGACCATTAAAGACTTGTACAACTTAAAAAAAGACAAAGATGAATGTTTTTCTAATTTCTTAGCTAGGTGGAGACAGTTGATAGGAAAATTACACTTTGTATTGCCTTATAGGGAGATGTTGGACATCTTTATTAATAATTTACAAGACCAATTATCTTACGAATTATCAACTGCTACCTTGACCACATTTGATTAGGCTATAGACTTAGCCCGAAGAGTGGAAGATGCTCTCATTAGGAGAGGTCAGCTTAAAAAGAAAGATGATGAGAAAACATCCAGAAATCAATATAAAAATAAACAAGTTGTGGGTGATGGAGTCACTGATAGTAGAAATATTGCTACTATTAATGTTGCAAAGACAACGAAGAATTTTATACTAAAACCTCCTGATAAACCTCCTTGAGAATTTACTAGGTTAAATCAACCTTTATCAACCATTCTCCCATAATTATTAGAATGAGGTTTGATTCAATTACCAACTATCCGGGAACCTGATCCAACTATACCCGGATACATAGCTGATTTACACTGTGACTTTCATAGAGGACCCGGACACACTACCAAATCTTGTAAAATATTAAAACATAAAATACAGGACCTGATTGATAACAATGATATGGAGGTGCAAGCCTTTCAACCTAAGCAAAATCCTCCTAATAATACTCAAAAGAACATTCATCAAAACCAAAATCAGAATGCCAATCAGTCATTGGACATATTTCAACATCCTTTACCAAAACATGGCAAGGAAGTGACTAATCAAATTGAACATCATAATGTTCCCCCTCCTACCCGATATGTAGGAACTATTAGTGGGCATTTACCTATTCATTATTTGGAAATATTTGACACAACTTTATCCATAGTTATAACCAGGCCTCTACATAATATTCAGACACCTAATCTCAGTGATACAGAATACGATACTGAGAGTGATATGGAAATCACATCAAATCAATCGAATAGCTCTAAATATGAGTCAGAACCTATTCTCCCCATCACAAGTTATATGGTTCCAGAAGAACAATATCCAAGAAGAGTCACTACTATACCATCATCTCAAAAATTACTTTCTAATGAGCAAGCCATAAATGCTAGACCAAGACCCATTCATCATCCATAGAATAATATTGTGGGTACCATCGGAGCTGTTACTAGACAACAGGCTCAAAACTCTCAACATGATCAAATGCACAATGATGGATCAACTCCATTTGTTTTGAAAGTTCCTAATAAAGGGAATCAGGCACCTAATGTGCAACCTAAATCTCCTTGTAATATTAATGAGCAACTATCAAACATTGCAGCTAGAATTTCCCTTTTGGATCTTTTAAGATCCTCTCCTACACATAGAGATGAATTAATGCTCACATTAAGCCAGATGATGGTACCACAAGACATTCAACCTGAAGCCATGGCTAATACTATAACAACTCATGAATTTGATTGTATTGACTTTCGGGATAGAGACATACCTCAACATAGAGCAGTATATATGGACAAGGATTGAATTAGTGACACTCAAGCAACTCTAGAAGACGTATTTCACACACGCACTAATCCCTTGTCCTTTATTGAACAAGAGAGTGATCAAGCTGGACCATCCAATTTGGATATGGCAGCTATAATCTAGAACATGCAACAACAACAGGTTACCCAACCATCTAAAGTGCATGTTAGCAAGCCTAGGGTCATTCCTGCACAAAAGAAACCCTCATTTACTACTCTATTTTGCCAAGCTATTGAGCAATATACCTCAAATCAGCAAAAACCCAAAACAAAACCAAACACCAATTACCAACAATCTGGAATACAACATAATACTACTACAAATCCTCTTCATAATACTCTTCCTACCAATGCTTTGCATAATAGCAATATAGCATCTAATCCTTATGTCACACCGTCATACACTCATAAATCCCATACCTATGTCCCACCAAACCAATATGGTGGACAAACTAGTAATCTTGAAACCATGGTGAAACAATTAGTTTCCCGCATGGACCAGATAGATCCCTACCGTCCCTCGTACAATTATCGAGAGATGTGTAGTCAACCTCTAGATCCTATAGTTGTAGCACAACCATATCCTAAACATTTTCCTATGCCTGTCTTGCCCATATATAAAGGAACCGAAGATCCCATAGAGCATCTTCGTATGTTTAGGATAGCATGTCATGATATATCACATGATGACTTATTATTGCTAAAAATATTCCCAAAAAGTTTAGGAGGAATGGCATTAGAGTGGTATTATCAATTACCCACTAATTCTTTGAGGAACTTTGAAGAAACTGCTGAGTCTTTTGTGCATCAATTTAGTGCCTACATCGAAAGGCATGTGACCATTAAAGACTTGTACAACTTAAAACAAGACAAAGATGAATGTTTTGCTGATTTCTTAGCTAGGTGGAGACAATTGATAGGAAAATTGCACTTTGTGTTGCCTTATAGGGAGATGTTGGACATCTTTATTAATAATTTACAAGACCAACTATCTTATGAATTATCAACTGCTACCTTGACCACCTTTGATCAGGCTATAGACTTAGCCCAAAGAGTGGAAGATGCTCTCATTAGGAGAGGTCAGCTTAAAAAGAAAGATGATGAGAAAACATCCAGAAATCAATATAAAAATAAACAAGTTGTGGGTGATGGAGTCACTGATAGTAGAAATATTGCTACTGTTAATGCTGCGAAGACAACGGAGAAGTTTATACTGAAACCTCCTGATAAACCTCCTCGAGAATTTACTAGGTTAAATCAACCTTTATCAACCATTCTCCCGCAATTATTAGAATGAGGTTTGATTCAATTACCAACTATCCGGGAACCTGATCCAACTATACCCGGATATAGAGCTGATTTACACTGTGACTTCCATAGAGGACCCGGACACACTACCAACTCTTGTAAAATATTAAAACATAAAATACAGGACCTGATTGATAACAATGAGATGGAGGTGCAAGCCTTTCAACCTAAGCAAAATCCTCCTAATAATACTCAAAAGAACATTCCTCAAAACCAGAATCAGAATGCCAATCAGTCATTGGACATATTTCAACATCCTTTACCAAAGCATGGCAAGGAAGTGACTAATCAAATTGAACATCATAATGTTCCCCCTCCTACCCGATATGTAGGAACTATTAGTGGGCATTTACCTACTCATGATTTGGAAATATTTGACACAACTTTATCCGTGGTTACAACCAGGCCTCTACATAATATTCAGACACCTGATCTTAGTGATACAGAATATGAGACTGAGAGTGATATGGAAATCACCTCAAATCAATCGAATAGCTCTGAAGATGAGTCAGAACCTATTCTCCCCATCACAAGTTATATGGTTCCAGAAGAACCATTTCCAAGAAGAGTCACTACTAGACCATCATCTCACCAATTACTTTCTAATGAGCAAGCCATAAATGCTAGACCAAGACCCATTCATCATCCATAGAATAATATTGTGGGTACCATCGGAGTTGTTACTAGACAACAGGCTCAAAACTCTCAACATGATCAAATGCAAAATGATGGATCAACTCCATTTGTTTTGAAAGTTCCTAATAAAGGGAATCAGGCACCTAATGTGCAACCTAAACCTCCTTATAATATTAATGAGCAACTATCAAACATTACAGCTAGAATTTCCCTTTTGGACCTTTTAAGATCCTCTCCTACACATAGAGATGAATTAATGCTCACATTAAGCCAGATGATGGTACCACAAGACATTCAACCTGAAGCCATGGCTAATACTATAATAACTCGTGAAGTTGATTGTATTGACTTTCGAGATAGAGACATACCTCAACATAGTTTACATAAGGATAACCCCTTATATATTACTGCCTTAATTGGAGATGTAGCAGTTAAACGAGTCTTGATTGATAATGGTTCATCTTTAAACATCTGCACTTTTGACTTCTACCAAATATTTGGGTTTAGAAGTGATGAAATGAAAAGAACTGATATGATCATAAAAGCCTTCAATGACGAAACACAAGAAACATGTGGAGTTATTACCATTCCATTGCAGGTTGGTCCGAGAACCTTGGATACGACCGTGTTTATTGTACATTGCCCTGCATCATACAATATACTCTTGGGTCACCCTTGGATCAATGCAATGCGAGCCATTCCCTCAACTTTACATCAATGTGTTAAATTCAAATTTAAGAATCAGTTGGTTACCATCCATGGTGATCCTAGACCCTTTGATATGTGTGCTTTGGCGGAACCTGTTGGAGTTCAATTTTGCCCTCGCTTTATCATCCACACATCCTAATTCTCATTATCCATCTAAACATGTGAAACACACACCCACAATGCCATCTACTCCTTCTACATCAGTTCCACCTCTACATACAACTCAAACATCCTCTAAACAAACTACATTAGGACCTCAAAAAGATCCTAATCCCACAACCAAGGCTTCTTGTTCTACTCCTATCACTTCTATCCCTATAATAGACTCATCCATCGAAATATCTACAACATCTACATCCACCAAAGGCATAGTTTCTGCATTAGAAGATGTAGGAAATGTTCCTTCTACCTCTTATGCTCTTACTGACGAGCTCTTACCCGATTTATCTAAAATTCTTATATCAGAGAAAACGAATGCTGCTATGCAAGATTCCCTTATCTTAAATAATTTGCCACCATCTCCTCATACCTTGGGTCTCCCACAACCTATGGGAAGTATTTACCAAGTCGGGAGTTGCGCTTTTATTTATAAGGGATATGACTGGGGTAGAATACCCAGAAACATCAAGACTCATTACGATGGATATGCTCGATGTTATTTTACTAATGAGTATATTAAAGCCAAATCTATAATGCTTAAATTGGGATATAAAGGGAAAGGTTTGGGACCTTTCCAAAATGGCATGAAAGAACCCTTTGAGGTAGAACCATGGCCTGCCCGATGTGGTGTGGGCCTATTTCCTAGTAAAGGTCAGCCCTTCCCATTTGAGGATGATGACCATCTCATATGTTACCAAGATTATTTGGATCAACGTGATGCTTTGCGTTTAATGAATAAGCCATTTACATGTAATATGCTATCTATAGCCTACCCTGAGATGATCGCTGAATCCGACGATGAGTTGGAGGGAGATATCTTCCATGATGTCTCCGTTGAGGAATTATTACATCATGAATTTTATTTTGATGGCTCTATACCTAGTATAGCCTAGCTTGAGGCCACGACTCCTCAAGACGAATTATCCAAACTAACCTTGGAAGAATTACAAGAATTGGGCATTTCACCCGCCCCACCTAATTTTGAGAAAAATCTACACATGGAAGTAGAAAATGTCATAAAAATTAACATTGGAACTGAGGATAATCCTCACATAATCAACATTGGATCAGAATTGAGTCAAGAAAAATAGGATAAATATATTGCATTTCTTAAAGAATATGAAGATTTCTTTGCTTGGACATATGAAGATATGCCAGGATTAGACCCTTTTGTAGTTATGCATCACCTAGTAGTCCATCCGGATGCTAAACCTATTAAACATAAACTTAGAAAAATGCATCCTAAAGTGGCCTTACTGGTCAAAGGGGAGTTAGAAAAACTCTTAAATGTTATTTTTATACAAGCCATTGATTATGCTGAATGGATCTCGAACGTAGTTCCAGTAACTAAGAAAGAAGCTACTAAGGTTAGGGTTTGCACAGACTTTAGTTCTTGCACTGGAACCCAGGTTTCCAAATTTATTTTTAATCAAATTATTTGTAGGTTCAAAATTCCTGCAAATCTCATCTCAGATAATGGAACTTGTTTCAAAAATAAATATGTCAAAAAATTATGTCAAAAATATAAAATTCAACATCGTTGGTCCACTCCCTATTATCCTCAAGGTAATGGCTAAGCAGAAGCATCTAATAAAACATTAATTAAAATCCTCAAAATACTAGTCAATAAATCTAGCCAAGATTGGCACATTCAACTATATCCTACTTTGTGGGCTTATCGAACTAGCGTTCGTACCCCCACGAGCACTTCACCTTTTGTTTTGGTTTATGGCGCTAAAGCAATTTTTCCCTTTGAATTAGAAGTTCCTTCTTTGGCTCTGCTACTTCAAGATACTAAAGTAGGAGATGAATATCGTGCTGGCAGATTTAGTCAGCTGGAACTCCTAGATGAGAAGTGCATCAATGCTTTGGAACATCTTCGAGCCTACCAGAACAAGCTTAAACGAGCATACCTCAAGAAAGTTCATCATCGATCCTTTGAGATCGGTGACCTTGTCTTGAAAGAAAATCAAAAAAATACTAATGCAACTAAAGATCTTAAAGGTAAATTCGAGCCCAACTGGCTTGGACCGTATATCATCATCTGCTAAATTTGGATCGGGAGCATACCGATTAGCTACCTTAGATGGTAAAGATCTTAAAGAACCTATGAACATTATGCATCTTAAGCGCTATTATGCATAAAATCTGGTCATTTCATCATTGTATATATTGTTATTTTGCATATTGTTTCATTTTAGTCATTCATATAAAAATTTCAAAAACAATCACATTGTGTATCTTCTCAATTCATCAATCAAAATCAAAATATCAAAACATCAAAATCATCAAAATCTTCAAAAACATCTTTTATTTTCGCACCTGTCAATTCTTGAAGTATTGCAGTTATATTTTCAATTATTTTGGATAAATTAACATTTATTTGGAATCTCGCACTTTCACACTCACATGCATAAATATCTTGATTTTATTTGGTATGATTATTAATCTCTCTTATATCAAAGTCCACAGTTGAATTAAATAAAGTTTTGAGCATAGAGAATTGATCTTGTTATTTACTTGAACCAAGTATATCTCTTCACATTAAAATGATTTCATTGCAAATTCGATATGATGCTACATAGTAGAAGTGGTTTCTTGAGCGAAAAGTTTCCCCTGCTATCCTATCATGCACATGGTCTAGAATATTTGAGAATTGACAAAAGGACAAGCTCACCCCTGCCCAGAATAAAAATCCCTTGCTCTACAGCCAATCCGAGCAAGTATCCCTAGTATAGGAAGAAAAAAGAAAAGTCAAAGAAAATGAGAAAAAGAAAAATATTATTTTGTACCATCGCAACAATATTTCAGCATTATCTCAGTTCCAAGAAAAAATACAAAAAAAAAAAAGAGAAAGAAGAGAAAAAGAAAAAGAAAAAAGCAATAAAATCCCTTTCCCTACCCCTTGAAAAAGAAAAGAAGGGTGAATGAGCTTGAATCCCTGGAATTCTCAATTATTCGAAAACTGTGAGGTAAGCCCCATAACAGGTGGTTTGTGCCCAACCCGCTTGGCCTTGGGTAATCCCTAGCGTGGTGATATGTCTGTCACATTAGCGACCTTATTTTGTATAGACCTATGTCTGCTTATGGATCAGCTAGCTCTTGATGACCCGACTTACATAGTAGTCTGGTACGGTTACATGCATATAAATCATGGTCAACGAACATTCATTTGGTTAATTCAAATTACTTGTATCAAATTATCTTGCTCAAAATTGGTAAATGAACAATACAATTGCACACACATTTGCATTTGAGAGATTTTGTATCATTATGATAAATCAAGATCGGCAATGAACTCACATATGCACATGAGGGTTCCTTATAAATCTACATTTTGTCTTTGAGATAATTTAAAATATTTTTGCAACTCTTTTTGGAATAATTTCATCTTCTTATTTAAGAACATCTGTTTCGTATAAAAACAATTACATACATTGTTTTCAAAAATCCAACATTTTTTTTCAACAACATATTCACAATCTAGCAATAAAGTCACGTTTATATATTTTTTTCTGTTTATCTCAAAATCAAAAATCAATTATGCAATAAAATTTTTTTTTTTGGATTTCGTGATGATGGTATAAGTCTATACCTATAATTCTATGCCTAGCGCAAACCATTGTTCTAATTTTATTTCCCATTCATTATTATTTATAAAAACATATGGCTTACATCATTATGTCACACAATTGTGCTTTAAAAAGGACGAACACCTTTTCTATTTCATTTCATTATGTCAACATTCCATTTTGCAACCATGGTATAATTCCTAAGGAATTGTTCAAAACTTTATCACACTTAGGAATTTTATGCCTAGCAAAAATCATATTTTTAATATTTCATGCATAATATTTTTATGAAAATCTGAAAACAAATCATCACCATCATCATTTTTCATCATCACAACACAAAGTCTTAAGACAGTCTCTTAAGCACCCTTTTACTTTTAGCAATATTTCTATACTGGGATTAGCTTGATGACCTAGCGAGCGGCGACTCCATGAAATGGTCTATAACAACGACAATGTCCTTTGAAATTATTGTTAGAAGTCCCTTTTATTTTTCATCAAATCACACCACAAACAACCAATTTGTTTACATCAGATTATTCCATTTAAATTTTATGGCATGACATAAAATTATAATTTTTTCCAACGACATAATTACATGAATAATCAATCAACAATTCTAAAATTGAAGCATCATAAAACATATGGACAAGTCATATCACAAAAAAAAATCATATATATATATATCAAAATATATGTACATCATATCACAACTGGATTGGTATGCCACAATCTATACCCTGGCATACTCAATCCTCTCAAAAATATATCCAATCTACAGTCTATAGCAGCTAGTCTCGAGAAGCCCTCGAGCTCTCAACCTCATCTCCTCTCCCACCCTGGCGTGGAGGAGGTGGTCCCATAGAGGTCCATGCTGTGTCTTGGGTCCTCACCATCGATCGTGAGGATGTCCTCGATGATCCCATCCTGATCGGCTCCGCAATGTTGGCTGGCAGCTATAACCTCTGGCCCTCTGGAACCAACTAGAAGTATGCTCCCTGATAGAACGCGGTCTGAGCAATAGACCATGCCAACTCCTGCATGCTCGCCCCTCTGCTCCGAGCCCTGAGCCATGTAGCCTCATCCTGTAGAGTCTGCACCTGAGCTCGTAGGCGGGCATTCTCAGCCCAGAGAGCCACCATCTCGTTGCTCTCCCCCACCTCGATACCCTTGCCCTTATCGAGCGATGTTGGCCTATCCCTCTACTGAGAAGGGAGTCCCTCCTCTCTCCTCTCTTCCTGTTGTGGTCTCTCCATAGACTGTGGCACTCTCTGATCTCTCCTGAGGAGACCATCGCTGCTCCCTCCCCCCATGACCCCTCGCTGCATCGATAGTAGCCTGGCACCACCTCCCCATCCATCGCACCATGGTGTGCATCGAACCCTGTGCCCTCATCATCCGAGGAGGGCGGATGCCTACGTACCAGGCATCATACCCATCTGTGACCCCAACATCGTCCCCATCCACTGGCTGAATGGGGGCATCATCCATGTCCTGACTCTAGAATCATTGCATATCTGGAGCCCCGCTCAGTGTAGTACTATCCCAAACAGTCCAGGAGTACTCGTAATCCCTGAGAGAAGGGATCCCCTGCTATAGACCGAACTGCCACAAAACTCGGTCATAGCGGTGGAGCTCTACCTCTCCCTGCTCCATCCTCAGCCAACAGACTCGCCTGATGTGAGCCAACTCCTGTCCATCCTCTCCCCACCCTGGATGCTCTCTCCATGGCCTCCAGGTGATCTAGTCTAGGATGAGGTCATCTAGCAACCTTCGAGACATCGACAGATCTATCCATCATTGTGACCCTCTCTGGAGCCACCAATAGAAAACCCGGGGTCTCTCTCGGTCAACCCCTATCAGTGGAAGCCCTACCGACCTCCGCACCATAATGTGCTCCCAACACCAAACCTGTAGCAACGATGTCAAAACCAGACATCGACCTCCCTTGTATACGACCCCATGTAGGATCCTATACAAGCGGCATAGCACAAAGCTACCCCAAGAAAATCTATAGCCATGGTCTCTCATATCGTAGACCACATCTGAGAGCAGCCATGGTAACCTTCATCCGCTTTGGTGGCATAGTAGTAAGCCACCCACTACCCCTACCAAAACCTGAGTCAATCAAGATGCCCCAGGCATCTGCTACAATGTCTCGATGTTCACCCCACCCTTCTCCAGGGTGAAGCTAGGATCTTCGCATAGGCGCATCATGGCATGGCCCTGATTGGCCATAGGAGTCATAAACCACCCTTGTATGGGGATCCTCAAGATCCTCCATACGTCCTCTAGAGTGGGAGCCATCTCCCCTATCGGTAACCAAAAACAGGACGACCCCGGATACCACCTCTCTGCTAGGGCTGTCAGTAGCCCCATGTCTGTCGGTATTTGTGGCATCTCTGCCACATGTTGTAGTCCGACCTCCGCCAGTCGGTCTCGCTCCACCTGGTCGAGCATGGCTACGTCGTCTCTGAGTCCCCCGTATTTCCACTCCTAACTTTTTAGTAATCCCCTCTACAAAATAAACAATCAAACAATAAAAATCATCAATAGATAATCATTAAAATCAGTTAAATCAATTTAATCTTCTAAAAACAATGATGATATCATCCACCATTGGATGATATCATCCTAAATTAGGTCAAATCATCCTTGGTAGGACGAAATCATCTCTGATTTCTCAACTTGGGGATCGCCCCTTGTTGGACGAGATCGCCCCTATTCCGTCGATTTTGCCCCTAGACGAAATCGGCGATCTAGGGACGATTTCGACGAAATTGGGACGATTTCATCCCGACGTCGTCGATGGCCTAAAAATGGCCGTGATGCCCCAAAACAGTAAAAATTTAAATAAAAAATTACACAAATCAAATTAAAAACATAATTCACTAGGTTTAGATCCTTACCCGCAACCCGCGTCGGACCTCTGTCGATCTGTGCGTTGTTTCTACCATTTTTCCTGCAGAGCTCTAAAAACAGTGAAAATGAACAGTAAAAATGAATTAGGGTTTTACCCTATTTTTCTTAATTTTATTTAAAAACAACAACATTTTTTAAAATTTTGCTTTTTCATGCTTTTACCTCAAACGTTCGATTTGGGTAAAAACACGGAGGGGGCACCATAGTAAGCAGTTGTACGATTCGACCTAGAATCGTCGTCTAGAAAATTGAGTAAATTTTTGCTTTCTCGTAAAATGGGAAGAACTCGTCTTTAACGCATTTTCTTTGAAAAATTCGCTAAAGAGGGGGCAAAATGTAGCACCCTAAAATTGGCACAGTTAAACCCTTAGTAAAAAGATAAAAATTTGAATTTTAACCCCGAAACCGCCTGTTAACCGCTCACCCCATTTTTTGCGCCATTTTTAGGAGTTGTTTTGACCGTTGGACGATATCATCGCCGATCAGATGAAATCATCCCAGATCGGACGAATTCATCTGGAATAGAACGTCCAGATGATTTCGTCCCAAAACCAAATTTTCATAATTAGCTTCTATTTTAACAGCCTCTCCAACTTGGGCAGAAGCGTGTCTGCGCAGTTGGAGATTCCTCCACTGAGGATCTCCCAGATTGGGATGATCCCCAACCTCCTAACCTCCCCCTAATCCTATATAAACTAGGATTTTCTTAGTTTATCCCCCTGGTTGGCTGATCCCATGATTCCCTGATTGATTTTCCCTACCATTTAGTTTTGCTATGTCAAGACGTCCTATCCACCATTGTTTGCACTCGTAGTTTTAAGTTTTCATTGTAGGTTTTCACTGTGCTTCAGTTGGAGAAAGCTCGGATCGTCGCAGGCGATTCCAGATGATTTTGGATGATCCTATCATAGATCGACGATGATCTCGTACGATTGGAGGTGATCTCGACTGCAGTTCAGATTGGGGGCAACCAGAGCCCTGAGTTTGCATTCCTCATTTGTCTTCTTTATTTTACTATGCATTAGTTTGATTTATTTTCATTATGCATCCTGGAGTTCACCTCATTCAGCATAAATGCATGATAAAGTTAAAATAAGTTATTAAAACAATGCATTTCCTTTAATTTGCTATCTAGATTTATCAGTTAGGCATTTATACTATCATTTCTATCATTTTGCATTATTCTTGTAGTAGCATTTTTTGTTTTTGGTGTCTATTTCTGTGATTGCAGGTTTCTGATGAATTCATCAGATCGACGATGATCTTGTCTGATCTTAGATGATCGACTATGATCTGGGATGATTCTGTACAATTGCAGATGATCCTATCATATTCGGGATGATCTGGACTCCTACAAGCTTTAGAATCTTCATCAGACATCCGAAATCAGGTGCATTCTTTCTCATTTCATATAATATTTACATTTAGGATTCATTCCTGCTTTCTGTATTCATATAAATCAACATTTTCATATAGAATAGCTTAGATTCATTCTGGCCAACCTAGGATTATGAATGATTAAAGTACAAAATGAACACATCAAACCCATTCTCAACCTAGGCATGGAAATTGCCACTCAAAGTTTCCTGGTGAACCCCACCATCCGTCAAAAATTCACCCTTATACCCCTCCCCCGAGAGGCGCGACCTTCAAAGGGCCTCTCAGTCCGAGGTATTGTCCCATCCTTCTCGCATCCCCCTTTCGGGCGCGGATCCTATAGCCTGAAGGTAAGGATGCAAAAAATTTGGAGCAAGTACAATAAGTAGAACAACACTCCTAGTCTAGGTGGTGCCAATACTGGCGACGAATCCAAGTACTATTTGATGTCGTCGAAGGCTGACTAGCACTCGTCATCCCAATGAAATGCTACCCCCTTGTGTAATAATTTATTCATGGGTCAGCACTTGTTAGATAACTACACTATGAAGTGCTTGATTGACGCGACCTTACCCTACAAGCTTCTGAGCTGCCTGATGGTTGTTGGGGGAAGCATCTCAAGGATTGCCTTGAATTTATTTGGGTCTACCTCGATGCCCCATTTTGATACTATGAAACCCAATATTTTTCCAAATGTGACGCCAAATACGCACTTCTTGGGGTTTAGCCTAACCTTGTGTTCGATGAGGAGATCAAGGATCTTGCGTAAGTCATCGAGATGATTTTGGTGCAAAAGAGATTTGGCCAACAAATCATCCATATAATCTTCCAAAGTTTTATGCATGTGATCATGTAATATGTATGTCATAGCACATTGGTAAATGGCACCAGCGTTTTTAAGGCCAAAGGGCATGACCTTATAACAAAATGTCCCCTAAGGTGTTGTGAATGCCATTTTTAGTTGATCATCGGGATTGATACGAATCTGGTTGTATCCCAAGAAACCATCCATGAGGGAAAGCATTTCATGGCCTGTTGTAGTGTCTACCAATGTGTCGATGCTAGGCAAGGGGAAATCATCCTTAGGACTCACTTTGTTTAAATCTCAAAAATTGGTGCATATGCGAATCCTCCCGTCAGGCTTTTTGATGGGTACCATGTTGGACAACCATCGTGGGTAATCCACACAGATGATAAACTGTGCATCCAACAACTTTTGTAGCTCATATTTTACCATTAAGGCTATTGTTGGATGCATCTTACGTAGCTTTTACTTGACTGGCTTGATTGTTGGATCAAGTGTTAAATTATGCGTGACTAGCTGCAGGTCTAGCCCCAGCATGTCTTTGTAGGACTATGCAAAAACATACTTCTTCTCTTTGAGAAGGGCAATCTACTCGGCTTGCTCTTAAGGGGATAGACTTAACCCCCATATTGATGATTTGCAAATTCATTGGATCAAAACCGATGTCTACGTCAATCGTTTCTTCAACTGACATGTGGGATATGTTCTCCAATCGGTGTGGAGTTGGTATCAGGTGGATATCATTCGCTGAATTTAGATCTGCATTGGGAACATCAAGTTCCTCTTCAACATGGAATATATCCTGAGTCTGTCCTGGGGTGAAATGAAACATCTAATCGCAAGGCCAGTACTCTAATGGGGATGGTGGTGAGTCAGCGTAATCCCAGTCTATGGCATCTAGGTCTAAATATAATGGTCATGTTGGATTAGCTGGATTGTGGATGGGGGCGGTCAAATCAATGGAGATCATGTTGATAGACTAAATTTGGTCTCCATTACCATGAGGGTGTTGGTTAAAACATCCTTGGTGATCCTTGTACCCCAAATCTATCTCTGTGGGTACTGGCACAAAATGATCAGCCCTATGTGTGAATAGGACATGATCTACCCTTGGCACTAGTGGCCCTATAGGGTATCTAGGTGGGAGGTGCTCCCTATATGCCTGAAGTGGTGGATGAAGCACTTGGTTTAACTATTCTTGGTTTAAGCACCACCTATGCCTTGGTCCCATATTTAAATGTTCAAACATATCATCTATGTCTATGGGGTATTCATGTTGCCTCATATGGTTGAGATATGTCATCTCAGTCTCATCCTCATAGTCACTATCGGAGATCCATAGGCCTTCATTGGCTCCGACAATTATGTGCCCATTTGGTGGGTATAGCCTCCCACTAGGCATTTCTTGATCACTATCCTCACTCTCTATGAGAGCCAGAAGTTTTGCACTCGGGTAGTTCATGTTGAATAAGATACTTGGATCTTCTTCCTCCGGTGGATCACTTGGCCTTATGGCCAACATGGGAGGCTCATTTTGTTTGAGCATGTTTATTTTGTCCCTTCTAGGTTGTTTCACTCTCTATGGGAGGGCAAGATTCTCTAGAGGTGGCAATTGCTTGATTGGACCATTAAATGAGAAAATTGCCATGAAGTCCTCTTGATAGTCATCAATGGGCGTTACCTATGAGTGATTGCTATCAGACTCAAAAGGGTCCCAAGGTGCTACCTCATAAGCTAACTCATCTTCAGAATACCCCCCTTGATTTTGTTCATATCCATTTTGGAGGTTACTTCTTGAACTCTCCCCTTCCTCGATCAAAGGGGAGGGGTTGTTGAGGTCAACAAGGTTTGTTGTTAACAATGGGAGATAATCCCCCAATGTGCATATTGTGTTGGGATTGGCATATGGATCTTGTGCCAACCCATCCCTATTGCCTAGACCTAGGCCTTGCATTGTTTCTACCAAGATGTCAAGAGGCAAAGAGTGGTTGAACCCTACTCCTGATTTATCATATGGCATCTGGTATCTTGGTTGACAAAGAATGCGCATTCCTTGTTCGTATCTGTGCAATCCATATCCATGCCAATTACATTGGTCTAGGTATTTCAAGGTGAATTCCGGGTTGGACAGATAGTCAACATTCTCAGCAAATGGCTCTTCGTCCTCTTCCTCTTGTAGGTAGGGTTCAAGGCCATTCTCAAGGCCCCCATATACAAAGTTGGTCTAATTTGGCGGGTAGCCTAAAGGGATGATGGTGCCGATGGGGAGGTGAGGTTTTCCCATGTCTTGCATGGATTCGAGTGCAGGTGTTGGTACAACATTTCATACTAGGTACTCCCCCAGGCCCGTATTGGCCATCTCAATGGTAATCATCGATGATTGAGGGGGAGGGAATGGGAGTTCTCCCTGAGTCCACTCCATGTTGGACGAACCAGGTGTCTTGACTTCCATTTGGTTGGGCACCTCTTCGATAGAGATGGTTGATACTAATGGTGGTACCTCTTCTAGGGGCTTCTTCCCATTTTCCTTTAGTATGGCCATTGTAGGCGGTGTCGTTGGTGAAGGAACAAACAATGAAGATGGGCCAAGTTGGTGAGTTGAGGGACTCAACAGCAAGGATGTAGGCAGAATCAAACCCTGTGTGGATGGATTCAATTGAAAGTCCAAATGTGTCGATGGGAGGGTCAATTTTGGCATTAGCTACACCACATTGCAAAACTTAAAGGGCTTTAAATATTTTGGGACTACATGTACTTACCCTTTGTATGCGTACTTGAGGCATTGATGGGCTATCGAAGGGCCACACTTCATGTCCCTGATCCAAGACCATCCTAGCAAGATATTGTAGGCCATATCACCCTCAAGTATGTGACACAATGTAGGAATGGTCTTTTGTCCTACTTGGATGGGTAGGACAATTGTGCCAACCGTCGATCATAATGCATCATTGAATGCTCGAAGAGTGTAGGTGGACACCACAATGTGGGATACTGGCAACTTAAGATGTTTTAATGTCGTTGTCGTGATTATGTTGTTGGACGAGCCAGTGTCCACCAACACCCTCTTGAATGGAATCCCATTGACCCGCACGATGACATGTAGGGGTGGATCCACCATATCACCAGTCACCAATTTTAGTTCGTCTTCCCTGAAGGTTATGACCGGTTTTGTGCATTGTCTCACATGTCCCACAAATTTGTTGAAAGAATTGGGTTCATGGGGCTGTAGCTCAATGGCTTTGAGTATCTCCATCAGAGCCTCCCAATGGAGTGGTGATTGTTGGATGAGCTTATAAATAGAGAGCCTAGTCGACGTGGTCCTTAAACTTTGAGTAAGCTTAGTCCGAATCGTGGTCACTGGTCTAGGTGGGGGAGGTTGTGTAGGGTGTTGTGGAGGGTGTGATGTTGATGGAACATCTCCTGTAGCTGCAGCTGGTGTAGCCATGTTTGGGTATCTTTTGTTCCATGTCATTATGCTGATCATCCCCACGTATCCTTGCATGGGGTAGTTTTGTGTTACCTCATTCACTTGTAAAGTCTTTTCCTGTGTGTCATAGGTAGGCAGGGGGTCTTTGAAGACTTCCATGTTTTGGTTGCTCAGCGCTACGGGATTATCTACCACAAGCATTTTGTTGACTATCAAGTCCTGCATTAAGTTTTTGAATTCCCAACAAGTGAAGATGTCATGTCCTTTTTGCCATTGAAATCTATAATATAAGTCTTCCCTATAGCCCTTGGGTTTTGGCACATTGGGGTCTATGGGTCAACTTTTTGACAAGTTTATCAGGATTGCCATGAACAAGCAGTCAAACAAGGAGTCTCTAAACTCTATGAATTGCATGAATTGTCGCTTAGGGTGATGCTGCTAATTTTTCTCTTGTTTGCGATTTTTCTTTTCATAGTTATCAAGAGGAACTGCCTGATAATTAGCCTTTCAAGGCTATGTTGTTTGTGTAGGCTTTGGTATATTTATGGCAACTTGATTGACCATAGTGGGTTTCGGTTGTGTGGGCCCAGTTTTAGCATTTTTGGTCCACTCTTTCTTACGTGGCTTGGTAATATTGTCATCTTATATTTTGATCTCCTCAATTATCTTGGCTTGCACCAAGGCTTCTTCGAGGGTGGCATATTACTGTAGTTGCAATAGCACGGAGATCGACATTATGCAACTCTTTGAAAACATTTGGATCATTTCAGCCATGGGATGGAGGTATGGTAGCTTTGAAAGCAATGTCCTCCACTGATTCCCATAAGCGGCTATGGTCTCATCATCATACTGCTTAAGGCCAGCTAGGTCACTTAAGGATGCCTTTTTCTTGGCATTGAAGGCAAAATGTTTGAGGAACGTGTCCACTAGCTGGTCTAGATTATTGATGCTATGCTTCGGCAACTGGGTAAACCAATCCAAGGCAAGGCCTATGAACGTGGTTATAAACGTTCTCAGAAGAAATGCATAATTGTCCTAAATGTCAAAGCATTGACTCAAGAACCTTGTTATGTGTTCTTGGACATCCTCATCCCCTTTGAAAATTGCCAATTGAGGCATTTTGAAGTGTTCGGGTTATGGGGGTGCCAAAACTGAAGGATGCACATGGTGACTGTGAAGCTAGCATAAGGTAGGCTTTTGGGACCCTGAAGTCTTAGTCTCCATAGACTCTAAGTGCTCTAGCAGTTCTTTGTATACATCAGAGGATTTGATTTCTTGTTCTTTGGTTTGTTCCCATTGTGAATTGCAAGGAACTTGAGGCCTATTGAGGGGTAGCCGGGTAGAACCCCCTGCCTTGGTAGGGCATTTCAGCCTACTTTTCTTCTCGCTCAAATTCCTCATAGGCTTCTTGAGGAGTTTTTGGGTGTGACCTATAAACATGGATGGGTGCCCGAGGAAGACGCCCATCATTGGTTCTAGGAGTGGCCTCTCACTCAGGTCTAGGAGGTCTTGGAGGCAATGCTTGATAAGGTCGTGGAGACCTATCCCATACTAAGGGGTTATGCCTCTCATAAATTTTTGTCCTATGCGTGTTTGGGGTTGGAATCCTCTCATGCATAGTGTTCTGGAGCAACTCATTTGTCTGGCGCTAAATGTGCTCTTTTTTAAGATGATACAGTTGCTCTAACTGCTGCTGATCTTGCCTAAGTTGTGTGATTTGCGCTTGGTGGGTGACCTATTTGGCAAATGCCAAGTCGATTTGTTCCACTGTCCTAGGTCTATGAGGCCTAGATTCCTCCCCTACATATCTATCTTGGTTGTGGTGATCTAAGATCTCTATGGGTCACTTTCCTCTATCGAGGTTAGTAGCATTCACCTGAGGTTTTGGCCTCAATAGGTGATCTTGATAATTAGCAGGTGTGGAGGCGCATTGCTCCCATGTGGTGTATTGCTCTTGAGGAATATACTAGTTTTCCTCGTGCTCCCTTTCATACATGTGAAAGGGATGGGCAGATTTGGCTCACCCTGTTTGAAGAGCCTTGTGCTCTAGATTTTTCCTATGAGTTCTAACAGTAATGAGGGGTGGAGGAGGAATGATATAATCATGTGGTCCCTCCTTATGAACCCTATGCTGCTCTACCACTTCATCGCACAGTGGTCACTCATAATGAGTGTCTAAGGGGGCCTTCACATGTGTGTACTCCTCCTGAGAGGGTCTGTGTTGAATGGGAGTGCCCCTCAAAGGGGTGCCTCTATAGTCCTTTTTTGTAGTGGCATAGTGTGGACTATGTTGTGGGTTAGGCTTCCAAGGTGGTATAACCAAGTCCTTGGGGCTATAACGGAGGTGACTTGTGCCTCCTTGTATACTTTTCGTAGCTTCTGCCTATGATTGGGCTTGGCTATGTGTATACACCATGTTGGTGGTATTTCTAGAAATACATGTATATTTTTATCTCCTTTACAAAAAATTTATGCTATACCAAATAAACGGGGACCACACACGCAAAGAAATGATTATCTTGTTTACAGATTAAATGTGTGCCCTAGATTTGGTCTAATGTGTTTGATTTTTGTTATGCAAATATTGTAAAGGTAAATTTGTTATTCATGCAAAATGAGGTCTCTTGTATCTCCAAAATGGTCACCCCTTCAATATACCATTGCTAGGCCATTATACCAAACCTCTCAATATACCCGCCCTTATGTGAGGGAAACTATTGGTACGCGAGAGCAGAATAGTACATGGAACATAGGTGGTACGGAAGGGGGATCACCCTATTTTTGAAACCTACCATAGAAGACTTATCCTCATGCACGGGGAATCACCCCCATTACACTTGGTCAACTTTCATCAGGATTTACATCTAGCAATAGTCGCGATCAGGGTATATGTATGCAAAATCCAAGCCAAGGTGGTGATGAAATCCATTGTTGGTCTTGATCAAGTGTTGGGGTATTAAGACCAACTCCTTGATGTGAATTTTATTAAGTGGTGTGTGTGGTTCCTTTTAATTGTATAAAGAAAGAAAACATACAAAAAAATATGATTTTCACTAATGCAATGCTTTAGTGTACATTTTATCTTTCAGAAACCATTAGTAGCAAAAGGAAATCACCAATCCTAACTAGAACTGAAACCTATGAGAGGACTTGCCATTGGTGCAAGTATCATGCAAGAAAACCAGAGAAGAATGCATTCCTAATTAGGTTCCTTCCATTTAATTTACCCTATGTTTTTATTTTTTTTATTGCAAGAAAGGAAAACAAACTACTTAACCTTTCTATGCAAGTGTCTAAAAAAAAAGCAAAGAAAGCATAAATTTACGAAAATAGAAAGTAGAAAAACATGGAGGATGTTCAGAAGGCCTACCTCTTCTCTGTCCAAACCAAATGCCTCTGAGTTTCTACTTATAAAATGCATAGATTTCTAATCTTCCTAGGGTGGGATGAATAGTAGGTCTGTATTCATCACAGGGTGGGACGAATATGTATTCGTCCCAGGTGGCACAAGTAGCAGTCCAGTGCCTGAATGAATAACACCTACAAAGAAACCACAAAATTTGGATCAGAAATTTTATCTTAATAGCAGGGGACAGGGTCCCACCATGATCTCCACTGAAATCCAAATGTAGAATGATGGCGTCCCATATGTGATGCAAGCAAAATTGATATAAGGTATAGATGCTAAGTCCTATGAATGCGATGAACAAATGCATGAAGGAAATGATGCAGAAACGAGATGTAAGCAAAAAAAAGTGGGGTCTATTTTATTAATGTTGATTTTAATCCAATTACAATTAAATTGGGGTCTATTTTATTATTGATACAGTTCGTTACATCAATGGATGGTACGCTTCCAATGTATTCCACATGCCCACATTCGAAATGGGTGGGCCAAAAGTTGTCGTCGCTTGCGTCTATGTGTTCATCGTTCCTTGTTGCCTCTCTGGTGTTCTTGGCGGTGAGATCCTATGCACAAAAAAATATCAAATAGTTAATAGCATATGCGGATATAGGAAAACATGCAATCCCCAAAGCCTCCGACTAGTTAATATATAAAATAATGAAACGATAGTCAAAACATGTCATAATGAATTCAAACTTTGATAGAGGTATAGAGACATCAGCAGGGACACATTGCAAAAATAACAATCAAGAAATCATGCACATATTTCTAATCGCTCTGGGGTGGTACGCTAGGGACTGTCACAAAATGTGCAAAAGTGACCTTGCAAATGTCCTACCCAGAGGCCTCAAAAACTCCTAAAAACTTGGGGTTAGACTAAAAGGGGCATTTTGATATGACCCATAAGTTCATATTTGGCACATTCTTCCCATATTGTCCTATATCTGAAGGCGCTCCCTATAGGTTAGTAAATGCATAAAATGATAAAAACAAGGTCAAATCATGTCAGAAAGCAATGAAACTTGGAAAATAGCATAAGTACATCAGATACAACATAATGCAAAAATAACAATAAATAAATCATGCACATATTTCTAATCACTCTGCGATGGGGTGATTAGGACTACAGTAGTGCAGGGGGCATCCGAGGGCAGGACGCCCACCATTTGGGGCTTAGTTTTGGTACCAATCCAAGTGGGATGGGTCCAAAACCTCCTAGGGGGTTGTGTTGACAATTTTGGTATGGGATTGTGGCCGATTGCTTGGGTTTTGGGTCTATATTGCATTCCTAGTGCTCACCCAATAACCTCTCTTCCAAAAGAGAAATTAGGGATGTAGGAAGCACAAAGAGGAATGGGGGTATAATTTGGTAGCACTCCATTGCTCCAAATGCTCCAGCTCTATTATTTTTTGGGGTGAGGAGGCTCACCTTTTTATAGACCTCAAGATCTCCTTTGCATGTGCATGCGAGGGTGCCACTTGGCTCACCATGCCCTTTTGGGGGAGAGAATATTCCTCCCTGATTTAAGACCTCCATGATCAGGGCATGCTTGACTGAAGTCCCTCTCTCTGATTTGAAACTGTTCCTTGCACTTGCATGCCTTGAAGGTGAAGTTGGGTGGTAGATCTGGGCTACCATTTGTCAAGGCTTGACTTTTTCCAATCAAACC
The DNA here is from genome assembly GCA_028583015.1 of Wollemia nobilis. NCBI lineage: Eukaryota > Viridiplantae > Streptophyta > Pinopsida > Araucariales > Araucariaceae > Wollemia > Wollemia nobilis. The sequence goes on from JAQPPZ010000135.1 coordinate 15,663,839, forward strand.
TACTAATCGTCCCACCCTAGAGCGATTACTGCTAATCATCTTGGGGTGGGGCGAATAGGATTCTAATCATCCTAGGGTGGGACAAATAGGGAACAAAATGCTTAAAAGGTGCCAAATTGACCTCTGACCTTAAAAAACTAATTTGGGAGTGGTTAGGACCACTTTTTAACCTCTGGAGGCTACCCTAGGGGGTATGTATGACAATTCGGTCAGTGCTTGTAGTCACATAATCAGATTGGTGTTGTTTTGGTGTCTATAATTTTGTTTTGATCGAGGCATCCATGAGACTTAAGTGTTGGCTATACGTGGAAGGCACTCTTTGGTACCTTCCTAATGTGGAAGGTGCTTATGTGGTGCCTTCCCAATGTGGAAGGCACTTATATGGTGCCTTCCTAATGTTGTTAGTGCTCTTTGAATGGATGTGCCTTCCGATGGTGGAAGGCGTCTCTGATTGGATGTGCCTTTCGGTGGTGGAAGGCACCCTTTTGATGATGGTACCTTCATGCTATGAAAGGTGCTTCTGAATGGGTTCACCTTCTTTATGTGGAAGGCGCTACTAAATACCTATGCCTTCCTGGGGTGGAAGGTGCCTCGGTCTGTATGCGCCTTCCTAATGTGGAAGGCACCTCAGGTTTTTTTTTTTTTTTGTGCCTTCTTTATAAGGAAGGCGCCTTCTTCTGGCAGGGTGCCTTCTTCTGGTGGGGTGCCCTCTTCATAAGGAAGGTGCCTTCTTCTAGTTGGGTGCCTTATTCTGGTAGGGTGCCTTCTTCTGGTGGGGTGCCCTCTTCACAAGGAAGGTGCCTTCTTTTGGTTGGGTGCCTTCTTTATAAGGAAGGCACCTTATTCTGGTGGAGTGCCTTCTTCATATGGAAGGTGCCTTCTTCTGGTTGGGCGCCTTCTTTATAAGGAAGGTGCCTTATTCTGGTGGGGCACCTTCTTCATACGAAAGGTGCCTTCTTCTGGTTGGGTGCCTTCTTTATAAGGAAGGTGCCTTATTCTAGTGGGGCACCTTCTTCATACGAAAGGCGCCTTCTTTTGGTTGGGCACCTTATTTATAAGGAAGGCACCTTCTTCTGGCTGGGTGCCTTATTTATAATGAAGGCACATTCTTTTGTGCCTTCTCGATGTGGAAGGCGATTTATTCTTGGAAATCATGTTGTGATTGATTAGGAAAGGGTGATCAAGCCTTCTCAGTCTCACTTCATGCTGCCTCAACTTCTACCTATGAGTGTCGATGTCGGAATGCTAAGCTAAATCAGGCCTGGTTTCCTAGATACCTATTTCTCATGCTGTCAGGTCCTCCACCTACAAAAATAAAACAAAAATAAAGAAAAATAAAGGTAGTTAGATGCATTCCATACCTGTTAGGCCCTATATTAGGATGTCTGCAACTTGCATGCGGGTGTCGTCCCTACAAAACACATTGTAAGAAAAAAAACTAAATTAATTGATTTTGGTGAGCACCTCCATGCCCATCGTTTTGCCTATTAAGAGTTTGTTATAGATCTAACAAGATGGGCTTTCTCCCACGTCTATTCTGGATTCCACCTGTAAGGTTTTGGATGTGTTATAGGGGTGCAGTCGGTGGCCATTAACCGTTAACACGATGTTGCTGTTGTCAATTTTTCTAATGCACACTACCCCATTCTTGATGAGCTCTACCACCTCATACGGTCCCATCCATATTTGCATTAATTTACCTTTTCTTTCCTAGAACTAAGAATCGTACAATAGCACCCATTCTCCTTCTTGGAACTGCTTCAATTTAATGTGGTGATCATGCCATCACTTTCTTTGCTTTTGTATGATTTTCGTTCTCTGCAAAGCATCCATTCAAATTTTGTCAAGCTAATCTAGCTATCGAGTCCTTTATTTTTGAGCGTCATCCAAGCTCAAGTTCAATTCTGAAGTTGTCCTCAATGTCTTGATTTCCAATTCAATGGGCATCATCACACTCTTCCCATAGACCAATTGGAAGGGCATGAAGCCTATGGTAGATTTCCACATGGTATTATATGCCTAGACTACTTCTAGAAACCATGTAGCCAAATATTTTCTATGTTGTTGCACGGTCTTCATTAGGATATTCTCTATTTCTCTGTTCGTCACTTCCACTTACCCATACCTACGAATGGTAGGGTGTAGTTTTATTGTGTCGAACTCTGTATTGCTCCATCAACTCCTTGATCAACTTGGAGGTAAATTTAGGCCCTTGGTCTATTGTTATCTCTCTAGGGACCCCAAATCATGTAAAAATATGGGCAAATAATAAATTGATGATTGTTCTTTCTTTTTAATCTCTCAACGCTTGAACTTCAACCCATTTGGTGAAATAATCTGTACAGACCAAAATAAACCTCCTCCCTATTGAAGGTGGATTAATTGGTCCCATTAAGTCCATGCCCCACTTATTGAAGGGTTCCAGGTGTACTTGAGGCTGGAGAGGCATTTTGTCTTGATGGGTTGGTCTGCCCATTCTTTGGCATTCATTGCACTTGCTGGCATATGTAGCCGCATCCTTGAATAGAGTGGGCCAAAAATACCCAACCAATAGGATTTTGTAGGAAATTCATTTCCCTGCAAAGTGTCCTCCGCATGGTTCATCATGACATGCTTTGAGTACTTCTGAGAACTCTTATTCTGCTACACATCTCCTTATAATCTGGTCATATCCTATTTTGAACAGGAGGCCATCAATCCATAGGAACGACATGCTTTTCTCTATGACTGCCTACTTTTCTTAGAAAGAGAGAGTAGGTGAGGTTATTCTGGTGGCCAAGTAATTGGCTATATCTATGTACCATGGGATTTTATCACTAATCGTGAACAAATGTTCATCCAAAAACTAGTCTTCCACTACTGTATGGTCTGTCAGTATCAATCTAGATAGAAAATCTGCTATGACATTGTCTTTGCCTGGTTTGTCGACTATTGTGATGTCAAATTCTTGCAGTAACAAGAGCCACCTGATAATTCTTCCACCAATTTCTGGCTTGCTCATCAAGTATCTAATGGCTGCATGGTCCGTGTGGACAAATACCTTATACCCGATGATATAATGGTGGATTTTTTTATGGCATGCACAACTACAAGGAACTCCTTCTTCATCACCGTGTAGTTGAGCTCGGCTCCTACCAAGTTTTTGTTGACATAGTAGATGGCGTAAAATTCTTCACCATATTTTTTTCTGAGGAATGCTCCAATCGCATTTTTGGATGCATCACAGTAGATATGAAATGGTACGGCCCAATTTGGTCCTCTTAAAACTGGTGCAGATATCAGTGTATCTTTAAGCAACTGAAATGCTTCTTCATAGTCTTCCGTCCAATTGAACTCCACGTATTTAGATAATAGAGTGTGCAGTGGTTTTGCAATTTTGCTGAATTTCGCAATAAATCACCGATAGTACCTGACTAATCCAAGAAAACTCCTCACCTCTCTCTACGTTATGGGGCTGGGTAGGTCTCTAATGACCTCAATTTTTCTTTTATCAACCTTTATTCCTTCTGTGGAGAGGTGGTGTCCTAGTACGATGCCTTCTTGCATCATCATAAAGCATTTCTCATTACTCAAGGACAAATTTCTTTCCTTACTTCTTTTGAGTACTCTTTCCAAGTTCGGCATTGCTTCGTCAAAGGTTTCTCCATAAAAGGTGAATTCATCCATGTATACTTTGACCGCGTCTCCCATCATGTTTGAAAATATGCTAAGCACTGCCCTTTGAAAGGTGGTAGGTGTGTTGCATAATCTAAAAGGTAATACCTGATAGGCAAACATTCCCCATGGGTAGGTGAACGTTGTATTATCTTGATCCTCTTCTCCTATATAGATCTGGTTGTATCCACTGAATCCATCTAGGAAGGAGAAATACTTCCTCCTAGAGAGTGTATCCAAGACTTGATCAATGAACAGGAGCGGGAAGTGGTCCTTCTTGGTTGCTTTGTTTAATGATCTATAGTCCACATAGATTCATCACTTCTCATTCTTTTTAGGGACTACCACTAACGGTGATACCCACTCACTGTTATCACTATTAGAAATTGGATAGATGAATCTGATAGTCAAGATTTTTTGCAGTTCTTCCTTGACAATGTCTTTCATTGTTGGATTCATTCTTCTCTATGGTTACCTACTTGGAGTTGCTTGATCATAGAGGTATATATGATGGATACAAATATCTAGATTGATACCCTTCATATCTGAGTAATCCCATGCAAATGCCTATTGGTGTCTAACCAGCAGCTCTTCTACTTTCATCAATTATGTGGGAACTGACTACTGACATTCAACGTTCTTCCTGGCCTGACGTGTATCTATTGAATGTGGTGATCTTGGGAACCATCCAATGGTGATCCAGGTGTAGAGATGGAGAACTCCCCATGGATGAACTCCATAAAAGCACCATCTTCATCTTCTTCTACCAACTCATCCAATGTCATCACTGGCTGGATCATGGATAGCTCAGGATTTTCATACTCGATCAACATGGGTTCTCCTAATGAGTTGACGAACTGTGTTGGGGGTGAAATAGTCAACTTTTTAATGTTTCATCCATTGTAGATGGTCATCATCCCATCCCGACAGCTAATTTAAGCATTAGCTATTGCTAGCCATGGCCTTCCCAAGATGAGTGGGTAACCACCTAGCCTAGTTTTAGATTGCAAGACTAAAAAGTTGGTTGGGAATTTCCATGTGTTTACTGTCACTATTACATCTTCCAACATTCCTTTTGGTGCCACGGTCTATCGATCGGCTAGCTGTAGCACTTTTATAGTGGGTTTCAATTTCATGAGTTGTAACCTCTGCATGGTCTCCTGAGGCATTACATTGATGGCTACTCTGATATCGACCAACGTATTAGAAAGGGAATGTCCCTCAATTTTTACAGTCAACACCAGGCTGCCTGGGTTTGCATACTTAGGATGGCATGTTTTTCCCATCATCAAATTTGCTAGTTTACCCATGACATTGATAGTCTGGGTTGCTCTTCATCCTAGCTTCCTTAGAAACATCTCTCTTATCACCTTGGTATATATCATAACATATCATATGGCTTGAAATAATGAAATTTTCACGATGAGGTTCTTCAAGCTAGACAATATATTGAACTTCAACTGCGTTACTTTCCTCTATTCTTGCAACTGGTTGGGAAATGGAGCCTTTACTCTCTCAAGAATTTCTTCTATCACCTATTCTACAAGAGGTGTTTCTCCTACCTCTTCCTCCTCTTCTACTAGTGGAGGTGTTCCTACTCCTAGCTGTCTACCAGACCTAAGTTGAATATGGTACATTGAATACATCTCACCCTCCATGTTGTATACTGGCTGGTTCACCTTGTTATTAGGATTTATCATTGGTTGTGCGGGTAGCTATGCAGGTCTCACTGTTAGAAATGTAGACAAATTCTATTGGGGGTGAGCTAGTGCTACATTCTGTGGAGCCTAATTCCATGCAGTGTGGCCTCTCCACTACTGCCCAGGATATGGATATGGCATCCATGGTTGTTGGTTCAAGAATGCTATTGGGGTTGCATTGGACCAGGGTGATGGCCCCCACCACCCCATGTTAGGTGGTTGAGGTGGGCCTTGGGGCATGTATGGTCCTCCCCCATATGATGGCATTCCGGTTGGCATATTCCCCACAAGGGGTTATGGCCAACTCTTTCGATTGCCTATGAAATAGGCATCCACGCTTTTAGCATCCTCCTGATTACTAGGTAGTTGTGAGCACAATCGAGTTTTATGGTTTAGCCTGCAAACTATGCATACTCTAACTTTGTTCTCTGGGCATGCATTATTTGCATGCTTCCCTCTGTATTTTGGACATAAATAAGCTAATGTTGCTTCGTTTTCTTGCTTATTTTTCTCTAACAACAGTGTATCCATCTACAATGCTAGATATGAGAGCATTTCTCTCTTTAAATCTTCCAGCATGTTACCTATTTCTGTCTTCATTACTGAAGTAGTCACTTTCATGGTTCTAGAAGTGGTCTTGCCTCTCATTCTTGAGTAGTTTTGGCATAGTTTTCGGATGTCTTCCATAGCATGTTGGTAGACATCACCTCCAGAAATCATGTTAAGAGCCTCCAGTGATTCATTGGTAAGTCCTCTCAAAAATATGCTTTTGAGGGACTTATAAGATAGTTTCGTGTGAGGATATCATTGAAGATTGAAGTTGAATCTCTCCTAGTATTCCTCTAGAGACTCATATTCTTTCTGCGTCATGCTCAGGACCTCTTCTCTGGAGTCTCTTGCTCTCCTAAAATCTTGGTATTGCTCTAAAAAGAGCTTCTTCATTTGATCCCAAGTGGCAATGTGTTTGTCTCCCAGATCGATGAACCATCGTAGAGCTACATCGTCCAATGTGGAAGGAAAGAGTTTCAGCTTTTGTGTATCAGATTTGTAGTCCACAGACTTGCATAAGATATCAAACTTGAATAAAAATAGGTCAGGGTCCTCAGTTGGGTATCCTCTAAAGGTCGAAAGGTGAGCAGGGGATATGTTTTTAATTTTGGTATCCCCTACTCCTTCATCAATCAAGAAACTAAAGCCATATGAGACTTCTTCATTGTTAGCCATTTTTTTAGGAAATGTGGTTTCTAATGCAGTATTTATGGCCTTACGATTGTTTAAGAATTTCTGATTAAAGGCTCTAAGGTTTTCTGGTGTTATCATCCGATCTTCTATAGCTTTCCACAATAGGTCTTCCTTTAAGGGTGTCCTATTAAATAGGGGATTTATGATGAATCATTCTTCCCCAAGTTTATGGGATGAGGAGGCACTTTGCATAAAGTACGGATCCTCACTCCAATGGATTGTTGGTGGTGGGTCAGGTGAGTCTAATTCAAATTCAGAATGTTCTACTGATTCAGGTTTTGGTGGATTGGCTTTTATAAACCGACCGTCAGGTCTTCTTCTCGAAGAACTCATACAAGGTCAGATGGAAGGTTTCTAGGTATTGTAAATAATCTAGTTAAGATGCTTCCTCAACAACGATGCTAAAATATTGTGGCCAAACAAGGTTAACTTATTTCCTACTTTTATCACATGCCCATGCATTTAATTTATCAACCCAGGGAGCTTCGTAAACTTGCGAAGGGTCTAGAACAAGATTTCTTACAATACCACTTGAGATGAGTCCGCTAGTTCTACTATTGGGGAATGTTTCAATGGTCGTCAATCATTCATACACTCCTCAATAATTTACGTAAAAATAATTAAATCTACAGAAAGGAAATATTCACGCATTCCTGGAAATAAACCTATTGCAATACTAGAAATAACAATGTGATAAACAATCTTATAAAAGCAGTAAACTAATCTAGAAAACATAGGAAAAATAGGGGAAGAAATACTGGCTTGGAGTGGGCCCAGGCTCCATCAGCTTCCTCCGAGCTGAACATGCACTTAGAAACTATTAGAACTGTATTATAATTATCAAAGTATTACAATGCTTCTTCTATATATCTCTTTATATTTACTATCAAAATATTCTATATATCCTCAAAAAGGTCTGTGTGTGCTTATATAGCACACCTGTAGATCTTCTGTTACAAAGAAGTTATAATAGTCGATTCATTCTAGACTAAACTAAGACAGTCTGGTAAATGTGATCGACGTCTGCTAAAACTGGCATTCATTTCTAACGATAGAGTGTTCACTAATTTTTTTGTGCTTCGCCTGGCATTGGTAGGACGTTCTCATACATCTATGCGATCCCCAATTTAACTCTATATGACGTAGAGTTGGAACTGCACTAGTATCTATTGTCCACGTCATGCTTGTCTAGTCAACGGGCGAAGAATAGGGGCACCTTCCCTATGAGTAAGGCGCCTAAGTATGTCGGGTGCCTTCTCTATGTGAAAGGTTCCTTACTATCGTTGGCATCTTCCTGGAAGAGTAAGGTGCTTATCTTCTATTGGTGCATTCCTATGAGAGGAAGGCACTTGCCTTCTAGTGGTGCCTTCCTGTTGGTGCCTTCCTTATGAGAGGAAGGCGCTTGCCTTCTAGTGACACCTTCCTGTTAGCACCTTCCTATGAGAGGGAGACACTTATTTTTCTTTGGTGCCTTCCTAGAAGAGGAAGGCGCTGGCCTTCTATTGGCACCTTCCTAGGAGAGGAAGGCGCTTGTCTTTCCTTGGAACCTTCCTGGAAGAGGAAGGTTCCTACTTACACTTGGCACCTTCCTGGAAGAGGAAGGCACCTACTTACGCTTGGTGCCTTCCTAGAAGAGGAAGGCGCCCACCTTCTCTGCATTGATTCTGAAAGAAACAAAGTGCCAGGTCCATGATACCTCGATTGATCCAATTCTAACTAAATCAACTATAATTCCATAAAAATACATTGAAAACACACGAATTAGATAACACGCATAATTTCATCAAATAATTATATAATCATTTATAAACATATGCAATCCTTATTATACAGCCGCATAATAATCGAAAAAATGTATACAAAATATGAGCATTTCTGATGCTCATCAGATAAAAAGATAAAGGGTAAAAAGATAGAATAAAGCAATGATTCATCTAGTGATGAAGAAGTTAACTATGGTAGAAGATATAAAGGTTCCAAAATATTTATAGATGTAAGATATATTAAATGCTTCAATTGTGGAAAGTATGGACACTATGCGATAGAGTGCAAAAAGCCAAAGTACAACAATGCCGAAGAAAAACAAGATCACAAGTACAGAGAATTAGAAAGACACAGGTACAAAAAGAAAGGTAAGGATGGACAAAGCAGACAAAGAAATAATTTCTTTCAAAGTCAAAAGAAAAGCTACTATACGGATAATGCAAGTATGTACTCAAATGATAGTGATGCTAGTTTTTCATACAATGATAGAGATGAAGTCCTGTTTATGGTTAGAGAGAAAAGCACTCCAGTTATTCTCAAGTGTTTTAGATGTGGTAAATTTGGACATCTTGAAGATAATTGCACTAGGGATGGCTATAGTTTTAGTGATGATGGTTTTGAATATGCACTTGAAAGACCAAATGAGAATCTTCTAATGGCATTAGAATAGGAAGTAAGTGATTATATATAAGATAAGCCAAAATGAAGTAATGATAAGGACAAAGGCAAACAAATAGAGGATTATTCAGTAGAGAATGGTTATGATCTCAAGGGAGAACTTATCTATGCTCTTGACATAGTAAAAAAGGTAAGAAAGCAACACTCTAAGCTTGAAATTCAGTTTCAAGAATGTGATGAAGAAAGGTTATTGCTCATAGAGGACTTAGAAAAGTCAAAGGATAAGGCAAGTATGTTCAAGGAAAAATTAGAAGCAAATATTTTGGAGTGTGAAAAGTTAACACAAGAAGTGGCACTACTAAAGGAATATTTAGAGGATTCCAAGAAAAAGTTGTACAAATATGTGAATAGTGCAAAGAGTGTAGACAAAATAATCAAGATACAAAGAGGAGCAACAAACAAGATAGGTCTTGGTTCCAAATAGGCTCAAAAGAAATGGGAATAAAATCCTACTTCAAATCTAGAAGAAGAATGAATTTTAGAAGAAGATACTTATGAAAGTAACAGTGTAAGTTGGAATGAGACATCAAAGGATGAGTTGGACAACAAAGAGGTCAAAGATAGAAATAATGCACAAAGAAGATATAGATGGAACAATAATTAGAACAAGATACCAATGAGATCTAGGCAAGGAAGCTTCAATGGGAGATGCTTCTCATGTAACAGGTTTGGGTACATGGCTTCATAGTGTAGGTCATACAAAATACAATAATATGGGGAAGGATAAATTTTCCATGGGTATTGCTACTCATGCAATGAGTTTGGTCACAAGGCAATGAATTGTAGGGTTCATGGTAGAAGAGGAAAATATTTGATATTTGAGAAAGCTTTGAGCCAGGGGAAGCAAAGTCCCAAGGGGAGCATACAAGAAGGTCAGATTTCAGTAAAATGATATGGGTTACCATCAATGACAAAAGGGGAGATTGTTGGATATTTTGAGTACCTAAGCTAAGAGTTGTCATTGATGTCAAAAGGATCTATGTAAGTAAGCACTATGTTTATGTTTCACAAAGAGCTTCATGAGAAGCAAATATTTTTTATCAAAGGTTCAAGAAGGGATGCATGGCATTTGGTTCCAAAAGGAGCTTCAAGGGAAGCTTTGCAAAATGTTTTATTTAAAACCATGGATGGTAGATTTGAAATGGGTTTTTCTTAAAACCCAAGTTGGTTTTTTGTTTCATCAAAAAAGGTGCCCCGGTGATGGAGAAATTTAATTTTAAAGGTTTTATTTAAAACTATGGATGGCAGATTTGAAATGGGTTTTTCTTAAAACCCAAGTTGGATTTTCGTTTCATTGAAAAAGGTGTCCTGGTTATGGAGATATTTAATTTTAAAGATTTAGTTTAAATTTTAATATATTTAAAATTTAAATTTTAATTTTAAAATTAAAATTAAAAGTTTATCCGTCGACGTCATGAAGGAAGTTTCAAAAAGGCCAACGTTTCCAAAGCAAAGGGAAGGCATATAAATATGCCATTGAATTTTTTAATTCATTCATCCTTGCTCGTTGATATTTATGCTTGGTATTTGTAAAGAAAAAGAGCTCATGTTTTTCGTTTGATGCAATGAAACATTAAAGGGAGACATCGACCACTTCCCAAAATGCATTGGGTAGCATGACCTAGTGGCATCTTGGATTGTGCAAAGGTGTTGGTGACAAGGAGGTTGTGCGTTCAATTCTTGCAAGCATCATTTTTGGCTTTGTTCTGTTGAGGCGCCCAAGGCACATAATTTTCACTTGGTGGAAGAGGGTGAAGGATAAGAAGCGGGTGGTGCTTCTTTTTCACCAACGAGCCCGTAGCTCATCTGGCAACTTGGTCATGGCTAGGGCGTTCGCGTTGGGGCAAGATGAGGGTTCGATTCCCCTCGAGGCAGGTATTAAGGTTTTTATTAATATTTTGTTTGGATTGCCTAAGTTGGAGTGATAAGGGGTAAAGGCGCTTTGTTAGTTGATTTGTTGAGTAACCTTAGGGAATAAGGTCATGGTGGTTGTTTGAGTTGTGAATTATTTTTAATTGTGATTTTTGAAATTGTTAGGAGTAATAAGGGTTTTTGATAAAGTTCTTTTTAGTGAAAGTTATTTTGAGTAAGGGTTTTCTTTTAAAAAGAACTTTTGTGGATGTTAAAATAAAGTAGGAGTAATAAGGTGTTATTTGGATATTATTGTTGTGTTATTACTCAAGATCTCTAACCCTTGTTGAGAGTTGAAAAAGAAAGTGTGTTGAGTGTGACAAATTTAGTGGAAAACTCATAAGGCATCAAAAAGGTATGAGTAATACTCTCCATTGATTTTATTTGGGTGGTTGATTTTTGAAATATCATTGGAGTGAAAAGGATTGATTGTGGTTTCCTTTTTGAAAGTGGTTGAGTTAATGCTTCAAGGTTTTCTGGATTGTGAGTTGTGATTAAACCTTGTTTGATAAGCATTGTTGTTTAGACCATTGGTTGAGTGAAGTACTTTGATTTTATGCTTCAAGGTTTTTTGAATTGAGAGTTGTGATTAAAACCTTATCTTATTAGCATTGTTTTTGAAACCAATGGGTGATGCAAAGAACTTGAACTTGAGTTAGAAAAGAACATGAGTATCATTATTATGTAAGATTTGTTGTTGAGCATTATTGGAAACATTTTGAGTTAGTTGATTCATGCTTGGACTAGGGTTTGTGAGAAATAGTTGTTTCTTGAAGTGATTGGTTGAGTAGAGTTTATTGAGCCTAGTCAAGTGGTTGCATGAAGTGGTTGTTCAAGTTCCATGAAACAAACTATTCTATATTCTGATTGAGTTGAGATTGAGCCTTGAGAATAGAACATATTGAGTCTCTAAAAATTCTCTTTATGCTTCTATGAGATTGAGTTAAGATTGATCTAAGTTGATAGTGCTTTGATTTGAGATTGGGATTTGAGTATAGAACATATTGAGTCTCTAACAATTCTCTTTATGCTTCTATAATATTGAGCTGAGTTGAGATTGCTTTGAATTGAGATTGGGATTTGAGTATAGAATATATTGAGTCTCTAACAATTCTCTTTATGCTTCTATGAGATTGAGTTGATATTTTGTTGAGCTAATTTGAGGCAAGTCTTTGAGAAGGCTTGTGGACTATTTTTGTGTAATATTTTGTGAAAGCTTGCTATGCAGATTTGAGCAAGTCCTAGAGAGGACTTATTGATAAGATTGGGACAAGTTATGTGTGATCTTGTTGAGTAGATTTGAGCAGGTTCTGAGTGAGCCTATTGAGTATATTTGAGCAGGTTCTGAGTGAGCCTATTGAGTAGATTTGAGTAGGTTCTGAGTGAGCCTATTGAGAAGATTTTAGCAGGTTCTAAGTGAGCCTATTGAGCAGATTTGAGTAGGTTTTGAGTGAGCCTATTGAGCATATTTGAGGAGGTTCTGAGTGAACCTATTGACATAGCTTTGGAGGTGACAGAGTAAAAAGGACAGAGTATTAGTGGATAGAGATCCAAAAACCAGGATAATTGAAGATAGATCTGAGTGAGGATTCTTCAAGTGGAGAGAGATCCACCAATCAATGTAGCAGAGAGACAAAGTCTTCTAGAAGATCACTAGCTAGAGTAGAAGGGGAAAGAGTTCTCTTATGGAAGAGATCCATGAACTTGAGATTTAGGGGATCAACATCTCCTTTGGATAGAGGTCCATAAATATTGTAATTGGGAAGGATTCCCAAGATATTGATTGAGAAATTTTTAGCAAAATATTTTCTCCGTGGAGTAGCCCGCATTGGGTGAACCACATAAATTGTTGTGTCACTTTTGTGGATGGTTTTTTGTGCATTACTTTGAAAATTGCTATTGATACTAATATCTATATAGTTCATAATATTGAATTGAAAAGAAAAGTAAAATTTGGTCTTACACTGTTCACCCCCCCCTCTTAGTATAAGCTTGTGTTCTTCAGACCTAATTTTTGAAAAATGATTAATTAAAATCATTAGGGCATTTTGATTAATTGAAATGATAACATTAAGGTTGGTTTTAAATTTTCGAAGGAAATAAAACCTTGATCCATAATATTAATTAAATCCAGTTAACCTTAGTATTGGGTATCTTAATGATTCGAGCACTAAAATTAAAATTGGAACTTCAATGTTTAAACCTAATACTTTGGAATTTAATGAATAATGGAAGCCTTAGCATACCCTGACATTAAAATAAAAATAAAACTTTAAAGTTGAATCTAATACCTATAACCTTAGCAAATGACCTTAGTATATTAGTTTTAATACTTTGGCATAAAAAATCAAAACGAGAGCTCATAGTTAAACCTAATTTTTGGGAGTTAAACCTTATGATATTAATTAATAAAATTCGAGCAACTAATAAGATCGCAATCCTGAGAAGATTTATATGAAGACCTAAAGTAAAACCTTTGAAGGCATATATTCAAATAAAATTTAATGTCATCCGAATTTATTGAAAAATGATAATAATAATAATAATGATAATGATAATACTACAATATTATAAATATTAAATCATCTCATGTAGAGGATTTGGAGAGCAAGTGGGTAGTTTAAACTCTCCAAGTTGAAATTGAGAGGCCCATGTTCAAATATCTACCCTCACATGTCACAAATATGCTATGTAATGGTTATATCGTGACCACATAATAAAATATTTACCCCCTTTTTAAAAAAAAACACTGTAAATATTAAAATGGAAATAATAAAATGTTACTAATACGTATTAATAAATTTAAATGACCAATAATATTACACCCTTGAATTGATTTATATGAAACCTAAAGTTTTTGTAAAGATAAATTTAATAAAGCTGAAATAAAAAATATATATTAACGACTTTAATATTTCAAAGAAATTAAAATGGGATTTCACAAACCATATTAAAAATTATTTTATCACCAAAGGCAATTTAAATTATTTTTTTAATTTTTCTTTTGTAATTACAGGCATTAATGAAATCCAAAGACGAATATTGAAAAAGAAGGAAAGGTGACAACTAAACAAGAAAATAGAATTTAGTGAACCTGAACCTAATCTTGAATAGCTGGTGCATGACAACTCAACATACTAATATTCACATAGAAGCCACCAAAGCAGTTAGAGATCAATGGATGAAATTTGTTGATCAAGCTCAAGAAGAACCTTAAGATGACACATTATCTATCAAAGCAATGATATATAGCTCATCAATGCAATTGTAAAGCAATAAAATATTGTTGTAAAGCACTAAAAATTCAATTTGAAAAGCTAAAAATACCTAATGAGACCTTGTTTCAAAGGGTCAGATTTCACTTTTAGCAATAAGAATTTTAGAATTTCTTTTATTTGTAGATGGTGAATATTTGTGCCCATGTCATTGAACTTGGAAATTATCCTTGCAATCACCTAATACAAGTAATTCTAAGTGTAATCATTACATATTTTATCAATACAAAGTATTAGAATGCTTGGTGTAATCTGCACATGATGATGGTGGTTACATTTGAGTCAATTTTAGTGCATTGTCTCTTTCTCCTTTGAAGATAACACCATCTTGGTCTCAGATTGTGTGGATATTTATCAAGCTAAGGCTAGTAGATTTTAGAATTTTTGATTCAACAAATTCAGCATAAGTCTTTCAATAATGTAATGGCTTTTTTCTCTTTCCTTTCTCTAACCCTTTACCTTTTATTTTCTTTGAAAATTGATTAGATTAGAGTAGTTTAGCTTGATATTCTAAAGCTTCCTTTTCATTAAGATGCACTTCATTGTTTTAAGTTTTAAAATGTCTTTTGAATGAATTTAAAGATCATAATAAAAAGGTATCAAGACTACAATCTTGCTTTTACATGCATTTTACTATGAAATTTGTCAGGAATAGGACAAGAATTGATAATTGCAGTAGATTGAGCCTAAATCAGATCCTACGATTAGAATTAATCACTCACTCTTTTAACAGTCATGTGTGGTCTCGAACATTCCAAATATTTTCTCTACTTTCCTTTGAATTACTAAATAATTTGATATAATAATCTTACCTGAACCTTAGGGAAATTCATATTTCCTTTGAAGAAAGGACATCTTGTTTTGATTGTTAGTGTATGTCTGCAACTAGGTAGATGTATCACTCAACACTATAGATGATTACAATTATAATTCCTCAAGTACAATTCTAGGGTGCAAACATCCATCAACTACCAAAGGAAAAAGAAAATCCTAAAATTACTTATTGCTACGATGGAATTCGTCCCTTTGGAATGGGGTCTTAATGGTTATTTATAGCCTTACAAATTTAAATTTTTAGTGCTTTACAATTGTATTCTAGTGGTTTATAGTTGGACTTCAAAGTTTTACAGTTGGACTCATGAGATTTCTCTTGGATGATGTGTCAATTTGTGGTTCCTCTTGGTCTAGAATTTCATTGATTCTTTTAATTGCTATGGTAGCTTCTCCTTGAAGCTAAGTGAGCTGATTTTTCATGCACTAGTTAGTCAAAATTAGGTCCAGGTTCATTGTATTTCTTCTAAAATTTCTTCTACGCACTTGGATGGCTTCCAAATTTATTAGGGCATTCCTTTATCCTTTTTTGTTTCTCATTTCTCCTACAACACAGAAGAAAAATACATATTAGTTCAAATTTTTATTTGGTAGGAAAGATATTTGAAAAAATGTTTGTTCTAATTATTATATGATTAGTGTTCTTATTTACTTATTTATTTGTCCATTATTATTACTAAGTTTTATGATTATTAAATTTTATTAATTAATTTTATAAAGTTTAATCTCTTTAATTTTAAGTTCATATTATTAGGTTTAACATTAAATGAGGATGAGGAGCAAAATTATTTCTTTTATTTCCTTAGAAATGAAATGAAATGAAATGATTACGTCCACAAGACCCAAACATGGCCTATGGGAAATCCAAATATGGAAACATGATTATTCAAATCATATGACCATAATTATCCTTGAGAAGGTTGTTCCTTCTCCTATTTATTTGGGTTAGCAACTCCCCACCTTTTTTCATTTTACTATCTTCAAATAAATCTATTATAGACCCTTTTCCAAGCATTCATAGATGAAATGGTCCTCTATCTCTATTGCCCCTGTGCTGCATAGAGTACATATCATTTCTTCCCATTGATCCTTGGGCATTGTTCATCTCCCTTTTCCACATCTAAGCCTATGAGAGCTAGTCCTTATCTGAGCAATGAGGATTTTTCCTCCACTTGATTTCAGTGCCTATATATGCTTTTTCTTTGTGGTCATAAGTTGGATTAAAATTTGTAATATAGTATTATCTTTTCTTGATTGCATTTTTCCACATTCCACTTCTAAACTTTTCATTCACATAGTTTTTTATATCTTTGTTAAAATTTGGGCATTCATTTATGTTGATTTCCCAATGTTTCATCCATTTCTAATTTTATTTCATCTATGTGTTCTTCCACCTATGCAACTCTTCATCCCTAGCTGCCTTAAGTGTTGGAAATTTTGAGTAGTTATGTTGTCATTGATGTCAAAAGTCAGTTCATATTAGTGCAAGGAATTGACAAAAGGAGGGTTAAAATATTTATATTTTAAGCCCAAGAGATTTGGTTTAAAGCTTCACATGATTGGTCAAAATATTGTCTAAATACCTGAAGGAAGGAAATACCTAGGCCCAAAGGAAATAATATTATAATATTAAAGTTGTTAAGATAAGGTCTAAGGTTAAGGAAGGAAATACCTAGGCCCAAAGGAAATAATATTATAATATTTATTATTATAATATTAAAGTTGTCAAGGAGAAAGCCTAAGGTGAAGGAAGGAAATACCTAGGCCCAAAGGAAATAATATTATAATATTTATTATTATAATATTAAAGTGTTAAGAGAAAGCCTAAGGTTATTTATAAAATAATTATAATATTTATATTATAATAATTTTATAACCCTAAGTAAGGGTTTGGCGCCAAGCATAAAGTTTAAATATTTTATTTCCATCGACGTTCGAGCAAGGAGGGAACATGGTATTTATACCATAAGGTTTGGAGGCATAAGGTAAGTCTCCGAATGCACATGCGAATGTTTAATTAATTAGTCGATGCAAATTTTGTGAGCACAAGAGGACAAAGGTTTTATTTTTAAAATGCATAGAGGAGCACGTGGAAGGATAAGGAGGCAAGGGTGCATGCCCCTATCACCAACCACGTGGTTGGCCTAGTGGCAAGGCTTGGCAGTGTAAGTCTTTGGCGAACGATAGGTCTCACGTTCGATTCTCGATGATAGCAGAGGGAAGTGTTTTATTTTAAGCCATTTTTGTGTCAACAAAAGGAATAAAAAATGGTGGGTGCATTGTTTGTTTCAAGTGAGTGCTTAGCTCACGCGATGGTTAGGCCACGGCTAAGGTGCAAGCAGCAGGTACAATGGGGGTTCGATTCCCATGGAGGCAGTGCGCAAGGTATTTATTTTTGCTTTAATAAATTTATCGCCTAAGGTTCTAAGTTGCATGGTATGAGCTAACATGGGAGGTATAAGGTGTTAAAAATAATTTTTATTTTTGGCATAAAAAGGGTTTTGAATTAATTTGGATTTTGACATAGTGAAATTGTTAAGTGCCTTGGAATATTATTTTGAATGGTGGTTATATTTCATTGAAAATGCATTTATGATAAGTGGGAGATATAAGGGAATAATTTTTATTATTCTATGCATTTAATTTTTGAAGGAAGTTATAGTGAATTAATTTGAAAGTGAATTATTGGAGTAATAAGAATCCTTGCTGATTTTGTTTTGAATGTGTTAAGAGGGAGTTAAAAGGTGTATGAGGTATTTTGATTATTTGTATGTCTTGCTAAAATATTTTGAAGGGTTTGATTATTTGAGAAACCAAGAGAGTGGTTTGGAATTTAATTGAGCACATTTTGGAAGGAATACTTTGTGGATGTTTTGAAATAGATTGTTGCTATCTAACATTTTGAGTGGCACAAGGAGAATTGATTGTGAAACAGATTTTGAAGATATATCTCCATCAAAGCAAAAAGGTATGGGCACATCATCCTTTGATTGAAGTGTTGTTGGATTGAATGTTGTGAAATATAAGGTGGAGTGAAAAGGATTGTTTGATAAGCATTGTTGGAAATATTTGAGTGAGTTTTTATATGCTTGATTGGTGAATGTTTAGAGAAAATTTGAGATAGATATTGAAGATTATTTGAGTTAGGGTTTGAGACCCACATTGTGCTCTTTGTTTGAAGAAGTATGAAAACACTTGTTTAGGGTTTGTGAGCAAGTTGTGTTTCATTGATTGAATGATTGAGTGAAACTTCTTGAGCATTGGTTTTGAGTGATATTGAAAGTGAATGTGCAAACATTAGAAATCAGATTTGTGAAAGCGATAGACTTAATGATTGAGTAGAACATATTGAGTTTTTGATAGAGTACATCATTCTCTATATGTTCCAGAGGTTAAACAAATTCTGAATAGAATATGTCTAAACTGCTTCAAGTTAAAGGAATTACTTTGAAGATTAGACAAAGCATTTGATAGTATTGTGTGCAAGATTTGAGATTGATTGAGCATATCTTGTGAGTTATTTTGAGCATGTGTTTGAGAAGATTTGAGCAAGTCTTTGTGAAGGCTTGAGAGAAGAATTGAGCAAGTTCTTGAGAGGACTTGAAGGTAGATTTGAGCAAGTCTTGGTGAAGACTTGAGAGAAAATTGAGCAAGTTCTTGAGAGGACTTGAAGATATTTGAGCAAGTCTTGTGAGAGCTTGAGAAAAATTGAGAATCTTAAAACTTGATTGTAGATTTAGCAAGTCTTGTGTTAAGACTTGGAATTGAGCAGAAGTTTATTGTTGATTTGTTCAAGATTTGTGTTAAGGCTTGGGGTAGATCTAAGTAGATTTGATTGGTGATTTGATCAAGCTTTGTGTTAAGGCTTGAGGATAGATTTGAAGATAGATTTTGGTGCAGATTTAAGAGAAGATTTATGCTAGACCTGAGATAGAGTTGGAGGATTTGTACTACACTAAGGATAGAATTTAGTGTAGATCTAAGACGAGTTGAGAGTAAGCTTTGGAGGTGATAGAGAAGAGGATATCATAGTCTCTAGTGGATAGAGATCCATTAGCTAAGGTAGTGAGGATAAAGGTCTTCTATGGAGAGAGATCCACAAGCCAAAGTAGTGGGGGTAGAAGTCTTCTAGAAGATCATCAACTAGAGTAGAGGGGAAAGATTTCTCATATGGATAGAGTTCCACAAACCAGAGCAAGGGGAAAGAGTTCTCCTATGGAGTGTGATCCATGAACCAGCTGGGAAGATAGAGTTCTTATATGGAGAGAGATCCATGAACCAGTTGAGGAGAAAGAGTTCTCTTGGATCAAGTTCCATGAACCAGAGAAAAGGGAAAGAGTTCTCCTATGGAGAGTGATCCACAAATCAAAGCATTAGGGGATTGGTGTCTCCTTTGGATAGAGGTCCATAAATATTGTAATAGGGAAGTGATTCCCAAGAGATTTGTTGAGAAAATTTTAGTGGAAATATTTTCTCCGTGGAGTAGCCCACATTGGGTGAACCACATTAAATTGGTGTCTCTATTGTGTGTGATGATTTATGCATTGCTTTGATTACTATTGTTGATATTGCCATTGATAATATTGGATAATATTATTTGGGAAAGAAAAGTAAAAGTTGGTCTTATACTATTCACCCCCTCTCAGTATAAGCCTGTGTTCTTCAATTGGTATCAGAGTAGGTTCCTTTGGAAGAGTTTAATAACTTGAAGGAAGAGTGTACAGGAACACAGATGGCATCTTAGAGTGGAGCTTCAACAAATAAGGCACCATTGTTCGATGGGAACAATTATGCATTCTAGAGTGTAAGAATGAAGACTTA
This sequence comes from Wollemia nobilis, assembly GCA_028583015.1. Lineage (NCBI taxonomy): Eukaryota > Viridiplantae > Streptophyta > Pinopsida > Araucariales > Araucariaceae > Wollemia > Wollemia nobilis. The sequence goes on from JAQPPZ010000135.1 coordinate 15,683,715, forward strand.
CCTGATGGCACAAGGAATTGAGACATGGCAAGCAGTTGAGGATGGGTACACATCGCAAGCTAGTCCTCCTATAGATAAATATGGTAAGCTCTTACACTTGTATAATGCAAAGGTAATGAATGTAATCTTGGGTGGATTACGTGAAGCAGAATTTGTAAAAGTTATGCATTGCACATCAGCAAAAGAGATATGGGATAAGTTGAAGAATGCATATGAAGGAGATAAAAAGGTTAAGATGGTAAAGTTGCAAAATCACAAGAAAATATTTGAAGACTTGAAAATGAAGGATGAGGAAGACATTGCTACATACTTACTTCATGTGGATGAGGTTGTTAACTCCATGCGAGGACTTGGGTTTAAAGTTGAAGAATCTGATGTTTGTCAAAAGGTTCTAAGATCACTTCCTATGAGGTTTGATGGAAATATTTCAGCCATAGAAGAAACAAGAGATCTTGAAAAACTGACTTTGGATGAGTTACAGGGAACACTCACAACATATGAGATGAGAATAGTAAAGGATCCTATCCCGAAGAAAGAGGTAACCTTCAAAGCAACAAAGAAAGCAAAGGATAAGAAATCTATTTCAAGTGATGAGTCAACCAGTGATGAGGAAGCTAACTACGACAGAAGGAACAAGAAGGATTCAGGAAAGCACAAAGGTATAAAAATAGTAAAGTGTTTCAATTATGGTAAATATGGTCATTATGCATCTAATTATACATAAGTGGTGAAGAGAAATAGGATCATAAGAACAGGGAAGTAGGGAAATCTAGGTATGAAAAGAAAAGTAGGGATGGACAAAGCAAGCATGGAAAGAAGTTTTTCCAAAGGTATAAGAAGAGTTTCTATGTAGATAAGACAGGCAAGAGTTCAAGTGAAAGTGATGGAAGATCCTCAAATAATGAAGAAGAAGAAATTCTCTTCTTGGCAATAGAGGAAGAAGGAAGTGCTCCTATTGAAGATAAATCTGAAAAGTATGAGGATGCTCTTGAAGACAAAGAAGTAGAGGAAGAATCAAAAAATGAAGAGGAAGGAGTAGTTGATCTAGAAGCTGAGCTTATTTCTGCTCTTAAGGAATTAAGAAAGGTTAGAAAGCAGAACTCAAAACTCAAGATTCAATTTCAAGAATGTGATGAAGAGAAGGGAAAGCTTATACAAGATCTGACTAACTCAATAGCTAAGACAAGGAGATTTAAAGAAAAGTTAGAGGAAAAAGTCTTAGAATGTGAAATATTAGAGCATGAGGTAGTTTCACTAAGGAAGGAAGTGAAAGAGTCTAAAGACAAGCTACACAGGTTTGGGAAAAGTTCAAAGACTTTGGATAAGATTATCAATGCACAAAGATCTTCATCAAACAAGACAAGACTTGGTTTTGAAGAGGGACAAAGAGAACAAGGAGAGGAGTCAAGCTCAAGCTCCAAAGAAGAAGAAGCTTCAGAAGAAGAGAGTGAAGGAGAAAGTGAGACTTATGAGGATAAGTTGAAAAATAGAAGGTTCACCAAGGAAGGAAACAATGCACAAATAAGGAACAGGAAATATCACAGGGAAGAAAGGACTAAGAGACCAGTGGGTCCAAGGCAAGATTTCTTCAAAGGATGTTGCTTCTCATGTAATAGGTTTGGTCACAAGGCTATGCAGTGCAGGACACATGAAAAGAAGGAATATGGTTTCACTAAGAGAAATTTCAGAAATGGGCATCTCTTTCAAGGGTATTGCTACTCTTGTAATCATTTTGGTCATAAAGCAATTCATTGCAGGGTTCATGATAGGAATGGGTATGGCTTCACCAGGAGGAACTTCAAGATATTTGCACCTTCTAGGAACCACAAAATTAAGTGTTATAAGTGCAATAATGTTGGGCATATGGCCAAGTGGTGTAGAACAGAATTTCCAGGGACAAGCAAGAACAGGGATATTCAAAAGAATCAGAAGGATCAGTTGAGGAAGAAGGTGGACAAAGAAAAAGAGCATTGTATGTTGGGAGTAGAGATACTCCCACCCCAAAATTAATCACCTCAAGGAGAGGAGGTGGGGAGGGGGCTGAGCTAAGAGTCTTATATTTAGCCCCAAAGGAGTCCCTTTGCCATTGATGTCAAAGGGGGAGAGATTTGAGTTAGGGGGAGAGCATTCAGTCAGGAGAAGCAGTTTCTTAGGGGAGCAGAATTGGAAAAAGGAAAAAGGAATGGTTAAGGAAAAAGGGTTGCCATCAATGACAAAGGGGGAGATTGTTGGAAATTTTGAGTAGTTATGTTGTCATTGATGTCAAAAGTTAGTTCATATCAGTGCAAAGGAATTGACAAAAGGAGGGTTAAAATATTTATATTTTAAGCCCAAGAGATTTGGTTTAAAGCTTCACATGATTGGTCAAAAGATTGTCTAAATACCCCGAAGGAAGGAAATACCTAGGCCCAAAGGAAATAATATTATAATATTTATTATTATAATATTAAAGTTGTTAAGATAAGGCCTAAAGTGAAGGAAGGAAATACCTAGGCCCAAAGGAAATAATATTATAATATTTATTATTATAATTTTAAAGTTGTAAGGAAAGCCTAAGGTGAAGGAAGGAAATACCTAGGCCCAAAGGAAATAATATTATAATATTTATTATTATAATATTAAAGTGTTAAAAGAAAGCCTAAGGTTATTTATAAAATAATTATAATATTTATATTATAATAATTTTATAACCCTAAGTAGGGTTTGGCGCAAAGGTTAAAGTTTAAATGTTTTAATTTCTACCGACGTCCAAGCAAGGAGGGAACATGGTATTTATACCATAAAGTTTGAAGGCAAAAGGTAAGTCTCTGAATGCACATGTGAATGTTTAATTAAATTGGTTGATGTGATTTTCGTGAGCAAAAGAGGACAAAGGTTTTTATTTTTAAAAGGCATAGAAGAGCACGTGGAAGGATAAGGAGGCAAGGGTGCATGCCCCTATCACCAACCACATGGTTGGCCTAGTGGCAAGGCTTGGTAGTGTAAGGCTTTGGCGGATGGTAGGTCTCGCGTTCGATTCCCGATGGTAGCAAAGGGAAGTGTTTTGTTTTAAATGATTTTGATGCCAATGAAAGGCACAAAGGAGTGTGGGTGCATTAGAGGTTTCAAGTGAGCGCTTAGCTCACACGATGGTTAGGCCATGACTAAGGCACAGGTGGAAATGCAATGGGGGATTGAATCCCATGGAGGCAGCGAGCAAGGTATTTATTTTTGCTTTAATAAAATTGTCGCCTAAGGTTCTAAGTTGCATGGTATGCGCTAACGTGGGAGGTATAAGGTGTTAAAATTAATTTTTATTTTTGGCATAAAAAGGGTTTTGAATTAAATTGGATTTTGACATAGTGAAATTTTTAAGTGCCTTGGAATATTATTTTGAATGGTGGTTATATTTCTTTTGGAAATGCATTTATGATAAGTGGGAGATATAAGGGAATAATTTTTATTATTCTATGCATTTAAATTTTGAAGGAAGTTATAGTGAATTATTTTGAAAGTGAATTATTGGAGTTAAGAATCCTTGCTGATTTTGTTTTGAATGTGTTAAGAGGGAGTTAAAAGGTGTATGAGGTATTTTGATTATTTGTATGTTTTGCTAAAATATTTTGAAGGGTTTGATTATTTGAGAAACCAAGAGAGTGGTTTGAAATTTAATTGAGCACATTTTGGAAGGAATACTTTGTGGATGTTTTGAAATAGATTGTTGCTATCTAACCTTTTGAGTGGCACAAGGAGAATTGATTGTGAAATAGATTTTGAAGATATATCTCCATCAAAGTAAAAAGGTATGGGCACATCATCCTTTGATTGAAGTGTTGTTGGATTGAATGTTGTGAAATATAAGGTGGAGTGAAAAGGATTGTTTGATAAGCATTGTTGGAAATATTTGAGTGAGTTTTTATATGCTTGATTGGTGAATGTTTAGAGAACATTTGAGATAGATATTGAAGATTATTTGAGTTAGGGTTTGAGACCCACATTGTGCTCTTTGTTTGAAGAAGTATGAAAACACTTGTTTAGGGTTAGTGAGCAAGTTGTGTTTCATTGATTGAATGATTGAGTGAAACTTCTTGAGCATTGGTTTTGAGTGATATTGAAAGTGAATGTGCAAACATTAGAAATCAGATTTGTGAAAGTGATAGACTTAATGATTGAGTAGAACATATTGAGTTTTTGATAGAGTACATCATTCTCTATATGTTCCAGAGGTTAAAAGAATTCTGAATAGAATATGTCTAAAGTGCTTCAAGTTAAAGGAATTACTTTGAAGATTAGACAAAGCATTTGATAGCATTGTGTGCAAGATTTGAGATTGATTGAGCATATCTTGTGAGTTGTTTTGAGCATGTGTTTGAGAAAATTTGAGCAAGTTCTTGTGAAGGCTTGAGAGCAGAATTGAGCAAGTTCTTGAGAGGACTTGAAGGTAGATTTGAGCAAGTCTTGGTGAAGACTTGAGATTGAGCAAGTTCTTGAGAGGACTTGAAGGTAGATTTAAGCAAGTCTTGGTGAAGGACTTGAGAAATGATTATTTTGTGTTATATTAGAGTTGATTGTTGATTTTTTCAAGATTTGTGTTAAGGCTTGGGGTAGATCTAAGCAGAGTTGATTGGTGATTTTTTCAAGCTTTGTGTTAAGGCTTGAGGATAGATTTTAGTGCATATTTGAGAGCAGATTTGTGCTAGACCTGAGATAGAGTTAGAGTAGATTTGTACTACACTTGGGAAAAGTTTAGTGTAGATCTGAGACAAAGTTGAGAGTAATATTTGGAGGTGATAGAGCAGAGGACAACAGTCTCCAATGGATAGAGATCCATTAGCCAGGGTAGTGAGGATAGAGGTCTTCTATGGAGAGAGATCCACAAGCCAAAGTAGTGGGGGTAGAAGTCTTCTAGAAGATCATCAGCCAGAGTAGAGGGGAAAGAGTTCTCCTATGGATAGAGATCCACAAACCAGAGCAAGGGGAAAGAGTTCTCCTATGGAGTGTGATCCATGAACCAGCTGGGAAGATAGAGTTCTTATGTGGAGAGAGATCCATAAACCAGTTGAGGAGAAAGAGTTCTCCTAGATCAAGTTCCACGAACCAGAGAAAAGGGGAAAGAGTTCTCCTATGGAGAGTGATCCAAAAATCAGAGCATTAGGGGATTGGTGTCTCCTTTGGACAGAGGTCCATAAACATTGTAATAGGGAAGTGATTCCCAAGAGATTTGTTGAGAAAATTTTAGTGGAAATATTTTCTCCGTGGAGTAGCCCACATTGGGTGAACCACGTTAAATTGGTGTCTCTATTGTGTGTGATGATTTGTGCATTGCTTTGATTATTGTTTTTGATATTGCCATTGATAATATTGGATAATATTGTTTGGGAAAGAAAAGTAAAAGTTGATCTTATACTATTCACCCCCTCTCAGTATAAGCATGTGTTCTTCATTAATCCATTTGTTGTTTTTCATGTTTTCTATTTTTTTCAAGTAACATAATAGCTTGGTAATAGCAATTGCCTCTAAAGGGAACATTCTAGTTTTAGCTAGAAAAATTTTATAAGGGACTATGGCCTTAATTCTAAGAAAAAATATAATTAAATGTTTTTGAATACTTTCTAATTTCCTCCATTTTATATTTATCGTGCCACTGGCCCACACCTCCCAACCATACAACACAATCGATGTGATAAGTAGACAAAATAAGACCTTGGTTGTCTTCCAGTTCCACAACTCAACATTCCTACACCAATTTTGAAGTGCATATAGCACTCTCCAACCACTTAGAGTTATTCTCATCCTACATAGGAAAGAATTAATCCTTAGTATCGATAAAAAAAAAAACTTTCATCCTTATAATAGTTGGAAAATTAAAAAAAATGGGAAATTTCTTCCTAAAGTTTAGACCTTATTAAATGAAATTAAATCTTAGTGCTTTTCTTAATTCTCATGGGTGTGCTTCCGAATCGTCCATATTTTAGCCAATAAAATCATAGCTTAATACCTCTAACTTTGACCTAATTCTCTTGGATATACTACTTCTGAACCATCAATCTCCCAGATGTGCTTTCGAGTTGTCCATTTTTTTAGCCAATAAAGTTGCATTTTAGTGCAACCTAACTTTGATCTAAATTCTCCCAGCTTTGCTTTCAAACTGTTAGATCTCACGAGTATACTTCTAAACCCTAAATATCTCCATCCAATAGGATGTCATTTAGTGTTTTTTTACTTTGACCTAATGTCTCTTTGCTATGTGTCCAAGCCATTGATTTCTCGGTCATGGGCTCCTAGTTGTCCATTATTTTAGCCGCTAAAATCATGTGTTAGTGATTCCAATTTTTTTTTGGTAAGTTGAGATTTATATACAAAAAGTGGGTTTTTTAAGAGGATCCCAAAACCTTATTACAAAAAATGTTGTTGCACCTTGAATTCAACCACAAAGGTTGGAGGATCCCAGGATAGAAAACTGAAAAAAAAAATACCAACCAAAAAATAAAAAAGATAGTGTGAGGAAACCAAAGCATATGGACACCGAATTCTACAAAAAATATCAAAGAGACCTCAACTGGTACAACCACTACCTTACCCTAGTATCCAAGTCTCAAACCCACAAAAAATAAAGTCATCTGATCCTTATTTCTTAGTGATTTCATCTGGATCATCAGAAGTCTCATCGCACTTTCGTTCAAATCGCTTGAGGATCTTGATAGTATCATTGACAAACTTGGCAATGTTAGCCATCAAATTTATGGTGAGCTTCAGGAGGAGGTAGGTGGAGTAAGCCTCACTACCACTATCATAGTCATAAATTACTTACATTGAAGACACCTTCTCCTTCTTGGGCCTCTTCAAGCACACAAAGGACTTGGGAGTTGCCAGGACTTTCTCTATAGGATTCTACTTTCTCTGGGTAGCACATCTAGTGCTCCTATGGGGAGAGGGTTTGCACTAGGTCACTGAGCTAGGTTTTCCTTCCTTGGGAGTGATCCCATATTGGGTCTCAGAATTGGTAGGGGAAACCAGGGGGGATTGGAGGTCAATGGGGCAACCTTTTGGAGAGGAGGCTTAGTTGCTATGACATGTTTAAGGATAACCACAAGAAGGCCCTGGTGTAGGGGTTTGGTGTGGGTTTTTGACACTTTTCAATGGAGATAGTGAGAGAGTACAACAAGTAATTTGGAATGCATACCTGCTTGGCCTCATGGAGGTGATTAACAAATATTAGGTGGAAGCTCTACAGTGGTTTCTCTAGGTTGTAGCAAGTAACAAATTACACAATTGGGACTATGACCTCATTCTATGGGTTGGGTAAAGAGGACCTATAGAGGGTAGACTTGTTACAGCCAAGAATTTTGCCCTTGTTAGGAAACTTGTTAGTTTCCTCCTCTTATTTATGTTTATCCTAGAAAATGAAGCACCCTATAGGGGGAATCCCTATAATCTCACATAGTATCTCCAACGTGACCCTAAAATGGACACCATGTACTCTGACCTCACCTATATCCTAGGTCTCCATAAATTCCTTAGTGATATATTTGTTTGGTCCTTCGAATTTGTGCAGGAAAGGGATGAGCCCCTTAGAATCCATGAAAGCTTACACAATGCTTTTGATCCTAAGCTTAGAAGGCTCCACATAAATAGCTACCATGGTCATCGAGAGGGAAAAATGAGAAGCGAGGAAGACTAAGTGTAGCACCCTAAAATTGGTGCAGTAAAATTGTCATAATTACATTCACCTTAGTAAATAATTTAAAATTCAAATTTTAACCTCCCAAACCGCCCGTTAACCGTCGGGTAATCCGTTTCCCCCTTTTTTGCACCATTTTTAGAGGTTGTTTTGACCGTTTGACGATATCGTCGTCGATCAGACGATATCGCCCCAGATCTGACGATTTCGTCTGGGCTAGGACGTCCAGACGATCTTGTCGCAAAACTGATTTTGCAAAATTAGCTTCTGTTCCAACGGGCCTCTAATCCGGGTAGAAGCGTGTCTGCGCCGTTAGAGACCCTCCCCCATTGGAGATCTCCCAAATAGGGATGATCTCCAACCTCCTAACTACTCCCCTAAGCCTATTTAATCCTTAGGACCTTCCCTTCCCAACCCCTGGCTGAAATTCTCTGTAACTTAACTTCATGCACGTTAAATCATCCTAAGTTTTCATTTGCAGTAGTCCTATATCAATTTTGTTGCAGGTACCATCTTGTTTTTCAGTCGGAGCAAGCATACATCGTCGTCGACGAACCTGTTCAGATCGGAGGCGATCCTGTCGAATCAGAGATGATTTCGTACTGATGCGAGATGATCTCGACTACAGTCCACATTGAGGCAATCAGTGCCATAAGTTTGCATTTCTTCACCTTTTCTCTGTTGTTTTATTCTGCAAATTAGCTAGTTTATTTGATATTTTATGTTATATTGCATTTTGGAGTTCACCCATCTAGATCAAAGGCATAATTAATCCATAATTGTGATTTAATCAGCATCATTCATACATGTTTTGGTCTTTAAGTTTTAGTTCAGTGTTGTCACTGTTATTTTGCATAGTTTCCCTCTACTAGAACAGTAGTATTCTCTGTATTTTGCATCTGTTCTTCTGTTTGCAGGTCTCTGATGAATTCGTCTGACGAATTCGTCAGATCTCAGATGATCTTGTCTGATCTCAGATGATTCTGTCGAATTCCAGATGATCCTGACTGCTTCAAACATCAGAATCTCCATCAGACATCCGGATCAGGTATTCTTCTTATTCTTCCTTAATTTTTCTATTTTTTTGTCTTAAATTTGTTCTCTGTATTCATTAAATCTGCATTTTCATATAGATTAATTTAGACTCATTTGGCCAAACCTAGGATATGAATGCTTAAGGCTAAAAACGAACACATAAAAACACATTCCAAACCTAGGCGTGGAAACTGCCATTAAATGTTTCCTGGTGAACCCACCATCCATCAAAAAATCATCAAAATACACCTCCCTTGAGAGGCGGGACCTTCGCAAAGTCCTCTCAGTCCGAGGTACCGCGACATCCTTTTCCCATCCCCCTTCGGGCACGGATCCTATAGCCTGAAGGTAAGGATGCAAAAAATTTGGAGCGATACATTTTGGTGAACCCGACGTGAATGCATTGTAAACCTTTTGAAAACAAAAACAAAATATATATATATATATATATATATATATATATATATATATATATATATATGTATACAAGAAAAACAAAAACAAAATCATCATTTCAAGTTTGTATGTTTTAGATTCAATTCTAAATAATAGATGTTAAATATTACTTTTAGAAGTACTAAAGAAACCATGAGTTTTTACTCAAATCAATATGAGCCCATCAGTAATGTTGGAAGAATTCAGCCAAATACATTTGTTGATTATGACCAACCTCATCCCTATTCAACATCACCTCCATCACACTTTTCTCATTTTTCATCCTTAACCCAACAAGACAATCCCTTTGCCAATCCTCTTCATAACGATATTATCTATTCTCCCATATATCCATATTATGTCTATCAATCCACATACAATCCTCCTCCACCCTTTCAATATTCTTCTTTCAATACAACACATCCATTTCAACAAGAAAATACTTATTCTTCCAATTCTACCATGTACTCACCTCATGCTTCGCAATCTTCCTATCATCATTCTACCCATAATAAAGAAAGTAGAGGTGAGAAACCATTAGGTCCTTTTATGACGAAATTCCTAAGGCATTTATCAAAAACCTCTCAAAAACCTTCATCACGTAAATTTACTAAGCTCAATCAACCAATGGATATAATTCTCAAGTATTTACTTGACACAAATAAGATTGAACTCCCTTCCATAAGACAACTTGATACCACAGCGGATTGGTTTAAACCTGAGCTACATTGTGAATATCATAGAGTAGATGGACATATGACACAAAATTGTAAAGATTTAAGATGTGCAATTCAAGATTTGATTGATAAGGGTCTTTTTAATATAAAGGAATTACAATCTACAACTGATTATAAATCTCCAGTAAACAATCAAACTCCTACACAACAAATACCAATAATCAATCAAGACATGGGGATCTCCCAAGAACCCCTATTCAATTATCAACAACAAGAAACCAATCAAATATTGCATGTTAATGTGTCCCATCATGATGATATTATTAATATTGTAACAAAAACTACAAATGAGCAACCTCAAGTTCAATCAACTCAATCTGATATTCAAGATATGGATTCCTCATTTGACCAACCTTCAAAACTATCTTTGACTCTAGAGAATGATCCAAAATGGAATGTAAGCATAGAAAGCTCATCTTTAGAATCAAAATCTCAATCTGAAATCCACTTTGATAGCCAACAACAAGTGATTAATCCTCAAGCAAAGATATCCCTTTTAGAAGTATTACAAATTTATCACAAGGAAATTTTGTTCAAAATACCTAGCCAACAATTTGTTCCTCATCATATTTTCTCTAAGAACATAATTAATGGTGTAAACCCTCTTGAGGTTAACCATATTTCATTCTATGATGAGGAGATTCCTTCCTCTACTCCACAAGAAGACTACTATCTTTACATTACAAGATCTAGTAAAGAAACACTTGTTAAAACTATCATGGTAGATAATGACGCCTCTCTTAATTTATGCACTTATCAATTATTCCAAAAACTCAAATCAAAGGAAGAAGATCTTAATGAATCAAATGTTATTATAAAATCTTTTAACAATGAAATTCAAGAAGCTCAAGGTACTATAATTCTTCCCCTTAATATTGGATCCAAGATCCTGGATACTTTATTCTATGTAGGATATTGCCCTTCACCTTACAACCTACTTCTCCGAAGTCCTTGGATTCATACGATGAGGGTTGTTCCCTTCCACTCTTCACCAATGTTTGAAGTTTGAACTTGCAAATAAAATTGTTACCATACATGGTGACCCAACACCATTTGAAGAATATTTAATGGTTGAAACATCAAGTTCTATACATTCTCTATTATCACAATTATCTTCTATCCATCACTTTTCTTCATCCATATATGATCATCCTTGTTTACCAAATAACATCCATGCATATCTTTCACATATACTTTCTCCATCTTATCAAGACTTGGAATATAGTGATAAGAATGAAGAACTTTCTTATCCTTCTTACATTTTATTTTGTAACATGATCAATTTTCCACATATAAAAGTCAAATCTTTTGCTACATTATTCTACATTATAACAAAGCTTTTGTTATCACTACCTTTTATTCATCACCTTCTATTCTTACCTTCACCTCAACCAGATTATCCTTCAAAACCTCCTTTGATTTTGAAGCAACCTTAGACATGCTATACTCAAATAACCTTGTATAGTGTATATAGATCATCTTGTATATACCACCAATTTCAATTCATAAATTAAAATCAAAATACAAAAAAATCAAAATCCTCAAAATCTTCAAAAAAAATACTAATGCAACTAAGGACCTTAAAGGTAAATTTGAGCCCAACTGGCTTGGACCATACATTATTACTTGCTAAATTTGAATCGGGAGCATACAAATTATCTACCTTAGATGGTAAAGAACTTAAAGAACCCATGAATATTTTGCATCTTAAACGTTACTATGCATAAATTTGGTCATTTCATCCTTGTATATATTTGTTTAAAATATTTCAAAATCACTATCTTGTATTTCTTTCAAATTTATAAAAATCCAAAAACACCAAAAACATTCATAATCATCAAAATCTTCAAAACTATTTGTTGCATTTATTTATGGCACTTGTTAAATTTTTTGTTCAAAAACAAAAATAAAACCAAAAAACAAAATAAAGAATAAAAATATAAAAACAACAATATGCTTGACTCTTTCGAAACCAAAACAATATAAAGAAGAAAGAGAGAGTCAACATTCTCAAAACTTCTCAAAAGTGTTTATATATATTTTCTTACAATTATTGCAGTTATATGTTTCAAATTATTTTGGATAAATTAGCATTTATTTGGAATCCCTCACTTGCACACTCACAACAATAAATATCTTGATTTTATCTGGCATGATTACTAATCTCTCTTATATCAAAGTCCACAAAATTCAATTAAATAAAGTTTGAGCATAGAGAATTGATCTTGTTATTTACTTAAACCAAGCACATCTTTTCACAATAAAATGATTATATTTGTAATTTCCATGTTTTGCTACATAGTAGAAGTGATTTCTTGAGCGAAAAGTTTCCCCTGCTATCCTATCATGCACATGGTCTAGAATCTTTGAGAATTGGCAAAAGGACAAGCTCACCCCTACCCAGAATAAAAATCCCTTGCTCTACGACTAATCCGAGCAAGTATCCCTAGCAAAGAAAAAGAAAAGAAAAGTTCAAGAAAAAGAGAAAAAGAAAAATGTTCTTTTATATCATTACAACAATATTTCAAGCACTATCTCAAAAAATCAAGCAAACAAAAATACAAAAGAAAAAGAAGCAAAGTTCAAAAGCAAGCAGAAAGCAAGAATGCAATAAAATCCCTTTCCCTACCCTTTGAAAAGAAAAGAAGGGTTGATGAGCTTGAATCCCTGGAATTCTCAATTATTCGAAAACTGTGAGGTAAGCCCCATAACAGGTGGTTTGTGCCCAACTCGCTTGGCCTTGGGTAACTCCTAGCGTGGTGATATGTCTGTCACATTAGCGACCTTCTTTTGTACAGACCTATGTCTGCTTATGGATTAGCTAGCTCTTGATAATCCGACCTACATAGTAGTCTAGTATGGTTATATGCATCTACATCATGGTTAATGAACACTTATTTGGTTTCTTCAAATCACTTGTATCATATTATCTTGCTCAAAACTGGTAAATGCACAAAGCAATTGCACACACATTTGTATTTGAGAGATTTTGTGTATCATTATGATAAATCAAGATCGGAAATGAATTCACATATGCACATGGGATTCCTTATAAATCTAACTTTTGTCTTCAAAATACTTTGAAATATTATTTTTGCAACTTGTTTGGAATAAATCAAGTACAGTTGTTTACCATAAAGACAACTATATAATAGAAAAATCAAAAATTTCTTTCAAAATATACAATCAAAACATATATATCTGGTTGACTTTCACGACGATGGTATAGTTCCAAAACCAAAATTGGAATTTTATGCCTAGCGCAAGTCCTCATTTTCATATTTTCTGTTTATCAAAAATCAACCATGCAATAAAACTATCTTTTCTTTTGATTTTCGCGATGATGGTATAAGTCTATACCTACATATTCTATGCCTAGCGCAAACCATCGTAACAATTTTTATTCCCCATTTATTTAAAAATCATGAAAACCATATGACTTAATTCATTATGTTACACAAATTATGCTTTTAAAAAGCAAACACATTTTCATTATTTCATGTCATTATGTCAACCTTCAATTTTGCAATGATGGTATAATTCCTAAAGAATTATCCAAAAATTTTATCACACTTAGGAATTTATGCCTAGCAAAAATCATTTTAACATTATTTCATGCATACTATTTTCATGAAAATCTGAAAACAAACTCATCATCACCATCATTTTCACTATTGCACCAAAGTCTTAAGACAGTCTCTTAAGCACTCTTTTACTTTTAACAATATTTCTATCCTGGGATTAGCTTGACGACCGAGTGAGCAGCGACTCCATGAAATGGTCTATAATAGCGACAATGTCCTTTGAAATTATTGTTAGAAGTCTCTTTTTATTTTTTATTACATCACATTACAAACAATCAATTTGTTACATCAGATTATTTCATTTAAAATATTATAGCATGACATCAAAGTTATAAATTTTCAAAACGACATAATTTCATGAATCCTCAATCCAATTATCAAATCAATCAATCAAACATAAAAGCATCATAAGCATACACATAACACAAGTCATATGATCAAAAACATATCATATATATATCAACAGTATATATACATCATCAAAACTGGATTGGTATGCCACAATCTGTACCTCGGCATACTCAATCCTCTATCAACAAAATAATAATAATACAATGTCAGTATGTACAAAGCTGTGCAGCCCTCTAGCCTCGAGAGCCCCTCGAGCTCTCCGCCTCATCTCCTCCCCCACCCTGAGGTGGACGAGGTGGCCCCATCGCAATCTGAGTAGTCCTAGTCCTCGATCGGGACGTGGTCCTCGATGACCCGATCCTGATCGGATCTGCGATGTTGGCTGGCAGGGGTAGTCTATCCGCCTCTGGCACCAGCTGATAATACAATGTCTGGTAGAAAGTGAGTTGGGCGATAGCCCATGTCAGCTCTCCAGAGCTCGCCCCTCCGCCTCATGCCCTGAGGCATGCAATCTCGTCTCGGAGCTGTGCCACCTCAGCTCGGTGGCGTGCAGCCTCATCCTGTAGAGTCTGCACCTGTGCCTGGAGATGATCTCTCTCCGCTCGAAGAGTAGCCATCTCGCTACTCTCTCCTATGTCAATGCCCTTGCCCTTATCGGGCGATGGTGGCCTCTCCCTCTATGGAGATGGGGGTCTCGCCTCCCTCCTCTCCCTCTGCTATGGCCTCTCCTGTGCCTGTGGCCTCCTCGGCTCTCTCTCGTCGTGACCCTGGGCCGCCTCCATCGCTGCTTGGCATCGCCTCCCTATCCGATGCACAACCGCATGTATCGGACCCTAAGCCCTCGTCATCCGAGGAGGGTGGATGCCTGCGTACCAGGCATCGTAGCCATCGGCTACCCCTGCGTCATCCCCATCCACTGGCTGGATGGGGGCATCATCCGCGTCCTGACTCCAGAACCGTTGCATGTCTGGAGCCCCGCTAACTGTGGTGTTATCCTGGATAGTCCAGGAAAACTCATAATCCCTCAGAGATGGGATCCCCTGCTATAGACCGAACTGACGCAAAACTCGGTCATAGCGGTGGAGCTCCACCTCTCCCCTCTCCATCCGTAGCCAACAAACTCGCCTGGCATGAGCCAACTCCTGTCCATCCTCGGCCCACCCTGGATGCTCCCTCCATGGCCTCCGGGTGATCTGGTCTGGGACTAAGTCATCCAATAGTCTCCGGGACATAGGGAGGTCGATCCGCCATTGTGACCCTCTTCGGAGCCACCAGTAGAAGACTCGGGGCCTCTCCCCGTCTACCCCTATCAGAGGAAGCCCTATCGGCCTCCGCACTGCAATGTGCTCCCAGCACCAAACCTGTAGGAGCGATGTCATCACCAGACATCGGCCGCCCTTGTACACGACCCCATACAGGATCCTGTACAATCGGCATAGTACATAACTGCCCCAAGAGAACCTGTAGCCGTGGTCCCGCATGTCGCAGATCACATCTACGAGCATCCACGACACCCTGCACCCACTCTGGTGGCACAGCAAAAGTCCACCAACCACTCCAGCTAGCACCCGTGTGAGTCTAGATGCCCCAGGCATCTGGCGCAGTGCCTCGATGTTAACTTCGCCCTTCTCCAGGGCGAAGCTCGGGTCACCACACAGTCGTCCCATAGCGTGGCCCTGATTGGCCGTAGGAGTGATCAATCGTCCTTGTATGGGGATTCTTAGAATCCTCCATACATCCTCTAGAGTGGGAGTCATCTCCCCTGTCGATAGCCAAAAACATGAGGAACCCGGATACCATCTCTCTGCTAGGGCCATCAGTAGCCCCATATCTGTGGACACCTGTGGCATCTCTGCCACATGCTGCAAGCTGACCTGTGCCAGCTGATCTCGCTCTACCTGTGTGAGAGCGGCCAAGTCATCCCTCAAACCTCCATACTTCCATTCCCTGCTCTTTAGCAAACCTCTCTGCAAACATAAACAACAAAACAACAAACAATCATTAATAAACAATTCAAGTAATTAATAATGCAAGTTAAAATTCAATTTTATGCAATTGATGATATCGCCCACTATTGGACGATATCGTCCCAAATTTGAGCAGAATCGTCTCCGATTTCGCAAGCCGAAATCGTCTCTAATTTGACGAAATCGTCCCCCTTTCGTCGATTTCGCCCTTGGGCGAAATTGACGAAATTGAGACGATTTCGTCGAAATCGGGACGATTTCATCCCGATGACGTCGACGGCCCAAAAATGGCCGCGATGCTCAAAATTCATCTAAAATTTACCTAAAAAGCATGTAAAATCAAATTAAAGCATTCTAGTTAAGTCTAGACTCTTACCCGTAGACCGCGTCGGACCTCTGTCGATCTGTGCGTCGTCTCCACCATTTTTGCTTCAGAGCTCTAAAAAACCGAGAAAATGAACAGTAAAAATGAATTAGGGTTTTACCCTATTTTTCTTAATTTTATTCAAAAATAATTTTTTGCTTTTTCGCGTTTTTACCTCAAACGTTCGATTTGGGTAAAAACACGGAGGGGGCACCATAGTAAGTTGTCGTACGATTCGACCAAGAATCGTCGCCTAAAAAATGGGAATAATTTTTGCTTTCTCGTAGATCGAGAAGAACTCATCTTTAACGCATTTTCTTCGAAAAATTCGCTAAAGAGGGGGCAAAATGTAGCACCCTAAAATTGGCGCAGTAAAATTGTCATAATTACATTCACCTTAGTAAATAATTAAAATTCAAATTTTAACCTCCCAAACCGCCCGTTAACCATCGGGTAATCCGTTTCCCCCTTTTTCGTGCCATTTTTAGAGGTTGTTTTGACCGTTTGACGATATCGTCGCCGATCAGACGATATCGCCCCGGATCCGACGATTTCGTCCGGGCTAGGACGTCCAGGACGATCTTGTCGCAAAACTGATTTTGCAAAATTAGCTTCTGTTCCAACGGGCCTCTAATCCGGGCAGAAGCGTGTCTGCGCCGTTAGAGACCCTCCCCCGTTGGAGATCTCCCAAATAGGGATGATCTCCAACCTCCTAACTACTCCCCTAAGCCTATTTAGTCCCTAGGACCTTCCCTTCCCAACCCCTGGCTGAAATTCTCTGTAACTTAACTTCATGCACGTTAAATCATCCTAAGTTTTCATTTGCAGTAGTCCTATATCAATTTTGTTGCAGGTACCATCTTGTTTTTCAGTCGGAGCAAGCATACATCGTCGTCGACGAACCTGTTCAGATCGGAGGCGATCCTGTCGAATCAGAGATGATTTCGTACTGATGCGAGACGATCTCGATTGCACTCCACATTGAGGCAATCAGTGCCATAAGTTTGCATTTCTTCACCTTTTCTCTGTTGTTTTATTCTGCAAATTAGCTAGTTTATTTGATATTTTATGTTATATTGCATTTTGGAGTTCACCCATCTAGATCAAAGGCATAATTAATCCATAATTGTGATTTAATCAGCATCATTCATACATGTTTCGGTCTTTAAGTTTTAGTTCAGTGTTGTCACTATTATTTTGCACAGTTTCCCTCTACTAGAATAGTAGTATTCTCTGTATTTTGCATCTGTTCTTCTGTTTGCAGGTCTCTGACGGATTCGTCTGACGAATTCGTCAGATCTCAGATGATCTTGTCTGATCTCAGATGATTCTATCGAATTCCAGACGATCCTGACTGCTTCAAACATCAGAATCTCCATCAGACATCCGGATCAGGTATTCTTCTTATTCTTCCTTAATTTCTTTGTTTTTCTGTCTTAAATTTGTTCTTTGTATTCATTAAATCTGCACTTTCATTTAGATTAATTTAGACTCATTTGGCCAAACCTAGGATATGAATGCTTAAGGCTAAAAACGAACACATAAAAACACATTCCAAACCTAGGCATGGAAACTGCCATTAAATGTTTCCTGGTGAACCCACCATCCATCGAAAAATCATCAAAATACACCTCCCTTGAGAGGCGGGACCTTCGCAAAGTCCTCTCAGTCCGAGGTACCGCGACATCCTTTTCCCATCCCCCTTCGGGCACGGATCCTATAGCCTGAAGGTAAGGATGCAAAAAATTTGGAGCGATACACTAAGGTATAGTAGTGGCTGGGGCAAGGGAGTCCCAGGGGAGCAAGGACCAAAGGGAAATGACTGATCCATAGAGAATCAAAAGGAACAGGGGTCAAATAAGGATGAAGCACAGAGAGAGATATGGCATGGGTGGATAAAAGGACTCACTAAGGAGGCTCATGGATAGGGTAAGCATCAAGAAACTACCTTTTTCATGAGAAATCAACATCAAGTATAAATGTTTGCACACTTGAAAGGTGATGAGGAGGGATGTTGATGTGGATGGGAGAAAGATGATGACTTTGGAAAGTCCTCCAGCTTCAAGCAAGGTGGACAAAAATTTAAAGAATATTTAGGGAAGGCTTATTGGAGCATCGGGACCTAGAGCAGTGATGAGAGTGAATCCCTATGAGTTTTTCTTCTGCTAAGTTCATAGAGCTGAGGGGTGGGTTGACACGAGTTGATGCCTACCACTTTCCAACACTTGGTTCATCATTTAAGATCATGCACCAGGTGTGAATTGGGGTCCACTATTGGGGAAGATCCCTCATGTTTTTACTAACGTGGGCTCTAACCATGCTATCTAAAAAGATGTCAGGTTGTCTTTCCAACTCTTTATGGATAAATGCCTAGCATTGGATATCTCAAAAATTTGGACAAGAGTTCAAAACTAGAGCAACCTTAGACTCCCCTAAACCTGACCTTGGTTTCTCATAGTTTGCTACATTCAAGATGTCATGGGGGAAACTATAACGCCACACAATAAACTACCCAAGAGAAACTCCCATGTTTTCCATGTGGTCTACAAGGGTGTTGGCCTCCCTGTACCTGTGCTAGGTCACCGAAGGGGCTCTGTATTGTAGGAGCTTCTTGGACTCTATGATTGTGTTTTTGACCTTCCAAGAGAGAATTTTGGAGTTATTCAAGTGACTGATGACATTCATGGAGTCACCCTCAATGAGTAGCCTTCTAGGATCCTCTACAAGGAGGAAAAGGCATATCTATAGAGATCTAGCCTCAACTACATGATTATTTTGGATGCCCAAAAAAATTGAGTAGGCAAGATTCAGCTCATCGTGGTCTCGGATGACACCCCTAGCACTAGCAAAGACTAGGTTAAATTTGGATACACCGTCAAAGTTGAGTTTAATCCAATATTTTGGGGGGGCTCCTAGTGAGCATTGTCTCTAGGGTGGACAAGGACATGAGGAACCATACCTTCATCTTCATAGGAGATGTTGAGGGTTTTAAATATGGAGGATTCTATGGTAGACTGGGGGGTGGACGAGAATGGAATAAGCTTAGCATTTTCAATGGAGAAAGCAATGGTTCTAAAGGTGAATAAGAGAGGATCCCTAGAGGAGTCAATGAAAGCTCTACTATTATGTTTAAGACAAAACTACCATAGGAAGTGGTGAAGGCACACCTCCCAAAGGAATCGAAGCCTGGGATTATGGAAGGGATTGAGCCACTAGGAAAAGAGGTCACTGATAGACTTTGGGGGAGCCCATTGGATGTGGAAGGAATCCAGGATGAACCCTAGGATGGTGAAGGAAAAATCACAACTCAAGAACAAGTGGTCAGTGGACTCCCAATCAACCATACAAAGGTAGCACCTGTTGGGGACTGAGAAGCCTCTTTTGTGCATATTTTCTATAGTGAGAGCTTTGTTTTGAATAGCAAGCCAAGACAAAAACCTAACCTTGGGGATCAATTTTTCTTCCATACTAGATTGAACAAAGTGTGTGAAGTTTGGGAGGATGTTTGAAGGTTGTATGCTAATTTGATTGAGAAAATGCCACTGTCGGTTCTTTTCCAAATGGGCCTATTAGGACCTTCTCCGGTGGGAATGGTAGCTATGTTGATAATTATGGATAGGAAGCTTTCAGCCTCATCCAAGTTGTTGTAGTTGATCATTTTCCATTGAGGGTGACTATCAAAGTGGGCAATAAAGTTAGCCATCCTACTCCCAAAGGTTAAATCAGTAAGAGCCTTAAGTCCTACTATGTCAATATTATCAAGCTGGGGATCATCTTGAGACCACCTATCACTCCAAAAATTGATGTTGTCACCATTACCCAATATCCATAAAGGGCCTTTTTGGATCAAGTGCATGGTTTGAGTGATGGATCTCCAGAAGACCAATCCACTCAAATGGGGGCCCTCATCTAGGATTTTGTGATTAGAAAGGTATTTCTTTTTGACAATCTGAATCCACTAAACTGTGTCATTGGTGAGGATCCTCTAAGTGTATTTTTTCAACAACACTAAATTCATTTTGGATATTTTCTTGAAGCCTAGGAACCCTTGATCTTTACTTTTGCATATAGTATCCCAAGCAATGAGTGGAATTCTAGTCGTCTTATCTATTCCTGACCATCGAAACCTTTTCAATAGTTCAATATTATGATGCACTGCCAAAGGGACTTTGAAAATAGACTATAAGTAAATAGGGATGCCTTGGAGGTAAGCCATAGTTAGATTGGCTTTGGTAGCCTGGGATAGAATATTTCCTTTCCAAGCAGATAACTATTTCTAGATTCTCTTAATGACATTGTTCCACATGGACTCCTTTGTATTGTCAAAGAATAGGGAGAGACTGAGGTAGGAATATGGGAATGAGTCAATGGTGCACTCGAGGATCCAGGCTATCCTGGTTTGTCAAGCTATGGGAGTATTAATGAAGTACACTTTGCTTTTGATAAAATTGATCTTTTGCCCAACCGCTTTTCTATAGAGGAAGGTGTGCTTTATGGCTTTAGCCTAAGGAACAAAAGCTTAGAGGGATAATATGGTGTCATCAAAAAATTGTTTGTGGGTGATAGGGCTAATGTCTAATGTAATTTGGATGCCAAAAATCCTATGGCTTTGGCAGGCAGCTTTGAGGGCTCTGCCTAAAGAGTCAGCCAAGATTATGAAAAGGATGGGTGAGAGCGGAGGCCTCTAGCATTTAGGAAGAAACCAACAAGGAATCCATTGACAATGATATAAAACCAAGAGGATGAAAATTAGCTTTTGATGAGGTCAACCCAAGTTGGGTGAAATCCAAACTTGAGAAGGATGTCAAGGAGAAAATCCCAATTGACCCTGTTGAAGGCCTTATTCATGTCGAGCTTGAGAAAAAAAGCAGGCTTATTTGCGAGGGATGCAGAATGTAGGGTTTCATGAACCGTAATGACACCATATAGGATGTTCCTGCCCTTGACAAAGCTACCTTAATTGGGTTCAATTATGAGAGGGAGGAGCAGCTTCATTTTTTTAGCCATGACTTTAGTGAGGACCTTATAAAGGACATTGCATAGATTGATGGGTCAGTAGTCAGACATGGACCTGCAAGAGGAGGACTTGGGGATGAGGGCTATGAAGGTGGAATTAATCCCATAAGGAATGGACCGAGAGGTCTAGAATTATTTTATGGAGGCACACACATCAAACTAATGATGTCCTAGAAGGTTTAGAATAACCAAGGGGGAAACCCATCTAGGCTAGGGGCATTTTTAGGTTGCATGGAGAAAAGGGATTCCTTGATCTCATCTTGGGTGAAATTACTGAGGAGCATGGAATTAAATGTTGGATAAACATAGGGGGGATATTGGATAGGAGGTCATTCTTGGCTTGGTCATCACACTCAGATGTGTTGCCAAGAAGATCTTGGAAAAAGGAAATAGATTCAAACCTAATATCGAAGATGTCCTTGGAGGTAGATCCATCACTGCGAGTGATCTCCCAAATTTTGTTTGAGCCTTTGTATATCAAGGTGGAATCATGAAAAAACCTGGTGTTGGATTCACCATCTTTGAGCCAGAGAGCTCTTGACTTTTATCTCCAAAAGG
Source organism: Wollemia nobilis (assembly GCA_028583015.1). Lineage (NCBI taxonomy): Eukaryota > Viridiplantae > Streptophyta > Pinopsida > Araucariales > Araucariaceae > Wollemia > Wollemia nobilis. The sequence continues at coordinate 15,705,422 of JAQPPZ010000135.1, forward strand.
TTTCCTCCCTCGCTAGAATATTGTGGTTTTCAGCAAGGAGGTTCCACTCTTCATCATTGGTGGTTCTGCTTTGATCTCCAGCTTCTATTTGCCCTTCAATGGCTTGGATCTTCTCTACAATAGTTGTCTTGCTTTCGAAGGTGTTTCCAAAGACCTCCTTATTCCAAACCTTGAGTTTTCTTTAACCAACTTGAGTTTTTGGGAAATTTGGAAAGAAGGGGAACCGATGAAAAGTTACTGCCACCAAAGGGAGATTTGGTTTCTAAGGTTGGGGTAGTGGAGCCACATTGACTTAAAGAGAGAGGCTCACCTACTTCAAGGAGAATAGGGCAATGATCAGAGATAATATTGGGTAGTAAAATGAGGGATGCATCTCCAAAGAATGGAATCACCTCTTTAGAAATAAGGAAACTATCAAGCTTCACCTGAATGAGACCACTTCATGTTCTATTTCTCCAAGTGAAGTTGGCCCCTTGTAGCTAAACATTGAGGATTTCATTACCATATAGGAACTTGTTGAATTCCTCCATGCTTTTGTTTATGGTATTGAGCCCTCCCCTCTTGTTAGAAAGATACAAAGGGTTGTTGAAATCTTTGGTAATGACCCAAGGGATGGTGATAAAAGTGTTTCTCATTTGGTTGATTGATTCCTAAGATCTTTCGAGGGGGACTTCGAGGCGTAAACATTAGAAATGATACAGGAGAAAATTTTGGTCTTACAATGAAAAAAGATGTTGATGATTCTATTATAAATTGATAATAGTCTCCCTTCAAACTTTTATGGATCCCATAGGCACATGAGCCCTCTCGATAATCCCTGAGCAAGACTCTAAAGGACTTCTCCCCTATTCCAGATTTTTTTGGTAGACTTGATGGTGGAGGCGTCATCATTTTTGGTTTCTGAAAGGATGAATTTGGTGGGCTTGCGCTCTTTCCTTAAGTTAGCAGTGAGGTATTGTTTGGTTGCTCCATTAAGGCCTCTCAAATTCCATGAGAGGATCTTCATTAACACTTTTTTTAGGATTTTTTGCCTCCCTTCACCTATTGAAGGGGAGTTTTGTTTCCTTTTGGTTCATTTTTTGTGGATCTAAAATCCCATATAAGAGAGTTTATTGGATCCTGTTAGATATTTCCTCCCCAATTTCTTTGTTTCTTTGCTCGATGATGGACGGTCTTCCTCTTTTTTTTGCAACCAAAGTCAATGGAGGATTTTTTTCTTCAAGTGTTTTTTGAACTAAATTTTTTAGGTTATTGGTGGTTGGCCATAGGGCTTCCCATGTCTTCAATAGGGAGGTAGTGTTCCTCAAGAGGGGTAAGGGGTGGCCCTGATCTATTTGGAGAGGGGATGGGGGAGTAGGAAGTTATATTATTAGAAACATCAATGGGAAAATCATCTCGAGTACAATTAGTGGTAACAATAGAAGAGAAAGGAAATACCTAGGCCTAATCGAGCTCCTTGGGAGGACTGGCCACTCTTTTATCTTTACCTTCACCTTCATAGGGATTTTCATTTCCTTGTGTTGGGACAAAGTGATCCTCACTAGCTTATGGTGTCATGGTTGAATATGCCTGACCAAGGTCTCTAGGAGAACTCCTTATGGGGGGAGGGTTTTGAGCCTACTCCCTAGAAGGATCTGCACTATGCTTTGTACCCTTGTCGGGCCCTTTGGAGGCTAGAGACTGAGCTTTTAGGATGGGGCACTAATTCCTTAGGTGTCCCTAGGAGTGGAAATGCATGCAAAATGCAAGTTTATTCTCGTATTCCAGAGGTTGGCACCTTCTGTAGGATGATCTTTAGATGATGTTAACAAAGGTGGGAAGCTCAAAATCCAAGTTGGCATTGACACAAATGCGAGCATGAACCATCCGTGATCGGACCTTGGTGGATGAATCAATCGCTACGAGCTCATCGATGGTTCTATATATTCCTTAGAGAACATCCTCATGCCAAAACTAAAAGGGGAGGTTTGGCAACCTAACCCATATCAGGGTGATGTTGATATTTTGGGTGTCAGGGTTGAAATCTTCAACCCATCAATGGATGAAGAGGCTCCTTCTACCTAGGAACCAAGGTCCTCCGATTAGGATTCTACATGCATCCTCTTGGTTGTTCAGCCTAATGGCAAAAAACCCTTGGATAGGGCAATGATCTCCATGTTTCCACTTGTTCTCCATTTGGAGTAGGCCCACTTCCTGATGGTCTCCATTTCTGGGTGGCCTCCAATGAACTTGCCTACTAGAGAGAATTTTTCTAGTGTGAGGTAGCTTGACATCAAAATTTTTAGTATCACTAGATTCATGTCATTTGGTACTATATTTTGGATCAGGGATTTAGGGAAGGACCCTTTTTTGACCATCTAGGCATAGGAAACAATTTTGGGTTTGTACGGATCGAAACCCTTCCCAAGGATTTGAATAGCTAGCGGGTCCTCTTTGTTTGGAGGCTCCTTTCCTTATGATGGGATGGAGAAAATCCCATATTTTAGATTCTTACCTACACTACTTGCATTATATCCTACCATGGATCATTCATCCTCTAATATGTCATGTCCACCTAACCCTACTCCCTCCACCATTTATTCTATTATCGTGCTTCCCAACTTTGACCTAATATCTCTCGGCTCTATTTTTTAGTCGTTGATTTCCCGATCATGGGATCCTAGCTATTCATTTTTTAATTCATTGATTTCCTAGTCATGGGTTCCTAGTCATCAATTTTTCTTGTAAATAATACAAAATACACTGTCCTTGGCAAAGAGATATTAATTTTTGGCTTACCGATTGTGCCTCCTAGTCGTTGATCTTCGAATTGTGCATCCTAGCCATTGGATCTGATGAAGCTGCTCGAGGCCTATCAAAGGGGTGCATGGACATAGGGAGAGATTTATTGCTTAAGTTATATGGTATTTTAGATCTTAGGAAATATGATAAGGTATGTGGTGGTAAAAGGTTAGGCGTTGCAAAATTTTGTTGAATATCATAGCTTAGGCTAGCAACCTTAGGAAATAAGTATGTGTGCAAGGATGTTATATTTTATACTTTTTGGTCTTACCGACTGTAGGTCCTAGCCATAGGTATCCCAAGGCACTTTGGATATTGAATTTAGGATTAATATTAGGTATTATATTTAGGCGTTATGTTCTAGGTTTTTTTATCTGACCAGTTGTGGGTCCTAGCCATAGATTTCCTAGCTACAGGTCCTAGTCATAGATGTAGGGTGCATAAGACAAAATATTCTATCATTTATTTCATGAAAATTTTTGGTGACAATTTAAATATGTAAAATGGACCTTTAGCTTAGACTTCCAAATTATTTATGTACATGGGTTAATTTGATTTAATTCTTTTTTGTCTTAGGCTTTTAAAACCTTAGTGCCAAAAAGGAAAACTGAGTTTATAGACTCAGAACCTTAGGGTTATTCGAGGACTTTACTTTAGTTAAAATATATATATAAATGGTGTATATGGCTTTATGAGACCTTGGAGTTGATTTATGACATCATTATTGGCAATTAAAAGCAAAATTTAAATTTAAATTTTAAATTGGTTTTATGGTGCCAACAAGATCTAAATTGGGTAATTATGTTAGTGATAAGGCAAGCAAATAACCTAGGCATTTTTATATTCATTGGAAAACTAGTTTTAAGCTTGATTTAATGGAGACTAAACCTTATCTTATTACAATTATGAAATTAATGCATAATTAAGAGTGGTAAAATTTCGAAGTGCTCAAAATTTTATGATAATTTTCACATTTCTAATTCAACCAAATGGGTATCCATAATAGTTTACAGAAGTAGAAAATTCATTGTGGATAATAAGATATAGCGCTTTCAAATTCATGGACAACTACCAGGATTAACATCACTAAATGGTATTTTAGCCTAATATTCTAAAATATTGATATTATGTATTTGAATTTTATACCATTGCAAATATAATCTTGAGATATTTCCATTAATATTTAAATCACCTCAAACAGAGCTCTATAGCAAAAGATACGGTCCTTTTAAGCTTACAACTTATTATAGAAACAAAGAGGCAGAATTCAAAAACCCTAAAGAGCAAGTTAAGAAATAGATTTTCCAAGCTTTGAGAAGCAATTGCAATTCAATGTAAGCAATATGAGAAGGATAGACATAAACACATTTTATATAAAATCTAAAATTTCAAATGGGTCCCCAATTGGGGTAGGTTGTGCAATGGCAACAACAAATGGTGATTATGCTAGAAAATTCTCATGAACATTTTAGATTATTAAGCCAACTTGAAAACAAGGAAACTTAAACTAGAAAAATGCAAATCACTTATAAAAATTCAAGAAAAATGAGATTAAATAATTTCAACTAAAAATAGACATTCCATTTGCCTTAGCATAGTGTGTGCTTTGTGCATTCATTTCTTATATTTGAATAAATCATAATTACATTATTTAGTTTGAAATTAGGCTATTAATATCTCACTCATAAATATTTACCTTTGCATTGCTCCATAGCCAATCAAGCATCCATAGCTTTGGTGGAGATGACCTTGATCTCTTCTAGACATTGCTCTACTACTAACCAAGCATCTATAGCCCTGGTAGAGGTTATCCAGGTCACCCAAGCACTTGAGTTAATTTGCATTATTATTATTTTCCTTCTTGATTAAGAAGTATTTAGATAAATTGTAAATATTATATGTGCTTTTTGGGTTAGATATCTATAAGGCTAAGGATGGAGTGTATATATGTTTACCTAATTATCAAACTAAGATGATTTCATTCTTCATGATCCAAAAATCATTTAAATATAGTTGATAGATGTGAAGCTTCAACAAGATGTTATACTATTTTAGTTTCATCTATTTTAGTCCATAATCCAAGGATGGCTACTAAATAATCTGATTCACTAATTTTTAGTTTCACCTAATTTCAAACAAGTCCTCCATCTTTAATTAATAAGAAACATTTTCTTTTAGAGGAACCAAGAGTCAATTGCAATTGTATGAGATACCATGTTCTCTATATTTTTGGAATACTTTTCTTAAATCATTAACATGATTGGCACATTTATTTGAGAACACATGAATATCATCAACATAGATAACTATGAACTTTCCAATTAGTTCTCTAAAAGCATAAGCCATTGCTCTTTGAAAAGTAGCACCTGCATTAATTAGTCCAAAGAGCATTCTTTTTGTAAAACTATGAAAACCACACATCTAAAGCTATTGTAACATGATAAGGAATCAAAATCATATAACCTATGTAGTCATTTGACAAAAGGAAATTACAAGAAGGAATGTTCTCTTTTATTAATCAAATTATGACTCGATTACAATTCATACCAGATCTTGATACAATGTTACAAATGCAAATGACCCCAAAATGGAGAAATATGTGCTTCACAAGGTCTTCATGTCTCCACCAATTTTTTTATATGAAGTATTACTTAGCCAACTCCATCTCTTTAGCTTAAGAAACTAGATCTTGATGATCCTTTTATCTATAATGCCCTGAAATCTACACACAAATAACTTCAAGAAATATTAGCAACATATGAGACCTCTCGAAATGAGGCTTGTATATTTGTTAATGTAAATTGTAAAGCCAAGCATAGATGTGTGTAAATATGTATAAAGATACCTAAAATATTGATAATAAAGTATGAAATAATGCTTAAAATATACAAATGAACCTAAAGATGCATGTAAACTTGCAAATGAATCTTAAATAACCTAATGTATGAAAGCATGTAAAGAAATGCAAAAAATATCTATGAAACTAATAATGAATCATGGAAATATAGTAAATATGACTAATACATGCTAGATAAAGCTAAATACATGCTAAAAAAAATAAATCTGTGGCTAATAGCAAGGAAAATGGCATGTCAAACCCTAGCCACTATCGCTCATAGAATTGGTTCTGCTATCCACTGTTGAATTCAGCAGCTAAGCCTACAAGCCACTATCAAAAATAATGACCATGAGAGAAGTGTTCTACATCTTAAATATCAGCTCGATGATGCTCAATTTCCTCAAAAAATTGATGTTCAAGGGTCACCTGTGTCTCAAACATAAATCTGGTGGTGTTTTGCTTCATATTCATGGTGAATTGGTTCAAAATTGCAAGTTTTCTCCTCAAGATGTTGGAAGCTCCATTGAAACAACAACAATCATCATTCCAAATTTGGACAGTATTTTGGCACTCCTCAAGGGGTACAAATTCACTCTCCAATTTGACAAGGCTCCATTGTAGTCAATTCAACATTCATATGTCTCTTTGGGAGGCCTATAAATAGACTTTCCCAAATCCTCATCTTGTCTTCTCAAGGAAGCCAAGATCAAGAATCAGTTGGCCTAAGCAGTTGGGAGGAAACCTATGGAATCTTTGCAACCTAAAACTATTAGGATTCTACTCCTAACCACCATACTAATCACATTATTAGTTAATTATTTAATCACTCTCTCTTTCACAAATTTTGTGACCTTTGATCACACCTTCACACTCATAGAAATAGGCATTTCATTTGGTATAGTTGAGACATCGAAGAATATAATTATTAATTAATTGTTGGGTTTCCCATACAATACAACAGTGATTCCTTAATAAAAGTGATTCCTTTTTATTATTCTAGCATTATAATCAATATTTCTCTATTGGGTTCACTACATCTGGATCAGAGCTAGATCAAGGAGCCAATTCACCATCATTTTTTTTCCCCCATCGCATATTCCAGCCCAGTTCATTCTGTTTATCACTCTCACTTCCCTGCGGATCGTGGAAAATAAAATCGAAGTAGAGAAGTTTCCATACGCTTGAAATATTCATCGACGGTGTTGTGAAGCGAATTTCGATGAAACAAAATAAATATTACGTTATAACCAAGTCTTATAAACGCCGACATCGAAAATTAAATAAATTACGGGAAGCGTCAGGGGTTTCGACGTCCGAAACGAAAAGAAAGAAAATTAAAAAAAAAAAATTAGGGACTAAAAGTCCCACATTAGCTGTGCTACAACTTTGTAGTGCTTTATAAACACCAAAGTGCACAAGGAAGAACGTGACTTTGGTCACGCCTTCCTCGTACCTCGCACAAACCAACCGCTGCCAGTCCTTCCTCAAAATTCATACCGTCCACTCCTTGTGTTCCCGCCTGCCACCCTGCGCCTCGGTCGCCTACTATCATGCTCATACTCTGTCAGTCCACCTACTCCCACATGCTATTGTGATCTGTCAACCCTATCTACTATCGTGCTCTGTCAGCCCCACAGTCTCACCTATTGTCGTGTTTTGTGCTCTGTCAGTTCGCCTGCTCCTTATGTTTCTTGTCTGCTATTGTGCTCTGCCAGTCCCACCTGCTATCATGTTCTATCAGTCCCACCTCCTGTCTATTGTTACCTTCTCATCCTTTGTGTCTGGCCACCTCCCGCTTGTTTAGCCACTACCACCTTTTTCCCCTCTCATCCCTTGTGTCTAGCCTCATCTATCGTGTCGATCGCCTGTGCATCGTGCCTCGTGCCTATGCCTTGACTATCATTTTTGCCCACCTATGCCTCCACCTGACCTTGTACCTTGTGTCTTTTGTCTCCACCTGACCTTATGCCTTGTGTCGTTTGTCTCCACCCAACCCTACTGCGAAGCACCGCCACAAAAAAAAAAAAAAATTGACACCAAATTTTGCATAGTTGTGAAAAACTGCTAATCTTGAAATTTTGCTAAAATATTACACAATTTTTGCTAAACATTGCCAAAATTGCCCCTAATATAAATTTTGCTAAGACTTGTTACTATTGCAAATTCTTGCTAAAATTTGTCAAGGAATTGAAAATTCTCGCTAATTCTGCCACTTACGAAGGTTATAAAATCTCCAAAACCTAACCGCAATGGCCGAAGGATGACTTTTATGCAATTTTTTACGATAATTTTTCAAGAAATTTTTTGATGACTTTCAAAACTTTTTGTGACACCTTTTTGCCAAACGACTATGCAAATGGCCGATGGAAGAATATCTCATGATCCTAACCTAATTTTGCTACTTAATCTTGCCCACCTATGTCAAATCACATCAGTGAGTGTATATAAAATTCAGTTCCAGGATATCGCCAATCGCATCACAGGGTTGGACAAATCAGTACTCATAAGTGGGTTCATCAATGGATTGAAAGAAGAAATTAGAGTGAAGATCGTGATGTACACTCCTCGCACCCTACAGGAAGCCATTGGATTAGCCTTGTTAGCCGATGATACATTCAATGTTCAACGTCAACATGGGGAGCAACCTATTGATAAATCAACATTCATGCACACTATTCCAAAACACAAACCCTTGCCATTTAAGTACCTTAGCCTACAAGAAATGGAGGAGCGACGAGCGAACGACCTCTGCTATACTTGTGATGAGCAATTTGGGCCCCTTCATTGTTGTGCTACACAAACATTGTATTTATTGAATATAGTTGATCTCTGTCACTCCATAGAGGAAGAAGGTGAGGAAGATGTGCACGACATGACCAAAGCACCTGATCATAACAATGAAGGAAATGAGGTGGATGTGCAAGAAGTGCTCGATGCACCACAAAAATATGAGGTAGACATCCATGTAGTAAACAATGAAGGCAATACATACACTCTCAAATAACTACACACAAGTTCATCGTCAATAGTGAATTCTCGTCATATAGGCAGCCTGGTTCAGAAAGGAGGCAAAAGAGTGAGTGCACCTTTATTTTCCCTTCATTCTACATAGGAAGAATTGGCTAAAGTGGAAGCCTACCGTCATCACAATTCTCCTAAGGAAGATTCTACTATTCTTTCTAGCAACCCCCACTAATGCTTTGACCTTCAATATATCCTTGCCTTCGAAAAAGTGACATTAAAATAGTACAAGAAATTGCACAAATTCAACTAGGAAAACAAGCAACGAAGCTCCTTACTTTAAGCTTTGAGGAAAAAGCTCTTTTCAATGAAGGTGGCATGTTAGGATTCTACTCCTAACCACCATACTAATCACATTATTAGTTAATTATTTAACCACTCTATCTTTCACAAAGGTTGTGACCTTTGATCACACCTTCACACTCGTAGAAATAGGTATTTCATTTGGTATAGTTGAGACATCAAAGAATATAATTATTAATTAATTGTTGGGTTCCCCATACAATACAACATCGATTCCTTAATAAAAATGATTCCTTTTTATCATTCTAGCATTATAATCAATCTTTCTCTATCGGGTTCACTACAAAAACCACTCAAGAACCATTGCAATTTGGTTAGTTGTAATTGATTTTTCTCAGCTCAGGGAGACCAAGTTTATTACAGGTCTAGCTACTCTCACTCAGCATGACTAGGGTTAGGTTGCCTTAGCCTCTATCAATAGGTGTGGCTAGCACTTAGCCACTTTGATCATAAGTTGTTTGGATCTTAGCTACTGATGTCATTATCATCTAAGACTAAATAGGCCTAAACTACCTAAAATGAGTGATCAAAATCACTACTAGGTCTTGGAAAGGTCCAAGCTCATTCATATGGTCTACAAAGGTGCCCATATGATTAGTCTCCTAAACATGATATATTTTAGGTGTCTACAAATGCTCCTTTTGGGATTCATTGTGGGAAAACATGATGCTAAGCAAAAATAAACCACCTAAATCCATATTATAGGTTAATTTATGTTCACTGATCTGGTCAATGTTAGATGCCCTAGTCATAGAAAGGGTATGCATATCAAAATCATTGCTTCCAATAGAATGAAAGCTTGAGTAAATATTTGGATGTGATCTGCATAAAATTAGTATGAATTATTCAAATGACAATGACTGAAAAATAGATTGCCAAAGATTTAATTCATTATGTTTGCTTTTTCCCCAGTAGAAGGGTAATCTTATGATAGTTGTTAGCAATGATTCATAATATGAACATGATTTACATGATTGAGTGTTCAATTATTGATTTTGATTATGAATGTTGTTATTATGAGTACCCCCTCAAGCAATGAGTTGATGAGGAAAGGACAAGTAATGAAAGCGACAAGTTGCTTGACCAAGATGATTGATTTGGATAATTCAATATGATTGCATATTGTTGTATGGTAGGTCCTATTACAGCTATGATTTCAATCGTTAATAGTAGTTGTACATCCCTATACCATGGAGCAATCTAGCCACAATGGCATTCTTAGGGAATTAAGGTGATAGCAATTCCATTTAAGCTTGTGGTGAATCACTATGTTCAATGATTTGCTAAAATTTCATAGAAGAAAGGAAATAAAAACCTTGTTCCCATTGAGCATTCCGACTGCAATGGCCTTATTAAGGATTGAAGTGAAGACATTTCAATTCAAAAATGAATAATTTGGTTCAAATGGCCTTATGGTAATTTACTCATCCTACCATATTGTATGGATTACAAGTTGCTGCAACCTCCAAGTGTATAGGGTAAATAAATGGATACGATGTGCACTTGAAATTTTGTTTTATTTAATTTTTTTGTTAATTTTGAGATTTTTGAGAATTCTAGACTGGTAGATGTGCTTAATTTTCCATTCTAAAGCTCCTCATGGTGAGAAAATATGTGCATTTATTACTTCTTCTTATCTGCTATTAAAATCCAAGGATGGGGGTAAAAATAGAAAATATAAATATAAAATTAGAGTTTTTATTCTTCATTATTTCCAACTAGTTGCAAACAAGGGTGAGCTCTGAGGGAGAGAAGGAGAAACTTGATACGGAATGCTTGCAAACTTATCGTGCACCACTATGGAAGATCAGCCTAAGACCTCTACTAGTGGCAAAGCCAGAGCTTCTAAGGTAGGCTCTTTATCTCTTTCTAGTGAATTATGCATTAGTAAAATGAACCTCACTAAGTAATGATTGTAAATGAACTTCACTAAACTATAAGAAATTAACCTCACCTCTTAGTTAGGTTTAGCATTAGGTTAACTTAGTGGGTGGGTTTTTAATTTTAGGTATTTATGGGGTGGGAAGTGACCTTGAATGGGGTCTTTCCCATACTCGCTATCAGTAATGGTGGCTCCCAATCTGCCAAATGGGGGTCATTGTCATTGTAGGTGGCTAGGTTCAAACCCCAAAGGTCAAAAAATAACCGTTGGTGGTTAGTTGTTGACGATGTTGGTGGCAACCATGGCTGCTGCTATCAACATGAGAGACTAAGAAACCTTAGCAAATTTTTTTTGAATTTTTTTTTTTTCTTTTTTTTTAATTTGAAGGTTGATTATCCATTTGAATTTTTTGCACTTTAAACCTTGACAATGCGGGTGTGAGAGCCTTTTTTGTTTCTTGAGCTACTGCCCCACTTAGAAAATAGGTATTAGGACTGGTTTGAGGTGTTGGGCCTTAGCTATGTTGTCATATTACTAACTATCATGTTTGACCAGGCTTATATCACAGCCCTAGTCCATCTATGGGATGCTAGGACTAACACTTTTCATCTTTTGACTGGAGATATGATAGTGACACCTAAGGATGTCTACCATATATTTAGGATTCCCATATATGGATGGGCTATCACCTCTTCAGTGACTACAGCTAGGGTGGTAATCTTTCATAAGGTGTTTGGTTATAGATATATTGAGGAACTAGGTGACATTGAGCATGGTGGGGTTCTAGTGACCTATTGGTTCAAGGAAGAAGTCTTCTCGTGGTGCCAAGTTATTCATATATACATTATCTATAATGTACTTTTTCTAGACATCTTAGGTGTGATATTCCCTTGGAATCTCTTAGCGATAGTGCAAAACCTACTAGATAGTACTACACCACTTATTATGGCATGGGGAAGTGCACTGTTGACCCATATCTATGATGAGATATACCAGATCACATAGTACAAGTGATTTAGATTTGGGTGTAGCTTGCTCTTATAGATCTAGGGATGGGAGCACATCAAGATAGACAAACTTTGTGGGTTGCCTTTAGGGATTATAGTAGTAGTGATAGTGGCACAGTGCTATGATGCTCAATGGTCAGGGAAGTCAGAGACACGTTGGAGAAAATCTCATATTGGGGATCTAGCTCACTATATGGGATCATTTACAGGGCTATAGGTGAGCTAGATCATATGGAGACCCTAATTTTATTTTTTTACTTAGGAGGAGGCAGACAAGCACTTGGTCCAAATGAGGCATGACAGATGGATCATTAGGCATAAATCCAGGGTGAGGAAGTTATTCCATTTATCCTGAGTGACTAGGTAGTTAGGGATCAGGCAGAATATCCTCAAGGAGCCAGTCCTCTACCACCACCTAAAGGTAGAGATGTAGCTCACATGGCCTCAGGTTACAAGTTTGACTGAGAAGGATGATGATCTTATAGCAAACATAGGGGCAATGAATGTAGGGACCACAGGTGAGTATGACACCTAGTGGACTACTCAGTTATGGTAGGGTGGTGGTAGTCTAGGAAGCACTAGGTATGAGGTCACAATAGAGGGTGGCAATGGTGATGGACAACAAGTGCATCATAGGGTGGATGAGGCATGGGGTTGGCTACAGAGTATGTGGAGGAGCCGCATGAGGAGGAGGATGGGGATGGGGATGACCCAGATGATGAGGTGTCCCAGGTATGGGTGTAGGTACACAATCTATAGGCATAGCTACAAATAGCACAAAGGAATATCCTAGAGTAGGATACTTCTCTTTCTATAGTGTAGAGTCAGTTGCAGGTAGGGTAGAGATAGTGGCAAGGGTACGTAGAGGAAATGACCACTTTGTAGGTGCAGGTTGATTTAGCTACTACCACTCTAATGAATATCACTACATACAGAGATCTTAAACAGGCTTAGTTGGATACTAGGATTATAGAGAGAGATTCTCTTAAGATATAGCTAGGGGCTCCTCTTATTGCTCCAAGATATGTTGGAGTAGGACAGGCTTCAGTGAGTATCCATGTTGTAGGAGATACAACAACATTACAGGCACAGATGGCTAGATTTTAGGGTTTGATCATCTAGTATGATGTTGGATGCTAGTCTTATGGAACATATATGAGGTAGCTAGAGGGACAAGTGGCCATGCTAGGTGGTACTCTACCTATGAGGTCTAATATAGGAGGATCTCAAAGGATTCAGTAGAATGAGTCTAGACAGTCCTCAGTGTCCTAGCCACAAGTCAGGTGCTTAATCTAAGATATTGGTGCATACCATCTCTAGATAGCCTCACAGAGAGGGATCTAAGGGTGGAGGTGATGTTGGGGGCACAATCCATGCTTGATATGCCATGATTTGACTTATAATATTTTTGGAGTGTAAGGTCTAGGGACCTACACTATTGTAGACTATGGGTATTTTATATCTTATGTATATATGACTTTTACACATATATATATATGATAATCTCATATTTCTCATTATGTGTATTATGTTGTTGCTTTATGTTCTTATGATGCAAATTTGGATGCAATGTTTATATGATTTGTTTATTATGCTATATGGATGTGATGTACTGATCACATGCACTAGCTAGATGATGGGTGTATGTTTAATGTTGTGATCTATATGTGTAGGTGTATCATGATGTATACATATATGGATGCAAAGCGTATTTTTAAATGCATGTTTAATTTATTTTAAATTTTTATGCATTTAATCTATGTGGTATGATATGATAGATAATATGTAATGTAATGCATTAATTACATGAGGATGATCTAATGCAAATGAGCATTCATGCTTTAGTCACTTAAAACATAAGGAATGAAACTAATGTGTTACAAACTAATGGACGACACCACAAAATGTATAAAAAACATGAATGAAATAGTAACTCTTATCATAAGAATTAATTATTTAAGCATCCATATGTGAGATGTATGGTATTTCCCTATAAGCTTCTATAAATTAAAAGATATGCACAAAATAGTCAATGGTTGTCCAAATATCATTGTTGATATCCTTCCAATATCTATCCTATTTCATGAACATCCCTTAATAAATAAGTAAAAATAAGGAAAATTTAGATTGATTTATGAGATGATTTATTGTTATAAGGAATTTTTCAAGTTTTCCATGAGACTCAAACACCCTAGTTGATTAATCAAAAGTTGTATAATGACTATATAGGACTCCTGAAATATAGAAGCCTTAGTTATGAAGACCAAGATATTCATTATCTCTATGTGTGCAAATGAATATATTAGATGAATCATAATAATACCTCATTGCTATGCGGGATTCATTCAGCTCATTTTTGTAATAAGGATCACCAGATGCTTATCCTAATCCTAAGTTTGGACGTAGTTAGATTAAACTACTAGGTAATACAAGCCACCTAAAGCTAGCTCATATGTAAATTGTTTAGAACTACCCCATTACTAGGTAGGTTTCATTCAGCCCATTTTTGTAATGGGGATCACTCAATTCCTTCAAAATACTAACCATTCTAGGGATTCAAGCTCTTCACCCCCTTCTTTTATTTTGATTTATTGGGATACTTGCTCATTCTTAGTGATGAAAATCATTGTTTATTTTATTTTTATACCATGTTGCGTAGACACAATATGGTGCAAAAATACGAGACACCTGCTCAGCCTCAGCACAAAATCAACTTCTCTCTCTTGTTGAAATGTGGAATGAACTTGAAGGCAAAAGAAAAAAAAAATTGGAGTTATTGCACAACTTACCCCCTCAATTGGCGAATGAGTTGCGGATGAATCTCATGAGCCAATTGAAAAAGAATGGATGTATGAAATATTATGCAAATAATAAAATGGGAATGATGAAATGTGCATCTATTTTTGCCCCAATAGATTAAGGGTTTTGGGAGAAATGGTGATGATGATTGCATCTATTTTTACCCCAATAGATGAAGGGTTTTGTGTTGAATGTCATGATCATGTAAGATGTATCCCATCGTGGGAAAATCATAATCAAATTTTAGTTACCCTAAATTTGGTGCGATTCCATGATTTAGAATAAATTTTGTCGTATGGCATCATTGATATGCAATATGAAGATACTGAAGGAAAATAAAGAAGTCATCTTCGGAGGGCCTACTAGTGACTGTAGAATAATTACTCTCAAATGGAACCAATCATCCTAGTTAGTGTCTATCTCTATGATGATTATCAAGGAGATTGAGAATGATGTGATTTGATTTTTGTCCATGTTTTAAGCCCCATGAACTAGGCCATCAATGATAGATTTTTAGCAAAATTCATCTTTATCAAAGGTTTCACTTGGTATGTGAGGAACCAAATTTAATTGTGCTTTTCAAACTAGGAGATATGAATTGATGATGATGACCAAGTGTTCTTATGGTAATTCATTCATCTTACTGAAATGCATGGATGCAAATAATTGCAATCGCAAAGTACATAGAATGAACTACTATATACGAGATTCACTTGAAATTTAGCACATGGAAGTAATGTATGATGGATGGTGATGTTGAATATGATGATGAGAAATGTATTGATAGGTGCAATGTGGAGTGATTTTGTTGAGGTAAGCTACCTCTTTGAATATGTGGATTCAAGTGACTGAGTCTATTTTTGCCCCAACAGATGAAAGAAATTTTTGACATGGTAAGTTGCAATGTAATGATTGTGTTTGTTCTTTGCCCCGATAGATGAAGGGTTTTTGATACTGAAAATTGAAATATCTATGAAATATAATGATTGTGTATGTTCTTTACCCTAATATATGAAGAAGTTTTTGATAATGTAAGTGTCCTTATGGTGATCTACCCATCCTACTGGATTGCATGGATAACCAATCGCTGTAACCACCAAGTTAAATGGGATAAACCACTAAATACAAGGTTCACTTGTACTTGTGTCTGTTATTTGCCCAAACATATGAAGGGTTTTTAAAATGGAAAAATATGATGAATGTGTCTATTCATTTCCCCAATAGATGAAGGGTTTTATGAAATGGGAAAATGTGATGAATGTATCTGCTCTTTGCCCCAATATATGAAGGAGTTTTTGATGATGTAAGTGTCCTTATGGTGATCTACCCATCCTACCATATTGCATGGATAACCAGTTGCTACAACCGCTAGGTTAATAGGATAAACCACTAAATACAAGGTTCACTTGTACTTGTGTCTGTTCTTTGCCCTAACAGATGAAGGGTTTTTGAAATGAGGAAACTCCATATTTTTGGTCGAAGGTTAAGGCTAGAAAACTCTGTGTTTTTATCCGATGGGTAAGGTGAGGAAACTTCATATTTTTAGCCTATGGGTAAGGCTAGGAAACTCCATGTTTTTAGCCAACAAGTAAGGCTAGGAAACTTTGTGCTTTTAGTTGACGGGTAAGGCGAGGAAAATCCATGTTTTGTCCGATGGGTAAGGTGAGGAAACTCTATGTTTTTGAATTATGGGTAAGGCAAGAAAACTTAGTGTTTTTAGCTTATGGGTAAGGCTAGGAAATTGAGTGAATGTGGAGATGTAATTTATGCATTCTATATTTGCCCTAACAAAAAAAGGGTATTTTGATAAGTTGTGATGAAATGAAATGGTTCTACTTTTGCCCTAATAGAAAAGGGATTTTTGCAAATGTGGATGGTGTGAATGTCATGCAAAGGGTGCAACCTTTGACAAAAGGATGTAACCTTTTGAACCTAGAAATTGACTTGTTGATGATGTGATGTGATTGAATGATTGAATTATTTTTTGAATTTGTGGGGAAGGTGTAATACCTTTAACACCCCCAAGTTGTGATCTTGTTTGCTTGATTGGGAAAAAGATGTGAAACCTTGAACACCTCCAAGTTGTGATGATGTTTTTTTGATTGGGGAAAAGGTGTGAAATCTTGAACACCCCCAAGTTGTGATGATGTTTGGTTGATTGGGGAAAAGGTGTGAAATATTGAACACTCCCAAGTTGTGATGATGTTTGGTTGATTGGGGGAAATGTGTGAAACCTTGAACACCCCCAATTTTTTATGATGTTTGCTTAATTGGGAGAAAAATGTGATACCTTGAACACCCCCAAGTTATGATGATGTTTGAATTTTCTAGTGATATTTGCATATGCAAGTTTATATATATATATATATATATATATATATATATATATATATATATATATATATATATATATACATGGCTTTTACTTTTGTGTGAATGTTTTTATGTGTGAATGCATGTTTTCTATTGATGATGAATGCATATGATATATTATGGATAATTAATGCAAGGTGGAATGTATGGATGATTAATGCAAGGTGGAATGCAAGTGTTCTAATGATCATTTGTGGTTTAGATCTTGCTTGGCCATGTTTAGCATTGTTTTTTAATCAGGGGCACCAAACTTGGTGGCATATGGGATGAATGACTCATGAAGTGACATGGATGTTGATATGGAAGAAGACATGGATGTTGATATGGAAAAATACCTATTTTGTAGAGACTCAAACATCCTAGTGGCATCAAAAAAATCCACTAAAACTGCCTAATCCTTCTAGGACCAAATGTGTGTGCAATGAATTAATTTACCAAATTAAGAGTATGGTAATGATCTGAGACAATTAAAAACCAGTGTGTGTGCAAGTGAGTTCATTAACTCATATTGAGTAAATTGGGTAAACTGGTTATGGAAGAAACCAAGAAGCTAGCTTGTCCGTATGAGTGATCAGAGATCTCTTGTTAAAAAGACATGTTGCCATGCATGAGTGTACTCCACTGCCAGTCAAGCATCTATAACTCCAGTGGAGGCTAACTCTACTGCATATTGTTAATTTTGATCTCTTAAGTTTTGGAAATGACTACCTAATTGTCTAACTAGAAATGTAGTATGATCCTTACAATCCAATTAATTAGTGGTGTGTGGTATAAAATATTTAGAGCTTTGGAGAATCATATTCTCAACCTAAGTATGATGAGAATTGTACCCTATCCTTACTACTCTATCTTTTGAATTTGAATCAATTGTGATAGTGGTGCAAACCACTGTTCTTATGGACTATGTTGCATGATGGGACTAGCAAGGATGACCCTTTTCACTTTCAAGTTCACATCAAGTATGGTGTTATCCCACTTTGACACAAGATGTTTTTAAGATGTGAAATTGTGTTTGGTTCAAGAATGTTTTGGAGTCAATTCCCAAACTCAGGATTTTTCTTAGTGTATATGTGTTATGGTCCTAAAATAACTCGACATGTATTTTTGAGGTTTCTTAAAACACTAGGAGTGGCTGAGTGACCAAAAACACATAGGAGTTTTGAATGTGGCTTGTGTTCATGGCAATTTGACTTTGTGGAATTGTGTGGATGAAATTGTGAAGGTGCCTCTAATTAAGACAACATGACTTTTGTTGGACCAATTAAGACCTTGAACTTAATAAATTATCCCTATATGAAATGTGGAATGTGGATGTAAATGCAATGTATGACATGCAGTTTTGTGAAATGCAATATGAGATATGGGTGAATGCATTGTTTTTGAAGTGTAAATGCAAGTGCAATGCAATGTTATGAATGAAGTGTATGCAAATATTTTTGTGTATTAGCCATGTATACATATATATATATATATATATATATATATATATATATATATATATATCATTAAGCATAGACTACTCTAGAGGGGGGTGGTGTTCAAATGTTTTGAATTATTTTACTCCCCAGCCTAGCAAGCTTGTAAAGCAAACAACCAACATGTGAAAATACAAGATGATAAAATAATGGGAATGCAATGCAAGGATTTTTAGAGTAATCCAAGGATTGAATCTATTTTTACCCTAACAAATAAGGGTTTTTTTAATTAAAGAATGAAATGATTATGGATAAAAGCAAATGTATTTGTGATGAACTGATTGTGGAAATTTAATGGTGGATGTGAAGATGTCATGGTAATGAATTATGGAGTAATTATGAAAATGCAAGCAATGAGTTTTGTTTTTGCCTCAACATAAAGAGGGAATGGTGTGGAATGGTGTTAATGATGGAATGGTTGGTATGAATCCATGTTAATGATGGAATGGCTGAGATGAAGCCATGTTAATTATGAAATGGCTATTGTGGAGCCATGTTAATGGTGGAATGGTTGTTGAAGCCATGTTAATGATGAAAGGTTGTTGATGAAGCCATATTAATGATGGAATGACTAAGATGAAGCCATGTTAATGATGAAAGGCTATTGATGAAGCTATATTAATGATGAAATGGTTGATATGAAGCCATGTTAATGGTGGAATGGCTGTTGTGAAACCATGTTAATGTGGAATGGTTGTTCTGAAACCATGTTAATGTGGAATGGCTAATATTAAGCCATGTTAATGATGAAAGGTTTTTGTGTAGCCATGTTAATGTGGAATGGCTAAGATGAAGCCATGTTAATTATGGAATGGCTAATATGAAGCCATGTTAATGTGGAATGGCTAAGATGAAGCCATGTTAATGATGAAAGGCTATCGATGAAGCCATATTAATGATGAAATGGCTGAGATGAAGCCATGTTAATGGTGGAATGGCTATTGTGAAACCATGTTAATGTGGAATGGATGTTGTGAAACCATGTTAATGTGGAATGGCTAATATGAAGCCATATTAATGATGAAAGGTTGTTGTGTATCCATGTTAATGATAAATGGCTAAAATGAATACATGTTAATGATGGAATGGCTAAGATGAGGCCGTATTAATGTGGAATGGCTAAGATGAAGCCATGTTAATGATGAAAGGTTGTTGTGTGGCCATGTTAATAGTTAATGGTTGATGTGGAGCCATGTTAATGGTGAATGGTTGTTGTGTAACCATGTTAATGGTGGAATGGCTAAGATGAAGCTATGATAATATTGGAATGGCTAAGATGAAGTCATATTAATGGTGGAATGGTTGTTACGGAGCCATGTTAATGGTTAATGGCTGATGTGAAACCATGTTAATGTGGAATGGCTAAATGGTGTAATGGTTGTTATGGAGCCATGTTAATGGTGAATGGCTGATGTGAAACCATGTTAACATGGAATGGCTAAGATGAAGCCATGTTAATGGTGGAATGGTTGTTGCGGAGCCATGTTAATTATGAATGGTTGATGTGAAACCATGTTAATGTGGAATGGCTAATATGAAGCCATGTTAATGATGAAAGGTTGTTGTGTAGCCATGTTAAGATGAAACCATGTAAATGATAGAATGGCTAAGATGAAGCCATGTTAATGCGGAATGGCTAAGATGAAGCCATGTTAATGATGAATGGTTGTTGTGTAGCCATGTTAATGATGAATGGCTAAGATGAAGCCATGTTAATGATGAATGGCTAATGTGTAGCCATATTAATAATGGAATGGTTGAGATGAAGCCATGTTAATGGTGGAATGGTTGTTGTGAAACCATGTTAATGTGGAATGGTTAAGATGAAGCCATGTTAATGATGAAATACTATTGTGTAGCCATTTTAATGATGAATGGCTAAGAGAAATCAATGTTAATGGTGGAATGGCTAAGATGAAGCCATGTTAATGATGAAATTGCTAAGATGAAGCCATGTTAATGTGGAATGGCTAATATGAAGCCATGTTAATGATGAATGGTTGTTGTGTAGCCATGTTAATAGTGAATGGCTGATGTGGAGCCATGTTAATGGTGAATGGTTGTTATGTAGCCATGTTAATGGTGGAATGGCTAAGATGAATCCATGTTATTGTTGGAATGGCCAAGATGAAACCATGTCAATGGTGGAATGGTTGTTACGAAGCCATGTTAATGGTGAATGGCTGATGTGAAACCATGTTAATGTGGAATGGTTAAAATGAAGTTATGTTAATGATAAAAGGCTTTTGTGTATCCATGTTAATGATGAATGACTAATATGAATTCATGTTAATGATGGAATGGCTAATATGAGGCCATGTTAATGTGGAATGGCTAAGATGAATCTATGTTAATGATGAAAGGTTGTTGTGTAGCCATGTTAATGATGAATGGCTAAGATGAAGCCATGTTAATGATGAACATATGTTATGTAGCCATATTAATGATGGAATGGCTTAGATGAAGCCATGTTAATGGTGGAATGGTTGTTGCGAAACCATGTTAATGTGGAATAACTAAGATGAATCCATGTTAATGATGAAAGGTTGTTGTGTAGCCATATTAATGATGAATGGCTAATATGAAGCCATGTTAATGTTGGAATGGCTAATATAAAGCCATGTTAATTGTGGAATGGCTATTGCGAAGCCATGTTAATGGTGAATGGCTGATGTGGAGCCATGTTAATAGTAAATGGTTGTTGTGTAGCCATGTTAATGGTGGAATGGCTAAGATGAAGCCATATTAATGATGAAAGGTTGTTTATGAATCCATATTAATGATGGAATGGTTGAGATGAAGCCATGTTAATGGTGGAATAGTTGTTGTTAAACCATGTTAATGTGGAATGGCTATTGTGAAGCCATGTTAATGTGGAATGGCTAATATGAAGCCATGTTAATGATGAAATGTTTTTGTGTAGCCATGTTAATGATGAATGGCTAAGATGGAGTCATGTTAATGATGGAATGGCTAATATGAGGCCATGTTAATGTGGAATGACTAATATGAAGCCATGTTAATGATGAAAGGCTATTGTGTATCCCAGTTAATAGTAAGTGGCTAATGTGGAACCATGTTAATGGTTAATGGCTATTATGTAGCCATGTTAATAGTGGAATAGCTAAGACAAAGCCATTTTAATATTGAAATGGCTAATATGAAGCCATTTTAATGTTGTAATGGTTGTTGTAGAGCCATGTTAATGGTGAATGGCTGATGTGAAACCATATTAATGTGGAATGGCTAATATGAAGCCATGTTAATGATGAAAGGCTATTATGTAGTCATGTTAATGATGAATGGTTAAGATAAAGCCATGTTAATGATGGAATGACTAATATGAGGCCATGTTAATGTGGAATAGCTAACATGAAGCCATTTTAATGATGAAAGGTTTTTGTGTAGCCATGTTAATGATGAATGGCTATTGTGTAGCCATATTAATGATGGAATGGTTGAGATGAAGCCATGTTAATTATGGAATGGTTGTTGTGAAACCATGTTAATGTGGAATGGCTATTATGAAACCATGTTAATGTGGAATGGCTAAGATGAAGTCATGTTAATGATGAAAGGTTGTTGTGTAGCCATATTAATGATGAATGGTTAATATGAAGCCATGTTAATGTTGGAATGGCTAAGATGATGCCATGTTAATATGGAATGGCTAATATGAATCCATGTTAATGATGAATGGTTGATGTGAAGCCATGTTAAAATGTGACCAAAGGGATTAGGTACCTTTGGAGCTTTTTGATTGGTGATGTGAGTGACTAGGAGGATGTGATATCTTGAGAGTCCCCACTTTGCTTGGTGATTGAGTTGGTACCATTGTCTTGATCAGATGGTTTGGATGGACCATTTGTGGAAAATACTTTCATATCAATAATATCTTGGATAATGCCTTTAAATACACATCAGTTGTTGATGTCATGGCTTGATTGTTGATGATAAGGATAGTACAAGTTCTCCTTAAAGTGTTTGCCTCATTTGGTTGGGTCTCTTGGTTTTATTTTTGGAAGGGAAATCTCTTGTGCTTCATAAAGCCTTTGAAAAATTGTTGAATAATATTTTGAAAGCACTGTGTATTTGTGAGGGGGCTTTGTAGGATGCTTGGTGCATTTGTCCAATTGTGTTGGATTTTGAATTTTTGGTACAGGTATCAAAACCTGAGATGTGGATTGTGAACTTGGATGTTTCAACTATTGTGGTTGCTGACACTGAAGATGACTCAACTATAACTCAATGTTAGTGAGTCGAGTTAAAATTTGTTGTAAAATTTTAGTGTGTTGATAATTTGATTGTAAGCCTTGGTTGGCTTGTTGAATGTATTGGGATGTGGTGAATGGATTGATGAATGGATGAGATTGAGTGTGTTGTTGGAGGTGTGATGAATTGGGGGGCATGGAATGAATTTTATGATAATGAGGTTGGTGAATAAATTAATGTGAATGAATAAAAGGATATGATGTATGAGGACTATGGATGGGTGGACTCATAGGAATAGAATGGGTTGATGGTGGTATGGGAATGGAAACCATAGAATATTTTGGTACCCAAGAAGGGCTTTGGGTGATAAATGAGGGGTGAGTGGAAATAGGTTGAGGCATAGGGTTCACTTGAACTTGCTATTGAGTTGTTTGTCATTGCTTGAGAAATTTGTTCAAATGCTCCCATGCTTTAGTAATTTCCATATCATCAATGGATGGCATGGAGGAAAATGGAACAGATGATGTGGATGGGGGACAAGTGGTAATGGAAATTGCAACTTGATTGGATGAAATGGGTGCTTGTGAAGCAAAATTGACTTGTGCTTCATACCAAAGGAGGGTCTAGGGCTAGAATGAGATAATTTTCTACTGTAAATAAGGATCATGTCTAGGTGAGTTTGGGATAGACTATAAGACATAGTTAGAAGACTTCATAAGAGCTTCTACTTTATCTAGGTCTATATGGGTGATATGGTTATCTATAGTAGGGGAGTTTGACTCCTCTTGGGTCATGGTCATGTGGAAGGTTGTGGATGGCAAATAATGAGGAACTTGCAGATAAATCTACTTGTGTCATATTCAAGGATTCTACCACAAAAGTGGTGGGGAATGTGGATGAAGGTTCCATTAAATTTTCTTGAATTATTGCTTTCTTTTGATTTCTAGTTAATACCATAAGAAAAATAAATCAAGATGTTTATTAAAATACCAAATGTAACCCAAAAAATGGAATGCTTAAGGAAATAAATAAACAATGCTAAGTCTCAATCAATGTGGCTTACCTTGTTCATTAATTATCTCCTTTTAATGTGTGTTCATTTTATGTGCCAATTTTGTGTGTTTTGATTTTCTAATATTTCTTAATGAAACAAAGGTGAAAAACTATGGCTAAGGTAGGGCAACGAGATTCTTGTTGGTGATGAAATCCAACAAGTTTGCTCGGGGATATTCCTAGGGTGTCTAAGAGAAAATATTGGTGGATGGAGATGAATGACACCATCACCAAATCTCAAGCAATGGTTGGTGATGAAATCCAACCACTACTATTTTGCATGAATCATGATGTGTGTGAATTATTTTTAAGGTTTATGTTTTCTATTGTATACAAACAATGTTAAAAACAATTAATTTAATAAACCTAATTTAGAAGCCACAAAAATAATGCCAAGTTCTCTAAAGGGTGTGAATTACACTGCTTAATACCCCTTTTCTAAATAATAATTGAAGGGTTCATCCACCCCTCTACCTAAAATCACCCAACTGGCAGGGATACTTTTGGCAATCTAATATTGTTCCAACTTAGATAGACAAAAGAAAATGTCTTTAACCCTAAGATGCAACACTAGGTTATGCAAGTTTCCATTCAAAATATGTGGATGAATGCAGAACTAAAAATGCAAACCAACATGAGTTCATTTCTAGATTTATTAATGATGATTCATTTTATTGTTTAAATTCTGAAAATACAATAGACAGCCTAAATATGAGTTCATTTCTAGATTTCTTAATGATGGTTCATTTTAAGATTTAAAATCTGAAAAATATAATAGACAGCCTAAATATGAGTTCATTTCTAGATTTCTTAATGATGGTTCATTTTAAGATTTAAAATTTGAAAAATATAATAGACAACCCAAAATACATAAAATGGAGATGCAATTTTAAGATATCAGACTTACAAAAAACCTACATTTTTGCTTCAAATCATCATAAAAACCTTAGATCTATAAAATTCACACTTCTGAAGAACCTATAAGATAATAGAAAATAGAAAATAAATTAGTAAGATAAATCATAAATGGAAACCCTTAGGGGGTCCCACCATGATCACCATTTGTGAATGCAAAAATGCAACACCAAAACAATGCTTAAATAATGGACACACAAAAATTAAAATTGCACAATTGAATCAATATTATATTAATGGGGGGAGTTTAGAAACTCCATTGTTACAATCAGGATAATGTGTGATCCTTTTGATACAATATTACAGTAGTTAGGGTTCTCCAAAACCCTAATAGCAAAGTTGTAGTGTCTTCAAGTGCATTCTTGATCCCAATAGTGGTGAGTGGGTTTTGTACTATCCAATACTGGACCACTCCAGCTTGAGCAGCTTCTCAATGCTAACAGATCTGCAAACATGCACACATAACAATAATATCAAAGAGTTAGTAGTAATAGTGAGGGCTCCACTATGTGAGACCCTCAGATATTAATAAAAACCCTAGCTATTATTAACTAAAAATGCATACAAATATGAAGATATGAAATGATAACAAAAGTGTATGATTTACCTTACTTGTTAATCTTATGTGGATGGCTTGATTGTTGCAGCCTAGTGATGTGATCGTGCCCTAAATAACATATAAATATAAGGTCATTTTGAGATCTTTGTTGCTCCAATAAATCTGATTTTTTTTGGAGATATTCTAGAGCTCATCAGGAACCTAATATCAAAATTTTATCTCAATCTGACTCTATATGAGTGCGATATGTCCGAAACAGTATGAGGGTATGCAAGAATAACAGCAAGACATTTTTGGGATAGCGAACTCAGGGATTGTTTGAAAACTCAGGAAAAGACTTCTCAAGGATTGAGCCATCAAAATTACCTTTACTTATAATCCAACTTAGGGTACACTTAGGTTTTCTATGACACTAAGTGTGTGGCTAAGATTAAAGCACATCCAAGGATGGATAGTAAGTTTAGGGTGTGGCATGGATTAAGGTGGATGAACAAATGAGATTAAATGAAATCGGATGGCTGGGATTTATTTATTTATATAAACATATATTTATTAAATATATCAAATATAATATTAAAATATTATTATTTAAATTTATATATATTATAAATATATATAAATAATAGGCAAAAATGGCAGGAAAGCTAGGATGAAGGGAAAATGACTATGTTTTGGTGGTGGAAATTGCGGGAAAGCGTGGATGGAAGATAAGTGGCTAGATTTTGGTGTCTACAATTTTTTTTTGTTTTCTTTTGAGCAAGGGATCTGCTTAGTGATGAAAATTACTGTTTATTTTGCTTTGCTTTGATTTTGGGAATTTTCTTATTTTGTATGAGAGCAAGATATTTCTTTGGGTAGGGGGAGCTTGTCCTTTTGTCAATGATAAGCATACCATACCATGTGCATCACAAAATGAGCAAGTAAAAACCTTTTGCTTAAGGTGACTAGGACCACTTTATAGTGTTCATATTTCCTTGTTCAAACTAGGATTGTTAATGTTTATAAAGTGATGGGATTTGATATATGCTAGGTGCTATCAAAACTAGACATCTCCAAAATAAAAGGTAGCTTTCTACAAAATTTGAGAAGATCACTAGGTATGGTTGGATGACTGGAAAACCCTAGTATATACTTCATAGTAATAGGAAGGTTTATGTTGAAAAACATAATTATTCACAAGGCTGATAGATGATGATGATGAATAGATGCATGATAAAGATACAAATGTGGTGTCATTTGTAATATTGTAAACAGAACCTATCCTAATGCAAATGCATTGGATGAAAATTCCTAATGTAATGCAATTAAATGAATGCATATGAAAAATGAAAATGCATAATGTGAATGTTTTTGTATTTTTGATTGTTTTGTAATGTTTTTGAATTTTATTACTTTTTTATTTGTTTGGATTTTGATGTTTTATGATTTTATTTTAATTTTATTGCTTTATGTGTCAAGCACCTTTAGGTGAAGAATTTTTAGAGGTTTAGACTCTTCAACACCTTCTAGCGATGTCAAGTGATAAGTCCCTCGTCCTATATTTTCTGATATGATTAATGGATCTAACTAGTTGGTCGTAAATTTGTCTTGTAGATGCGATGGTAGGTTTGAGTTTTTTTATTTTCTTTTAGCACAATATCCCCAAATTTAAAGTCTCTTAGGTGGACTTTATTATTGTAAGATCATTTTAGCTGATCTTGGTAAACACATATATGCTCTAGAGCATTCATGCATTGTTCATCAAGAAGCATCAATTGATCTAGGTAAGCTTGTTGCGCAGTGTGGTCATCGATGAACTCTTTTAATGCAATGCATAAGATTAGAATTTCCAATTCCAAGGGTATGATGGCCTCAACACCATATACTAGAGAGAATGGTGTTGCCCTAGTGGGTGTCTGTATACTAGTCTTGTAAGCCCATAATGCAAGAGGCAGTTGAATATGCCAATCTTTATGATTTTATTGAACAGTCTTATTTAATATTGCTACCACTATTTTATTCAAGGTCTCAGCTTACCCATTTTCTTTTAGATAATATGGAGTTTCAAAACTATGTTGAATGTTATACGTGGATGTTAAAGCCCTTACAGTTTTGTATTTAAATGAAATTCCATTATCTGAGATTATTTTGGATGGTATCCCAAAACAACATATTATATTATGGAGTATGAACTCCACAATACATGCTCCTATCATTATAGTTAAAGGGATTACCTCCATCCATTTGGTGAAATACTCAATGGTCATTATGATAAATGTGTGCTAACCCTAAGATATGGGAGAGATCTTAATGATTATATCCAAACCCCACTGAGAAAATGTTCAAGTCGCTTGAATGGGATGTAAGGCTTATGATGGTAGATGTGTAATATTAGCATGGTGCTAGTATTTAATGCATTTCTTGACATACACTATGCAATCCTTCTCCACGGTGGACCAATAATAACCTATTTGAAGGATGTTCTTGATGATGGCCATGTTAACCACTACATGTACCATCACGAGCTTGTGAAATCACCCAAGCTAATTCTTGGGGCTCAATACAATGAAGGAGAATTACATTATAGTTACGATGATACAGGATGTCTCCTAACAAGACATATCTAGTCACTTTTTATTTAAATGCTCTTTTTGTGACATGTGATAATCCCTACAAGATTACTCTAAGATTAAGAAAATTATGTAATTGTGATAACCAAACTTGATAAGAAACAACTTCAACTGACTATATGACATGTTTTTGTTGTAATTTGACTTGCACAAATTCATATTGGGAAACAATCTTATGGAGAATGGTAGTATCATTCTGTGTAGGACCTTGTAATATCAAAGGCCCCTAGGGTGCATTCTTTAGAAAGTATCTAGCTCTATAGAACCACACATGGTTTGGTTCTATATGAATCATGTGGATTGATTCATGATTTTATTGAGTCTCACATCGTATCATGAATTGCAATAGAATTTTTACCTGGATGGTAGTGAAGTTAGCAGATGAATTCTGAGGGATTAAGGATCCCAAATACACCATAGTGTCTACAAATATGTTGGACATTTGAGGGATTGTCTCAAATTCATACCACTCTAGTTGGGCTAAGTAAGTGTCCACAAGTTCCTTGTATGCTTTCAATATGGGACACTTGCACTGATAAATTCTCTTAACTTGCACTGATGAAGATATTCAATTTTCTAATCTTCATGGTGAGTGCTATTTGGAGACCCAATATTAAGGCCTCATATTTAGCATTGTTATTCATGCAAGGAAAGCTGATTTTAAATGACAAGGGTATTGGAGCACCTTGTGGCATGAAAAACACAATACCTACACCACCCCCTTGCTCGCATTTCAAATCATTGAAGAACAAATATATATCAGCTTTATTATCTAGTTCTTTGAGTTTGGATGACTCTAAAAATACAAATACTGCATCATCGAGAAGCTCTATGACAAGAGGTCTATGATCCTGAAGAGATGTCTCTATCAGTTTATCAGTTATGACTTGCCCCTTTTATTGAATTTTTGAATGATGAATTCTATATCGAATTCTATCAATGACATGATCCACTTTGCAGTATGTGTGTTATGATATGTCCTACTCATCATGTATTGCAAAGGATTTTATTTTGATATAACATACGTTGTATGAATCAACATGTAGTGGAACAACTTCTTAGTTACAAATATTGCTACTAAGCACAACTTTTCTATGTATGCATATCATAGCCCGTAACTAACTAGGATTTATTTGATGTAGTATATCATCTGCTCTTTGTCTTGCATGTTCTTCTGGGCTAGCATGGTTCCCAGTGCAAATTTTATGGTGGATATATACATCAAAATGGCACATCTGGTCCAGGTGGAGCTCATACCGGTGGTGATGCTAGGTAGTTCTTAATTTTAGTGAAGGCTTTTTGGTAGTATTCATCCCAGTTAAATGGGACCCTCTTGTGTAGAATTTGATTCATGGGTTGACATTTATCCAATAAATGTGTGATAAAGTGCTTTATGGATGCTACCTTTTCTTGTAGGCTTCTTAATTCCTTGATGTTTGTGGGGGGACACATTTCTAATATAGCCTTGACCTTCCTTAGGTCTACTTCAATCCCTCATTTATAAATGATGAATCCTAAGAGTTCGACTGAAGTTACACCAAAGATGCATTTCTTGGGATTCAACCTAAAATTATGCTAAATTAGGTGATCGAAAAATTTCCTAAGGACCTTGATGTGCTCTTCACATAATAATAACTTGGATAGTAAGTCATCAATATAATATTCAAATATTTTATGCATATAGTCATGAAAGATGTATGTCATAGCCCGTTGATATGTGGCACCAACATTTTTGAGGCCAAATGGCATAAATATTTAGTGAAATGTTCCCCATGAAGTGGTAAAAGTGATTTTGTGTTGATCTTCGGGTTTAATCTGGATCTGGTTGTAACCAAAAAAACTATCCATAAGAGAGAGCATTTTTTGATCTGTAGTTGCATCTACAAGAGCATCGATATTAGGAAATGAAAATGAATCCTTGGGTGTTGCCTTATTAAGGTCCCTAAAATTCGTGCATATGCAGATTCTTCCATCAGGTTTTCCTACGGGTACCATGTTTGATACCCAATTTGGGTGGTCAATGGAAATTATAAACTCTACATCCAACTTTTTGTAGTTCATATTTAACCATAAAGGAGATGGTTGGATGCATCTTCCTGAGTTTTTGCTTGACCAGTTTCTTGGTAGGGTCCAATGAAAGGTTATGGGTAATCAATTTTAGATCTAGAACCAATATGTCTTTATAGTTCTAAGCAAATAGATCAGGTATCATTTTCAATAGAGGAATGAGGTTGGTCCACTCCTCAGGAGATAAGCTTTCTCTGAATTTAAATTTATTTGGATTGGTGGGGTCATCACTGATATCCACTTTGAAATTTTCAATATGTGATCCCTCCTCAAGCTAATGAGGTATAGGGATCAAGTGGATGTCATATGCTAGGTTTAAAGGTTTCACCAAATCAGGATTGACTTCAGCATGATAGACATCATGTACAGAGCCTGGCACAAAATGGAAAAGTTATAATATTTTTTTGTTAAGAAATATTTAGGCTCTAGGGGTGAATTGATGCGATCAAAACCAATGACCTCATGATTGAGGTGTAAAGTTTTTGAAGGGTTTGATGGGTTATAGAGTGAATTTATCATATCTATGGAGATCATGTTGATGGACTAATAGAAATCTCCAGGAGGACCAGGTGGATGAAAATCACTAAATTTGTTTTGTCCCCCATGCTCTAGATGTGGCTCAGGTGGTATGGGGATGACCAGGTTTGCTCTAGGAATAGAGATAACAATTGGATCATCCAAGGGGAACACTTGCCTTACATTCAAAGGATCAAGGAAGACCATGTGATAGATTTCATCCAAGTTCACTAGTCGCCTATAGATCCGAGGACCTAGGAAAATTGTACGATATACTTCCTCCAAATCTACATGTGGCCTAATATGTCATAGATGTTGAGGCCCTAGGTAAGCCAACTTGGTATCATCCTCATACTCATCATCATCACTGACATACTTGCTCTCATCTATTTCAAAATTGTATTTGGAATTAACCTCCTCAAAAATGGATTTTGATTCAGATCTTTTTAGGGAGAGACTTGTATGATAAACCAAAGAAGGTTCTACTGTAACCATGGTCACAGGACAATTAACCCTCTATGAATTTGAAGGGTCTAGATGATATGGATTACAATAAATATCATCCCCAAGGCTTAGATTCATATGGTCTATAGATATGGTTAGTAATTCTTCTTAGCCTCTAATATGGTATCCCAGACTAAACCTATCAGTCGATAGTTGGTATTGTGGCTGATATGGAGTTCTGCACCCTTGCTCAAATAAACCTAGTTTTTAACCATGCCAATGGTAATGTTCAAAATACCTAAGGGCATACTTCAATTTTTATAAATAATGAAAATTTATGACAAGAGGTTCATCATCATTGTCTTCCATAGACGAGCAGCCTATGATTTGATATAAGCTTTCGTACATGAAATTTGTCTAATTGGGTGGCACCCCCAATGGTATCACCATACCAATAGGAAAGTGATGAGCTTGAGGTCTCCCCAAGTCTTGCACAGATTCTATAATGGGTGTGAAGGTCACATTATACACAAGGTATTCAGCTAACTCGAGATTGACTAAGTGAATCATCACCTGCAATGCGGATGACGTAGTTGATGACATAGGCAAGGTAGGTTGAGGTACCTCCTTGACTATATTGTTCAAGTTTTTCTCCTCCATAGGATTTGGAATATCTGTAGTTGCTATGTTAAAAATCACCCTAGGTTCCTTTTCACCTAAAATTACTTTTAGCTTTTGATCATCCTCTATTTTTTATGATGTTGTAGGCTTTTCAGAAGCAACTATTGTCCTAGGGGTTGGTGATGATGCCAATGTTGAGGTATCAGCCTGCACTAACTTTGATTTACTCACTAGATTTCTATTGGGAGATGTAAGTTTAATATCCAAGTGAGTATATGGGAGGATGAAATCTCTCAAAAAGTTAACATAATTCACATATCTAGACGACTCTTCATCTGACGAGACCACATGTACTTGTCCCTCATGCACATACTTGATGCATTGGTGCAAAATCAAGGGGTCACAATGCATGTCCCTAATACAAGGATGACCTAAAAGGATGTTATACTACATATCACCTTCTAAACATAGCACATCATTGAGATGGTTTTTAGCCCAACCTAAATAGGAAGGACTATTGTGTCTACTGTCAAGCACAACACATCGTTGAATGCTCGTAGCATAAAATTTGAGGCTATGATATGTGACTTAGGTAAGTTCAGGTGTCCTAATGCTTTTATGGTTATTATATTGATTGATGATCATGTGTCAATCAATACCTTATTTAAGGGAGTGTGATTAACACATGCAATTATACGTAGTGGTGGGTCCGCTATAGTAGTGGAAACCATTTTGATTTCATGATTGTAAAATCTAATCATGGGTTTTTGACACTACTACACATACCCCATAAAATTGGTATACTTTGGGATTCTAGGGTTGAAGTTCTATGGCTCTTAATATTTCCATTAGTCTCCCCCTATGCCTAGTATATTGTTGTATGAGCTCATATATTGATAGTTTTACTGAGGCTATCTGTAGACTCTAGGTGAGTCTATTCCCGATTGTTATCACCGATCTTGTTGGTGGTCCTAGGAATAGGTTTTGCATTGGCCACTACTAAGGCATAGCTTGGATGTAAATGGGCACTGCATGAGGCTCTAGTTAACTATACATCCTATTCCTAGTGACCACATTAATCATACCTACAAATCCTTATGTTGGTGGTTCTATCCACACTTGGTTGACTTGCCCAGCATGGTTCCTTGGTGGCTCATGATTTGGTAGGGGATCTTTGAAGATTCCCATATTTTGGTTATTGGGTTCCAAGGGTTTGTCTATCCGTATCTAATCCTTATTGATCATATTTTGTTAGGATCATATCCTAACACCATGTTTTAATTCTCATTTACCTATGTAATAACCCATTTCCAACGTGGGGATCCCATTTTAAAATGTTATTATGCAATACTTAGTAATGTAGGTGGCAATAAAGGTACCTCACCAAGTGGTACCATCTCATGTAACCATTTTTATCAATATTGTAACCGATGTAGTAAGATACCTTGCCAAGTGGTACTATTTCATGTAACTATTTTATCAATATTGTAACCACCATTTGGTGGAATATTCTAGCTCAAGTGGCATTTTGCATGTAAGACACCTCTTGAGCATTTAGGTAGAGTTGCATGAAGTTTTATTTTAAAAATATATGAAACCATGTACAAGATTATCCTTTTGCAAGCTAATGAAATATTGAAGGAGGTTGCCCGCTCGAAGAGGCCCATGATTCAGTGTTACTATGAGATTGTTTCATTTCTGTAATTGATTTTTGCATACTGATATTGAGTTATTTGATGTATGTGAGTTATTTTTTAGTATTTTGTGTGAGTGTGCTTTATTTTAATAGTAGGTTCCTAAAAAGTGGTATCAAAGCGCTTTCTAGGGCCAAGTTTTGCTGCAACTAAGATGATTCTTACTAGTCATTCCACCTATTAGGTATAATTTTCCTGTGTGTTTTTTATTTTTGTTTTTCCTTTATCAAAAAAAAAATCCAAAAAATAAAGTCATTTTTTTCGAATAAAATCAGAAAATACAGTAGTTGTGTAGGTTAGAAACCCTATGCCATAGTTTTTAAAATATCGTGAAGGATCTATCGTTATTGGCTAAGCTATATAGCCCATAAAGCATCTAGTGAAGTGACCAAGAAATCGTGAATGATTGATAAATGAAATATTTGCATTAACCATATAGCTATGGAGCTATAGTTTATATAGGTTACAAAATAGCTAATCAAACTAAAAATACTATTGTCACGCCAACCAACGTGCCAAGAGGTAGAGAGTTTGATTTAGAACACTTCACCTAGGATATTTAGGAAATGACCATTAGATATTTAAGACAGTAAATATCTACATGGTAGAAAGTAGAAAAGTAAATGTAATAATCTACCTATGTAGTATAATGCAATATACTACCTATTTTACCTAGTGGAGTAAAAAGGTAAATATCCCAAAGAATGGAATATTACTCTAACATCCCCCCTTATTACATTATTTGGGTAAATGTATATAACTGCCCCAATACAATGAAAAAGATGTTGAATAGTTGGTTCTTGCTTTTCCACAGTGCTCTAGCTACTCCTAAGCAAAAAGTGGATCATTCCTCACTGTCTTCACACCAACAAATGTCCTTATTGTAATCTTGTCATCCAACCAAATTGCATGGGTAACCAGCCATTGCAATCACTAGGTGTAGTAGAGTATATCACTTCATACGAGGTTCATTTAGTTACAATATTATTTTGCAAAAGATAAGGTAGCTAAGGTGTCGGTCGCTGCCAAAAATGCACCCTTATAAGTTCCCCCCTTGTTGCAAAACATGTAATTTTTGAAAGAAGTTTGACTAAGGTGTCGGTCGCTGCCGAAAATGCACCCTTATAAGTCTTCTTCTCTTTTTACAAAACATTTGTGAAGAAAAGCAACGTATATCCCCCCTTAATTGCAAAATATGTACAACTCAAGAAGCTTTGTGAAGGATTTTACAAATATTGCCTCCTAGGCAATTTTACACCAGAAAATTCCCTCCTTTTGTTACAAGAACTTCAAACAATGAGAGTTTTCTATTTATGAATCCTAAAAGAGGTACAAACACCCCTTTATTACAAGTAATTCAAAGAAAAAAAATATGCTATTTATGAAGCCTAAAAAAGAGAGAGAGGAAATGGTGCTTTGCTCAAGGTGACAAATGTGTTTTCCCTCTACAATACTATTTTAGCAATAAGCACTTTGTGTGTTCTCTTTGAACCAGAATTAGAATTAGAATGAGACACTTCACTAGAAATATGGCTTCTGTGTTATGCCTTTGCCATTTTAGTTTTGCTTGTTTTGAAACCAACACTGAATGGTGTCATGGTTATCATATTTACAATTTTGTGCAAAACTATGCTTTCTAGGCAATTTTATCAAATAATTCACCAAATAATCCTTCCTTATTGCAAGTACTTCAAGCATGGATGTTATTATGAAGTTTGAAAGAAAAGGTATAATTTTTATGACTTCTACTTTTGTGATTGCTTTTACAAGTTTCCTTAAAAAAAAACTTGTTCTTTCTTTCACTCTCAATAGGTATTTAATGGCACCTGCCTGAAGACTCTCTTGAAGAGAGATAATCAGTTGGAGGAAATTAATCCAAACAAATAAGAGATGAAAGATAATTCACTCAAACAGATATTTAATGGAACCTGCCTGAAACTCCCTGTGAAGAGGAATAATCAGTTTGAGGAAATTAATCCAAACAAATAAGAGTTAATTAGGGGATTTGTTGATTTAGGAGAGAATATCAAGTGAAATTGGCTTTAAATCTATGCATGGATTTACACAAATTTGTGAAATTTTGGGGTATGGAGTGTTCTTGATTCTATGACTTATAATTGCAAAAGAAATAATGCAATAATAAAACAAGAATGCCCACAAAATTATTATCACCTAGGTGTCGGATGCAACAAAAAATGCACCTATTTTGCCAATGAAGGTGTCGAGTAAAATCGAAAATGCACCTTTTAATTTTTGCAAAAAAAATGTGGATTTGTGTTGTGCAAAAATTTGATATTTTATGTCTCCTTGTTTTACAATTTTTCAAAAGAAGAACAATGTTGTCTTCCCCCCTTTATTTTGCAAAATGAAAAAATCGAGCACTCCTTCCAAGACAAGTCAACACATGACCCGCATTTGAAAGGCTTCCAGACCAGTCGACACATGACTTGGTTTTGTCTTCAACACTCAAATATGGGTGGTGCATTAGGATCAAAAGGTTCTCGAATCCTCATGGGACCATAGCTTCTGTCCAACCCTTAATTTTTGTTCTTTCAAAAAAAATTGAAGAGTTTTTATGTTTTGCAACAAAATTGTTTGTTTCTTTGTCTCTTTATGTGTGGAGAAAACATAAGAAATGGAATTGTTGTAGTTGCAAAAAAAAATTGGCTTTAAAAGTTTTCCAATTTGAATGCAAAAAATATTAACTTTTAAGACTCTATTTTGTATAATAAAACACCTTTTTGGCAAGAATAATCACTTAGTTAGGGAAAAAAATGATAATTCTTATAAAAAATAGTGTAAAATTATAAAAAATACTCTAAAAATTAATAATGTTAAGCAAAAAAAATGAAAATTTTTGATAAGTTAGCCAAATAATTAAGAAATATGCACCTTTGTGTAAAAAATGGAGCACACGGGGGTCGATCCA
This sequence comes from Wollemia nobilis, assembly GCA_028583015.1. Classification (NCBI taxonomy): domain Eukaryota; kingdom Viridiplantae; phylum Streptophyta; class Pinopsida; order Araucariales; family Araucariaceae; genus Wollemia; species Wollemia nobilis. The sequence goes on from JAQPPZ010000135.1 coordinate 15,741,521, forward strand.
AAGACCTCTCATGCATCAAGGAACCAAATTTACCACTGCACTGCTAGGGTGTCTTTGGAAGCTAGCCTAGCGTATAGGTTATTGAAGACGCGGGCAACACATTTTTTTTAAATGCTGGGACTTTTGTCCCACATTCATCCCATGAGGGATGAATCAAGGCTTTAAAATCCTTGATGCACAATAAAGCACATGATTGCCTTTGGGAAATCACATAGCCAACGAAGCCTTTTGCCCACTGACACGTGTCGCCCCTTCGCCCAATCGCTTGGTGCCACTTGTCACTGTTGCGCCCAACCTTTAGTCACCAGGTGTGGACTCTATCTAGATGCCATGTGTCCCCTACTCTCCCCTTGAGATCTGAGTTAGCATGTCAAGTCAGGTAACCACTTGTCACTTCCCTGCCCTCACCATGTGTGGCCTCTCTACCCTCACCATGTGTCACCTCTCAGGGTCCGTCCGAGTCATAATTGTTGATGTGTCTATGTCAAGGTAGGTTCAGGTGTCCTGTGTGGTCGAGTGTCTAGCCAATGCATTGAGCATTGCACCAAGCACATGAGGGCTCCCATACCTTCAATAGGAAACACCTTGAGTGTTGTATCGGGAGTGTGAGGGTGCTCCTACCCTTGGTGCACTCTCGGTTGGCTTGGCCACGGGGGAGTGTGAGGGTGCTCCTACCCTTGATGCACTCTCGATTGGCTTAGCCATGGGGGTCACACTCCCACTGGGCGGGAGCCTCAAGATGGCCCCGTCCGAGTCCTCTCCTATTGTCGCGGTCATCGACGGACTGTGTCCTACCGTGTCGATCGCCTGCGGGCCCAATTCCTTAGAGGGGTGGGGTGGGTCTAGGAGAAAAAATCTTTAGATCCGCTTCCTCCGCCACCTTAGGAAACAAATACTAAATAGAAATTATCAAATCGAATTCAAAACTTAGGAAGTAGGGAAAAATTAAAGTCACCAAAAAAAATTGGTGCTTCCTCCTCGAAGCGCGAGAAATCCTTCGCCTTGTCCAGTGGAACAAAGTTGACTCATTGCGCAATCCTTCGCCTTGTCCAGTGGAACGAAGTTGACTCGTTGTGCTTCCTCCCTCTGGCTCTGATGCCAATGTGACCAAGAAATCATGAATGATTGATAAATGAAATATTTGCATTAACCATATAGCTATGGAGCTATAGTTTATATAGGTTACAAAATAGCTAATCAAACTAAAAATACTATTATCACGCCAACCAACATACCAAGAGGTAGAGAGTTTGATTTAGAACACTTCACCTAAGATATTTAGGAAATGACCATTAGATATTTAAGACAGTAAATATCTACATGGTAGAAAGTATAAAAGTAAATGTAATAATCTACCTATGTATTATAATGCAATATACTACCTATTTTACCTAGTGGATTAAAAAGTTAAATATCCCAAAGAATGGAATATTACTCTAACATAGGGGAGATCAAGTTCCAATACCCAGGCCTCAAATAGCACTCATGCACGAAATTGAGCTCCCATGTATCTTTGGGTATATCAGGAGACAATATATGTTTAAACAAGATTTTATCTATTATGAAGCTTTCCAACCTTGTATTGTCCATATTCCATGGGACACAACATCTTGGACGATTACCCTCCCGTACTGTTAGAGAGGCAAATAGTGTGCTCAAGGGTATGTGTGGAATCCTCCTTGAGTAGTTGCCTAAAATATTGGTCTAAGCACTATTTTTTGTCACTACAGTATAACAGAGGGCCTATGGGTATTACATACTCCCTTACTTAGCATACCTGGTTCACAAAAACAAAACAAAATAAAGTATCATCCCCTTAAAAATCAACCCATCCCTATTCTGCTAACCTGCATTCACCATCCTCAAAAGTGAGCATATGAAGAAGGCTTTCCCTATCACATAAAAAAACTTGCATGCACCAACAATCAAGATCAAAATATGAAAAGTGTTTGAAACAACCTATGATCAAAATATGAATAGTCGAGATAGTGACAATAACAATCCTTTGTACCAGTTCAGAATTATAAACTTTTAGTGTCAGAAATAGAGTTTTCAATGTCAAAAAATTCCCTAAGGTTAGAATTATCAACTATTTCAGTAACCCTATTACAGGTGATAGGAACAGAAAACAGTGAGTGACACAGTGGTCAGGGTACATACTACACAAGTCAGTGACAGTTGATTCCAGAGGGCAACTTTTGAATCGTAACTCCAAATAAAAAATAGAGAACACCAAGACTCACCAACATAGTAGAAAAAAAAATTACTCTTCATAGAGAGCTCAGATTGACTCAAAAATTTAGCAAAAAAATCTACACTCTATTCTCGACAAAATTATCATTGGCAGCTCCTGGTCAAATTTTGCACCAAATTTCTAAAAATAGCAAATTTTGATTTTTCTTGCTAAGGCCATAACTTTTCATCGGTCCATCAAATTGATCCAAATTTTTGGAAATAGAATCTACTTGTTATTCTGCACAAAAGACCCTCAAGGACTCATTGGTGAAATTTTAAGTACAAGTGGAAGAAATTACCTTGACATCAACTTGCAACCAACAGGAGATCACAAAAAGTCAAGAAATTCAATATATCTCCTCGTTGAGCGCTCAGATCAAACAGCCACCAAAGTTGACCCTATCCTAAAATTAGTGTTGCAACTCATTTCCCAAATTGAATTTTGGACCCTTACTAAAAATAGTAACTCCTAAAAATTTGAGGTCTATTTTTAGTAAATTAGCACAAGAGGGACCACAATGGCAAGCGACACTCGAGGACAACAACAAAAGGATTTAGACTTGGGCACATTATTGGTCAACCTATAAAAATACATTGCTGACTTGACCCCTACAAACAATAACATAGGCACAGATATTCGAGAGCTTCAACTGGATCAGGATAACACTAGAATCCATTTAGAATAACAACTCACAGAGATGGAGACCAAATTGCACGGTAGTACCAAAACTGAACACCATGCTAAAAACTCTGAATGAGTTTGATGAACACCAGATGACAATCACTCTGATCAGGATCCAACCTTCAGAATTCCTAAATTATACTTCCCTAAGTTCATTGGAATGGATGTCGATGGGTGGTTATGTCGGGTTGATCAATTCTTCCAACTCCATAATGTCCCTTTCTATCATCGGGTTCAGATGGCTTCCTTCAACCTAGAATCTGAGGCCTTATACTGGTTCCAATGGCTATGGGTTGCTAACCCTGATCTATCCCGAGAGGACTTTGAGTCCCAACTACTCACCTAATTTGGCCCTAATGATTATGATGACTTTACAGGTGCAATGACAAAGCTGAAACAAACCACCTCAGTTCTTGATTACCAAACCCAATTTGAGAAATTGGCCAATAAAACTAAGGGTTTGAATGAGGGATTTTTTATGAGTTGTTTTTTTATTGGGTTACGATATGATCTCCAGGCTGAATTCAAGATGTTAAAACCCCACACCATGATGGAGGCTATTAGTTTAGCCTGATTGGCCGAATCTAAACTCTCAACTCAAATGCAGACACTACAATTTTTGCATAATCGACCTTCTTTCCCTCCTCAGGTCCAAAACCATACTAATAATAAACCTCCTACTCCCAAGAGATTGACTACAGAGGAAATGGATGCGCGTCGCACCCAAGGGTTATGTTACAATTGTGATGAAAATTTTGCGAAGGGGCATAGATGTGCAAATAAGAGATTATTTTTAATAGATGTGGAGGAACCAAAAAATAGTGACCATAGTGATGAGGAGAGTGATACAACTGAGGCACCAACTCCATAGGAAGAGGAACCATCAGAAACACCAGTAAAAATTTCATTCCATGCTCTTGTCGGGATTACCACCCCACAAACCATGAAAGTTGTGGTTATTTCAAAGGCCAACGTCTCACAATTCTTATTGATTCAAGTAGTATGCACAACTTTACTGATCCTCAGGTGGCCAAACGGACCAACTGCTATATACACTCATGAAATTATTTTGAAGTCATGGTGGCCAATGGAGGCACCTTACCTTGTAAAGTTAAATTTCAAAATATCAAAATTTAGATAGGGTATTATGAAAGCAAGCAAGATATATTCCTCCTCCAATTGGGAGGATGTGACATTGTGTTAGGATCCCAATGGATGAGCACCTTGGGCACTTTCTCCTGCAACCTTGTAGAACTATGGCTGCAATTTTCACAAAATGGAAAAACATATACCCTAAAGGGTAGCAATGCTGGCCCTACACAAATTATTAGGTCCAATTGCATGGAGAAGTTGTTGAAAAAGTCCTCCTATGGGGTCCTTGCACAAATATTTTCAATTCAACCACCCACTTCTATAGCAAATTCACTTCCAACAGATTTGCAACTTGTTCTAACTAAGCACAATGGCATATTTTCAGAACCAACTACACTTCCACCTCGTCACTCTCATGACCATGCTATTCCACTACTTTCAAGTAGTGCACCATCGAACATCAGACCGTACCGATATCCTCATGCTCTCAAGTTAGAAATCGAGAAGATGGTATAGGAATTGCTCAAGGAAGGTGTCATTCGACCCAGTACCAGTCCCTATTCTTCTCCAATTTTTCTAGTTCACAAGAAATATGGCTTGTGGTGATTGTGCATAGACTACCATGAGCTCAATAAGATCACCATCAAGGATAAATTTCCCATATTGGTAATGGATGAATTGTTGGATTAATTAAATGGAGCTATGTACTTCTCCAAGTTGGACCTTCATTCGGGGTACCATCAAATAAGGCTCAAGGACGAGGATATTCCAAAAATTGCTTTTCTTACTCATGAAGGTTAGTATGAGTTCTTGGTAATGCCATTTGGATTGACAAACGCACCATCCACATTTCAAAGCCTTATGAACAACATCTTTCAGCCCTTCATGCGAAAGTTCATCTTATTTTTCTTTGATGATATATTGGTTTATAGCCACTCGTGGGAAGAACACCTTACCCATGTGGATCAAACATTACAGTTATTGGCCCAACATCAACTTTTTGCTAAGTGGTCTAAGTGATCCTTTGGTCTAACTTAATTGGAGTATTTAGGACACATTTTTTCCAGATATGGTGTCAACGTCGACCCTAAGAAGAATCAGGCAGTTCAAGACTGGGAAAAACCCTACACTCTCAAATGACTTTGAGGATTCAGAGGACTTACAAGTTATTACAGGAAATTTATTCATAATTATGGGAAAATAACATCTCCCCTCACATCTATGTTAAAGAATGACTCTTTCACTTGGATAGGATCCACTGATCAAACCTTTCTTGAATTAAAGCATGCCATGACCACCACACCTATTCTAGCCATGCCAGATTTCTCTAAACCATTCGTCATTGAAAGTGATGCTTTCGATCATGGCATTGGGGAAACCCTTGGCCTTCACCAATAGGGCACTCTCTTAGCATAATTTGGGAAAATCTACATATGCCAAGGAGATGTTTGAAATCTTACATGTTGTCACCCATTGGAGACCATATCTCATTGGGCACCATTTCTCCATTAAAATAAACCATCAGAGTATTAAATATTTCTTATAACAACGGGTTGCTACCCCAAAACAACAAAAATGGGTTTCTAAACTCATGGGCTATGATTATGATATCACCTATAAGAAAAGAAAATAAAATCTTGTGGCTGATGCTCTCTCTCACCAATTTGAGGTCCTCAATATGATATGTGCTATCTCTACACCTGTCCCCCAATGGAAAGATTCCTTATGATAGGAGGTACTTCAAGATGCAGACCTACAAGCTTTGATGGTTTCACTTCAATTTGATCCGACTTCATCCCTAGGCTACAATTGGGATGGCCAAAATTTGTGTTATCACCAATACCTTGTTATTCCCCATACCTCACCACTCCGTGACCTCTTCATGAACGAAATACACACTACTCCCTCTGCAGGTCATTCTGGATTTCTCAAATGTATGAACACATCAAGCACACATTCTTCTAGAAAGGGATGAAATAGGACATCCATGACTTCATGGCAGCTTGTGATACCTACCAACGGATGAAAGGTGAAACAGTTCATTCTCTAGGTACTCTTCAACCCTTGCCCATTCCATATCAGGTTTGGACTGATATTTCTATGGATTTTATTAAAGGGTTACCTAAATTGGGTGGTAATTCTGTTATTCTCATGGTAGTGGATCGCCTTTCAAAGTATGCTCATTTTGTTCCCATTGCCCATCCTTACACAACCTCTACCATTTCCCAAATCTTCCTCAATTCCATTTTTTGCCTTCATGGTATGCCCACCTCCATTATGTCCGATCGAGACCCAACCTTCACTAGTCATTTCTAGCAAGAGTTGTTTAATTTGCAGGGAACAAAGCTCAAAATGAGTTTAGCCTATCATCCGCAAATGGATGGTCAAACTGAGATTGTCAACAAATGTTTGAATACATATCTTCGTTGCTTTGCATCAGATAATCCTTCTCAATGGGTGCAGTGGCTTCCTTTGGCTGAATGGTGGTACAACACATCCTATCATACAACTACCAAACTCACTCCTTTTGACGCTTTTTATGGGCGTCCTCCACACACACCTTCTTCATACATTCCATGCAGCTCCAAGGTCCAAGCAGTCAATATTACTCTTTGCCAACAAACCGATGTCCTTCACTAGCTGAAGAATAATTTGGACATGGCCCAGAACCATATGCGACAGTAGGCCAACCAGCATCGATTCGAGCATAGCTTTTATGTAAGTGATATGGTTTTCCTTCGCTTGTAGTTGTACAAATAGTCATCCCTCCAACTTTGTCGATGCCAAAAACTTGCTGCAAAATTCTATGGGCCTTACCAAGTCCTATAGCGGATTGGTTCCACTGCTTGAAAATTGGCTCTTCCACCCACCTCCAAGCTCCATCATATTTTCCATTTTTCATCTCTCAAGAAATTTGTGGGCGCACAGGTATAGGTTCAATTAGCATTACCATAATTGGATGAGGAAGGGTCCATCTTACTTGAACTAGAATAGTTGCTGGATCGCCGCACCTGCACTCTCTGCAATCATACCATCATAGAAGTTCTTATCCAATGGTGTGGGCTCCAGCCAGAAGATGCTACATGGGAGTCTCTCCATAAACTCCAACACTAGTTTCCTTAATTTCAGCTTTGAGGACAAAGCTTTTCGAAGGGGAAGGACATGTTAGGATCCTATCCTAACACCATGTTGTAATTCTCATTTACCTATGTAATAACCCACTTCCAATGTGGGGATCCCATTTTAATGTTATTATGCAATACTTAGTAATGTAGGTGGAAATAAATGTACCTCGCCAAGTGGTACCATCTCATGTAACCATTTTTATCAATATTTTAACCGATGTAGTAAGATACCTCACCAAGTGGTACCATTTCATGTAACCATTTTTATCAAGATTGTAATCGCCATTTGGTAGAATATTTTAGCTCAAGTGGCATTTTGCATGTAAGCCACCTCTTGAGCATTTAGGTAGGGTTGCATGAATTTTTTCTTTAAAAACATATGAATCCATGTATGAGATTATCCTTTTGCAAGCTAATGGAATATTGAAGGAGGTTGCCCCCTCGAAGAGGCCCGCGATTCAGTGTTACTGTGAGATTATTTCATTTTTGTAATTGATTTTTGCATAGTGATATTGAGTTATTTGATGTATGTGAGTTATTTTTTAGTATTTTGTGTGAGTGTGCTTTATTTTAATAGTAGGTTCCTAACATATTTTGCACCACATTTTTAAACCTATGGTACACTTCAATTTTTTGGCCCTTTTGTCGATGATACGAGCAATAATGATCTTCTCTAAACCCCTTGGGCTTAGGGTGGTTGAGATCTAGCAGCTACACTTCAGGTAATCGAAGCACCTTAGCCTCACATAATTGATTAAAAATTGATGCCAAATTCTCCACCACTGGTGTAAATTGGTGAGGTGGGCAACGTCACTTAAATTTGCCTTGATTCTTATTGTGTTGATTATACTATGCAAGGGGATGTTGTGCTTGATAATTTTGTTGTTGTTGGCTTTTGTCCCTCTTTGTAAGATTCAACATAACTTGATTAACAGGCATAGGTTTGGCCTGATGATGTTGATTTCTTGTGTTCTTATTTTTTAATCTTTTTTAGTTTGGAATTTTAAGTCTCCTTCTTGCAACTTAATATCCTCAATGACTTTGGCTTGCACCAAAGCCTCTTCAAATGTTGTATACTATTGTAGTTGAAACAAAAGCAATATTTTTTTTACACAAATTTTTGTAACCATTCAAGTGAGCTCTGTGGTTGAAATGGAGAATGGAAGTTTAGCCATTAATTTTATCCATATGTTTCCATAATCTATGACTGGCTCATCATTGTATTGTCGTAAATTAACCAGATCAAACAGATTGGTCTTTTCTTAATGCTGAATGAGAAGCATTCAAGAAAGGCATTTGCTAGTTGTTCAAAGCTGGTAATGTTGTACCTTAGCAACTGGTTTTACCATTCCAGGGTTGGGCCTAAAAGAGTGATCACAAAATTTCTTAGCAGTAAGGCATCACTATTCTAAATATAAAAGCACATATTTGTGAAACTGATCACATGTTCTTGTGCATCGTTTTCACCTTATAATTTGTCCAGCTTTGGCATCTTAAAATTATCAAGATATGTTGGACTCGAGACCGGGGAAAATAGAGGCTTATTATGAATTTTAATTAAGGTAGGCTTTGTATAAGTTATCCCCTATTTCTCAAGAGATTTAATTTCTCAGCAAGGACTATATATGCTTGAGAAGAAATGATTTCTTCTTTCCTTAGTGACCTTTGAGGTGCAAGCAGAGGTAAAATTCTTTGAGATCAATATGGATGATTGTGCTCATCATCCATATCTACAAAAGAGGGTTCAAGATACTATTGATCCTGATCATCTCTCTCTGATTCCTTGTATTGACTCTACCCAGACTGATTTAGTGTTTGATGTTATTTTTGCCTTGAAGCATGTTGGGAAGTATGACATGGTGCTTGACTTACCTAGGGTGAATCTCTAGGTGTGATATAGCACATCTAGTGTTATGTTGCTCTTTGTATTCACTAATGGGAATTAGGTTAGCCTGAGCTAACCTATCCTCTCTCTCTTCACACTCATTTTTATTGAGGATGCATTGCTCTTGTAAGTTGTGCTCATACAAATATTTCCAAAGCAAAATTTATCATTATGTGTCCTCTTGTTCAATCTGCTCACACTCTGCGTGAAAATCCTCCAATTGGTTTTAGAGTATTTGTTTTCTTTGTCCTAAATAAAGCCTACGTGCCTAATCTACAGGATCAGCTATATAGGGTATTTGGCTTCTCAGCTCTTTGCACAAATCTCTAATGGTATGAGTCCTAGAAAATTGATCTGCTATACTCTTGCCTCTATCATCATAGGTTGCATTGATATTCTGTTGAGGTATTTATTCCATGCTTGCATGTGTGGATGGGGTGTTTTATGCTACAGGGGCATTTATAGCATTCCCCCTAGGCATAATTATGCATCTCTCTATCCTCACTATGTGTACTCTCAAAATGAGAGTGGGAAGTAGAGGTCCTACTTTCTGATCTTACTAGATCTTGATCTAGTCGATTGAGCTAACTAGTTTTCCAAGGTTGGTCAAGAGGCATACCATTTATCCCAATAGTATTGATACCTAACACATACGTCCCATGCTCAATGTGGTTTGAAACTCCTACAGGTCTACAATTTTATGCACCCCTTTCATCTTGCTCCTCATTAGGAAGATCTTATCTATTCCTATCTTGTGATGGTAGGGGTCTTGAACCACCCTCATTTCTATCATGTGAGGGGCTTGTATTTTATCCTCTAATTGGTGTGTCTTGATGAGAATCCTCATTAGTTGTGTTATCACCTCTAATGCTAGTTGAACGTCATTCAAGAGAATTCTATGTGGGAAGCTCAACTTCATTGTTTTGTATGTTGGTTGAAGCATCAGTTTCCACCTCAATCATGGACTAAGGATGACGACCCCGTGTTGTTACCATAGCTTGTGAATTATCTCTTATATAAGTTTTAAGGTAAACAAAGTATACAAGGTGATTATCTTGTTTAAGTTTTATTTGTGTTCCCTAAATCTTGTTTCATGTGTTTTTATTTGTTGTGTATACAATCTAACTCTTATTATGTTTTGCAATAGTTGATGTAACTCTTAGATTTTTTAAGGTTTTTACCTATACACTCGTAGCAACAAACCTGGTAATGACATCCAATCTGTCTACCCACCAAAATATGGATATGAAATCCATACCCAGTTAGGGAGCATAGGTACTATCAATTTTCACCCAACATATTATGGTTAGTGATACACCCCTTCAAAGAGGAATGCATGCAATTTTCTATAGATAGGATAGTTTTTGAAACAACCTTGGCCACGGATGGGTCTCGATGATACAATTTCATACAAGCCAACTAAGTAAATTTCATACAAGACAAATAAGTGGTAATGAATTCCACCATTTGTCTTGATCAATGGGTTGGATGTGAGAGGCCAACCCCACCAATGTTTACTTTGGAACGTGGTGTGTGTGTGTTCCTTTTTATTTGCACAAAATAAATATTCATCAAGAAGCATTCAAATGATTTTTCTCTATATGCTAGAAGGTATATTTTATTTTCATAAAATGCACAATTAAATGCTATTTAATTTTAGAGAATGCAAAATATAAATTTAATCATGAAAATAGCCTTTGATCAAGCCTCAAGCAAGCATATCTAAACACACATATTAAATAGTGGTCATTTTTCTACATAGCATGTAACAAACTTGGCCATTATACATAGTATCAGTCAAAAATACTAGTCATTGTCCACAGTAGTAGCTAGAATTTCTATCTACTGGATTTTGGGGCAGCTTGCAAAACCAGTTATTGTTCCTAGCAGCAGCTAGTAGAAACATAGAAAAATATAATTGATTTACTTTGTTTATTTTTTATATGTGAACTACTTAACCCTAATACCTTTTGGAAACATAGTAGAAGAAAAAAATAAAACAATAATATAGGATCACTTACCAGTAAATCCTCATCTAATAAATAAATACATTGCTGACTATTTTTGTTGTGTTTTTCTTGTAGCCATTGTAAATCAGGGCAGCTACAATACTAGCCACTGACACCATTGGTTTTTTGGAGTACTAGCCACTATCGCTCAAAGTGATTATACCTACAATAAGAAAAAAGACAAAAACTTGAGTCAATAGCACAAAAATAAGGCCATTCCAATCGTGATCACCACTTGTAAAGCTATGAAAACCACACATCTAAAGATATTACAATATGATAAGGAATTGAAAGAATATAACCTATGTAATAATTTGAAAAAATAAAATGACAAGAAAAAATGCTCTCTTTTATTAATCAAATGAAGATTCGATTACAATTCATCCCTCTTAGGGATACCAAATCTTGATACAATGTTACAAATGCAAATGACCCCAAAATGGGGGAAGATGTGCTTCACAAGGTCTTCATATCTCCACCAATTTTTTTATATGAGGGATTACTTAGCCACCTTCATATCTTTAGCTTAAGAAACCATATCTCGATGATCATTTGCTCTATGATGTCCTAAAATCTACACACAAAGAACTTCAAGAAAGATTAGCAACATATGAGACCTCTCAAAATGAGGCTTTTATCTTTGTTAGTGTAAATTGTAAATCCAAGCATAAATGTGTGTAAATATGTATAAATATGCCTAAAATATTGATAATAAAGCATGAAATAATTCTTAAAACATACAAAGGAACCTAAATATGCATGTAAACTTGCAAATGAAGCATAAAGAACCTAATGTATGAAAGCATGTAAAGAAAAGTAAATATGCCTATGAAACTAATAATGAATCTTGGAAATATAGTAAAGATAACTAATACATGCTAGATAAAGCTAAATACATGCTAAAAATAATAAATCTATGGCTAATAGTAAGGAAAATGGAATGTCAAACCCTGGTCACTATCGCTCATAGCAGCTAGCTCTGCTAGCCACTATTGAATTCAGCAACTAAGCTTGTTGGCCTCTATCAAAAACAATGGTCATGGGAGAAGTGTTCTACCTCTTAAATCTTGGCTTGATGATGCTCAATTTCCTCAAAAAATTGATGTTCAAGGGTCACCTATGTCTCAAACACAATTTTGGTGGCATATTGCTTTGTATTCATGGTGAATTGGTTCAGAATTGTAAGTTTGCTCCTCAAGCTATTGGAAGCTCCATTGAAATAACAATAATATTCATTCCACAATTGAATGGTATTTTGGCACTCCTCAAGGGGTACAAATTTTCTCTCCAATTTGGTAGGGATCCACTATAGTCAATTCATAATTCATATGTCTCTTTGGGAGGCCTATAAATAGACTTTCCTAGGTCCTCATCTTGGCTTCTCAAGGAAGCCAAGATCAAGAATCAGTTGGCTTGAGCAATTGGGAGGAAACCTCTGGAAGCTTTGCAACCCAAAACCACTCAAGAACCATTGCAATTTGGTTAGTTGCAACTTATTTACTCGAGGATCCTAATTTTGTTACAAGGCTAGCCACTCTCACTTAGTGTGACTAGGGTCAAGCTACCCTTAGCTACTATCGATAGGCATGGCTAGTGCTTAGCCGCTTTGATCGTCAGTGACTAGGATATTTGTTGCTAATGTAATTAGTGGCTAAGGTTGAATATGCCTAAACTACCTAAAATTAGTGATTAGAATCATTTTTGGATCTTGAAAAGGTCCAAGCTCATTCATATGGTCTGCAAAGGTGCCCATATGAATAGTCTCCTAAACATGATGTGTTTTAGGTGTCTACACTTTTATAAGTGAAGGTAGCCCATTTAATGGTAAATGTGGTCTTCATTCTATCCTTAGGATCTATCATAATCTAGTTATATCTAGAATATCCATCTAATAAAGACATCATTTCAGATCCATTTACCATTTGTAAAATGTGATCTATGGAAGGCAAAGGATAGTTATCTTTCTAATAAGCCTTATTAAGATTCCTAAAGTCAATACATAGGTAAATTTCTCTAGTTTTTTTATAGACATGTACTATATTAGCTACCTAGGTGGAATACCTTATGGGAAAGATAATACGTGCATCTAAAAGCTTTTAAACTTCCTTTTGAATAAGGGGTTCTAACAATGGATTAAAATGTCTTTGTTTCTACCTAAATGGCTTTGTTTTCAGTTTCAAAGGGATAGTATGAGTTATAATTTCTTGACTAGATGCTTTTATATCTTCATAGCTCCATGCTATGACATATTTATAATCTTTAAGAGCTTGTATTATTCCTTCACTTTCTTGACTAACACAATATTTTCCTATTAAAACATTATGAGGATTTTCACTAGTCTCTATATTTATTGTATCATATGCTTTATCTTCAAATAAATATTTTCTACATTCATTACTTTTATAGTCTATATCAAATAGTTTTTCGAGAGAAACCATACCTTTGGGAATTATATGGATTTTTAGTGTTACCTCATTATCTATATCAACTTTATCCAGGATTCTATCATCTTCATATATGACCTGGTTTTCAAAAATTCTAGATTTAGTCATAAAATATTGCATATGTTTATCATTTTAAAACACCTAAAAATTATGTATGTTATCTAGAATGGATGGGCAGACTACTAATTCTATAAAAAAAATCCTAATTCTTCTATTATCTATGGGTTTCAGTGTACTTGTTACCACTGCCAAGGAATCTGCAATTCTATTGCTTCTTCTAGAAATTAGTTTAATGTTAAAAGCATGGAATTAATTAATTAAATCTCTTACTCTATTCCTAGAATAGATCAACCTTTTATCATGGCAAGCATATTTACTTCTCACTTTTTTAACCACCAACTCAGAATCTCCTAGCACTTTTAAGTTTTTAATATTCTTTTTTAGGGCTAGTTGCAATTCGTATATCAATGCTTCATATTCTACAATATTGCCAGTACAAGGAAATTGTAGTCTATAGGCTGCTAGACAAGATTTTCCTTTGGGACTAATTAGCTCAACACCTACTCCACTACCTTTTCTAGACTTGGATCCATCAAACTTAAGATTCCAAATTAGATTTTCATATTTACTTTACTTAGTGATATCTCAATTTCATACTTATCTGTGATATATTTGGTGTTAGCTTTTGAAGCTATAAACTTAAGATAAACAAACTTAAAGATATGAAATAAAGTAATAAACTATTGTATATGATAATGGCAATATTCTGAATTTATAAAACATAGAAATAACTCTAATATCTACTCCTAAATATGGCATAAACAAATGCTCATGAAAATGGTGCCATAACACTAAAAGAACTAGGTAATGTTATTACAAGTCATGTCATATTACATCCTCACATTACTATGTATATATAATAAAATGTGACTCTTCATATAGAGCACTCTTGACCTTCACTCTTATAGACTCTTCAACTCCCTTTTCTATGGACTAATGTGCACATTTACATTATTGAATATTATGCATACTTGTGCATTTATTACATTACATAAAGTAAATACCTAATCTAATACATGTACCAAATAATGTAATATACTCCAACACCCTCTTGTATTACATTATTTGGTTATTTAAGACTTTAGTCTTCAATATGGATCTTCATTCTCTAACTCACTTTACACTGTATTATTTCTTGGTCATGCTCTTTCTCCTCTTGCTTGTCTTCATCATTAATATCACTTTGTAAGTCTTTAGATGATGTTGTACTATTAGGTGATTCCTGCAAAACAACTTTCTCTTTGCCTTTGTCCTTGAAGTCTTTCAAGTATCTTTGAATAACTATAGATCTCATAATCTTGCAAGTCATGAGTGGATCATAATTCATTCATTCTCTTTCCTTTAATTCTCTGAACAACCTATCTCCATGATATTCAAAAATATCCAACTTGAATTCATCATTAGTAGATGCTTCAAAAATGAGAACTTGAAATAAACAATCTAGTCTAAATACCAATTTTTCTTCAAATATTTTATAGAACCTATCTTTATAATAACAAGAAAAATGTGGATGAGTTTTTCCTCCACAATATTTGCATGGATGGAAGTTCCAACAATTTGCTTTTTCATGACCAAATTTATTGCAGTAGGTACACTGTAAGATTATCCCAACTTCTTTATCAATTGACTTGGAAGAATCAAGCTTATCCAATTCCTTGATGAGATAATCAAACCAACTTTGTACAACTGAAGTAATTCTTTCTTTGCTTCTTTTCCTGATTTGTAAAATATCTTCATTAATATATATATTATCAACTCCTTTTATTATCTCATTAGAAACTAACTCTTTAGTAGCTAGTTTATCCATACTATTAGGCTATGATTTTTTAGGCCATATCGATTCTCCCTTTGCATTTTCCTCCTTACTTTTAGAATCATTTCTTTGAACCATCTCCAATCCTTGAACCCTGTATACTTAATAAATGTTTCCATAGTTTCCTTTTAAAGTAATATTTCTTGTAACCCTTGATTAACAATACACCTTTAGTCCCTTGAGATTGACTACCCTTCTACTTCCTTAGTCACAAAAGTATATCTCTAAATTTCTTAACTCCTATGTTGATGTCGTATACCTTATAACTCCAAGCTTAGAAATTTAGAAAAATATATTTCCAATTATCATAAGTCTATTTTGTTGTAGAAACCGTTATTACTCCCTTTTTAATTAAATTAGAAATATCCCAAAATTGTTTTGTAACTTCAAATTATTTAAATTACAAAACCTTAAAATTATTTCTTTAATATCTTCTATCCAAAGTTCAAAATTCAATAACATGTCTGAGGTTAAATATTAAATCTCACTTCTCCAAAATAATTTTACTTTCAACCTTAGAAAATAATAACCTTATGAATATCCTTATTACTCCTAACTCAAGCTTATGAGTAATTTTAATGAAATAAATTACCTTAGGCTTAGAGTCGATAATACTTTGGTCAATAATGCTTGACCAACCTCTGCATGTTCTCCTCCATGTATGTCTCTGAATGGCACTTCACTCGCACATGTGAACTATAGCTGGTACATTGTCTTATTGGAGAAATTATTTCTCCCACCTTAGCTTCAATCAAACCGCACTTCAATGTTCACTGTTAAGACTAGATTTATCCTCCACTATGCAGCTTTGAAGCTGTCAAATTTTCTCTCCTTTACTACATCTAATTAGGGATAATGCTTGCACATAATTCACCTTCACTATTCTTCCATATCTATTTAATTTTCTTCTTAATATTTGGTACCTTAGAGGAACATTTTCCTTGACTAGGCACGAAAACCTCTTGATCTTATAGTTTATACTTACCACTTGGATGACTAGGTGCTAAACCTTTCAACTTTTTACCATATATGTACCATTTGGAACTTAACCTCTTCCATTACTCTTGAAAGATAATTCCTCTTCCTGGAGAACAATGTTATGGTGATGAGCATTACTTGTAATGCTTCCTCTTCAACCCTCATGCTTCTCCAACGTTCGACTACATGGCGTGTGCATGCAATACCTTACCTTATCCCAATTTTATTGCTTCTAATGCAATACCAATATGTAATGTCCCCTTTTTGAGCAGTTAGTTAGATGTAGTGGTTTAGCCTACTCACGGGTTCCCGTAGGCTAGGGCAGATTATAGGGGAGCCTAACTAGAGTTCTGGGAGTGGATAATTGAGTGAAATGGGTATTCGAATCCACTCTCAAATGTTGAATCGTATGGACAGAGCCTTGACTTACTATTTTTAGTAAGTTAGTTTTTAGGGTTTCTGGTCGAGCAGATAGTGGAATTATATTCTTCAACGAAATGGGTACTCAGAACAAGTTTTAGTTGGTCAATCGGTTCGTTGGAGGTCAGATATTTTAATGCCTAAAGGTTTGGCTATGTGAAAAGTGAAATATTAATTATTTTTATATAGTCAAACTTTATGATATTAAAAAACTTAAAGGGAATTCACTTAAAAGTGAAATATATTATATAAGTGACTAATTTTTAGAGCAAAAAGGGATATTATAATATTTTATATTATGTGCAACCCTAATTAGGGCATTGCATCCTGTGGGTTATAAAAGGGTATTGAGAGCTTCATTTGATATATTCTGGATTTTGGTTATTTTCTCTAGAGTTTGAGGCTAGTGGTTGAGACTTCTCCTCTAAAGGGACGAAAACCCCAATGGTGTGGTTGAGGACGAAACCCCTCAGATTTTTGGAGCTGGATGAAACCTCAGTTATCTATTGGTGAATTCACATAGGATTCACACTTGGAGCTTCATCAGTTTTCAAAGGTATCTTTCTATGTTTACTAATTTAGTATATTTCAAGGGTTTGCAAACATATTGTGGAAAGATTATATTTTGAAAAAATTGTAATTTGAACCCTATTTTGAAAGAAATTTAAAAAAAATAAAATTGCTAGTTATTTCCTATTTCCTGGAGTTGTATTTTTTTCTGATTTTAAGAAATAGTATAGTGTCCCAAATATTAATAATATAATAACAGGGGAGGGACACTACAGTGGTATCAAAGCTGGTTTTTCCTGCTATCCTGTTCAAGGTTTGCTAAAATTTTTAGAAATGATTTCAGTATTGTGTGAGTTAAGATTGTGGTTTTTGGGGTTTTTGGTTGTGGAACATTGAAAGGAAATTACTATCAGTTTTTGTATTGCAATGGAATGGCAGAGATAAAAAATCATGACATCAAGAAATACAGTCATTCTTGCATTAATTAAAATTATTTAGACCCACATTGATTAAGCCTTGAAATCTGGGTAATAATCATTTATAGAAGACATTCACTTCATAGACCGTTGATGTCAATTATATCGACCTTTCCTCTGGTCAGAATAATAAGCAAGGGAGTCAGGAATTTGTGTGAAGTCAAATACGGGAAGTCATGAAGTCTGGAAAATAAATGCGGTTTCCTTGACAGATACCGATTCAAGAAAAAACATCGAGCCTTTTTAAGCATTGTAGAAGTATTGCGACACCTCAGGGCATAAAGGAAAAAAAAATCTTGTCAGTTTTTTCCAACCAGCCACATAGGATTTGGGTATGATTAACGGGGTCCTCTTTCAAACTCAACATAAAGGCATAGTTTGGAGCTAGCAACAAAGACAAGCGCAAGTAATATAAAATTCCATGTTGCCTCGCTTGCTAGAGTTAATATTTGAGGTGAAATGGCCCCATGAAGAAAATTTAGTTTCATCAAATTAGCCGCTAATAATAATAGATTATTATTATATATCTTGGATGATTGTTATGTTGGCAACATTCCTCTATTCTACAACTTGTTTAATTGTGTTGCTTCGTCTAGTAAAAATCAGCCTGTATTTGTGTTCAATGGGAAAAGGGACTATCAGGCCAGTCTATTGTTGTTTGGGATTGTATGTAAACAAAAGTAATATTTTAATCATTGTGGAAAAATTCTAATTCTGCTCATTTTCCCTAATGCAGGTGTGATATATGTTTATTTCTATTATGACAACTATATGTAATAATCATATTTGACTAAGGGAATTCTACACATCGTAATTGGTAGAAAACACAAACAGTCCATCCAATGTTCATGGAAAGAATGCAAAAATAGCAATGCAAAATTAGTACGGGTTATGGTGTATTCCGATGAAGGGATTTTTATTAGTTGAGGGTTTTGTGATATTGTCCTTCTTCAACTCTCTCAGCCAGTATTTTTTTTGTAGTGTCCATAGTCTAGAGATGAATAATACAATAACATATTTCTCGTGTTCAGTGATGTACAAGCAGTTTCTTACTTTCCTTCCTAAGGTACCTGTGAGGTCACTTGATGATGAGTTCAATGTGAAAATTAAAAAAGCTCTGAATAAATTTAAGCAAGATTTTATGGCATACCAAAAAAATCTAACAATTTTGTTAGAGCATTCTGAGTGGTTGAGACCACACTCATCAACTGAAGTAAATCTAGAACAAATGAGCTTGTTGCCCCAAAAAGGTTGGAAAAGCAGTTGACAAAAAAGGAAGTTGATTCTTATGGTTCATAGGTTGCAGGTCTTCTATGAATCAGCAAGAATCAGCTTAGGAAAGAGCAACATTGTTTCACATATCAAGAGTCTTGGACTCTTGGTCACATTTTTGGAAACAACAAACATAGTGACTTATTACAACCAAATCAAGTTGATGACAGTAGTGAATTTGAGACCTTTGAGTTTGGAAAAAATGCATTTTTTCAGGAATCATGCATAACAGGGAACCAGGATGATTTTAGTGACGATGAAAAAGATAGAACAATAGTTGTGGATTTGCATTCAAAACAATCTAGTGAGTATTGTGAGACCTTTGATCTGAGGTATGATGAATCTTGCATTTTTTCTAGTAGCAATTCATTAATGCATGAGGAAGTCTTGCATAATGAAGTTTTCATAGATTCCATATTCGATGAGGAAATGAATATGAGTGAAGATGATTCTTCGTTGAAGATAGAAAAATAAAGAATCAAGAGATTGTTGGATGGTGATTTCTCCAAGGAGTTGGAGACTATTGTAGATTTAGAGGAAGAAGTTACTACTATTGATGATTTTCCTTTTGGGCATAGTGTTGACCTAGTTGAGGAGTCACTCAAAAATAGGATTGTAATCATGCCTTCTATGGAAGAACAAAAAGTCAAAATTTATGAAGATGAAATTAACTCATCATGTGTTTCAACAATTGGAGAAGTATGCTTTGGTCTTCAAGATGATGGTGAGCATGCTGATTTTTATGTTGATAAATCAGCTATTGATGCAGTTGTTGATTCAGAGTCTGAGCACGAATCTATCCTAACTTTAGAGCATGAAGTTGGAAAGTACAGTGTTGTGAAGGGTGTTGATTTTGATCATTGTGCATGGGATAGCAAATCTGAAAATTTTTGTGTGATGCTAATTCTAATTCATTACAAAGTTGGAAGGGCCAGTTGCAGGTCATAGAAGAGCAAATTGTTCAAACATTAACTCACTTGGATAGCACACATGAGGTTTTTTATTGCCTCTTTCAAGCATCACAGCTTGAGGAGAGACAAAAGTTGACAGTTGGAGCTACTGTTACCGATTTGCAGGCTATCAAGCAGGCATTAAAGGTGATAAAATCTGATTATTTGATGTTTCTATTCGACAAGGATCAATACTTATAGTTTGTAGATAAGACCTTCCAAGAACTCAAAGAGAAAGAGGAGGTAATTCATGAAATTAACCTCGAATTAAGTTTAGCTCATCTCTCCCTGCATAAATTAGAAAATAGATTTACTCATCAATCAGTAGGTAATTCTCTTTATGGATGGGATGTGGAGTCCACTTTTGATAACCCACTCTTTGAATTGGTTAATGAAGCACTTCCTGATTTTAGTGATGATGATTCCACAATCACTCAGGTAGAGCAGTATGAGTATGATCAGGGTGAAGTTCATATGGACGGTATTGTGAGGTATGTACATCATTTTGATTTCAGCCCTCTTATAGATGAGTGGACCATGTTTTTGATGATGCATAGTAGTAAGTCAAAAGACTATTTTGATAGACTTCATACTTCACTTGGCTATGGGTTACCCCCTTCATCAGAAGGAAAATTGGATTTTTGCATAGATTTAGGAAAGGAATTGTGGTCGAACAATATTCCACTTATATGCAGGTTAGCCCAATGGTATTCTTCAGGTAGTGGGAATGTCAGATTCCCTATTTGTACTGGTTATATAAGAGTGTCTATGAGGGAGTGGAAGACAAGCATTGTCCCAAGGAGAAGTACTGGTGATAGAATATGGATATGAGATCTAGGAGAGATTATAGATGTCGACTATATAGTGGTGCCATGGCAGGGGGATTTTCATGTTTCAAATTTTGGTTCTCATAGGGATTGTAGCTTGGATGGTTATGATGGATTCATTATCGAGTTATTGGTGAGGCTAGTTCAGCTGAGGCACATGGACTCTACAGTTATGATTAGAGTGATGCAACATCAGCATGGTGATGCTGACATGATACCTATTTAGGACCCTGATAATCTACTTGATTTCAATGAGGGATCATTTTTCAGTTTAGTGATAGATTTTGGGAGAGTTTTCAACTTTAGCAGATTCATATGGATGATAGGGGTTACCAAATTTGTCAGTTTTTGTGGTGGTAGTTGGAGGTTGTGTCACTGTCATGGGACATTCATCAGGTTTTTTTGGGATCCTGGTATTTTCATTGATGACAACCAAGAATTTTTAGTTGATTGGGATATTCATGAGCATTGCTTGAGGACAAGCAATCTTTGGGAAGGGCGGACTGTAATGTCCCCTTTCTGAGCAATTAGTTAGATGCAATGGTTTAGCCTACTCACGGGTTCTCATAGGCTAGGGCAGATTGTAGGGGAGCCTAACTAGAGTTCTGGGAGTGGATAATTGAGTGAAATGGGTATTCGAATCCACTCTCAGATGTTGAATTGTATGGACAGAGCCTTGACTTACTATTTTTAGTAAGTTATTTTTTAGGGTTTCTGGTGAGTAGACAGTGGAATTATATTCTTCAATAAAATGGGTACTCATAATAGGTTTTAGTTGGTCAATCAGTTCACTGGAGGTTAGAGATTTTAATGCTTGAAGGTTTGACTATGTCAAAAGTGAAATATTAATTATTTTTATATAGTCAAACTTTATGATATTAAAGAACTTAAATGGAAGTCACTTAAAAGTGAAATAAATTATATAAATGACTAATTTTTAGAGCAAAAAGGGATATTATAATATTTTATATTATGTGCAACCCTAATTAGGGCATTGCATCCTATGGGTTATAAAAGGGCATTGAGAGCTTCATTTGATATATTCTAGATTTTGGTTATTTTCTTTGGAGTTTGAGGCTAGTGGCTGAGACTTCTTCTTCAAAGGGACGGAAACCCCAACTGTGTGGCTAAGGACAAAACCCCTCAGATTTTTGGATTTAGACGAAACCCTAGTTCTCTGTTGGTGAATTCACATAGGATTCACACTTGGAGCTTCATCAATTTTTAGAGGTATCTTTCCATGTTTGCTGATTTAGTATATTTCAAGGGTTTGCAGACATATTGTGGAAAGATTATATTTTGAAAATATTGTAATCTGAACCCTATTTTGAAAGAAATTTGAAAAAAATAAAATTGCTAGTTATTTCATGTTTCGTGGAGTTGTATTTTTTTTTATGTTAAGAAACAGTATAGTGTCCCAAATATTAAAAATATCAGAACAGGGGGGACACTACACAATACTCTACTATTTTGAATTCATTCCAATGCTTGTCACTTCATCTTAATACATTTTTCTCCAATGTATTATTGTGCATAACAAGAAGTTTCTACTTCATAGACGAATGACTATGTCTCCTCAATGTGGTTGATGGTGTTGCTCCTTCATGAAATGGTGGAGCTTCCTCACTGATCATTTTTTCTCCTTAGAGAAATGATAACACTCCTTTTGAGTGGTAATTTCTCTTGCTCCTTCGAGTGGTGATTCCACTTCTACAATGATGCCTTACCTTGACACTCTTCTACTCCAGCTAGATGCTTATGCTTGTTTGTCTATCAACAAGATGCTTATGCTTCATCCTAGTAACTTACGCTTATGCTTCGTCCTAGTAAAAAGACCCTTATTACTCCCTCTTTAATTAAATTACAAATATCCCAAAAAAAATTTGTAACTTCAAATGATTTAAATTACAAAACCTTAAAATTATTTTTTAATATCTTCTATCCAAAGTTCAAACTTCAATAATATGTCTAAGGTTAAATATTAAATCTCACTTCTCCAAATAACTTTACTTTCAACCTTAGAAAATAATAACCTTATGAATATCCTTATTACTCCTAACTCAAGCTTATGAGTAATTTTAACAAAATAAATTACCTTAGGCTTAGATTCGATAATACTTTGGTCAAAAATGTCTCACCAACCTCTGCATCTTCTCCTCCATATAGTCTTTGAATGACACTTCACTCACACATGTAAACTATAGATGGTACATTGTCTTATTGGAGAAATTATTTCTCCCACCTTAGCTTCAATCAAACCACACTTCAACATTCACTGTTAATACCAGATTTAACCTCCACTGTGTAGCTTTGAATCTACCAAATTTTATCTCCTTTACTACGTCTAATTAGGGATAAATCTTACACGTAATTCACCTACACTATTCTTCGATATCTATTTAATGTGCTTCTCAATATTTGGCTTCTTAGAGGAACATTTTCCTTTAATAGGTATGAAAACCTCTTTATATTATAGTTTATGCTTGCCACTTGGATGACTAAGTGCTAAACCTTTCAACTTTTTTCCATATATGTGCCACTTGGCACTTAACCTCTTCCACTACTCTTGAAAGATAATTCCTCTACTGAGCGAACAATGTTATGGTGATGAGCGTTACTTGTAATGCTTCCTCTTCAACCTTGATGCTTCTCCAATGTTTGACTACATGGCACGTGCATGTAATACCTTGTCTTCTCCTAGGTTTATTTCTTCTAATGCAATGCCAATACTATACTATTTTGAATTTGTTCCAATGCTTGTCACTTCATCTTAATACATTTGTCTCCAACGTATTATTGTGCAAAACAACAATTTTCCTCTTCAATGGTGAATGGCTATGTCTCCTCAATATGGTTTATGGTGTTGCTTCTTCGTGAAATGGTGGAGATTCCTCACTAATGACTTTTTCTCCTTAGATAAATGATAACACTCCTTTTGTGTGGTGGTTTTTCTTGCTCCTTCGAGTGGTGATTCCACTTCTACAATGATGCCTTACCTTGATGCTCTTCTACACCAGCTAGATGCTTATGCTTGTTTGTCTATCAACAAGATGCTTATGCTTCATCCTAGTGTCTTTAGACACTTAGAAATTATACTAAATTTATTAACCCTTATTTGGTCTTCACTTAGTTTAAACTATTGCTTTCACTTTCTTCTTTTGGCTTTAGTAAATATGCATTCTTTAAGAACTATAAAATATATTTTATTAACAATACTATGCTCTTCTTATTTCTCCTTTATTAGCTTAGACTCTTGATATTTTATCTTTGCAGATTATAAGGTGTAAGCACTAATATCACCTTGATTTAAAGAACTCTTTTAAGCTCTTATTTTTCATAAGCAATGTAGATCACAAGTAATAATATGGTGCTCTTAAGTCCTTGATGTAAAGCTTATTTCAGTGTTCAAATAATAAACTTGTATTGCACCAATATTGCATATCTTTCTATTCTCTATTTTGCCAATTTTCTTGGTGATTTGATTCACCCAATTTTCTATCTCAACCTTGTAAACTTTGTATCTCTATTATCCTTCACTCTTCTACCACTGATCTGATACCACTATTAGCTTTTTGATCCTTGAACATAAAGGAATTACATTCACAAGTATTGAAATAAGCATGCAATGAAATAACTATGACAATGGCAACTTAACATGCATGAAAATATGATAGAAAACTTGATACAATGCTCTAGAATTGCTCATATAAGAAATATGATGAAAATTACAATGCTCCTATCATGGAGTTTGCAACTCCTCCATGAAATAAAAATGGATCTACATTATGCCTACTACTACTCTCAAATTTTCACTACTCAACGCTTTCCAAATCACTCACAATGAGGCCTTTATATATAAATATAGATTCCTTACCTCTCATTCAACCCTAAGACTCATGTACATGTGGACTACATGCACATTTACATAATTGCATATTCTAACACTTGTGCATTTATTATTTTACATTAATAAAGCAATAACTCCGTTGGAGCCAAATTTGACTCAACTTTGAAACCCCCAAATTTAAATTTTTGGTTTCAATCAAAATGTTCATAATGTTGGCTACTTCTTCAGTTGGTGTGATCTACTTGAGTTTTCATTGGTCGGTTTGATGAAGTCTAACCTTGGGTGTTAATAATGTGTGCCTCTTTTTATTACTCAAATATCTCAAAAGGAATAGGGCAAAGTTTTATTAATTCAATCTCTAAAGCCAAAATCTGACCTTCATATAATAATTTTCCTTGGGCTTAAACCAACCGATAAACCTTTAAGTCCTAAGGTATTTAAAAGTGATTTAATTAAACATCGTGGTCTAAAAACATCGAAAGGCTTAAGTCCAAAACAAAAATCTTAATTTAGACTTGAGGGTATGCACCCCATTTAATTAAAATATGAGCACCTTAGATCTAATCCAAGGGTCGCGCTCGATTTAGGTTTAATCTAACGGTTGCACTCTGATAAACCAATTAAATATTAAATCGGATGTCAAAATTCTATTAAAATTATAACCTAAGGTCAAAAATGATTAAAACCCATGCAACTCTACCAATATGGATGGATGCGCTTGAACCAAGCCAAATACGATGGTTGCGCTATCTCCAAAAAGTCAAAACTTTAAACGAAGTCATCATAGGTCAAAGCTACCAGTTAAACAACGAGCAACTCCGATAGATCGGATGATAGCGCTCGAGTGAGCTCAAGATCAATGTTTGCACTTGATTTAATTAAACCACATGTTAAAATACCATGGTCAAAAAGGAATTAAGAATACGTGCCCCCTTTGAAATAATCATCGAGCAAGATGGATGGATCGGACGGCAGCGCTTGATCTAGACTTGATCCGACGATGGTGCTCTTACAAAGGTGCATTAAAGAGGTAAAGATCCCATGTGATTAATTAAAAATATTAAATGAGATTAACAAGGGTCTAAACATGTTGGCTAATCATCCCCCTTTTGGCTTAATCAGGGTTTAAAATTATATTTCCTTAAGTAACTAACCCCACAGGTTGAAGGAGATCAACGGTCGCACTGACATTCAGTCAAAATCTGACGGTCGTGCCAAGTTAGAATCTTGGTAAAATACTGGGTGAAACAAAGGTAAAATGAAAAATTAATTATGTAATTAGCAAGGGTATAACACATTGGATAATTCCCCCTTTCGGCTTAATCAAGATTAATCAAATCTAATGATGCACCCTTTTGATTATTAAGTATACAATTATAGGAAATATAACGGTTGTGCTCTATTTAAATCTTGATCATACAAATGCACTCAAACACGATAAAACACCATGACAAAGATCGAAGGAATTAGACGATAGCATTTCATCCACATTTGATCCAACGACAACGTGATATTTAAAATGATTGAATGTTAATGCACAAAGTTTTGATAGTATAATTGATCAAATGCATAAGGTAGACTAACGACCATGCAGGTCCCGAGACATCAATGGTTGCGCTAATCCTCTTCAAGATCTGATGATAGCACGTAAATCAAAGGTTTAAATGATAAATCAATCACTCAGATCTGATAGTAGCACTCCATTAAGAACAAGAAGATCTGATGATCATGAATGAGTCAAAGTCAAGACAAAAGAACACGAGTAGGCTAAAACAATGGGCATCTTCTGACAGATCCGATGGATGCGCTCTATCTCAAATCGATCCAATGGCAACGCATGCTCAAAAGGTAAACCAAATGGTAAGCCTAAATCAACTTGATTAATTAAAATTTAAACATTCTTAACAAAGGCATTAGCACATTATTAATCACCATCTTGATTAATCAAACAAAGAAAGTTCAAAGCATGCATCTTTCAACTATCTAACCTAAAGGGTATAAAATATTTAGAAAATATAAAAAGGTTGATCAAAGACTATACTGGTCAAACCTCTGGCCCAATAGATACGAAGATATCAATAAAGATAAAATCACCATTTGACCAACGTCTTCAAAGTTTTAGAAACTAACACTCTTGCAGGTTTAAGAATACTAGAAGCAGCCATGATAGAACCTGTGAAGATCGCAAACCAAAAAAATCAGTAGACTCATCCGTAAGAAAGATTCGATAGTCTAAGCTACCAGAAAAGGATGATCACTTCACAAGAAATGCCCTAAACATACATCAAAGTAGAAAAGCAAAGAGGTGACTCATTCATAGTAAGGTACACCAAAAGATGCTATGAAGATCAATAGCCAGAGACAGTCAAAATAGTACTCATAAACACTAAAATCTAGAAGGACACCCAGGAAAGGAAAGATTCGAGCAAATCAAAGTAAATCCCATGGACAGTACCTTGGTAAGGACAAAGCAGACCAAACAAAAGATAAATCTTGATGCTCAAACCTACAAACAGATCATGTATATCTCATGGGAATAATAGTGTACCACAAAAATAAAACTACAAGGCATAGTCACAACTTATAAATAAGAGATAGTAAGGGAGAGCTAAAAGGTATCGACAAAGTGAAACTATGGAGTACAAAGAATATAAATATATTCAATTTATATTCTACAAATACTTAAGATGAAGAAAGCGCGTGAAGAAGAAAGCATGGTTTTGACTCATAGAAAGCCATTCAATCCATGCTTCGATGGAATATAGTTATGAGGGGAACACTCCGATGGAGTATAGTTATGGAAGCAACTTATAAATGCTTCCAGATCTTGTTTTCCATTCCCACATTCTTCCTACTTACCACTACCTCCCTCCTTCTAGGCTTTCTTCCTTAACCATCCTAACATTTGTCCTCACATTGTGCCATCTCACCACCTTCCATTGTGTGGAGCCACCCCCTTTCCTCTTTTCTCCCTTCACTCTATCACGTGATCAGTGCAACTCCATCTATTTGCCACTAGCATGCCACCCCTTGTCTTCACCATCACGTCGGGTCCCCCTCCGTTCCTCATCTAGAATTCATGATAACAGCCTGGTCAATCCTTAACAATAGATCATAGTGACCAGGACAAGCAGAACAAAAAGAAAAATATAGTACTGAATCCTTAGTTTCTAGGGCCAACCAGAGAGAGCAAAAAGGCCAAATTAATCAGCAAAGAGCTCCCTTCAATCCAGAAAAGAACCTTAATAGTCAATTCAGAGCCACACCAGCTGGACAACATATAGAACAAGTTCAATCAGATGCTGACAAGTGTAAGGCCAGAGATGAACCAGAAATAATAGAATCAAGAACCAGCAGCTATAAAAGGAAGCAGTTGCGATCAAGTTCTACATCAAGCAATTAGAGAATAACATTTTTGCTAAGAGGTATACTTGAGTGCCCTATTAGTTGTGTTGTTGTATCCCCTTCTATGTCTATTTTTCTTTCTCATTTCTTATTCTTCCCTTTGCTTTGTAGGATTGTGATAGGAAAGTGTTCAAGAAGTTGAGATCATTTCCTACCTTTTTGAGCCTGAGATTTAGAGACTCTATTGTTACCATATTGGAACAAGGAGAGTAGGAGAGACCTGTTACATTATTTGAATAGGATCTTTTCATTGTATTGATATATTTTCTTTGAGAAAAATAGAGTTAAAAGGCATTCTGCCCACTCTGCATGTAAACTTTATGAAATCAATACAATTATGAGTCTCTTTTCTATTATATCTTTTGTCTTAGCTCTGTGTGTCACTGTGTAATGGGTTACATTATTTGAATGCATTATATACGTTTCTCTCATTGGTTAACTCTTGGTTTTATTGCGATATTCGAATAAGATTAAGAACGCCAATTTTTCTCCTCCCCTTCTTTCTGTTTCATGATAGAATTGTTGTTAAATTGCTATAACAACCCAATGAATCTAGGCACCAGTCTACATAAGGCATAACAAATGGTTGTTTTCATGCTTGGTCATTTTAATACATATAGTATAATATAAATCTGGAGCGTGTAATTAGAGTTTTAGTCATAGAATTACCATTGGGGTTTCCTTACCCATTATGTAGTTTTCTTTAGCAATATTTGTGTTTAACAGAACAATGAGGCAGGTCAACCAGAGCCTATAATAGCTCGTTGGTTTCAAATGGATTCTTGTAGCATGACAATTGAATTCCTACGGATGCAAGAATCGGTTCCAATAATTTTTTGGCACCGTTGGGAGAATTTTTACATTCTAAGCCTAGATTTTATGACATTATTTTTAATCAAAGGGTGGCCAATTAGAATAAAGAACGTTTGTTTTAATTTTTACATTTTCTACATTCTTTATTTTACCCATGTTTTTCAATTTTATTTTCTTTTTTCTTGATTTTCTTGAATTATCCCAAGAACCGACTCCTATGAGGATGAGTGATAATATCAAGCATTCTTGATAAAAGCATACATTGTTCTTTCTGCACCCTAGTGCTGGCGACTCTGTTGGATGAACCCAAAAGAAAAAATAAAAAAGGAGAGAACAGAACATGTTGGCGAACACAAGGAGAAGTGGTAAGGAGCTATTCCCAGAACTTGATAATCTAGAGGTATTTATACATACTCAGAAAACTCCACTTTTCAAGAATACTACTTATAATAGTAGATCAAATTCTAGTGATAAAAAGTACGTAAAGAAAAATTAGAATACTATTACTACTGATATTACTGTAGATGAACATTTAAAATCAGTTATAGAAGATATATGTGATTATTCTCATAATAGTAATACTAAGGTAAATAATCCATTAGATCATATCCAGATTACTCAACCTCATATTCCTGTAAGTATTACTATTGTGAATCTAAATCCTATAGTAGCAATGGCCCAGGTTAATGTTCATTTATGGAGGACTAACAGATATAGGCCTTTTGTATTACCAAAAAATTTAAATGCCTTACCCAATAAAGCTCACAAATACCTCCCTAAATTTTTAGGAAATAGTGCAGTAACTGGAGAGGATCATATCAAAAGTTTCTTATATGCAATGGATAGTCTAGAAGTTGAACATGAAGATGTAGTATTAAGACTATTTTTACAGACTTTAGAAAAATATGCTAGAGAATGGTTTAATTCCCTTCCTAACAATGATATCCCAGACTTCACCAGAATGGAAGAGGTGTTTCTAAAGAAATATGGTGAAAGGAAAAATGAACAATCACTGTTAACTGAGCTAGCCACTATGAAGAAAAAAGAAAATGAGGTTGTTAGTGATTTCAACATAATATTTTCAAAGACTAGGAACAAAATCCCTACCAACCTTAGACCTAGTGATATTCAGTCTATTTGTTTTTATAAGAATGCTTTTCAAGGAGAGTTTAACTATGAGTTAAGGCAAGAACAAGCCACTACCATTGATGGTTGTATGGAAAAAGCAATGGATATAGAAATAAATATGTTGGACAGTGGTAAGATGAAGCCCTATTCTCTAGAAGTCAACCTACCTAAGAGAAAACCCAAAAGGGTGGCATTTGATATACAAAGAAGAACCAAAATTGATCCAATGGAGAAATTGACCAGTCAAATGACTGAGATGTTCAATAACATGAACAACAGGTTAGCAAGAATTGAAAGAAATGGAAATAATGGTGAATCTTCATAGATAGAGCGATCTCATGTTGACAACCATCCTCCTTTCAAGAAAAATTACAATAAGAATTGGGGAAATAACAATGGTTTTGAAGAAGGAAATAGGAATAGAGGTAATGGGAACAATAACTAGAAAAATAGAGATTCTGATAGGGATCAGAACAATGTTCCTAACCCTATACCATATGCTAATGTAGCAGAAGGGTTTCCCTATTTTTGCTCTACTTGTGATGCACCCCATAACCCTGATGCATGTGGAATTCACCTAAGTGATCAGCGTAATGTAGATATGCATGCAGAATCAGAAGAGGATATAAGAATCAATGCATGTTGGTCCATTGAAGATGAATCCAGAGAAAGGTTGTTTGAAGAAGATATGGATAAATATGCTTCAAATCATCATCCTCAAATTTTAGTAACTGAAGGAACTAAAATCTTGCAGAAATCACATGAGTCAAGATATGATAAGATGAAGCAAGGGAAATTAATCCCCACTGCTCAAGAGGTTGAAGAATTAGAGGTAACCCATGTTCTGAATTTAAGGAATAGAACAGTCCCCGAAAGGACAGAGAAAGCCTCTACAAGTGAAACAAGAAAATAAACTTTCACCAATAAAAATATCAGTAAAGAGAAAACTGATAGGAACCCTAAAAATATTACTCCTGAAGTAATAGAATCAGAGGAAGAGATTCCCAAAGAAGAAAGTAATAAACCATTGGATATAAAGAAGATAGAATTTGATGTTGGGTCAGAACTCAGTAAGCAAAAGGTTAATATCACATTTGGAGAACTTATGAAAGTTCAACAGTATAGAGAACAAGTCTGTAGAGCATTTGGATTAGTAGAACTAAAAGAAGACCCAACTTGCCATGCTGCTAGACAAAATCAACATGATACAAGATCACCATCCTCTGTCAGACCCTTCTATGTGTCATTAAGATATAATTCAGATGAAGGGGAAAGATATGTGATTCATAATTGCATGCTAGACAAGTGGAGCTTCACATAATATCATGCCTAAGCTAATAGCTGACCAAATGGGATTAATCTGTACTAGAGATTCTGCCCCTATTTTTGTAATGGATAGTAGGCAAATTCCTTGTGTAGGGGTGATAACTGGATTGTTAGTTTTCCTAGATCAACACCCCAAAAAGGGCATTGTCATGGATGTTGCAGTAGTTGACGTTGACCCATTTTTCTCATTATTACTCAGTAGACATTGGGTAGAACAACTAGGAGGTTCAATTCAATTGGATTGGTCCTATGCTACAATCCCAATATCAGATAAGGAGAATATAATTTTGAGAAGGGAACCATTCAACAAACACTCCGTAGAGTTAATTCAAATAGATGAAACCATGATTAACTTAGTTAACTCTATGGAAGAAAAAGGGATGGGAGTTTATTCAATATGGCACAACCCATTCCTGGTGGAAGTACCAGAAGCAAAGAACATGGATCCAAAAGATATAAAAATAGTAGATGCAGAATCAGATAGAGTTTTGACTCAAGAAATGTGGACCATGTCTTTTGATGGAGCTAAATCCCAATCTGGAGTAGGTGCAGGTGTTAATATGATTGATATAAAAGGAAATTACCTTAGTATTCCTTACAGATTGCAATTTCCTTGCACAAACAATGTAGCTGAGTACGAAGCCTTACTACTAGGGCTAAGGAAAGCAAAAGAGCTAGGCATTAACTACTTGACTGTAATAGGGGATGCAGAGCTTATTATACTACAGATCAAAGGTAAATATCAGACTAAACATCCTAGGCTTAAGCAATATAGAAATGCAGTGTTGGAAGAAATTGATAAATTCTTAGCTTTCAATATCTCATATATTCCTAGAGAACAAAATCATGTTGCAGATATTTTAGCTGTAAATGCCTCAGGTCTAGATCACCCAGAGATAACTACAGAATATATGGACA
Organism: Wollemia nobilis; assembly: GCA_028583015.1. Lineage (NCBI taxonomy): Eukaryota > Viridiplantae > Streptophyta > Pinopsida > Araucariales > Araucariaceae > Wollemia > Wollemia nobilis. The sequence continues at coordinate 15,773,736 of JAQPPZ010000135.1, forward strand.
GATTCCCAACTATTTTAGTTTATAAACCTTATGTGCCAGATAACATAGTATATCTACAGGTCTTTCAAGATGACATAGATATTAAAGATTTTATGACTCTGCAAAATCAGTATGCAGATGTAATCTGTGATGAAAAATATGAAGAAAAGCTAAAAGACCAAATAGGAGAGCCAGTAGAAGTAATCCAGTTGAAAACTAATAAAATACCCAAAGGATTAGTTTCTCTAGAAAGTCTATTTGATGATTTTGACAAAGCTTATAAACCTTTACGCAGAGAAGTAATATCTGAAGATATTAACATTGGTTCAATGAAAGAACCCAGAATAGTGAAAGTAGACATGGCTTTACCTACTAAAGAAAAGGTTGGATATATCAGTTTCTTGAAAAAGAACAAAGAACATTTTTCCTAGACTTATGAAGATCTGAAAACATTCAAAACAGATGTAATGACACACATAATACCCCTGAAAGAAGATTCCAAACCATTCAGACAGAAACAAAGGAAATACAATCCAACTCTGCACCCAATAATGCAAAAGGAAGTACAAAAATTATTGGATTCCAAAATAATCAGAAAGGTAAGATTTTCTTCATGGATATCCAATTTAGTACCAGTAAGAAAAAAGAATGGGGATATTAGACTCTGTGTAGATTTTAGAAATTTAAACAAGAGTTCATTAAAATATAATTACCCATTACCCAACATGGAACAATTATTGCAAGCAGTAGTTGGCTCAACAAGATTGTCTCTATTAGATGGATTTTTAGGGTACAATCAAATTCAGATAAATCTAGAAGATAGACATAAGGCAACATTCACTACACCCTGGGGCACATTTGAATATTTAAGGATACCTTTTGGACTAATGAATGCAGGTGCTACTTTTCAAAGAGCAATGGACTTTACCTTTAAAGGATTAATGTTCAAAATTGTAGTTGTATACTTAGATGATATCACAGTATTTTCTAAGAATCCAGAAGATCATCTAGAACATTTAACTGCAGTTTTTGCTCGGTGCAAGGAATTTGGAATTTCTTTAAATCCCAAGAAATGCATATTTGGGACTACACAAGGAAAGTTATTAGGACATATAGTTTCAGAAAAAGGAATAAGCATTGATCCAGATAGAATTGAAGTCATTTCCAAAATTCCCCCTCCTAGAAATTTAAAAGGAGTCAAGTCATTCTTTGGCAAGATAAATTTCATCAGAATATTTGTCCCAAATTTTGTAGAGATGACCAAACCCATAAATGACATGGTTAAGAAAACTGGAGAAATAAAATGGACAGTGGAAAATATGGAAGCATTTAACAAAATTAAAGAAGCCATATCAACCACTCCAGCCCTAAGTTGCCCGGATTATGCCAAATATTTTAACATCTATTCTTATGCATCTGAACATTCTATAGTTGTAGTTCTTTCATAGAAAGATGATGAAAATAATGAAAGGCCAATAGCCTTCATGAGCTCAGGACTAAAAGGAGCACATATTAAATACACCTTGCTAGAAAAACATGCTTATGCAGTCATACAATATTTAGAACACTTCAAAGGTATATTTGGCTCAAATAAGGTTTACTATTGTATTCCTTTTATAGCAATAAAGGATATTTTTTCCCAATCAGAGCCATTAGGAAGACCAACAAGGTGGATGGTAAAGCTTCTGCAATATGATGCTGAATTCAAAATAGTTAAAACTGTCAAAGGGCAGGGTTTAGCAAAATTGTTGGCCAAAAAAGAAGAAGGGTTTGAAAATGTTCTCACAATAGATGAGGCATATGATGTCAGAAGAATCAATAATACTGAATGCAAATGGTATGAAGAAATATTGTCATACTTACAAACTCTGTCATTCCCTAAAGATATGTCAACAAACAGAATGAGGTCAGTCAAACTTCAAGCTCAGAAATATTACATACAGGATGGTGTGCTATACTGGAAACACCTTGATGGAATATTATTAGTCTATTTATATGAAAGTGAAGTCCCAAAAATAATCAATGAATTTCATGATGGTTTCTATGGAGGACATTTTGCTCCAAGAGCTACAACTAATAAAATTATGAGAGCAGGATATTATTGGCCTTCCATTTTTAAATATGTATATAAACATGTTAGGAACTATCATAACTATCAGGTTTTTATAGGAAAGAAGCATTTGGCTGCCATGCCCCTCAAGCCAGTAATCATTGAAGCACCATTCACACAATGGGGTATTGACCTAATTGGAGAGATCAAGCCTAATTCATCTAGCCAACACAAGTGGATCATAACTGCAATAGATTACTTCACCAAGTGGGTAGAAGTTGCACCATTGAGAACATCCACTACTACCACAATCATCAAATTCTTGGAAGAAAACATTCTGACCAGGTTTGGGGTTCCTCAAAAGCTAGTTACAGATAATGCACAATATTTTGTTTCATATGAAATGGTAGAATTTTGTGTTGAATATGGAATTGAATTATCCCATTATGCTAATTATTACCCCCAAGGAAATGGTTTAGCTGAGTCATCAAATAAGAATGTAATAACAAGAATAAAAAGTTCATTAGGTAAGAATAAAAGGGGATGGGATAGTGAACTTAAATTTGCTTTATGGGCTGATAGGTTGTCTATTAAAAGAAACACAGGAAGAACCCCCTATGAGATGGTTTATGGAGAGAAAGCCCTATTACCTTCAAAAATAGAAAAATTGGCACTTTCCCTCTTATTGCAAGACCATGAAAACCCCAACCCCATACAGAGAAGGCTTGACCAAATTGTCCTATTGGAAGAACAAAGAAGAGAGACCCTTAATAGAATGATGGAACAAACTCAGAAAACCATGAAATTGTTTAATAAGAAAGCCAAGGGTACTCCTTTTTCTCAGGGAGATATAGTCATCTATTGGGATCCTAAAAATGATAAACATGGTGAAAAAGGTAAATTTGAACCCAAATGGATTGGTCCATACCAAATAGCCCATGTTATCAGCCAGAATACATACAAGTTGCAGACCTTGCAGGGTGAAATGATGGCTATCCCTATTAATGGCCAACACCTCAAAATGTACAATCCCTATTGAAGGTGAATAAAATAAAATAAAAAAATGAAAAGAACAGAAAACCCCAAAAATAGAGTGCTTTACTTTTTAGCTTTTCTTTTCTTGTTTAGTTTAATGTTGAGTTTATTGTACACATGATATTCTTAGTTTGATGAGTATACATTATTGTTGATTCCACAAAAAATGATAAGGAAAAAGGAGATTTATTTTAGATTTTGATGAGTTTTACAATTTTCAAAATATGAGTGTTTATGCAATAGTTGTTTGATATGAGATAAAACAGAAGGAAAACAAAGCTGATTGAAACATCATGTCAAAGCCTCACATTACAAATGATACTTAAAGTGACTTCAAAGGTCCAAAGAGCCAAGTTATCTTTGAGAGGGTGGTTAAGCTAAAAATCATTACACTCATCCTTTTAGCCAGAAACTAATCCTCAACTCAAGCATACTCATTGCACAATTTGCTTATATATCCAAGTACTTCTCTCACGAGAAAGAAAAATAAAAAATAAAGTTAAATTGAGTCACTGCCTGAGATATCTTGGAAAACCTCTACCGGGGCTATAGACGCTTGACTGATAGTAGGGTAAAACCAGATGGGATTAGAAGCAACTCCACCAGGGCTATAGACGCTTGACTGGCAGTGGAGCCCTACAGAATGGTGAAATTTTTTTGAGTGAAATCACATATTAGGCTTAATTATTTTGCTCAGATATGGCAAAGTTCTGAAAGACTTAGAAATAAAAATGAATACACAAACACACACATGGGCTTAAACATGATGAAGCAAAAGGCTTTGACAAATTTTGTGTAATCATATCTTATAACTTAGCTAGAACAAGCATTACAATAATCTCAAAAGCTCATCTGTTTCTAAAATTTTGGCCCTACTTTTCCAGAAAGTGAATGAAAGGAAATTACAGTTTTTCAATACTCTCTGACCCTGATGTCCGGTCACTAGAATAGTTTTTTAGTTTTAAAATTGTAATGTTTTGTTGTTTTTAAGTTTTGTTTATCAGCCTTGAAGTTTTTTATTTTTGTTCATTTTCTGCAAATAAAACCAGGAGATTCTGTGGTTCTCAAGTGCCTCATGTTTTCAACACTTTGTCCCAGTCAGAGCCTATGTTGGAGCCAAATTTGACTCAACTTTGAAACCCCCAAATTTAAATTTTTGGTTTCAATCAAAATGTTCATAATGTTGGTCACTTCTTCAGTTGGTGTGATTTACTTGAGTTTTCATTGGTTGGTTTGATGAAGTCTAACCTTGGTTGTTAATAATGTGTGCCTCTTTTTATTACTCAAATATCTCAAAAGGGATAGGGCAAAGTTTTATTAATTCAATCTCTAAAGCCAAAATCCGACCTTCATATAATAATTTTCCTTGGGCTTAAACCAATCGATAAACCTTTAAGTCCTAAGGTATTTAAAAGTGATTTAATTAAACATCGTGGTCTAAAAACCTGAAAGGCTTAAGTCCAAACAAAAATCTTAATTAAGACTTGAGGGTATGCACCCCATTTAATTAAAATATGAGCACCTTAGATCTAATCCAAGGGCCACGCTCGATTCAGGTTTAATCTAACGGTTGCACTCCAATAAACCAATTAAAGATTAAATAAGTCAAAATTCTATTAAAATTATAACCTAAGGTCAAAAATGATTAAAACCCATGCAACTATACCAATATGGATGGATGCACTTGAACCAAGCCAAATCGCTGCTATCTCCAAAAAGTCAAAACTTTAAACGAAGTCATCATAGGTCAAAGTTGTTAAACAATGAGCAATCTCGACAGATCGGACGATAGCGCTCAAGTGAACTCAAGATCGATGTTTGCACTTGATTTAATTAAACCACACATTAAAATACCATGGTAAAAAAATTAAGAATACCCCCCTTTGAAATAATCATCAAGCAAGTTGGACGGATCAGACGACAACGCTTGATCTAGACCTGATCTGACGATAGCGCTCTTACAAAGGTGCATTAAAGAGGTAAAGATCCCATGTGATTAATTAAAAATATTAAACAAGATTAACAAGGGTCTAAACACATTGGCTAATCATCCCCCTTTTAGCTTAATCAAGGTTTAAAATTATATGTCCTTAAGTAACTGACCCCACAGGTTGAAGGAGATCAATGGTCGCACCGACATTCAATCAAAATCTGATGGTCATGCCAAATCGGAATCTTGGTAAAATATTGGGTGAAACGAAGGTAAAATGAAAAATTAATTATGTAATTAGCAAGGGTATAACACATTGGATAATCATTCCCCTTTTGGCTTAATCAAGATTAATCAAATCTAATGATACACCCTTTTGATTATTAAGTATACAATTACAAGAAATCTAATGGTTATGCTCTATTTAAATCCTGATCAGATGGATGTGCTCAAACACGATAAAACACCATGACAAAGATCAAAGGAATCAATGATAGCATTTCATCAACATTTGATCCAACGATAGCGTGATGTTTAAAATGATTGAATGTTAATGCATAAAGTTTTGATAGTATAATTGATCAAATGCATAAGGTAGACTAACGACCATGCAGGTCCCGAGACATCAATGGTTGCACTAATCCTCTTCAAGATCTGATAGTAGCACGTGAATCAAAGACTTAAGTGATAAATCAACTCGCTTAGATCTGATGGTAGCGCTCCATTAAGATCAAGAAGATCCGATGGCCATGAATGAGTCAAAGTCAAGACAAAAGAACACGAGGGCTAAAACAATGGGCATCTTCTGATAGATCCGATGGATGTGCTCTATCTCAAATCGATCCAACGACAATGCACGCTCAAAAGGTAAATCAAATGGTAAAGCAAAATTAAAACAACAAATAAAACACATAAACACAAAAAAAAAAGACAAAAAAACAAGAAAACACAAATCCAAAGTTTTAGAAACTAACACTCTTAGGTTTAAGAATACCAGAAGTAGCCATGATAGAACCTGTGAAGATCATAAACTAGGAAAATCAATGGACTCATCCGTAAGAAAGATTTGATAGTCTAAGCTACCAAAAAAGGATGATCACTTCACAAGAAATACCCTAAACATACATCGAAGTAGAAAAGCAAAGAGGTGACTCATTCACAGTAAGGTACACCGAAAGATGCTATGAAGATCAATAGCTAGAGAAAGTCAAAATAGTACTCATAAACACTGAAATCTAGAAGGATACCCAGGGAAGGAAAGATTCAAGCAAATCAGAGTAAATCCCATGGATAGTACCTTGGTAAGGATAAAGTAGACCAAACAAAAGATAAATCTTGATGCTCAAACCTACAAACAGATCATGTATATCTCATGGGAATAATAGTGTACCACAAAAATAAAACTACAAGGCATAGTCACAACTTATAAATAAGAGACAGTAAGGGAGAGCTAAAAGGTATCGACAAAGTGAAACTATGGAGTACAAAGAATATAAATATATTCATTTTTTATTCTGCAAATACTTAAGATGAAGAAAGTGCGTGAAGAAGAAAGCATGGTTTTGACTCATAGAAAGCCATTCAATCCATGCTTCGATGGAATATAGTTATGAGGGGAACACTCCGACGGAGTATAGTTATGGAAGTAGCTTATAAATGCTTCCATATCTTGTTTTCCATTCCCACCTTCTTCCTACTTATCATTGCCTCCCTCCTTCTAGGCCTTCTTCCTTAACCATCTTGACATTTGTCCTCACATTGTGCCATCTCACCACCTTCCATTGTGTGGAGCCACCCCCTTTCCTCTTTTCTCCCTTCACTCTATCGCGTGATCAGTGCAACTCCATATGTTTGCCACTGGCACGCCACCCCTTGTCTTCACCATCACGTCGGGTCCCCCTCCGTTCCTCATCTAGAATTCATGATGGCAGCCTGGTCAATCCTTAACAACAGATCATAGTGACCAGGACAAGCAGAACAAAAAGGAAAAATATAGTATTGAATCCTTAGTTTCTAGGGCCAACCAGAGAGAGCAAAAAGGCCAAATTAATCAGCAAAGAGCTCCCTTCAGTCCAGAAAAGAACCTTAACAGTCAGTTCAGAGCCGCACCAGTTGGACAACATATAGAATAGGTTCAATCAGATGCTGACAAGTGTAAGGCCAGAGATGAACCAAAAATAATAGAATCAAGAACCTGCAGTTATAAAAGGAAGCAATTGCGGTCAAGTTCTGCATCAAGCAATTAGAGAATAGCATTTTTGCTAAGAGGTATTCTTGAGTGCCCTGTTAGTTGTGTTGTTGTATCCCCTTCTGTGTCTATTTTTCCTTTCTCATTTCTTATTCTTCCCTTTGCTTTGTAGGATTGTGATAGGAAAGTGTTCAAGAAGCTGAGATCATTTCCTACCTTTTTGAGCCTGAGATTTAGAGACTCTGTTGTTACCATATTGGAACAAGGAGAGTAGGAGAGACCTGTTACATTATTTGAACAGGATATTTTCATTGTATTGATATATTTTCTTTGAGAAAAATAGAGTTAAAAGGCATTCTGCCCACTCTGCATGTAAACTTTATGAAATCAATACAATTATGAGTCTCTTTTCTATTATATCTTTTGTCTTAGCTCTGTGTGTCACTGTGTAATGGGTTACATTATTTGAACGCATTATATACATTTCTCTCATTGGTTAACTCTTGGTTTTATTGCGATATTCGAATAATATTAAGAACGCCAATTTTTCTCCTCCCCTTCTTTCTGTTTCATGATAGAATTGTTGTTAAATTGCTATAACAACCCAATGAATCTAGGCACCGGTCTACATAAGGCATAACAAATGGTTGTTTTCATGCTTGGTCATTTTAATACATATAGTATAATATAAATCTAGAGCGTGTAATTAGAGTTTTAGTCATAGAATTACCACTGGGGTTTCCTTACCCGTTCTGTAGTTTTCTTTAGCAATATTTGTGTTTAACAGAACAATGAGGCAGGTCGACCAGAGCCTGTAATAGCTCGTTGGTTTCAAACGGATTCTTGTAGCATGACAATTGAATTCCTACGGATGCAAGAATCGGTTCCAACAAACTCCTAAATTATTCTTAAATTAAATATGCACCCATGAGGGTACATTAGAAAATAACCAAATGATGTTAGCCATATTTTTGAACATCCCCCTGTATTAGATTATTTGGTTTTGAATACTTTAGTCTTCAATATAGATCTAAGTATTTTGCATGTATATCTTCTTGAGTGAAGTTTTCTAAATTATATTTAATTTACTCTACATTGTATTCCTCCTTGACTTGCCTCTTCATCTTCTTCCTCTTTATTGGAGTTGGTACTTTCATAGGTGGATGTACTTTCACCTATTTCTTGCAAGAGTAATTTTCCTTTGCTTTTGTCCTTGTCATCATTTTCTGTGACCTGAGTAGAAGCTTTTGAACATACACTTAGAGCATCATGATAATATTTTGAGTTAGTAGAACTTGTAGTACTAATGTTGCATGAGGATTAAAAATATTTGATAGGGTTGATTCATCCATTTTTATTTTTAGTTTAAGTAATTCTATAAATCCTTTATGTTCTACTTTTTCATCCTTATAATATTTGAATGTAAGTAGTGCCATGTATAGTATGCTTCCATATTCTAAAGGAATTTGAATGTCATTCTTTCCATTATCGATTATTTTAGTGATTTTCTCATGTAGATAATGCTCTATTGTCTCAAACCTATCATTTAGAGCTTCACTATGAATTCTTTTTGAAGTAGGATCTAAGTTTCCTTCCCACTTTATAAGCAAATTTTTTATTCCACTTTTTATGACACTTGCTCTTTCCTTTCTAATAGTGTTGTTCATATCATTGTTTACTGAATTACTTGAGGTAGACATTTCTCTTAGTTTTAGCCTTTTTCCTATTTTAGAAATAATTTGATAAATTCTTTGTAGTAGACTTCCTTATAACTCCCTAGTAATGAGATATGCTATAAATATGATTCACCTCTATCACTTGCAATCAATCAATCTTAGTCCTTCTATATTAATATTCCAACTATAGTTTTGATGCAATGATAGGTTCTAAACTTCTAGAAATTCAATTGAAGTAGGATTCCTTATATCTCCCTAATTAGAAGTTTTAGAAATATTAAATGTTTGCAAACTAGATTTTGTTTACTACTCCTTATATCTCCCTATGTTTAAAGTTTGCAACTATTCTTTTGAAGCAATGGAAATGAAATAAATGCTTCTAGTTTTAACCAATGCTTTCTATATAACCAATATTCTTTTCTAGAGATCCTTTCAACACCTTATTACTCCTACTAATATCTCTAGAATATGTAATAAAATTTGATATCAAACTTGCAATATAATAATGAATATTTCTCACCTTCTTAATTCTGATTTGCAAGTTGTTTGTATGTTGTTTGCAAGGACTGATTTTTCCTCCTTTCTTCAACCAAATTCTGGTTGGATATGTGCTCTACTCTTCACACTTTAACCTAGTTGTTATGTGCACTGTATGAGGCTTGAAATCCTTTTAAAATTTATCCTTCTCTTGTACGTAGTCCATCTCTCTATTGCTGGTTTCTACGTATTCTTTAAATACAATGATCTTTCACTTGTCTTCAATACTTCTTCAGCTCTCCTCCTTTGAGTTTACGTACGCTAGATGCCTTCTTAACTGGATGCAATATGATATGGGGGTGCCAAGTGGCACTTGTATTTTTAACCTTCTTGAAAATATTCCTTCTATACCTTTGTGTAGCGCCTATGACATGTGGTGCTTGTCTTCTGCTCCCTTCTTGGAAATGTTTGTCATAGCTCCTTCTTTTAATGCCTGTGACAAGTGTTGCTCGATTTCTTACATCTTGGTGGTTGATAATTTCTTTTACCTTCTTCCTCCATGTTGGGCGCTCGTATATGGAGGGTTCTCAATGTTATTTTATCTTTTCCACCTATGTTGGATGCTCTTATTGTCCTTGTAATATGAAATGTTACACAATGATGTTGGGTGTTGTTAGATTTAGAGTATGAGACATTATACTATACTGTTGGGTGCTTATCATTCCTCTTCAACATGGCACTCTTCACTTTGGATGCATGGAACAACTCTCACCACGTGGTAGTAGGTTTCTAACTCTTCCTTGAATCTCTTCAGTGCTTTCCAATGCTCAACTCATGTTATCTACATTTTTCCTTGGTAGAATGAATCAACTATCTTCTATGGCACTGTTGGACGTGTAGACTTGATATTTTCCAGCTTGCTTCAATGGTAATGGCACCTCCTTTGTGATGATAGAAGACTTGCACTATGACTTCAACGTTTATGCTTGTATTTTCTCTTTTGTAGGTCTGATTTTATCCTCTGTGTATGCAACAACTTCAAATAATTTATGTTTTAGACCTCTTTGAATGGCCCTTCCTTTTGCTTTACGAAGGCTCTTTTTTCCTTATGAAACCTATATTTTTCCAGCTCTTATGGAGTCCTTTAAATGACTCTCAAACGTAAACTATAACTGCCCCCCTATGCTTGGAAATGTTAGCTTTACTCTGCTCATAATGTGGGCTTCAATTTTCTGATATGGTTATTTGTTTGTATGGTCCAAGCTTACTTCCAAAACTATTTTTAATCTTCTCCAAGACCGATCGTAAAATCCGTTTGGAGATGTGCACTTAAACTTGGAATTCCTTCTTCCTTTCAAGCTCTTTTCCTAACTAGACTATGTTGGCTTCTCTTCTCCATATTTTGGAGGTATTGTTATCCTTTTTGGTGGCTATTCCTTGCCACAATATTCTGCCATTTACTTCTTCAAAAGAGCTTTTAATAAATCTACCTTTGATCACTAATTTGGCTGAACTAGATTATTGCCTTTAACTCTTGGTAATACCTTCCTTGCTTGGCTATTCTTCACTTATAAATCCAAGCTATTCAATGTAATACTTTGCACTCTATCTTATGCAAGTATAGTCTTCTTTTCTTTAGAATGAGCAATAGAATGTTGATACGTTTCTTTCTCTCGAAATATACCTAACTTCTATTTTCTTCTATGTGCAGGTTTGAACCTTGTAAACTATAACTTCTGCACTATTTTGAAGACTTGAAATGAAACTATTTTATGCAACTCTTTGAACCTTGAAATCGGTGCTTGATAAACCTTAATAAGAAACCAAATATGAAAGCTCAACTAATGAACTTTTGCACCTTATTGTTGCATACCTTTTCCTCTCGTAGATGATGAAGATAGTGGTGATTCAAGTCACCTCAATGGCTGCCTTTTGTGGATGATTTTGCAGCTCTTCTATGTTGTCCAAAAATAGCTCTTTGCTCACCTTTTTGCAGCTTCAATACCTTATCAATTTGCTGCTCTAAACTCTGATTTGGTGGCTTCAAAACTTCTTCAGAATGTGCTTCTGGAATCTGATTTTTAGCAGTCACTAACGCTGCCCATATTTTCTGAAATTTTCAGCACTAAGAAATCTTAACTGTTGCTTCTAATTCCTTTGATTTGCTGCCCTTTTCATTGTCCACGAACTCTATATTTTGCAGCTTTAAGTGTTGTTAATGTGCTACCTTTTATTTATCTTCAAATCTAAAAATTTTCTAGATTGTAAGGTAGTCAATACCATCACTGAAATTTTGTCCTTGAATCCCAAAAATTTGGTAGGATTCTCCCCAAATCGCAGCTGAGATGTTTGCTCAAGAACTCTTCAATGATGGCCCCCAAATCTCGTAGATTTGGTGGTTCTTCTATCTCTTTTCTCTTGCCAAATTATGACTTCAAAGTAGATCTCCTCCTCAAACAATCTATCAATATTGAGATCTATTCAATACTACCTTTTTGGTTTGACAATCTTCTTGCCAAACTTTCTCCTTTGGGCTTGTTGTCGGATGGTGACAATTGTCCCAATTCCTTAGCTTCTTCTTTGGTAGTAATTTCTCCAATGAGTCCTTCTATGGACTCCTTCAATGAGGCTCACCAAGCCTTCTTCTTGTTTCTCCTTGAGACCTCTCCAAGGTTCTCAATCTTGCAGCTTCAAAATCTTCAATGAGACCTTCCTTGGCCTCTTCAATCTTCAACTATGGAAATGAGATCTCCTTCTAGGATCTCCTGAATCTGCTACTACTGAAATCTGCAATAGAACATTTTGTTAGTTCTTCTCAATGCTCAATATTCCACTATGGAAGTTCTTCAATAGGGCCTTCAATGGACCTCTTCTTCAATAGGGCCTTCAATGGACCTCTTCTTCAATAGAGCCTTCAATGGACCTCTTCTTCAATAGGGCCTTCAATGGACCTCTTCTTCAATATGAAGTTTTTAGTCTTCAATGGAGATCACCAATCTCCAATATTTTCTAGGACTCTTCTCCTTGAGTCTCTTTGATCTTCAATGGGGTCTTCTTTCTAGGACCTCCTTCCTAGATTTACAATCTTCAATGTGGCTTCCTTGGCCACTAGCTCTCTCCTCAATATTTCAACTAGGAGTCTTCAATATGCAAATATTTCAATGGGACCTTTCTCCTTAGGCCTCCAAATCATCAATCCTCATTTTTTTGCAACAAAGAATCAATCCTTGCATGAGGAAAGTAACTTCGACTTTCAGGCAATGAAGATGAAGTTCTTCTCTATCTGTTGTAGGAAGCTTCCCACCTTCTGAGAGTTAATTTTCTGCAACAAGAAAAACTTAGATGATAGTAACCCAATGGTTCTCCTGAAAAATTCTTTTTCTCTCTTGCAATGGAATATTAGAGATAATAAAAATTCCTATGACTCTATGAAAAATAATCTTCACTAGTTGGATTGCCAATCTAGTGGATACAATGTTGAGTTCTAGTCTTCACAAGCATTACAACTCTTGTGGAAAAACTCTAGCCAAATCTATCATGTGGCTTTCTCTATTTTCTATTCTTCTACCTAGAGCTACTTCTATCAAAAAATAAATCTATTGTGATGGTATTTGCATGCAATGGTGCACTATGGCTGGTCCAGTTTGTAAATACTCAAAAATAGTGATCACTTGTGGCTTTCCTTTGATCCACCATGGCTCTGATACCATTGTTAGCTTTTGGAGCCTTAAACATAAAGGAAATGCATTCACAAGTATTGAAATAAGCATGCAATGATATAACTATGATAATGGCAACTTAACATGCATGAAAATATGATAGAAAACTTGATACAATGCTCTAGAAATACTCATATAAGAAAGCTCACAAAAATTACAATGCTCCTCTCATGGAGTTTGCAACTCCTCCATGATAGCAAAATGGAGCTACATTGTGACTACTACTACTCTCACCTTTTCACTACTCAACACACTCTCAAATCACTCACAATGAGGCCTTTATATAGAAATATAGATTCCTTGCCTCTCACTCAACCCTAAGACTCATGTACATGTGGACTACATGCACATTTACATCATTGCACATTCTAACACTTGTGCATTTATTCTATTACATTAATAAAGCAATAACTCCTAAACTAATCCTAAACTAAATATGCACCCATGAGGGTACATTAGGAAATAACCAAATGATGTAATAGCCATATTTTCCAACAAATACTCCTTTTTATCACAGTTCAAACTCCTTCAATCTCTTGTCCATGGGAACTTCAAAATCTGCCCAAGTATCCTCCAAACTATAGCTCTAGGTTTCCTTCAATATGTTCTCCTAAAACCCTTCAATATTTGCTCTTACACCTACAACTTCTCCTATCAGATCAACCTTCAAAACTCTGTGGTTGTCTTTAGATTTCCTAAAACCTTAGGCTCTTCAATCTACTCTTCTCTTGCAATCTCCTTATAAAATTCTAACTTTAAAACTAATCTCCTATGTTGTCTACTTTCTTAATAATCTGAATGTCTTGAGATCTTCAAATCCCTTCTTCAAGATTTGGTAAACTTCTTGCCAAACACTTTTTCCTTTTGGGCTTTTTGTCGAATGGCAAAAATTATACCAAATCTTCTTTATCAGAAACTTCTCCTTGCTTACAACCTTCTATCATGAGCCTTATTCAAATCTCCTCCAATGGTCACTTCTCAAAACCTGAAATAAGGCTTTCTCTATCCTTCTTCATCTTCTCCAAATTCTCCTTGAGACCATTTCTCTTGGATCTTCAAATTTTGTAGCTCTTCAACTCCTTTCTGCAAATCTCAAATTTCTCTTCTTAAAGCTTCAATGGGACCTATTCCTAGTCTCCTCAATCTTCCAACTATGGGAATACTATAACAAAATCTCTCTATTGGATCTCAAAAAACTACTACCTTGAATCTCTTGAATATTTGAAGTCTTATGTTTCTCTTCTAATCTGCAATAAGACCTATTCTTGGGTCTTATCTATATCTAATATCCAATCTATAATGATAACCTTCTACAAGGGTCTCTTTAGTCTCCAATATGCAATCTTCTATCTTCTATTTTCTATATTCCAAAACTGGAAGTTCTTCAATCTAACCTATTTTGGGTATCTTCAACTTCTTCAATTTGTAGTCTTCTATCTGTAATATTCTATGGGGTCTTCCTTCTCGATTCTCCTCAATATTCAATCTCCAATGGGATATTTTTCTTAGACCTCCTCACTCTTCAATCTCTAACTTTATACACCAAAGAATCAATCCTTGCATGAGGAAAGCACATAGACTTTTAGGCAACGAAGGTAAAATTCTTCTATATCCATTGTAGGAAGCTTCTCAACTTTTGGGTGTTAATTTTATACAACCAGAAACTTAGTAGTACCAAATATATTAGAATTTCTAGAATTCAAAAATAAATAAACTTCACTAGTTATCCTCAAAACTAGTGGAATAAATTATATGTTAAGTCCTAGTCTTCATAATCCTGTGGGAAGACTCTAGCCAATCTACAATTTGGAGTCTCCTTCAATATACAACTTTCTCCAATAGTACCTCCTTCTTGGGTCTCTTAATCTTCTCAATCTCCACAATATCAAGGTTTGACAGACCTAAAATCTCCTTCTATTCCAAATTTATTCTTGGAATAGAAATTCTCCAGTCTTCTCTAGTTTCACCTTCCAGAGATAATCTCCTCACCTTCACTGGTTTCTCCTTCACAACTTTAAAATCTATGCAAGTCTAATCCTTGCAATAGCTCTCCCTATCTCCTGTCAAACTCCCTTGTGGCTCTGATACCACTGTTAGCTTTTGAAGCTATAAACTTAATATAAACAAACTTAAAGATATGAAATAAAGTAACAAACTATTGTATATGATAATGGTAATATTATGAATATATAAAACATAGAAATAACTCTAATATCTACTCCTAAATATAAATAAAAAAATGCTCACGAAAATGGTATTATAGCACTAAAAGAACCAAGTAATGTTATTACAAGTCATTGTTGGACATTTTGAGTAGATGAGTTATCAGAGTGAGTGGTCATTGATGTCAAGCTTTCAGCACTAGTCAGTGGTAGTTTCAGTGTGCAGCATCATTTTTAGGTTCTCCAATAAGTGCAAAAGGATAGTTCGCCTTCAGTTGATCAATACCTGGTTCCAGGCAGTTAGATGAGGTCCAAAGGGCAAAGAAGAGGCCCAAGAAAATAATATTATAATATTAAAAAGAAAATTTAAATTAATTAAAATAATTTTATTATAAATTAATTTATTAATTAATTTAATTAACTTTCATGTTACTTAAGTTAATTATAAGTTAATTTTAATTTAATTATAAATTAATTTTTATTAATTTAATAAATCCTAAAAAGGGTTATAAAGCTAAGTTTATAAATTGAATTTTAAATTCGATTTGAGCACCGATGTGTTATGGCAATAAGGCATCATGTATAAATAAAGGTAAAACCTTTGCCTTAGAACTCCCCAGGATTTATTTGAATGCCTATGTTTTAGATTATGCACAAAAAGGATGCAACAATTTTTGTGTTGAAAAGTCTCCAGTGGCAAAAGAACAAATAAATAGGAGCAAGGCTCCTCTCACCCTGCATAAGCACCACGTAGCGTAGTTGGCAATTACGAAAGGTGTTAATATGTGTTGTTGGTAGGAAGGACGTGGTTCGAATCCCATGGGGTTTGTTTTTTGCAAGGAATGAAGGTCTTCATTTTTGCAAACAATGCCTAACACAGGGAACAAAAGGAGGCTAGCACCTTCCCCTCCCCGTGGGAGCACCTAGCCCACATGGTGGGCTAGAACCTTGGTAAGGCACTCGATGGAAAGGTCTCTTGTTCGAAACCCACCAAGGCCTTTTTGTGGTTGAGACAAAGGTATGCACTGATTTTGTTATGTTGGTTTCTTAATTTAGGATGTGCTAAGGTTGAAGGAAATAAAAATATTTTTATGTGCCAAGGTTGGAAAATAAATGTTTGATGGTTTATAAGATTTATTTTTTTCCTAAATTTATATTGGTTATTAAGTGTTTTGAGGGAGATAAAAGGGTAGGCAATTATTATTTCTAAAGGTTTATTTTTGAAATATTGACTGATTAAATTGGAGATTATAAGGAGCAATTTGAGTGATTATTTTTATGTGTAATTTGATGATTGTTAATTTCAAGGAGTAATAAGGTGTATTTGGGATTGATATTTTTTATGTTTGAGAAATATCTTGGAAGAGAGTTAGTGTGATATTTTTTCATCTAAATATTAAAATTGGCAAAGAAGAAAATTATGATTGAGACAGGTTTTCTAAGGGTACTTCTACATCAAACAAACTTATGGGCACATCTTCCTAGTGAGTGATTTTTTAATGTTGTGAATGCAAATATGGAGTGAAAAGGATTGTTTGGTAAGCATTGTTAAGTGTGTTTTGAATTAATGCTTCAAGATTTTTTGAAATAAAGAGTTGTTAATAAAACCTTGTTTGATAAGCATTGTTGTTGAAGTGATTAGTTGAGTGAAGAACTTGAACTAGGGTTTGCCAAGATCATGAGTATCATTGTTATGTGAAGATTATTTTAAAAGTGTTATTGTTGAAGTGATTAGTTGAGTGAAGAAATTGAACTAGGGTTTGCCAAGATCATGAGTATCATTGTTATGTGAAGATTGTTTTATAAGCATTGTTGTTGAAGTGATTAGTTGAGTGAAGAACTTGAACTAGGATTTGCAAAGATCATGAGTATAATTAGTATGTGATATTGGTTGATATGCATTGTTGGAAACATTTGAGTGATTTTTCATATGCTTGGACTAGGGTTTGTAAGAAAGGATTAACTCATTGAGTTATTAGTTGAGTAGAGTTGGTTAAGCCTAGTCAAGTGGATGTGTTGAAGTGATAGTTCAAGTTTTGTGAAACAAATTATTCTATATTCTGATTTGAGTTGAGAAAGAGATTGAGTGTTGATGAATGTAAAGCATATTGAGTCTCTAACAATTATCTATATGTTTCTATGGTAAAATAAAGATTGAAAGTGATTGATCATTGTTGTGAGTGTGAAGCATATTTATTCTCTAACAATTCTCTATATTTTTCTATGGTAAAAAGAGAGATTGAAAGTGATTGAGTATTGTTGTGTGAAGCATATTGAGTCTCTAACAATTCTATATATGTTTCTATGATATTGGACAAGTTATAGTGAGGACTTGTTGAGTAGATTTGAGGTTAGTCTTAGAGAAGACTTATGGATAGATTTATATGAGCTTTTGTGAAAGCTTACAATACATATTTGATATCTGCTTGTTGTGGTGCAGTGGTAAATGCCCTGGGGGCTGGTAGAGGCCAACCCAGGTTCCATTTCCCTTGTATCCATCCTATAGATATATGGTATAGTTAGGAATGTCCTATGTGCTGGTAGAGGCCGACAAGGCTTCATTCCTCCTATGCCCAACTTGTTGAAAGTGGCACCTTGAAAGGGGTGTTTTCCACTCTAAATTATTTTTTTACCTAGGTGTTGTAGGTGATTTGGAGAGGAGATGGCAATCCTCCAAGGGAGGTCCCAGGTTTGAATCTCCACCCTACCAAAAAGCTGAATTGGGTTCCAAAAATCCAATTGATAATGTTGGTGTCGACAGGGCTGGGTGCGACTCCCAAGTGACTTTGATGGTGTAGAACCCTCTATTCATGGTCTCTCAAACCAAGGCGGCCCCACAAAGGGTTTTTTGCTTAAAAAAAAATAATGCATATTTGAGGATAGAGATTGAGAGATTATTTGGACAAGTTCTAGTAAGGACTTGTTGAGCATATTTGGACAAGTTCTAGAGAGGACTTATGGATAGATTAGTGTGAGCTTTTATGGAAGCTTACAAGGTAGATTTGAGACAAGTCTTTGAGACTTATGAGCTGAATTGATTGATTGATTTGCTCAAACCTTGAGTTAAGGTTTGGTGTAGATCTAGCAGTGTTGGTTTATGATTGGATCAAGCTTTGTGTTAAGGCTTGAGGATAGATATTGAGGATAGATTTATGCTAGACTAAAGGACGGTGTTTAGGATAGATCATAGGACAGATATTGAGGATATATTTGTGCTAGACTAAAGGACTATGTTTAGTGCAGATCAGAGGATATATTTATACTAGATCAAAGGACTATGTTTAGTACAAATTTGAGGATAGATTTTGGTGCAGATTTGAGGACAGATTGTTGAGCAAGGTGCAGTGATAGTGTTGTCATTATTGTCAACACACTCATATGGACAGGTTGATGTAGTGGACAATTTTTTAGAGGTTTTTCAGAGTATGTACATTGATTTTCAATGCTTATTAGGATGTTTTTGATGTTTGGGTGAAGTTGTTACAGGTTGTTCGTGCAAATTTACAAAATTTGAAAAAATCGTCAAGAAGTTGTCAAAAGATTACAAAAGTTGTCACGGGTACATTTGGACAAGATGGATCAGTTTGGAACATGCCAGCATGTCAAGAAATGTTTCATAATAGCTTTGGAGGTGTCAGCATAGTTTTTGGATTGATCAATGATATTTCCAGTATCTTGGCAGATGATTTGGCAAGTGGTTGTACAGACCAAAAAAGGGCAGTTTTGTCAGAAGCACTGCGAGCAAACCAAGAATAATTTGATAGAAAAATTTGAACTAGAGGTGGTTGTTATATTCAAGAACATTTTTTCCAAATTTCCACAAAAATGGAGAAATAAGGTGAATGTTAAAAGCATTACAAGACTGTCATAAAAACACTCTTTTTGGAAAAAATGTGTCAGCAGCAGTTTTCATGGAGGTGGTATAGGTGAACCATAAGGATTTATGTAGTGATATTTATACTGGATGTATTCAGAACTACAGAGATTATATATTTCAAATTTTAGAGAAAACATAGTTACAAGGTGAGAGTTATGATTGTTGCAAAAAACGGTATAGGTCACTTTTATGTCAATTTGTTCCACTTGTGCAAAATCCTTCAGTTGGTTGTTTTGACCTTGGAGAGTCACCAGAGTTTCAGTTTCATTTTTGTTATACCTTCAAGGCATCAAATAGAGCATCTTTAATTTTTGGTTTGAGGTGTCACGTGGCTCCGAAGTAAGAGAACGAGTAAGGTGTCAATTCTTTGCATGTGACATGTTTAACGAAATGCCTTCTCAAAATAAAAAAAGGAAGTTATATTGTTTTAAGAAGCTTCATTAAAAAATATATTTTTAAAATTAAAAAGGAGAAAAGAATGCAAGTGTGTGCTTTTTAAGTGACAAGGGATTTTATTGAAAAGTGGGAACTTTATTTTGTGAAGAGAGAAGTGTGTGGAGAAAAATAAAGAGTGAAAATCCGTGATTTTTGGAGAGTGGTGAAAAACATCACTTCAGTATTTTGGGCATAACTTTCTCATATGATATCCATTTTGGCTAAAATTTTGAGAGGAGTTCACAGAAAAATTTTTGCACAATACCCAAAAAGTGTTTAGGAATTGGAAGAATGAGCTAAGAGAACAATCAATTTTTGTTTTTAGAAGAGAAGATTCAAATTCTGAGTAATGCAAAGAGAGGGATGTTATACTAGGTGAAATATAAATTTTTAGATTTTGAGCTTACATACCATAGAGCGTTTTGGTTTCAGTGAATAAATTCATATATGTCATTTTATTATCAATATCAAAATCAAGTGGGTGCTTGGTAGAGGGGTTGGTGCTCCTTTCTGTTGGTGTAGATAAATCAAGGGTTGGTGCTCCTTTCTGTTGGTGCAGATAAATTAGGGGTTGGTTCTTCTTCTAGTGGGTTTTGGTAAATTGATTATAAATTTGGTGCTTTGCAAAGGCTGGATTTGGATGGGAGTCCAAATAGTCATTTTCGAGGATGTAGCCAAATCAATGAACCTCGGTACATCTTGTGTTGTGTGATGTTCTCTTGTTATACTTGCTTTATTTGGTTTTATGTTTTCATTGTTTTGGCTTTGAGTGTTGAAGATTTAAGTTTTAAAGAGCTACACTAATTCACCCCCCATATCAATGTCATTATGAGACTAACAATTGGTATCAAAGCAAGGTCTTGAATAGGCTTAACCAGCTAGGGTGATCTTGGAAGTGACACAATGGCAGGTGGTGAAGGCTTCTCATCAAACAAAGCACAATTGTTTGATGAAACTAATTACGCATTTTGAAGACTCTGGATGCAGACATATCTTTGTTCTTTGGGATACGAAATTTGAGATTTAGTAGATAGTGGATACACAATACCCACCACTTCTCCAATCGATGTTTTCGATAAGAAACTGTTTGAGAATGACTCAAAAGCAAAGAATGCTATCATGTGTGGATTAGTGGATAGTGAACTAGTAAAGATTATGGGTTGTAAAATGGCAAAGTAAATATGGGACAAATTGAAGAGCATTCATGAAGGAGACGTTAAGATCAAAGAGGCAAAGTTACAAACACATCGACCTCAGTTTGAAGTATTAAAGATGAATGACGATGAGAATATAGAGGCATATATGTTGAGAGTTAATGAATTCATTAATGCGATTAGAGGACTCAATGAGGAAATCAAATATTTTGTCATCATGAAAAATGTATTAAGATCCCTTCCCCAAATTTTTGATTCTAAATTTTTAGCTATAGAAGAATCTAAAGATCTAAATTCTTTTAGTATGGATGAGATGCATGGTTATGATATGAGAATAGAAAAATCTAAACCCACAGACAAAGAAGTTGCTTTTAAAGCCCATAAAAATATGAAAGCAAAACAAGAATCTGAGAAAGAAGAGACATCAGATGAAATGGAAGCAAACTTTGTTCGAAAACTAAAAAAGAGAAAAGGAAAATATAGAGGAAAGTTACCGTTTAAATGTTTCAACTATGGAGGCATTGGGTATTTTGTAGCTAAATGTCCACTTAATGAGAAGAATAGAAGTGATGAAGGATCACATGAAGAAAGAAGTGACTGGAAGAAAAAAACAAATTTTAGAAAAGGCAACTTCAAGAAGAAAAGTTTCATCTCCAAGAATGTTAGTTCATCAGAAGATAGCTCCAGTGGGGATTCTAAAAAGGAAACAAGTGAAGCTCTTTTCATGGCATTCAAAGAAGAAAAAACAAAAAAAGAACATGAATGTGATGAAGAATAAATTGACGCAGAAGTGAATTTGGAAGAGGAACTAATTGTAGCTTTAGATGAATTGAAGATAGAAATAAAAAAGAATAAGAAAATTTCAAGAAATCTTGATGATGCAAATGAAATCATAACAAATTTGAAATTATAGATAGAAGAATCCAAGAAAATCTTTGAAGATCTTGAAGTGTAAATAACCATGAAAATATATTATTGTAGCAAGCTAGAAGAAGAGATTGTTGGTTTAAGAATGCAACTAGAAGAGATGAATCAGAAAATTAGTTGTTATCACAAACATGAAGAAATTTCTATGAAGCTGGATAAGATCATAAATAACCAAAAGACTACAGGCATCAAATTTGGTTTAGGTTTTGATGAAGGAGAATTTCCAAATGGATCAAAGGCCATAAATTAAGAATCCACAAATAATGAAGAGAAGAAAACAGGTTGCTCAAGCAAAAACGAATCATGCAAAGGAAAGAAATAATGCAAGGCACGAAAGGAGAATTGAAAATGATGGCTTCACCAATGTCACACATCAAATAAGAAGAAGATTTATGGCTCCTACGACAACATGGCAAAGACCACCACCCAGGTTCAATCATATCTTTTTTGGTTACTGTTTTAAATGCAATGGTTATGGACATAAGATCTCATATTGCAAGTATAATATAGGACCAAGGAATTTTACCGATAGAAATGCTTTTCACATTTGATGGATTATGCAATAGAATGTTATAACTGTCATAATTTTGGGCATATTGTAAGAAATTGTCAAAGTACATTTACATCAAATCAATTTCAGGGAAGAAAATTTCAGCCAAATGGAATAAGACAAAATAGAAAATTTCTCGAAAAACATGCACAAGCTATTGAAAAAGAAGAGTCAAAACAAGAGCCCAAAATTGTAATCAAACCTGAGTGGAAAGTAAAAAAGTGATCTAAGGAAGAAAAGGAACCCTTGATTGTACAGACAACATTTAAAGCGTAGAATAAATCTGCATCATGGATACTTAATAGTGGATGCTCCAATCATATGACAGGTGACAAACAAAAATTTGAGAAGTTGCAGCAATATAAAGATGGTTTAGTAAAGTTTGGAAATAATGATGGAGCTAAGATAGTTGGCAGAGGTTCAGTTAAGATTAGTGATGGAAAAATCAGGTCAAAAGAAGTCTTTTTTATGGTTGTTCTGAAGCATAAATTGTTGAGCGTAAGTCAAATTTGTGATAGAGGTCATGAAGTGATATTTAAAAAGCAAGGTTGTGAAGTCAGAAAGGCAAACAATGGGAATTTGATAGAAACTGGATAAAAGAATCTGCCAACATGTACACTCTCTCAGAGACTTTAGAAGGAGCTTGCTTGATTGGACAGGAAGAAGAGAATTGGTTGTGGCACAAGAGGCTCGGGTCATATCAGTTTTGACAATCTAGTAAAAATCATCTCAAAGAAAGCAGTGAGAGATATTCCCACCATTGGCAAACCATCAAATAGCATTTGTGCTTCATGTCAAAAGGGGAAGCAAACTAGAGTCTCATTTAAAACAAAATATTACTACACAAGCAAACCTTTGGAACTAGTAATACTAATTTTTGTGGACCCATGAGAACACAAAGCATAAACGATGACAAATATTTCATGTTGTGTATAGATGACTATTCTAGGATGACATGGGTACTATTTTTGAAGCATAAATCAAAATCTTTTGAGATGTTCAAGGTTTTCAAAAACCAAGTTGAGAATCAAACAGGAAAAAGGATTAAATTTTTAAGGTCAGATAGAGGAGGAGAGTTCATTTTAGAGGATTTCATAGAGTATTGTGAAAAATATGGCATTAGGAGACAGTTTTCAATAGCCATGACACCTCAACAAAATGGTGTAGTAGAAAGAAAGAACAAGACAGTGCAAGAAATGACACAGACTATGTTGACTGAGAGCAAAGTAGCAAACATATTTTGGAAAGAGGTATTCCATACTACGGTATACATCCAAAATAGGTGCATTTTGAGGATGCGTGAAAGAAAAACTCCTTATGGGTTGTGGTTTGATAAAAATACAACAGCAAGATACTTTAAAGTTTTTGGCAGTAAGTTATACATCAAAAGAACTAAAGAAAACCTTGGTAAGTTTGAAGATAGAGTGGATGAAGGTATTTTTCTTGGTTATTTGTCAAAAAGCAAAGCTTACAAATGCTACAACAAGAGGCTAAGGAAAATTGTGGATAGTGCTGATGTTAAAGTTGATGAAGGAAGGGAACGAGTAATTAAAGAGAACTACCCAATTTATGAAGAGGTCATTGAAGGAGATGAGGAAAAGAAAATGGAAAAGAAACCAAAAATTCAGAGGATTCAAACAGTGATTCAGAAGTGGAAGAAAATGAGAAATTCAAAATAGGTAGTTGGCAAAAATATCATCCTAGAGAGAAAATAATTGGAGACCCCACAGTTGGTGTTCAGACAAGAAGAATATTAGTAAGTAACTACTCTTTATTATCCAGCATTGAGCCCAAAAATGTTGTTGGCACAAGCAAAGATGAAATTTGGGTAAAGGTAATAAATGAATAATTAGATCAGATCGATAAAAACAAGACTTGGAAGTTAGTACCAAGACCCGCAAATAAAAATGTAATCGGTACTAAATGGGTCTTTTGGAACAAATTGAATGAAGACAGACAGGTAGTCAGGAACAAAGCAAGATTGGTATGCAAAGGCTATGCACAAGTTGAAGGTATTGACTTTGAGGAAACCTTTGCACCTGTGGCCAGACTAGAGGCAATTAGAATATTTTTGGCTTTAGCAATTTACAAGAATTTCAAATTTTATCAAATGGATGTGAAATCAGAATTTTTGAATGGGAAACCTGAAGAAGAGGTTTATATTGAGCAACTAGATGGTTTCCAACTTGGTGATGATTCCAATTTGGTTTGCAAGTTGAAGAAAGCGTTATATGGCTTAAAACAGGCACCCCGAGCATGGTATGCAAGGCTAGACAATTATCTTACTTAGCAAGGGTTCAAGAAAGGTATGGTGGATAGTAATTTGTATGTCAAAACATAAAATGGTCATCATATTATTCTTTTTGTATACGTAGATGATATCATATTTGGTAGTAGTAAAGATGAGTTATGTAAATATTTAGCAAATAAGATGTAAAAAGAATTTGAAATGTCAATGATGAACTTTCGTATTTCCTCGGATTGCAAGTTAATCAAAAGGATAAGGGCATATTTATTTATTAAATTAAATATGTGAAAGAGATGCTAAAAAAGTTCACAATGGAGGATTGTAAGCCAGTTAGCACTCCCATGACGACAAGTTGCAAGTTGAGCAAGGATGACAAATCTCCACATGTTGATCAAACTATGTATAGATCTATGATTGGGAGATTACTGTACTTGACAACTACCAGACCAGATATTTTGTAGGTAGTATACATGGTAGCACGATTTTAGGCTAGTCCCAATGAGACTCATGTGACAGCAATAAAGAGGATTCTTCGATACCTTAGGGGTACTATGGAGTATGGGTTATGGTATCCGAAAGGTAATGACTTCACCCTTATTGCGTATTTAGATGTAGATTGGGCAAGATGTGTAGATGATAATAAGAGTACCAGTGGAGGTGCATTCTATCTTAGAGACAGGTTGGTCATGTGGCACAATAAGAAATAGTAGTCAATCTCCTTATCCACAACAGAGGCATAATACATTTCAGTGACAACGTGTTGTACGTAGGTTTTATGGATGAAACAAAATATGAAGGATCTTGGCATTAATTTTAGTGAGCCAATTTTAGTTAAGTGTGATAACACCAGTGCCATTAACATCTCAAAGAATCTGATTATGCATTCTCGCACAAAACATATTGCTATCCGGTATCATTTTTTGAAGGAGAAAGTTATGGAAGATGAGGTTAAGTTGGATTTTGTTCCAACAACAGAGAAAGTAGCAGATATCTTCACCAAAAAATTGCCCAAAGAAGTCTTTGAGTACCTTCACAAGAAATTGGGAGTGGTCACACTTTCCAAGAAATGACTAGCTATTGGGGGCACATTCTTAGGGGGAGCATTTGTGTATTTGTTTATCTTTTGCTCATGTTTGTAATTTTTTCTAAGTGTAATAATTTTTGCCTAATAATATTATGCAGGACTTAAGGGGAGTTTGCAGTAGCCCTTTGGTCTTGTTGTCAAATGGGGAGAAGAGTTATAGGAAATTGTGCGTGTGTTGCCAACAATTCCAAAGGGGGAGATTGTTGAGCAAGGTGCAGTGATAGTATTTTCATTGTTGTCAACACACTCAGATGGACAGGTTGATGTAGTGGACACTTGTTCAGAGATTTTTTAGAGTATGTACATTGATGTTCAAAGCTTATGAGGATGTTTTTGATGTTCGGGTGAAGTTGTTACAGGTTGTTCGTTCAAAAATTTGTAAAATTCATCACGGGCATAGTTGGATAGGATGGATCAGTTTGGAACATGCCAGCATGTCAAGAAATAGTTCAGAATAGCATTGTAGGTATTAGCACAGTGTTTGGATTTATCGATGACGTTTTCAGTATCTTGGCAAATGATTTGGCAAGTGGTTGTACAGGCCAAAAAAGGGTAGTTTTGTCAGAAGCACTGCGAGCAAACCAAGAATAATTTGATAGAAAAATTTTAACTAGAGGTGGTCGTTATCTTCAATAACATGTGTTCCAAATTTCCACCAAAATGGAGAAACGAGGCGAATGTTACAAGTGTTGCAATCCTATCACAAAAATGCTCTTTTTGGAAAAAGTGTGTTAGCAGCAGTTTTCATGGAGGAGGTACAGGTGAACCATAAGGAGTTATACAGCGATATTCAGATTGTATGTATTCAGCACTACATATATTCTACATTTCAAATTTTAGGGAAAAAAGAGTTACGAAGTGAGAGTTATGATTGTTGTAAAAACGGTACAGGTCACTTTTATGTCAATTTGTTCCAATTGTGCAAAATCCTTCAGTTGGACATTTCGACCTTGCAGAGTTTCCAGAGTTTCAATTTTAGTGTTGTTACACCTTCAAGGCATCAAATAGAGTATCTTTAGTTTTTTTTTTGAGGTGTCACGTGGCTCCAAAGTAAGAGAACGAGTAAGGTGTCAATTCTTTGCATGTGACGTGTTTGACGAAATGCCTTCTCAAAATAAAAAAAGGAAGTTATATTGTTTTAAGAAGCTTCATTAAAAAAAATATTTTTAAAATTGAAAAGGGAAAAAGAATGCAAGTGTGTTCTTTTTAAGTGATAATGGATTTTATTGAAAAGTGGGGAATTTATTTTGTGAAGAGAGAAGCGTGTGTGGTGAAAAATAAAGAGTGAAAATCCATGATTTTTGGAGAGTGGTGAAAAACATCACTTCAAAATTTTGGGTATAACTTTCTCATATGATATATGTTTTGGCTAAAATTTTCAGAGAAGTTTGTAGACAAAGTGCTGCACAATACCCAGAAAGTGTTTAGCAATTGGTAAAACGAGCTAAGAGAACGATCAGTTTTTTTTTTTTGAGAAGAGAAGATTCAAATTCTAAGTAATGCAGAGAGAGGGATGTTATACTGGGTGAAATAGAAAGTTTTATATTTTGAGCTTACAGACCATAGAGGGTTCTAGTTTCAGTGAAGATATTCATATATGTCATTTTATTATCAATATCAAAATCAAGTGGGTGCTTGGTAGAGGGGTTGGTGCTCCTTTCTGTTGGTGCAGATAAATTAGGGGTTGGTGCTCCTTCCAGTGGGTGCTAGTAAATTGATTGTAAAGTTGGTGCTTTGCAAATTTTGGATTTGTATGGGAGTCCAAATAGTTATTTTTTGGGATGTAGCCAAATCGGTGAACCTTGATACATCTTGTGTTGTGTGATGTTCTCTTGTTATACTTACTTTATTTGTTTTTATGTTTTCATTGTTTTGGCTTTGAGTGTTGAAGATTTAAGTTTTAAAGAGCTACAATGATTCACCCCCCTCTCAGTGTCATTGTGAGACTAACACAGATTTATGCTAGACTAGAGATAGAGATTGAGAAAACTTGTGCTAGACTGAAGGACTATGTTTAGTGTAAATTTAAGACAAAGCTTTGAAGGTGATAGTCTCCATTGGATAGAGATCCATTAGCTAGGGCAGTGAGGATAGGTGTCTTGAATGGATAGAGATCCATTATCCAGAGTAGTGGGGGCAACAGTTATTCTAGAAGATCACCAGTCAGATCTAAGGAGAAAGGAGTTCTTCTATGGATAGATATCCATGAACTTGATTAGGGAATTGGTGTCTCCTTTGGATAAAGATCAATAAATATTGTAATAGGGAAAGGATTCCCAAGAGATTTATTGAGAAAATTTTAGTGAAATATTTTCTCTGTGGAGTAGCCCACATTGGGTGAACCATGTAAAATTGGTGTCTCTATTATGTGTGGTTATTTTTGCATTTATTTTATTATTATTGTCGATATTGTTATCTATACATTGTATAATATTGATTTGGAATGAAAAGTAAAATGTAGTCTTATACTTTTCACCCTTCTCCTCTCAGTATAATCTTGTGTTCTTCAATTGGTATCATACCGGGTTCCTTTAGAAGAGTTTAATAGCTTGAAGAAAAGCTTACAATAACACAATGGATTCTAAGAATGGGTCCTCAGATAATTCAACACTAGTATTTTATGGAAGTGATTATATATTTTGGAGTATGAGAATGAAGATTCACCTTAAGGCACTTGGCAATGAAATTTGGGAAGCAGTTGAAAATGGATACATACCACCAATTGATCCACCTACAGATAAGGAAGTTAAGCTTCTACAACATTACAATTCAAAAGTAATGAATGCAATTTTGAGATGTTTGCATAGAATAAAATTCATAAAAGATATGCATTATAAATATGCAAAAGGAATTTGGGATAAGTTTCAAAGCATATATGAAGGAGATAAAAGTGTCAAAAAGGCAAAGATACGAAATATCAAAGGGCAAATTGAATAATTAAGAATGAAGGATGAGGAAAATATTAGTACTTATCTAATTTGAGTAGATGAATTTCTTAATTCCATGCAAGATCTTGGACTTGAGATTGAAGAATATGATGTTTGTGATAAGATCTTAAGATCTCTTCCAAAAATATTTAGTGAAAATATTTCTACTATAGAAGAATCAAAATATGGTGATTCTTTGACAAGAGATATGTTACTTGGTATTCTTACAACTTTTTAGTTAAGAACAAAAGAGGAACCTAATCTTTGGAAGGAAGCAGCATTCAAAGCTACTAAGAAGACAAAGGGAAATAAGTCAGATTCAAGCAATGAGTCATCTAGTGATGAAGAAGCTAATTATGGCAGAAGGAATAAGGATTCAAGAAGATTTAAAGATGCAAAATTTCTTAGATGTTTCAATTGTGGAAAGTATGGTCACTATGCAACTGATTTTCAAGAAGCTAAAAATAACAATGATGAAGAAAAATAGGATCACAGGAATAGGGAATTAGAAATAAATAGGTACCAAAAGAAATACAAGGATGGACAAGGCAAACAAGGAAAGAAGTTATTTTAAAGACAAAAGAGGAGCTACTATGCAGACAAGGCAAGTAAGTACTCAAGTGATATTGATAATAGCTTCTCAGACAATGATAAATATGAAGTCCTATTTTAGATTGAAGAAAAAGAAGAAGTTAAGAAAAGGTCACCAATAATTCTCAAGTGTTTTAGATGTGGTAATTTTGGACATCTTGAAGATAGTTTTACAAGGAATGGTTTTAGTTTTAGTGATGATGAATATGAAGATACACTTGAAGTACCATAAGAAAATATTCTAATGGTACTAGAAGAATAAGGAGGTGATCCTATAGAAGACAAGTCAAAAAAGAATGAAGATGTTCTCAAATGCAAACAAATAGAGAAAGAATCAGAAAAAGGAAAAGTTGATCTTGAGGGAGAGCTTATTTATGCTCTTAAAAATTTAAAGAAGGTAAGAAAGCAAAACTCCCAACTTGAATTTCAATTTCAATAATGTGATGAAGAGAGAGGAAAAATTATAGAGGATCTAAACAAGTCAATGGCTAAGACAAAGAAGTTCAAAGATAATCTAGAAGCAAAGGTCTTAGAATGTGAAAAGTTAGAACAAGAAGTAGCCCTACTAAGGGAATAAGCATAGAAGTTTAAGTACAATCTACACAAGTTTGGAAGAAGCTCAAAGAATTTAGATAAGATGATCAAGGTACAAAGAAGATCAACAAATAAATTATGTCTTAGTTTTTAAGAGGTTCAAAAGAAACACGAAGATGAGTCAACCTCAAGTTCTAAAGAAGAAGAAACTTTAGAAGAAGATAGTATAAGAGAAAGTGAGACTTCTAAGGATGAGTTGGACAACAAAAATTTCAACAAGGAAAGGAACAATACACAAAGAAGAAACAGATGGAACAGGAACCAGCACAGAGAAAAAGAGACTAACAGACCAATGGGGTCAAGGCAAGGAGATTTCAATGAATGATGTTTCTCATATCATAGATTTGGGCACAAGGCTTCACAGTGTAGGACACATGAAAGACAGGAAAATGGGAACTTCAAAAATAGATAGCTTTTTCATGGGTATTGCTACTCATGTAATCAGTTTGGTCAAGAGGCAGTGAATTGCAAGGTACATGAGAGGAATAGATATGGCTTCACCAAGAGAAATACCAAGACATTTGTACCTCCAAGGAATAATAACATTAAGTGTTATAAGTGCAATAATGTTGGACATACTACAAAGTGGTGTAAAGCAGATATTCCATAATCAAGCATGAACAGGAACAGGAATATGGACATGAAAAAGAACGGAAACATAGACATGAACAAGAATAGTCAAAGGAATTAGAAGGATCATATGAGAAGAAAAGAGGACAAAGGTATAGACCAGTGCTTGTTGGGAGTAGAAATACCACTACCCCAGAATTAACCACCTTAAGAGGATGTGGGGGAGGGGCTAATCTAAGAGACTCATTCTTAGCCTTGAGCCCCTAAGGTGACCTTTTTCCATTGATTTCAAAGGGGAAGAGATTTGGTTTAATGAGAGAGCATTGAGTCAAGGGGAGCAATTTCCTAGGGGGAGAAGAACAGGAAAAAGGTCAAATTTTGGCAAAAAGAATCTAGGTTGCCATCAATGACAAAGGGGGAGATTTTTGGACATTTTGAGTAGATGATTTATCATTGATGTCAAGAGTGAGTGGTCATTGATGTCAAGCTTTCAGCACCAGTCAGTGGCGGTTTCAGTGGGCAGCATCGACTTTAGGTTCTCCAATAAGTGCAAAAGGATAGTCCACCTTCAGTTGATCAAAACCCAGTTCTAGGCAGTTAGATGAGGTCCAAAGGGCAAAGAAGAGGCCCAGGAAAATAATATTATAATAGTATATTATAATATTAAAAAGGAAATTTAAATTAATTATAAATTAATTAATATAATTTTATTATAAATTAATTTATTAATTAATATAATTTTTTATAAATTAATTTATTAATTAATTTAATTAACTTTCATGTTACTTAAGTTAATTTTAATTTAATTATAAATTAATTTTTATTAATTTAATAAATCCTAAAAAGGGTTATAAAGCTAATTTTATAAATTGAATTTTAAATTCGATTTGAGCGTCGACGTGTTATGGCAATAAGGCATCATGTATAAATAAAGGTAAAACCTTTACCTTAGAACTCCCCAAGCTTTATTCAAATGCCTATGTTCTAGATTATGCGCAGAAAGGATGCAACAATTTTCGTGTTGAAAAGTCTCCGACGATAGAAGAACGAAGAAATAGGAGCAAGGCTCCTCTCACCCTGCATAAGTGCCATGCAGCGCATTTGTCAACGGTGGAAGGTGTTAAGACGTGTTGTTGGTATGAAGGACGTGGTTCAAATCTTATGGGGTTTATGTTTTGCAAGGAAGGAAGGTCTTCATTTTTGCAAATAGTGTCTAACACAAGGAATAAAGTGAGGCTATCGCCTTCCCCTCACCGTAGGAGTGCCTAGACCATGTGGTGGGCTAGCACCTTGGTAAGGTGCTCGGTGGAAAGGTCTCTTGTTCAAAACCCACTGAGGCCTTTTTGTGGTTGAGACAAAGGTATGCGCTGATGTTGTTATGTTGGTCGCTTAATTTGGGATGTGCTAAGGTTGAAGGAAAATAAAAATATTTGTATGTGCCTAAGGTTTAAAAATAAATGATTTGATGGTTTATAAGATTTAATTTTTTCCTAAATTTATATTGGTTATTAAGTGTTTTGAGGGAGATAAAAGTGTAGGCAACTATTATTTCTGAAGAGTTACTTTTGAAATATTTATTTATTAAATTAGAGATTATAAGGAGCAATTTGAGTGATTATTTTTATGTGTAATTTGATGATTGCTAATTTCAAGGAGTAATAAGGTGTATTTGGGATTGATTATTTTTGTGTTTGAGAAATATCTTGAAAGAGATTTAGTGTGATATTTTGTCATCTAATCATTAAAATTGGCAAAGAAGAAAATTGTGATTGAGATAGGTTTTCTAAGAGAACTTCTACATCAAACAAAAGGTATGGACACATCTTCCTAGTGAGTGATTGTTGAATGTTGTGAATGCAAAGTTAGAGTGAAAAGGATTGTTTGGTAAGCATTTTTTAGTGTGTTTTGAATTAATGCTTCAAGGTTTTTGGAATAAAGAGTTGTCGATAAAATCTTGTTTGATAAGCAATGTTGTTGAAGTGATTAGTTGAGTGAAGAACTTGAACTAGGGTTTACCAAGATCATGAGTATCATTGTTATGTGAAGATTATTTTATAAGGATTGTTGTTGAAGTGATTAGTGGAGTGAATAACTTGATATAGGGTTTACCAAGATCATGAGTATCATTGTTATGTGAAGATTATTTTATAAGAATTATTGTTGAAGTGATTAGTTGAGTGAACTTGAACTAGTATTTGCAAAGATCATGAGTATCATTGTTATGTGAGATTGGTTGATAAGCATTGTTGGAAACATTTGAGTGAGTGTTCATATGCTTGGACTAGGGTTTGTAAGTAAGGATTAATTCATTGATTGATTGGTTGAGTAGATTTGGTTAAGCCTAGTCAATTGGATGTGTTGAAGTGATAGTTCAAGTTTTGTGAAACAAATTGTTCTATATTTTGATTTGAGTTGAGAAAGAGATTGAGTGTTGATGAGTGTGAAGCATATTGAGTCTCTAAAAATTATCTATATGTTTCTATGGTAAAATAAATATTGAAAGTGATTGAGCATTATTGTGAGTGTGAAGCATATTGAGAAGACTTGTGGATAGATTTGTGTGAGCTTTTGTGGAAGCTTACAATGCATATTTGAGGATAGAGATTGAGAGCTGATTTGGACAAGTTCTAGTAAGGACTTGTTGAGCAGATTTGGACAAGTTCTAGAGAGGACTTGTGGAAAAATTATTGTGAGTTTTTGAGGAAGCTTACAAGGCAGATTTAAGACAAGTCTTTGAGAATACTTGTGAGCAGAATTTATTGATTGATTTGTTCAAACCTTGAGTTAAGGTTTGAGGCAGATCTAGCAATGTTTATTTGTGATTGGATCAAGCTTTGTGTTAAGGCTTGAGGACATATATTGAGGATAAATTTGTGCTAGACCAAAGGACTATGTTTAGTATAGATCAAAGGACAAATATTGAGGATAAATTTGTGCTAGATCAAAGGACTGTATTTAGTGCAAATCAGAGGACAAATATTGAGGATAGATTTGTGCTAGATCGAAGGACTGTGTTTAGTACAAATTTGAGGATAGAATTTGGTGCAAATTTGACTACAGATTTGTGCTAGACCAGAGATAGATATTGAGCATATTTGTGCTAGACCGAAGGACTGTTTTTAGTGTAGATTTGAGACAAATATTTAAAGGTGATAAAGTATAGAGGATGATAGTCTCTAGTTGATAGAGATACATTAGCTAGTGCAGTGAGGATAGGTGTCTTTAGTGGATAGAGATCCATTAGCTAGAGCAGTGGGGGTAGAAGTTCTTCTAGAATATCACTAGTCAGAGCTAAGGAGAAAGGAGTTCTCCTATGGATAGATATCCATAAAATTTATTAGGGGATTGGTGTCTCCTTTGGATAAAGATCCATAAATATTGTAATAGGGAAAGGATTCCCAAGAGATTGATTGAGAAAATTTTAGTAAAATATTTTCTCCGTGGAATAGCCCACATTGGGTGAACCATGTAAAATTGGTGTCTCTATTGTGTGTGGTGATTTGTGCATTGCTTTGATTACTATTGTCAATATTTCTATCTATACATTGCATAATATTGATTAGGAAATAAAAGTAAAAAGTGGTCTTATATTTTTAACCCCCCCTCTTAGTATAAGCTTGTGTTCTTCATTCATGTCATCTTACATCCTCACATTACTATGTATATATAATGTAATGTGACTCTTCATATGGAGCACTCTTGGCCTTAAATCTTCTAGACTCTTCAACTCCCTATTCTATGGACTCATGTACACATGAATTAATGTGAACATTTACATTATTGAATATTATGTACACTTGTGCATTTATTTTATTACATAAAGTAAATACCTAATCTAAGACATACCAAATAATGTAATATAATCCAACACTTGGTTTCAAGAGTGTAGAATCCTAATTTTGATTCATTATAGAGAACTTTATTGGTCTTATTATAGTCTGTAATGAGCTCTTTAAGTTTGGGTTCTCTTTCTATTCTAATCTAGTTTGAAACTCCTCGCCAAGGTAACCACATGTAATAAAAATCAATGGCCATGTATCCATTCATGTTTCTAGACTAGTCCTTGCTTAATAGTATTCCTTATAAATTTGGGATATCTACTACTTGAATATATATACTGATGTATTCTATGTTTTGAATCTAATTGTATATGAACATGTTTGAGTACACCAACTATGTTGACTTTTGTTTTGTCTAATTGAACTACTACTAGATTGGAAGGAGCAGGTTTCAAACCTTACTTATAGCAAACAACATGTTGCATGACATTACCTAAGGCTCCTGAATCAACAAGACAATTGTGCATATTCTTACCTACAATTTTAATAGTTGAGAGGAAAGGAGGGGCCTCCCCTTTGTCTTTCTATGATACAAATTGGGCATTTGGATTCAATTTTATTCTGATCAGTGCGTAACTTCAAATAAATATATGTTTGCTTTTATTTTTTAAAATATTCCACAATGTTATATGCAGGTTTATCTTGTTCTAAAACTTTGTATGGTTTTTGGGGACATTAGCCTTAGGTGGATTGGAATTATTATTGGCTTGCATTTCAAGAGGAATGAAAGTATGATTAGGTGGAATAGAAGAAGTGGCAGGTGCTTTACCTTTGCTTCTAAGCATTTAATTGTAATTTCCTTTCTTGAACTGCTTGTAGGCTTGTACTTCTTCTAAAGATCCATCATATCCTTCTTCATCTCCTTCTGAGGATTCAAAAGTTTCTACTAGTAAGGTTGTTCCATTACTAGTGCTTGCTTGATTTGTATTATCTTCATTAGGTATTATTAAAATGTTTTTTATTTCTTTTTAAAGTATATCTAAAGTTGTTTTAAATTCAAGATAGTCATTTTCACTATGTTGTGCCATGGAATGCACTCTACACCAATTTTTTAATGCCAAATATGAAATATTGACTATGGTATTAGGTTGATTCTGATTGGCAATGGGATTTGGTACTCCATTATTTGGATGTGTATTCCATTGATGATTAACTATCTAGAAATTGAAGTTCCTATTCTGAGGTGGATTATTAGGAGAAGGATTCTAAAGTACCTACTTCTATAATTGAATCATATCGCTGCTAAGTTTTTGGACTAATATTTACAAATTATCTAATTGGAAATTAGCATCATTCTTTAATCCTACAACAATCTGATTTGTTGTGTTATTTGTAGACACAATGAAATTCAAGAAAGCTGGAATTATTTTATTTTGATTAGCATTCAAAAATGTTGGTGCAGTCAGATTTGCATTAGTATTTAGAAATGTTGGTATGTTTATATTAGGATTAACTTTTGAAAATACATTATTTTTAGTATTATTATGAGTAGTCAATTGGTTATCTAAGTATAGTGGAGTAATAGGATGGGTAGGGATGGTAATAGGATTATATGGCTAATTAAAATTTGTATATGGTAGAGTATTCAACATCAACATTTGCTATGAAAGAGCTTGATTGATCATTTTCACTTGATTGAATGCACCTAGTTGTCTTAAAGAAGGTAATTTACCAATTCCATAACCTTCAGTATTAACTATTGTTCTATAGTTAAGGCTTCACTATATACCATGGGTAAAGTGGTGCTCTGAGGTGTTCACCTTACAAACATGGATGTAAGAGAATCTAAAGCTCTAAAATACATTTGTATGTTTATGTCGATGTTAAGTGTAGGGTGGAGTTAGCCTGTTATACAGCTTGTGGAATCTAGTATTGAATAGCCTTAGAGGCTTACTAGACTTCCTTCTATTTATTACAAACTGATGATATATGATACTAAGGTCTATGGGTAATCTAAATTGGCTGATGAATATTGTTTCAAGCTCAACCCAGGAAGTGATGGAATTCATAGGTAAACTAGTGTACCATTCATATGCTAATTCATCCAAGGTGAGGGGAAGAATCCTATAGGTAACATCTTCATGTTCAACCTACAATATAATTAAAGCATCCTATCTATACCTATGAAAATACCTTTTAATATTCTTAGGCATATCATGGGCTAGTCCAAGAATATTTAGTGGACTACTACCACCTAACCAAGGTGTAAATTTTGACATTGGTGTACTTAATGGGGTGACAAATAGATCAATATGGATGAGCTATTAATGGGAGGAAGAGTGCTTGACTGATCCTTAATCTTTCTAGGTCTTCTAGGAGGGAAAATACTATGAAATTTAGTATCACCTTTAGAAGTCTTAGACCTGGTGATAATAACCCTAGGTTCCAGTTTTAACACTCAAGCCTTAGAACGTATGAGAAAGTATAACAATGAGAATTAAGTAATTCAAGTTCAATAAATCAAGAAATCAGCTCAAAACTAAAGCTATTTGTAACAATTAAAATATAAGCACTGGGCTATTAAGCTGTTTGGACCTACAGTAATAGTGAATCAAAAATTTTAGACAGTTTCAAGCCTACAGTAATAATGTAATAGAAATTTTAGGCCCTCCTTCTAGTGGCATTTCCTATTGAGT
Source organism: Wollemia nobilis (assembly GCA_028583015.1). Lineage (NCBI taxonomy): Eukaryota > Viridiplantae > Streptophyta > Pinopsida > Araucariales > Araucariaceae > Wollemia > Wollemia nobilis. The sequence goes on from JAQPPZ010000135.1 coordinate 15,810,384, forward strand.
GATACATTTTCCCAGTTGCAAACATACACCAACAGTCAAGATAATATGTCCTCTCTTGTAAGGGATTCTTGATTCTCCCAAGGTTCTAGTAAGGTTGGTCTAACTTGGTTGACTTATAATCTAATAGTATAAAGAAGAAACTAAAAGAAAAATGTTGGAATGTTTAGGGCCACATATAACTGTTACAAGGGTGAGTGATTAATTTTGATCTTAGGGCTTAATTAAAATTCAATATAGTACAATTATCAATTTAATTGTCCTATTCTTGACAAATTCAATTGTCCTATTCTTCACAAATTTCAAAGTAAAATGCATGTAAAAGAAATATTCTAGGCTTGTTACCTTCTGATTATGATCTTTAAAGAAATTTCAAAGAGACATTCTGAAACCTAGAGCAATGAAGTGCATATTCATGAAATGAAAGCTTCAAAATATCAAACTAAACTACTCCTAATATATTCATTTGTCAAATAAATTCAAAATAAAAGGTAGAGAATGAAAGAAAATAATCCATTCTGATCTTGAAGACGTAGAAGAATCTATTGTAGAAATCAATTTTGAATTAAAATCAATCTTAGTCCTGATCAACTATCACATAATCTAAAATTAAGATGGTTTTTTCTTCAAAGGGAAAGAGAGAAAAACACTAGAATGAATTTAAATGCAACCACCATCATCATGTGTAAATTACACTTAAAATTACAACAATTTGCATTATAGGAAGATATTCATGAAAGTGCACTCTCAAATCTACCTATTGCAGATGATTACAATTACAATTCCTTAAGTACAATGCTAAGGTGTGGACATCCACCAACTACCAAAGGAAAAATAAAATCCTAAAATTACCTATCGCTCAGTGGAATCTGACCCTATGTATGAGGTCTCCGTGGCTATTTATAGCCCTAAAATTTTGAATTTTTAGTGCTTTACAGTTGTATTCTGGTGGTTTATAGTTGGACTTCAATGGTTTACAATTGGAATTATGAGTTATCTCCTAGATGATGTGTCAATTTGTGGTTCCTCTTGGTCTGGATTTTTATTTCAGCCATTGATTCTTTTAATTGCTTTGGTAGCTTCTCCTTGAAGCTAAGTGAGCTGAGTTGTCATGCACTAGCTGGTCAAAATCAGGTCCAAGTTCACTGTATTTCTTCTAAAATTTCTTCTAGGCACTTGGTTGGCTTCCAAATTCATCAAGGCATTCCTTTATCCTTATTTTTTTCTCATTTCACCTACAACACACAAGAAAAACATATATTAGTTCAAATTTATATTTGACGGGAAAGATATTCAAAAAAATGTCCATTATAATTATTATATTATTAGTATTCTCATTTACTTTTTTGTTTGTTCATTATTATTACTACTAAGGTAGATGATTATTAAATTTTATTAATTTATTTTCTAAAGTTTAATCTCTTTAATTTTAGGTTCATATTATTAGGTTTAACATTAACATCTCTTTTAATTTTAATGTCAAAGTCTTAAATCTAATACTAATATTTTCATTATTTATTTATTTACATCATTTATTATTATAAATGTTGGATATTATCCTCTTAATATGTTTATCCATTAATATTTCAATATGTCTCTTAGCCATTAACATCTAATATTTATTGCTCTCAATTAATATACCTTTAAATTTTTCTTATGATAAGACTTTAATTTTCTTTATTATGCCTTAAGCTCTCGAATCATTCATTTCCCAAAATAAATAAGCTCTTATTAGTTATTTTATTTGCTTTAATTTTATATCCCAAGTATTAAGTTGAACATTTAGATTATTTAATAATTTTCATGATTTTAATGAGAGCATAAGGATGAGGAGAAAAATTATTTCTTTTATTTCCTTAGGTTTTATAAGCCTTAGCATTAAATATATATGAGTGCATAGGAAAGAATTAATCCATAGTACCGATAAATAAAGAAAACTTACACCCTTAGAATGATTGGTTAGTTAAAAAAAAAAATTCTTCCTAAAGTTTTGACCTTGATAATGAAATTAAATCTTAATATTTTTCTTAATTCTCCCAGCTATGTGTCTGAACCATTAGATCTCACGGGTGTGCTACTGAATCGTCCATATTTTAGCCAATAAAATCATAGCCTAATACCTTTGAATTTGACCTAATTCTCCCATATTTGCTTTCGAATCATCGATCTCCCATATGTGCTTTCGAGGTGTTCATTTTTTTAGTAATAAAATTGCATTATAATGCTTCCCAACTTTGATCTAATTTTTCCCAAATTTGCTTTCAAACCGTTATATCTCATGAGTGTGCTTTCCAAACTTAGATCTCTCCATTCAATAGGATATCATTTTAGTGCTTTCTAACTTTGACCTAATGTCTCATGGCTATGCATCTGAACCATTGATTCCCCGATTATGGGCTCCTAGCCATCCATTTTCTAAGTCATTGATTTTCTGATCATGGGCTCCTAGCTGTCCATTTTTTAGCCAATGAAATCATTTCGTAGTGCTTCCTAACTTTGACCTAATATCTCTAGCTCCATTTTTTAGTCGTTTATTTCTCGGTCATGGGCTCCTAGCCATCCATTTTCTAAGTCATTGATTTCTTGATCATGGGCTCCTAGCCATTTATTTTTCTTGTAAATAAGACAAAATACATTGTCCTTGGTGGTAGATGTTAATTTTTGGCTTAATGGTTGTGCCTCCTAGTCATTGATATCTCGACTATGCATAGCCATTAGATCTAGTGAAGTTGATCGAGGTCAATCAAAGGGGTGCATGGACATAGCGAGGATTTATTGCTTAAGGTATACAACATTTTAGACCTTAGGAAATATGAGAATGTATATGGTGTAGAAATATTAGGTATTGCAAAATTTTATTGATTTTCATAGCTTGGGCTAGCAACCTTAGGAAACAAGAATGTACGCTATAATGAACCATAAAATCCAACCATCTTGAGAGAGAATTTTTTTATTTACTTATAGGTAAAGTCTGTAGTCAAGGATTAATCAAGAATGTACTCAATGTAAGTTTTAAGGTAGCACTTAACTAAGAGATAACATGGTCAATGTCTACCTCTTGTGGATAGGAGAAACCAAACTCCTACAATACCAGCGGGTTTACCTTCATACCTCCATGGTATAAGGACACCTTAAGTAGTCACCCTACCTTTCCTACATTATCCACGAATGTAGAAAGTCTCAACCATGTAATATGGGGATTAAGCCCTTCTCAGTCCCCCCAAGAATGGGATCATCATTTCCCCTTTTACTAACTTGATTTCATGTAAGTTAGTCCCAACCTATGTCCATCTAGGTTGATGTTTAGGCATATGCCTTACAGATTAGATATTGCATCACTAGGATTTGGTATCTATCATTTATAGTGCTTTGTTATCCTCATCTTCATGATGGGTTAACTAGGGTGGATATCACTTCCTCATGATATTGTCATATAGACAACCTATTATCTATTACCCAACTTACTTGCATAAGACTCTCCTAACCTTTGCGTAGGAGATAAGATCTAAACTATACCTTCCAAATATCACCTTATTTTGGCCCCACTTAAGTTCCATACTCAAAGTATAACTTATGCATACATTCAAGGGTTTGCTTTTCCACAACTATCTCATGTATAGACTCTAGCATTCTTTCCTTGAATATCTCTCTTAAACACATTAATAGGGTGTGTATTTAAGTCCATCTACTTAAATAATTTAGAATCTATATCTTCATCACAAAGTCACTTAAATAAGATGTAATCCCCTATTTATAAAAACATGATAGCTTGTATAGCATCATAACCATTTATCATTAAACAATGTAATAAGATACATTTTCATTCATAAATGAGTATAATCATAGAATTTTTTTATTTACATTCCATGTAAGATAAAAGCAAAGAATATTACATCAATATTTATATGAAAATCATAACAATTTTATATCCACATTTTATCACTTGTAATAAACATTCCATTTTATTGAAGTGAAATATAACCTCAATAACTAGATCTAGATAGTAGTAAATGCAATATCAAAGGATGCAGATACAACACATCATATATCCTAGGAAAATCCTTATGAGAAAACCCAACCTCAAATCATCCATTCTATTTTATAAGATTAATTTTTTTCAATACAATGGTATAAAGGAATTCCCATAATTCCATTTTCTAAACCAAAATAAATACATAAGAATTCCATAATTCTTGTATCCCCAAAACCATGAATTATTCATTATAATACAAAATTATTGATGGAATTCCATAATTCCCTTGAATGAATTCCACATTCATTCCTCTATGGATGATTTCTTCCAAATATAAAACAATGTTTTCTACAATATAATAACAAATAAAAAATATCACGAAGGAACCCCATAAATTTCTTCAATAATGTATTCCCCATCTATTCTTTCCAAAAATATTCATTTTCCCACAAAAAAAAAAATTAATGCAACCAAGCATTCATATCCATTCCTTCCAAAAATATTTATTTTTCCACAAAATTAAATTCTAAAGCAACCAAGCATTAATCTTTTTAGTTTACTTAAATCACATAAATAGGAAACCCCATTATTTCCTCAAGAATGAATCTCCCTATCCATTATTTATTAATTATTCCTTTTCATTAATAAACCTTTATTTTAAAATGGTTCTATCTATAATCTAAACATTCTAAATAGTTCAACAAAGAGGAATGTTCCATAATTTCATCAAGAATAGAAATTGGTCCTAACAACTTATTCAAATTCTCCATGAAATTGATCCCACACAATCACTCATCTTCTCCACGAAATTGTCCTATAACAAGCATTCAATTTTCCTACAAAATTATCCTATAACTTGTTGAGCAAGATGCAGCAAAAGCATTGAGAAAGTATTGTCATTGTTGTCAACACAGACAGATTGATGCAGTTGATGCGCTTCGGAGGTCACGATCAAGTGCGTAAAGTTTCAAGCAAAACAGAGGTGACCCGGATTCAGAAATTGGCGTAAAGAGACAAGGAAGAAAACTGTCGCGATATCGCGACATGTTTTCTGTCGCGATTTCGCGACAAAAAGTAGGAGAGAGAAAATGCACGCCAAAATGTCGCGATGTCGCGACATGTCGAGTTTTCACTGAGGAGAGAGAAAATGTGTCACGATTTCGCGACAAAAAGTAGGAGAGAGAAAATGCACGCCAAAATGTCGCGATGTCGCGACATGTCGAGTTTTCACTGAGGAGAGAGAAAATGTGTCACGATTTCATGACATAAATGGAGGAAAGGAGCTTGCAATGAAGAGAGTAGCGATTTCCATGCATGTTGAAGTTTCGCATTTCAAAGCACACTGGAAATGTATGGAAACAAAGGTGTAGCGATTTCGCTACAAATCGGAAGTTAAGAAAACTGAGATGCAACGATTTCGACACAAGTAAAAATTCACAAGAAGAAGGTGTAGCGATTTCGCTACATGTTGAAACAAAGAGAAACTAAGGTGTAGCGATGGCGCTACATGTTGAAACAAAGAGAAACTAAGGTGTAGCGATGGCGCTACATGTTGAAACAAAGGGAAACTAAGGTGTAGCGATTTCGCTACTAGTCAAAAGTGTAGAACTGAAAGATGCAGCAATGATATTACAAGTCAAAATTTCATGAAAAGAGGCAAGGTGAAAACACAAGGCACAAAGATGTAAAAATTTTGCCATTGCATGAAGCATAGTGTCACGATTTCGTGACATGTTCCATTTTCGCTGGAGTTGGCAAGGAGAGTTGTACGAAAGAGCAAAGTGTCACGATTTCGCGACATGTTCCTTTTTCGCTGTTGGCAAAGAAGAGTGTACGAAAGCCGAAAGTGTCACGATTTCATGACAAGAGGATGATGACGTCAGAAGAGTCGAAACGTCGCGATTTCATGACAAGAAGGATGATGACGTCAAAAGTTGAAAAGTGTCACGATTTCGTGACAGGATGAAAGAAAAGCCACTGGAAGCCGAAACGTCGCGATTTCGTGACAACCTTCAGGGTGACGTCAGCATAAGTTAAAAATGTCACGATATCGCGACAGGCGACAGGTTGGCAGGTAAAAGCCAAAAAAGTAGGCATGGTGACACGTGTCATAAAAGACATCATGCAGCCAGTTACATAAAATGTAACTGATGTCAGATCTGTAGTTACAGATTGACAAGTGTCAGTCATGCATTCGAACAACCGTTTGCATGTATTCGAAGAATCAAATATAAATTATCGAAAGGTTTTCGAAAAGTCTTTTTTACAGCTTTCGAACGGTCGCACTCATGGAATCGAACAGACATTTTGCTTGTATTCAAAGAGCCGAATATGAAGGATCGAGATATGCTTTTCGAGAAGATATGTTTGCAGCATTCAAAATAGCCATACTACAAGAAATCGAAACGCCGTATTGCAGGGTTTCGAACAATCATTTTCGAATAACCACTTATTTGCAGGAGAAAAGAATTCAAACAGTTGGGTATATGATTCGACTGCATGCCGGATTGGATGTATATAAATGAATAGCTGTAAAGAGAAATTGTTGAAGAAAGATAGAAGTTGTTGCAGTAAGAAGGGAATTGCTATGAAAAGAGGGTCTGTATAGAGAAATAAGTAGAGACATGAGATTGTGCAGAGGTTGTTAAAATTATAGACCAGTCAGGGTCGAGTTAGTAGTGAAGACATTTTTATGTCATTTTGATTTGATTAGAATTGCAGTCCAAGTTGGTGCTTGGTACTAGGGGTTGGTGCTCCATCTGTTGCAGCAAAAAATTACAGGGGTTGGTGCTCCTTCCAGTGGATGCTGGTAAAGAAGTTGTAAAATTGAAATTTTGCAAAGACTGGATTTGGATTGAAGTCCAAGCAGTTAATTTTTGAGGAGTAGCCAAATTGGTGAACCTCGTTATATTGTGTGTTGTGGTGTGCTCTCATTTTGTTCTTCTGGTTTTATAAGTTTTATGTGCTTCAGTATTTGAATGCTGCTATTTTGAAGTTAAATAACTACACTGATTCACCCCCCCTCTCAGTGTCATTGTGTGAACATCAATTGGTATCAGAGCAAGGTTCCTTGTACAAGCTTAATCAGCTAAGGAGATCTTGGAAGAAACAATGGCAGAAGTGTGAAGGATTTTCATCCAACAAAGCTCCCTTATTTGATGGAACAAATTACACCTTCTCGAAACTCGGAATGCAAACATATCTCGAGTGCATTGGGATATGATATTTGGGATTCTCGTAGATAGTGGATACACAAGACCCACTACCCCTCCAACAGATACTCACCGAGAAAAAGAAATTTGAGAACAACTCCAAAGCTAAGAATGCCATAATGTGTGGGCTTGTTGACAAGTGAACCGATAAGAGTCATGAGTTGTAAATCAGCAAAAGACATGTGGGATAAACTCGAAGAGCATCCATGAAGGAGACAAGAAGATTAAGGAAGCAAAACCGCAAACTCATCGAGCACAGGTTCAAGCACCGCAAATGAATGAAGATGAAAACATAGAGACTTATATGCTCGAGAGTCAACAGAATTATTAATGCAATCAGAGGACTCGGTGAAGAAATTGATGATGCAATTGTTGTGAAAAAGGTTCTCAAAACACTTCACAAAAGATTTAACTCCAAAGTCTCTGCAATAGAAGAGGCAAAAGATCTAAACAACTTCAACATGGATGAGTTGCATGGTTCCCCGACAAGGATATGAAATGAGAATAGGACAAACCAAGTCTACAGACAGAGAAGCAGACTTTTAAAGCACACAAGAATGTAAAAGCTGAACATGAATCCGAGGATGAAGGAACACTGGATGAAATAGAAGCCAATTTTGTTTCGAAACTCACAAAAGGAAAAGGAAAATATAGAGGGAAGCTACCTTTTAAATGCTTCAATTGTGGAGGAGTCGGTCATTTTGCAGCCAAATGTCCAATGCAGGAGAGAACCAAAAATGGTGAAGGTTCACACCAAGAAAAAGGTGACTGGAAGAAGAAACAAAATTTTAGAAAGAACAACTTCAAGAAGAAAAGCTTCATAACCAAGAATGTCAGCAGTTCAGAAGAAAGCACAGATGAGGAGTCCGAAGAAGAAGGAGGTGAAGCTCTGATCATGGCACTTGAAGAAGAAAGAACAGAGGAAAATCAGGAAGGTGATGAAAATTCCAAGGATGAAGTTGAAGTGTATTTGGAAGGAGAATTGGTTGCTGCACTTGAAGAGTTGAGTGCAGAAAGGAAGAAGAATAAGAAATTTTCAAAGAAATTAGAGAATGCCACAGACATAATAAACAATCTGAAAATACAGACAGAGGAATTCAAGAAAATGTCCGAAGTTCTTGATGAACAATTAACTCAGTAAAGACAGCTTGAATGCAAGGAAGCTAGAGGAAGACATTGTTAAGTTAAGGATGCAGTTAGAGGAGATGAATAGAAAATTGAACTGTTTTCATAAGTTTGAAGAAAGTACTGTAAAGCTGGATAAAATGTTAAATAACCAAAGGCCTTCTGGCATAAAATTTGGTTTAGGCTTTGATGAAGGAGAATCTTCAAAGGATTCAAAGAACTTGAATATAGAACCCATAAAGAAAGAAGAAAAGATCAGGGTTGAACCAGAAAAACCAAATCATGCAAAAGAAAACAATAATGCCAGATTCAAGAAGAATACTGACAAAGATGGATTCACAAAAGTCACACATCCAAGGAGGAGAAGAGTCATGGCTCCTACTTCAAACTGGCAAAGACCGGCACCCAGGTTTAATCATGCATTTTCTGGTTATTGTTTTAAATGCAATGCTTATGGCCATAAGATTTCAGATTGCAGGCATAATGTATCTCAAAGGAATTTTACCAGCATAAATGTTTTTTTTCCTTTAATGAATTATGCAGTTGAATGTTATAATTGTCATAATTTTGGACATATTGCTAGAAACTCTAGAAGCACTTTTGCATCAAATAATTATCAAGGTAGAAAATCTCAGCCAAGTGGGTTGAAACAAAACCAGAAATTTCCTGAAAAATAGGCACATGCTAATGAAAGGACAAAGGCAAAACAAGTAGCAAAATCTGCTATCAAACCGTAATGGAAAGAAAAGGAATCTTTGATTGTCCAGACCGCTTTTAAAGCTCGTAACAAATCAGCACCTTGGATACTTGGATAGTGGTTGTTCCAAGTCACATGACAAGAGACAAGCAAAAGTTTGAGAATTTACAGAATTATGAAGGTGGTTCTGTGAAATTTGGAAATAATGATGGAGCAAATATTGTTGGAAAGGGATCAATCAAGATCAATGATGGCAATATAAAATCAAAAGAAGTCTTTTTTGTAATTGGCCTGAAGCATAACTTGCTAAGTGTAAGTCAAATATGTGACAGAGGTCATGATGTAATCTTCAAGAAGGAGGGCTGTGAAGTAAGAAAGACAAAAAATGGAAAGTTAATAGCCACTGGACTAAGAACTTCTGGAAATCAGTATACACTTTCAGAAACTGCAGAAGGAACATGCTTGATTGGACAAGAAGATGAAAATTTGCTATGGCACAAGAGGCTTGGGCATATTAGTTTTGACAATCTGGCAAAAATCAGTTCAAAAAGAGCAGTTAGAGATATACCAAACATTGGCAAACCTGTAATCATGCCAAAAGGGAAAACAAACCAGAGCCACTTTCAAAGCAAAAGAATACTTCACTAGCAAGCCATTAGAACTAATTCACACTGATCTATGTGGACCCATGAGAACTGAAAGCATAAATGGACACAAATATTTTATGTTGTGTATAGATGACTACTCAAGAATGACATGGGTACTATTTTTGAAACTCAAGTTAGAAGCCTTTGAGATGTTTAAAACCTTCAAAAATCTTGTTGAGAATCAATCAGAAAAAAGAATTAAATGCCTAAGATCAGACAGGGGAGGAGAGTTTATCTCCGAAGAATTTGCAGAATACTGTCAAAAACATGGGATAAGAAGACAATTTTCAGCAGCTAGGACACCTCAGCAGAATGGTGTTGTAGAAAGGAAGAATAGAACAGTGCAGGAAATGGCAAGGACAATGCTGGCATAAAACAAAATAGCTGACGATTTTGGAAAGAGGCAGTTCATACTGCAGTTTACATTCAAAACAGGTGCATGCTGAGACCACATGAAAGCAAAACACCTTATGAGTTGTGGTTTGGCAGAAAGGCAACAACAAGACATTTCAAAGTATTTGGCAAGCAAGTGCTACATAAAACGGATTGAAGATAACCTCGGTAAATTTGAAGATAGAGTTGATGAAGGTATCTTTCTTGGTTACTCAACAAAAAGCAAGGCCTACACATGTTACAACAAGAGGTTGAAGAAAATTGTTGAAAGTGCTGATGTGAAAGTTGATGAAGGTAGAGAACAAGAAACTACTTATCAAGAAAACTACCCTATGTATGAAGAAGTCATTGAAGGTGATGATGAAAAAGAAACAGAGAAGAATCAGAAAATTGATCCGGATGGTGTAAAAACTGAATCAAGAAGAAGAAAACAGGAAATTTAAAACAGGCAATTGGCAGAAAAATCATCCAAGTGAACAGATTATTGGGGATCCCACAGATGGTATTCAGACAAGAAGAATAGCAGTGAGGAACTATTCTCTGTTATCTAGTATTGAACCTAAAAATGTTGCTGAAGCAAGCACTGATGAAAGTTGGATGAAGGCAATCAATGAAGAACTAGATCAGATAGAGAAAAACAATACCTGGGAATTAGTACCTAGACCAACAAATAAAAACATAATTGGCACTAAATGGGTTTTTAGAAATAAATTGAATGAAGATGGGCAAGGTTGTCGTAAATAAGGCAAGATTGGTATGTAAAGGCTATGCTCAAAGTTGAAGGCATTGATTTTGAAGAAACTTTTGCACCAGTAGCTGGACTAGAGGCAATCGGAATGTTTCGGCATTAGCAGTTCATAAAAACTTCAAAGTATATCAAATGGATGTAAAATCAGCATTTTTGAATGGAAAACTGGAAGAAGAGGTTTACATTGAACAACCGGGATGGCTTCCAACTTGGTGACAATCCAGATTTTGTTTGCAGAGTTAAAGAAAGCTTTATATGGATTAAAACAGTGCACCCGGAGCATGGTATGCAAGGTCCGGATAATTATCTAATTAAACAAGGGTTTAAGAAAGGTTTGGTGGATAGCAACTTATATGTCAAAACAGAGAAGGGTCATCTTATTGTTCTTGTTGTTTATGTAGATGACATAATATTTGGCAGAAAGCATGGATGAATACCGCAAAGACATATCAATTAAAATGAAAAAAGAATTTGAGATGTCAATGATTGGTGAACTTTCTTATTTCTTAGGATCTGCAGGTCAATCAAAATGAAAAAGGCATTTTTATTTCTCAAGTTAAATATGTAAAAGAAATGCTGAAAAAGTTCACAATGGAAGACAAGAAACCGGTCAAGACTCCCATGACAACAGTCGCAAGTTGAGCAAGGATGATAAATCTCCGGATGTGGATCAAACAATGTACAGTGTCTATGATTGGAAGCCTCGTTGTATTTAACAGACTACTAGACCAGATATACTACGAGAAAGTATGCATGGTTGCTAGATTTCAGGCAAGTCCCAAAGAAACTCATGTCACAGCTGTAAAAAGGATCTTCAGGTACCTCAAAGGTACCATGGATTATGGGTTGTGGTACCCAAAAGGCAAAGACTTCACTTTGATTGCATATTCTGATGCAGATTGGGCAGGGTGCATTGATGACCGAAAGAGTACAAGTGGAGGAGCATTTTATCTTGGAGACAAGCTGGTAGCATGGCACAACAAGAAACAAGAATCAGTCTCTCTATCCACTGCAGAGGCATAATACATTGCAGCCACAACTTGCTGTACACAGATATTATGGATGAGACAAACTTTGAAAGATCTTGGTATCCACTTCAAAGAGCCAATATCAATAAAATGTGATAACACTAGTGCTATCAACATATCCAAGAATCCAGCTTATGCATTCAAGAACCAAACACATTGCAATCCGATATCATTTCTTGAAGGATAAAGTTGCAGAAGGAGAGGTCAAGTTGGATTTTGTTCCAACTACAGAGCAAGTAGTTGATATATTCACAAAACCATTGCCCAAGGATGTTTTTGAGTACCTTAGGAATAAGTTGGGAGTGGTCACAATTCCCAAGAACTGACTATCATTAGGGATCACATTCTCAATGGGTGCATGCATGCCTATACTTATAGTTTTGCTTATATTTATGATTTTTGCTAACTATAACGATATTTTCCTGAGAATGGTGTACAGAGACTCAGGGGGAGTCTACAGCAGCCCTTTGGTATTATTGGCAAAGGGGGAGAAGAAGTTGAGCAAGGTTGCAATGTGTTGCCAACAATTCCAAAGGGGGAGATTGTTGAGCAAGGTGCAGCAAAAGCATTGAGAAAGTATTGTCATTGTTGTCAACACAGACAGATTGATGCAGTTGATGCAGTTCAGAGGTCAGTCAGATCAAGTGCAGAAAGTTTCAAGCAAAACAGAGGTGACCCAGATTCAGAAATTGGCAGAAAGAGACAAGGAAGAAAACTGTCGCGATATCGCGACATGTTTTCTGTCGCGATTTCGCGACAAAAAGTAGGAGAGAGAAAATGCACGCCAAAATGTCGCGATGTCGCGACATGTCGAGTTTTCACTAAGGAGAGAGAAAATGTGTCGCGATTTCGCGACAAAAAGTAGGAGAGAGAAAATGCACGCCAAAATGTCGCGATGTCGCGACATGTCGAGTTTTCACTGAGGAGAGAGAAAATGTGTCGCGATTTCGCGACATAAATGGAGGAAAGGAGCTTGCAATGAAGAGAGTAGCGATTTCCATGCATGTTGAAGTTTCGCATTTCAAAGCACAGCTGGAAATGTATGGAAACAAAGGTGTAGCGATTTCGCTACAAATCGAAAGTTAAGAAAACTGAGATGCAACGATTTCGACACAAGTAAAAATTCACAAGAAGAAGGTGTAGCGATTTCGCTACATGTTGAAACAAAGAGAAACTAAGGTGTAGCGATGGCGCTACATGTTGAAACAAAGAGAAACTAAGGTGTAGCGATGGCGCTACATGTTGAAACAAAGGGAAACTAAGGTGTAGCGATTTCGCTACTAGTCAAAAGTGTAGAACCGAAAGATGCAAAGAATGATATTACAAGTCAAAATTTCATGAAAAGAGGCAAGGTGAAAACACAAGGCACAAAGATGTAAAAATTTTGCCATTGCATGAAGCATAGTGTCGCGATTTCGCGACATGTTCCATTTTCGCTGGAGTTGGCAAGGAGAGTTGTACGGAAGAGCAAAGTGTCGCGATTTCGCGACATGTTCCTTTTTCGCTGCTGCTGGCAAAGAAGAGTGTACGAAAGCCGAAAGTGTCACGATTTCATGACAAGCAGGATGATGACGTCAGCAAGAGTCAGAAACGTCGCGATTTCATGACAAGAAGGATGATGACGTCAGCAAAGTTGAAAAGTGTCACGATTTCACGACAGGATGAAAGAAAAGCCACTGGAAGCCGAAAACGTCACGATTTCGCGACAACCTTCAGGGTGACGTCAGCATAAGTTAAAAATGTCGCGATATCGCGACAGGCGACAGGTTGGCAGGTAAAAGCCAAAAAAGCAGGCATGGTGACACGTGTCATAAAAGACATCATGCAGCCAGTTACATAAAATGTAACTGATGTCAGATCTGCAGTTACAGATTGACAAGTGTCAGTCATGCATTCGAACAGCCGTTTGCATGTATTCGAAGAATCAAATATAAATTATCGAAAGGTTTTCGAAAAGTCTTTTTTACAGCTTTCGAACGGTCGCACTCATGGAATCGAATAGACATTTTGCTTGTATTCAAAGAGCCGAATATGAAGGATCAAGATATGCTTTTCGAGAAGATATGTTTGCAGCATTCAAAACAGCCATACTACAAGAAATCGAAACGCCGTATTGCAGGGTTTCGAACAGTCGTTTTCGAACAGCCACTTATTTGCAGGAGAAAAGAATTCGAACAGTTGGGTATATGATTCGACTGCATGCCGGATTGGATGTATATAAATGAATAGCTGTAAAGAGAAATTGTTGAAGAAAGATAGAAGTTGTTGCAGTAAGAAGGGAATTGCTATGAAAAGAGGGTCTGTATAGAGAAATAAGCAGAGACATGAGATTGTGCAGAGGTTGTTAAAATTACAGACCAGTCAGGGTCGAGTTAGTAGTGAAGACATTTTTATGTCATTTTGATTTGATTAGAATTGCAGTCCAAGTTGGTGCTTGGTACTAGGGGTTGGTGCTCCATCTGTTGCAGCAGAAAATTACAGGGGTTGGTGCTCCTTCCAGTGGATGCCGGTAAAGAAGTTGTAAAATTGAAATTTTGCAAAGACTCGGATTTGGATTGAAGTCCAAGCAGTTAATTTTTGAGGAGTAGCCAAATTGGTGAACCTCGTTATATTGTGTGTTGTGGTGTGCTCTCATTTTGTTCTTCTGGTTTTATAAGTTTTCTGTGCTTTAGTCTTTGAATGTTGTTGTTTTGAAGTTAAATAACTACACTGATTCACCCCCCCTCTCAGTGTCATTGTGTGAACATCATAACTAGCATTCAATTTTCTCCACAAAAATTATCCTAGTTATACATTCACAAAATTGTCCTTTAGTTCACTTACAAATTTTCCACAAATTTGTTCCCTATGAATCATACAAATTTTCCACAAATTTATCCCCTATAGTTTCATACAAATTTTCCTCAAATTTGTTCCCTATGAATCATACATATTTTCCACAAATTTATCCCCTATAGTTTCATAAAAAATTTCCTCAAATTTATCCCCTATTTTTTTTTAAGATAAAAATCCCTTGCGGGGCTGTTTTGGTTTGAGAGACCATGACCAAGGGGTTATACACCATCAAATTCACCCGGGAGTCGTACCCGGCCCTACCCACACCAACATTATCAATTGGATTTTAGATACCCAATTCAAATTTTTGGTATGGTAGAGATTTGAATCTGATACCTCCCTTGGAGGATTTCCCTCTCCTCTCCAAATCACCTACAACACTTGGGTAAAATTTGTTCCCTATGAATCATATAAATTTTCCACAAATTTGTCCCCATAGTTTCATACAAATCTTCCTCAAGTTTTTTCCCTATAAATCATACAAATTTTCCACAAATTTGTTTCCTATAGTTTCATAAAAAATTTCCTCATATTTGTTCCCTATGAATCATATAAATTTTCCACAAATTTTTTCCCTATATTTTCATACAAATTTTCCTCAAATTTGTTCCCTATGAATCATACAAATTTTCCACAAATTTGTCTTATGAATTGCATTTAATTTTTCATAAATTATCCTAACTAGCATTCAATTTTTCCACAAAATAATTTCTAGTTAGAATTCATCTTTTCCATAAACGTTTTCCTATAGTTTTCAAACTAAGGTTTACTTTTGATACTACTCAATTGATATATTCTTACTTTCGAGTTTGTTATACCATTTTCTTTAATAGCATGGTGTTGCTTAAAAATAACTCTAAAGGTTTAGGGGTTAATTGGTAAAAAGAAGAGGATTGACTACAAGAAATCACTTCAAAAGTAGTAATTCAATTTAATGTTGCTTGACAACCTCCAAAACCTAGAGGTCAATTACAAAAAGAGAAGGTCTTAATCAGAAGCAATCACCTTAGTTATAAAGACTTAATTATCAAAAGGGTATATTTAATTCAACTAATCAAACATCAACTCAGTCCAATCTAGTCATCCATATTCAAGTCTAAATCAAACTTTAACAAACGATCAACTGATCCATCTATGTGATGATCAACCACAGGCAAGGTTAAGTCGTAAGTTGCATGTCCAAGTAGAAATTGTGCCTACATCTGGCATGGTGTGGCCACCACTTGGTGGTCCCCTTGACCACCAAGTGGTATTCATTATTTAAGGGAATCATCTTCCCTTTTAAACCACAGTTGACCTCCCACACCCACAATGTGGGATAATATATTCCACATACAAAAATTGGATCCAAAATCTGCCCTTATGAGCGCATAGGAGACATCATATCACAAGTAACCATGTGATAATTACAGGGATGACATCTGGTCAATGGTTAACAAAATTCAACAATGGTGAGGTCCTACTATGCACCTCCATCTAGAACCTTTTTTGCCACCAAGTGGCTTGGTCCCCTACCACCACTTGGTGGTCGAGTGTTTATGGGAGCCTTGCTCCCTATAAATAAGAACCAAGCCTGAGCATATTACATGTGGGATAATACTCATGAAAGGCTTTTAAAAGCCTTTCATCTGAGCATAGTCAAGCACATACTAACATGCATATAACACTCAAGGATGTTGATTGGAGGTTATAGACCTCTCCCAAGTTGTGTCAAAAACTAGATAAACCAAATCAGCACTCGGCTTGATGCGAGACTCAATTTCTATCACATGTTACATTATGGACACCGTCAAATGGATGGAGGTAAGATTTCAATTTAGGATGTTATCAGGTAAACCAAACCATGATTCAGATATTGATTCAAATTATGAAATCAAAGGCTAGAATACTTGCATTGGGGCAGATGAAATGAGCTCAGTTTCAAGGTTACTCATAGGGTAATATTAGCAACAAGTGACCATTGATTTATCATACCTAAAACCACTGAACCACATCTAATAAAGATATAAATACCCATTGAATGAGACCTTGGTCTTAAGGTAATATGATTCAGTGGCAGTAATACTCATGGCTCTAAAAATCAAGGGAAAGGAATTCTAAAACAACATGGTCACATTATGGTTTTTAAGTTAGAATAAGTTGGTGATAGAAATATCCATGGATTCTAAAATTGAGGAGGAGGGAATCTAAAAGAATAGATTCATATCATTTCTTACTGTAAAAATTCCTGAAGCAATATTAATCACAATGTCTTAACAAAAAATTGAGAGAAATTCCTTAAAGCTAAAGTATTTCAATTTTTCATTCCATCAAAACACATACAAAAGCAATCAAGGGCAAGGAGACCCCCAACCTGATTCTCCTGATAGGTTTGTCTCCTTAATTCTTATAGCCTCCAAATATCCTCCTTCTTCCCCTTCTTCCACTAAGCCCTTCTAGTTATCTATATATATATAGACCTTCAAGATGTTATCCATTCAATAATCATGCTAGGAAGAGAATAAAATAAGGGATCTAAGAGGAGACTAAAATGACCACATAAATGCTAAAATTACCACCTTCTTGGTTCAATTTTTCTTCCTCAAGAACCTAATACAACTAATCATATTTCATTAGGTCTAATTAACACCAAACACAATTCATCTAATTGCATTCCAAAACCTAATTGGGCTAACATGCAATTAGATTAAATTAAAGCAATAATCAATGTCAAATGTTAATATTGACCATTAAAATTGACATTCCTCCTTTTTTATGAATCTTTGTAGGACTAATATCTATCAAGTATCTCAATCTCAATGATTGACTTCCTTTTCACCTTTGACAGTACTTGTTCCTACAAATAAACGATACATCAGCAATACCATATTCAAAACATCAAATGTTTTTAACTACTCATAATATTTGCAACTACAAAACATGATTAAGTATACATAATCTATATCAACAATGAGACCTACCAAGGGAGGGTTGTGACATTACCCCCTTGGACTAAACACAGTCCCCTATGTTTCCCTACAAAACAAAGTATTCATGAATATTAACATAGGTTTGCATAATCTCCACTTTTCCTAAGTGGCACTTTGTTCAATATGGTGGTCCTACTAGACCCTGATTGTTTTTTCATCTATATCATAGATATAAACATGGGATTAGCATAATATTTTCTAAGTGGAAAATATCATAGATTTATATCAGTTTAGACACGACAATTGGGTTAATCAAGACCTCACACAATGAGGACCCAACCTATGACTTAGAATATTATCATATACAATAATATCAATGGTCACACTTACTCCACATAAGGTGCCATTCTAATAATATTATCATAAACTGATAATATCAATGGTCACACTTACTCCACCTAAGGTACGAGTCCAAGAATATTATCATCCACTAATAATATCAATGGTCACACTTACTCCACTTAAGGTACCATTCCAAGCAGTGAGCTACAAATCAATGATATTCTTCTTCATACCTTCCTAAAAGAAGGTTCTTCTCATGCTCTTACTCATATTAGACTCTCCAATATGATAAAAATAAGGATAACTATGTGCTTCCCACATAATCAATCTCCTCAAATTTCCAATTTTAGGTATAAGTACCCGATCTCTAAAACATAAGAGTCCATCCCTTATATTGACATCATTTTTATTTCTAGGATTTCTTCCCATTTTGGCCTGACTTCTACTGTAATGCCCATCCTGAGATTGCATTTTCTTGACTTGGTCTATTAATTCAACGTGACTATGGGTTGAAATAGCTATAAGCCCTCCTTTTTATAGGCCTAAACATGAATACGTTTATCCTAGTTTATTCTTAGGATTCACTCCTAATATGGACTAATGTACCTTCTATTGATTCTAAGCTTCATATTTTGGTACATAATTCATCAACTAAAAGAGCGGATCTCATACTCCTCTCTGGAATAGATTCCTCATCTATTCCTTCCATTATGAATGTTCAAAACTTAACTAAGAATAGAATTTCCATCTCTATCCTTTCTAATTAATTTTTTGTTTTTTTAACATGGTGGAATCGGTAACCGCCACAAATTTGGGCAGGCTGTCCAGATTTTATGGTCGCCATAGTATTCTATGTTTTCCACCCCATAAGCCACCACACAGATCTTCGCACAGTCCGCCCCTATAACCGCCATGCCATAATCATTTTAAACCTTTTACACCACTGAAAGCACCAGGAAAGGGACAAGCGTTTAGTACGATGAGGCCCAAGATTTTAACCTTGGACCTCCGCCCCCCTTATGGGGTTTGGATGAATCAATTGTTCTACACCTCGGACCTCTCATTAATTTTAATCAAGAATATCCATTCTTATTTTTTTTCATGCTTAAAATAGACTACTTATACCACAATCATCTATATCAAGCATTGAATAAACATTCCTTTATATTACACACATATAATAATACATGTTTATAGGTTACATTTGCAAGCCCATTGGAATACCCACCATACATCCTTAAAGTACACAAATGGTGTATTTTTAGCCATACCATAAAACAAGCCTCACTACTATTGTCTCTCAATCCATTTACCACTCTGGGCTAGACTTAGTTCTCTTAGAGAAGTTGTTTGAGCTCTGCCTTGCGACCTCTCTCATATTGCTGGTGTTGTCTCCCTATGCCCATGTTATGCTCCAGTTTTAGGCTATGATGAAGTGAGCAAACCATATCTCAGTAACACATCCAAATACAAAGTTGAGTATGCATATTTGTACTCTTCTCTTATTTTTCATAGTTGTGCATTCTTAATATATATGGTTGTTAATGCTTCCAAATCACTTCCTTGTGCTACCTCTTGTCAGAGCCTATCATGCTTTACTATGGATACATCCCTCTTAGACTCTAACCTCATATTATCTTTTGTCCAGATATCTTCTCGCTCTAACTATTATAATTTTAGTTATCAGACTTGCTTTCTTAATGACAATACCTCACGTAGTCCATCCATCACGAAACACCAACTGTAATATTCTGCTCGATAGTTTTATGGACCTACTTCTATCTCCACTTGATGATATACATATCATTTAGGAAGTTCCTCTTATACTTCATTATATTTACCCTTAGGTATAAGCTCTTCTTCTCCACCAACAACCACTGCTATCTCACTCGCTACTTCACCACTTTCCTCCACATCCTCTTACTTTGTACTTTTCTCTTTTTACCACTATTGTATGGCCCATTATTCATCATATTCTAGAGTTGTACTAGCATCATCCTCATTTGGTACCCATATAACATCATATGCCTCTAAGTTTAATGGTTCTATTTGTGGTGGTATTACTCCCTTCCTCCCTTTCCTTATATATATCACAGATGGACCTGGTATTCCTTGTCTATTAACAAACTATCACAATTCTCAAGTATATTGAAAGTACTCATATTGCATGCTCACTTGCCCAATCATCCACCTTGCTCATAGTATATGAGCTAGTTGCATTCCATATTCTACCCATACTAACCCCTTTTTCCATGGCCTTCAGATCACATCTTGGGGTTTTAATTTTTCCATATAGAGTGATATGGCTTCCAATTACCTTCATGTGGTCTATATATCCTCAACTCTTTCCCCATCTACCACTGTAATACATAAGGCACCTCTGGCCCCACTAAACTATGTGCAACATAAGGTAACCCTCAGGGTCTTTGCATAGCCACATGTTCCTAGACCCATACTTGCAATAAGAGGTCCCTACTCACTTTTTCATTCACACCTAGAATAACTCTCTATAAATTTTAAGCCAAAAAGGCTAGAACCCATGCAAAAATAATTGAACTCTCCACTAGATCCTATACTACTCCCAGCATATTCTATGGAAATCATGCACCTAATGAGTCAGGAAAAGTAATATTTGATATAAGTGCCATCATCATAGCCTATCTATGTGTCAATATCCCCAACACATCATACAACTCATACATTATACTATCCTTCTTAGTATTCACATCTCTCCATTCTGATCCAAACACTCTTTCCAAAATTCACCCCTTCCTTACTTCATTCGTAGTGATGACCGCACATCCTTTTACTGGTAACAGATTTATTCGGTATACAACTTCTAGAGTGATGGTCATCTCCTCAGTGGGTATCTAGAATCTCCCTTTATCAGGATCCCACCTTTCAATCAAGGCTAACAAATAACATTTGTCTGCATGCACCAGCTCTAGCCACATTGCTTCTTCTAAACCTATCTCTTAACCATTGACAATCATCAGCATCCAAAATACCTCTCGTATTATGAAAGGTTATTATAAATATGTGATGTGGTTTGATAACCTTCAATGGCCATATTTCCTCTGCACTACCTCCTTGACTTGTTTCAAAACCATTGTAACACCCTAAAATTGGCACGGTTAAAACCTTAATAAAAAGATAAAATATTAAAATTTGAATTTCAACCCCAAACTGCCCGTTAAACCGCCTTTTACCCACTTTCCCTGTTTTCCATGCCATTTTTAGGATTTTTTTTTACCGTTGGACGATATCATCGTAGATTAGACGAAATCGTCCCCGATCTGACGAATTCGTCTGGAATAGAACGTCCAGACGATTTCGTCCCAAAACCAAATTTTCATAATTAGCTTCTGTTTCAATAGCCTCTCCAACTTGGGCAGAAGCGTGTCTGCGCAATTGGAGATTTCCTTGTTGGAGATCTCCCAGATTGGGATGATCCCCAACCTCCCAAACCTCTTTTTAATCCTATATAAACTAGGATTTTTCTAGTTTATCCCCCTACCTCCCTGCCTAATTCTTGCTGATTCTCCTTGAACCCCAAACCCCTTTGTTGACAGGATTTCATTGCAGAGTTAGCTCCTTATTCCCTCACATTATTGCTTGCATTTTGGTATTTTGCATTGTTTTTATTGCAGGAATTCTACTATTTTTTAGTCAAAGCTAGCTTGGATCATCGTAGACGATCTCGGATGATTGCGGACGATTTCGTACGATTGGAGGCGATCCTGACTGTAGTCCAGATTGGGGGCAGTTCAAGTTTAGAGTTTGCATTTTCTTAAGCTTTTTTGCATTTTCCATAACATATTTTTGCATTTTTTTAAGTTATTATGTTTTATGCACCTTGGAGTTCACCTCATTTAGCATAATTGCATGCTAAAAGTAAAATCAATCATTAAATTTATTGCATCTCCTCATTTGTTATTAGACACTATTATTTAGGCATATTTGTTGTTATTTCTATCATTATCCCTTGCTTCTGCATTTGCATATTTGGTATTTTGTGTCTGTTTCTATGATTGTAGGTTTCTAACAAATTTTTCTTACGAATTCGTCAAATTTTAGACAATTTTGTCTGATTTCAGATGAGCTACTATGATTTGGGATGATCTCGAGAAATATCAGATGATAATGTGCAAACTGAGATGATCTGAACTGCTACAAGACTCAGAATCTCCATCAGACATCCAGAATCAAGTATGAATTCTTCTGGTTAGCATATTCTCTATAATTTGCATCTATTTCTATTTTTTGTATTATTTGAAATCCACATTGGTATATAGAATATTTTAGATTCATATCGGCCAAACCTAGGACTTGAATGATCAAGCATAAAAATGAACACATCAAACACACTATCAACCTAGGTGTGGAAACTGCCATTCAAAATTTTTCTGGTGAACCCACCATCCATCGAAAATTCACCCTTATACACCTCCACCGAGATGTGGGACCTTCAAAGGGCCTCTCAGTCTGAGGTATTGTCCCATCCTTTTCACATCCCCCTTCCAGGCATGGATCCTATAGCCTGAAGGTAAGGGTGTTTTTTATTGTCTTTATAAAAATAAAAACAAAAACAAAAACAAAATAAAATTATCATAAAAAAATAATAAAAAAAAATCAAAACATTTTCTTTTAAGTATTATAGTAGGTATATAATTAAAATATATACCTCCCAAGATCTGTTGCAAATATATTAATATATATTTTCTAAAACCTAAATTTAGACATAATGACTAAACTCAGGAATGGAAAATAAATTGAAGTAGAAGAAGATTGGTTAGGAAAAACCAATAAACCAGATGCCCTTCTTGAAGAATCAATTCAAGAAGAAGTAACCTTAAACCAAAAAGAAGAAGAATTTTTGGACGCAAATGAACAAAAAGAAAATGATAGAGAGGAAGGATCCTCATCTCCTAAAATAACTCCAGGACAGAGTCATTACTTTTGAGAACATGGACCATTTTTGGAAATTTCTCAATAATAATATTGGCACTCTTAATAGAGTAGTCCATATGGATAAAGATCAAATTAGTGATACTCAAGCAACCCTAGAAGATATATATCACACACGCACTAATCCTTTGTCCTTTGTTGATCAATGAAGTGATCAAGCTGGACCGTCCAATTTGGACATGGCTGCTATAATCCAAAACATGCAACAAGAACAGGTTACCCAACCACCTAGAGTGCCTGTTACCAAACCAAGGGTTATTCCTACACAAAAGAAACCTTCATTCACTGCTCTATTTTGCCAAGCTATCGCCAATATACCTCAAATCAACTAAAGCCTAAAACAAAACCAAATGTTAATTTCCAACAATCTGGGATACAACATAATGCTACCACAAATCTTCTTCATAATACTCTTCCTACCAATCATTTGCATAATAGTAACATAGCATCGAATCCATAAGTTCCGCCTTCTTACGCTCACAAATCCCATACTCATGTACCACCAAACCAATATGGTGGACAAACTGGCAATCTAGAATCCATGGTGAAACAGTTAACCTCCTGTATGGACCAAATAGATCCCTACCATCCCTCGTACAATTATCGAGAGATGTGTAGTCAAACTCTAGATCCTATAGTTGTAGCACAACCATATCCTAAACGCTTTCCCATGCCTGTCCTACCTATCTACAAAGGAACCGAAGATCCCATAGAGCATCTTCGTATGTTTAGGATAGCATGTCATGATATATCACATGATGATTTGCTATTACTAAAAATGTTCCCGAAAAGCTTAGGGGGGATGGCATTGGAGTGTATTATCAACTACCCACTCATTCTTTGAGAAATTTTGAAGAGACCGCTGAGTCTTTTGTGCATCAATTTAGTGCCTATATCGAAATGCATGTAATCATTAAAGATTTGTACAACCTAAAACAAGACAAAGATGAGTGTTTTGCTGACTTCTTAGCTCGATGGAGACAGTTGATAGGAAAACTACACTTTGTGTTACCTTATTGGGAGATGTTGGATATTTTTATCAATAATTTACAAGAACAACTATCCTATGAATTATCAACTGCTACCTTGACCACCTTCGATCAAGCTATAGACTTAGCTCGAAGGGTGGAAGATGCTCTCATTAGAAGAGGTCAGCTCAAAAATAAAGATGATGAGAAAACATCTAGAAATCAGTATAAAAATAAACAAGTTGTGGGTGACGGAGTCACTGATAGTAGAAACATTGCTAATATTAATACTACGAAAACAATAGAGAAGTTCATATTGAAACCTCCTGATAAACCACCTTGAGAATTTACTAGGTTAAATCAACCTTTATCAACCATTCTCCCGCAATTACTAGCACGAGGCTTGATCCAATTACCAGCTATCCGGGAACCTAATCCAACTATACCCGGATACAGAGCTGATTTACATTGTGATTTTCATAGAGGACCTGGACACACTACCAACTCTTGTAAAAGATTAAAACATAAAATACAATATTTAATTGATAACAATGAGATGGAGGTGCAAGCCTTCCAACCTAAACAAAATCCTTCTAATAACGCCCAAAAGAGTATTCCTCAAAGTTAGAATCAGAATGCCAATCAATCATTGGATATATTTCAACATCCTTTACCAAAGTATGGTAAAGAGGTGGCTAATCAAATCGAACATCATAATGTTCCCCCTCCTACCCGATATGTAGGAGCCATTAGTGAACAATTACCCATTCCTGATCCTCAAATCTTTGACACAACTTTATCCATAGTTATGTCCAAAACCCTATATAATACGCAAACACTTTATTTTAGTTATGTAGAATCTGATACTGAAAGTGACATGGAAATCACCTCCAATCAATCGAATAGTTCTGAAAATGAATCAGATCCTATTCAACCTATCACAGATTCTATGGTTTCAAAAGAACCATTTCCAAGAAGAGTTACTACTCAACCCTCCTCTCATCAGTTTCTTTCTAATGAACAAGCCATAAATGCTAGACCGAGACCAATTCATCATCCTCAACATAACATTGTAGGTACCATCGAAGTTGTTACCAGACAATAGGCTCAAAATTCTCAACAAGATCAAACTTAGAATGATGGATTAGCTCCATTTATTTTGAAAAATCCCAATAAAGGGAATCATATGTCTAATGTTCAACCTAAGCCTCCGTATAATATTAATGAACAATTATCCAACACTACAGCTAGAATTTCCATTTTGGATCTTTTAAGATCTTCTCCTACCCATAGGGATGAATTAATGCTCACATTAAGCCAAATGATGGTACCACAAAATATTTAGCCTGAAGCCATGACCAATACTATCATCACTCGAGAAGTCGATTGTATTGACTTTCGAGATAGAGATATACCACAAAATAGTTTACATAAGGATAATCCCTTATATATTACTGCCCTAATTGGAGATGTAGCTGTTAAACGAGTCTTTATTGATAATGGTTCATCTTTAAACATCTACACTTTTGACTTCTACCAACGATTTGGGTTTAGAAGTGATGAAATGAAAAGAACGGATATGATTATCAAAGCCTTCAATGACGAGACACAAGAAACATGTGGAGTCATTACTATACCCTTGCAAGTTGGTCCTAGAACCCTAGATACAACCGTGTTTATTGTACATTTCCCTGCATCATACAATATACTTTTGGGTCGCCCTTGGATCAATGTGATGCGAGCGGTTCCCTCTACTTTACATCAATGTGTTAAATTCGAATTTAAAAACCAGTTGGTTACCATTCATGGTGATCCTAGACCCTTTGATATGTGCACTTTGGCAGAACCTGATGGAGTGCAATTTTGCCCCGCCCTGTCATCCACACATCCTAATTCTCATCATCCACCAAAACGTGTGAAACACACACCCATAACATCATCTACTCTTTCAACTACACCTATACATTTAGCTCAACCATATTCTGAACAAACCACATTAGGACCTCGAAAAGAGCCTAAACCTACACCCAATGCTTCCTGCTTTACTCCTATATCTTCCATACCTCTAGATTCACCCATCAATATCCCTATGACATCTACATCCACTATAGGCATTCTTTCCACATTCGAATATCAAGGAAATGTTCCTTCTACCTCTTATGCTCTCACTAATGAGCTCTTACCCAATTTATCTAAAATTCTTATATCAGAAGAAACCAACACTGCTATGCAAACTTCCTTTATTTTAAATAAACTCCCACCCTCTCCTCGTACCTTGGGCCTCCCACAACCTATGGAAAGTATCTACCAAGTCAGGAGTTGTGCTTTTATTTATCAAGGATATGATTGGGGAATAATACCCAGAAACATTAAGACACATTGTGATGGGTATGCTAGATGCTATTTTGCTAATGATTATCTTAAAGCTAAGCCCATAATGCTTAAATTGGGCTATAAAGGGAAAGGTTTGGGACCTTTCCAAAATGGTATGAAAGAACCTTTTGAGGTAGAACCATGGCCTGCCCATTGTGGTGTGGGCCTATTTTCTAGTAAAGGTCAGCCCTTTCCATTTGAGGATGATGACCATCTCGTATGTTATCAAGATTAGCTAGATAAACAAGATTCTTTGTGTCCAAAGAATAATTCTTCTACCTGCAATATGCTATCCATAGCCTATCCTGCAATGATTGTCGAATCTGACGACGAGTTGGAGGGAGATATCTTTCATGATATTTCCATTGAGGAATTGTTATATAATGAATTTTATTTTGATGGCTCTATACCTAGTATAGCCCAGCTTGAGGCCTCGACTCCTCAAGATGAATTATCCAAGCTAACCTTGGAAGAATTACAAGAATTGGGTGTTTCACCTGCCCCACCTAATTTTGAGAGAGATTTACATATGGAAGTTGAAAATGTTATAAAAATTAACATTGGAACCAAACATAACCCTCACATCATTAATATTGGATCAGAATTAAGTCAAGAAAAACAAGATAAATACATTTCATTTCTTAAAGACTATGAAGATGTCTTTGCTTGGACATATGAAGACATGCCAGGTTTGGACCCTTCCATAGTTATGCATCATCTAGTAGTCCATCCAGATGCTAAACCTGTTAAATAGAAACTTCGAAAAATGCATCCCAAAGTAGCCTTACTAGTCAAAGGAGAACTAGAAAAACTATTGAAAGTCATTTTTATACAAGCCATTGATTATGCTGAATGGATCTCAAATGTAGTTCCAGTAACTAAGAAAGAAGCCACTAAAGTTAGGGTTTGCATCGATTTTAGACATTAATGTTGCATGCCCTAAAGATGATTTTCCTCTTCCCCACATGGATCAGATCATTGACTTTACTACTAGAAGTGGAATGATATCCTTAATGGATGGATTTTCCGGTTATAATCAGATCAGGATAGCTCCTGAAGATCAGGCCAAAACAGCCTTTATTACCCCTTGGGGAACTTTTTGTTGGAAAGTGATGCCATTTAGCTTAAAGAATGCAGGTGCAACCTATCAACGAGCTATGACTTATATTTTTCATGACATGATGCATGATATCCTACATGATTATGTAGATGATATCATAGCTCGTTCCATCAAAGAAGATGATCATTTAAATGACTTAAGGAAAGTATTTGATCGGTTAAGGGAATATCTTATCCGACTAAATCCTGCTAAATGCATATTCCGAGTTAAGTTCGGTAAATTATTAGGGGTTATCATTTCTTTACGTGGCATTGACATTGACCCTCTCAAGATCGTGGCTATCATAGATATGCTCACACCCACCAATATATCAGAATTACAAAGTTTACAAGGTAAGCTTCAAACTATTCGCCACTTTATTGATAATTTGGTAGACAAAACTGGACCCTTTATTAAGCTTCTTAAGAAAGATGTCTCTTTTCATTGGGATGAAGAATTCCAAGAAGCATTTGAACTCCTTAAGCAATATCTCCTCAAACCACCAGTGCTTTCCCCACCTAGATCTGATCATCCTTTTATCTTGTACATTTCTGCTTTTGATTTTGCCTTAGGGGCTATGTTAGCTCAGCTTGATGATGAGAAGAAAGAACGTGCTAATTATTACATTAGCAAAACCTTAATCAGTTATGAAACTCGCTATACCATATTAGAGAAGTTATGTCTAGCAGTCATATTTTCTACATAGAAACTACGACATTATATGCTCAGTTAAAAAACGTATGTTATTGCCAAATTCGACCCTTTGCGATATCTCATGAGTCGACCGTATTTATCTGGTCGCACAGCCAAGTGGGTTCTTGCGCTAAGATAATTTGAACTCACCTTCATAGGACAAAATTTTGTTAAAGGTCAAATCATAGTAGATCAATTAGTTGTTGCACCTTTAAAATCTACCCATCCCCTCATCATTGAGTTTCCTGATGAATGCCTTAAACTAGAGGCAGACCATTCAGAGCAATGGTCCCTATACTTTGATGGAGCCCGATGCATGAGTGGGGCTGGTGCGGGTATTATTTTAATATCTCCACAAAAACATATTATTCCTCTATCCTTCAAATTAACATTTGCTTGCACCAATAACACTGCTAAATATGAAGCTCTTATCCTTGGATTACGAGCTGCCTTGGCATTGAAAATTAAAAGTTTATTGGTTTTTGGTGACTCCCAACTTGTCATAAACCAAATCAATGATGTTTATCAAACCGGAGATGATAAATTATGCCCATATAAAGCATATGTTTTGCAATTATTATCCTTATTTGATCAAGTTACTTTGGAAGCTATTCCTTGAACTAGCAATCGTGCGGCTGATGTTATGGCTGCAGCTGCATATCTTTTACCCTTGGAGTTAGACGATGAATATGCTACCATAATTATTCGTCGACTCTAGGAACTCGCTTCAAGAAAATCATGCTTAGAACCTTTGGATGTGTTTCTCATCAACGAAACAACTCCTGAACCATGGTATACTGATATATTTAATTTTTTGCAGAAAGGAACCCTCCCTGATGGTTGCACTAGCAACCAACGTAGGTTATTACATAGACAAGCAAGTCGCTTTGTGATTATTGATAATACCTTGTATAGAAGATCTTTTGAAGGCATCTTATTGAGATGTTTGAATCTAGAATAATCCAGAGTAGCTTTGTGTTTCCAAGTTTGTTTTTAATCAAATTATTTGTAGGTTTGGAATTCCTGCTAATCTCATTTCTGATAATGGAACTTGTTTCAAAAATAAATATGTCAAGAAATTATGTCAAAAATATAAAATTCAACATCGTTGGTCAACTCCCTATTATCCTCAGGGTAATGGTCAAGCAGAAGCATCTAATAAAACCTTAATCAAAATTCTCAAAAAATTGGTCAATAAAATCGGTCGAGACTGGCACATTTAGTTATATCCTACTTTGTGGGCCTATCGAACTAGTTTTTGAACCCCCACTGGAACTTCACCTTTTGTCTTGGTTTATGGTGCTAAAGTCGTTTTTCCCTTTGAATTATAAGTTCCTTCTTTAGCTCTACTACTTCAAGATACTGAAGTAGGGGATGAATATCGTGCTGGCAGATTTAGTCAGCTAGAACTTCTAGATGAAAAGTGCATCAATGCTTTGGAGCATCTTCGCGCCTACCAAAACAAGCTTAAGAGAGAATATCTTAAGAAATTTCATCCTCGATCCTTTGATATCAGTGACCTTGTCTTAAAAGAAAATAAAAAAAAATACTAATGCAACTACAAACCTTAAAGGTAAATTTGAGCCCAACTGGCTTGGACCATATGTCATCAATGCTAAATTTGGATTAGGAGCATACAAATTATCTACCTTAGATGATAAATAACTTAAAGAACCTATGAACATTATGCATCTTAAACATTACTATGCATAAAAATTGGTCATTTCATCATTGTATATATTTGTTTAAAACATTTCAAAAAACCACTATCTTGTATTTCTTTCAATTCATAAACTTAAAATATAAAAACATCCAAATCATCAAAATCTTCAAAATCGTATTTTATCTTTGTACCTCTCAATTTGTGAAGTATTGCAGTTATATTTTTAGTTATTTTGGATAAATTAGTATTTATTTGGAATCCCGCACTTTCACATTCACATGAATAAATCTCTTGATTTTATTTGTTATGATTATTAATCTCTCTTATATCAAAGTCCACATTGGTATTAAATAAAATTTTGAGCATAGAGAATTGATCTTGTCATTTACTTGAACCAAGTATATCTTTTCACATTAAAATGATTTCATTGCACATTCAATATGATGCTACATAGTAGAAGTGGTTTCTTGAGCGAAAAGTTTCCCCTGCTATCCTATCATGCACATGGTCTAGAATCTTTGAGAATTGACAAAAGGACAAGCTCACCCCTACCCGAATAAAAATCCCTTGCTCTACAGCTAATCCGAGCAAGTATCCCTAGCATAGGAAGAAAACAAAAGTTCAAGAAACAAAGAAAAAGAAAAAGGTTATTTGAATCATCACAGCAATATTTCAGCATTATCTCAAATATCAAGCAAAAATACAAAAGTACAAAAAAAAAAGGAGAGAAGCAAAACTGAAAAGCCAAAGCAAAATACAATAAACTCCTTTCCCTACCCCTTGAAAAGAAAAGAAGGGTGAATGAGCTTGAATCCCTGGAATTCTCAATTATTTGAAAACTGTGAGGTAAGCCCCATAACAGGTGGTTTGTGCCCAACCCGCTTGGCCTTGGGTAATCCCTAGCGTGGTGATATGTCTGTCACATTAGCGACCTTCTTTTGTACAGACCTCTGTTAGCTTATGGATTAGCTAGCTCTTGATAACCTAACTTACATAGTAGTCTGGTACGGTTACATGCATATAAATCATGGTCAACGAATATTAATTTGGTTAATTCAAATTACTTGTATCAAATTATCTTGCTCAAAATTGGTGAATGAACAATACAATCGCACACACATTTGTATTTGAGAGATTTTGTATCATTATGATAAATCAATATTGGTAATGAACTCACATTTGCACATGAGGATTCCTTATAAATCTATATTTCTCTTTGAGATAATTTAAAATATCTTTGTAACTCTTTTCGGAATAATTTTATCCTTTTATTTCAGAATTTTTGTTTTGTATAAAAGCAATTACATACATCTTCTCATAAAATCTCAAAAATAATTTCAAACAAAATTTTCATATTATTATTTTTCTGTTTATCAAAAGTCAAAAATGCATCTTGCAATCAAACCAACAATCTATTTTCTTCTTTGGATTTCACGATGATGGTATAAGTTTATACCTATAATTCTATGCCTAGCGCAAACCATCGTTCTAATTTTCTTTTCCATTTATTTTAAAATAAAATTCATCAAAACATGTGACTTGCATCATTATGTTACACAATTATGCTTTACAAACAAACAAACACCTATTCTATTTCATGACATTATGTTCATAATTCAATATTGCACCCATGGTATAAATTCTAAAGGAATTGTTCACAATTTTATCACACTTAGGAATTTATGCCTAGCAACATCATATTTTCATGCATACTATTTTTATAAAAATCTGAAAACAAATCATCAAACCATCATTATCTCCATCATTACAACACAAAGTCTTAAGACAGTCTCTTAAGCACTCTTTTACTTTTAACAATATTTCTATACTGGGATTAGCTTGACGACCGAGTGAGCGGCAACTCCATGAAATGGTCTATAATAGCAACAATGTCCTTTGAAATTATTGTTAGAAGACCCTTTTATTTTTTATCAAATCACACCACAACCACCAATTGTTTACATCATATTATTTCATTTAAAATCTTACAACATGACATCAAAATTATAATATTTCAAAACGACATAATTATATGAATCCTCAATCCAATAAGAAAACAATTCAAACATTAAAGCATCATAAAAATATATGAACAAGTCATATCATCAGAAACAAGATCATATATATATCCAAAAATTATTTACATCATATCAAAACTGGATTGGTATGCCACAATCTATACCCTGGCATACTCAATCCTCTCAAACAATCTCTACAAAATCTACAGTCCATAGACACCTAGCCTCGAGAAGCCCTTGAGCTCTCAGCCATATCTCCTCCCCCACCCTGACGTGGAGGAGGTGGTCTCATAGAGGTCCAGGTAGTGTCTCGGGTCCTCGTCAATCTGTGTTTATACCCTCCCTTTTTTTAATTTTATTTAAAATCAACAAACATCTTTTTTAATTTTTTCCTTTCCGCGTTTTTACCTCAAACGTTCGATTTGGGTAAAAACATGAAGGGGGCACCATAGTCAGTATTCATACGATTCAACTAGGAATCGTCGTCTAAAAAATTGAGTACATTTTTTCTTTCTCGTAAAATAAGAAAAACTCGTATTTAACGCATTTTCTTCAAAAAATTCGCTAAAGAGGGGGCAAAATGTAGCACCCTAAAATTGGCACGGTTAAAACCTTAATAAAAAGATAAAATATTAAAATTTGAATTTCAACCCCAAACTGCCCGTTAAACCGCCTTTTACTCGCTTTCCCCGTTTTCCATGCCATTTTTAGGATTTGTTTTGACCGTTGGACGATATCGTCATAGATTAGACAAAATCATCCCCGATCTAAAAAATTCATCTAGAATAGAACATCCAGACGATTTCATTCCAAAACCAAATTTTCATAATTAGATTTTGTTTCAACAGCCTCTCCAACTCGGGCAGAAGCGTGTCTGCGCAGTTGGATATTTCCCTGTTGGAGATCTCCCAGATTGGGATGATCCCCAACCTCCCAAACCTCTTTTTAATCCTATTTAAACTAGGATTTTTCTAGTTTATCCCCCTGCCTCCCTGCCTAATTCTTACTGATTCTCCCTGAATCCCCAACCCCTTTGTTGACAGGATTTCATTGCAGAGTTAGCTCCTTATTCCCTCGCATTATTGCTTGCATTTTGGTATTTTGCATTGTTTTTATTGCAGGAATTCTACTATTTTTTAATTGAAGCTAGCTTGGATCATCGCAGAAGATCTTGGATGATTACAGACGATTTCATACGATTGGAGGTGATCCTAACTGTAGTCCATATTGGGGGCAGTCCGAGTTTAGAGTTCGCATTTTTTTAAGCTTTTCTGCATTTTCCATAACATATTTCTGCATTGTTTTAAGTTATTATGTTTTATGCACCTTGGAGTTCACCTCATTTAGCATAATTGCATGCTAAATGTAAAATCAATCATTAAATTTACTGCATCTCCTCATTTGTTATTAGACAATATTATTTAGGCATGTTTGTTGTTATTTCTATCATTATCCCTTGCTTCTACATTTGCATATTTGGTATTTTGTGTCTGTTTCTATGATTACAGGTTTCTGAAGAATTCGTCTTACGAATTCATCAAATTTTAGACGATTCTGTCTGATTTCAGATGACCTACTATGATTTGGGATGATCTCGAGAAATATCAAATGATAATGTGCAAACTGAGACGATCTGAACTGCTACAAGACTCAGAATCTCCATCAGACATCCAAAATCAGGAATGAATTCTTCTGGTTAGCATATTCTCTGTAATTTGCATCTATTTCTATTTTTTGTATTCTTTGAAATCCACATTGGTATATAGAATAGTTTAGATTCATATCGACCAAACCTAGGACTTGAATGATCAAGCATAAAAATGAACACATCAAACACACTATCAACCTAGGCATGGAAATTGCCATTCAAAAGTTTCCTGGTGAACCCACCATCCGTCAAAAATTCACCCTTATACACCTCCCCCGAGAGGCGGGACCTTCAAAGGGCCTCTCAGTCCGAGGTATTGTCCCATCCTTTTCACATCCCCCTTTCGGGCATGGATCCTATAGCCTGAAGGTAAGGGTGTGAAAATTTTGGAGCGATACAACCACTAGAAGCCATCTTCTCAAAGTGTATGTATTAGTAGATCGATAAGCAAAACTAGAAGAATCAAGAGGTATACTATGGGGTTTACTCCAAACATAATCATTATCACCAATGAAAACCTTAATATGATTGTAATCACATTAAATACCATGATTAGTTTGATAGGTTGATTCTTTCCTCGGTGTTGAATAAAAAAAAATCTTTCAAAAACTCAACCTATTTTCTCAATGCTACAAAGTTAGTATTACTCCTTTGATCTATGCCAAGTGCCTAACCAATCATTTATTTATGACACATTGATCTATAGATAGGGTTGAGTGCTTTCTCAGGATGAGGGAATAACATGAATCAAGAAGGGTTCATTGTATTTGACATACAGTTCAACTTAAACAAGTAGACCTTGGTAGATGTCTAGATAGTAGGTGTCTAGTCAATAGAGTAGATGTCTAGGTAGTAGACATTTAGGATAGAAGATCAAAAATCTGGGGCAACTGAGTAGATGTCTAAAAGATATATGTCTAGGACAATAGTGAGATGGACGTCTAGATAGTAGATGTCTAGAGAATAAATAGGATAGACATCTGGACATCAAACATCTAGGATGATAAGGTAGACATCTAGGACATAGATTAGATGTCTAGATAGTAGATGTCTAGGGTGATGACAAGTAGATGTTTGGATAGTATACATCTAGAACAAGGGCATAGATATCTAGACAGAAGATGTCTATGGTAGTAGGACTAGACATCTAGACAGGAGACATCTAGGGTAGTAGGATTAGATTTCTAGATAGGAGATGTCTATGATGGGTTTATCGACAATTTTGGATGGCTAGGTACAGACGTCTAACAAACAGGCTTAGATGGGTAGGCCTAGATGTCTACAGTTCATGCATTCACCTTGCAACTTCTTTGATGTTCTAGTTCTTTCAACTGCATAATACAACATAATATAACACCATTGGCCATCCTCTACATTGTACCAAGAATTGGTAAATACCTGCAACACAACAATACTCTCACAATGTAATCACATAATACATTCATTCCAAAATTAGTCTTGTTGTACAAAAGATATGCATTTATGGACAAGTATGGATATATTACAAAATGAAATAGGGGAGGTATTTTATAAGCAATTCCAGGAGGTTACTCCAACCAAAATGACTCAACCATTCCAACCACCATGTGCTTAACAATTCAGTTCCAGGCATAACAACTATTTTAGATGTCTAACTAAATTAGGGTAGATGTATAACTAACTAGATGTCTAACTAATCTAGATGTCTAACATAAATGATGGTTATGTTTTCCCTTCTGTACATTTAACTAATTAGTTCGTATTCATTAGATCAGTTAATTTACATTATAAAAAATTACATCGAATAACTCAAAACATTATAAAAATTGATGTACATATTCAAAATTATTGTTCTTTCCTGGATATTTCGTTAGACAGTTTGGTATGTTATTTCTTTGTTGAACTGCTATCTACATTTATCCTCCTCTTCAAAGAATTTGATATCTTTAGTGAATTTCTTCAGTCACTTTGAGGGGTCTCAACATATTTTGGGGTTGTAGCCTGAAGTACTTCCTCCAATTCCTATACTGGTGCCTGAAGAGCTTCATGTTTATCCTGAACCCGCTTGGTATAGTTGTAATAATTGATCCATTCTACTCCCAAAGTATTAGCATGATCTTCCATCTCTTGGAACCTAGATAAAAATTCAATCTCTCATTGTAATAAAAGCTCCTTCATCCATTGTTCAGTCACCAAGAAGGAAAATGAAGCCTTCCATGCCAATTCAGTTTTAAGAGCAGTCTTGCACTGTTGTGCTTGAAGCAATTTCTCCTGCAAGGCTACCTACTCCTTCTACCAAGTCTCTTCATGTTGTTTAATCTCCTATTGCCAAGCTAGCTCACTCTGGTTCTCTAAGGTCGGTCAATTGTTGTTACTTTTCTTGAATTTTCTTCACAACTTCATCCATTCAAGAAATTCCTTCTACTATAAGCTGCTCCTTCCTTTGCAATTTTACCTATGTTAATTTCAATTTGTTATCTACAGTCTTCTTGGCTGAATACAAATTTTGTATCCCTTTTGCTAGCCAACACAACAAGTGGGCTAGGAAGTTGAACTGGCTATACATTGGCAGCAATTCGGGTGCTAACCCCACCTATTATTTCATGTTTTATGGATTATTGATAAGAAGGATTATTATCGTGGCAACAATCGTACACCTATGATGACTCCAAGTAAATGGTAGGTGTCTTCTCTAGTAATTTATCCATTCCTTCCATTGTTGACAAGTGTGCAGTGGCAGAGTCCAAGCCTAGTCCTGATAGATTCTGGAAATCTCTGCTTGCCAAGAATCTTGTGTGGCCCTTTTCACCAACATGTCCAACTCCTCTTCCATCATACACTACCACTTATTCCATCAATCAAAACAAGCTACATCAAACTAAAAATAGTCTACTGCCTACTAATCCATAGTATCTGATGGATCCATGAAATTGGGCAGGTCCAACAGAATACGTTTGGACCATGCATCCTCATGTCCCTCCTCTTCTTCCTGTAATATCGCCTTCCCTTTCTTGGATAGGTCAATGGGCTTCTTGGTTGCTTTCCATTCTGTAAATACAAATTGTTTGGGAGGCACTTGAGCTTGGTTTTTGTCACCTTTTGTCCCAACAACTTGTTGATATAATTCTATCTGTGGGGGTTGCTCTCACTTCTCTATGTTAGTCTCATATCCCAAAGAGACCTCTTCATCGAGTTATATGGGATGTTGTTCTATCCCAAGTTTTATATTTCCAATGCTAGGGGGTGGCAGGCCCTCCTCTACCATCGTAATTACATATTCAAATAGAGTATTTTTGGGTATTGTTGTTCTAGCTACATTTTCTATAAGAATATCATCAAAGGAAACCACCTGTAGGGAGGTAATGAAGGAAGTTGTGGTGAATAGGAATTTGGGTAGTGCTTCTAGTGAAGTTGCACATGATCAAAATTGGGCTTCATCCACATACTCTAAAGGCCCAATTTGCACATTAGTACTGGCTCCATTTGGGACATGCTACAGTTGTAAGGGGATTTCAAAATCAACCTCTTCTCGATGCACATTCATTTTTTGTTTAAGGCTTTGAGCTATCTTTCAACTTCAAGCAATCTTTGTCATTGTGATACCTTACACCAAATATAGAGATAGTTATGGGGGTGGTAAATCAAATCATCATCTCTTATTTTTTGACTTGGGTGCTTCTGGTGGGGATGCAACAACTTTTGTTGTTGGCCCTTTATCCTCAGACACTCGTGGTGTTGATCCTCCTCTTTTGGATTAGTCACTAGCCCCTCCTTACGAGATGGATTATGGGATATTTGCTTCACTCGTGGCTTCTTTACTAGTGTCTACCTCTTTACCTGTGGTTTGGTATCCTTCCACCACAATATGGTTGGGGCCAAGTCTGATCATTATTGAGGTGGGTTAAAATTTAGAATTTGTACTTTGGTACTTTAAGCTGTATCCAACAATAATATAATGGCATGGAACACCATTGAAAAACTATTGGTGGTTTGCATCAAAAAATTATGCATACGGAGTGCCAAGTGAGTTGCCCAGTCATATGTTATTCCATGTTCAATCCCCTTCAAGTAAGGAATCGACCAAATGGAAATATATGAGCTTCATTATTCGCCTAACAATATGGCCATCAAGACGTTCATGATGCACTCCAAACAAACTCCTTCTGTAGGTTCTCCTAAGCAAATCCTTGACATTTGGTCTGCTATTACATGCTTCTTCCTAGGTCTAGTACCACTTGAAACATAAAATCCTATAGGGTGATAAGCCATTGACTCACTCATCTATAGATTTTTGGTTTTTTAATCAAGTACAATGGTGTCTAATGATCTACATAGAAAGCAAAAGGGTTAACCAATAAATAGTTTTGATACTTCTATACTATGTACACCATCCCTAGTGCTTCATGCTTTATTGTACTATAATTCTTCTCAACTCGAGATAACATTCGACTTGCAAAATATATGGGCTAATCCAACCCAAATTGGCCTTCCTGAGCCAATGCACAACCAATGGCAAAATTTGAGGCATCTATGTACACATGGAACTCCTTCTCCTAGTTTGGGTAAAATAGGATAAGTGCCTTCACCAAATGTGCTTTTAAACCCTTAAAAGCTCCCTAGTGCTCCTCTATCCAGTGAAAAGGAACACCTTTGCATGTAAGAGCATCTAATTAATGAGAAATTTATGCGTAGTTTCGGATGAACCTTCTATAGTATCCTATTGTTCCCAAGAAGGTTTTTACTAAACTCACGTTATGTGGTTGCTCCATCAGCAGTATGAATCATATCTTATTTGTATCAAGCTTCAATCCTTATTGGCATACAATATACCCCATAAGCTTCCCATATGGTACCATCAAGACACATTTTCCTAGGTTCAAGAATATTTGAGCTTTCCTACACAAGCTCATGCATTCATCCAATGCTATTAAATGTTCATGTGTCCTGCCATACAGTGACCAGTCATCTAGGAAAGCTTTTAAATTGCCTATGGATATCTTATCAAAGATGTATAATATGATTCACTAAAACATAGTGGGTGCATTTCACAATTCGAATGCCATATGATTATAAGCATATATCTCATTTTCTACTACAAAGGGAGTCTTCAACTTATCTTCCTCTACAATGTAGATCTCATTGTATCCTAAGAATCCATCCAAAAATGAATAGTTCTCATGGTTTGCTACTTCTTCCAATATGGAATATATGAAAGGTATTGGGAAGGGATCCTTTATGGTTACGATATTGAGGCTTTGAAAGTTCACACAAATCTAAATTGTGTTTGCTTATCTCTTCAAGGTTATCACAACCGATGACACCCATTCACTTGTTGTAACCTTAAATATGATACCTGCATCTAGCATCTTCTCAATTTCAGCATTCACCAGGGCTGCATACTTGGTATTTATCCTGTATGGTCACCTCCTCACTGGTTGTGCACCTTTAATTAGGGGAATCTTGTGTACACAGAATTTTGGTGGAACTCTCTTCAGGTACTTGTATGTCTAGTTGAAGACATCCTTATATTCAAGAAATATTTTAAATTTTACTACTTTCAATACTGGATTCCAGTCATCTCCACACTTGATCATATTTTCCTTGCCATATTCTACCAAGTTCACCTAAATCATTTTAGGTCCCTCATACTTGATGGACTCAAGTTTGCTTACTACATTTAGAACATCAATGGGGTGGATTGGTTTATCTTAAATTACTACATCCTCCATTGTATATTATGTAAAGTTCTTGGAAAATGTCCATTGTTCTCTTTCCTTATCCTTCTCTATTGTTGTTTACTTCTTACTGCTTCCATCATTTTTTGATTTCTTTTTCTCATCCTCTTGGATTTTGTCTCCTGTGTCAATGCAAAAACACGAGGGGGAGAATACTTCATAGTCTTCTAACTACTAGTGGAGTAAGCCTTTGTCTTCATTGTACTCATCCTCTATGTATTCTTCCAAGTACAATACTCCATCTAGTTCATATCCTAATTCTTCATCAGAGGAAGAAGCTCTTGAGTCGTTCGAAGTTGCAATTTTCTAGCTTACTGTCTGGTTCTTTAGATTAATCAGGTATTTATGTTGATTTTTCTTGAGAATCAGATGCTCTTTCTCCCAGTTGTGGTTTACTCTTGCTATTTGTAACCACCCATATCCTAGAAATGTATCATATGTTGGTTTCTACATAGAAATTTTAACAAAATCCAATAGAAAATCATGTTTTGCTATGAGTAATTTTGGCTTATTAATACGCCTATTTTCTCAATGTCGTATTGATCTACTCTGTATAGTTTTAAATTTGGATATCTCAGTGTGGGTTGGCCAATACCCTGCCATGTTATTTCCATCATCACATTCATGTTTGACCCTCCATCAATGATTACCTAATTCAACTTATGGTCCAATATCTCCATGTGAACCAAATTTGGCTTTTTCTCTACCTCGATCATCAGTATCATTGGATTAATGAATTGACTTTGCTTGATGTGGGCTACCTATAGGGTTTCTATTTTCTTCTTTGTTTTCATGATTTCCCTAATTATAGCATATAACTTAGGTACTATATTGAATAGACTTGCTACTTTCACTTCCACCATTGTATTTAGTACCTATGTCACCAAGCCTTCTATTGATGCTTGCTTGTCGATTATGATCTCCTTCTTATTTATAGCTTTCTCCAAAACTAGTTTGTCTTGCTTTTTTTGTCTAGTTCTATCCTTATCAATTCTTTGAGCTTCCTGCCATCACTTTTTTCCTTGGTAGGATTAAAGTACTATATATTCCTAGCTTGTGCTCTTGTTACTGCTAGGACTTAATCTTCCCTCTCTATTATTGTACTCATTTCACCAATGTCAATCAAATTGACATTCTATGTACCACTTGAACTTGTTTTATTTAGGTAATTAGCCTCTTTGTGGTTTCTCGATTCACACCACCTACATATCTAGGTAATATTGCTACTACTAGCATTTCTTGTATTCTATTACTTGGCACAATTCTTTGTGAAGTGGCCTCATTCTTGGTAATTTTGACACTGGATTACTGGTCTCCCTTCAGAGTCATACTCCAATCGAATTTCCCCTCCTTGTCTTCCACCTTGATGGTTATTCCTACATACACCACTTGTTTTACTTTATCCAGTTCTTGACATATCAGGTTGATCTTCTTGTTGAACTATTAGGGTCTAGTGTCTTGCTCCCTTTAAGTTGAATGGGCAGTCTATTACTGGGTGGCCTACAATATCTAATATGTTGTAATACGTATTCTTTTGGAAATTGGTGTTTGCATGTCCCTCCATTTTACAGTTGGAACACAAAATATCATTCCAATATTTCCTCCCTTCTCCTTTGACTTCTCTTATAATTTTATCAAACTCTTTTCTAAAGGAGTGTATTGCACTTTGAACTTTAGCTTCTCCATCACTATCAAAATATTTGCATCTTGGCTATCCTCCAATCCCTGTAGTTATTTGCTTGGCTTCACTTTTGAATTTCTTTGCTTTCTCAAGGGCTTCTCCATACATCGAGGCTGGTACTACTTTCATCTTCTTTTGGTACTTATGCAGTAATACATCCAAGAACCAACATTTTATCATTCTATCGGTAGGTGGAATTTCCATTTTATCTATAAACTACTTCAGTATCCTATTATAGCTTTTAACATATTCTTTTGGTATTTGCTTTATCATAAAAAATTTGGTGATAATATCTATGTCATCTCTTAATGGTCAAAATTCTTTGATAAATGTATCTTTCAGGGAAGTCCATTGAGTGAATGGTTGCATATTCTATTGTTTCAAATATCAATCCATTGCTAGCTGGAAAAAATTACAACCACTTTGTATATTGCATTACTCCATTTGATCCCCAAATTGTGATATAAGTTCCTACATGACGGCTCAGGTCTTCTTTTCCTTTCCTGATGAAGGGTGGGTATTTTTATTTTCCTTCTTAGTTATTAGTGTTTGCCATTAGTACTGTCCCACTAGGCAGACCTTTTAGTGGTGATCGGGGTGGAATTCTATCTGACCCCCTCTCTATCATTGATGGTGAAAATTTTGGATCAAATAGCCTTCTACCTAGCTCTCGTGAGCCTCCACTTCTTGACCTATTTTGTGAGTAAACGAGATGTGGTTCTGGTATTTCTCCCCATGAACCTATACATGGTTGCTATGGTACAAAGTCTCTTACTTCTATATCCACTGGCTAAATCCTCCTCATTAGTGTAGGTATTACCATCCACTCTTTGTATCTAATAATAGGTACTTTCTCTTATATTTGATCTTCATATTTTGTTGTCACCAACAATGTCTCTACTCTCAAACTTTTATCTTCCATGGGGTTCCACACTCTTTCCACTTTGGGTTATGAAACTTCACCCTGGTTGTGTGTCCTTTGATTTTCCAATCGTGCACTTCTTCTTTGTGGTCTCATACTCCTTCCTCTTCTACCTTATGACTTGTAATGTGTCATTCACCTCTTTGCCTTATCATATATACCTCTTGACCCAAATTTTAATTTAGGCAACAATGCCAAATGTGGACAGAGGTGAGTGCTTTCTCAGGATGAGGGAATGATAGAAATCAGGAAGGGTTTATTGTATTTGATATATAGCTCAACTTAAACAAGTAGACCTTGGTATACGTCTAGTCAACAAGGCAAATTTCTAGGTAGTAGACATCTAGGACAGAAGATCAAACATCTAGATAGTAGATGCCTAGGGAAATAGAGTATATGTCTAAACAATAGACATCTATGACAATAGTTAGATAGACGTCTAGATAGTAGATGTCTAGGAAATCAACAAGATAGATGTATATATAGAAAACATCTAGGGTGATAGGGTAGATGTCTAGGCAGTAGACATCTAGGACACAGGTTAGACATCTAGACAATAGACATCTAGGGTGATGATAAGTAGATGTCTAGACAATAGACACCTAGAACAAGGGCATAAACATCTAGACAGGAGACATCTATGGTAGCAAGACTAGATGTCTAGACAAGATACGTCTAGGATAGTAAGATTAGACATCTATATAGGAGACATCTAGGACAGGTTTACCAATAAGTTTGGATGGCTAAATGTATATGTATAAGATAAGCTTAGATGGGTGGGCCTAGATATTTATAGTTTATGCATTCATCCTATAACTTCTTCAATGTTCTAGTTCTTGCAACTGCACACCATAACATAACATAACACCATTGGTGATTCTCTATCTTGTACCTGGTACTGGTAATTACTTGCAACACAAAAATACTCTCACAAAGCAATCACATGATATACATTCTAGAATAAGTCTTGTTGCACAATAAATCTACATTTATGGACAAGTATGGATAGATTATAAAATGAAATGAGAGGTATTTTATAGGTAAGACCATGTGGTTACTGCAATCAACCTAACTCAACCATTCCAACCACCCTATTCTTTTCAATTCAGTTGTAGGTGTAACAATTTTTTTAGACATCTAACTAAGTTAGTCTAGATGTCTAACTAATCCAAACATCTAACATAAATTATGGCTATGCTTGTACTTTTGTATATTTAACTAATAAATATGTATTCATTAGATCGGTTGATTTACATTGCAAAACATTAAATCGAATAACTCAAAACATTTTCAAAACTGATGTATATATTCAAAATTATGGATATTTTGTCAAACAGTTTGGTATGTTCTTTTTTCTTCGAACTGCAATCTACATGATCTTTCTCAACCATCTAGTCGATCACATCTCAATTATCTCAATTCTATTCAATCATCCTTTATATATCATGTTTCAATCGACTCAGGTCACCCATCATCGATCTTGTCTTAATTATTTAGGGATTCATTATTTCTTTTTTTAATTTAAATCCTATTATTTCTTCATGTGTATCCCATTTTTGTGGCATCTTATCCCATTGGATGTCTCATTATCACCTTTTTGATGATTCCATCAATTCACCTAGTACAAATCTATTTATACACCTTAGCCTTGGGTGCCATTTTCAATTTTTATCATTATCACTCTATTGATAATGATGCTTACCTCAAGTCATGCACTACCCTCTTTTTATACCTTGTCATTTCTTGAAGTTGTATATTAAAATCTTCTTAACTTAGGATTCCTTTTAGAATTTTACCTTTCTGATTTGACACAAAAGGTACCTTAGAGTAAAAAAAGGGTTAAAATGAATCATTAAATGTTTTTACACTAGGCACTCATGTGCAGATATTAAAACCATGTTTATTGTGTAGTGGTGCACTTCATTATTTAAATAGTGTGTAATGTACTATTAAAATTTACCACCACCCGGTGGTTGGGTGGCTTATTGTGTTGTGCGACAATGATTATTTGGGAGACGTATGTTGTTTGGTGGCATCTCATATGTGATAGTCTTCCTCGTGACTGGGGTTTCATTGGCTCTATCTCTGTCTCAACATTCTTTTACCATGATTAAGATGTTCAACTTCTTTCTTTGGCCAAAGGCCATGTTTGTAATTAGAGGTTGCTTAGTCTTTTTAAGAAAATAAAATAATAAAACATTCTTTTGTTGTTCACTTATTCTTATAGTCCATAAACTATGGTGATGATATTTTCTATCTCTCAATGGGGATTCCTCAAACTATCCCATAGAGGTCTAACTTTAGTTTCATTCCTCAAATTATGAGGGTATTCTTATTTTTCCTATATTTCACCTAGGTGTCATTTCTATTGGCCACTTAGTTAAATTATCTAGAATTAGTTCTTTATTTTGTTCAAACTAAATTATTTCATTAACATTTATTATATAATGGCTATGGTTACTCTTGCTCCACACAATATTCTTATTCCTAGGTGATCTCTATACATTATTACTCACCTGATAATGATGATGATACTTGATTCACACAAGTTGCCATACCAAAGTAAAGCTACCTTTACTAGGATTATTTTTTAAGCAATCTTTAGCTTGTTCATGGAAGCTTCTAGTCCTACGTCCCATAGCTCATCAATGGAAGCTTATAGTCCTATGACCTTGAGCTCTGATACCAACTGTAACAAACCATAAAATCCAACCATCTTGAGAGAGATTTTTTTTGTTTACTTATAGGTAAAGTCTATATTCAAGGATGTACTCAATGTAAGTTGTAAGGAAACACTTCACTAAGAGATAACATGGTCAGTGTCTACCTTTTATGGATAGGATATTCCAAACTCCTACAAGACCAGCAGGTTTATCTTTATACCTCCATAGTATAGGGACACCTTAAATGGTCACCCTACCTTTCCTACATTCTCCACGAATGTGGAAATTCTCGACCATGGCATATGGGATAGACTAGCATTCTTTCCTTGAATATCTCTCTTAAAAACATAAATAGGGTGTGAATTTAAGTCCATCTACTTAAATAATTTAGCATATATATCTTCATCACGAAGTCACTTAAATAAGATGTAATCCCCTATTTCTAAAAACACGATAGCTTGTATAGCATCATAACCATTCATCATTAAACAATGTAATAAGATACATCTTTCATTCATAAATGAGTATAATCACAAACTTCTTTTTATTACATTCCATGTAAAATAAAAGCAAAGAATATTACATAAATATTCAAATGAAACTCATAGCAATTTCATATCCATGTTTTATCCCTTGTAATAAACATTCCATTTTATTGAA
This sequence comes from Wollemia nobilis, assembly GCA_028583015.1. Classification (NCBI taxonomy): domain Eukaryota; kingdom Viridiplantae; phylum Streptophyta; class Pinopsida; order Araucariales; family Araucariaceae; genus Wollemia; species Wollemia nobilis. The sequence goes on from JAQPPZ010000135.1 coordinate 15,855,360, forward strand.
GTGCAACATAACCTCAATAACTAGATCTAGAAAGTAGTAAGTGCAATATCAAAGGATGCAGACACAACACATCATATATCCTAGGAAAAACCTTACAAGAAAAACCCAACCTGAAATATCTTATTCTATTTTATAAGATCAACTATTTTCAATACAATGGTAGAAAGGAATTCCCATAATTTCTTTTTCCAAACCAAAATAAATATATAATAGTTCCATAATTCTTGTCCCCAAAATCATGAATTGTTCATTATAATACGAAATCATTAAGGGAATTTCATAATTCCCTTGAATGAATCCCACATTCATTCCTCTACGGATGAGTTCTTCCAAATACAAAACCATGTTTTCTACAATCTTATAACAAATAAAAAATATCATGAATAAACCCCATAAATTCCTTCAAGAATGGATTCCACATCCATTCTTTCCAAAAATATTCATTTTTCCACAAAATAAAATTTTAATGCAACCAAGCATTCATATCCATTCTTTCCAAAAACATTCATTTTTCCACAAAATGAAATTCTAATGTAACAAAGCATTAATATTTTTAGTTTACTTAAAGCACATAAAAGAGGAAACCCCATAATTTCCTCAAGAATGAATCTCCCTATCCATTCTTTATTAATTATTTATTTTCATTAAGAAGCCTTTCTTTTAAAAAGGTTATGACTATAATATAAACATTCTAAATAGTCAAACAAAGAGGAAATCCCATAATTTCCTCAAGAATGGAAATTTGTCCTAACAACTTATTCAATTTCTCCATGAAATTGATCCCAAACAATCACTCAACTTATCCACAAAATTGTCCTATAACAAGCATTCAATTTTCCTACAAAATTTTCCTATAAATAACATTCAATTTCTCCATAAATCCATAAATTTGTTCCCTATAAATCATACAAATTTTCCACAAATTTATCCCCTATAGTTTCATGTAAATTTTCCTCAAATTTGTTCCCTATGAATCATACGATTTTTCTACAAATTTGTCCCCCATAGTTTCATACAAATTTTCCTCAAATTTGTTCCCTATGAATCATACAAATTTTTCACAAATTTGTCCCCCATATTTTCATACAAATTTTCCTCAAATTTATTCCCTATAAATCATACAAATTTTCCACAAATTTATTCCCTATAGTTTCATACAAATTTTCCTCAAATTTATTCCCTATGAATCATACAAATTTTCCACAAATTTTTTCCCTATAGTTTCATACAAATTTTCCTCAAATTTGTTCCCTATGAATCATACAAATTTTCCACAAATTTGTCTTATGAATTGCATATAATTTTTCCACAAAATTATCCTAACTAGCATTCAATTTTTCCACAAAATTGTTTCTAGTTAGCATTCATATTTTCCACAAAAATTTTCCTATAGTTTTTAAACTAATGTTTACTTTTGATACAACTCAATTGATCTATTCTTACTTTCGAGTTTGTTATACCCTTTTCTTTAATAGCATGGTGTTTCTTAAAAATAACTCCAAAGGTTTAGGGGTTAATTTGTAAAAAGAAGAGGTTTGACTACAAACAATCACTTCAAAAGTAATTATTCAATTTAATGATGTTTGACAACCACCAAAACCTAGGTGTCAATTACAAAATAGAAGGTCTTAACAAAAAGCAATCACTTTAATTATAAAGGCTTAATTTTCAAAAGGGTATGTTTAAGTGAATTAATCAAACATCGACTCAGTCCAATCTAGTCATCCATATTCAAGTCTCAATCAAACTTTAACAAGCGATCAATTGAGCCATCTATCTGACGGTCAACCACAGGCAAGGTCAAGTCTTAAACCACATGTCCAAGCAACAATTGTGTTATATTTGGTATGGTTCATTGCTCAGTCGTCCCCTTGACCATTGAGTGGTGGTCATTATTTAAGGGAAGCTTCTTCCCTTTTAAACCATAGTTGACCTCCCACACCCATAATGTGGGATAATATATTCCACATACAAACAAAAATTGGATTCAAAATCTACCTTTATGAGCGCATAGTAGTCATAAAATCACAAGTAACCATGTGGTAACTATAGGGATAAGGTTTGTTCAATGCTCAACAAAAGTCAATAGCGGTGAGGTCATATTATGTGCTTTTTTGGCCACCAAGTGGCTTGGTTCCTGACCACCACTTGGCGGTTGAGTGTTTATAGGAGCCTTGCTCCCTATAAACACTAACCAAGTCTGAGCATATCTTATATGGGATAATTATCATGAAAGGATTTTAAAGGTCTTCCTCCTAAGCGTAGTTGAGAGCAGACTAGTGTGCATCGACCACTCAGGGGTGTCGATTGGAGGTCATAGATCTCTCCCAAGTCATGTCGAACACAAAATTAACCAAATCAACACTTAGCTTGATGTGAGACTTTATTTCTATCACCTTTTACATAGTGGACAATATTGAATGGACGAAGGTAAGAGTTTGATTCAAGGCACTATAAAGGAAACCAAACCATAGTTCAAACACTGATTCAAATGATGAAATCAAAGGCTAAAATACTTGCATTGGGACGGATGAAACGAGCTTAGTTTTAGGATTACTCATAGGGTAATATTATCAATAAGCGATCACTAATTTGGCATACCTAAAACCGTTGAACCACATCTAATAAAGACATAAATACCCATTGAATGAGACCCTGGTATTAAGGTAATATGTTGGTGATAGTAATACTCATGGCTCCAAAAATCAAGGGAAAGGAATTCTAAAACAATAGTCACATTCTGGTTTTTAAGTTAGAATAAATCGATGATAGAAATATCCATGGCTTCTAAAATTGAGGAGGGAGGAATATAAAACAATAGATTCATATTATTTCTTACTGTAAACATTCCTAAAGCAAGATTAATTACAGTGTCTTAATAAACAATTGAGAGAAATTCCTTAAGGCTAAAGTATTTCAATTTTTTGTTCCATCAAAACACATACAAAAGCAATCAAGGGCATGGAGACCCCCAACCTAATTCTCCTGATAGGTTGGTCTCCTTAATCCTTATAGCCTCCAAATATCCTCCTTCTTCTCCTTCTTCTCCTTCTTCCACTAACCCTTCTAGTCATCTATATATATAGACCTTAAAGATGCTATCCATTCAATAATCATGCTAGGAAGAGAACAAAATAAGGGATCTAAGAGGAGATTAAAATGACCAGATGAAGGCTAAAATTACCACCTTCTTGGTTCAATTTTTCTTCCTCAAGAACCTAATCCAACTAATCATATTTCATTAGGTCCAATTAACACCAAATACAACTCATCTAACTGCATTCCAAAACCTACCAAATTTATTAGGCTAACATGCAATTAGATTAATTAAAGCAATAATCAATGTAAAATGTTAATATTGACCATTAACATTGGCATTCCCTCTTTTTTATGAATATTTTGTATGACTAATCTCTATCAAGCATCTTGATCTCAGTGATTGACTTCCTCGCCACCTTCGAGAGTACTTGTTCCTAAAAATCAACAATACATTAGCAGTACCATATTCAAAATATCAAATATTTTTAACTACTCATCATATTTGCAACTAAAAAATATGATTAAGCATACATAATCTATATCAATTATGATACCTACCAAGGGAGGGCTATGGCATACGTAGGGGTGTTATCTTTTGAGCTTTTCGGTATTATCGGCTACGGGTCCTAGTCGTAGATTTCTTGGCTATGCATCCTAGCCATATATTCTCTAGAGGAATTGGATAATGAATTTAGGACTAAGATCAAGCATTATTTTTAGGCATTATATTTTATATTTTTTTATCTTACCGATTACGGGTCATAGTCGTAGATTTCTCGGCTACGAGTCCTAGTCGTAGATTTAGGGCGCATAAGACAAAATATTCTATCATTTATGTCATGAAAACTTTAGTCAAAAATACGTAAAATGGACCTTTGGCTTAGATTTCCAAATTATTTATGTACATGGGTTAATTTGATTTATTTTTTGTCTTAGGCTTTTAAAACCTTAGTGCCAAAAGGGAAAATTGAGTGTATAGACTCGAAACTCAAGGTTATTCAAGGATTTCACTTTAGTTAAGAGATATATAAAAATGGTGTATATGGCTTTATGAGACCTTGGATTTGATTTATGATATCATTATTGGCGGTTAAAAGTAAAATTTGAATTTAAATTTTGAATTGGTTTTCTGACCCCAATGAGATTTAAATTGGGTAATTATGTTAGCGATAAGGCAAAAAATAACTTGGGCATGTTTATATTCATTGGAAATATAGTTTCAAGCTTGATTTAATGGAGAATAAACCTTATCTTTTTTTAGCTATGAAATTACTGCATGATTAAGAGCTCAGAAAAGTCCCATAGTACAAAATATGGTAAAATTTCAAAGTGCCTAAAATTTTATGAAACTTTTCAAATTTCTAATTCAACCAAATGTGTATCCAAGATATTTTACAAAACTACAAAATTCATTGTGGATCGGAAGATATAGCACTATGAACTTCACGAACTACTACGAGGATTGATATTATTCAATGGTATTTTAGCCTAATATTCTAAAATATTGATGGTATATATTTGAATTTGATTCCATTGCAAATATAATCTTGAGATATTTCCATCAAGCTTTGAATCGCCTCAAACGGATCTCTATATAAAAATATATGGTCCTTTTAAGCTTACAACTTATTATAGAAACAAAGAGGTGGAATTTAGAAACCCTAAGGATAGCTTAAAGAATATATTTTCCAAGATCTGAGAAGAAATTTCAATTTAATATAAGAAATTTGAAAATTATAGACGTAAACACCTTTTGTATAAAAATCCAAAATTTCAAGTGGGTCCCCAATTGGGGTAGGTTGTGCAATGGCAACAACAAAGTCCTATAGAACTTAACATTGGCATCAAGAAAATAAGGGAAGGAATTCAGGTCATATCGACCTTGACAATGATTCAAAGAATTTTTTGGAAAAATAAAGGTCACATTGACCTTGACATTGGCCCAAGAAGCCAATATAAATGGTGAGAAGAAGAATAGAGAAAGATTTAAAGGTTTATTCATAAAAAGGAATAGAAAGGTCTAAGATAAGATTTTTAAAGGAAACCACCTATAGGAAGGAAGACGCAGAAGAATAGTGTAGAAGTGCAAAGATATCAAATTCAAAGGGAGAGAGCCATTTGGCTCAATTCAAATATAGAAAAAATATAGAGCCATTTGGCTCAAGCTAGAGTAGAAAAGGGTGAAAGTTATTTGGCTCATATCAAATCAATTGAACATAGCCATAATCAAGTAGAGCCACCAGATATAAAAGTAAGAGTATTCAAACATAGAGCCACCTGACATGGAATATCTGAACGTAAAGCAAGAGCCACGACACATAGAGCCATCAGATGTAGATCAATACAAGTCCAACTACACCATAGAGAATTAAGTGCTTATAGAGAATAGCAATATAGAAGGCAGAAGAAAAGGGAAGGGATGTAATCCCATGATAAATGCCCTAAATAGCACCTTGAGGAATCTATGAGAAGCACCCTAAGGAATCTAAGAGAAATACCCTAAGAAACCTAAGAGCAACACCTTGAGAAAGCTAAGAGCAATGCTCTAAGGATGGTATCTAGAGAAGAGCAATGCCTTGTGAGCAACGCTAATTTGAGTACAATAATAGAGGAATAGTGAAAGCTAGCAGTAAGGAAGTCATATCGATTGATAGACAAAATTCAAAAGAAGACAGTGTTTGACGATGTTGCGAGATACGCAAAGGAACATTGGGAATAGTTGGTGGAGTCAAAATGCGAACACATTTGAATGCAAATAACTAACATATAAGCTCAAAAATTATGAAATGTATACGTGCCTAAAAGATATCAGCACCTATCGTTTGGAGTGCAACATGGCATAATTGTTGAGTACATACTTGGAAGTGAAACTCCTTGCCATGCGTGGAAGTGAAACATCAAGACATGATTGGAAGTGAAATGCCTCAACATGCTTCATACATCTAAAGCCCATTAAGAGTTGTCTCCACGAGTCATCTCAAACATAGCATATGCAAAACAACGATGTGAAGAAGTGTGTGCAAAAGAAAAAGGGAGTTTTTTTACGATGTATTTTAATTTTAGGATTTATTAAATTGCTAAGGTTTTATTTTCAAGTTGACTTAAAAGGTATAAGGTTAAATTAGGATAAATTTGAGTTTTTGAGTTGATGAGTTATTTAGGAGTGATAAGGTTAAGTCTAAAGTTATTTATTTGGAGTAATAAGGATTGTTTATAGTTTTTATTTTATAGGAGAGTAAAGTTTTAAAGTTACTTATTTTTTAAAAATATTTTCATAAGGTTGGAGTAATAAGGTTTTCAACTAGGATATTTAATTTTGTGTTTTTTTTTCAAATTTGAAGATTTTTGAAGTTTGATTTTTTTTTTTGTAGGTAAAAGTAATTTTATTTACTTTACAGGTTGAAGGGACCTGCCCCTTTTTACATTTGAAATAGTTGTGGCTAGAAGGCCACAGTCCCATATCCAGGGGATGTTGAGCCAACAAAATAAAGAAACTAACCAAAAAGTTTCACGGATCGCCCCCACAGGCTTCCTTCCACAAACGTATAGAAAATTCAAACTACACAGCAAAAAAAATAACAAACACCATCATGCCCATGCTCCACACGAACCAGACACCTCAATTTCCAATTTTTTGGCATTTGTGACTTGTTTCATTTCTGACATTGTCCCTTCTGGGGAGGAGAGTTTACAGAATGGCAGGCAGTCTCTTGAGCACCTCAATGATGCTAGATATGAGATTGTTCCCTTCATGTAGGACATTAGCCGTTGTTTGAAAGTGTCTAACTGCTTCATTGGTGCGGGTAAGAGCTACTGTTCTCAACATGTCCTGAGCGAGGGAGTCGATGCCGCGGTCCTTCTGTTTTGAAGTTTTATTTTAGTTTTGAGAAAATTGAAAATTAAAATTTTTTTAAATATTTGTAAATTTAGTTATTTAGGAGACAAAAGGATTTCATCACCAAATATTAGGAAAACATAAATTTACAAACATTTATTCTTAGTTTCTAAAACTAGGGAGACAAGATTTTCTACTCCATGGGATTTAATTTAGAAACTTTGATTTATTTTAAACCTAGGGGTTATAAGGTTGTCTACTTTAAAGGAAATAGATCTTAATTGATTATATTCATGGAAGAAATTATGAAAATGGCATTCAATGTAGATAATGAAGATATTGTAAATAAATTGAAACTTTATTTTCAAAGAATGATAGATGATCTTGATAGAGAGAAGAAAACAACAAGATCACAAAATATTCTTGAGGATACAAAATTGGATCTTGTTACTACAAAATCTTATTCTAGTAGTTCATCAATTACAAAATCAGAATCTACTAAAAATATTAAAGACCATCATCTACAACTTATCTACATGGAAAATAAGGAAAGAGTAGCTTTGGAAATACATCAATGGTTATGTTATTTTACCAAGAAAACATATGAACTTGAAACTCTAAGAAGGATGAATAAAGCAATAAAAATATATTCAAGATGCATTTATTGTAATAGAATTGGTCATGAAAAAGCAAATTGTTGGAGTCTTCATCCATGTAAATATTGTGGAAGAAAATCTCATTCATCTATTTTATGTTGGTACAAAGAGAAGTATTGTAGAAGATTTGAAAAAGCATTAGTGTTCATATTAGATTATCTTTTTTAAATACTCATTTCTAAAGCATATTTTAACAATGGATCCAAGTGTACAAGCTCTAAAGTACATGAAGAGAAAACATTCAAAAACCAAGGAAAAGGAAAATGGATCAAACATGACCCAAACTTGTCTTACAAAGAAGGTAGATCTCATAGTTATTCTAAGAGTAAAGAAAAGATTCTTATGCAAGAATCTGATGACAATGAGAGAGTTCAAGAAACTTGTAACCTCTAAGCTACAAATATTGAAGAACATGAGGTTGATAATGAACTCAAAGCAAAATCCAAGCAAGAAGTTGAACATGATGGAACTCAAGCAAAATATCACATGCATTACAAGATTAGTGGAATATAGATTTAAGATCAATATTAAGACCATGATTGAAGACTAATATCTTCAATAACCAAATAATGTAATACATGGGGGGTGTTGGAGTATATTACATTATTTGGTACATTTAATGTACCCCCATGGTACATTCATGGTACGATTGTAAATATTAGATTAGGGTTGAGTCATAGTTTAGAGTGTGAGTTATATTTCTCCTTTTATGTAAGTGTGTATGTGCAGGAAATGCACAAGTGTCATGTAAAGTTGTAATGTGCAGGAAATGCACAAGTGTCATGTAAGTTAGTGTGCAATTGTAAGTTGAGTCTATGTGCACAAGTTTCTTATATATAAGAGTGCAAATATATAATTTAAATATGTGCACAAGTGTTTTAGGTTAGAGTGTGCAACTTATGGGAGTGTAAGAGTCATGTATAAGTGTGCACACAACGTAGAGTCAAGTTTTCATCAAGTATTCAAGTGTCATATACAAAAGCCAAGTGGCATATGGAAAGGAATAGTCAAGTATCCAAAGAGTCACATTATTGTGGATATATTGTGGAGACAATACTCCATAAGCATGTATCACATTACAGAGAAGAGAAAGTTATTATCATATTTGTAAGAGAAAGTAAATCAATAAAGATTGCATATATTTTGAGCAATTAAATTGTAAATTGTTCTAAATTCTTAGTACATGTATGACTCAAGTTGTTTACATTCATATTGTTTTTTATTATAGAATTTTATTTGATATATTATTAACCTTGATATACATATTAATTTGCTCATAATATTCTACTCATATCCTTATCTTGACCTTATTGTATTATAGCTATATTATATTCGATCGTGTAATATTTCTAGTAGTATTAAGGCTTAAAAAATCATCACTACTAATTTTGGATGTTGATCTTTGTACTATTGCCATATTATAAAAAAAAATTGTGTTTTTATCTCCTTTTAACCAAGTTTGTCTTGATTTCAATCTCCAAAATTTATCTTTCTTACTCAAAATATAATAATATTCACTAAATAACTTCCTTTCCTTCAAGCTTGGATTACTATGATCACCTTTTTAGAAATTTGAAAGTTTATCTTTTAGTTCTTTATTCTAAAAATATTTCTAAAATGTTCTTGTTCCATTATTTTTAATCTAGATGTCATTGTTTTAATTTGTTTTGGAAGTGTATGCAACATACCATTTTCAGAATAATTCCATGTTTGTACTATCATATCAACAAATTGAGGATGCTCTTTCCACATCTGCTCATATTTAAAATATGATCTTTTATTTACCTACCACACTTTTAACTTTTATTGGTTAGTGATATGAACCAATCCTTGTCAAGGTATTAATTTAGCGCAAGTCCCTTCATCTAGCCAATGATATGAGAGAATGTATCTATCTAATACTTTTTGCTATTATCTTCTAGCCTCTCCTATTGTTGGTCCATGTATAGTTGTCTTCTTCAAACTCAACCTCCCATAGATTATTGTTTTGAATAAAAGCTGAGAAATCTCTCATACTTTGGGTTAGTTTCCTAATTCCCCCAAATTTTTATCTGGTTTGGTTATGGCATTAAAATATCATATGATCATCAATCAATTTTCTTAACTTTACTTCTCATAAAGGTTTCAATCCCACTCTAAACTTATAATCTTCTTGACTAAGTTGTATGTCCATAGACATTGATAAGGATGAAATGAATATTTGCAAAGAAGCATGTGACTAAAGAGGCTATCCAATATCTTATTTCATGAATGGTTACACAGGAGGTTATAATAGGATTCCAACAAGTTATAATTCCCCCTGTTGCTTATTTAGAATCTATAACATCCCATTCACATATTTTCCATATTGCTTTCATAGTTTTGGAAACTTCTTTTATCATTTTAGTTTCTTGGATACAAAGGATATCAAGCTTATTACTTAAATAGAGGTCCCTAATACACCTCTACTTTGAGGGGATATTAGCACCCCTTATATTCCATGAGATGGTAATCATATCTCATTAGGGGCTACTAGCCCCACCTACGAATTACCAATATCATTTTGTTTGGTAAAGATAAGTTCAACCAACTTAGTTTGTGTTCCTTTCTCTATGCTTGCTCTTGCTTCTCTAGATCTCACTTGATAATTTGAGAGTTTTCCTCTTTTTACCTTACCTATATCAAGAGTAGGTCTTATTTTTCTATTCCACAATATTCTGTCACGACTTTTTTTCCTCATATTTATCCTCTCTTGGCTCTACTATGGAAGCTTTTGACTTATCCTACTCATTTTCTAGTATTTCCTTATTAATGATAGATATATTAAAATTTAACACTACATTTTCTTTACCATTTTTTTCCTCTTGAATGGTGCATGGTACTTCAAGAGAGTCTTCAAAATTTGATTTGACACATTCCTTAGGTTCATTGAGAATGTTTATCCCTAAATCAATATCATATTGAATAGACACTTCCTTGTTAATATGTTGAAATTGTTGTAATGTGTGCTCTAAGCTTTGATCTACCTTTTCTTCATAGGATAAAGCCTCAAAATAGTTGGTATTTCTTCTAATATCCTTCCTTATTGGTCTCCATTATTTATTTGCTTTCATTTATCTAGATATATTTTTTGGAATTTGAAAATCATCCTCATCTATATCCATTTGTAAGTTTCTCTTATAATTTTCTACGTATGATTTTGTTGGACTCTTCTTAGGGCATGATCTCTCAATATGCGCCACCTCATGACATATTCTATATCTAAAAGATATTTTTTCATAATATATGGTTTGGATCAACATCTTATCCCCATAATTAAGAATGATTGATTTTGGTAAAGTTTTACTTATATCAATCATGACCAAATATTTGAGCATAAATAGCCAAGAATCCATCTTTTATAGTTCTTGAAATCTCAAGGAACTCTCCCAGCATGTTGTTTATTACCTTGAAGGTATCCATTTCTCAAAAATCAATGGGAAACTCATACATCCTAATCCATAATGATACTAGGGATGGATTTACATTTTCAGGTGAAAAGCCTTATACCAATGGGTAAGGAAGAGTCCTACTCTTCCCATAAACCAAGGCCTCCCTTTTAGGATTCTATCCCTTTCTTCCCTAGAATAAAAAATGGCTAGGAAGAAACCTTTGATAAGAAAGGATGGAATCACTCTTGGAGACTTCCAACTCCTATCAATCCATTTTCTCAAGGTTGAAGCCCTTGTCCAATACCCATTAAATTTACTAAAAACCACTCTATTTTCAGCAACAAGGATCGATCCTCTATGGTTTTCTCACTAACCTCTACTACTAGAGATAATTCTAAGGATTTAGCTATAAATTTATCCATGGGAAGGAAACTAAAACTCAAAATATACTAAATTTTACCAAAATATCTTATAGCGAATATAATATTTGGTAAAAAAAATATAATAATTTGCAAGCAAAATTTCTAAGATAAATAAGTGAAAAGAAACTTAGCTAAAAATTTGCATGCCCAGATAGAATGTCTTGCCTCATTGAAGCCCTATCCCTCCATTGCTCCTCCTATCATTTGAACCCTAGCTAATAGATATTTGTAATTTAGTTTTTTGCAACTTGAAAAATCATCATTACCCTTGTTCTGGATGGTTGAATTCACAGGGTCGTATATCCCTCAATATTGCTTAGATTGCTTCATATGGCCATTCATTTTAAAACTCTTCAAATTCTGCACAAAGTGGTCCAAGAATCAGTTGAATTAGACAACCCTTTGTGAAGATATGACTCCTAAAAGATGAGACTTTTTTTAATTACCCTAATCATTCGCAATGTGTTTGTAATACTAGAATTAAAATATATTTTAATTGAGGGGAGTTAACATATTATTATCAGTACTAAATAAATGTGGAGATTGGATTAACAAAAATATTATTTTATGTCCATTAATTATTAATAAAAATATGAACATATTTATATAAAAGGAAATAGAGTAACAAATAATTTAACCAATTATAATGTTCAATTTTATTTTGTAGAAAGTAATTGCTACAAAAGAGCATCTTTGCACTTTAGGGTCTCCAAGAAAATATAAAGTAGATTGTGCTTTTGAGGTTATTCCTTGCACTTTAGATCGTTCAAAACAAAATTAACCTAAAGATGATAAGTCTTACTATGAGCAGTGTGAGAAGATTGAAGAGTCTGATGAAGATGAAAGTATTGCTGAGAATGAAAAAAAAAAGACCCAAGAAGCAAAAACAAAGAGAAAAAGAAACACAAAGGGATATTGATATGGGAAAACAAAGCAAATATGACAAGTGTTAACAAGAAGTGGGGCTAAACCCACAAATAAAATCAAAAAATAACAATGAAAATAATATCTTGGAATATTAGGGGAATGAATAAGAACCCTAAAAAAGGTATTAAGAAATTGTGAGGTTGTTATAGACAAGATATTTTTGGATATAGAAGTTGGGTAGCAAATATTTTAGCCATTCATAGTGTTGAATTTCATCTTGATAGAATTTAAATTTTTGAATACATTTGATATAAAATGAGTTGATTATGGAAACTTAGCAGTTTGAGGAAGATGAAGAACTTTTTTGATAAAAGGGTAAAAGAAGAATATCTTCGATTGAAAGACAAAGTTGGATATGATTTAATTAATTTGGTACAAATGTAACGAGAGCAATGTAATGTTTTGTTTTTGATAAAGAATTTTTTTGATTAAAGGGTAAAAGAAGAATATCTCCGATAGAAAGACAAAGTTGGATATGCTTTAATTAATTTGTTAGAAATGTAACAAGAGCAATGTAATGTTTTGTTTTGTAGTGGGAACGGCCCTAATAAAAGCCAGGCATAGCTTATTAAAAAAAATTATTTTATAGGTGGTCAAATTTTATTAGATAACAAAACCGAAAAGATTATATTTGTTATTAAAAATTTGTTAAAAACAGATTAATTTTTTTATTTGGTTATATAGGATTGAAACAAGCCTCACTTGTATTACATCATGATGACATAGTGGTATTATAACAACTTGATAATAATGCTTGCTTGGCAAGATTCTAGACTTCCTCTTTAAAAATTGAGATATATAATTAATTGAGCTAATGCTATTCAATAAAAAATATATACAAAAAAATAAAAAAAATATAATAATTTTAAAACTTAAAACATTATTGAAAATAATTTAATTATAATTTAATTAACCTCATAACTAATATAATATTTTATTATTTTAATAAAAAATTATTCTATAAAAAAAGTTATAAGCTTTTATAATATATATATATATATATATATATATAATTCTTTCTTTTGTGGGACGCTCACATGTTTTATAATTTGTACTGACTTAAACCCAATGCCATTTTCATAAGTCCCAATCAATTTTTTTAGTAGCTTCTGGCGCGTTTTAAATCTTTTGTTTAGGATAAAGGTTGTGGCTTGATCAAGGAGCCTCCAAAAAGATCTCTTAATAAAAATCTTCACCAGCGTTGAAGCGTAAATATTTTGATTTATATTAATTATAAAATGCCTGTTGTATTATTATTATTATTATTATTATTATTATTATTATTTTATAGTATTTTTTATTTTTTATTATTAAGTAATTTAAATTTAGGTTGTCTTTATCATTTTTATGTTATTTTATTATTTTTATTCTTGTATAAATAAACATGTTCAATAAACTTTTTCTTAATAAACGTGAAAACTTATTAATGTACTCAACCTTCCATAAACTTTTTAATAAATACTAAAACTTAGCAATTTACAATTCTATTTGTGTTTTATTCAACAAAGACACAGAGTTACTCATGCAGCATTAGCCTTCAACTGCCTTGACAAAGGATGTTGAAATATACCAGCTTGCGTTCATTTTGCTCGTTATTTTTCGGACAACAAACAACTGGAAGCGAAAATATCTATGTCAGGGGATTGGCGCACGTTAATCTGCCGGATAGTAACGACAACAAGAACGTCGAAATTTGTGCACTCGCACAATGTGCACGTAAACCATCTTCAGGGATTGGCGCACATTAATCTGCCGGATAGTAACGACAACAAGAACGTCGAAATTTGTGCACTCGCACAATGTGCACGTAAGCCATCTTCAAATGCGCCCCTCATTGCTACGGACGGCATTTGTTCTCTTTGCAAAGTTGTTTGGGAGTATGATAGAGAGTAGGATCAGCATATGGTAGAAAAAAAAAAAACAAAAACAAAACAAAGGGGCAAGCAGGTTTTAGGTCCAAGCACTCAACTATTGATCATTGTATCATACTCAGATACATAGTGAAAAAAATACGGGACAAAAAAAATGAGGCTTTTTGTTGTTTTGTAGACATCAAAAAAACATTTGACACAGTGCCAAGGAAAAAATTATGGCGCAGAATGGAAGAGCTAGAGGTTCCAATTCACTACAAAGCAGCAGTTCATAGACTATATGAGCATGTAAAGGCTAGAATCAGAACACATAAAGGGTTATCTGAATGTTTTGGTAGTGGCATAGGTGTCAAACAAGGTTGCCCTCTATCTCCGACCTTATTTGGGTTGTACATTGACAAGTTAGAAGAATGGATAAACAAATTTGGGGGAGAGGGTGTGCATTTAGCCAAATATGTGGTAAAACTCATGTATGCACATGATGTAATTCTTGTGGCCAAAATAGCCAAAGATCTAAAAGATCACCTTCAAGCTCTAGAACTCTTTTGTAAAGAAGGTGGGATGCAGGTGAACACGAGCAAAATAAAAATTATGATTTTTTCAGCAAAAAAGAAAAAGCAACAACTCGAATTTCAGCTTAGGAGAACCACTTGATGTAGTAGTAGAATACAAATACCTGGGCATAGACTTTCATGACAAACTTACTTGGAATACATGTAGGATGAAAAGAACTCAAAGTGGTTGGAGAGCACTATATGCACTTCAAAACAGGTGTAGGAAAGTCGAGTTGTGGGACTGGAATACCACCAAGGTCTTATTTGGTCTACTTGTTACATCGATTTTGTTGTATGGTTGTGAGGTGTGGGCTAGTGGCACAACAAATGCAAAATGGAGGCAAATAGAAAGGATTCAAAAATATCTAATCACAAATTTTCTCAAAATTAAGGCCACAACCCCTTATGAAATTATTCTAGTTGAAACTGGAATGTTCTCTTTAGAAGCAATTGCTATGACCAAGCTGTTATGTTACTTGAAAAAAACAAAAAACATGAAAGATGATAGATGGCCTAGAGCAGCTAGGGACGAAGAGTTGCATAGGCGAAAGAATACATGGATGAAACAAAATCAAAAATGGATGAAATGTTGGGAAATCAACATAAATGAATGCCCAAATATCAACAAAGACATAAAATTATGTGAATGAAAAGTTTAGAAGTGGAATGTGGAAAAATGCAAGCAAGAAAAGACAATATTATATTGCAAATTTTAACCCAACATATGGCCACAAGGAAAAAGCGTATATAGGCGCTAAAATCAAGTGGAAGGAAAAAATACTCATTGCTCAGATAAGGACTAGCTCTCATAGGCTTAGATGTGAAACAGGGAGATAAACAACGCCCAAAGAACAATGGGAAGAAAGGAAGAAAGGATATGTACTCTATGCAACACAGGGGCAGTAGAGACAGAGGAACACTTCATCTATAAATGCTCGAGTTTTTTAGATATCCATGACAAATACAAAGAAACACTTGGGAACGGGTTTATGGTAGATTTAAATACAAAGAAACACTTGGGAACGGGTTTATGGCAGATTTATTTGAAGAAAGTAAAATAAAAAAAGTTGGGGAATTGCTAACACAAATCAGCGGGAGAAGGAACAACCTTCTCAAAGATATTAAAGATCATATGATATGATTTGAGTAATTGTACTTCCATATTTGAGGTCCCATAGACCATATTTGGGTCTCGCGGACGTAATTAATATCTTTCATTCATTCGTTTGTGCTTCAACATGTAAAATTAAAACACAATAAACAACCTAATTTTTATCATTGCATCTTACATCATATGAATAAGAAAATAGATTACACTCAGATGTTGTAGGTGAGTTGGAGAGGTGAGGGCAATCCTCCAAGAGAGGTCTTAGGTTTGAATATTTATACCCAAAATCCAATTGATAATGCTGGCAAGACCGGACGCGACTTGACTCCCAAGTGACTTTGACAGTGTAGAACCCATGGTCTTGATCTTTTAAACCAAAACAACTCCACAAAAGGTTTTTAGCTTTGAAAAAAGAAAATAAAATAGACTAGCAATGGCACCCAAGGCTCCACGAAACGTCTAAAGACAAGGCATACAATACAAGTATTTAGATATAGGACTAGCCAAGACCTAACTTATACATACAAATTACAAAAAAAATTAAATAATTTAATTATCAAAAAATAATATTATTAATAATATTTTAAGGTATAGTTTAAGGTTCAAATGACGGCGTGGACGAGTATGTGAGGGGTGGGTGTGATAGTTTAAGGTTCAAATGACGGCATGGACGAGTATGTGGGGGGTGGGTGTGTATGGCTATGTGTTTGGTCCCTACTGATAAACTAACTCTCACCCTTATGAGAAGTCATGGTAGGATAGGGATGTCGAGTCGTGAGCATCATGGAAGGGGTTTCTCACATTAACCAAATCTATAATCTATATATATTAAGGTATAATGATATGATGATTTCATATCAAAGATATTTTTTAATTTATGATAAAAATAAATAATTTAAAATTAACATTATTCTAGTGAAGAGTAGATAATTTGAAATAATTGATTTATCTTAAATAAAAGATTTAATTAGTTCTTGATTGTGGTGGACATCAAACCTTAGTGTAAGGAAATGAAAAAATATAGTAATTTTTTGAAGCAGGTGGTAGATTTTCTGAAGCAAACAACGAAGTTCAAACCATTGTGTGAGGAAGGAATAAAATTTAGCAATTTTCTGAAGCAAACAATGGATTTTCTAAAGCAGACGGTAGATTTTCTCAAACATGTGGAGGAGATCAAACCGTAGTGCGAGGAAAGGAAAAATTATAGCATTTTTTGAAGCATGCGATAAATTTTCTAAATAAGGCACGAGAGATCAAACCCTAGTGTGAGGAGGCAGGTGACGAAATTCTTTTAAGGCAAGAGACAGATTTTTTAAAGCAAGTGAGGAGAGGGGCGTGACATCGAGGGTGAAAGTGGGATCTATCGCTTTTAGATCTAGAGGATATAGTAACTTCATAGATCTGGCCATTCATATAGGTGACAAACTGTGCAAGTTAGGATTGTGGTAGAGGGAAGTTGTAGGACCTTGGAAGGAGAAAGCATTGAAGAGGGTCGATTCAATAGTTTATTGGGTTGTGATGCACATGGAGGTCAAGTGTTCAAATTCGACCATCTGTTAAATCAACTTCAGAATATCCATATGTTGTAGAGATACTATGAAAATTTTGGTTTGTGGAAAGCTATGGATGTCTTTATATGTACTTTTTCTTTGGTGTTTACTTTTTTGGATGAAAGTAAAAGTTGTTTTTGGAGTTGTGTTTGGGGTCTTTTTTTAATATGAAGGTTCGAGTAGCCATTAAAGAAGAAGAATTTGCAATGTTAAAACTTCACAGTACTTTTTATTTGGTTAGGTGGTAGTCTATGCAAGTTAGGATTTCATGGAAATATGAATGGAGAACCACACTGGGAATTCATAGGTCCTAAACCACAACTTGGGGTAAGCTCATGAATGGATTGCAAAAGAACAAATTGTGTTAGAAGAGGGCCTTCAACAGTTTGCAAGAGAATCATTGCTACACTTTTGCCTAAAAAAATAGTACAAGATATTGCTTTAAGGTGTAGATGGATGTTAGAGGTGCCTAGGGTTTCAACTTTGATAACGAAGAAGGGGTGAAGGGGATACAAAGAGGACAAGGACAAGGATAGGTCACTACTACAAGTACCATCAAACCTATCAGATCCATCACACAACCCTTAGTTCTAGGTTATATCAGCAAGAATATGTAGCAACTCAATAGAGAGTTTGAAGGAGGCATTTATAGGGGGTTTATTAGCGAGTTTGGTGTGAAAGAGAGAAATGGGTAAGAAGGACGAGAAAATTGAGAAGAACCGACTAGGGATGTGACCATTGAGGATGGAGTTGTTATTGGGCGATATGTATCTTAAACCTAAGGTTCTAAAGACATGGGCTAAGAGGATAGATTTTCAAAGTTTTTTTACAAGACTACCACCATGGTGAGTGAAGTGGAAGGAGGTAAAGAAAATGGGACTTTATTTGTTGGGGATAAGTTTGCTAATGCAAACACTAATGGAGAGTCCTTTGACCTTGAGGCTCTAAGGAGAATGCAAATTTCTGAGAGGGAAGGAAGATTTAAGGCTTTTTTCAAACAATGTCATGAAGAAGAAGCAAAGGGCTATTTGACAGATCCTTATGAAGGGGTCTCCATCTTTGATAGTGGAAGGAAGTACGAAATAAGGAAGTCTCCTTTCGAAGATTTTAGGAATGGACTTGAGTCGATGATGATTTCATATGACATGCAACTATTAGACAAGAGTGATGATTGGGATATGTCTTCATTATAGCAAGGTCAAATTATGCCACAATACTTTGATCAGGGCTATGAGAGACAATATAAGAATTTGGAAGGAGAAAACCCAAATAAGAATCCCTTGGAAGCATGTAAAAAGGAAACCAAGTGCATTTGAAGGAAAAGTAACAAAGCAAAATTAGTCCTAGGATAAAATGTGAAAATGGGAGAAGTCATTGAACTCTCATAGAAAACACTTATTGAGAGGTTCTATGGGCATGTAATTTCTAAAAAATCCTCGACAGATTAGATGACCAAGGAATGGATGGAAGTCCTAGGGTATGTGCCTAGTTTTTTACTTTTGGTAAGAGGGTGGTTGTCATTTCATTTTAGGACTAAGGAAGATATGGCAAAGATTTTGTCAAAGAAATGGTTTTGGGGATCAACTTTGTTAATTCTCAAATTGTAGGACCCTTGTTTTGATCTTAGGACCACTCGAATACCTACTCACTTTATATAGGTAAAGTTACTAGGGTTTCCATTAGAATTTTGATTTATAGATGTTTTCCAATCCATAGACAACTACATTGGTTCTTACTTTGAGGTGGACGAGAGGTATCAATCCTCATGCTTGAGGACAGTGGCCAAGATTCTTATTGATGTAGACTAGAGAGACTGATTGGTGGGGGAATTTGTGTTGATGTGCAACAAAGGGACACATGTAAAAATCTTGGACTATACTAGTGTGCCTTGTAGGTGTCCATGTTGTCATAATTATAGGCATATTGCAAGGGATTTTTCTATTATTTTTTTCAAGGAATATTTGGCATCATAAGGAAGATGGAGGGGTATTTAAGGGTGAGAATGAGATGCAATTTTCCCTTTAGGCTATTGGCTTACATACTGATTATATTATCGAATGAATGCATAAGTAACACAAGCCATAGGAATTAGGGGAAAGAACAAAAGATGTAGAAAAGGTAGAGATAAAACGTTTTATGCCAGATCAAGTGATGGATTCAGAATCATCTCAAATTGAAGTAAGACTAGGAATCTTAGAGCAAAAGTTGGATGTCATGCTCTTAGACCCAGATACAAGCTTTTAAAGCAGAACTATTGCTAAATCTCATATCTCAAATGGGATTACAAGTAGTTCTCTTTTGATTCCCGTAACTAACCAATGGCTAGATTTAGTAGTTTGTAAGTCTCCCCTAGAAGAAGATAAGGATGGAGTTGAGGGGCAAGGAAAACCCTTGTTTTGTTCTTCCTTGAAGGAAGTATATCTAGACCATGGTTTAGACTCTAGTAAGTTTTTTAGTAATGCTTCATAGGTAAATCATTTTGAATTTGCTTCCCCACTTTGTTTTGCCTATGGTTATGAAGGTTATATCCCTAGAAACCCATAGGTATCCCCTGTGATCCTTAAAATAAATAATAAGACTAAGGGGAGAGGGAGTTGAGGGAGGCCTTAGTAAATACGTAGGGGTAGGATGTCTTGTCAATAGGAGAGGTAGAAGATATTTTATTTCATTGGCTAAGAATAAAAGGTCTTCATGAAGTTCAACAAGGCAAGCAATCATCCTTCAAGAGGATCCTTAGAGTAGGGATGATATCATACACAGTTAATCAATGAAAATACTCTCCTTTACTATCTAAGGGATGGAAAACTCGACAAAAAAAGTTGCTCTATGTTGGCTGGTAGAAATTAATAATTTGAAGATTATGCTAATTCAAGAGACAAAAGGGTTAGCTATGAAAGTGATGGAAGATATTAGTAAATTGCTTAAAGGATGGGATTTTTTGGCCTTTAATGATGTAGGGACCTCAAGAGGAGTGCCCATAGGGTGGAAGGCAAATCGGTTTAGGCTAAAAAAAATTGTATTGCTTGACTCAGGAGTAGGAACTAAATTCTTTTTATTGGAGCTCAAGAAAATAGTGATAGTGGTGAACATTTATGGCCCCTATAAAGACAGGATGCAGTATTGGGATAATCTTATGGATCAAGAGTTTTTAGAAGTTGATAATTTAATTTTAGGAGGTGATTTAAACTTAAATATTTCTAGGATTGAAGTGTGGGTTATAGTTGCTACAACTAATTCATTGTCTAATTACTTCATTCAAAAGTTTGAAGCCAAGGGGTTACTAGACCTAGTACCTATAAAGTTTGTCCCAACTTGGAGAAACATGAGTAAAGGAGTTGATAGAATTTCTAAGACACTAGAAATTCTTAGTAGCAGAGAGTTTGATAAATGGATCTTATAGATTGAAGTCTTAGGCTAAAGTTAGAGGAGACTCTGATCAATCCCCCATCACGATTCTTATAGCAAAAGAGGAGAAAAAACTGCATCATCCTTTTAAATTCAATTCTCAGTGGCTAAAAGAGGACAACTTTGTAACTCTAGGCAAATCATAATGGGTGAAGTTTGATCCTAGTATAAAAGAATCTGCTAGTATTCAATTTGAAACATTTCTAAAAAGGGTTAAGGAAGCAGTAGTTTAGTGGGCCTATAAAAATAAAAATGATGGATGAGCAAAAATTAAGGGAAATTGAGGAGGAGCTTGCACTGTTTCTATTAGATAAATTTGAAAAAATTTGGATGAGGAAATAAGGCTTAAGTATAAAAATTTAGAATAAGAGAAAATAATATTATTGGCAGAGAGAGAAGCATGGTGGAAGTTAAAAAGTAGAGCATTCTAGATTGCAAATGGGATAAGAACATTAAATTTTTCATAGCTTTGCAAATCACAAAAAACAAGAAAATTTAAGAGCTACAAGGAGATGGAAGTAAAGTCTCCTCCTTTAAAGGAATAGTTGACATGGGAGTAAGACAGTTGGTCAACCATACAATAATATTGGTCAAGTCAATATAGCTAAAATAGTCAGAGTAACTTCTCTCTTTCCTCAATTTATAGATGAGGAAGTCAACAGTGAGTTTATTAAGGAGGAGCTCAAATTTGTTTTAACCTCCTTCCAAAAATATAAGAGTCTAAGACCTGACGAGTGGACTGTGGAATTCTTTCTTGAGCTCTATGACCTTTTGGAGTCTAACCTATTCAAGGTTGTGGAAGATTTTAGACAAAGAGGAAGGGTAATGCAGTATTCAACTCTACCTTCATTGCTCTTATTCCAAAAAAAGATAATCCTTCTTCCTTTAATCATTTCAAGCTCATTTCTTTGTCTAACTATGTGTACAAAATTATAGCAAAATTAATTGCTTCAAGAATTAAAGGGCTCCTCTTTGCTTCTATATATATTGAGTAGTTCAGTTTTCTTCATGGTAGATAGATTCATGACTTAATTGGTGCTACTTAGGAAAGTCTTCATACCATAAAATCAAAGAAATTGCTAGCAATGGTGATAAAGTTGGATCTCTCCAAGACTTTTGACAAAGTAAACAAGCTATATTTAAGAACGATACTCACATTGGGTTCTATGTGAATATGGTGAACTAGATTGTGGGATATCTTTGTTTTATTTCTTTTGTAGTTTTGGTTAATGGGTCAACCTCTCAGTTCTTCAAAGCTTCTCGAGGGATAAGACAAGGTTACCCCTTGTCACTGCTAATATTTCTTTTAGTATTTGAGAGATTAAGTAGGTCTATTTTATAATCCAAGAGGGTAGAATCAGTAAAGGGAATTAGAATAGGTAGAACAGTGTAAGTCACCCATCTAATTTTTGTAGATAATGTTTTCCTTTTCATAGATGGAACAATAAGAGCTATAAAGAAGTTAAAATAATATTTAAATATTTTTTGCATCACAACAGGTTTGCATATTAATGCATAGAAGTCAAGCATATCTTTTAACTATGTGGATCAGGATTAGATCATATTAATAGTTCAACTTTTCCCCTTTAACAAATTTTATCTTCAAAAGAGGTTTAAATATTAGGGGTTCTTTTTGAAACCCATTGACTATACTAAACATGACTAGAATTGGTTGATAAAGGTGGAAAGAAGAATTAATATATGGTGCAACAAATGGCTCTCTTTGGGGGTAGATTTACTTTGGTCAAGTTTGTGTTGGAGGCAATAATAGTATATAGGTATTCTTTGGCCCATATACCAAAAGGAGTTTTGGATAAAATTTAACAATTAAGCTATAGGTTTTTATGGATAAGGAAAAATGGAAAGGGAAGGTATCCCCTTGGTTAAATGGAGATATTTAGCCAAACCTAAGGAAAATTGAGGGTGGGGACTTAAGAACATCTTACTATTTAGCAAGGCTCTAGTAGACAAGTGTGTTTGAAAGATAATATTAAAGGAAAGCTTATGGAATAATATCATACATGAGAATTATTTAGAGCCACTCACAGTTGATGAGTGGATAAGAACCCTAGTGAAGCAAACCCATAATGTTTTAATATTTTGGAAGATAATGACTTAGACCTTTTATATTGTAGGTGATTGGCTTACCTAGAAAATAGGGGATGGTTCAAGGAGGGGATGGCTTACCATATTTTGGTAAACAACATCCTTCATGAGGATTAAAAGGTCTAAAAATTTCAAAAAACCACTCCCAAGAAAAATCCAGACAGCTTGATTGGATGGGTCAACACCCCAAGTCACAACATTCTTCTGTAATCGAGGCCCAAGGATAGTGACGGCTCCTTTTCTCGAGGAATGCTTTGTGGCAAAAGAGGTACTTCATGGCCACAAAAAATTACATGTACACTGTAGATTGAAATTAGAAATCTTAACTTCTTGTAGACATAAAATATCGAGGCTTCCATGCATTCGAGAAACATTTGACATCTCATTTCGGACCAAATATTTTATGACCAGGTTCGTCAGTCCTTGAACATTCCATGATAAAAAAATCATTGGGATTTGTCAGGATGCATGATCTCCATGACATCCTCTGCATCATTGGGATGTTTTTTGGTCTTGTGATCGGGCTCAGTCAGCTTGGGAGTGGCTTCTTGAATTTTTTAGACCTTTTATGCAGGAGGATTTTACTTGGGTGCATGCTATTTTAGGTGACCCTATTGCTTTTGCCTTCAACTTGGATGTTGTTTGGAATATTTTTAGAATTGGTACCTTGTTTTATCTATGGTAGTCTCGAAATAGAGCTATTTTTTCTCAGCAAGATGTCGAACATGTCTTCTCTGTTGTTGATAAATATGATATATTCTTTGATTGTTGGTTACAGATTCAAGTACAGGTTAAAAAAGTACAGGTGGAGCTACAGTACTTGCGTACCCTCATGGATCATTGGGGGAATGCACCTTGCATTATGAGTCATGTGCATCTTCCTTCCCCTTCTAGGTGGCAGTAATTTCTCGGCTTCTTTCTTTTCGAATGCATATTTAATACTGTTTTGGCAGTTGTTATTGGCATTTTGTGGGTTGTTTCTGACACTCTTGTATACTCTTAACCACAGTGGTTAATGTATTGGTTTACGGGGTGTGCTAATCCCACCCACCTTTTTTTGTATGATTAAACATTATTTTATTAATATAATGGCTTTTTCATAAAAAAAATATGGTTATTCAACTATATTTCGGAAGCATGGTGTACAACCCTACTTCATTGGATTTGAACCTTGGACATCTATTCAAAGTTTCAAGGTCTCTATTTTTAGGCTATTTAAATTGTACTTAGGTTCAAATCTTACCAAACAATACTTGCATAACTAGCTACAACCAAGATTTGAACCTTGGACATCTATTCAAAGTTTCAAGGTCTTCATTTTTAGGTTATTTATATTAGATTCAAATCTTACCAAACAATAGTTGCATAACTAACCAAAACCAATGTGTGGTTTATTAAAATATTGTATTAATATTATTGAATAAGGAACTTTTTGTTCCATATAATAAATTAAAAATTACATGTAAATATAAAAATATTATTGGAAGACGAACCTCATGAAAGATGTTTACTAAAATATGGTTATACTGGTTATACAACTATGTGGAAGCATGGTGTATAACATTACCTTACACGATTTGAACCTTGGATATTTATTTAAGTTTCAAATTCTTCGTTATTTGACTCTTCATGTATAACCTTACCTTTCACAGTATGAACTTTGGACATCTATTTAAGTTTCAAATTCTTCATTATTTGACTATTCATATTATACGTAAGTTCAAATATTACCAAACAATAAATGCATAACTAGCAAGTATCCATGTATGATTTATTAAAATATTATACTATAGTACTAGATGGAGTTGTTTTTTTCCATATAACGATTTAAAAATTACACTTATATATAAGTAATAACACCTAATAATGAATTGACAAAGCAATAGTTATCATAAGCGTTATTTGTTTAAATTCTAATAACTCAAGAAATCTAGTCCATGAAAAATACCAAGTTATTAGGTTTGTGGTAATTTAATACTCATACATCAAAATAAGCATAAATTTTTCCACACGTTATTTTCAATACACAAAATGGGTTAATGCCAATATGCTTTTATCAAACATTGTGGAATGATCTACATCTAATACCATATGACAAGTGAGATGGTTGAAAATAATGTAACTTTAAAGCCATGATATTAACAATTTATGAAACTAGTCCGTAGGTTTAGTGGATTGGTAATTTGGGGCGTTTACTGAGAGGAGATTTAGGTTCCAATTCCACGGGCATGCCCATGCATAGCCAGTAGCCCGATCCGACTCCTTTGCGTGTTGCATCTAATTGATGATGGCAATTTATTTCTTGCTTGTTCGACGGTCTCTTTCATGCCACATGTTGAACCCAACTAACAAAGATGGTGTGAACCCTGTGCATCCAACGGTCCCCATCTCACACTGAGTTACCATTAACAAGACGTTGGGTGTGTTGGAAGCCTTTTCTGATAGTTTGAACCCTACTGGTTGGGCTGGCAGTTACTAAAAATTATGATTGTAACCAATTCATCTATGTAACCAAAAAGAGTGGGAATGGATGAAGTAACAACAACCAAAAAATAATCTAAGAAACTTATATGTACAACCATTATGAGTTATGAAATAATTTTACAACTTTTTAGGCTTATCTTATCAATCTCATATTGTAACAGTAACTAACATGAAAGTCTAACATGAAAAAAATACTACATAAGTATTCATGATTCAAAGTTGTTAAACAATTTTATAATTTTCTAGGTTTTACTTATCAACCATGTTTAGTAACACTACCATAAATATTTAAGAAGGAAAAGATACATCTAAATAATTTTTTTAAAAAGTTGATCTTAAATATTTGAATAGGTCATTAAACTTTTTAATCTCTTAGCCATTTTAGTGTTAAGAAGCAACAATTTGTCCAAATTATGTAAAAAAATAAAACATTGCACCTAGGGTGTAGCGCAACGGTTCGAGTTTTGGCTCTTCTTCAGGAAGTTCAAGGTTCAAATCGCGGCGCAGGTTTTGGCTTTTCTTCGGGAGGTCCAAAGTTCAAACCACGACGTGGGTAAGTGTGTGAGGGGGGTGGGTGTGTGGTGGCTTTGTGTTAAATTCCCTATTGATAAATATAGCTCTCAACTTTAGGAGGGATCATGGTTGGGAGGAGACTGCTCAGCCCTACGTTGATCATAGGGGTTTCTCACAATAACCAAATCCAAAAAAAATAAAAAATAAATACATTTATTATTAGTTTCAAGATTTATTTTTCTTAATAAAACTTTGGAATTAATTATATTGTTGTTAACTAATCAAAAAATATTAATATCAACATGGAAAATAGCATAGATAATGTGATTGAAATCAAAACCTCGAAAGTCATAAATTACATCATTAACATCCAAAATTTTAATCAAGTTTAACACAAAAATTACACATCAAAAAATGGTAATTCTTGATTGAAAATAAGCACTTCATAAAATACTCATAAATTACATCATTAACATCCAAATTTTTAATCAAGTTTAACACAAAAATTACACATCAAAAAATGGTAATTCTTGATTGAAAATAAGCACTTCATAAAATACTCAAGACTCCAAGATTAATATCCCATGTTTTGAGACCTAAAGAAAAAGGAAACTAAAACATTTTTTTTAAGCCATCAAAATGAAAAATACTTTTCAACAACAAGAATGCAAATAATTGGCCAAGCGGTATTTTCTATCCTAATGCAAATAATATCAAGGAGTGGGTAGAGAAAACATAATAGTTTAAAGAAGATGAAGAATATGCTTGATATAAAGGCAAACTAAATATTGTTTGATTGACCTAATAGTAAATACAATTTTTTGATTAACTTAAAAAAAAATGCAATGTGTTGATAAAATGATGGGAGTGGTCCCAAAAAAACAACATATAACCCATTTAAAATTTGATATTTTCTCTATAAAAAAATTTATATCATTTTTCGTTCATAAATATAATCTACATTGGTCAATTGTCTTATAAATTATGAACTTTGCCAAGATGAAGATCAATACAATAATTCTCTAAATTATCTTTCATCTTATTTCCTTATTTGTAGATATGTTAAAATTTCTACTATATTACATCCAAAAATAATTGATGATCATCCAAAACAATATTATTGTTGATCCAATTGCTACATCCTTTTTAATAATATTAATAATAATAATTTGTTAATTTCACTTAATTTAAATATTTGTTTTGTTGGATAATAAGGGGTTGTACTCGGGTCCCCCACCCTTGATAAATTACATCTCTCTTCTTTAGAGCTTAAGATTTTACAAATAAATACACTTATCTCAATTGAGATGCTATAGCTAGAAACCTACATCATTTTACATAAACTATCTGAATTCTTGATTTTTATTTTCTGGATCTTTTCAAATTTTTGTATGAATACAATTACTCTAGAATTTAGCATCTTTCTTGATATTTTTCTATAGCAGCCTTCACAATGCCAAAACTTCATCTTTACTATATATGCCTTGCATCTTAATAGAGTAATATTTCCAAAACATCGCACTATCATAGTCTACTTTACCAAATCTGGATTGCTAGTTTCCTTCCTGAAACACAAGTGCAACCACAAAAATTATAATAAATAGTCTAAATGAAAACACATTATTGTTACAAAATAAAGCAGATATTACTGATCGAAAACATTAAAGTAGATCTTAATCATTAATTGATTCAGGTAATCAACATTTTTTGTTAGCTTCCACTAAACTTTCTACTTCCTCTAACCATGGAAATGAGAACTTAACTTCACGATCCTCAATCAAAACCGCTCTGTTGGCTAGCTTATTTGCACATTTGTTTCCTTCCCTTCATATATGTGTAAACTTGATTTCTTCAAACTCTTTAGAAATATCTTGAATTCCTGCAATTATCTCTTGTATGTTCCAAGGAATCATTGCTTTCCTTAAAATTGCATTTATGACTATGAGAGAATCACCTTCCATCCATACTTTATTCCATTTTATTTGTTTACATATTTTTAACCCTTCTAAAGCTACCCAGGCTTCAACTTCGTTATTTGTCTTAAATCCACTATTGAAAGCATAATTAAAGGTCTGAGGTGTTGACCAATTGGTTCATCCAAAACCCATAAGGGGGACGAAGGTCCAAGGTTCAAATCTTGGGCCTCATCAGACTGAACGCTTGTCTCTTTCCTGGTGCTTTCAGTGGTGTAAAAGGTTTAAAATGATTGTGGCATGGCGGTTATAGGGGCGGACTGGGCGAAGATCTATGTGGTGGATTTCGGGGTAGATAATGCAGAATACTATGGCGGCCATAAAAGCTGGATAGCCTGCTCAGATTTGTGGCAGCTACCAATTCCACCATGTTAAAAATAAAAAAAAACATAATGAAATAAAATCTATCCTCTATTATTTCTAATTATTCCTCCTCCTCCTGGTTCTAGATTTCCTTTAGATTCTCCATCAAAATTCAATTTAATCCACTCCACATCTGGTGGTTTCTACTTTATATTCTTTGCTTTCTTTTTGCTTCTCTTGTATCCAACATAATAATTCCATTTAATGACTTGTCTCCTTCTATCAAGGCTCTCTGCTTCTATATTAGGGACTGTATGAGTTGATAGGGTTGGTTGAGACTCCTCTATGGCTAAAAATATCTTCCTTTTCATTACCTCTAAATTGCTTTTCGTTCCTTTAAATATTCTTCTATTCCTTTCTAGCCATATGGTCCAAAGTATTGTATCTTTTGATATTTTTCTGTAAAGCCTCACTTTTATAATTAATCTGCCATTATTTTAATCAATCTTCAATTTTGCTATTCATCACTATGCATTTACCAAACATATTAAGAATTCATTGCCATAGATTCCAGACTATTACGAAATTTCCCAAGATATGATCTATACTCTCCTTCTTTTTACAAAAAATACATTGAGGGGCTATAAAAACCCTTTTTCATAAGGTTATCCCAGGATAAAATTCTTTTGTGACCTACTAGCCAAACAAACATTTTGACTTTAGGAATGTTTGGGCTATCCTAAATATCTCTCCATATTCTAGTGATATTATTATTTTGTTGGTTTTGAACATTATATCCACTTCTTATTGTGTATTCTCCTGAGCTATTCAACTTCCAAATCAATTTATCCTTAGCTCCCCTCAAAATAATCATAGTTTTTATCTATCTATTCAAATATCTCCTAGCATCAATATCTTGTATACTTGTAAAAAAATCTTATTTTCATTTGTATCTTCCTTCTTGATCATTGTATAAAATGTTTGACATCCTATCACCATATTTGTCTTGAAGTGATCTCATCCAAGGTTTCAAAATTGGATCTAAATTGAGTGGTTTTTTATCACACCAAGTATCCATCCAAATAGATATTTTTCTCCAGTTTCCACCACCCATATTAAACCTTTAATCATAAGATCAATAGATATTTTTAAACCATTTCAAAGAGTAGAACCATTTGGTAGAGAGAAAGCAATAAATATTAAAATTGGATCATTGAGATCAACAAACTTACTTAGAAGAAATCTTGCCCATTGTCTTTGACTCTCTTTGTACAATCTCGAGATAACTTTTCTCCTAAGATCTAAGTTTGCATTTGTAAGAACTCTTAAACCAATACCTCCTCTGGATTTATCATCACACACCTTGCTCCATTTCACCAAAGGAAATTTCCTTTTATCATGTAAACATGACCATAAAAAGGATCGCATAATATAGATTAAACTTTTTTCAACTGATTTTGGCATAGAATGGAATGGCTTGTAAGACTGACTTAATTACCTGCACTCTTCCTGCTAATGATAACCATCTACCTTTTCAAGTTGGAAGTTTATTTTGAACTTTACTAATAACTGGATTCCATAAATCTATCATCATTCTCCCCTCAAATAAAGGTATCCCTAGATAAGTTGTTGGTAAATTTACCTCCTCCATTTGAAGCAACCTATAAATTCTTGCTTTGATATTAGCAGGAGTGTTAAGGAAGTAACTTTTGGATATATTCCTATTATTTTTTTCCCTAAAGCTCTTTCGTACTCTTTTAAAAAGTTATTCAAAGCTCTGGCCTCATTTATCCTTTTCCTTCCAAAATGGTTGTATCATCTACAAATTGTTGATGGGTGATGTTATCGATGTTATTACTAACCTTAAGTCCACTTATAAGCCCATATTTGTAAGCCTTCTTTAAGTTCATATTCACAACTTCTACCATAATAATGAACAAATAAGGAGATAGAGGATCTCCTTGTCTAAGGCCTCTCTTGGGTTTAAAAGATTTTATCACTAACCCATTGACCAACACTAAATAAGAAACTATAGAGACACAAGCTTTAATCCATCTAACCCATTTCTTCCCAAAACCAAACTTATCTAAAACTGCAAAAAGAAATTTTCATTTAACCCTATCATAGACTTTACTCATATCAAGTTTTAAGATCATAGCTTTCTCTTTTCTTGAAGTTGATGAATGTATAACTTCATGAGCTACTATGATCCCATCCAAAGTTTGTCTCCATTTCACAAATCCTCCTTGCTATTCTGAAATAATTTTATCTAACAATGGCTTTAATCTATTCGCCATCACTTTGAAAATAATATTATGTCATATTACATAGGCTTATGGATCTAAAAGAATCAAACAATTCAACATCCTTATTTTTTGGAATTAGGGTAAGATATGATGCATTTATTTTATAAGGTATATATTGTTTTATCCTAGACTGTTCCACTACCACCAATAAAAAATCCTTCACTATGTCTCAATTATTTCGATAAAAAGCTGCAGAGAGCCCATCTGGACCTGGGTATTTATCCTTATTAAAAGATAAAATAGCTAAATGAACTTCTTCTAGAGTAATAGGCTCCATAAGTTTCCTATTGTATTCATTTTTTATAACTGAAGGAACATCTTGAATAAGTTTATCATTAAGAACTTCGGTCTCCTTTGAACCTAAAATATTTTCTGATAAAATGACTTTAACTCTTTTTTAATTTCACTTTGATATTCAATCCAACCCCCTTCTATTGATTTAATTCTACTAATTTTGGAAGATGATATTTGTACTATAGCCATCCTATAAAAAGATTTGTATTTTTATTTCCTTCTTTTAGCCAAGTCTATCTTGATTTTAATCTCCAAAATTTCTCTTCCTTACTCAAAATATTATGATATTCACTAAGCAACTTCCTTTCCTCTGAGCTTGGATTATTATCATCACCTTTTTAAAATTTTGAAAATTTATCTTTTAGTTCTTTCTTCTCAAAAATGTTTCCAAAGGTGTTCTTGTTCCATTCTTTTAATCTAGATGTCATAGCTTTAATTTGGTTTGGAAGAGCATACAACCCACCATTACCTAAATAATTCCACGTTTGAGCTATCATATCAAAAAATTGAGGATGGTCTTCCCACATCTGCTCATATTTAAAATATGATCTTTTTTTAAATTCACTTACCACCATTTTAACTCTTATTGTCCAGTGATCTAAATCAATCCTTGTTAAGGTATTAATTTTAGCACAAGTTCCTTCATATAGCCAGTGATCTGAGAGAGTGCATCTGTCTAATTTTTTTCTATTAGGTTCTGGCCTCTCTAGTTGTTGGTCCAAGTATATTTATCTTCTTCAAACTCAACTTTCCATCGATTATTGTTTTGAATAAAAGCTGAGAAATATTTCATACTTTGGGTCAATTTCTTAATTCCTCCATATTTTTCATCGATTTTGGTTATGGCATTAAAATATCCAATGATCATGAATCAGGTTTCTTGTTCTTTACTTATCATAAAGGTTTCAATCCCACTCTAAACATCTAAACTACCTAACTGAGTTGTAGGTCCATAAACATTGATAAGGATGAAATGAATATATGTAAAGTAGCAAGTGGCTAAAGAGGCTATCCAATACCTAGTTTTATGAATGGTTACACAAGAGGTTCTAGAAATATTCCAAGAAGTTATAATTCCCCATGCCACTTCTTTAGAATCCATAACATCCCATTCACATCTTGCCCATACTACTTTCATAGTTTATGAAACTTTTTCTTTTGTCATTTTAGTTTCCTGGATATAGAGAATATCAGGTTTATTACTTAAACATAGGTCCTTAATATACCTATTCTTGAGGGGCAATTAGCACCCCTTATATTCTATGAGATGATAATAATGTCTCATTAGTGGATTTTGGCCCCTCCTGCGTATTAGCAATATCATTTTAATGTTTGGTAAAGATAATTTCAACCAACTTAGTTTGTGTTCCTTTCTCTATGTTTTCTCTTGATTCCCTGAATCTTGCTTGATAATTTGAGGGTTTTCCTCTTTTTTCCTTGCCTATATCAGGAGTAGGTCTTATTATTCTATTCCTCAATATTCTTTCACAATTTTGTTTTTCAACATATTTATCCTCTCCTGGATCTATTATAGAAGCTTTTGACTTGTCTTTCTCATTTTTTGGTATTTTCTTATTAATGGCAGAGGTATTAAATTCTAAAATTACATTTTCTTTACCAATTATTTTCTCTTGAATGGTGTATGGTACTTCAAGAGAGTCTTCTAAATATTATGAGATATATTCCTTAGGTTCATCAAGAATATTCTTCCTTAAATTAGGATCATATTGAATAGATGGTTCCTTGCTAATATGTTGAAATTGTTTACTTGTGTCCTCTAAGTTTTGAACTACTTTTTCTTCATAGGCTAAAGCCTCAAAATAGTTGGTATTTCTTTCAATATCCTTCCTTCTTTATTTTTCATTTGTAAATTTCTCTTGCGATTTTCTACAAATGATTTTGCTAGACTCTTCTTAGGGCATGATCTCTCAATATGCCCCACCTCATAACATATTCTACATCTAAAAATATTTTTTCATAATATATAGTTTGGTTCCACATATTATCCCCATACTTAAAGCTTTACTTATACCAATCATTACCAATATTTGAGCATAAATAGCCAAAAATCCATCTTTTGTCGTATCTAAAATCTCAAGGAATTCTTCTAGAGTGTTGCCTATTTCCTTGAAGGTGTCTATTTCCTAAAATTCAATGGGCAACGCAAAAATTCTAATCCAGACTGGTACTAGGGATAGATTTACATTTTTTAGGTGAAAAACCTTTATACCAATGGGTAAGGAAGAGTCATGCTCTTCCCATAAACCAAGGACCCCCTTTTAGGATTATTTCTCTTTCTTGCCTGGAAAAAAAAATGGCTAGGAAGAAACCTTTGGAAAGAAATGATATAATCACTCCTAGAGACTTCCAAATATTATCAATCCATTTTCTCAATGCTAAAGCCCCTGGCCAATACCCATTAAATTTACCAAAAACTACCCTATCTTGAAGCAATGAGGATCTCTTTGAGGTGCGATCACTAATCGCTACCACTAGAGAAGATTCTAAGGATTTAACTATAAATTGGTCCTTGGAAAGGAAACTAAAACTTAAAATCTATTGAAATTTATCTGAAAGTCCTATAGCAAATATAAAATATGATAAAAACTTTATAAATTTTTCATGCACAATTTCTAAGATAAAGAAAGGAAAAAAAACTTAGCTAAAAAATTCTGTCTAGATAGAATGTCTTGCTTCTTTGAAGTCCTAGCCCTTCATTGCTCTTCCCATCGTTTGAATCCTAGTTGGCAAATATTTACAATTTCATTTTTTGCGACTTGAAAAATTGTCACTACCCTTATTTCGAATGGTTGACTTCACAGGATCATATCTCCCTCAATATTGCTCATATTTTTGCATATGACCACTTATTTTAAAGTTATTCAAATTTTGCACAATTTGGTCTAAGAATAAGCTGAATTGGATAACTCTTTGTGAAGATATGGCTCCTAAAATATGAGATATTTTTTAGGAAAAAACCTTTATCCTTTGCAATTTGCAATTTTATTTTTCATGACTTGAAAAATCGTCATTGCCTTTGTTTCAAATGGTTAAATTTACAAGGTTGTATCTCCCTCAATATTGCTTGGATCTTTGCACATGATCACTCATTTTAAAGCTATTCAAATTTTGCACAAGTTGGTCCAAGAATTAGCTGAATCGAATAACTCTTCACAAAGATATGGTTCCTGAAAGATGAGATATTTTTCAAGAAAAAACCCTAATCCTTCGCACTTTGCAATTTTATTTTTGTGACTTGAAAAATCATCCCGGTTTTGGTTTGATGCATAAATTAATTAGGATTTTTTATCCACTAAATTTAAATATATCTCCATACTTTTTCCATTGTTATCATCATACCTCTGAGAAGTGGTGTAGCCCCTATATAGTTTTTTGTTGAAGTCCCAAATGATTTTGGCTAAATAAAGAGAATTTTACCTTCATTATCGTGAACAACACTGTAGCTACTAGTTTTTCCAAAGTTTCCTATAAAAGCATAATCAAATTAATTCCAATGAACCTAACTTCTAGATATTTTAATTTTACCATAAGTCCATATAGATCATTTGCATTAACACCTTAGTTGCATATCACTTATACAAGTATATTCAAATCCTATAACCAAATGGCTAGCACATCTTTTTCCACACCTACAACTTTCCATGATAAACACAATGCTTGTAAATGTTCTATAAGAGAGGCAACAATACAAATCCATGTCATATGGATGTGATTTTTGAGATTTACTATTTAAAATATTATTATTCCATTCAAACAACAAATTCCAAAAAATAGTGACAAGACCAATCCTTGATAAAATTCTTAATACTTTAGCTTTTAAAGAATTTATCTAAATATTTCATCTATTCATTTGATGTTAATGGAGCAACCCAATAGAAACTATTTTTAATGTATCCCTAATTCATAGAAGTAAAAAAACCATAAATATTTAGATGATCGAATGTTTCTACCTCCCCCTTAAATAAGACATATCTAAAACTTCATGATTTCCTCTTCTTTTTAAATTGTCACCCAAAAAAAATTGCTTGGGATTTCTAACCAAATTAATGTT
Source organism: Wollemia nobilis (assembly GCA_028583015.1). NCBI lineage: Eukaryota > Viridiplantae > Streptophyta > Pinopsida > Araucariales > Araucariaceae > Wollemia > Wollemia nobilis. The sequence continues at coordinate 15,890,188 of JAQPPZ010000135.1, forward strand.
AAGGCCTTGACAAGGGCCTTAATCGACCAAACATGTTTACAAGGGAAATACTTTGACATAGAGAATCTTTATTGCATTAAAACCTTATATCCTTGCTTGACTAAGTATCCACCATATTTTAAAATATTCTAAAATAACTCACCCTTTCATTCAAAATGGAATAGAATTCTTTAAGCTTATTTTGGATCTCATCGATTACTTGTTTGAGGTACTCTCCCTCATCCAAATTGCTATTAGAAATCCATGATATAGAATTGTTCTTAGATCACTATAATTTTTCAAGTTTTAAAATATATTCCATTTAGAGTTATAATTTTTTTGACTGGATGAAAGGAAAAATTTGTTTACAAGTAACATGAAAAAATTTACTATTTCATTTATATTTATTAAGCCATATCTTTCAATATTTCTGGGACCAATATGACCCCCTCTTTTGTTTTGTAATATGTTATGATAAGAAAAAGATAATTGTTTTTCTTACATATAAGCATTTTGATCCATTCCATTAATTACCACTATCTCTTCTAAACCCCTAAGCCTAGACATTAATTTTCTCATTTATTTGAAATATATTACCAAATAATTTGATATTCTAGATCTTCGTCCACCCTTTGGAAAAAAATTGCATAAATGATCGTTTAAACTTTGCTTCATTCCATCTCAACATAACCACTTGAAAAAAATCAAGGTCTTGAAGTTGTATATGCTAAAGATAATATAACTTTGGATGAGCATTATTGATGTGAACTCAAATTAATTGGTTTATGATTTGATCCTTCTAGTAATAAAATATACTTTGTTTATAGCTAACCATTAGGTTTAAAAAACTTGTCCATTTTTTTATCACATGAGATTGGGACAATATATCTATTATCCCATGTATATTGAAAGCTTGAAGGAACAACATTCCAAAGGCCATTTAAAATGACAAAGAAAAATTTACATCAACTAGAAGCATCGCCCTTATTTTTTAAAGGATATATAATTATACTGAAAGTCCTACCAAGAATTCAAAAATTGTAAAATATAAATTATGATCAAATTTGATATGAATAAACAAAGATCCTTTCAATATATGTTTGGAAGAGTGATTATTATTATAACGTACGAATTTTATATTTTCTTTTTTCACTATAAATAAGACCAACAATATAAATACTTCTTGCATCAAGCAATTATCCCATCCCATTTATGCTTGTTCCATACCAATGCAATATAATTTAAAGCTTCTATATATATTTTTTAAAAACAATCTTCTATCTTCAAATCCTTTTAAATGCATTCTTACATTTACATATTTTTGTTCTTTGCATTAAAATAATTTTAAAAATATAAAATAACTTATTTTTTGGGGGCACTATGTTTATATCGTAAATATTCTATCTTATGTTTATTCTTATTTATAGATTTTGTTATATATTATCTTTATTTTTTGATTTTATTCAAATACAATATTTTTTTAATTAATCATATTGGATTGAAATGGATTCTACTTGTAACACATAGTGACCATATAATCACATTACAATAACTTAAAAATTACTTGAAAAAAATTGAACCTAAACCTCTCTTTAAAATCAAGAAATTCAACCAATTAAACTGATTCCTTTTAATTTTTAAATATTAACATTGTTTTTCAATGAGTTTACACCGATTTTTATGAGGTGTCCTGGTCTTCTCATACTGAGTGGTATTTGAACCTTGAACCTCTCAAAGAGAGCCCAAAGCCCTCACCACTACAGTAAGCTTGCAACTACTTGTAAAAGTGGGTTTACATGCATGTATTTTTTCAATGAGTTTATACAGGTTTTATGAGGGGTTTGGTCCCCTCATACTGAATGGGGTTTGAACCTTGGACCTCTCAAAGAGAGGCCAAAGCCCTTACTACTGTAGCAATATTGCAACTATAAAATATTAACATTGTTAAAATTCATAATATTTTTTTATTTTTTTTAATAAGCTATGTGGATTTTTTTGGGGGCCACTTCCATTACAAAAATAAAACACTACATTGCTCTCATTACATTTCTATCAAATTAATTAAATCATATCCAACCTACCTTTCTATCAAAAATATTTTCATCTACCTTTCTTATCAAAGAGATTTATCATCTTCCTCACTGCTACGTTTTTGCAATCAACTCCTTTTATCATTCCATACAGATGTCTTCCAAAATTGTAATTTTGTCAAGATAAAATTCAATACCGTGAATGGCAAAAATATTTGCTACTCATTTTTCATATCTAGAAACATAAATATATTATCTATAATAATTTAACAATCTGAGAGTTTCTTAATACTTTTTTAGGGTTCTTATTCATGCCCCTAATATTTCAAGATATTATTTTCATTATTATTTTTTGTTTTTATTTGTGGGTTTAGCCTCACTTCTTGTTAAAAATTGCAATATTTGCTTTTGTTTTCCCATTTCAATATCCCTTCTGGGTTTATCTTTCTCTTTGTTTTTGCTTCTTGGGTCTTCCTCTTTTTTTCCATTTCTGCTAATACTTTCATCTTCATCCATCTCTTCGATCTTTTCACATTGTTCAAAGTAAGACTTATCATCTATGGGTTTGTCTTGTTGTGCATGATTTGTAGAGCAAGGAATAACGACAATAGCACATTCTTCTTTATATTTCCTTAGAAACCCCAAGATGCAAGGACGCTCTTCCAAAGCAATTACCTTCTTATTCCACCCTAAAATCCTTAAATTGTTATAGACTTCCTCCATCCTCATTTATTTATTATTTTTCTCTTGGAACTATAAAGTGCAAGGGATAACCTCAATACCACTTTCACTTTTATTACTAGGAAATGATTCTATAATACTTGAGGAAAATGAAGATGATTTACTCTGAAATATATTGAGCTTTTATGTTGTGTTTGTGTTTGGATTTTCCTCCACATTTACCTTTGCACATTTAATTCCTTTTGAACTTGAACTTACATATTGTACTTTTTCATCCCTTATATCCTTCTTTGTTTCTTCTAATTTTTGATCCAAGTGAGTTATGAGGGCATTTTCCATAATATGTTGTAGATAGGCTTTATTTACCCCTTATTTAGGAGTGGAATAGCCTTGATATGATCTGCCTTCTATTAATGTATGATTTCCTTGCTTTACCTTAAAGTTTTTTCTTATGACCAAAATTTTTGGTCTCTTTCTTCATAGTTTTCACTTTGCAAAATCTTGACAAGTGGCCAGTATCATAACAATTACAACAATGAAATACAATGTTTTCAAAATCCACTTGTTGATCCCATTCTCTTGATTTAGATTTAATCATGATGGATTATAGAAAATGTTTTGAAATATCTATAGCAACACATATTCTAATACATTTAGCATGCGTTCACTCCTTAATAGTTAGTCCTTCCTTGATGAATTCTCCTAGGGTATTTCTAATATTCTTCAAAATATCCTTATTGATAAGCTTATATGGAAGTCCAAAAAGCCTAACCCAAATCAGAAGCTTCTTAATAGTTTTTGTCTCAATAGAAAAAATTATTTCATGGTCTTAAATAAAGGATATCTCTCCCTCTAAACCATGGGCCACCACTCAATATTTTATCCCTGATTTTTTAATTATAAAATATGACAAGGATAAAATATTTGACTCAGAGTAATTTGAATTCAATCCCCACTTCCACTTGATCCAATATTGAATCTCCAAAAACCTTGGCCAAGATATATGGAACTTAAATATTAACCCCCTGCTTTTCAAAACCATTATACCATGCTCAATCATCTCATCCTTGATGGTCACTTCTGGTGCAACATTTGCTACTTGGATCAAACTTTTCTGATCTTTGCTCTTCCACTTATATTCAACTTGGGTATCCATACTTCTAGCTAGGACATCATCACTTCCCATTAGGTATTTCAAATATGACTTTCCTTCCAAAATAACTAGTGAGGTTGGGGTTGGAGATCGCTCCTAGCTTGCATTCCCTCATGACTTGAAATTGCTCTTATCTCTTATTTCTCTCAACATTCCTTTGCTTCAACATTTTTTTAGAAATAATATTTGTCACATTCATGGTAAGTATTTGAAGCATTGATACACTTCAAATGAATATGTTGCTCTTCTACCATATCTAAAGATCTCAATATTGGCTCGCACTCATACGTAACTCACACTTCCTCCTAACTTACACTACCTCCCAACTTGCATCCCCTCCTAGCTCACACTCGCTCTTGTATCTCCTTTCTCCCGATATTACCTTACTTTGGTAATTTTTTGAAAATAATACTTGTCACATTCATGGTAAGAGTTTGAATCATTGATACACTTCAAACAAATATGTTGATCTTCTGCCATATCTCAAGATTATCTCGTGTTCCCTCTCGGCTCGTACTTGCTCTCGGCTAAAATTTATGTGGTTTTAACTTCTTAAAATTCATAATATTATTAAAAATGTAAAAATTATAACAAAAAAAAATCATTATCTTAACCTGCAACAAATTACAAAAACTATTGATCCAACATTATAATTAAAACTATTTTAAAAAGTATAAGAAACATGAATATCCATTCATAGAAAAGTTAGGAAACTACTCATTTTACAACAAACTACCATACCATCTCGATTAAATTTATAATATTTAGGAGCATTACATTGAAATTAATTAATCAAGATTAGTCAAGTATTAGAACATAGTTTACTACCTTAGTTTTCTTTAGATATATGATAGTAAGATAAGACAATGTTCATTATTATGGCAAAGGTATTGGGAAGAATCCTGAAGAAGTCATATAAATATGGGCTAATAAGTAAACTTAAGGCTAGTAATAACATAAACAACAACACCCATTAATATTTTGTAGATGATACAACCCTTCTTGTGAGGAAAGGAAAAATGAGGCCAGAGCTTTGAATAACTTATTAAAGGAATACGAAAGTGAAGGATGGAAATTTGCACCATACAAAAGCAATATAACTTAAACACAATGATTAACCAATAAAATTACTCTTTTTATTAATTTGTATTGATCTTTCAAAGCGTTACAAGAGCATCTCCTCGAGGTATTTCATCAGTGATACAATAAATACAATAAGGGTATTCTTCCTCTTTTCACCAAAAATAATCAAGGTGCAATATGAATATCTTTATGCCAGCACAATGTCAAGGAAGCGGGTTTTCCTACGATCGCCATGTGAGATCCGAATCCTGAGTCTTCTTGAGTCGTGTGACCTACGTACAAAGAAAACGAAAGTGGATCAATAGCATATGAAGGGTCCTCTAGGGTTGGACCCATTTTTGATTAGGAAATACAAAACAAAAATAAAAATAGATGCGTGCATGTGATAATTGAGATCTAAGGTAATGTAAGAATAATAAATGCATGGATCTAAGCCAAAATGCACAAAGAATAAGGAAACCATTAACCTGACTGAGACCATATAAGGTCGAGATGGTTTCATCTATATATCGTCTCGAGGTGAGATGATTTTGTCTATAGACCGTCTCGAGGCAAGACGATCATTGTCACGAGTTTGCGCCTTGACATAACTAGGTCAGGGCAGCGTTAAAGATGATGTAGATAAGTATTTTTGATGGATTATCATGATCATGGAGGAAATTTAAAGGGTTTGAGCAATCACTAGAGTGATGGTACCAATCAGGTGAGGGAGATGAATGCAACTTCAAACCTCGTGCGATGATCCAACATCATCGATTTTGATAATAGGAGAGTTTGGCGAGTTATTTCAATAGCACTAAATGGAGTTAGCATTCCAATTTTGAGCTCTCTAAAAATGGCAAGGGATAGCACCATTTTATAGTCTCTTGGCATGAGGTAATTGAGGAAAGGGGGCAGCAATGGTAGGTGGATTGGTTGCTAATTATTGGTTGTTGTTGATTGTTGGTATTGTTGGTAGGTGACTATTAAGCAACGTGCAGGTAGGTACCAATTTTTTACCTGCGTACAACCACTGTCAGGTAGTTAACTTACCACTTTTATTATCATATTTTTATAAATTTGATTTTGCATGACTGTTTTGGGTCAAGACGATCAAGAAAACGTGACCATCTCAAGTCGAGACGATCAGGACAACTTGATCATCTCATGTCGATACGATTATGCCAAAATAAAAAGTTTTGCAAAAGGGTTGTCTGACACAGGAGAAAATGATGGGTTTAGCCCTAAGGTCGATAGAATTGGAGTATGCAAGTTAAGAAGGAGACCTTTAGGAAATCTCCTTGAGATGACGTATTTTAGGTGTCTACAAATACCTCTTTTTGGAACACTTTGTGCATAAGCACAATGTAAAGAAAAATAGATTATCTAAAATGGTTGAATTGATGATAGATGATGTTAATTGAAAAAAATCAACGTGAGATGCCCCAATCATGAAAAAGGGTGCACGTCATTGAATCATTGCTTCCAATACATTGATGAATTTGATTTGATTTTGGTAACCTTTCGACCGTCGGTAGATGTTGTTAATCTACAATATTTAGGCCTTAAGTATACCAAGTGTTTGTTTGATTGATATTTTTGCTTTTGCCCCAGCAAGGAGGGTGTGTAATAGTTTTTGGCAATGATTCTTGGACAAATGCAATTTCCACTTTTGAACATTTAATTATTGACTTGATTTTGAGACACAAAATTTTCAGCTATTGACTACCCCCTCAAGCAACAAGTCGATGGAGGAGATGTAAAATGATGCTAGCAATGAGGTGCTTGACACTAATGAGATGGTTAGTATGATTTACCTATAAAAAGTGAAATTTGAGACTATCTCGACCCAATATGGTTTCATTTTAATTAGTTTTTTTATAAAAATATGATCATCCTAAACGGTCACATATGTGAAATGTTATATATAACAAATTTCATAGAAAAGTGTTATTTTCATCGTGTAATATGAGATAAGAGCAATACGGGGAGGAGGAGAGTTAGTTTTTTGCAATGAAGTGTTATTGGTTGATTATTTGAGTGACACAATGGATCCATCAAGTGCATCTACGAGCAAAGGAGTTGGTGCAAGAAAGGTAAGGATGAAAATACTAGCTTTTTTTTTATTAACAAAATGAAAAAAAATAAAAACTAAAAGGAAATGAATGGGTGGGGTGGGTGAAATGGAGTAGCCTTAGGTAAATGAAAAAGTGGGTGGGGTGATGGGTAGATAGTATTTTCATGCTTTTTCCTTCTCTTCCTCTTTTGTTGTGTTTTTTTGCTTTTTTGCTTTATTTGTTGTAAAATGAGATCATCTAAAGTTGAGATGGTTCCTTTTTGTGATCATCTTGACTTGAGACAGCCTTGTGTGGTGACCGTCCCAGGTCGAGATAGTTTTATTTAGTGAGTGTATCGGGTCAAGATGATTTCATTTAATGATCATATTAGCTCGAGATTATTTACCTATGTGATCATATCGACACTAGATGGTTGTGCTTTGTGCTTTTATTTTGTAATTTTTGTGCTCGTGGTACCTTGTTAGAGCCTCACATCGATTCACAAACACATTCAAGATTGCTTGTGATGCATTATCTAGGGATGAATGGGAGTGACTGAAGGACATTGAACTTTAGCACACAGATCAACTAGAGTTAGTGCATCTAGACCAAGCCTAATTGATGGTCTTGATCGAAAAATGAGATAGCCAAATGAACACCTTTGACATACCCACTAGCAATATTATAGTTACACTAAAGGATATTTATGAAATTATATGATTAGTTGATTATTACTTTTGTGACCGATCAGAGATATTGTCCTCCAACATGTATACGAAGAGCGATGGTACCTTGTGGATTACAATATTGAAAGTAGTGGAGTGAGAGTAGGTGTTAGATACGATACATAACCACTAATAGCTAGATAGGTAGTGCTCATGTCATTGATGTCTAAATTTATCTTGTTATAATCCTCAGGAATGAGGTTCCCCTAAAACCTATTGGGCCTTGTGATGGACATGATTGAGGAGCCTAGGATCATGACTTGGGGTACTACGTTACTAGCACATTTGTATAGGAAGTTGTACAAGATTTGACAGTGGGGCCAACTGGGCTTAAGGTGCAACTTCCTCCTATAGATATGGAGATGGGAGCATTTTTGGGTTGATCAATAGATTGGGTTACCATGGACTGCACGTAGGGATATGATAAACACATAGATCCCTTATGCGATGCAATGGTTGCATGAGTGAGAGTGGAGCAAGAGCCATCCATTTTAGGGTATCCTATAGCACTACATAGACACATTGACTGGATTACAACCAGGACAAATTATATGGAGATCATGATGGGGAGGGTTGACCTAGGATGAGGAGGCCAAACATCTAAGATAAGTGTGGCATGGTAGATGGTTGATTTGCCAACATGGGACTAAGCATGAGTACTTTCAGTACTCATGAGTGATCCGCCAACTCGACGTGAGGTAAGGTGTTTTCTTGATGACTTAACGATGTACAAGCAGAGGGTAAGCGGGACTTAATTGGTATGACCTTGAGTTGAGCCTTTGAGTGAGGAGAAAGATGAATACCCTGATCAATGTAGGTGCGATGGATCTTGATACCATAGTAGAGTATGATGTCTGGTGGGCCTTTAAGTAGTTTTAAAGAGGGGCAGTGGTTGGAGGAGAGGAGGCAGCTAGCACAACAGAGGATCCATCATAGCGATGAGTGCATCATCGAGTGAAGAGGGATGTGGGTGGATATCAAGAAGCCACTAAGGAGGCTCCTACAAGGAGTGAGGAGGGGGATGAGGTTGATGAGAAGGACTCACAAGAGCATATTTTTGCTCTGAGAGAGTAGGTTTGCATCCTCTAGGGACACCAAACAAATAGGGATACAACCCATGCTACCAAGCAGAGTCGTTGGTAGTCAAAAAAGCAATGATGGTGGGGTTGGGGAAAGGAGAGGGACACCTTACAGGCTCAAGTGCAGAGACTTCAAGAGGAGAGGGAGAGACTTATGGTAGAGTGAGAGTGATCTATAGACTCAAGTGATATGTTTGATAATTGGGTGGGCATAGTCATCTGTAGTTGGGAAAGATATGAATGAGGTTACCAAGCTATGAGCAAAGGTGGCATAGTTGAGAGCCAAAGAAAGCACGAACCATGCTCGGTATAAAGCTAAGTGGGAGTATTTTTGGTAATTGGAGGATGAGATAAATAAACTTGGTGGGGTATTACCCTCATGATAGTAAGTGTTGTCCCATGTTCAACGGAGTCGACGGAGCGATGCCTCTAGAGAGCCATCAGTGGACCACATATGCCATAATCTGCATTGTTAGGGACATCATTAATGTCAAGGGCTAGCAGACCCAAGAATCCTCATAGAGATAAGGTCAAGGGCAGTGGGGAGAGTGGTGGAGCAAAACCAGCTTGAGAATGAATCCTTTATATCAGCTTCTCTTTTTGGATGTGAGGTCTAAGGACCAACTATTACTATAGCTTGCAGGTATTTTGTATCATTGATGTACTTATCATTTTGATATATATATGAGATGATATTTATTGATGCCTATTGTTTCTTTATTGTTCATGTATATGTGTGATGATGGATGAGTGAATGTAATGGTAGATGAGCATAGATGTATGCCTAGACTTGTAGATATGATGATGCATATATGTTAGATGAATATTTTTGATATGATAGAGCTATTATGTATGCATAGAACTAGGTATCTATGTGATGCACTAACAACATATGATGACTTAATTAATGCAAAGTGTAAATGTATGTTTATGATATGTAACTGTAGCAACCCAGGAAGCATACACCTAAACTAATAATAATTGAAACATCACATAAAGCATGAAAAATAGACGAATTTGCAAATAAACACAAAGTAGGGCTTCCTTTTTATTAAATTTCCAATGAATCCTGATTACAAATCCATCCCTCTTAGGGATACCCAATGTGATACAATTATTACAATCATAGAACAATCCCCACACAAGGGTAGGTGTAATTCGTAGACTTCCTAAATGCACACAAACTGCTCCAAGGTATCGATGACCTTCTTCCCCATGATTAGAGGTATTTGTTGCCTTGCATATCAACACCCTGTTAGTCCTGCATACAATAAACAACAAGAAGCATATTAGTAATAAAGGAGGCCTCTCTTGATGAGACTTTAAAAGGAAATCATATAAAAAGATGCCATGAAAGCTTGAAATCAAGAAAGTGCAAGAAACATGGTAAACCTATCTTAAACATGAAATATTGTCATGCAAAAAGCGAAGGAAAGACAGAATTAACTATCTAATGCTCTAATTATGAAATCAAAAGCATGAAAGCATAAAATGTAAGAATTATTGTCCTACTTACTACAAATGCTAAATGAGAAGAAAGATAACTAAACTCTTAATTCTACCAGACAAATGTCTCTAATAAAGCAAATACATACCTGATATATCTATTCTACTACAAATGAAATAAATTATATGACTAAAGACCAAGGAAATATAGAGATAGAACCTGACCGCAGGTCTATCGCATGGTGAGCACTGTTAGTTGTGACTGACAGTCGCAGCTAAGCCGAAAATCAACTTTCCCTCCAAATGTGACCTAGATATCCAATTTCCTTGATGACTGATGGTTCAAGGGTCACCTGTATGTCCTCTAACATATTTGGCGATTGAATTGCTCCGATTGGTAACAGATTGCTCGTAATCTCATTTCTTGATTCTTCTAGCTTCCTAGGATATCCATGACTTCAATTGTCATTTCAATCTCTCAATTCTAGCTAAAGTATTTCTCTCAATGCAAGTAGGTGAGTACTGAATTCATCAAGGCTTTGCTGTTAAAATTCTCCTATGCCTCTCTCTCATTTCCCATTTTGTATGGGGCTCTTATAACCTCTAGGAAGGCTATGTCTTAGCTTCTTGAGGAAGCCAAGATCAAGAATGGACAACTAGAGCAGTTGGAGGGAAGCTTCTAGATATTTTGGCCCTAAAACCACTTATATCTACAACCAATTTGCCGTTATAACTGAATTTGGATCGGCCAAAGTCCAACTGATTTTGACTACTAGCCACGGCTCTGAGGCGCGGTCAACTCTGTTAATAGCGGGTATCAGCCGCGACCAACACTAGTTAGTCCTAAATGCCTAAATGAGTGGTTAGAACCACTGATATACCTTAGTATTTGTCCAAGGTCTTCCATATGGTCTTTTAGCATGTCCCATATGAGTAGTCGCCTTGACATGACGTGTTTTAGGTGTCTACAGATGCCCCTTTTGAGATGCGTTGTGAGATAGAACAACGCTGAGCAAAAATATGCCTCCTAAAATGATGTCGTAGGTTGGATGATGATCATTAGTCTTATCAACATTAGATGCCCAAGGTCCAGCAAAAGGATGTGCATCCTAGAATCATTGCTTCCAACTGGATGGAAGGCTTAAATTGAAAAAGCTTTGGTAAGCTCCAACGACGATTGGGTAGCTCAGGGCTGCTATAGGCTTTCATGCCATATAGATCCGAAAGAAGGAGAGCTACTAACTTAACTATCATATTTACTTTTTGCTCCAGTAGAGGGTAAGCTTATGATAGTTGTTGGTAATGATTCATAAGACAAACATAATTTTGACAAGATCAAGGGATCTATGATCAAGGGATCTTTTATTGAATTTGATTATGATTATGACATTATTACTACCCCCTCAAGAGACGAGTCGATGAGGGTAATGACAATTAATAAAGCAACGAGTCGCTTAACCACTATGAAATAATTTGAACAAATTAATTTTTGGCATTTGAATACTTGGCAAGGCCTAATCAGCTATGATTGCAACTATTAATAGTAATTGTACATCTCTATCCTATGGAGCAGTCCAGTGGTACAAGCTTTCTTAGGTAATCAAGATGATAGTAATTCCAATTAGGAATGTGTTGAATCATATGGTTTGATGATTTGCTAAAATTTTCATAGAATAATTGACATGAATATCTCGTTCTCGTGGAGCAATCTGGTCGTCTCGGTCTTCTTAGGGATTGAAATGAAGCATAACAATTCAGCAATGACTAATTTATCCCAAATGTCCTTATGGTAATTTACTCATATTTATAGATTACATGGAACACCAGTCGCTACAACCGCCAAGTGTAGACGGTAAATCACTAGATACGAGGCACATTTGGCTTTTGATTTATTTGATTTTTTAGTATTTTTTAATATATTTTTTGATAATTCTGGCCAAATGGGTATTTTTAATTTAGCATTTTGAAACTCCATGCGGTGGGATTTGAGAGCATTTATTGCATATTATTAGTCGCGCTTGTCAGCAACAGCTAGAAATGTCAAATTACGTAGACACGGATCAGACCCGTGGGCGACAAACCCTAATTTGGGGATCGTGGTTGTCATGCGCGGTCAAGGCCAAAATAGGAAATATTTAAGCAATTTGCACAATTTTTTAATCTCATTATTTACCATTACAATTGAGAATCTGAGAGCTCTAAGAGGTGAGAAGATGAATTTGATATAGAACGTTGTTGCAACTCGACCTCACTATCATCCACACCAATGGCAAACCAACCTGGAGGAGTCGATGCTACTAAGGTAGAAGCACACAACTCGCTAATTATTTTCTTTTACTAGTTTTAAAATTAACCTCACTAAATAATGGGCTAATGAACATCACTAAACTATCGGCAACAAACCTTACCCTAGTTAGGTTTAGCTTAGGTTAGCCTAGGGGGTTAGGGTTTTTAATTTTTGGGTGTCTCAAGATGGGAAATGACTCTGAAAAGGTCATTTCTCCTAGCCACGGCTGGCAAGCGCAGTTTCCAATTGTTAAATTGGAGGCTGTGGTTTTCAGTCGTAGTTGGATTAAAATTCCAACGGTCATCAAATTGACCGCCCTCTCGATCGCAGGTCTAAATCGCGGTTCAACGACTTTTGGAAAAAAAATTAATTTTTCATTTTTTTTTAGCAGTTTTAATTGATTTGTTTTTTTAATTTTAGAGGTGTTATTTTTCATTTTTTTGGTGTTTGTGTATTTTATGATTTTTTTATCATTTTTAAGCTTATTTTTTATTTTTACCTTATTATTCTGCTTTCCACCAGACTTTGATCGAAAAGGCGAGGGAATATAAGATCCTTCATAACCTACGTGGTGAAATGCTACTCGTAGAGCTAGATTGGTTTGGGGTCATGGGATTTGGCTATTTTTTGTGCCTCCCCAACAATAGCTTTCACCTGTCGATAGGTGATATGACTGTTACTTTGGAGGATGTCTATGGCATATTTTGACTCCCTCAAGATGGTGAGACCATCACATCTCCACTGACTGAGGTAAAGCAGACAGTGTTCGATCACATATTCGACAGTTGCAACAAGGTAGCACAACGACACTCAGACCATGGAGGGGTCTACATTGAGCACTGGTATACAGAGCAGGTTCTTCTCTCAGTAAGCAGCCATTTTCATGCACTTGATCATGCAGATTGTTCTGCCTGACTCTTATGGAGTGAGGTTTCCTTGGAACCTCCTTGCTAGAACTATGAAGGTCCTAGCTAGCCCCCATGATCATCCTTTGATATTGTCCTAGGGGAGTGCCTTACTAGCATAGCTCTATAATGAGTTGTACCAGATTACACAAAGGAGCAGAGTAGGCATCTACTGCAGCCTACTACTTCAAATTTGGGGATGGCAGCATATTAGGATTGAGCATCTCATTGGCCTACCACTTGATATTGGTGCCATTGAGGAGGAGCAATGGTGTTATGTGACATGTTGGCCTCGCGAGTAGGAGGGCTTTAGGAGTAGGTCTAGCATAGGATATCTGGCTTACTACATCGGAAAATTTTCATGACTACATGCAGACTAGGTGGACTGGCACCCATACCTAGACTGCCCTCCATGGATGGAGGTTGATGACTGGTTGCATTGAGCACGTAGAGACAAATGGCTCCTTGAACGCAAGTTCGAGGTATGGGATTTCTTTTACTTCTCTCGTGTCACCTGATAGTTTGGTATTAGGTAAGACATTCCAGAGCCACCTACCATCTACCATCACCTCACTCTAGAGAGGGACTTGACCTGGCCCAGGGTGATTCCACTAGGCAACAAGGATGACAACTTTCAATAGTTGGGCATGAAAAATGTAGGGACTACTACTGACTATGATAGTTGGTGGACATTGTATCGTTCCAAATTTTTTGCACCCTTACCTTCAGGCTAAAGGATCCGTGCCCAAAAGGGGGATGTGAGAAGGATGGGACGGTACCTTGGACTAAGAGGCCCTTTGAAGGTCCCGCCTCTCAAGGGGGGGGTATTAAGGTGATTTTTTTATGGATGGTGGGGTTCACCAAGAAACTTTTAATGGTAGTTTCCATGACTAGGTTGGGAATGTGTTTGATGTGTTCAGTTTTACCTTTAATCATTCAAATCCTAGGTTTGGCCAAATGAATCTAAATTATTTTATTATGAAATGCAGATTTAAATGAATACAAAAAACAGAATTAAACATAAAACACAGAAAATATGCTAGATGAGAAAAACCATACCTGATTTCGGATGTTTGATGGAGATTCTAATTTTTGAAGCAATCCAGATCGCCCCTGATATGACAGGATCATCTGATATTAGACAAGATCGTCTGAGATCTGGCGAATTCGTCATACAAATTCATCAGAGACCTGCAATCAAAGAAATAGACACAGAATACAAAAAATGTAGCTATACTAATAGAGGAAAATGATGTAGAATGATAATAATAATAATATTAAACTGATAATTACAAAATAAAAATATAAGTGCATTACAATGATTTAATGACAATTATGACTTTATTATGCATTTAAGCTACATGGGTGAACTCCAAGATGCAGAATAATAAGGAATAACAATAAACTTAATTAAATGCAAAATAAAACAACAGAAAAGAGTGAAGAAACGCAAACTCTAGGCACTGATTGCCCCCAATGTTGGCTGCAGTCGAGATCATCTACAGGATACGAAATCATCTTGAATTTTGGCATGATCGTCCGAGATCATACAGGATCGTCTGCAACGATCTAAGCTTGCTCCGACTAAAAAACAATGAGGTTCCTACAAGAAAACTTAGAAAGGCACAAATGCAAATGATAATTCAAGGTATTCTAACGCACACAAAGATCAAATTATAGGGGAATTCAGCCAGGGGTAGGTCAAGGGGAGGGCCTAAGATTAAATAGGTATAGGAAGGAGGTTGGGAGGTTGGAGATCATCCCAATATAGGGATCTCCAACGGGGAAGGTCTCTAACGACGCAGACACGCTTTTGCCACAGTTAGAGACGTCGTTGAAACAGAAGCTAATTTTGAAAAATCAGTTTTGGGACGAAATCGTCTAGACGTTCTGCTCCAAACGAATTCGTTCGATCTGAGGCGATATTGTCTGATTGGCGATGATATCGTCCAACGGTCACAACAAATCCTAAAAATGGCATGAAAAATGGGGAGAGCGGTTAACAGGCGATTAACGGGCGGTTCGGGGTTAAAATTCAAATTTAAATTATTTACTAAGGTTTACTACACCAATTTTAGGGTGCTACATTTTGCCCCCTCTTTAGTGAATTTTTCGAAGAAAATGCGTTAAAGACGAGTTCTTCTCGATTTACGAAAAAACAAAAATTTATTCCAATTTTTAGGCGACGATTCTAGGTCGAATCGTATGACTGCTTACTATGGTGCCCCCTCCATGTTTTTACCCAAATTGAACGTTTGAGGTAAAAATGCGAAAAAGCAAAATTTTAAAATGTTTTTAATTGTTTTTGAATAAAATTAAGAAAAATAGGGTAAAACCCTAATTCATTTTTACTGTTCATTATTTTCTGGTTTTAGAGCTTAGCAAACAAAAATGGTTGATATGATGTACATAATTTTGTTGATATATATATGATCTTTTTGATGATATGACTTGTGTATATGTTTTATGATGCTTTAATGTTTTGATTTGATTGATTGATAATTCATGTAATTATGTCATTTTGAAATATTATGATTTTATTGTCATGCTTTAAAATTTAAATGAAATAATCTGATGTAAACAAAATGGTTGTTTGTGGTATGATTTGATCAAAATAAAAAGGGACTTTTAACAATAATTTCAAAGGATATTGTCGCTATTTATGACCATTTCATGGAGTCGCCGCTCGCTAGGTCGTCAAGCTAATCCCAGTATAGAAATATTGTTAAAAGTAAAAGAGTGCTTAAGAGACTGTCTTAAGGCTTTGATGTTGTGATGATGAAAAATGGTGATGATTTGTTTTCAGGTTTCCATGAAAATATTATGCATGAAATATAAATGATGTTTGTTAGGCATGAATTCCTAAGTGTGATAAAATTGTTGAATAATTCCCGAGGAATTATACCATCAATGCAAAATTGAATGTTGACATAATGAAATGAAATAGAAACAGTGTTCGTTCTTTTTAAAGCATAATTGTGTAACATAATGATTTAAGTCATATGTTTTTTATGATTTGAAATAAATGGGAAATAAAATTAGTTCGATGGTTTGCGCTAGGCATAGAATATTTAGGTATAGAATTATACCATCATCGCGAAATCCAAAGAAGAAATTGATATAATAGTTTTATTGCATGGTTAAGTTTTGATTTTTGTTTTTGAAAGAAACAGAAAAAATAGAATAGGACTTGCGCTAGGCATAAAATTCCATTTTAATTTTTGGAACTATACCATCATCGCGAAAGTCGACAATATATAAATGTGGTTTTATTGCATATTTTGAAAAAGATTTTGATTTTTTTTTTTTGAAAAACATGTATGTAATTGTTTTTATACGAAATAACCGCTCTTAAGTAAGAAAATGAAATTATTCCAGACAATTTGCAAAAATATTTCAAAGTATCTCAAAGACAAAAGTTAGATTTATAAGGAATCCCATGTGCGTATGTGAGTTCATTTCCGATCTTGATTTATCATAATGATACACAAAATCTCTCAAATACAAATGTGTATGCAATTGCTTTGTGCATTTACCAGTTTTGAGCAAGATAATTTGATACAAGTGATTTGAATTAACCAAATAAATGTTCATTGACCATGATTTATATGCATATAATCGTACCAGACTACTATGTAAGTCGGGTTACCAAGAGCTAGCTAATCCATAAGCAGACATAGGTCTATACAAAAGAAGGTCACTAATGTGACAGACATATCACCACGCTAGGAATTACCCAAGGCCAAGCGGGTTGGGCACAAACCACCTGTTATGGGGCTTACCTCACAGTTTTTGAATAATTGAGAATTCCAAGGATTCAAGCTCATCAACCCTTCTTTTCTTTTCAAGGGGTAGGGAAAGGAGTTTATTGTATTTTGCTTTTGCTTTTCACTTTTGCTTCTTTTTTTTTTTTTTTTTTTTTTGTACTTTTGTATTTTTGCTTGATATTTGAGATAATGCTGAAATATTGCTGTGATGATTCAAAATAACCTTTTTCGTTTTTTTTTTCTTGAACTTTTCTTTTCTTCCTATGCTAGGGATACTTGCTCGGATTAGCTTTAGAGCAAGGGATTTTTATTTTGGGTAGGGGTGAGCTTGTCCTTTTTTCAATTCTCAAAGATTCTAGACCATGTGCATGATAGGATAGCAGGGGAAACTTTTCGCTTAGGAAACCATTTCTACTATGTAGCATCATATCGAATGTGCAATGAAATCATTTTAATGTGAAGAGATATACTTGGTTCAAGTAAATAACAAGATCAGTTCTCTATGCTCAAAACTTTATTTAATGCCAATGTGGACTTTGATATAGGAGAAATGAATAATCATAACAAATAAAATCAAGATATTTATTCATGTGAATGTGAAAGTGCGGGATTCCAAATAGATACTAATTTATCCAAAATAACTGAAAATATAAGCGCAATATTTCACAAATTGACAGATATAAAAATAAAAGATGTTTTTGAAGATTTTGATGATTTGGATGTTTTTGGTGTTTTTATATTTTAAGTGTATGAGTTGAAAAAAATACAAGATAGTGGTTTTTTGAAATGTTTTAAACAAATATATACAATGATGAAATGACCAATTTTTATGCATAGTAACGTTTAAGATGCATAATGTTCATAGGTTCTTTAAGTTCTTTACCATGTAAGGTAGATAATTGGTATGCTTCTGATCCAAATTTAGCAGTGATGACATATGGTCCAAGCCAGTTGGGCTCAAATTTACCTTTAAGGTTTGTAGTTGCATTAGTATTTTTTTGATTTTCTTTTAAGACTAGGTCACCAATCTCAAAGGATCGAGGATGAACTTTCTTAAGATATGGTAATTTGCAAATGTAATCATTTTAATGTGAGAGGATATGCTTGGTTTAAGTAAATAACAAGATCAATTCTCTATGCTCAAACTTTATTTAATTCAATTTGTGGAGTTTGATATAAGATAGATAAGTAATCATGCCAAATAAAATCAAGATATTTATTTTTTGTGTTTGCAAAAGTGAGGGATTCCAAATAAATGCTAATTTATCCAAAATAATTTGAAAATATAACTGCAATATTTCAAGAATATAACAAATATCTTTTTTTGAAGATTTTGATAATTTTGACTCTCTCTTTCCCCTTCTTTTTTTCTCTTTTTTTTTTTTTTGAAAGAATTAACAAGTGCCATAAATAAATACAACAAATATTTTGAAGATTTTGATGATTTTGATTTTTTTTTTTTTTTTAATTTATGAATTGAATTGGTGGTATATACAAATGATCTATATACACTATACAAGGTTATTTGAATATACGATGTCTAAGGTTGTTTCAAAATCAAAGGCAGTTTTGAAGGATAATTTGGTTGTGGTGAAAGTAAGAACAAAAGGTGATGAATAAAAGGTAGCGATAACACAAGCTTTGTTATAATGTAAAATAATGTAGCAAAAAATTTGACTTTTATATGTATAAAATTGATCATGTTACAAAATAAAATGTCAGAAATATAAGAAAGTTCTTCATTCTTATTACTATATTCCAAGTCTTGATAAGATGGAGAAAGCATATGTGAAAGATATGCATGAGTGTTATTTGGTAAACAAGGATGATCATATATGGATGAAGAAAAGTGAGAAATAGAAGGTAATTGTGACAATGGAGAATGTATAGAACTTGATGTTTCTTGAATTTCATTATTAAAATATTTTATAATAACATTTGATTCATTAAGATCTTCTTCCTTTAATTTGAGTTTTTGAAATAATTGATAAGTGCATAAATTAAGAGAGAAGCCATTATCTACCATGATAGTTTTAACAAGTATTTCTTTACTAGATCTTGTAATGTAAAGAGATGAGTCTTCTTGTGGAGTAGAGGAAGGAATATCCTCATCATAGAATGAAATATGATTAACCTCAAGAGGGTTTACACTATTAATTATGTCCTTAGGGAAAATATCATGAGGAACAAATTGTTGGATAGGTATTTTGAACAACGTTTCCTTATGGGAACTTTGTAATACTTCTAAAAGGGATATTTTTGCTTGAGGGTTAATCACTTGTTGTTGGCTATCAAAGTGGACTTCAAATTGAGATTTTGATTTTAAAGATAAGCTTTCTATGCGTACCTTCCATTTTGGATCATTCTCTAGAGACAAAGATAGTTTTGAAGGTTGGTCAAATGAGGAATCCATCTCTTGAATATCAGATTGAGTTGATTGAACTTGAGGTTGCTCATTTGTAGTTTATGTTACTATATTAATAATATCATCATGATGGGACACATTAACATGCAATATTTGATTGGTTTCTTGTTGTTGATAATTGAATAGGGGTTCTTGGGAGATCCCCATGTCTTGATTGATTATTGGTATTTGTTGTGTAGGAGTTTGATTGTTTACTTGGAGATTTATAATTAGTTGTAGATTGTAATTCCTTTATATTAAAAAGACCCTCATCCATCAAATCTTGAATTGAACATCTTAAATCTTTACATTTTTGTGTCATATGTCCATCCACTCTATGATATTCACAATGTAGCTCAGGTTTAAACCAATCTGTTGTGGTATCAGGTTGTCTTATGGAAGGGAGTTCAATCCTATTTGTGTCAAGTAAATACTTGAGAATTATATCCATTGGTTGATTGAGCTTAGTAAATTTACGTGATGAAGGTTTTCGAGAGGTTTTTGATAAATGCCTTAGGAATTCCGTCATAAAAGGACCTAATGGTTTCTCACCTCTACTTTCTTTATTATGGGTTGAATGATGATAGGAATATTGTGAAGTATGAGGTGAGTGCATGGTAGAATTGGAAGAATAAGTATTTTCTTTTTGAAATGGATGTGTTGTATTGAAAGAAGAATATTGAAAGGATGGAGGAGTATTGTATGTGGATCGATAGACATAATATGGATATATGGGAGAATAGATAATATCGTTATGAAGAGGATTAGCAAAGGGATTGTCCTGTTGGGGTAAGGATGAAAAATGAGAAAAGTGTGATGGAGGTGGTGTTGAATAGGGATGAGGTTGGTCATAATCAACAAATGTATTTAGCTGAATTCTTCCAACATTACTGATGGGCTCATATTGATTTGAGTAAAAACTCATGGTTTCTTTAGTACTTCTAAAAGCAATATTTAGTATCTACTATTTAGAATTGAATCTAACACATACAAACTTGAAATGATGATTTTGTTACTTTTTGTTTTTGTATACATATATATATTTTTTTTTGTTTTTTTTTTTTTATATTTTTGAATCAAAAATATGCCTATGTTATTCACGTCGGGTTCACCAAAATGTATCGTTCCAAATTTTTTGCACCCTTACCTTTAGGCTAAAGGATTCGTGCCCAAAATGGGGATGCGAGAAGGATGGGACGGTGCCTCGGACTGAGAGGCCCTTTGAAGGTCCCGCCTCTCGGGGGAGGGGTATTAAGGTGATTTTTTGACGGATGGTGGGGTTCACCAGGAAACTTTTAGTGGTAGTTTCCACGCCTAGGTTGGGAATGTGTTTGATGTGTTTAGTTTTACCTTTAATCATTCAAATCCTAGGTTTGGCCAAATGAATCTAAATTATTTTATTATGAAATGCAGATTTAAATGAATATAGAAAATAGAATTAAACATAAAACACAAAAAATATGCTAGATGAGAAAAGCCATACCTAATTTTGGATGTTTGATGGAGATTCTAATTTTTGAAGCAGTCCAAATCACCTCTAATATGACAGGATCATCTGATATCAGACAAGATCGTCTGAGATATGGCAAATTCGTCATACGAATTCGTTAGAGACTTGTAATCAGAGAAATAGACACAGAATACAAAAAATGCAGCTATACTAACAGAGGAAAATGATGTAGAATGATAATAATAATATTAAACTGATAATTACAAAATAAAAATATAAGTGCATTACAATGATTTAATGACAATTATGACTTTATTATGCATTTAAGCTACATGGGTGAACTCCAAGATGTAGAATAATAAGGAATAACAATAAACTTAATTAAATGCAGAATAAAACAACAGAAAAGAGTGAAGAAACGCAAACTCTAGGCACTGATTGCCCCCAATGTTGGCTGCAGTCGAGATCATCTGCAGGATACAAAATCGTCTCGAATTTTTGCGTGATCGTCTAAGATTGTACAGGATCGTCTACGACGATCTGAGCTTGGTTCGACTGAAAAACAATGAGGTTCCTGCAAGAAAAATTAGAAAGGCACAAATGCAAATGATAATTCAGGGTATTCTAATGCACACAAAGATCAAATTACAAGGGAATTCAGCCAGGGGTAGGTCAAGGGGAGGGCCTAAGATTAAATAGGCATAGGAAGGAGGTTGGGAGGTTGGAGATCATCCCAATCTAGGAGATCTCCAATGGGGAAGGTCTCTAATGGTGCAGACACGCTTTTGCCTCGATTAGAGACATCGTTGAAATAGAAGCTAATTTTGAAAAATTAGTTTTGGGACGAAATCGTCTAGACATTTTGCTCCAGACGAATTCGTCCGATCTGAGGCGATATCGTCTAATACGTGACGATATCGTCCAACGGTCACAACAAATCCTAAAAATGGCATAGAAAATAGGGAGAGCAGTTTAACAAGCGATTAACGGGTGGTTCGGGGTTAAAATTCAAATTTAAATTATTTACTAAGGTTTACTGCGCTAATTTTAGGGTGCTATAGACACTCAAGGTATGGCAAGGTTTTGAGGGCCCCTTAGGAAGAACTCTAGATGATGTAACAGTAGAGGGTTCTAAGGGAGCAGAGGTCGACCCTCATGATCGTCGAGTTTGTTAGATTATTAAGGGTAGATGGGATGAGGGAGAAGCTATAGAGGATGCACCTATAGTTGAGGAAGGTGATACTCCCAAGGAGGGCAAGGCCCCACCTCAAGTTTAGGTTGCTAGCCTAGATACTCAGGTAGGCTCCCTACAGACACAACTTCTACATTAGGACACCACCATTGCTACCTTACAGGCAAAGGTTGGAGATCTACAGTCTCATCTCATAGTAGGGAAATCTCAATGGTGTAGCTACAAGGAGGAGAGAACCACTCTATAGGCAAAGACTGATTTAGTAAGGACAGAGATACAGTGGGTTACAGTCTAGCGCATCCTTTTACAGTCCTAGTTGAACGCTTTGAGGGCATAATACGATACGCTCAGGGCTGGGAGATAGGACCCCTCCTCTTCATAGGTTTCTCTAGAACCTCCAGCTGCTCCAATAGCTTTGATAGCACAAGGATTAGCAAAGCTAGACCAAACAGTAGAGATCATACGACTGCGGGCTCTGGTGCAGCAGCACATCAATGATAATACAGCAGAGGCTTCCTATATCTCTACTCTGAGGGGATAGATAGGGCTACTCAGTGGTCAGGTTCCTAAGAGTTCAAGAGCTCTAGGATCTTAGAGGACTCACACATGAGAGACTGGGCAGTCCTCAACTAGCTCTACTCGCAGATCACACAGGTCAAAGAGGACCTCTAGTGTTAGCTCTAGGAGGACTTACAAGGAGGGTGGAGGTGACGGTGAAGCCTCTCAGACTGGGGGTGCAGGCGCTTCTTAGTATTGATCTTTACATATGACATTATACCATTTTTGAGTGTAATATCGAGGACCTACACAGATGTAGCCTACGGGAATTCTGGACATATGTCGATGTACTGTTTATTATATATTTTTGGTACACACACACACACACACACACACACACATATATATATATATATGATCTGACATTTGAGACTTATTATATGTGTGGATTTTATGTGTTTTATTGTTTATGTTTTATGAGATGCATATGGATGCAATGCTTATATGTTATGTTGATTTTATGCTATATGATGTGATTTATGGATGACATGCACTAGATAGTTGTGGAATGTATGATTAGATGTGATGATATACATGTGTATATGGACTACTTATGATGAATGTATATGTATGCAATTTTTACTATTAAATGCAAGTGTAATGTACTGTACTTGTATGCATCTAAATTATGATAATATGACACAATTTATGCCATGTATGTATTGCATAATTATTTTATGATGAATGCTATGTAAATGAACATGTATGTTTTAATCACTTAAAACATAATGTATGAATGCAATATAGTTTAGCAATATAATGGATGACACCACATACTATATAACAATCATGAAATGTAATTGCTATATATTTGTATAAAAATTAAAAAATTGTACGCCCCTATGTGAGATGCAATGATGAATTATTTCTATTCATAAATCTTTGTAAATTAAAAGAGTATGGATAACATAGTTAGTGGCTGTGTAAATATCATATCTGACATCCATACGGTATCTAACCTATATTACAAATAGTTCTAATAAACAAACTCTCATAAAAAAATTTGATATTTGAAAATTGCATTGAAAATTGGTTGTTGTTGTTTGGAAATTTTTGAGGTTTACCATGAGACTCAAACACCCTAGGTGTCTAATAAAAAGTTGTATAATGACCATACTAGACTTCTGAAACATAAGGCTTTTGCTAGGATAGACCCTAACTATTCATTACCAATGTGTGTGCAAATGAGTATATTAGATAAGACATAAGTATACCCCAATGTCAAGTGGGATTATTTCAGCCCATTGCTAAGATTGGGGGTCATCAAATGCCTATCCAATCCTAGGTTTGAATTTTAGTTGGATGTAGACCACTAGGTGATACAGGACACCTGAATCTAGCTCTTCTACATTCAAACATTGGTCTGCACAAAAGTGAGATGCTAATGTATCAGACATATCATCATGTGTAAGGTACGGTAGTGCTGACAATTCCAGGGATTCAAGCTCACACCCTTATTTTCTTTAATTTATCGAGATACTTGCTCATGTAAAGTGATAAGAATCATTGTTTATTTTATACTTTTCTTTTAGTGATAAAAACCACTATTTATTTTGTACTTTTCTTTTCTTTTCTCTTGAGCAAGGGATTTGATACTGATTTGATTTCACTTTGAATTTGATCTTGATTTGACTTGATTTCTGGGGATTTAACTTTGGAATTTCACTCGAGGATTTCATTATGGAATTTTTCTCCTTTATTTGTAATCAAAATATTTATTTAGGTAGGGGGTAAGCTTGTCCTTTTGCCAATTGCCAACATTTCTCAGATCGTCCGCACAAGGGGATAAGCAAGATAAATTTTTCACCTTAGGATACCTGGTCCCATTTCGTAGCATTCATCTGTCCCTCGTCCTAATTAGGATTGTTTAGTTTGTATATTAGTGATAGGATTCTGATATTCTAAGGGCTATCAAAACTAGACCTCATCTGCAAAAGCAAAGCAAGATTTCTACCAAACTCTTGAGAAGACCACTAGGTATGGCTGAGTGACCGAAAAATCCTAGTATATTTTTCATAGCAACAAGAAGAGTTGTGTTGAAAAACATAATTACTCACAAGGATGATGAATGAAAATGATAATGCATAGATGAATGATTGAAACACAAACATGATGTCATTTGTAAGATTGTAAACACAACCTATTCTAAATGCAAGTGCGACGGATGGAAATGCCTAATGCAATGCAAAATGAAATGCATGCAGTAAATGGAATGCAAATGTTACAAATGAAATGTAGTGATGCAAATGAAATGTAATGTAATGTTTTTGAATTTTTGATATTTTCCAAATTTTTTAGATTTTATAATTTTTTATTTGACCAAAGGGCTTACAGACGCCTTTGGAGCCTTTTACTGGATGACTAAAGGGCTTACAGATGCCTTTGGCACCTTTTATTGGATGACGAAAGGGCTTACATATGCCTTTGGGGCCTTTTGATGGTTTTAGGCATAAAACGCTTTAAGATGAAGGATGTTGAGAGGTTCAAGAACTTCAACCCCTTCTAGCGATGTCAAGTGGTATGTCTCGGGTCCAATATCCTTAGAAATGATATAAGAACCTAACCAATTAATCGTAAATATTTCTCATAGCTCTGGCAGTAAATTTGAGTTCTATTGGTTCTCTTTCAGCACCAGATCACCAATATCAAAGTCTCTTAGATGGACTTTGTTATTGTAAGCTCATTTTAAGTGCTCTTGATAAACGCAAAGATGCTCAAGAGCATTCATGTGACATTCATCAAGTAGCATAAATTAATCTAGGTGAGCTTGTCGTGCAGTCTCATCATTGATGAACTCTTTCAATGCAACGCGTAGCGTTGGAATCTCCAACTCTAGGGGCATAATGTCCTTAACGTCATATACTAGTGAAAATGGAGTTTCCCCAATAGGTGTTCGAATTCTAGTCCTATAAGCCCACAATGTAAGGGGCAGTTGGATGTGCCAGTATTTGTGGTGTTCTTGCACCATATTTTTCAAGATGGATACCACTGTCTTATTTGAAGCTTCAGCTTACCCATTTTCCTATGTATAATATGGAGTCATAAAATTGTGTTTGATCCTGTACTTGGATGTTAGAGCCCTCACAGTCTTGTTCTTGAATGACGTTCCACCCATTTAGTAAAGTACTCAGTAGCCATAATAATGAATGTATACTAGCTCGATGATGGAGGAGAGATCTTACCGATTAGATCCAAACCCCACTAAGCAAATTGCCAAGCCTCTTGAATGGGTTATAATGCCTATGATGGCAAGTGTGCAAGATTAGCATGATGTTGACATTTAACGCATTTCCTAACATACACATTGCAGTCCTTATCCATAGTGGGCCAATAATAGCCCATGCGAAGGATGCGTTTGACGATAGCCATAGCACTGAAATGGCCACTGCATGTACCTTTGTGAGCTTGCAAAATTTCCTAAGCTATTTCTTGGGGTTCAAGACAATGAAAGAGAACTCCATCATAGCTTTAACGATAAAAAATATCTCCTAAAAATACATACTTTATCGCTTTTTATCTAAATATGTATTTTATAGCACGCGACAATCCCTGAGGGATCACACCAAGCTTTAGGAAGTCATGTATTCGTGACATCCATTTTAGATAGACCTCAGCCTCAACTGTTAAGACAACATGTTCCCCCTGTGGTTTAATACTTGTAAATGTAGAGTGGGAAACAACCTTATGGTGAATGGTAGTACTATTCCCCGTAGGACCCTATGAGATCAGTGACCCCCAAAGCGCTCTCTTGAGAAAGTCTATGGCTCTATAGAACCATTCATGGTTTGGTTCTACCTAAATCATGTTGATTGACTCTTTGTTGTCTAAATCTTCACACTACACAATAGAGTCTGACAAAAATTTTACATGGATGGTAGTAAAATCTATAGATAGATTTTGAGGGATTAAAGATCCCAAAGATGCAAGTGTATATGAATCTATTTTATGAATGATGGATTGCCTCGATGGCGTACCACTTCAACCGAGCTAAATATGTGTTAACAAGATCTTTGTAATACTTTAGGATATGATATCGACACTAAAAAAATCCCTTCACCTGGTTAACAATGAGAAGGTAATTGCCAAATATATTTAACCTTTTAATATTCATGGCGATAGTTGTTTGGAGACCCAAGATTAGGGCTTCGGATTCAACATTATTATTAGTGCAGGGAAAGTCTAACTTGAACAACAAGGGCATAGGAGCACCTTGTGGTGTGAACAACACTATTTTTGCACCACTCCCTTGCTCACACATCAAACCATAAAAAAACAAGGTCATGTCAGCTTTATTATCTAGCTCTTCAGGCTCAAGTGCTTCTGATAATGCGAAGACCGCATCATTAGGAAGCTCAATAGTGAGGGGTCTGATATTCTCGAGAGATACCTTAGTGTTGGTAAAATATCTGTATAATTGATAAACACTATGTTTATATGCCCTAGATATGGCCAACATGAAAGGCCAAAGGAAATAAATGTCCTTCGTGCCAATCTCCAGAGAGGGCTAGTTCTCGAACTAATTCTAAAACTGGTAAAAGACTAAGGATGCAGGAAAGAAATTGGAAATAATGGACAGAGATGGGAAATATGGCCACAGGCCAAAGTGCAAAATTGGTGTTAGACTAACTAGCAAGAAAAAACCCAAGCACAAATTAGCATTTGTGAAATAAAACGAAATAGAACAAGCTTACAATCTTGCCATAATAACTATCAAAATGTTACTCCAACATTCTCTTTTTTCTTAGCAACTTTAAATCCAAAGACAGAATTTAAATTCAACAGCAAATTAGATAGATGAATGGAAATAGAAGCACACTACACAAAAATAATTATACACAAGACTGCTCAAAAATTCAGAAGTCTGAATGTCTTGTATTAATGAAGAGATCTTGGAGAGATCTCTCACAAAATGTCTAACCTCCATTTTACAATGAAATTTACCTAGTATTTATAGAGGTTTTTGCCTCTTTCATTTAATACATACGAGGGAAGAATTTTTGAGAATCAAAGACAAAATCAGCAAAATCCTCCTTGAATTCTTGGAAAATACATTCGCCAGGGGAACAAATTCCTAAAAATTTGAACTTCGAACGGAGGTGCGTCTGTTAGGATAAAATAGTAAATTATTCGGATTGCCTCTGATACATTGGAAATCATGAAGGCTCATTTTCCTTCGCCTTCCTCTTCATTATCCACAAAATGGAGTAACTGAGAGCACCCTTCATTTAATGCTAAATTCAACATCTTGACTAAAGTTCCATTCTTTCGATTTATCTTTGCCCCTTCATATGTGCGCGATCTTGATACAAATAGGTTCGTCCAATTCAAGGGCAAATGGTACGTTCACCCCTAAAGGAAGGAAAATGTGATTTTTTGTCATTGCTGGGTGGTTCGCCCATAGGAGAGGTGAACGGTGTGTTCACCCCTCAACTAGGGTGAACGTAATTTGATTCAGGTGTTCGCACTAAGTGGTTCACCCATAGGAGAGGTGAACGATGTGTTCACCCCTCGACTAGAGTGAACATAATTTGATTTAGGTGCACGCACTAAGTGGTTCACCCATAGGAGAGGTGAACGGTGTGTTTACCCCTCAACTATGATGAACATAATTTGATTCAGGCATGCACGACCACTCTTGGCAATGCCAAAGCACATTCGCCCCTAAAAAAGGTGAACAGCCCGTTCGCCCCTAAGGGAGGGCAAACGCGATTTGGCACATTTTAATTTTTCTTCATTCTGCTTTCAAACTGATTCATCCTTATAAAGGGTGCAAGGTACATTCGCCCCTAAGGAAGGGTGAACATCAATGCACAAGATTTTTTGGTGATTTCACTTCAAACTTTTTATGAAATTCATTCTCTCCATTATTTTAGACTCCGAAGAACATCTCCCCATTAATCATTAAATACATTAGATTTCAAAAAATTGTTTCAACTTATTACAACTTATCCAAAAATAAAAGAGACAAATATATTATCGCTTTATACAAAATTTCCAATGAATACAAAATGGCTAACATTTCTTGGCAACTCACGGGGTATCCAATTCGCATGGATGCAAGCGATCCCAGGTCTTTATCCATTAGGTGCAGAGTTCTTTTTGCAAGCTGCTGCTACCTTCTTTGATGTGGAATCTTTCTTCTTGGATGCCTGCTACATGCATTCTGCTTCTTTATGTTCCACCATAGCTGCAATGTGAAGTACTTCTTCATTTTCTGCCTCATCTACCGCCTTTGTCGTTGCTTTACGATCCACTACTGCTTGCTCTTCTTGCTCTATGATAACCTCTAAAAGGGCCTCATAGGTGCGAAGATTCTCATGCCAAGCTTCAATATTAAATAAGCAGGGAATGCTGAGAGATTCATAAACAAAGTGAAGATTTTCCACATCCATCAAGCTGAGGTGCTTCGAACGTTGGGCTAATTCATAAAGAGACAACTCCAAACGTGTATATTTTTCAATCAAAGGCAACACTTGCACTTTAGTAAGGGTATTAGTCAAGGCGTTAATGTTCGTAGTATCTTCAATAAATGCACTCCAGATCTCTTACAATTGCTCCATCGAAAGAGGTTTACCCCATTCATCTAGGAAGGTAGTGAAACCCAGACGGTCGATAGTCTCAAAGTGAGACATCAAAATAGCATGCTCTTGCTCAATAGTATTGAGGACAGCCCACCCTTCATTTACAAGGCCCATGCACTAAAAATAGCTCTGCAAGGTTAAGCGCTCTCAGGACCAAGCATAATCCATCTCACTAAGAGGGCAAATATTCTGAGACATACTCAACAATACTTGTATCTTCATAGTCGTCTCCATATGGGGTGACATCAACTCCTCCACTAAATCAATCATTTGTTGCCCAAGCTAGATTTGTATCCCTGCTTCCTATAAGTACTACAACACCTTGACGACTTCTACGGCCAACTTGGTAGAATTTTTGGCAGAGCGAAGGTGAATATCTCTTACACTATCGCACAAAAATCCTGCAACAAGCATGACTTTGGCTTCCAGTTGTTTCTTGATTTCTTCGACCTACTGCTGAATATTATGCATTTCAATTCTAGCAACATCACGCTCCTTCAGGTGCACCTGGACTTGATTGTGCAAGTATTCATTTTTGATGGTCGTCTTTTCTTATATCACCCTCCTCTTGGCCAAGGCACTTTCAAGCTCCAACACCTTATTTTGTACTTCAAAATATTTCTCTTTATAATGCTCCTCGTGCAAATACAACGAACTCATATCAACTTGCATATTACCCATTTTTTCAATGGGATTAATCCGTGTCAGGTCTTCAATGATAGTCTCAAAAACATAGTCTTCAGGCTGTAATTCGCCTTGAGGTTTTTGAACCAGCGAAGTGAATGTTATCATATGAGCCTCCTTGGCAATTGGATCGAAAGCCACCTTATTGATTGGACATGCCAGCACCAAAGCCTCCTTTCGTCACATACTCTTCAACCATTGGGAAGAGCTTAGATGCGCTCAATTTAATTTTTCATCGTATGGCTGCTTGTGGGCTACCTGTATATCTGGGACAGTTTGTAACTCCAAAAATGGTCTAAATGGAACAAAAGCTTCTACGTGACCAGGCCCAGTGGATATGGATGACACAAATTGTAATGAAGGAATGGACAAGGAAATGGTGGAAGGAAGAGAAAGGGTGGAGGAAGTGGAATACGTAGGTGTAGCTGCAGTTATACTAATTTTAGATGGTGCTAATAGCCGTAATAACAGAGGAAGTGACAACTGAGGGAAGGGGATGAAAAAAAGGATTTGCCCCTGATGCATATGAACTAAAATAAATGAAAGACGAAGGGGCAGGAATGAAAGAAGGAGTAATAGCAATTTCAAAAATGAAAGAAGTCGAAGCGGAAGAAGAAACTATAGAAAATGAAATGAAAGGACTACCAAAATGTGGAGAGACAAAAAGTGGAGGGAACAAAAACATAACATATGGTATCGAAGAAGAAATCATTGTGTACTTGATGAGAGACAAAAAGAGGGAAAATATGATGTACCTTGGGGCATGGGCGCCACTTGTTTTGTAGATGAGGGAGGTTGCACAACTACCTCCTCTTCTTGATTTACCTCTAGTTCACCAACACTTAGGGTCATCTCCTCATCCAGAATCTCAACATGAGAATCTTTAGAAAGCTACTCTTCCTCTCCCTATTGTGTCATTGGAAATATTTGTGCTACAGAAGTAGAAAGTTAAACATTGGGTGAAGGTGTTGCTACCGGAATAGAGGCGACTGTAGAACTTGGCATGGAAAAAATTGTAGTACCCAAAAACATGGATGCTATCACAGTTGAAGTAGTAGCTGTGCCAGTGCGAGGTCGAAATGGAGGTGTCATTGGTTGTTTCTATTGTTTGAGCACAGGAACCTCCTCCTGAGGGTGCTTCATCCTTTGCAATCACCTTTTGAAGACATATTATTGTTCTTCTTCTTCTTCTTCACCTTCCTCTTCGACGTCATCCTCAAATATAGGATTTTCCTCCTAGGGTCACTCTCACCACTTTCGAACTATTGAAAACTTTGTAGTAAAATAGTGGGCAAAAGCAACAGGCTGATAAGATTTCATAAACTTCAAAAAATTGGGTATCAAGCTTCATCCCATAAGCATTATATGGATTCCTCCTATGAACGCGCATCATCCACCAATTCATAATTTTCTCCTTCATCCAATTAGGATTTGCTTCTTGGATAGTTGTGAACAAAACCGAAGGAAGAATATGTGTTGCATTCTTTTTTGGATTATACTCCGCTTCTTGCTCGTAGTAATTGTACCATGGAGGAAGGGAGGACATATTTTCTATATGCCAGTTCATGTCTGGCCTATAAAAATTGTTTCACCACCTCTAAATATCCGGGCATGGGCAACAATGAAAGGACTTTGCCTCAATAAACTCCAAAAACTTTTCGAGTGGGTCATAGCGCCAACGCTACAGTAACTCAATTAAATCCAGGTCTTGAAGCGCCATCGTCAACAGGCGATTTTTCCCAACCCGATTCACTTATATACTCTTGAAATTGAAGGGCATAGTACAATTTGTCTTCTTTCCTCATCTAGAGCCATATATATCATTGATATAATCCATCTAGCACACCACTTCCATTGCAAAAACGTTCATAGTAGCAAAATAAGGCAACAAAAATAGTCTACCTGTATATCCAAAAATTCAAACTACCACGCCCTAAGTGAGCAAAAATATATCACCCTCTTGCTTCGAAACCACTGCATCTCTCAAGTCGCGAGGCACTCGATCGCAACTACCACAAATTAATTCAATGGTGGGGCCCAAAAACCAGCTATTAAAGTTGTAGATGGCCTCTTTCTTTGTTAACACTTGTGTCCACTTATAAACTAGTAGAGGCTCATTCTTTTCGTCCATCTATGTAACAGCGATAAAAGAAAAATGTCGCTGCATCTAAAAAAGAAGAACCAAACTAGCAGTGATGTATACCGAAATGATCTGGATTTCCCTTCCTATAATCTCTATAGCTGCGAATTGATTCTTCGTTAAATAAATTCGACCCAATTCAAAATAAATCAGATTTTTGCCCTGCCTCATAGTAGCGAGTGAATAAAACTCCACCTTGGAAATGTATTGAGCCATAGTTGCCTGCCATTTATGCATCGTTTCATCTGAGGGCAACCTAGCAATCCAAGCGAGCATGGAATAGATCTCCTGGCACTTGAATTCTAAAAGAAGTTTAGGCAAACTCGGTAGCTGCCCCATCTGGGATCTTTGACAAATTGAGTCTCCATGAATTGTCTCATTGTAACTGTGGAGACATACCTATCATCTTGTTCATCCATATGGATTTTTTTATTTACTACATAATTCAACATGCCTACCCCACAGACAAAAGCTTCTCAGATATCATCTGGTGTAATTGTGAATAGAATCTCTTGTTTGGCATTTTGGATAGCCCTAATAGAGGAGTCATAAATTATGCGATTAATTGAATAAGCTTGGGGCACAAATGCACAAGTGAAAAAAGATACCATGAAAGCTACAAATTGTGAGGCATCATGAGCCAACTATTATAGGAAACTCCCTAACTTACTGTAGCTTCGACCTCTTCCCTTAACTGGTCAACTCCTCTATGTGTGATCAAACAATCACCAATCTCAGCCATATTATCTTCATAAGGATCTAGGCCAACATAATCATTTTTTGGGCTTGCTTGGCCCTTGAACTTCTTTCTCTTTTCTTAGCGGGCTTCGCTTATACGAACTCCTGCACCTCTATTGATTATTTGTTGTGTCTACCCATTTTTCCAAACAAAAGCAACGACTCTTCTACAATTCCCTACTCTAAAATTTCAAAAATTCTTCTACACTTCAAAGCACAAGATACATAGAAGCAAAACACTTTAAAAAATCAGGGCAAAAAAATAAAATTAGCCTTTTACCTCCCAAGATTTATAGAGTTTCTACCAGCTGCTGCAGTAATTACAGAATTAAATGCAGGCGCGCCTTCAGGGAGAAATATTCTTCGAAAACTGCTCAAATGTCCTTTCCAAGGCATGAAAATATATTTTTCTGGTTCGTCGTCTAATCCTCCTAAAAAAATGTGCCCTTTGTGTTGTGCAATATTATAGAAAAATGTGCCCTGGTGCTAGAAGCCTATTAGGGAAACCAACCCATCCATTACTCATTCGATCATTAATTCTGACTGCTACCTTGGAAAAATCAATTCGAATGCTTCCCACGTTCAAAAATCATTACTCAAATTTATCACCCACTACTTTTGATTATTGCCACGTACTCCTTGGGAATATCTTCTTCAGCAAAAATCCACTCACACGCTTATAAACTCATGGGCGCATGAGTTTTAAAATATCGTAGCGCGCCTCCTAAAAAAATAGTTTTTTTTTCTTTTTCTTTTAAAAAAATAAAAACAAACTTTCCTTCTCTTTTTTTTTTCTTATCTCTCTCTTTTTTTTTTTAGATGATGTCATTCAAGCGCGTTCGCCCTTAAATATAGGCGAACATAATGTTCACCTCTTTCAACAGGCGCATGCGAAACTCTATCACTACTTTGCCCATCTTTGAGTTTCTTTTCTCCTCTTTTTTTTTCTCTTTCGGGCCAATGATGTCTTAACCATCATTTATTTTTCTTTTCTACATATTTATGCCTATGCATAATTGTTTAAGATGCATGAAAATATTTACTTTTGATCCAAAAATCTTACGAAACATAAGCCTTCAGATGAAGGTCATTCACTGGGATAGGGAGCTTATACCCTTCCATGTCACAAAGTCGAAATGCATTAGAAGAAGTAACAATAGAAATTCAAAAAGGTCCTTCCCATATTGCATCAAATTTTTGATGTTTTCTTGGCTTCAATTTTTTCTCGTTCCACTTCAATACCAAATCACCCACCTGGAAGCTTCGATCAATCATTTTTTTCTTGAACCACTTCTTCATATCAGTAGCATGTTCTACAAAAGTATGGTAGGCACACTCCCTTTCTTCTTCTAATTGCAACAATTGCACCAATCTAACCTCCATTAAATCATTTTCTTTGTTATCATCACGAAACATCTTCAATGCTTGGAGCACAGGTAGTTCAATATGCGTAGGAAGGACAACTTCTTTCCCATACACCAAAGCATACAGGGAGGTCTTTATTGACTTCTTCACCGACATGCGGTCAGCCCAAAGTTCCTGATTTAATAACAAATATCAACTCTTCTTATTGTCACCCATTGTTCTCTTCAAAATTTGGAGCAAATTCTTGTTAGTTGACTCAGCCAATCCATTCCCATGTGGGTAATAGTTGGAAGAGGTCTTCAGGTAAATTATGTATCTACTGGTGAATTCTTTAATTTTAGCTCCAATGAAGGGAGTGCCATTTTCAGTGACTTAAGAATCTGGTATGCCGAAATAAGTAACAAGGCTTTCCAAAAAAGAAATAACAATCTCCTGATCTACCTTTTTGGTAGGTATAGCTTCTGCCCATCTGGTAAAATAGTTTGTCAATGTCATAATATATTTATGTTCAGTAGAGGAATGTGGATCTATAACTCCTATAAAATTGAGATCCCACTACTGAAAGGGTGCTTCCACCTGGATCGGATGCAGCAGTGATGCTCCTTTCCTAATTTGACCCACATATCTTTGACAACTATCGCACCACTGGCTTATCTTATGTGAATAGGCAAACAGATTGGGCCAATAATACCCCACCCAAATAATTTTTAGGGTCATAGACCTGCCTGCATAATGCCCTCCTGATAGCCTAGAATGGAATTCTTCCATAATATTCTCTTTCTTCGAATATTTTACACATCTAAGAAGTATACCATCAATATTCTTATAATATAGGCCGTTGGGCAACAATACATACCTGAGCGCTTGTAATCTGAACCTTCAGCACTGTGAGGAGTTGAGGTGGCTAGGATACCTTCCAAAAATAAAATACTCAACAAGTTCATTGGTCCATTCCTTGTTGACTGCTACACTATTCGCATAAATTACATCTTCGCGACTTGTCTCAACAACAGCGCTTTTGGCCAACTCCTGACACAAAGCATGTCCAAAAACCAGTTTTATCTGTTTAATTTCTACATCATACTCCTGGATCTTCGATACCCATCCAACCATTTTATCACTTAGTTCTCTTTGAATGATGAAGTTTCGAACATCAGGATGAATAACATAAATCATAGTTTTACTCTGAGAAAAAAAGTGGCGAAACTTCTTCAAGGCCTTCATCACTGCATAAACTTGTTTCTCTATAAAGTTCTAATTTTCTTGATGTGGTGCTATGACCTGGATTAGAAAAATGATAGGCTTTTCTTCACCATCATGTTGCTTTTATGTTAGTACTACAGCATAGCTCTCCTACTCACCCATTGCATAAAGTATAAATTTTTTGGAGTAATTAGGGTTGATTAACACTGGCTCTTGAGTAATTCTCTCTTTGATTTCTTTAAAAGCTTGCTTCCTGGCTTCTGTCCACTTGAATTCCACATTTTCCTTTAGGAGCTTAGTCATGGGCTTGACAACTTGGGCAAAATCAGCAATAAACTTACACACAAAGTTTATCTGTCCAAAGAAGGACTGTAAATCTTTCTTATTAGCTGGTAATGATAAATTCATAAGCGCTTCTGCTCGTGCAGGGTCTATGGCCAATTCTTCCTATGAAATCACATGTCCCAACAACTTCCCTTCCTTGACCACAAAAATTGACTTCTTCAAGTTTATAGAAATCCCAAATTCTTGACATTTCTCAAATATTTGCCTTAGATGGAAAACATGATATGTTCTACAATGTGAAAACACTGTCATATCATCAAGATAAATCACAATGATTTTATTTAGCAACTCACCAAAGGTGACGTCCATGGCTCTCTAAAAAGTAGCTCCAACATTTGAAAGTCCAAATGGCATCCATTGGTAAACAAATGTGCCACACTTAGTTGTAAACGTTGTCTTGTATTGATCTTCATCTTTAACCCAAATTTGATTGTATCTTGAAAAGCCATCCAGCAAGGAAAATCTCTGAGCACTAGCCATGACATAAAGAATCTGGTCTATCTGAGGTAGAGGATAGTCATCTTTAAGTGACACCTTATTTAAATTTCAAAAATTGACGCATAGACGTATGTCCCCATTCTTCTTCCTTACAGGAACCAAGTTTGCCACCCAGGTGGAATGCTTAATAAGGTATATGATATTTTCCTCAAACATCTTTAGTAACTCTGCTTTCATGAGAACCTCAATCTTGGGATTAATAGGATGTTGCTTCTGCCAAAAAGGCTTAACTCCTTCTTGTAGGTCGATAGTATGTTGAACCAAGCTCTTGTCGTATCCTTTCAAATCTTGATAACTCCATGCTACTATATCTAGGTATTCAGAACATAGATTTCTAATGCCCTTAATCTCATCTGGTTCACAATCAATACCAATCTTGATAACTTCTCCTAGCTCCAACTACAATTCTCTAAATTTCTTAGCATCCACCTTAATCCTCTGCTTATCATCCCTATCGCTTTGATCAAATCAACTTTCTAGCAAAATCAAACCTTGAGGAATGTGATTATTTTTTAATTGAATCATACCTTCCTTTTCTTTCCACAAGAATCCTATCTTCTGCGTTGGAAGCTTCTTTTAGCATAAAATTCACTATTTTCTCATCATTATCAAACACTTGCCAATAGAGGTTCTTATCAAGAACAAAAGGTCTGTAAATTACCCTTACTATATTGGGCTTGCAAACCACTTGCTCTGTAGGAGAATAATTAGCGCCCAAGGAAGCTAAAATGTCAGCGTGTCTATTTTTTTCTTGAGGAATTGCCTGAATATTTAGAGCTTTAAATGCTTCCAAAAGATCCCATACTCTATAGTGATAAGCCTTCAAGTAATGTTGCTTTGATACACATCTATTTGTAACTTTATTAACAATAAGATCAGAATCACCAAAAATCTGCAGCTGTTCAATTCCTAATTTTTTGACCTTTTTTAGGCCAAGGTATAGAGCTTCATATTCAGCCATATTATTTGTACAACTCCAGGTCAATCTATAGGAGTAAGTTTTTTGTATGCCTTTAGGGGAAATCAACACAACACCTGCTCCTGTACCATTCTTACAGCGAGCACCATCAAAGAACAACTTCCATAGCTGATACAAAATAGGTTCTGGGGATTCAAATATTTGCTCTTGGGACTTCTCTGTCTTCTGAATTGAATAACAACCAATATCTATTTCGATCATAGCGTTGAAATCTGTTAGTAGGAACTCATCTTCCAAACCAAGCTCTTGGGGTATTTCTTCAACCAAGTCAACTTCCTCCAATTCTTCGGTCATCATATTCACCATGCTTAGGACTTGTTCTGCCTCCTTGATTTTTCAATATGAAAATGGAGGGCTTCTCATAATGAATGTGAATTTGCCTACCTTTGAATAGAATCTCTAGATGTGAATAATCTAGGGAAATATAACCTCCCAGCTTCGTTGTGAATTCTCTTGAAAGGCACATGCTAACAAAGGGCTCTAAATCAACAACCACCACTTCTTGGATGACAATAATCTATGGCATGATATGGAGCACTATTGGAATATCCTTGATTACTCCAACAGTATTAACTAGTGTACCATCCAATTGTAAAACTCTTGGGTTGCTTCTTGTATATTCTATTTCCATTACTTCGCATACTACCTTCGACATGACAATAGTGGCAGCACCAGAGTCGATCATACAATTATGCACGATCCACCCTTCCATTCTCAAAGATAAGTAAAACATGGGAGGTCGATTCTTCCCTATCATTGAAGTAGGAAGCGCTTGAGCCAAGACTATTTGTAAATGATCCTTCTTTTGATCTTTGGTAGTCTTTAAATATTCTTACAATAAATCAATCTGCCCGGGTAATTGTAATTCATCAAACAAGCTAATCCTTGCTATAATTTTCTTCATTTCTTCCACGATACTGTAGCCACAAGCAGGTGAGATATTTTCTTCTAAAAGCCCCTCATATTTGTCTCGGTACTACTGCATAGCGTTGACTCTTTACCTTTTCGTCAATGAAGGATACTTGAGTCATTCCTTAGCTTACTCCTTAGTTTTGCTAGGAAATGGAGCAATAGCGATGCATTGCAATGTTGAAGGCTGAACCCGCACCTTATCTTATGCTTGATCAGGTAATGAGTTTTTAAATTTGTTAGCATTAGCAATATTTGTCAGGGATTCCCACTTTTCTTCCTATGCTTTTGGAGCCGCAGGTACTTTCAAAGGCTGCAAGGCTATAGGATCAACAGTCACTAGCTTCTTTCCAGACCTAGTAAGGAGGAAAACTTGCTCTAGGGATGGCACCATACAATTACACTCCATATCTCGAATCATGTTAACTCACCCACCCGAATAACTTTTTGTTATTGTCTGAATATAGTTCAAATGTACCATACATGTGTCTTCACCATGAGGATCATTACATGTAGAACACCAATGTCTTTTCAATTTCGTTACTCTCATCATTTTCTTGGATCATGGTGTTTTTCTTAGGTCCCTTGCTGATAGATACTTATTCTCGGGTTATGGGTGGAGTCTAAAACCTTCTTGATTGAAACTCAGCCTCAGCCTACTTCTTCCTCATATTAGTAAGCTCATTATATATCATCCTCAAAGCCGCATTATTAGATTTTACTTCTTGTAACAAGGTCGTGAGAGGATTTGTATTGGGTAACAGAGTTGGCACTGGAAATGACAAGGGCATTGGTGGTGCAGGTAATGGTAAAGGCATTGGGGGTGCTAGTAGTGTAGGAAAATAAACAGCTGAAGGTTGTGATGTTATTGATGGGACAGGAAATTGTGGAAATCTCATAGCAGATGACTATAGAACAAGGATAGGAGCTATTTGAGGAGAGCCCAAATTCCACGAAGGAACAAGATACATCGATGGCATAGGCTATGAAAATGAATTAGAGTAAAGATACTATGGCAGATTAGGGAGGATAGGCATCATCACCTTTGGAGTAAGCCTACCTACAACAATTAAATCTGACTTGGCCTTTTGAGTTTATGTATAGAGATCGAGGAATGTAGTCATATTGGCCTAGCACACCGCCATACCAATATCGATACTGAGTGCTCGAAGATAATAAAATATTGCTTGCTCATGAGTTGGTCGTAAACCATCTGGTACCTTCTACAAACTTTGCGTAAATTGGAAGTTGAAATCTACAAGTTCCTCTTGCGGATGTCTTTGGATTGAGGTGAACTGGTGCAACACAGAACACGAATCAACTTTTTCATGAAAATTCTTAATCAGTAGCTCTATCAATTGATCCCATGAGGTAATGGTACTTGAATGCAAATACTGGTACCAATACAACAATTTCCCTCTCAATGACAGGACCAAAAGCTTTATCATCACATCCTCATCAGTTATATCATGAATAGTTGCAAGGGAGGCTACATCTTGGATATGCTCATAGGCAGTTTTCCCAGTACCATCATATGTGGGTAAAGCCTTCAAAGCAGCTTGAGGTACGAGATTTTGCGCTTGCAAATTCAACGCTTGTGAGCTATTCCAAGCCAAAAATTGCCTATGTATCATATGGAGTCATAAAATTGTGTTTAATCCTGTACTTGGACGTTAGAGCCCTCACAGTCTTGTTCTTGAATGACGTTCCATTATCCGAGATTATTTTGGATGGTATCCCAAAATGAATTATGATATTGGTGAGTATGAACTTGGAAATACGTGCTACGGTTGTCATTGTTAACAGGATTACTTCCACCCATTTAGTAAAGTCCTTAGTAGCCATAATAATGAATGTATACTATCTCAATGATGGAGGAGAGATCTTATCGATTAGATCCAAACCCCTCTGAGCAAATGGCCAAGCCTCTTGAATGGGTTGTAAGGCCTATGATGGCAAGTGTGCAAGATTAGCATGATGCTGACATTTAACGCATTTCCTAACATACACATTGCAGTCCTTATCCATAGTGGGCCAATAATAGCCCATGTGAAGGATGCACTTGATGATAGCCATACCACTGAAATGGCCACTGCATGTACCGTCGTGAGCTTGCAAAATTTCCCAAGCTATTTCTTGGGGCTCAAGATAATGAAAGAGAACTCCATCATAGCTTTAACGATATAAAATATCTCCTAATAATACATACTTTGTCGCTTTCTATCTAAATGTGTATTTTACGACATGCGACAATCCTTGAGGGATCACACCAAGATTTAGGAAGTCATGTATCTATGACATCCATTTTTGATAGACCTCAGCCTCAACTGTTAAGATAGCATGTTCCCCCTGTGTTTTAATACTTGTAAATGTAGAGTGGGAAAAAACATTATGATGAATGGTAGTACCATTCCCCGTAGGACCCTATGAGATCAGTGACCCCCAAAGCACTCTCTTGAGAAAGTCTATGGCTCTATAGAACCATTCATGGTTTGGTTCTACCTAAATCATGTTGAATGACTCTTTGTTATCTAAATATTCACACTGCACAACAGAGTGTGACAACGTTTTTACATGGATGGTAGTAAAATATGTAGATAGATTCTAAGGGATTAAAGATCCCAAATATGCCAGTGTCTACGAATCTGTTTGATGAATGATGGATTGCCTCAATGTTGTACCACTTCAACTGAGCTAAATATGTGTTAACAAGATCTTTGTAAGAATTTAGGACATGATATCGACACTAAAAAAGTCCCTTCACCTGATTAACAATGAGAAGGGAATCACCAAAGATATTTAACAATTTAATCTTCATGGCGATAGTTGTTTGGAGACCCAAGATTAGGGCTTTGTATTCAGCATTATTATTAGTGCAGGGAAATTCTAACTAGAACAAGGGCATAGGAGCACCTTGTGGTGTGAACAACATTGTTTCTGCACCACCCCCTTGGTCACACTTTGAACCGTCAAAGAACAAGGTCATGTTAGCTTTATTATCTGACTCTTCGAGATCAAGTGCTTCTGATAATATGAGGATTGCATCATCAGGAAGCTCAATAGTGAGGGGCCTACTATTCTTGAGAGATGCCTTAGTGTTGGTCAAATATCTGCCTAATTGATAAACACTGCGTTTATGCGCCCTAGATATGACCAACATTGAAAGGCCGGAGGAAAGAAATGTCCTCCGTGCCAATCTCCAGAGAGGGCTGGTTCCCAAACTAATTCTAAAACTGGTAAAAGACTAAGGATGCAGGAAAGAAATTGGAAATAATGGAAAGAGATGGGAAATATGGCCACAGGCCAAAGTGCAGAATTGGTGTTAGACTAACTAGCAGGAAAAAACCCAAGCACAAATTAGCATTTATGAAAGAAAACAAAA
Organism: Wollemia nobilis; assembly: GCA_028583015.1. NCBI lineage: Eukaryota > Viridiplantae > Streptophyta > Pinopsida > Araucariales > Araucariaceae > Wollemia > Wollemia nobilis. The sequence continues at coordinate 15,931,787 of JAQPPZ010000135.1, forward strand.
CAGAACAAGCTTACAATCTTGCCATAATAACTATCAAAATGTTACTCCAGCATTCACTTTTTCCTTAGCAACTTTAAATCCAATGACAAAATTTAAATTCAACAGCAAATTAGATAGACGAATGGAAATAGAAGCACACTACATAGAAAATAATTATACACAAGACCGCTCACAAATTCAGAAGTCCGAATGCCTTGTATTAATGCAGAGAGCTTGGAGAGATCTCTCGCAAAATGTCTAACCCCCTTTTACAATGAAATTTACCTAGTATTTATAGAGGTTTTCGCCTCTTTCATTTAATACATACGAGGGAAGAATGTTTGAGAATCAAAGACAAAATCAGCAAAATCCTCCTTGAATTCTTGGAAAATACATTCGCCAAGGGAACAAATTCCTAAAAATTCAAACTTCGGACGGAGAGGTGCGTCTGTTAGGAGAAAATATTAAATTCTTCGGATTGCCTCTGATACATTGGAAATCATGAAGGCTCGTTTCCCTTCGCCTTCCTCTTCGTGATCCACAAAATGGAGTAACTGAGAGCACCCTTCATTTAATGCCAAATTCAACATCTTGACTAAAGTTCCATTCTTTCGATTTATCTTCGCCCCTTCAGACGCGCGCGATCTTGATACAAACAGGTTCACCCAATTCAAGGGTGAATGGTACGTTCACCCCTAAAGGAAGGCGAACATGATTTTCTGTCATCGCTAGGTGGTTCACCCGTAGGAGAGGCGAATGGTGTGTTCACCCCTCGACTAGGGTGAACGTAATTTGATTCAAGTGTGTGCACTAAGTGGTTCGCCCATAGGAGAGGTGAACGGTGTGTTCACCCCTCGACTAGGGTGAACGTAATTTGATTCAGGCACGCGATCGCTCTTGGCGATGCCAAGGCACGTTCACCCCTAAAAAGGGTGAACGACCCATTCGCCCCTAAGGGAGGGCGAACGCGATTTGGCACCTTTTAATTTTTCTTCATTCTACTTTCAAACTGATTCACCCTTAGAAAGGGTGCAAGGGACGTTCACCCCTAAGGAAGGGCGAACGTCAATGCACAAGATTTTCTGGCGATTTCACTTCAAAATTTTTATGAAACTCATTCTCTCCATTGTTTTGGACTCCGAAGGACATCTCCCCATTAATCATTAAATGCATTAGATTTCAAAAAATTGTTTCAACTTATTACAACTTATCCAAAAATAAAAGAGACAAATATATTATCGCTTTATACAAAATTTCCAATGAATACAAAATGGCCAACATTTCTTGGCGACTCATGGGGTATCCAACTCGCATGGATGCAAGTGATCCCAAGCCTTTATCCATTGGGTGCAGAGTTCTTTTTGCCAGCTACTGCTACCTTCTTCACTATGGAAGCTTTCTTCTTGGATGCCTATTGCACGCGTTCTGCTTCTTCCTATTCTATCATGGCTGCAATGCGAAGTACTTTCGCATGTTCTGCCTCTTCTGTCGCCTTTGTCACTACTTCATGCTATCCATCGTTGCTTGCTCTTCTTGCTCTATGATAACCTCTGAAAGGGCCTCGTAGGTGCGAACAACCTCATGCCAAGCTTCAATATTAAATAAGTAGGGAACATTGAGAGATTCATAAATGAAGCGAAGATTTTGCACATCCATCAAGCTGAGGTACTTCGAACGTTGGGCTAATTCATAAAGAGACAACTCCAAACATGTATATTTTTCAATCAGAGGCAACACTTGCACTTTAGTAAGGGGATCAGTCAAGGTGTTAATGTCCATAGTATCTTCAATAAATGCACTCTAGAGCTCTTGCAATTGCTCCATCGAAAGAGGTTCACCCCATTCATCTAGGAAGGTAGTGAAACCCAGTCGATCGATAGTCTCAAAATGAGACATCAAAATAGTATGCTCCTGCTCAATAGTATTGAGGATAGCCCACCCTTCATTTACAAGGTCCATGCACTAAAAATAGCTCTGTAGGGTTACGCATGCTCGGGACCAAGCATAATCCATCTCACTAAGAGGGTGAATATTCAGAGACGTATTCAACAATGCTTGTATCTTCACAACCATCTCCATATGGGGTGATAGCAACTCCTCCACTAAATCAATCATTTGTTGCCCAAGCTGGATTTGTATCCCTGCTTCCCATAAGTACTGCAACACCTTGACGGCTTGTGCGGCCAACTTGGTAGAATTTTGGGCGGAGCGAAGGCGAATATCTCTTACACTATCGCGCAAAAATCCTGCAACAGGCATGACTTTGGCTTCCAATTGTTTCTTGAGTTCTTCGACCTGCTGCTGAAGATTATGCATTTCAATTCTAGCGGCATCACGCTCCTTCAGGTGCACCTGGACTTGATTGCGCAAGTATTCATTTTTGGTGGCCGTCTTTTCTTCTGTCGCCCTGCTCTTGGCCAAGGTGCTTTCAAGCTCCAACACCTTATTTTGCACTTCAAAATATTTCTCTTTATAATGCTCCCCATGCAAATACAACGAACTCATATCAACTTGCATATTACCCATTTTTTCAATGGGATTAATCCACGTCAGGTCTTCAGTGATAGTCTCAGAAACATAGTCTTCAGGCTGCAATTCGCCTTGAGGTTTCTGAACCAGCGGAGTGAATGTTGTCATATGAGCCTCCTTGGCAATTGGATTGAAAGCCACCTTCTTGATTGGACTCGCCAGCGCCAAAGCCTCCTTTCATCGCATACTCTTCAACCATTGGGAAGAGCTCAGATGCGCTCGATTTAATTTTTCAATGTCTGGCTGCTTGCGGGCTACCTGTATATCTGGGATAGTCTGCAACTCCAAAAATGGTGTAAATGGAACAAAATCTTCTGGGCGACCAGGCCCAGTGGACATGGATGACACAGATTGCAATGAAGGAATGGACACGGGAATGGTGGAAGGAAGAGAAAGGGCGGAGGAAGTGGAAGACGTAGGTGCGACTGCAGTTATACTAATTTTAGATGGAACTTGGGTGCTAACAACCGTAATAATAGAGGAAGTGACAACTGAGGGAAGGGGACGGAAAAAAGGATTTGCCCCCGATGCATACGAACTAAAAGAAATGGAAGACGAAGGGGCGGGAATGAAAGAAGGAGCAACAACGATTTTAGAAATGGAAGAAGTCGAAGCGGAAGAAGAAACTATAGAAAATGAAATGGAAGGACTACCAAAAGGTGGAGAGATAGAAAGTGGAGGGAACAAAAATGTAACAGATGGGACCGAAGAAGAAATCATTGTGTGCTCGATGAGAGAGAGAAGAAGAGGGAAAAGATGACGTACCTTGGGGCATGGGTGCCACTTGTTCTATAGATGAGGGAGGTTGTGCAACTGCCTCCTCTTCTTGATTTACCTCCGGTTCACCAACACTTAGGGTCATCCCCTCATCCAAAATCTCAACATGAGAATCTTCAGAAAGCTGCTCTTCCTCTCCCTGCTATGCCATTGGAAATATTTGTGCTACAGAAGTAGGAAGTTCAACATTGGGTGAAGGCGTTGCTACCGAAATAGAGGTGACTGTAGAACTTGGCATGGTAGAAATCGTAGTACCCAAAAACATGGGTGTTGTCACAGTGGAAGTAGTAGCTGCGCCAGTGCGAGGTCGTTTAGCTGCTTTAGGAAATGGAGGTGCCATTGGTCATTTTTGCTGTTTGAGCGCAGGAACCTCCTCCTGAGGGCGCTTCATCCTTTGTGATCACCTTTTGAAGACATATTGTTGTTCTTCTTCTTCTTCTTCACCTTCCTCTTCGGCGTCATCCTCAACTGTAGGCTATTGAAAACTTTACGGTAAAATAGTGGCAAAAGCAATGGGCTGATAAGATTTCACAAACTTATCATAAACTTCAAAAAATTGGGTATCAAGCTTCATCCCATAAGCATTATACGGCTTCCTCCTATGAACGCGCATCATCCACCAATTCATAATTTTCTCCTCCGTCCAATCAGGATTCGCTTCTTGGACAGTTGTGAACAAACCCGGAGGAGGAATATGCGTTGCATTCTTTTTTGGATTATACTCCGCTTCCTACTCGTAGTAATCATGCCATGGAGGAAGGGAGGACATCTTCTCTATATGCCAGTTCATGTCTGGCCCATCAAAATTGTTTCGTCACCTCTGAATATCCAGGAGCGGGCAACAATGAAAGGACTTCACCTTAATAAACTCCAAAAACATTTTGAGTGGGTCATAGCGCCAACGCTGTGGTAACTCAATTAAACCCAGGTCTTGAAGCGCCACCATCAGCAGGCGATTTTTCCCAACCTGATTCACTTCTATACTCCCAAACTTGAAGGGCATAGTACAAGTTGTCTTCTTTCCTCATCCAGAGCCATATATATCATTGATATAATCCATCTAGCGCACCACTTCCATTGCAAAAATGTGCATAGTAGCAAAATAAGGCAACAAAAATGGTTTACCTGTATATCCAAAAATTCGAACTACCACGCCCTGAGTGAGCAAAAATATATCACCCTCTTGCTTCGAAACAACTGCATCTCTCAAGTCGCGAGGCACTCGGTCACAACTGCCACAAAGCAATTCAATGGTGGGGCCCAAAAACCAGCTATTAAAGTTGTAGATGGACTCTTTCTTTGTTAACACTTGAGTCCACTTATAAACCGATAGAGGCTCATTCTTTTCGTCCATCTACGTAACAATGATAAAAGAAAAATGTCGTTGCATCTAAAAAAAGAAGAACCAAACTAGCAACGATGTATACCGAAATGATCTAGATTTCCCTTCCTGCAATCTCTATAGCTACGAATTGATTCTCCATGAAATAAATTTGGCCCAATCAAAATAAATTAGATTTTTGCCCTGCCTCATAGTAGCGGGCGAATAAAACTCCACCTTGGAAATGCATTGAGCCATAGTTGCCTGCCATTTATGCACCGTTTCATCTGAGGGCAACCCAACAATCCAGGCAAGCATGGAATAGATGTCCTGGCACTTGAATTCTAAAAGAAGTTTAGGCAAACTCGGTAGCTGCCCCATCTGTGGATCTTTGACAAGTTGAGTCTCCATGAATTATCTCATTGTAACTGTGGAGACATACATATCCTCTTGTTCATCCGTATGGATCTTTTTGTTTATTGCATAATTCGATGCGCCTACCCCATAGGCGAAAGCTTCTTGGATCTCATCCAGTGTAATTGTGAATAGAATCTCTTGTTTGGCATTTCGGATGGCCCTAGTAGAGGAGTCATAAAATTGTGCGGTTAACTGAATAAGCTTAGGGCACGGATGTACAGGTGAACAAAGATACCATGAAAGCTATGAATTGTGAGGCATCATGAGCCAACTATTATAGGAAACTCCCTGACTTACTATAGCTTCGACCTCTTCCCTCAACTGGTCAACTCCTTTATGCATGATCAAACAATCACCAATCTCAGCCATATTATCTTCATAAGGATCCAGGCCAACATAATCATTTTGTTGGGCTTTCTTGGCCCTTGAACTTATTTCTCTTTTCTTAGCGGGCTTCACTTCTGTGACCTCCTACACCTCTGTTGATTCTTTGTCATATCTACCCATTTTTCCAAACAAAAGCAATGACTCTTCTGCAATTCCCTACTCTGAAATCTCAAAAATTCTTCTACACTTCAAAGCACAAGATACAGAGAAGCAAAAGACTTTAAAAAATTAGGGCAAAAAAACAAAATTAGCCTTTTACCTCCCAAGATTTATAGAGTCGCTACCAGCTGCTATAGTAATTACAGAATTAAATGCAGGCGCGCCTTCAGGGAGAAATATTCTTTGAAAACTGCTCAAATGTCCTTTTCAAGGTGCGAAAATATTTTTTTTTGGTTCGTCGTCTGATCCTCCTAAAAAAATGTGCCCTTTGCACTACGCAATATTATAGAAAAATGTGCCCTAGCGCTAGAAGCCTGTTAGGGAAACCAACCCATCCATTACTCATTCGATCATTAATTTTGACTGCTACCTTGGAAAAATCAATTCGAATGCTTCCCACGTTCAGAAATCATTACTCGAATTTATCGCCCACTACTTCCGATTATTGCCACGTACTCCTTGGGAATATCTTCTTCAAAAAAAACCCTCTCACGCGCTTATAAACTCATGGGCGCATGAGTTTTAAAATCTCGTAGCGCGCCTCCTGAAAAAAATGGCTTTTTTTTCTCTTTTTCTTTTAAAAAAAGAAAAACAAACTTTCCTTCTCTTTTTTTTTCTTATCACTCTTTTTTTTTTTAGATGACGTCATTCAAGTGCGTTCGCCCTTAAAGATAGGCGAACATGACGTTCGCCTCTTTCAACAGGCGCATGCGAAACTCTATCACTGCTTTACCCATCTTTGAGTTTCTTTTCTCCTCTTTTTTTTTCTCTTTCGGGTGAATGACGTCTTAACCATCATTTCTTTTTTTTTAGAACATATTTATGCCTATGCATAATTGTTTAAAATGCATGAAAATATTTACATATATACAGGATGTTACCTTTGATCCAAAATCTTACGAAACATAAGCCTTCAGATGAAGGCCATTCACTGGGATAGGGAGCTCATACCCTTCCATGTCACAAAGTCAGAATGCATTAGAAGAAGTAACAACAGAAATTCGAAAAGGTCCTTCCCATATTGCATCAAATTTTTGATGTTTTCCTGGCTTCGATTTTTTCTCGTTCCACTTCAATACCAAATCACCCACCTGGAAGCTTCGATCAATCATTTTTTTCTTGAACCACTTCTTCATCTCAGCAGCATGTTCTACGAAAGTATGGTAGGCACACTCCCTTTCTTCTTCTAATTGCAACAATTGCGCCAATCTAACCTCCATTAAATCATTTTCTTCGTTATCATCATGAAACATCTGCAATGCTTGGAGCACAGGGAGCTCAATATGCGTAGGAAGGATAGCTTCTTTCCCATACACCAAAGCGTACGGGGAGGTCTTTATTGACTTCTTCACTGAAATGCGGTCAGCCCAAAGTGCCTGATTTAATAACAAATGCCAACTCTTCTTATTGTCGCCCATTGTTCTCTTCAAAATCTGGAGCAAATTCTTGTTAGTTGACTCAGCCAATCCATTCCCCTATGGGTAATAGTTGGAAGAGGTCTTCAGGTAAATTCCGCATCTACTGGTGAATTCTATAATTTTGGCTCCAATGAAGGGAGTGCCATTGTCAGTGACTAAAGAATCTGGTATGCCGAAACGAGTAATAAGGCTTTCCAAAAAAGAAATAACAGTCGCCTGATCTGCCTTTTTGGTAGGTATAGCTTCTGCCCATCTGGTAAAATAGTCTATCACCGTCAGAATATATTTATGTTCGATAGAGGAATGTGGATCTATAACTCCTATAAAATCGAGACCCCACTATTGAAAGGGTGCTTCCACCTGGATCGGATGCAGCGGTGATGCTCCTTTCCTAACTCGACCCACATATCTTTGACAACTATCGCACCGTTGGCTTATCTTATGTGAATCGATGAACAGAGTGGGCCAATAATACCCCGCCCGAATAATTTTTAGGGCCATAGGCCTGCCTGCATAATGCCCTCCTGATAGCCTAGAATGGAATTCTTCCAGAATCTTCTCTTTCTCGGAATATTTTACACATCTAAGAAGTATACCATCAATATTCTTATAATATAGGTCGTTGGGCAACAATACATACCTGAGCGCTTGTAATCTGAACCTTCGGCATTATGAGGAGTTGAGGTGGCTAGGATACCTTCCAGAAACAAAATACTCAATGAGTTCCTCGGTCCATTCCTTGCTGACTATTGCACTATTCGCACAAATTACATCTTCGTGACTTGTCTCAACAATAACGCTTTTGGCCAACTCCTGACACAGAGCGCGTCCACAAACTAGTTTCATCGATTTAATTTCTACATCATACTCCTGGATCTTCGAGACCCATCCAACCCTTTTATCACCCAGTTCTCCTTGAATGATGAAGTTTCGAACATCAGGATGAATAACATAAATCACAGTTTTACTCTGAGAAACAAAGTGGTGAAACTTCTTCAAGGCCTTCATCACTACATAAACTTGTTTCTCTATAAAGTTATACTTTTCCTGATGTGGTGCTATGACCTGGCTTAGAAAAGTGATAGGCTTTTCTTCGCCATCATGTTGCTTTTGCATTAGTACTACAGCATAGCTCTCCTGCTCACCCATTGCATAAAGTATAAAGTCTTTGGAGTAATCAGGGTTGATTAACACTGGCGCTTGAGTAATTCTCTCTTTGATTTCTTGAAAAGCCCACTTCCTGGCTTCTATCCACTTGAATTCCACATTTTTCTTCAGGAGCTCGGTCATGGGCTTGACAACTTGGGCAAAATCAGCAATAAACTTACGCACGAAGTTTATCTATCCAAAGAAGGACTGCAAATATTTCTTATTAGTTGGTAATGACAAACTCATAAGCGCTTCCACTCGTGTAGGGTCTATGGCCAATCCTTCCTATGAAATCACATGTCCCAACAACTTCCCTTCCTTGACCATAAAAATTGACTTCTTCGAGTTTATAGAAATCCCAAATTCTTGACATTTCTCAAATATTTGCCTTAGATGGAAAACATGATCTGTTCTGCAATGTGAAAACATTGTCATATCATCAAGATAAATCACAATGATTTTATTTAGCAACTCACCAAAGGTGACGTCCATGGCTCTCTGAAAAGTAGCTCCGACATTTGAAAGTCCAAAGGGCATCCATTGGTAAGCAAATGTGCCCCACTTAGTTGTAAACGTTGTCTTGTATTGATCTTCATCTTTAACCCAAATTTGATTGTATCCAGAAAAGCCATCCAACAAGGAAAATCTCTGAGCACCAGCCATGACATGAAGAATCTGGTCTATCTGAGGCAGAGGATAGTGGTCTTTAAGTGACGCCTGATTTAAATTTTGAAAATCGATGCATAGACGTATGTCCCCATTCTTCTTCCTTACAGGAACCAAGTTTGCCACCCAGGTGGAATGCTTAATAGGGTATATGATCTTTGCCTCAAGCATCTTCAGTAACTCTGCTTTCATGAGAACCTCAATCTTGGGATTAACAGGGCGTTGCTTCTACCAAAAAGGCTTAACTCCTTCTTGTAGCTCGATAGTATGCTGAATCACGCTCTTGTCGTATCCTTTCAAATCTTGATAACTCCATGCTACTATATCTGGGTATTCGGAGCATAGATTTCTAATGCCCTCAATCTCATCTGGTTCACAATCAGTACCAATCTTGATAACTTTTCCTGGCTCCAACTGCAATTCTCTGAATTCCTTAGCATCCACCTTAATCCTATGCTTATCAGCCCTATCGCTTTGATCAAATAAACTTTCTAGAAAAATCAAACCTCGAGGAATGTGATTATTTTTTAATTGAATCATACCTTCCTTTTCTTCTTCCACAAGAATCCTATCTTCTGCGTTGGTAGCTTCTTTTAGCAAAAAATTCACTATTTGCTCATCATTATCAAACACCTGCCAATAGAGGTTCTTATCAGGAATGGAAGGTCTGTAAATCACCCTTACTATCTTGGGCTTGCGAACCACTTGCTCAGTAGGAGAATAATTAGCGCCCAAGGAAGCTAAAATGTCAGCATGTCTATTTTTTTCTCGAGGAATTGCCTGAATATTTAAAGCTTTAAATGCTTCCAAAAGATCCCATACTCTATTGCGATAAGCCTTCAAGTAATGTTGCTTTGATACACATCTATTTGTAACTTGATTAACAATAAGCTCAGAATCACCAAAAATCTATAGCTATTCGATTCCTAATTTTTTGGCCTTTTTTAGGCCAAGGCATAGCGCTTCGTATTCAGCCGCATTATTTGTACAACTCCAGGTCAATCTGTAGGAGTAAGTTTTTTGTATACCTTCAGGGGAAATCAACACAACACCTGCTCCTACACCATTCTTACAATGAGCGCCATCAAAGAACAACTTCCATAACTGATGCAAAATAGGTTCTAGGGATTCAAGGATTTGCTCTTGGGACTTCTCTATCTTCTGAATTGAATAACAACCAATATCTATTTCGATCATAGCATTGAAATCTATCAGCAGGAACTCATCTTCCAGACCAAGCTCTTGGGGTATTTCTTCAACCAAGTCAACTTCCTCCAATTCTTCGGTCATCATATTCACCACGCCTGGGACTTGTTCTGCCTCCTCGATTTTTTCAATATGAAAAGGGGAGGGCTTCTCATTATGAATGTGAATTCACCTACCTTTGAATGAAATCTCTAGATGTGAATAATCTAGGGAAAGATAACCTCCCAACTTCGCTATGAATTCTCTTGAAAGGCACATGCTAAAGTAGGGCTCTAAATCAACAACCACCACTTCCTAGATGATGGTAATCTACGGCATGCTATGGAGCACTATTGGAATATCCTTGATTACTCCAATAGTCTTAACTGGCATACCATCCAATTGTAAAACTCCTGGGCTGCTTCTTGTATATTCCATTCCCATTACTTTGCATACTACCTTCGGCATGACAGTAGTGGCAGCACCAGAGTCGATCATACAATTATGCATGATCCACCCTTCCATTCTCAAAGATAAGTAAAATGAGGGAGGCCGATTCTTCCCTGTCGCTGAAGTGGGGAGCGCTTGAGCCAAGACTATTTGTAAATGATCCTTCTTTTGATCTTTGGTAGTCTTCAGAGATTCTTGCAATAAATCAATCTGCCCGGGTAATTGCAATGCATCAAACAAGCTAATCCTTGCCAAAATTTTCTTCATTTCTTCCATGATATTGTAGCCATGAGCAGGTGAGATCTTTTCTTCTAAAGGCCCCTCATATTTGTCTCGATACTGCTGCATAGCGTCGACTCTTTGCCTTTTCATCAATGAAGGATACTTGAGTCTTTCCTTAGCTTGCTCCTTAGTTTTGCTAGGAAATGGAGCAGTAGCGATGCATTGCGAAGTTGAAGGCTGAACCCATGCCTTATCTTGTGCTTGATCAGGTAATGAGTTTTTAAATTTGTTAGCATCAAGAATCTTTGTCGAGGATGCCCGCTTTTCTTCCTACGCTTTTGGAGCCGCAGGTACTTTCAAAGGTTGCAAGTCTGCAGGATCAACAGTCACTGGCTTCTTTCCAGACCTAGTAAGGACGAAAACTTGCTCTGGGGATGACACCATACAATTACACTCCATCTCTTGAATCATGTTAACTTGCCCACCCGAAGAACTTTCTGTTAATGTCTGAACATAGTTCAGATGTACCATACATGTGTCTTCACCATGAGGATCATTACATGTAGAACACCAATATGTCCTTTCGGATCCGTTACTCTCATCATTTGCTTGGATCATGGTGTTTTTCTTAGGTCCCTTGCTGATAGATACTTGTTCTTGGGTTATGGGTGGAGTCTGAAACCTTCTTGATCAAAACTCAGCCTCCGCCTACTTCTTCCTCACAGTAGTAAGCTCATTAGATATCATCCTCAAAGCCGCATTATTGGATTTTACTTCTTGTAACAAGGTCGTGAGAGGATCTATATTGGGTGATGGAGTTGGCATTGGCAATGGCAAGGGCGTTGGTGGTGCAGGTAATGGTAAGGGCATTGGGGGTGCTGGCAGTGTTGGAAAAGAAATGGTTGAAGGCTGTGATGTTACTGACGGGACGGGAAATTGTGGAAAGCTCATAGTAGATGACTGTGGAATAGGGATAGGAGCTATTTGAGGAGAGCCCAAATTCCATGAAGGAACAGGATACATCGATGGCATAGGCTACAAAAATGCATTAGAGTAAAGATACTATGGCAGATCAGGGAGGATAGGCATCATCGCCTTCGGAGGAAGCCTACCTACAGTAATCAAATCTGACTCAGCCTTTTGAGCTTGTGTATAGAGATCGAGGAATGTAGTCACATTGGCCTGGTGCACCGCCATACCAATATCGGTATTGAGTGCTCGAAGATAATAAAATGTTGCTTGCTCATGAGTTGGTCATAAACCATCTGGGACCCTCTGCCAACTTCATGCAAATTGGACATTGAAATCTACAAGTTCCTCTTGCGGATGTCTTTGGATTGAGGTGAACTGGTGCAACAGAGAATACGGATCAGCTTGTTCATGGAAATTCTTAATCAGCAGCTCTACCAATTGATCCCACGAGGTAATGGTACCCGACTGCAAATACCGATACCAATACAACAATTTCCCTCTCAATGACAGGACCAAAAGCTTTATCATCACATCCTCATCAGTTATATCATGAATAGTTGCAAGGGAGGCTACATCTTGGATATGCTCATAGGCAGTTTTCCCAGTACCATCATATGTGGGTAAAGCCTTCAAAGTAGCTTGAGGTACGAGATTTTGCGCCTACAAATTCAGCGCTTCTGAGCTATTCCAAGCCAAAAACTACCTTGGAAGTTGTTGATGTGGTGGAGGATTCTAGGCCATGTGGATGGGAATATGGGGAGTGGGCCTCGAGACGTTAGCGGTTGTACTAGGCGGAGGCTGAGGGAAACTGGTGGCAGTGCTTACAGGACTCACAAGGGCAGAAAACACACCAGCTAACCGGGAAGATGAAACAGGTGGTATGGATGAGATATGCGAAAGTGAAGATGTTCATCGAAAAGTGGCTATTTGAGGATGCTCTCCTAGCCTTTGAATGTCTAGTTCATAAAATCTAATCTGATTATCAGGATTTTTGGCTTTTGATCTTGTATTCATGAGAAAATAGCTTTCGTCGTCCTCACGCTTACGGAGTTCTAGGTAAAAATTGAGTCGCCAGATGTTCTAATCTCAAGCAGGAAGGCGAACACCAAACCTAATGCTGCTGGAAGTGGAACCTTAAAAGTCCCACCGGCGTGCCAAAAATTGTTGGTCAAATATCTGCCTAATTGATAAACACTGCGTTTATGCGCCCTAGATACGACCAACATTGAAAGGTCGAAGGAAAGAAATGTCCTCCGTGCCAATCTCCAGAGAGGGCTGGTTCCCAAACTAATTCTAAAACTGGTAAAAGACTAAGGATGCAGGAAAGAAATTGGAAATAACAGAAAGAGATGGGAAATATGGCCACAGGCCAAAGTGCAGAATTGGTGTTAGACTAACTAGCAAGAAAAAACCCAAGCACAAATTAGCATTTATGAAAGAAAATGAAACAGAACAAGCTTACAATCTTGCCATAATAACTATCAAAATGTTACTCCAGCATTCGCTTTTTCCTTAGCAACTTTAAATCCAATGACAAAATTTAAATTCAACAGCAAATTAGATAGACGAATGGAAATAGAAGCACACTACATAGAAAATAATTATACACAAGACCGCTCACAAATTCAGAAGTCCGAATGCCTTGTATTAATGCAGAGAGCTTGGAGAGATCTCTCGCAAAATGTCTAACCCCCTTTTACAATGAAATTTACCTAGTATTTATAGAGGTTTTCGCCTCTTTCATTTAATACATACGAGGGAAGAATGTCTGAGAATCAAAGACAAAATCAGAAAAATCCTCCTTGAATTCTTGGAAAATACATTCGCCAGGGGAACAAATTCCTGAAAATTCGAACTTCGGACGGAGGTGCGCCTGTTAGGAGAAAATATTAAATTCTTCGGATTGCCTCTGATACATTGGAAATCATGAAGGCTCGTTTCCCTTCGCCTTCCTCTTCGTGATCCACAAAATGGAGTAACTGAGAGTGCCCTTCATTTAATGCCAAATTCAACATCTTGACTAAAGTTCCATTCTTTCGATTTATCTTCGCCCCTTCAGACGCGCGCGATCTTGATACAAACAGGTTCACCCAATTCAAGGGCGAACGGTACGTTCACCCCTAAAGGAAGGTGAACATGATTTTCTATCATCGCTAGGTGGTTCACCCATAGGAGAGGCAAACGGTGTGTTCACCCCTCGACTAGGGTGAACGTAATTTGATTCAGGCACGCGCACTAAGTGGTTCACCCATAGGAGAGGTGAACGGTGTGTTCGCCCCTCGACTAGGGTGAACGTAATTTGATTCAGATGCGCGATCGCTCTTGGCGATGCCAAGGCACGTTCACCCCTAAAAAGGGTGAACGACCCATTCACCCCTAAGGGAGGGTGAACGCGATTTGGCACCTTTTAATTTTTCTTCATTCTGCTTTCAAACTGATTCACCCTTAGAAAGGGCGCAAGGGACGTTCGCCCCTAAGGAAGGGCGAACGTCAATGCACAAGATTTTTTGGCGATTTCACTTCAAACTTTTTATGAAACTCATTCTCTCCATTGTTTTGGACTCCGAAGGACATCTCCCCATTAATCATTAAATGCATTAGATTTCAAAAAATTGTTTCAACTTATTACAACTTATCCAAAAATAAAAGAGACAAATATATTATCGCTTTATACAAAATTTCCAATGAATACAAAATGGCCAACACTTAGCTAGTTGATCAGCTATGACTTGTCCCTTAATGGAATTTTGGCTAATGAATTCCAAATTAAATTCTGTCAATAGCATGATCCACTTTGCAGTACGTTTATTATGATATGTCTTACTCATCATATACTACAAAGGATTTTTTTTATATGACATACATCATATGACTTAATGTATAGTGTTGCAATTTATTTGTAGCGAACACTACTGCTAAGCACAGTTTTTCCATGTATGCATATCCTAGCTTGTAACTCACCAAGGTTTGACTAATGTAATATATGGCCTACTCTTTATCTTGCACATTCTTCTGGGCTAACATGGTCCCTAGTGCAAAATTAGTTGTCGATATATAGCAATAATGGTACATCTAGTATTGGTGGAGCTAGCACTCGCAATGTCGCCATATTGCTTAATCTCAACAAAGGCTACTTGACATTTGTCATCCCAATTGAATGGGACCCCCTTGTGTAGTAGTCAATTCATGGGTTGACATTTATCCAATAATTGTGTGATAAATCACTTTATGGATGCTACTTTGGGCTTCTTAATTCCTTGATATTCATGGGGGGACACATTTCTAAAATAGCCTTGACCTTCGTTGGATCAACTTTGATCCCTCATTTTGAAACGATGAATCCCAAGAGTTTTTTTGAAGTTATGCCAAATTCGCACTTCTTAGGATTCAACCTGATATTATACTCTATCAGGCGATCAAAGACCTTTCTCAGGACCTCTCCATGCTCTGAACGCAACAATGACTTTGCCAATAAGTCATCGATATAATCTTCCAAGATCTTATGCATATAGTCATGAAAGATATATTTCAGAGCTCGTTGATATGCAGCACCAGATTTCTTAAGGCCAAATGGCATAACCTTGTAATAAAATATCCCGCATGGCGTTATGAACACGGTTTTATGCTGGTCTTTGGGCTTAATCCAATTTTTTTTAAACCAAAAAAACCATCCACTAAGGAGAGCATTTCATGACCCGTAGTTGTGTCTAGAAGAGCATCTATGTTTGGCAATGAAAATGAATCCTTTGGTGTTTCCCTATTGAGGTCTTTGAAATTCGTACAGATACAGATCCTTCCATCAGGTTTTCCTACAAGAACCATATTTGATACCATTTTTGGATAGTCAATGGAAATGACAAACTCTACATCCAGCAGCTTTTGCAATTCATATTTAACCATTAAGGCTACTGTTGGATGTATCTTCTTGAGTTTCTTCTTTACTGACTTCTTCGAGAGATCTAGTGAAAGGTAATGAGTAACCAATTTAGTATCTAGACCCGGCATGTCCTTGTAAGTACAAGCAAAGAGATTAGGTCTCTCTTTCAATAGAGATATGAGGTTGGCACACTCATCAGGAGATAAAATTTCTCCAAATTTAACCTTCCTTGGATTTATGGGATCATTACTGATATCCACTTCAAAGGTTTCCTCTACTGCCATGCGGGATCCCTCCTCAAGCTGGTGAGGCATAGGGATCAAGTGGATGTCATCTATTGGGTTTATGGGTTCCATATTGGAAGTATCCTCAACATGATAAACATCATGTGCATATCCTGGCACAAAATAAAAAGGTTTCATTCTTCATTAGGGAAGAATTCTTTAGGCTCTAGCGATGAGTCAGCGCAATTCCAATCAATAGCATATATATCAAGACACAATGGTTTGGAAAGATCATCTGGATTGCATAGTAGAGTGGTCAAATCAATGGAGATCATATTTATGGAATGGATCATGTCTATAGGACCACATGCATGTGACTCTATATTTGTATAACTTCCATCCCTGAGATGTGGTTTTGGGGGTATGGGGATCTCTAGATCCGGTCTATGAACAAAATCAAAAATAAGATCGCTAGGCTTAAGGAGCTCTCCATATATCGATGGATCAGAGAAGACTATATGATAAATCCTATCCAAGTTAGGAGCTCTTCCTCTAAGGTGCAGTTGGATATTGATATCTCTGTGCATATCTGCTATAGTGTATGGTGCATTGTGATGATGCAAGTAGGGAGGTCCCAAATAGGCTCTCTATTTGATCTTCATTGTCGCTATCATAATACAAACCCTCACTGCTACCTACTAGAACTGGGAGATTAGGAAGATGAAACCCCATGAAAGCCCACTCTCGATAACTAATATCATCCATGGAGGATTACCCATATTTTATGACTATCTCTGAAGGTAACAAATGACGCAAATTAAGAGGGCTCAAATAATCTAACTTAGTTTCATCCTCAAATTTCTCCTTGTTTGAGGACTCATTATCATCATCACTCTCATATATGTAACTCGGTACACCTATATCAAAGATGGACTCTGCACTATCCTCATCATAATGATCTTCTGACTTAAAATCTATCTCTATGCTAGCGATCAAAACCTGTAGGTCTATATCGTCGACTTCCTCAAGGGTTTTTTCCTCCAATTTATCTCTTGGGATATGCTTTGGACTGGTCTCCACCAAGATGTCTTCGTGATATGTCTCAGGTGGTTCTATAGTGACATAAGACACTAGCTAGTTATCCCTCCGAAAAGAGGTAGGATTGGGGTGATAAGGATTGAAATCGATTTCACCCCCCAGATTGAGGTACAAGTGGTCTAAAGATGCTGCAAGAAGTTCATCCTGTCCTCAAATATAATATCCTAACCTAAACTTGTTAGTAGGTAACTGATACTTTGGTTCATAAGGCCTCCTATGCCCCTGCTCAAATAATTCGATACCGTAACCATGCTAATGGTAACGCTCGAAATATCATAAGGCATACTTTGGGTTAGAAAGATAATGAACATTCCCGGTGAATGGTTCATCATCGTCCTCATCCATGGAAGTGCAGGATGCAAGTTGGTCGAGCCCTCTATAGATAAAATTAGTTTGGTTAGGAGGTACCCCCAGTGGTACCATCGTCCCTATGAGAAGCGATGGTCTTGTTTTTGGCCCATGTCTTGTGCAATCTCGATGATCGACGTAAATGTCACATTCTGCATGATATATTCCCCCAATATGGGATTAACCAAATGTATGATCACCTGTAGAGCAGATGACCCTACTGAAGATGCAGGCGAAGTAGGCTAAGGTGCCTCTTTGACTTCTCCTTGAGAATTCTCTACTTCCATAGGATTATGATACTCGATGACAACTGGTTTGGGTGCTCACTTTATCTCTTTTTCATTCATATTCACATTTAACTTCTTATCATCCTGACACATTATGGATGCAGATAGTTTAGTAGAAGCAGTTGTCATGTGTTTCGATCGTTGAGATACAGATATCGTTGGTTTGGCACACACTTTCTTCAATTTACCTCCTGGCTCTTTGATCAACGATGTTGGTCGTATGTCCAGGTGCATTGATAGGAGCATGAAATCCACTAACAAGTATTCTAGATTCACGTATTTGAATGGTTCTTCATCGTAAGGCACCACGTGAACCTGTCCCTCATGCACGTATTTGATACATTGATGGAGAATGGAATATCCAAGGTCTTCCTGGAAGTATGTTGTATTGCATAACACCTTCAATAACATGTCACATCATGGGTATGGTCTTCAATCCCACCTGAATAAGTATGACTATCGTGCCAACAGTTGAGCATAATGCATCATTAAAAGCTATCAACGTGAAGGTAGAAGGTACAATATCCATTTTTGGTAACTTCAAGTACACAAATACTTTAGTCATGATTATATTGATTAATGGTCCTGTATCAATCAAAATCTGATTGAACGGTATGTGATTCACACATGTTATAATATGGAATGACGGGTTCACTATGACAGTGGAAACCGCTTTGACTTCATGATCATGAAATTGTATGACTGGTTACTAACATTGTTGCACATGTCCTACAAAGTGTGTGAACACTTCAGGATCCTGGGATTGCACTTCTATGGACCTTAAAATATCCATAAGCATCTCCCCATGCTTAGGAGACTATTGAATCAGCTCATAAATTGACAACTTTGTTGGATTCGTCTGTAGGTTTTGAATTAATCTACTCTTGATCGTCACCATCGATATAATTGGTGGTCCTAGCACACTCTGGGCTACCCTCGAAGGATGTGTAGCTTGGACTCTAATGGGCAATGGAGGTTGATTTAGATTTTCATACCTCGCATGTCTTGTGATGATATTGACCATTTCGACGAACCCATGGGTCGGTGGTTCGATGCGTACTTGATTGACCTCACCAACATTATTCCTTGGCACCTCATGGTTGGGTATATAATTCTTGTAAATCCCTATATTCTGATTGTCAGGCACTTGCGGGTTTTCCATAAGAAGTGTACCTCTTTTGATCATATTTTGCACTAAATGCTTTAACAACCAACATACCTCTATGTCGTGGCCTTTCATTCGATGAAATATGCAATACTGATCATCTTTATACCCCTTAGGCTTGGGTTGATTAGGGTCCAATAATTTAACCTCAGGTAAGTTTTTTATCTTTGCCTCACAATTGATGAAAAATTGATGTCAACAATTTTGATAATTGTGTGAATATGCAAGGAGGACGTATTTCTTTATCCTTACCCCTCATATTGTTGTTGCACTGCTCATACTACGCAGGAGGAGGTTGGGCTTGATAATTTCTTTATTGTTGCCCCTTATCCCCTTTCTGGAGGTTTAGAACCACCTTATTAATGTGTGTCATCTTGGTCAGTTGTTTCTTAGTGCTCTTCTTGTTCCATTTCTTCTTATTCCTGAGTCTCAAGTTACCCCCCTTTAACTTGATATCCTCAATCACTTTGGCCTGTGTCAAAGCCTCCTCGAAGGTCTGATATTGCTGCAACTGTAATAATAATGAAATGTGCTTTGTGCAACTTTTTTTAAACATTCAAGTTAATTCAGAGGCAAGAATGGAGAACGGCAGGTTTGCCATCATCTTTCTCCATCATTTCCCATAATCCATAACCGGATCATCATCATGTTGCATTAAAGCAGCTAGATCGGATAGGTTTAACTTTTTCTTTATGCCAAAGGAGAAGTGTTCAAGAAATGCATCGGCTAGTTGCTCAAAACTGATTATGTTGTACCTCTTGAGCTAATTAAACCACTCTTGGATTGGGTCTAAGAGGGTCATAATGAAGGTGCTCTTGAGGGTCCTCCCCTCCTTTGAACTTTTCCAACCTAGGCATATCAAAATGTTCAGGACAGGCCGAAGTAGGCACTGATGGGCATAAAGGTTCGTTATGAATCTTATTCAAGGTAGGCTTTTGATAAGTCGTCCCTTGCTTCTCGTTAGATTTAACCTTCTTTGCCAATGTCTTATAGGCCTACGAAGATAGAAACTCCTCTTCTCTGGATTGCCTTGGAGGCACCTTCAATTGCAGATTCCTCTTCAGTTTAGGTGGAGGACTAGGCTCATCATCCACTTTGACTAGGGAGATTTCAAGGTATTCTTGATCTAATTCTTCTCCCTCTTCTTCTTCATACTACCTATGCCCATGATGTTTGGATGTGGGGCATTGATCTCTATGTTGGGTCATATGGTGAGTATGAGCATGTATGTGCTCAAGGTGCAACTCAGGCTATGAAGTAGCTTTTCTATCAATGTGCTCCTTGTACTCACTACGGGGAGGTAAACCGGCACTAGCCAATCGGTCCTCCCTCTCAGTGCACTTTTTTTTATCAAGGATGTGTTGCTCGTGCATGTGTTGTTCATATAAGCATTGTATTATGAACCTTTGCCTTTGAGTGTTCTCATTTTTGAGGCATTCTTGCTCTACACAAACATCCTCCAATTGGTCTTGGATAATATGACATCTCTGCTCTAACACCAATCTATGATATCTATCTATGTGATAAGTTGTATGAGGCCTCTAGTGTGTACGCTTTGTTTGAGTGGATTTGTGGGTGTGTCCCCCAATGGACTGATTTACTATGCTCTTGCCCTTGTCTGTGAAGATGGCATTCGCTTCTAGTTGTTGCATATACTCTATGCCTACATGGGATGCAGGGATACACATATCATGAGAATGCTTGGAGCATTATCTAGGCTCTCTGATGGTCCTAATCGTAATTCCACTATGTACACTCATAGAACGAGAGGGCACAAACGAAGGTTTATAACCTAGTTGTCCTAGGAATTTATCCAAACTGTCTATCTACTACGCCAAGGCTTATGAGGTGGCGTACCATTAACTCCCACTTTAGACATGTCTATGGTGATCTTACAAGGCTCACCTCTGTAAGGAGTCTACATGGGCCTCCTGAACTAGCCCTCTCTATTCACCCTTGAATGGGCAGATCCTAAACCTATCTATACTCAAATGGTGGAGGTCTCAAGCCTCCCCTAGCTACAGGTCGAAGGGGTACCAATTTATATTCCTCTATGACATACTCTTTAGCAGATTCTATGGATGCACATAGAGTATGATCATAGCATATGCTACCATATTCAGGACCCCCATGCTGGGAATACCCATGCTCTAATCTATGCCTCGAAGAGTGTCTAGCACTTCCTCGTATCGGGGTATTCTCGACAAGATCCTCGTGCATAGAATTATCCCCTCTAATACTCATCGAATGACATTCAGGAGGATTTTGTGGTTGAGGGACTTCTACGTTGTGTTGTGCATTGGGTGGAGCTTTGGCTCCGATCTTGGGTCTATACCTGGATCGGCCTCTTTGTGTACACACCATGATATTATATTATCTCTTATGTAAGTTTTTAAGGCAAACAATGTAAAAAATAGTGATTATCTCTTTTAATTCTTATTTTGTGAGCCCTAAACTATTTGATGTGTTTTTCAAGTTTGTTGTATCAGAAAGTAACTCTCATCATGTTTTCAAAATGTTGATGATATACTCAATTGTTAAAGGGCTTTCACTAGTATACTCACAGCTCGACAACCTGGCTATGAACTCCAAGCTGCGTAATCTAACCTATAATGTGTGGTAATGAAGTCCACACACGATCAGGGAGCACACGTACTACTAGACCCTCACCCAATCTCACCTAGTGAGCATCATACCCTCCGGAGAGGAGTACATGCAAATTTTCTAGGCAATGGATGGTTATTGGGTTGAGTATTGGTCTAGTAACAAAGGTTCGAGGGAGTTGGGCCAACGAATGGAAATCACTACCACCGTTGTTGAACCCTACTAGTGGTTGGATGTGACTTCCAACTCTCTAGTGTTTACAATGTATCATGGTGTGTGGTTAATTTTACTTTGCATGAAATAGAAATGCATAAAACAACACTCAAATGATTCTACATGCTTTCAAAAGAATGTTTCACTTTTCAATTGCATGACTATGCTAAATGAAATCCATAGAATGCAACTACCTATGAAGGTATGGCCACTATTTGAGCCTCATACATACAAACTGAACATAAAATGGCCTAGACCACTGGAGACTAGGGTGGACTGCAATCAAAGGTCCGATGTTCCTAGCAGTGACTAGTAGGAAAAACTAAAAAAAGGTCCAAGGGATTCATCCTTTTCTTCTACCTTTTCGTTATGTTTCCTAATTAATATACCATTTTATGCATTCTAGAAAAATCAAATAAAAATAGAGCAGAAAAAACACAAGGAAATTAAGAATACCTCAGATCCAAGTCCGATGATGTTTTGACTGCCTATTGTACGGTCTATTTTCTACTGACTACGGCTCTATGGCATGGCTGCAATTGTTGTTTGTGGGTGTCAGTCATGGTTATAACTATTAACCATGGTTCTCAGCCATGGTTAAAACCTGATATTACAAAACACAATGCATCAATATTTTGTGGCATAAAATTTGCATTTCCCATTGTGATCACCTTCTATAGCAACCCAGGAAGCATACACCTAAACTAATAATAATTGAAACATCACATAAAGCATGAAATATAGATGAATTTTCAAATAAACACAAAGTAGGACTTCCTTTTTATTAAATTTCCAATGAAGCTTGATTACAAATCCATCTCTCTTAGGGATACCCAACGTGATATAATTATTACAATCATAGAACAATCCCCATGCAAGGTTAGGTGTAATTCGTAGACTTCTTGAATGTACACGAACTGCTCCAAGTTATTGATGACCTTCTTCCCCATGATTAGAGGTATTTGTTGCCTTGCATATCAACACCCTGCTAGTCCTGCATACAATAAACAACAAGAAGCATATTAGTAATAAAGGAGGCCTCTCTTGATGAGGCTTTAAAAGGAAATCATACAAAAATATGCCATGAAAGCTTGAAATCAATAAAGTGCAAGAAACATGGTAAACTTGTGCTAAACATGAAATATTGCCATGCAATAAGTGAAGGAAAAACAAAATTGTCTATCTAATTCTCTAATTATGAAATCAAAAGCATGAAATGTAAGCATTCTTGTCCTACTTACTACAAATTCTAAATGAGAAGAAAGACAACTAAACTCTTAATTCTACCGGACAAAAGTCTCTAATAAAGTAAATACACACCTGATATATCTATTCTACTACAAATGACATAAATTATATGACTAAAGACCAAGGAAATACAAATATAGAACCTGACCGCAGGTCTGTCACAAGGTGAGCACTATTAGTCACGGCTAACAACCGTGGCTAAACTAAAAATGAACTTGCCCTCAAAATGTGGCCTAGATCTCCAGTTTCCCTAATGAATTGATGGTTCAAGGGTCATCTCTATGTCCTCTAATATATTTGGTAGTTGAATTGCTTCGATTGGTGATGGATTGCTTGTAATCTCATTTCTTTATTCTTCTAGCCTCCTAGGATCTCCATGACTTCAATTTTCATTTCAATATCTCAATTCTAGCTAAAGGATTTCTCTCAATGCAAGTAGGTGAGTGCTGAATTTGTCAGGGCTTTGCCATTCAAATTCTCCTATGCCTCTCTCTCATTTCCCATTTTGGATGGGGCTCTTATAACCTCTAAGAAGGCTATGTCTTAGCTTCTTAAGGAAGCCAAGATCAAGAATGGATTTTGAAGCAGTTGGAGGGAAGCTTCTGGATCTTTCTGCCCCAAAACCACTCAGATATGCAACCAATTGACTGTTATAACCGAATTTTGGGTTGGCCAAAGTCCAACAGATTTTTACTGCTAGTCGCGGTTTTGAGGTGCGGTCAGCTCCGTTAACCATGGGTCTCAGTCGCGGCCAACACTAGTTAGGCCAAAATGCCTAAATGAGTGGTTAGAACCACTGCTATACCTTGGTATTTTTCCAAGGTCTTCCATATGGTCTTCTAGCATGTCCCATATGAGTAATCACCTTGACATGATGCATTTTAGGTGTATACAATAACTAATCATGAAATGTAGTGAATGATTCTGAAATGCAAGAACAAACTAAGTGTAGGCACTGAAAATGTATAAAAGTCATAAATCAAGATTTAATAAACTTATCAAGGGTATACACTTGAACATAAACTAAGTGAAACAATAAATTGAACTAAAGAATTGTGAATGTAGCGGATGGTGAACAGTGAGAAATCACAAGGGAACAACAAGGCTTTCAGGAGACTCAAACACCCTAGTTGACCAATCAAAAGTCATATACTAACCATGCAAGAACCTAAAAGATAAAAATATTCTAGGAAGACCAAGATATTCAATATTCTTGTGTGTGCATAGTGAAGTTCATTACTCCAACTTTGTACGTAGTTGGACTTAAATACTCTGTAATGCAAGCCACCAAAAACTAGCTCCTTCACAAGCTAACATTGGTCTATACAAAAGAAGATCACTAATGTGACATACATATCGACATGCGTAAGGCTACTCCACTACCAGTCAAGTGTCTATAGCCCTGATGGAGATCACCCTATGGTTGTCAAAAACTAAGAATTCTTAGGATTTAAGCTCTTTGCCCTATTTTTTTTTTTTTGGATTTTTGCTCGTTTTGAATAAGAGCAAGGGATTTTATTACTTTTTGGGGATTTTCTCATTTTGGAGAGGAGCAAAAGGATTTTTTGATTTTTGGGATTTTGCTCATTTTGGAGAGGAACAAAAAGGATTTTTTTTGTTTTTGGAGATTTTTCTTGTTTTAGAGAGGAGCAAAAAGGATTTTTTTTGCTTTTGGGGATTTTGCTCATTTTGGAAAGGAGCAAAAAGGATTTTTTTTGCTTTTGGGGATTTTTCTCATTTTGGAAAGGAGCAAAGGAGGGAGAGATTTTCCTTTTGTTAATTCTCAGCCTTTTAGACCATGTGCATAATAAAAAAGCAAGGGAAATTGTTTGCTTAAGAGGCAAGAACTACTTTGTAGTGTCATATTTCCTTGTTCAAAAATCATAATTAAGAGTGTGAAGATGTGTTGGGATTTTGAGATAAGCAAGGTACAATCAATGCAATATTCTACCACCATAGATCAAGATGACATTCTACAAAATTTGAAAGGAAAACTAGAAATGGTTGAATGATCGAAAGACCTTTTTGGATATCCTATGATAACTACTTAAGGAAAGTAAAAGAGAATGAAACAAACATCCAAAAAATGAAAATACGAAGGGGAATGAATAATGGGATGGGGTGTATGACCAAGATAGAAGAAGTTTTTTCAAGAGAAATGACAGTCGTACAAACGTTGTGCTATTCTTAGTGCTCACAAGAAAAGACTAATGCAAATGCAGTGGTAGAGATGCCTAATGTAATATGACGACAAGTGTAGCTAGACACTATGGAATGCAAAAATGAAGACATCAAAATGCATGGTGAATTAAATGATAATACGCAATGCAATGGTAATGATATGTGATGCATGGTGAAATGAGAAGATATATTTTTGTGCTTTTTGCTCTTTTTGTTGTTATTTTTTTATGCATAAAATGTCCATAGATGGAGAATATTAAGGGGTTCAGGTTCCTCAACACCCTCAAGTGAAGCTAACCAATAAGTTTTTGGTCTCATTTTATGTGCTATTATGAATGGGCCTAACCAGTTTATGGTGAACTTGTTACGCAAATGGCTAGGCAAGTTAGAATTTTGTTGGTTTTCCTTGAGAAAAAGATCACCAACTTGAAATTCCCTAAGATAAACCTTTGTATCATAGGCTCACTTAATACAATATTGATAAACGTGAATATGTTCAAGAGCATTGATGCATCATTCATCAAGAAGAATAAGTTGATCAAGGTGAGTCTATCACACACCGTCATCATAGATGAATTCTTGTAATGAGATGCACAATGAGGGAATTTCAAGCTCCAAGGGTATAATGGCCTCGATGCCATATACTAGAAAAAATGGAGTTGCCCCAGTTGGTGTCTGAATGCTCATCCTATAACCCCAAAGTGCTAGAGGTAGTTGAATATGTCAATATTGTGATGATTATTAACCATTTTTTTAAGGATGGTGATAATAATTTTGTTTGATGCCTCAACTTACCCATTACTCTCCCGATAGTAAGGATTTTAAAAATTGTGCTGGATATGATACTTGTTGCACAAAGGTCAAACATCCTTATTTTTGAATGGTGGCCAATTATTCGAGATGATCTTGGATAAAATACCAAAATGACATATGATGTTATGAAGGAGGAACTCTGTAATGCATGATCCTTTCATAGTGGTAAGGGGAATATCCTCCACCCACTTTTTAAAGTATTTTGTGGCCATTGGAATGAACATATGTTGGCCCGAATATGGGGGCGATATTTTGCCAATTAGATCAAAGCCCCATTGCGAGAAAGACTACAATAAATGTAATGGTTGTAAATCCTATGAAGGTACGTGTGATAGATTAGCATGATGTTGACACTTAATGTATCTCTTGACATAAGTGCAATAGTCTCACTCCATTATGGTCCAATAATAGCCCACTCGAAGGATACACTTTGTGATAGCCATGTCGTTGAAATGGCCACCACAAGTACCATCATGAGCTTGAGAAATGGCCCAAGTAGACTCTTGGGGATCTAAGAATCGAATAAGGATACCATCATAACTTTTATGGTATAGTATGTCTCCTAGAAAGACATATCTAGTAACTTTTTTCTTAAATATTTGTTTGGCGATATGTGACAATCCCATAGGAGGGATACCAAGCTTCAAGAAATCTCGAATTTATGAGAACCAATCTTGATAAGACTCAACTTGAACTAAATGAACATCTAGCTCCTCTCTAGAAACACCTCATAGGAATGCAAATTGAAAGAGGACCTTAAGATAAATGGTTGTGACATTATCATAAGGGCCTTGTGGGATCAGGGGTCTCCAGGAAGCAAGTTTCAAGAAGTCTTGAATTTGAGAGAACCAACCTTGGTATGGTTCATTTTGTATCATATGGATGCTTTGATCTTCTTAAGAAGTGTCTCATGAAATTACAAATTGAGAGAGCATTCTGATTTGAATGGTGGTGACATCATCTGAAAGGTTTTGTGGAATTAGGTATCCCAAGGAAGCCATTGTATTTGCAAAACAATTAGAGGAACAAGAAATTGCCTCGATGTCATACCACTCAAACTTAGCAAGCAATTTGTCCACAAGGGTCTTGTATGATTTCAAGACTGAGCACTTGCATTGATATATCTCTTTTACTTGGTTAACAATGAGCAAGGAGTCACCAAAGATTTTAAGTCTCTTTATATTCATGGTGAGAGTCGTTTGAAGACCCAAAAGGAGGGCTTCATATTTAGCATTGTTATTGGTGCATGGAAAATCGAGTTTGAATGAAATGGGAATAGGAGCCCCTTATGGTGTGAAAAAACACAATTTCAACACCACCCCTTTTCTCACACTTAGAACCATCAAAGAACAACATGAGATCAAATTTGTGCTATAGTTCTTCTAGCTCTTTTGAGCTAGATAATGCAAAGATTGCATCATCAGGTAACTTGATTGTAATTGGCATATCATCAAGAAGAGGCACTTTTGCTATTTGGTCTGTGATGACCTAGCCTTTAAAAGATTCTTGTCTAATGAATTCAAGGTCAAACTCTGTCAAAAGGATGATCCAGTTTATGGTAAGACTATTATGATATGTACGACTCATCATATATCACAAAGGGTTTTCCTTGGAGATAACATACGTTGTTTGATTGATCATGTAATGATGAAGTTTCTTGGTGGAAAAGACCACCGCTAAGAAAATTTTCTTGACATAAGCATATTTGATTTTATAAGATATGAAGGTGCACCTTATGTAGTAAATGGTATACTCCTTATTTACCTCATTAATTTGGAGCCAACATAATCCCTAAGGCAAAGTTAGTTGCAAAAATATATAGTAGGAACGATGCACCAAGTCGCGGAGGAGACAATACTGGTGTAGAAACCAAGTATTGCTTGATGTCCTCGAAGAACTTTTGGTAATATTTATCCTAATGTAAAATCGTCTCCTTTTGTAGAAGATGGTTAAACGATCAACATTTATCTGGTAGTTGCGCTATGAAACATTGTATGGCCTCTATCTTCCCTTGTAAGCTATGAAGTTGCTTAATATTGGTGGGGGAAGGCATGTTTAAGATTTCTTTGACCTTGTTTGGGTCTACCTTGATGCCTTGCTTAGACATGATGAAGCCTAAAATTTTTCTAGATGTTACATTGAAAACACACTTTTTAGGATTCAATCACACGTTATGCTCTAGTAAGCGATAAAATACCTTTCATAGAACATCAATATGGTCGCCATGCAATAGAGACTTGGCTAGTAGATCATCGATATAATATTTTATAATATTATGCATATAGTTATGAAAAATGTATGTCATTTCCTGCTGATAGGTGGCATTAGCAATTTTGAAACCAAAAGGTATGACTTTGTAGCAAAATGTCCCCCATGGTGTGTTAAAAGTTGTTTTGGGCTAGTCATAAGGATTGATACAAATTTGATTTTAGCCCAAGAAACCATCCATGATGGAAAGCATTTCATGACCTACAACTTCATCTACGAGCGTATCGATGCTTGAGAGAAAAAATTCATCCTTAGAGATCATTTTTTTAAGATCCCAAAAATCTATGCATATGCAAACCCCCCTCCCATTTGATTTCCTAACAGGTACCATGTTGAAAACCCAATCAAGATAGTCAATGGGTTGGATGAAGCCTACATCCAACAATTCTTGTAATTCATATTTTATCATGAGAGCTATTATTGGATGCAACTTGCAAAGTTTTTGCTTAATAGGCTTGATTGTTAGATCGAGCATCAAATTATGGACCACTAGATTCAGGTCTGGACCAAGCATGTTCTTGTATGACCACGTAAAAACTTCTCTTTTCTCTTTTAGAAGAGTGGTGAATACAACATGTTTTGTATCTAAGAGACCTTTCCCCAATTTAAGAATTTGAGGATGTTCAGGATTAGTGATGATGTCAATGTACATCATCTCTTCTATCAACATGTGGGATCCCTCTTCCAATTGATGAGGAGTGGAGATTAGATAGATATCATCAACTAGATTAAAAGAGTCAAATGAGTTGTGTGACTCTATCTCAGCTTGGAGAACTTCTAATATTGGTTATGATGGTAGATGATATGACCGAAGCATGTTCTTAGAGGGAATGAACTTGGTGGGCAATGGCGGGAGAGCAACCTAATCAAAATTAATAGACTCAAGATCAAGGGGTAAATATTATGAAGGGTTGTCTAGATAAATGAGTGGTATAGAGAGATCAATGGAGATCATATTGATGGATGTCATATGAACTCCATTCTTGAGTGGAAATAGGCGATTAAAGATAGGTGGATGCAATGTGTAGGAGGTGGTTGTGGTGGAATGGGAATTACGGGATGTGCTATAAGTGGAAGGGGGATGACTCGATCCTCAGGTGGAAGAATTTATCATCAAATGGATAGCTTCTTAGGAAATAAACAATGATAAAATTTGTCTAGATCTATGAGAGGTTCAATGGGAGAGGATTCTTCTTCCAAGCTATACGAGGCAATGGATAAGGCCTCCCAATTATATATTGAATCCTCATCTGACCAATCATAATCATCAACAAATAATGTAGCAATTTGTAGATGATTGTTAAGCAAATGAGTATGGCCAGGATCGACATACTCATTGTCATCAATGTCTCCCTCAAGGCCTAAGTTAAGGTATTGAAGAGAATCTGCAAGAAGCTCATCAGGCATGTGTATGGAGTATCCCAACTCTAACTTATCTATTGGCAATTGGTAATGTGGTTCTAGAGGGGTTTAGGGACCTTTCTCATGTTGACCTAAGTCATTTTAAATGAAATTTATCTTATCTTTTGTTGAAAATCTCTTTAAGCAATTTAATAAGAGCGGCTAGGTGAGCAATAAGTAAGACTACTTTAAGGATCCGTAGGATCGAATTCTTGCGCCTACCTTTCTTGGGATTTTGACCAAGGTGGCAAGGCAAAGCTTCCTTCCAAGTATGGGAGGGATGGCTTCATTAATAACAAGCTTTGGGAGTGAGAAAATAAAATTATTCTTTAAGCCAAAGGGAAATCGGCAACCATGGATGGGAGAGGGAAGTAATGGTAGGCAATTGAGCTTTAATGAGAAGATAAAACTACCAAGTGAGAAAGGGAGAGAGACTCCCTAAAGAGGAAAGAAGGTGAAGAGAGACACATATGATGAAGAGGTAGAAGAACCAGAAGGAGAAAAACTAGATCGTGTTGTGGAAAAGGAATGAACAACACGAACATCTTGGAATCCTGGGGTAAGTATTACCAAAGTGATCGTATTAAAATCCATTGGTGAAAGATTTTATGTGGGTTACCTTTCATTTGTTTATCCTTTTAAGATAAAATAAACTGGTTATAATCCCCATGGCCATGGATGTGTCTGGTCTGTTGTTGTTCCTTAAAACTATAGATGGACTATTCCTGTTTACATCATAGCTCCTTGAACTGGTTTCCATGCTTTTCTCTTCATAGATAGTGTGGGTGTGTTTGTAAAAAACTTTCTAGGAGGCCTGTTGTAAACTCGCACGCCTCACATCATTGTTTGGATTTTATCCCTTGGCTAAACCATAGAAACTAATATTATGGTAACCTATGATAGACACCTATATCGCTTGTTGTTAAGGTATGGTGTACCTCTCAATGTTCGTCGCTTTTGAGATCGATGAGATATCGCAGATGATATCTTTATTTCTATCACCTATTACCTAAATTCTTCTCTGGTTTACCAAGCATCATTGTGGTGGTCATGGAGTGAGCCCATATTCGAAGGGGCACCTTGTGTGTTTCGACTAGTGGGGTGCTTCATTGTTAATATCGTGTGACCAGTAGTGCAACTCTATCTTACCTCTAGTAACTTTAGAGTTTGCAGGTATAAGCCTTAGTGCGAACGTGTATCCTTCAAGCTGCTTCTAGGCTACCCTTTCCTAACTTTATAATAGTCCTCCCTCATCGAGAGGCCTTGGTTGTTCTTCCATGGATGGTGGGTGGAGTTTGTGTACTGTATTGAGCAAACAAGTAATCCTCAAATATGACCGATAATAGTTTAAGTAAATATTAAGCTATTTATAGCAAAGGCTAAACCAAAGAGTAATGTTTGATTTGCTAAATGGAAGTCCCAATTATGTTAAATAGGAGTTTATTTAAATAATTGGATTCTAGGTAAATAAATAAATGAAGGGTTTCATAGATTAAAGTAAGGGAAGCTTTGATTATGAAATAAAAGAATGTTGGATTTATTTTTAAATTGAATTTATGGGGCTCTGATTTAGTAAATAAATAAATAAAGGGTTTCATAGATTAAAGTAAGGTAAATTTAGCACCCTAAAATTGGCGCAATTAAACCCTTAGTAAAATATAAAAGATAAAAATTTAAATTTTAACCCCAAAATCACCCCAAAACTGTTGTAATCACAGTGACACTGAGAGGGGGGTGAATCAGTGTGATCTTTTAAATTTCAAGTATACAGTTTAAAACCAGTAGCAGTTTAAAACTTATAAAAGATATATCAATTACAGCAAGAAAGCATCACACATAACACAACAAATTAACGAGGTTCACCAATGTGGCTACTCCTCAAAAATGGTTGCTTGGACTACCATCCAAATCCAGCTCAAGCAAAGCAACAACTTTACAACTTATTTACCAGCACCAACTGGAAGGAGCACCAACCCCTCAATTTTTTTGCACCAACAGAAAGGAGCACCAACCCCCAATTCACCAACGAACTTCTGGAAGGAGCACCAACTCCTTATGCCAAGCTGCAACTTGGACTTCAATAGAAATAATGAAAAGAATTACAATAATTATACTTTCACCTTATTACCCAGTCTGTAGTTTACATGCACTCTACTTCTGCTACGCAAAAGCTTCGAACAACCAGTCAGCTACTTCGCAACTGTCTCTCGCACTTCGCTTCGACACAATCGAACTATCGCTTCTGCTTCTTCACTAATACTTCGCACACTCTGCTATCGGATAGTCGATCGACATGATTCGCTTTTTGGACATAGCAGACGTAATTCGCACCTCCTGCTGCTCTCTGCGTATTATCACTTCGCACTTTAGATCAGTGCATATTTTACCTCTGCACCTCTATGCTCACTTAAATCACGAAGATTCGATACGCACTCTTCACTTCGACACACACAAACTATTGCTCCGCACTCAGCTTGAATCGAAACGACTCACGCTCTGCTCACTGTGAACCTCGCATCCACTTCCTTTCTCACTTCAAAAATTCGCACTTCAAACTCGAAACAGTCCTCCTTTTATAGATGAAAATTGTGAGCAAAGATCTCAACTTAGTCGGCTGAAAAACCCTAATTTTAGTCGGTTGCAAACCCTAATTTTAGTCGGTTGCAAACCCTAAAAATTGTCGGCTGCAAAACCCTAATTCCTGTTGGCCCAGATCCAACTTTGTCGGCCTCAACCGCCTCTGCCACCTCTGTCACCTTCCTGTAGCTATTGCCGTGAAATAGTAACATGTCGCGATATCGCTACACCTTTTGCGGCCGTACACTTCCTTTACCCTGCTATTACGAAAATGCGACACTTTTGGCCTTTGTCTGCTTTGCCACCTTTCTTGTCGCGAAATCGCGACACTTCGAACTTTTGCTGACGTCATTCTCACTCTTGTCGCGAAATCGTGACGCTTTTCTGCCTTAGCGCGTTCTTTGCTTTTCGCCCACGAAAATGCAACATGTCACGAAATCGTGACATCTTTCGCATCCGTACATTTCTCGCTTCATGCACTAGCGAAATCAAGACATGTAGCAAAATCGCTACAACTTTGTGCCTTGTGCTTCCAACTTTGCTTCGACCCGTGAAACTTTGACTTGTAGCAAAATCGCTACACCTTTGTGCCTTGCACTTTCGACTTGTAGCATAATCGCTACACCTTTGTGTTCTGCACTTTTGACTTGTACAAATCCCACACTTTTGTGTTTCCTTTCTGAAACCTTTACACTTTTGACTTGTAGAAAAATCGCTACACCTTTGTGCTTTGACTCTTCCTCTCTGCTTTGGCCCACGAAACTCCAACATGTAGCGAAATCGCTACAACTTTTTGACTTAGCGCTTCTTCTCTGCTTCAGCCAGCGAAACTTCAACATGTAGCGAAATCGCTACACTTTTGTTGTCGTACATTCTCTCTCCT
The DNA here is from genome assembly GCA_028583015.1 of Wollemia nobilis. Classification (NCBI taxonomy): domain Eukaryota; kingdom Viridiplantae; phylum Streptophyta; class Pinopsida; order Araucariales; family Araucariaceae; genus Wollemia; species Wollemia nobilis. Next base: position 15,964,605 of record JAQPPZ010000135.1, read on the forward strand.
CTTTGGGTCGTGAAAACCCGACGTGTCACGATATCGCGACACTTTTCGCCCTTCTGTGCTTTTCTTCCGAAACTGTCACGAAATCGTGACACTTTTCGTCCTTGGCGTTGCTTCTCCAAACTTGTCGCGAAATCATGACAGTTTTTCAACTTTGCTTCTTTCCTTCCAACATGTCGCGAAATCGTGACATTTTTGGCTGCATCTTCTCTCTCCTCATTTTTGTCACGAAATCGCAATAGAAAACATGTCGCGATATCGCGACAGTTTTCTTACTTGTCTTTTTCTGCAAATTTTTGAATCTGGGTCACTTCTGTTTTCCTGGAAATGCACTTTACAAGATCTGACTATCCTTTGAACTTCTGTCCTCTGCATCTGAATGACTCCTGAACTGTCTGTCCACTGCATCATTAGATCTAACTGCCTGTGTTGACAACAATGACAAACCTCTTGCAACACCTTGCTCAACAATCTCCCCCTTTGGAATTGTTGGCAACACCTATGTACATTCCTGTAACTCTTCTCCCCCTTTGTCAATAATACCAAAGGGCTACTGCAGACTCCCCTGAGTCCATCCTCACAATTCTCAGGCACAATTTGTTGCATCTAGCACAAATTATGATCATGAGCAAAAGAGTAGTCAAATACTCAAATGCTCCCCCTAGAAAGTGATCCCCGTAGCTAGTCACTTCTTGGGAAGTGTGACTACTCCCAATTTGTCTCGAAGGTACTCAAACACTTCCTTGGGCAATGGTTTTGTAAAAATATCTGCTACTTGTTCTGTGGTTGGGACAAAATCCAATTTGACTTCTCCTTCTACAACTTTCTCCTTCAAGAAATGATACCTTATAGCAATGTGTTTTGTCCGTGAGTGCATAACTGGATTCTTGGAGATGTTAATTGCACTGGTGTTATCACACTTAACTGATATTGGTTCACTGAAATTAATTCCAAGATCTTTCAAAGTTTGTTTCATCCATAAAACTTGAGTACAACAAGTTGTTGTTGCAATATATTCCGCCTCAGTTGTTGATAAAGAAACCGACTCTTGTTTCTTGTTGTGCCAAGCAACCAACTCTGTCACCGAGATAAAAAGCACCTCCACTTGTACTCTTTCTGTCATCAACACATCCAGCCCAATCTGCATCTGAATATGATATAAGAGTGAAGTCTTTGCCTTTTGGATACCACAACCCATACTCCATGGTGCCCTTGAGATACCGAAAAATCCTTTTAACTGTTGTCACATGAGTCTCTTTGGGATCGGCTCTGAAATCTAGCTACCATGCAAACCGCCTCGAAGAATATCGAGTCTAGTAGCTGTTAAATATAGTAAACTTCCAATCATAGATCTGTACATGGTTTGGTCTACAGGTGGAGATTTGTCTTCTTTACTCAATTTGTAGCTTGTTGTCATGGGAGTGCTAACTGGCTTACAGTCCTCCATAGTGAACCTCTTTAGCATTTCTTTCACATATTTGATTTGGGAAATGAATATGCCTTTCTCATTTTGATTAACTTGTAGCCCAAGAAAGTAAGACAGTTCACCAATCATAGACATTTCAAATTCATTCTCGCATCTTATTTGCTAAGTCTTTACAAGATTCATCTTTGTTGCTGCCAAATATGATATCATCTACATAGACAACAAGAACAATGAGATGCCCACCTTCTGTTTTCACATACAGATTACTGTCCACTAAACCTTTCTTGAATCCCTATTGAGAGAGATAGTTGTCTAGCCTTGCATACCATGCCCGTGGTGCTTGTTTTAATCCATATAATGCTTTCTTTAATTTGTAGACAAGGTTAGGATCTTCACTAATTTGAAAGCCATCCGGTTGTTCAATATAGACCTCTTCTTCAAGTTTCCCATTTAAAAAGGCAGATTTTACATCCATCTGATAAACTTTGAAGTTCTTGTGGACTGCTAAGGCCAGAAACATTCTAATTGCTTCTAATCTGGCCACTGGTGCAAAAGTCTCTTCAAAATCAATGCCTTCGACCTGTGCATATCCTTTACAAACCAGTCTTGCTTTGTTCCTAATGACCTGTCCGTCTTCATTTAATTTGTTTCGAAATATCCATTTGGTGCCGATTACATTCTTATTTGCAGGTCTAGGTACTAATTCCCAAGTTTTGTTCTTTTCAATCTGATCTAACTCTTCATTTATTGCCTTCATCCAACTATCATCTTTGCTTGCTTCATCTATGTTTTTGGGCTCAATGCTAGGATAAAAGAGAGTAATTACTTATTACTTTCCTTCTTGTCCGAATACCAGCTGTGGGATCTCCAATTATTTAGTCTCTTGGATGATTTTTCTGCCAGCTGCCTGTTTTGAATTTCTTGTTTTCTTGCACCTCTGAGTCATCGATTAATTCATCTGAATCAAACGTAGATTTATTTTCTGTTTCATTCACCTCATCTCCTTCAAAGACTTCTTCATAGATTGGGTAGTTTTCCTCAAAGTCAGCTAATCGTTTCCCACCTTCATCGAATTTAACATCCTGCACTGTCCACAATTTTCTTGAGTCTCTTGTTGTAGCATTTGTAAGCTTTGCTTTTTGATGAATACCCAACAAAAACACCTTCATCTGCTCTATCTTCAAACTTCCCAAGGTTGTCATCAGTTTTTCTGATGTAACACTTACAGCCAAATACTTTGAGATGTTTTGTTGTTGCTCTTCTACCAAACCACAACTCATAAGGTGTTTTGCTTTCATGAATTCTTAACATATATCTGTTTTGGAGATATACTGCTGTGTGAACTGCTTCTTTCCAGAATCTGTCTGCTATTCTATTTTCTTCCAGCATAGTGCGTGCCATTTCTTGTATAGTTCTGTTCTTTCTTTCTACCACACCATTCTGCTGGGGAGTTCTAGTTGCTGAATATTGTCTCCTGATACCATGTTTTTCACAGTATTCTAAAAAATCATTCGAAATGAATTCTCCTCCTCTATCTGATCGTAAACATTTGATCCTTTTTCTTGTTTCATTCTCAACTAGATGTTTGAAAGATTTGAACATTTCAAAAGCTTCTGTTTTATCTTTTAAGAAAAATATCCAGGTCATTCTGGAATAATCATCGATACACAACATAAAGTATTTGTCTCCATTTATGCTTTGTGTTCTCATGGGTCCACATAAGTCTGTATGTATGAGTTCCAAAGGCTTGCTAGTGTGGTACTCTTTTGTTTTGAATGAAACTCTGGTTTGCTTTCCCTTCTGACATGAGGCACAGACACTATTTGAAGGTTTTCTAATGATTGGAATATCTCTCACTGCTTGTTTCGAGCTGATTTTCACCAAGTTATCAAAACTTATGTGTCCAAGCCTCTTGTGCCATAGCCAGTTCTCTTCTTCTTGTCCAATGAAACACATACCTTCTGAAGATTCTGAGAGTGTGTACAGATTGCCAGACGTCCTTGAGCCAGTTGCTATTAATTTCCCACTGTTTATTTTTTTGACTTCACAACCCTGCCTTTTGAAGACTACTTCATGTCCTTTATCACAGATTTGACTCACACTTAACAGATTGTGTTTCAAACCATCCACAAACAGAACTTCTTCTGACTTGATTTTTCCATCACTAATTTTGATAGATCCTTTTCCGATTATCTTGGCTCCATCATTATTTCCGAACTTTACAGAGCCACCCTCATATTTTTGTAGTTTTTCAAACTTCTGTTTATCACCTGTCATATGACTTGAGCAACCACTATCAAGAATCCATGGAACACATTTATTCTGAGCCTTGAAAGCTGTCTGTACTATTAGAGATTCCTTTTCTTCCCTGAGCTGTTCTTTCTGTTTCCATTCTATTTTGACTATGGTATTGGGCTCTAGCTTGGATTTCCCCTTTTCAGAATCTTGCACATATCTTTCAGAAATATTTCTATTTTGTTTTGCCCTATATGGTTGAACTCTTCTTTTCTGAGATTGATTTGAAACAGAGGTACTATGACAATTTCTAGCAATATGCCCAAAGTTGTGACAATTAAAGCATTCTACTTCATAACTCATTAGAGGAGCAAAAGTATTTCTACTGGTGAAGCTTCTTGGTCCTACATTATACTTGCAGTCAGCAATTTTATGTCCGTAACCATTACATTTGAAACAGAAACCATAAAAGTAATGATTGAACCTGAAAGATGGTCTTTGCCAAGTTGTTGCAGGAGCCATAGATCTTCTTTTCTTTTGATGTGTGACCTTGGTAAAGCCATCATTGTCAGTTCTTCTTTCAGGCCTGGCATCACAACTTCCTTTTGCATGATTACTTTCAACAGCCTATTTCTTATCTTCACTCCTTACAGATTCAACATTTCTGGCTTTTGGTCCGTTTGATGATTCTCCTTCAATAAAGCCCAGACCGAACTTGATGCCTGCGGGTCTTTGATCACTTAGGATTTTGTCTAGCTTCATCGAACTTTCTTCACGTTTGTAGTGGCAGCTAATTTTTTGATCTAGCTCTTGTATCTGAATTCGAAGACCAACATTTTCTTCTTCTAGTTTACAGCAGTAATCTATCTTCATGGTTATCTGAACTTCAAGATCTTCGGACATTTTCTTGTACTCTTCTGACTATATTTTTAAACTGGATATAATGTCGTTTGCATCCTCAAGCTTTCTTGAAAGTTTATAATTTTTTCTTTTCTCAGATTTCCATTCTACAAGAGCAGAGACCAGTTCACCTTCTAGATCAACTTCTGCCTCAGGATTTTCAATACATGCTTTTGAGTTCATTCCTTCTCTCTTCTCTGATTTTTCTGCCTCTTCTGATTTTTCTACTTCAAATGCCATGAATAGAGCTTCACCCGTTCCTTCTTCAGAATCCTCACTAGAGCTGTCCTCTGAAGAATTTGTATTCCTGGAGATGAAGCTTTTCTTTTTGAAGTTGCCTTTCCTGAAGTTTGATTTCTTCTTCCAATCACTTCTTTCTTGGTGCGAAGTTTCCTCACCCTGGTTCTTTTCATTGAGAGGACATTTTGTCGCAAAGTGCCCAATGCCTCCATAGTTAAAGCATTTAAATGGTAGCTTTCCTCTGTATTTTCCTTTTCCCTTTCTCAATTTTCTGACAAAATTTGCTTCCATTTCATCTGATACATCCTCTTCTTCAGACTCTGGTTTTGTGACTTTGCCTTTTAGGGCTTTGAAAGCAGCTTCTCTATCTGTGGGATTAGACCTTCCTATTCTCATTTCAAAAGCAGTCAAGGAACCATGCATCTCATCCATACTAAAACGATTTAGATCTTTGGCTTCTTCTATGGCAAGAGACTTTAGAATCAAATCTAGGAGGGAGCGATCTTAATACCTTTTTCACGATAGTAGCATCATTTATATCTTCGTCGAGACCTCTGATTGAATTGGTGATCCCATTGACTCTTTGCATGAAAGTCTCTATGTTCTCATCATTGTCCATCTTTAAAGATTCGAATTGAGCTCGATGTGTTTGAAGCTTGGCCTCCTTGATCCTATCATCTCCTTCATGAATGTTCTCTAGTTTATCCCATACATCTTTTGCTGATTCACAATTTATGATCTTGACTAGCTCACTGTCCACTAGTCCACACATGATGGCATTTTTTGCTTTTGAATCATTTTCAAATGCCTTTTTACCAACAGTGTCTGTTGGAGCGGTGGCGGGAGCTTTGTAACCATTAACTACTGCACCCCAGATGTCAAAACCCAAAGCACTGAGATATGTCTGCATTCTAATTTTCTAGAACGCATAATTAGTTCCATCAAACAATGGTGCTTTGTTCGAGGAGAACCCTTCACCACTTGCCATTGCGTCACTTCCAAGATCACCCTAGCTGTTTGAGCCTGTTCAGGAACCTAGCTCTGATACCAATTGTTGTAATCATAGTGACACTGAGAGGGGGGGTGAATCAGTGTGATCTTTTAAATTTCAAGTATACAGTTTTAAAACCAGCTGCAGTTTAAAACTTATAAAAGATATATCAATTACAACAAGAAAGCATCACACATAACACAACAAATTAACGAGGTTCACCAATGTGGCTACTCCTCAAAAATGGCTGCTTGGACTACCATCCAAATCTAGCTCAAGCAAAGCAACAACTTTACAACTTATTTACCAGCACCAACTGGAAGGAGCACCAACCCCTCAATTTTTTTGCACCAACAGAAAGGAGCACCAACCCCCAATTCACCAGCAACTTCTGGAAGGAGCACCAACTCCTTATGCCAAGCTGCAACTTGGACTTCAATAGAAATAATGAAAAGAATTACAATAATTATACTTTCACCTTATTACCCAGTCTACAGTTTACATGCACTCTGCTTCTGCTGTGCAAAAGCTTCGAACAACCAGTCAGCTACTTCACAACTGTCTCTCGCACTTCGCTTCGACACAATCGAACTATCGCTTCTGCTTCTTCACTAATACTTCGCACACTCTGCTACCGGATAGTCGATCGACACGATTCGCTTTTTGGGCATAGTAGATGTAATTCGCACCTCCTGCTGCTCTCTACGCGTTATCACTTCGCACTTTAGATCAGTGCATATTTTACCTCTGCACCTCTATGCTCACTTAAATCACGAAGATTCGATACGCACTCTTCACTTCGACACACACAAACTATTGCTCCGCACTCAGCTTGAATCGAAACGACTCACGCTCTGCTCACTGCGAACCTCGCATCCACTTCCTTTCTCACTTCAAAAATTTGCACTTCAAACTCGAAACAGTCCTCCTTTTATAGAAGAAAATTATGAGCAAAGATCTCAACTTAGTCGGCTGAAAAACCCTAATTTTAGTCGGTTGCAAACCCTAATTTTAGTCGGCTACAAACCCTAAAAATTGTCGGCTGCAAAACCCTAATTCCTGTCGGCCCAGATCCAACTTTGTCGGCCTCAACCGCCTCTGCCACCTCTGTCACCTTCCTGTAGCTATTGCCGTGAAATAGTAACATGTCGCGATATCGCTACACCTTTTGCGGCCGTACACTTCCTTTACCCTGCTATTACAAAAATGTGACACTTTTGGCCTTTGTCTGCTTTGCCACCTTTCTTGTCACGAAATCGTGACACTTCGAACTTTCGCTGATGTCATTCTCACTCTTGTCGCGAAATCGTGACGCTTTTCTGCCTTAGCGCGTTCTTTGCTTTTCGCCCGTGAAAATGCAACATGTCACGAAATCGTGACATCTTTCGCATCCGTACATTTCTCGCTTCATGCACTAGCGAAATCAAGACATGTAGCGAAATCGCTACAACTTTGTGCCTTGTGCTTCCAACTTTGCTTCGACCGCAAAACTTTGACTTGTAGCGAAATCGCTACACCTTTGTGCCTTGCACTTTCGACTTGTAGCATAATCGCTACACCTTTGTGTTCTGCACTTTTGACTTGTAGCGAAATCGCTACACTTTTGTGTTCTGCACTTTTGACTTGTAGGAAATTGCCACTTTGGTTCGCACTTTTGACTTGTAGCGAAATCGCTACACTTTTGTGTTCGCACTTTTGACTTGTAGCGAAATCGCTACACTTTTGTGTTACGCACTGTTTGACTTGTAGCGAAATCGCTACACCTTTGTGCTTTGACTCTTCCTCTTTGCTTTGGCCCGTGAAACTCCAACATGTAGCGAAATCGCTACAACTTTTTGACTTAGCGCTTCTTCTCTGCTTCAGCCAGCGAAACTTCAACATGTAGCGAAATCGCTACACTTTTGTTGCCATACATTCTCTCTCCTCTTCGGGTCGCGAAAACCCGACGTGTCGCGATATCGTGACACTTTTCGCCCTTCTGTGCTTTTCTTCCGAAACTGTCACGAAATCGTGACACTTTTCGTCCTTGGCGCTGCTTCTCCAAACTTGTCGCGAAATCGCGACAGTTTTTCAACTTTGCTTCTTTCCTTCCAACATGTCGCGAAATCGTGACATTTTTGGCTGCGTCTTCTCTCTCCTCATTTTTGTCGCGAAATCACGACAGAAAACATGTCGCGATATCGCGACAGTTTTCTTACTTGTCTTTTTTTGCAAATTTCTGAATCTGGGTCACTTCTGTTTTCCTGGAAATGCACTTTACAAGATCTGACTATCCTTTGAACTTTTGTCCTCTGCATCTGAATGACTCCTGAACTATCTGTCCACTGCATCATTAGATCTAACTGCCTGTGTTGACAACAATGACAAACCTCTTGCAACACCTTGCTCAACAAAAACCGCTTATTACCTGCTTCCCTTCTTTTTTGCGCCATTTTTAGGATTTGTTTTGACCGTTGGACGATATCATCATATATTAGATGAAATCATCCCCGATTTGACGAATTCGTCTAGAACAGAGCGTCCAGACGATTTCATCCTAAAATCGAATGTTCATAATTAGCTTATATTTCAACAGCCTCTCCAACCTTGGCAGAAGCGCGTCTGTGCATTTGGGGATTCCTCCGTTGGAGATCTCCCATATTGGGATGATCTCCAACCTCCTAGCCTCCCCTTAATCCTATATAAACTATGATTTTTCTAGTTTATCCCCCTGACTCCCCTTCCTTGACTCTCCTGAACCCCCTAGCTAATGGATTTCCCTACAGATTTAGTTCCTTATACACTAGAGCATCCTCGCACTACTGTCTGCATCTTGTATTTCATATTTTCTTGCAAGAACCCTACTGTTTTTCAATCAAAGCTAGCTCGGATCGTCGCAAGCGATCTCGAATGATTTTGGACGATCTTGTCGAGGAGCGCAGACGATCTCGTATGATTGGAGGTGATCTCGACTGTAGTCCATATTAGGGGTAATCAGAGCTCGGAGTTTGCATTTTCTTAAACTATTTCTGTATTTTCCCATTTGTAATTCTACATTATCTTAAGTTATTATGTTTATGCATCTTGGAGTTCACCTCATTTAGCATAACCGCATGATAAAGTTAAAATCAAACATTAAATCTATTGCATTTCTCTTGTTTGTTATTTAAATCCATTATTTAGGCACGTTTACTATTATTGCTATCATTTTTCGTTGCTTCTACAGTTGCATATTTGGTATTTTGTATCTATTTTTGTGATTGTAGGTTTCTGATGAATTCGTCAGATTTCAGATGATTTCTTCTGATCTCAGATGATCGACTGTGATTTGAGATGATTTTGTCTCATTTCAGACGATTATGTGTAGTTTGAGACGATCTGGACTGCTACAAAACTCATAATCTTCATCAGACATCTGAAATCAGGTATGTATCTATCCTAATTTGCATATTCTCTATGTTTAGCACTCATTTCTATTTTTTGTATCCATTTAAATCAGTATTGGCATATAGAATAGTTTAGATTCATCTTGGCAAAACCTAGGAGTTGAATGATTAAAGTACAAAATGAACACATTAAACCCATTCTCAACCTAGGCATGGAAATTGCCACTCAAAAGTTTCTTGGTGAACCCACCATCCGTCAAAAATTCACCTTTATACTCCTCCCCCAAGAGGCGGGACCTTCAAAGGGCCTCTCAGTTCGAGGTATTGTCCCATCCTTCTCACATCCCCCTTTCGAGCGTGGATCCTATAGCCTGAAGGTAAGGATGCGAAAAATTTGGAGCGATACATTTTGGTGAACCCGACATGAAAACTAAAAACCTTTTGAAAACAATCCAAAAAACAAAACATAAATGCATTTAGAATCAAATATTGCATATCATATTTAGATGGTAGATTATAATAAAATACGAGCTGTCACCATTAATGTTGAGAATCAATTAATAGCTATAGAGATTACTTCTATGCTTAGAGTACCTCAAACAAATAGGGTTCAACATTTGTGGGATGAACTTGATAGGAGATTGGGTATCATTGGATCTAGGGCAACAGAACTTAGGCAAATTAAGAGGTTTGTCCTAGATAGAATCCTGGATCCTGATCAAGTGACCTTATATCATGAACTTCAGAGAGCTTGCCATAGGTGGTTAGCAGATAAAAGAGCCCATGTGTCTTTTGAGTTATACACCTTTGAGGAATACCTCGAGAATGCAGTTGTAGTACATAAATTTCTATCTCATATAGAGGATCAAGAGGTCATTTTTATGGATAGAAAAAGATGGTATAGAGTTCCTAGAGCTATGTTATATCGAGAGTATTGCCATGAACTTTATTTCTACCAGCCAGGGTATGAAACAGATAATATCACTATAGCACATTTTATCAAGTTCTTGAAAAGTCATTTCCAATTTGAAGAGGAGCATTTCATGACTCCTGATCAACTTGATCCTATCAATGACATCTATAAACTATTTATAGAAAACTAAGCCATTCATTTATTATTGTTGTTTCTTGCATTCAGTGTGTTGTTTGTTGTCTTTATAAACATAAAAACAAAATAAAAAAAAAACAAAGTCATAACAAAAAAAGCAAAACTTTTTCTTTTAAGCATTATAGTAGGTATATAATTAAAATATATACCTCCCAAATTTGTTGCAAATATATTAATATATATATTTTCTAAAATCTAAATTTAGACATAATGACTAAACTCAGGAATGGAAAACAAACGGAAGTAGAAGAAGATTGGTTAAGAAAACCAGAAAATAACCCAGATGTCCTTCCTGAAGACCCAATTCAGGAAGAAGGAACCTTCAACCAACAAGAAGAAGGATTTGATGTAGGAAATGAACAAAAAGAAAATGATAGAGAGGAAGGATCCTCATCCCCTAAAATATCTCCAGAAGGAGCTATTACTTTTGAGAACATGGAACATTTCTGGAAGTTCCTCAATAATAATATGGGCACCCTTAATAGAGCAATCCATATGGACAAAGATCAAATTAGTGACACTCAAGCAACCCTAGAAGACATATATCACACACGCACTAATCCTTTGTCCTTCGTTGATCAAGAAAGTGATCAAGTCTGGACCATCCAATTTGGATATGGCCGCTATGATCCAGAACATGCAACAACAACAGAGTTACCCAACCACCTAGAGTGCCCGTTATCAAGCCTAGGGTTATTCCCACACAAAAGAAACCTTCATTCACTCGCTCTATTTCGCCAAGCTATTGATCAATATACCTCAAATCAACAAAAGCCTAAAACAAAACCAAATACCAATTTCCAACAATCTGGGATACAACATAATGCTACAAATCTTCTTCATAATACTCTTCCTACCAACCATTTACATAACAGCAATATAGCATCTAATCCTTATGTCCCACCTTCCTACGCCCACAAATCCCATACTCATGTACCACCAAACCAATATGGTGGACAAACTGGTAATCTAGAAGCCATGGTGAAACAGTTAGCCTCCCATATGGACCAAATAGATCCCTATCGTCCCTCGTACAATTATCGAGAGATGTGTAGTCAACCTCTAGATCCTATAGTTGTAGCACAACCATATCCTAAACACTTTCCCATGCCTATCCTACCTATATATAAAGGAACGAAAGATCCCATAGAGCATCTTCGTATGTTTAGGATAGCATGTCATGATATATCACATGATGACTTGTTATTACTAAAAATATTCCTAAAAAGTTTAGGAGGGATGGCATTGGAGTGGTATTATCAACTGCCCACTCATTCTTTGAGAAATTTTGAAGAGACCGCTAAGTCTTTTGTGCATCAATTTAGTGCCTATATTGAAAGGCATGTAACCATTAAATATTTGTACAACCTAAAACAAGACAAATATGAGTGTTTTGCTGACTTCTTAGCTCGATGGAGGCAGTTGATAGGAAAATTACACTTTGTGTTACCTTATCGGGAAATGTTGGATATTTTTATCAATAATTTACAAGAACAACTATCTTATGAATTATCAACTGCTACCTTGACCACCTTCGATCAAGCTATAGACTTAGCCCGAAGAGTGGAAGACGCTCTCATTAGAAGAGGTCAGCTCAAAAAGAAATATGATGAGAAAACATCCAAAAATCAATATAAAAATAAACAAGTTGTGGGTGATGGAGTCACTGATAGCAGAAACATTGCCAATGTTAATACTGCAAAAACAACAGAGAAGTTCATATTGAAACCTCCTGATAAACCACCTCGAGAATTTACTAGGTTAAATCAACCTTTATCAACCATTCTCCCACAATTATTAGCGCGAGGTTTGATTCAATTACCAAATATCCAGGAACCTGATCCAACTATACCCGGATATAGAGTTGATTTACATTGTGATTTCCATAGAGGACCTGGACATGCTACCAACTCTTGTAAAATGTTAAAACATAAAATACAAGATTTAATTGATAACAATGAGATGGAGGTGCAAGCCTTTCAACCTAAACAAAATCCTCCTAATAATGCCCAAAAGAATATCCCTCAAAGTCAAAATCAGAATGCCAACCAATCATTGGACATATTTCAACATCCTTTACCAAAGCATGGTAAAGAGGTGGCTAATCAAATTGAACATCATAATGTTCCCCCTCCTACCCGATATGTAGGAGCCATTAGTGGGCATTTACCTATTCATGACTTAGAAATATTTGACACAACTTTATCCATGGTTACGTCCAGACCTCTATATGATATTCGAACACCTGATCTTAGTGATATAGAATATGATATTGAAAGTGACCTGGAAATCACCTCAAATCAATCGAATAGTTCTGAAGATGAATCAGATCCTATTCAACCCATCACAAATTCTATGGTTTCGAAAGAACCATTTCCTAGAAGAGTCACTACTCGACCATCTTCTCACTAGTTACTTTCTAATGAACAAGCCATAAACGCTAGACCGAGACCAATTCATCATCCTCAAAATAATATTGTAGGTACCATCGGAGTCGTTACTCGACAACAGGATCAAAACTCTCAACAGGATCAAACTCAGAATGATGGATCAGCTCCATTTTCTTTGAAAAATCCCAATAAAGGGAATCATGCACCTAATGTTCAACCTAAGCCTCCTTATAATATTAATGAACAATTATCCAATACTACAACTAGAATTTCCCTTTTGGACCTTTTAAGATCTTCTCCTATCCATAGGGATGAATTAATGCTCACATTAAGCCAAATGATGGTACCACAAAATATTCAACCTGAAGCCATGTCCAATACTATCATAACTCGAGAAGTTGATTGTATTGACTTTCGAGATAGAGATATACCACAACATAATTTACATAAGGATAACCCCTTATATATTACTGCCCTAATTGGGGATGTAGTCATTAAACGCATCTTGATTGATAATGGTTCATCTTTAAACATATGCACTTTTGACTTCTACCAAATATTTGGGTTTAGAAGTGACAAAATGAAAAGAACTGATATGATCATAAAAGCCTTTAATGACGAAACACAAGAAACGTGTGGAGTTATTACTATTCCATTGCAAGTTGGTCCTAGAACCTTAGACACGACCATGTTTATTGTACATTGCCCTGCATCATACAATATACTTTTGGGTCGCCCTTGGATCAACGCAATGCGAGTTGTTCCCTCAACTTTACATCAGTGTGTTAAATTCAAATTTAAAAATCAGTTGGTTACCATTCATGGTGACCCTAGACCCTTTGATATGTGTGCTTTGGCGGAACCGTTTGGAGTTCAATTTTGCCCTGCTTTGTCATCCACACATCCTAATTCTCATCAATTGTCTAAACATGTGAAACACTCACCCATAACATCATCTACTTTTCCCCCATCAACTACACCTCTACATATAGCTCAACCATCTTCCGAACAAACCACATTAGGACCCCAAAAGGATCCTAAACCTACAACCAATGCTTCTTGTTTTACTCCTATAACTTCCATACCTTTAGATCCTTCCATCCACATCTCTACAATGTCTACGCCTATCAAAGACATGATTTTTGCATCCAAAAACATAGGAAATGATCCTTCTACCTCTTACGCTCTTACTGATGAGCTCTTACCCGATTTATCTAAAATTCTTATATCAAAAAAAACAAACACTACCATGCAAGATGCCCTTATTTTAAATAAACTCCCACCCTCTCCTCGTACCTTGGGCCTCCCACAGCCTATGGGAAGTATTTACCAAGTTGGGAGTTGTGCTTTTATTTATAAGGGATATGACTGGGGAAGAATACCTAGAAACATCAAGACACATTGTGATGGATATGCTAGATGTTATTTTGCTAATGAGTATATTAAAGCTAAACCCATAATGCTTAAATTGGGCTATAAAGGGAAAGGTTTGGGACCTTCCCAAAATGGTATGAAAGAACATTTTGAGGTTGAACCATGGCCTGCCCAATGTGGTGTGGGCCTATTTCCTAGTAAAGGTCAACCCTTCCCATTTGAGGAGGATGACCATCTTACATGTTACCAAGATTATCTGGATAAACAAGATTCTTTGTGTTCAAAGAATAATCCCTTTACTTGTAATATGCTATCCATCACCTACCCTGAGATGATTGTCGAATCTGACGATGAGTTGGAAGGGTATATCTTCCATGATGTCTCCGTTGATGAATTGTTACATAACGGATTTTATTTTGATGGCTCTATACCTAGTATAGCCCAGCTTGAGGCCTCGACTCCTCAAGATGAATTATCCAAGCTAACCTTGGAAGAATTACAAGAATTAGGCGTTTCACCCGCCCCACCTAATTTTGAGAGAAATTTACATATGGAAGTTGAAAACGTTATAAAAATTAACATTGGAACCGAAGATAACCCTCACATAATCAATATTGGATCAGAATTAAGTCAAGAAAAACAAGATAAATACATTTCATTTCTTAAAAACTATGAAGATGTCTTTGCTTGGACATATGAAGACATGCCAAGTTTTGGACCCTTCTGTAGTTATGCATCATCTAGTAGTCCATCCAGATGCTAAACTTGTTAAATAGAAACTTAGAAAAATGCATCCTAAAGTGGCCTTACTAGTCAAAGGAGAACTAGAAAACTCGTTGAAGGTTATTTTTATACAAGCCATTGATTATGTCTGAATGGATCTCAAATGTAGTTCCAATAACTAAGAAAGAAGCTACCAAAGTTAGGGTTTGTACTGACTTTAGAGATATTAATGTTGCATGCCCTAAAGATGATTTTCCTCTTCCCAACATGGATCAAATCATTGATTTTACTATTGGAAGCGAAATGATATCCTTAATGGATGGATTCTCTGGTTATAATCAGATCAGGATAGCTCCTGAAGATCAGGCTAAGACAACCTTTATTACCCCTTGGGGAACCTTTTGTTGGAAAGTGATGCCATTCGGTTTAAAGAATGTAGGTGCAACATATCAACGATCCATGACTTATATCTTTCACGATATGATGCATGATATTCTACATGATTATGTAGATGATATTATAGCTCGTTCCATCAAATAAGATGATCATTTAAATGACTTGAGAAAAGTATTTGATCGGTTAAGGGAGTATCTTATCCGATTGAATCCAGCCAAATGTATATTCGGAGTTAAGTCCAGTAAATTATTGGGGGTTATTGTTTCTTTACGTGGCATTGAAATTGACCCTCTCAAGATCACGACTATCACTGATATGCCCACACCCACAAATATATCTGAATTACGAAGTTTACAAGGTAAGCTTCAAGCTATTCGTCGCTTCATTGATAAGTTGGCAGACAAAACCGGACCTTTTCTTAAACTTCTTAAGAAAGATGTCTCTTTTCATTGGGATGATGAATGTCAGGAAGAATTTGAACTCCTCAAACAATATCTTCTTAAACCCCCAGTACTTTCACCACCTAGATCTGATCATCCATTTATCTTGTACATTTCTGCTTTTGATTTTGCCTTAGGAGCTATGTTAGCTCAACTTGACGATGAGAAGAAAGAACGTGCTAATTATTACATCAGTAGAACCTTAATCAGTTATGAAACCCACTATACCATATTAGAGAAGTTATGTCTAGCAGCTGTATTTTCTACACAGAAACTATGACATTATATGCTCGATCAGAAAACATATGTTATTGCCAAATTTGACCCTTTGCGATATCTCATGAGTCGATCGTACTTATCTGGTCGCACAGCCAAGTGGGTTCTTGTGCTAAGCGAGTTTGAACTCACGTTTATAGGACAAAAGTTTTTTAAGGGTCAAATCATAGCAGATCAATTAGTTGTTGCACCCTTAGAGTCTACCCATCCCCTCATCATTGAGTTTCTCGATGAATGCCTTAAATTAGAGGCAGACCATCCTAAACAATGGTCCCTATACTTTGACGGAGCCCGATGCATGAGTGGGGCTAGTGTGGGTATTATTTTAATATCTCCGCAAAAACATCTTATACCTTTGTCCTTTAAATTAATGTTTGCTTGCACCAATAATACTGTTGAATATGAGGCTCTAATCCTTGGATTACGAGCTGCTTTAGCGTTGAAAATTAAAAATCTATTAGTTTTTGGTGATTCTCAACTTGTCATAAATCAAATAAATGATGTTTATCAAACCAGAGATGATAAATTGCATCCATACAAAGCATATGTCTTACAATTATTATCTTTATTTGATCAAGTTACTTTGGAAGCTATTCCTCGAACTAGCAATCGTGTGGTTGACGTTATGGCTGCAATTGCATCTCTTTTACCCTTGGAGTTAGATGATGAATATGCTACCATCATTATTCATCGACTCTAGGAACCCACTTCAAGCAAATCATGCTTAGAACCTTTGGATGTGTTTCTAATCAACGAAACTACTCCTAAACCATGGTACATCGATATATTTAATTTTTTGCAAAATGGGACCTTCCCTAAAGGTTGTAATAGTAACCAGTGCAGGTTATTACGTAGACGAGCAAGTTGCTTCATGATTATTGGTAATACCTTGTATAGGAGATCTTTTGAAGGCATATTATTGAGATGTTTGAATCTAGACGAATCTAGATCATCTTTGAGTGAAGCCCATGATGGATCTTGTGGAGGACATTTTAGTGGTAACGCCATTGCTAAGAAGCTCCTTAGGATAGGATATTTTTGGCCTACCATGGAGAATGATGCACATGATTATGTGTGCCATTGCGACAAGTGCCAAAAACATGCTGACCTTGTCCATGCGCCTGCACAAGAACTATAGGCTATTTCATCTCCTTGGCCCTTTTCAAAATGGGGCCTAGATATCATTGGAAAAATCAACCCTGTGTCATCTAATGGACACAAATTCATCATAACCGCTACCGAGTATTTTACAAAATGGGTTGAAGCTATGCCTTTAGCTTCTTGTACTGGAACCCAAGTTTCCAAGTTTATCTTTAATCAAATTATTTGTAGGTTCGAAATTCCTGCAAATCTCATCTCAGATAATGGAACTTGTTTCAAAAATAAAGATGTCAAAAAATTATGTCAAAAGTATAAAATTCAACATCGTTGGTCCACTCCCTATTATCCTCGGGGTAATGGCCAAGCAGAAGCATCTAATAAAACATTAATCAAAATTCTCAAAAGATTGGTCAATAAATCTGGTCGAGATTGGCACATCCAATTATATCCTACTTTGTGGGCCTATCGAACTAGTGTTCGCACCCCCACTGGAACTTCACCTTTCATTTTGGTTTATGGCGCTGAAGCTATTTTTCCCTTTGAATTAGAAGTTCCTTCTTTGGCTCTACTACTTCAAGATATTGAAGTAGGGGATGAATATCATGTTGGCATATTTAGTCAGCTGGAAATTTTAGATGAAAAGTGCATCAATGCTTTGGAGCATCTTCGTGCCTACCAAAACAAGCTTAAGAGAGCATATCTCAAGAAAGTTCATCATCGATCCTTTGAGACCGACGACCTTGTTTTAAAATAAAATCAAAAAAATACTAATGCAACTAAAGACCTTAAAGGTAAATTCGAGCCCAATTGGCTTGGACCGTATATTATTACTACTAAATTTGGATCGGGAGCATACAAATTATCTACCTTAGATGGTAAAGAACTTAAAGAACCTATGAACATTATGCATCTCAAATGCTACTATGCATAAAATTTGGTCATTTCATCATTGTATATATTTGTTTTGCATATTAATTCCTTTTAGTCACTTATATAAAAAGTTTCAAAAACAATCACATTATATTTCTTTCAATTCATCAATTAAAATCAAAATATAAAAACATCAAAATCTTCAAAAACATCTTTTATTTTTTGCTTGTCAACTCTTGAAGTTTGTAGTTATATTTTCAATTATTTGGATAAATGAGCATTTATTTGGAATCCCGCACTTTCACACTCGCATACATAAATATCTTGCTTTTATTTGGTATGATTATTAATCTCTCTTATATCAAAGTCCACATTGGCATTAAATAAAGTTTTGAGCATAGAGAACTGATCTTGTTATTTACTTGAACCAATTATATCTTTTTACATTAAAATGATTTCATTGCAAATTCGATATGATGCTACATAGTAGAAGTGGTTTCTTGAGCGAAAAGTTTCCCCTGCTATCCTATCATGCACATGGTCTAGAATCTTTGAGAATTGACAAAAGGACAAGCTCACCCCTACCCGGAATAAAAATCCCTTGCTCTACAGCTAATCCAAGCAAGTATCCCTAGTATAGGAAGAAAAAGAAAAGTAAAATAGAATGAGAAGAAGAAAAATAATATTTTTTACCATCGCAGCAATATTTCAACATTATCTCAATTCCAAGCAAAAATAAAAAAAAAAAAAAAAAGAAGAGAAAAGAAAAGGCAAAAGCAAAATGCAATAAAATCCCTTTCCCTACCCCTTGAAAAGAAAAAAAGGGTGAATGAGCTTGAATCCCTAGAATTCTCAATTATTCGAAAACTGTGAGGTAATCCCCATAATAGGTGGTTTGTGCCCAACCCGCTTGGCCTTGGGTAATTCTTAGCGTGGTGATATGTCTGTCACATTAGCGACCTTCTTTTGTACAGACCTATGTTAGCTTATGGATTAGCTAGATCTTGATAACCCGACTTTCATAGTATTTTGGTACGGTTACATGCATATAAATCATGGTTAAGGAACACTCATTTGGTTAAGGCAAATTACTTGTATCAAATTATCTTGCTCAAAATTGGTGAATGAACAATACAATCGCACACACATTTGTATTTGAGAGATTTTGTATCATTATGATAAATCAAGATCGGTAATGAACTCACATTTGCACATGAGGATCCCTTATAAACCTACATTTGTCTTTGAGATAATTTAAAATATTTTTGTAATTCTTTTCGGAATAGTTTTATCTTCTTATTTCAGAATTTTTGTATAAAAACAATTATATACATTGTTTCACAAAATCACAAAATGATTTCAAACAACATGTTCATATTATTATTTTTCTGTTATTAAAAGTCAAAAATTAATCTTGCAATAAAACTAAAATATCCATTTCTTCTTTGGATTTCATGATGATGGTATAAGTCTATACCTATAAATCTATGCCTAGTGCAAACCATTGTTCTAATTTTATTTTCCCATTCATTTTAATAAAAACACATATGGCTTACATCATTATGTTACATAACTAAGCTTTAAAATGAACGCACATTTATCTTATTTCAGGTCATTATGTCCACATTCAATTTTGCAATGATGGTATAGTTCCTAGGAACTTATGCACAATTTTTATCACACTTAGGAATTTATGCCTAGCAAAAAATCATATTTCTTTTTTATCTCATGCATAATATTTTTTATGAAAATCTGAAAACAAATCATCACCATCATCATTTTCATCATCACAACATCAAGTCTTAAGACAGTCTCTTAAGCACTCTTTCACTTTTAACAATATTTCTATCCTGGGATTAGCTTGACGACCTAGTGAGCGGCGACTCCATGAAATGGTCTATAACAGCGACAATGTCCTTTGAAATTATTGTTAGAAGTCCTTTTTATTTTTACAAATTACACCAAAAACAACCAAATTATTTACATCAGATTATTTCATTTACAATTTTATGCCATGATATCAAAAATATAATATTTCAAAACGACATAATTACATGAATATTCAATCACAAATTAAAGCATCATACAACATATACACAAGTCATATCATCAAAAACAAGACCATATATATATATATATCAAATTATGTACATCATATCAAAACTGGATTGGTATGCCACAATCTATACCCCGGCATACTCAATCCTCTAAAAAATCTATACAATCTATGTGCAGTCTATAGCCAGCTATCCTTGAGAAGCCCTCGAGCTCTCAACCTCATCTACTCCCCCACCCTGACATGGAGGAGGTGGTCCCATAGAGGTCCGAGCTGTGTCTCGGGTCCTCGTCATTGATCGTGAGGATGTCCTCGACGATCCCATCATGACCGGCTCCACAATCGAGGCTGGCAGTGGTACCCTCTAGTTCTCTGGAACCATGTGATAGTATAGCCCCTGGTAGAATGTAGTCTAAGCAATAGACCGTGCCAAATCCTGAGTGCTCGCTCCTCTACCCCGAGCTCTGAGTCATGTGGCCTCATCCTGCAGTGTCTGCACTTGAGCTCGGAGGTGGGCAACCTCAGCTCGGAGAGCCGTCGTCTCACTGCTCACCCCTACATCGACACCCTTGCCCTTATCGGGCGATGGTGGTCTCTCCTCCTACTATGAAGGGAGTCTCTCCTTCCTCCACCCTATCTCCTACGGCCTCTATGGAGCCCGTGCCATCCTCTGGTGTCTCTCCTATGGAGACCGTCGCTGCTCTCTCCTACTGTGACCCCGCGCTACCTCAATGGTAGCCTGGTGCCGCCTCCCCATCCGGTGCACCACGACGTGCACTGGACCTTGTGCCCTCGTCATCCGAGGAGGATGAATGCCTGCATACCAGGCATCGTATCCATCAGTCACCCTAGCATCATCACCATCCATTGGCTGGATAGGGGCATCGTCAGCATCCTGGCCCCAAAACCGTTGCATGTCTGGAGCCCTGCTCAGCATAGTACTATCTTGAATAGTCCGAGAGTACTCATAATCCCTGAGAGAAGGGATCCCCTACTATAGACCGAACTACCATAGTACCCGATCATAGCGGTGGAGCTCTACCTCTCCCCACTCCATCCTTAGCCGCAGACTCGCTTGATGCGAGCCAGCTCCTGCCCATCCTCTACCCACCCGGGGTGCTCTCGCCATGGCCTCTAGGTGATCTGGTCAAGGATGAGGTCATCCAACAACCTCTATGACATCGGTAGATCTATCTACCACTGTGACCCTCTCTGTAGCCACCAATAGTAAACCTAGGGCCTCTCCCGATCAACCCCTGTCAATGGGAGCCCTATCGGCCTTCGCATCGTAATGTGCTCCCAACACCAAATCTGTAGCAGCGATGTCAAGACCAGACATCGACCTCCCTTGTATACGACCCCATGCAGGATCCTATACAAGCGACATAGTACAAAGCTACCCCATGTAAACCTGTACCCGTGGTCTCTCATGTCGTAAACTATGTCTGAGAGCACCCACGATAGTCTACACCCGCTCTAGTGGCACAGCAGTAAGCCACCGACCACCCCTGCCAAAACTCGAGTCAGCCTGGATGCCCCAGGCATCTGCCATAGAGACTCAATGTTCACCCCGCCCTTCTCTAGGGTGAAGCTCGGGTCTCCGATCAGTCTCATCATTGCCTGGCCCTGATTGGCCGCAGGCATCATGAGTCATCCCTATATGGGGATCCTCATGATCCTCCATATGTCCTCTAGTGTGGGAGCCATCTCCCCTATCGGTAGCCGAAAGCAGGATGACCCCGGATACCATCTCTTTGTTAGGGCTGTCAGAAGCCCTATGTCCATCGGTACTTGTGGCATCTCTGCCACATGCCATAGCTCGACCTGTGCTAGTCGATCATGCTTTGCCTGGTCGAGAGTGGCCAAGTCATCTCTTAGCCCACCATATTTCCATTCCTAGATTTTTAGTAATCCCCTCTGCAAAACAAACAATAAAACAACAAAATTTCATTAATAACCAATCATTGCAATCAAATTAAACACATTTCAATCAAGCTTAATTTCTTAAAATGATGATATCGTCCACCATTGGATGATATCGTCCCACATTGGGCAAAATCATCCTTTTTAGGATGAATTCGTCTCATATTTTGCAACTTGGGGATCGTCCCTTGTTGAACGGGATCGCCCCTAGTTCGTTGATTTTGCCATTCGACGAAATCGATGATTTAGGGACAATTTCGTCTTGACGTCATCGACAGCCTAAAAACAGTCGTGATGCCCCAAACAATCAAAATTTAAAACAAAAAATTTGCACAAAGTAAAATCAAACCTAATCTACTAGGATTAGATCCTTACCCGTAGCCCACGCCGGACCTCTGTCGCTCTATGCACTGTCTCCACCATTGTTTCTCTCTACAGAGCTCTAGAACAGTAAAAATGAATAGTAAAAAATGAATTAGGGTTTTTTCTATTTTTCTTAATTTTATTCAAAATCAACAACATTTTAATTTTGCTTTTTCGCGTTTTTACCTCAAACGTTCGATTTGGGTAAAAACACGGAGGGGGCACCATAGTCAGTAGTCATACGATTCGACCTAGAATCGTCGTCTAAAAAATTGAATAAATTTTTGCTTTCTCGTAAAACGGAAAAAAACTCATCTTTAATTCATTTTCTTCGAAAAATTCGCTAAAGAGGGGGCAAAATGTAGCACCCTAAAATTGGCATAGTTAAACCCTTAGTAAAAGATAAAAGATAAAAATTTAAATTTTAACCCCAAAATCGCTTGTTACCCGCTTCCCTTCTTTTTTGTGCCATTTTTAGGATTTTTTTTGACCGTTGGACGATATCGTCGCATATCAGACGAAATCATCCCCGATCTGACGAATTCGTCTAGAACAAAGTGTCCAGATGATTTCGTCCTAAAATCGAATGTTCATAATTAGCTTTTGTTTCAATAGCCTCTCCAACCTTGGCAGAAGCGCGTCTGCACAGTTGGAGATTCCCCCGTTGGAGATCTCCTAGATTGGGATGATCTCCAACCTCCTAGCCTCCCCTTAATCCTATATAAACTAGGATTTTTCTAGTTTATCCCCCTGACTCCCCTTCCCTGACTCTCCTGAACCCCCTAGCTAATGGATTTCCCTGCAAATTTAGTTCCTTATACACTAGAGCATCCTCGCACTACTGTCTGCATCTTGTATTTCATGTTTTCTTGCAGGAACTCTATTGTTTTCCAGTCGAAGCTAGCTCGGATCGTCGCAAGTGATCCCGGACGATTTAGGACAATCTTGTCGAGGAGCACAGATGATCTCATATGATTGGAGGTGATCCCAACTGTAGTCCAGATTGAGGGCAATCAGAGCCCGGAGTTTGTATTTTCTTAAACTATTTCTGTATTTTCCCATTTGTAATTCTACATTATCTTAAGTTATTATGTTTATGCATCTTGGAGTTCACCTCATTTAGCATAACCGCATGATAAAGTTAAAATCAAACATTAAATCTATTGCATTTCTCTTGTTTGTTATTTAAATCCATTATTTAGGCATGTTTACTATTATTGCTATCATTTTTCGTTGCTTCTACAGTTGCATATTTGGTATTTTGTATCTATTTTTGTGATTGCAGGTTTCTGACGAATTCATCAGATTTTAGATGATTTTGTCTGATCTTAGATGACCGACTATGATTTGAGATGATTTTGTCTCATTTCAGATGATTATGTGTAGTTTGAGACGATCTGGACTGCTACAAGACTCAGAACCTTCATCAGACATTCGAAATCAGGTATGATCTGTTCTAATTTGCATATTCTCTATGTTTAGCACTCATTTCTATTTATGTATCCATTTAAATCAGCATTGGCATATAGAATAGTTTAGATTCATCTTGGCCAAACCTAGGAGTTGAATGATTAAAGTACAAAATGAACACATTAAACCCATTCTCAACCTAGGCATGGAAACTGCCACTCAAAAGTTTCCTGGTGAACCCACCATCCGTCAAAAATTCACCTTTATACTCCTCCCCCGAGAGGCGGGACCTTCAAAGGGCCTCTCAGTTCGAGGTATTGTCCCATCCTTCTCGCATCCCCCTTCCGGGTGCGGATCCTATAGCCTGAAGGTAAGGATGCAAAAAATTTGGAGCGATACAGAAGCTTTGATTTGTGAAATAAAGAATTGTTGGATTTATTTTTAAATTGAAGTTATGGGGCTTTGATTTAATAAATAAATAAATGAAGGGTTTCATAGATTAAAGTAAGGGAAGCTTTGGTTATGAAATAAATGAATGTTGGATTTAATTTTAAATTAAAGTTATGAAGGGTTTCATAGATTAAAGTAAGGGAAGCTTTGATTTGTGAAATAAAGGAATGTTGGATTTATTTTTAAATTGAAGTTACAGGGCTTTAATTTAGTAAATAAATAAATGAATAGTTTCATAGATTAAAGTAAGGGAAGCTTTGATTATGAAATAAAAGAATGTTGGATTTATTTTTAAATTGAAGTTATGGGGCTTTGATTTAGTAAATAAATAAATGAAGGATTTCATAGATTAAAGTAAGGGAAGCTTTGATTTGTGAAATAAAGGAATGTTGGATTTATTTTTAAATTGAAGTTATGGGGCTTTGATTTAGTAAATAAATAAATAAAGGGTTTCATAGATTAAAGTAAGGGAAGCTTTGATTTGTGAAATAAAGGAATGTTGGATTTATTTTTAAATCAAAGTTATGGGGCTTTGATTTAGTAAATAAATAAAGGGTTTCATAGATTAAAGTAAGGGAAGCTTTGGTTATGAAATAAAAAAATGTTGGATTTATTTTTAAATTGAAGTTATGGGGCTTTGATTCTAGTAAATAAATAAAGGGTTTCATAGATTAAAGGGAAGCTTTGATTTGTGAAATAAAGGAATGTTGAATTTATTTTTTAATTGAAATTATGGGGCTTTAACTTAGTAAATAAATAAATAAAGGGTTTCATAGATTAAAGTAAGGGAAGCTTTGATTTGTGAAATAAAGGAATGTTGAATTTATTTTTTAATTGAAAACATGGGGCTTTGATTTAGTAAACAAATAAATGAAGGGTTTCATAGATTAAAGTAAAGGAAGCTTTGATTTTTTTGATAGTGGAGAAAAGATGGCGAGAGTAGAAGCGGGAGCAGGAGCTGGATCAGGGACAACATCGAGATCTGGAGCAGTGGGATCTGCAACAGTGGGATCTAGAGCAGCGGTAGGTCCAGGGGCAGGTTCGAGCCAGGCTGGGCTTGGCATCGGACCCCGTCAAGCATCTAGGGGCTCGGGCCCTAAAGGCAGCAAGGGCACCTCTGGGGGCCCCTCCCCAAACAAAGAACCACCTGACAAAGTCATTGAGGAGTCTACCCTCGAGGGGTCCAGCAAACCCTCATTTGTGCAGATCTCTGACGGGCGAGTCCAGTCATCCCCAGGACCCTGTCCTCGGGGCTCTCCTTGGTAGGGATGCACATTTCGATCAAGGATGACGTGTTTTCATCCTTCGTGTCAGGTTCCTCTTTCTCCCTGGTCGGGAAATTCATTGGGGGTCGCCCGGATATGGAAACCATACGTCGATGGGCTTTCTCCAAATGGAAAACCACAGGCAACATGCAGATCGTTGCCCTATCGAAGGGGTTCTTCCTCATCAAGCTTAACAACAGGGAAGACACAAGCAGGATTCTCATGGGCGGGCCCTAGTTCCTGGGGCGTAGAAGCCTCTTCCTCAGGCGTTGGGCTGTCGATTTCAACCCCAACACTCAGAGCATAAACTATGCCTCGATCTGGGTCAGACTGCCTGATCTCCCCTTCCACCTCTAGTGGGAGGACGTGCTCAGACTCATCGCCCAGGCCATAGGGGAACTCGTGGCTTTCGACTCAGCCACCAAGGCTGGATCCCGTATGGTCCATGCCAGGTTATGCGTAACTGTGAACCTTGAATCGGAGCTCCCATCCTCGGTCACCATCTCATCAGGATCCTATTTTTGGTGCCAAACCCTAGAATATGAAAATAAACCAACCTTTTGCACCCACTACAACATGCAGGGGCATCTCCCCAATCAGTGCCCCCTCTCTAAGAAGCCTGAAGCTCCAGCTCCGGAGGATCCCCCTTCGAAGGCGTCGTCGCATGACAGGTTCCCCTCCCGTGGCCCCCCTCGAGATGGGCGCCTTCCTCATAGACATCCACCCCAAGAGTGGCATGGGAAGATGGTCGATCCAGCTGACAAAGGAAAATAGAAGGCGGACCCCATCCCGATGGATGATCAAAACTAGGTATGCACCAACCCTGACCCCAACCTCGAGGTTTCATCTATGACCCTGCGATGTCCTGAGGAACTTCCCCACCAGCCTGATGGTCCTCCCGAACCCCCTTTCTCCCAGGTGACCTCCCCGATCGAGTCCCTCCCCTCCCATCCCCCGGTCGAGGGTGATCCCACCTCGAAGCCAGCCCTAAAAAGCCTCCTTGAGCATCTCGTGCCTCCCCCCTCATCGAGGACCCTCCATATTCTGATGATCCCCCCCCCCGAACCTCTCCCTCCCTCCTCAGGATTTCTCAGAAGTCAGATCAGAGGCATTCGAGGGTGATGATGATGGTAGCTTCTCCCAGTCCACCCCTAAAGGGTTCAGCCCCAAATGGACTCGCAAAAAAAAATTGCAATGAATTTTGGAAGCAAGAAGAAAAGAGGTTGGCCCACGCTCGGAGAACAACGTAACAAGCAAGCAGAGGATGAGATTGCTAGTGGCCTCCAGATGACCCTCCTGGTTGATGCCCTCAGCCTCTCGAAAGAAGAACTCCTGAGATCCAAACCTCCCACCCAATAGGGGAAGGGAGGCAAGCGACCCCCCAAGGGTGTCAGATGAAGATCATTACCTGGAATGCAAGAGGGCTCAATGGAGCCCCCACGAGGCGCATCCTAGCCCAGCTCCACAGGGACCATAAACCTACTATTTTGCTTCTCCAAGAAACCAAGCTTGACGAATCATCCTCCCCCAAGGTTGCCAAGGCGATCTGGAACAATGGTGACTCCCTCTCTACCCCGGCCCTCGGCTCCACAGGGGGCTGATGTGCCTGTGGGACCCGAGCACAGTCGAAGGAATATTGATCTCGTCCTCTCCCAGAATCATCAACGTCATGTTTCACAGCCTGGAGTCAGGGTAGACCTGGATCCTCTCCAACATCTATGCCCCCAACAGCCCGGTCGAAAGAGCCTCCCTGTGGAACGAAGTCAGCCTCATGAGAGAGGCGTTCGCACCCCTCCCCTGGATCCTGGTGGGTGACTTCAATAGCCCCCTCTTCCCCTCAGACAAATGTGGGGGAACAGTCTTGAACTCCAGAAGCATGGAGGACTTCGGGGAGTTCACTGATGCCAATGAGCTCATGGATGTTCACCTGAAGGGTGCCAAGTTCACATGGAGCAACAGACGAGCAGGGGCCAACCTCATACAGGTCAAGCTAGATAGAGTGTTCCTATCCAGGGAGGCCATTCCCCTATTTGTTGATGCCACCCTCCTGGCCCTTCCCAAAATAGCATCGGATCACAGCCCCCTCCTCTTCGAAGCTGGCAGATGCCCTCCCCACAAGCGCCCTTTTCGGTTCGAGTCCATGTGGTTTCACCACCCCGACTTCAAGGATCAAGTGGGCAGGTGGTGGAGCCATCCCACCATGGGGCACCCCATAGGACAACTCTACCAGAAGTTGAGGGTTCTGAAGGACAACCTCAAGGTCTGGAATAGGGAGGTGTTCAAAAATATCTTTGAGAGCAAGGAGATTCTGAAGAAAAAATTGGAAGACCTTCAGTGCAAATTCTAGGATGGAAGTGAGGATCCAGGCTCGAGGGAGGAGGAACAAAGAGTCCTAGCTGAATACCACAATGTTTTGGCTAGGGAGGAGACCTTTTGGAGGTAGAAGTCGAGAGCCCTCTGGCTCAAAGACGATGATGCCAACACCAAATTTTTCCATACTTCCACCCTCAAAAATTGGAGCACCAACAGAATCCCTGAGCTCATTTGCAGTGACGATAGGACCACGAGGGATGAGGAAGAAATCAGATCAGAGGCAACTAGCTTCTACCAGGAGCTCCTCGACACCGATTCCCAGCCTTCCCCCCAAGCGGCCATGGCCCTCCTCGAGCACATCCCCCCTCTATTTCCCCTGAGACCAATGAGGTGCTTCTCAGCCCTCTCACAGATGGGGAGATCAGAGCGGCCCTATTCTCCATGAAACCAGACGTGACCTCGGATGGCTTCCCTCCCCGCTTCTTCTAGACCTTCTGGGACCTGGTCGGCCAAGAGGTGTGTGCTACAGTTCGAGACCTCCAGTTCACCAGATCCATCCCCAGAGGCATTAATTCCACTTTCATCGCCCTGATCCCCAAAACCTCGATGGCCAAATCCCTATCAGACTTTCGCCCCATTAGCCTATGCAATGTCCTCTACAAGATCCTCACCAAGGCCCTAGCGAATAGACTCAAAGACATCCTCCCCCTTATCATTGCCCCCTATCAGGGGAGCTCTATCAAAGGAAGAGTGATCATAGACGGGATCATCATCATCCATGAGGTCCTCCACTCAGCTTCCCTTGCCAAAAGACCAGCATTTCTCCTCAAGCTGGACATGAACAAAGCCTTCGACAGGGTCAGCTGGGAGTTCCTCACCAAGGTCCTCCTCAAATTTGGCTTCCACCCCTCCTGGGTTGATCTCATCAAGCGGTGCGTGTCATCCCCGTGGTTCTCAGTTTTGGTCAATGGATCCCCGGCTGGCTTCTTTCCCAGCGCCAGAGGGCTCCGGTAGGGCGACCCTCTATCCCCCATCCTTTTCATCATTCTGGCAGAGGCCCTGGGATGCACCATCTCGAGTGCAACCAGAAGTGGGCTCATCTCTGGAATCAGACCGGCTTCAGGCTTGGCCTCGGTGTCCCACCAACAGTTTGTGGATGACACCATCTTAGCTACCGCTACTTTGGTGGCTCAAGCTAAAGTCATCAAGCAGATTCTTCACCTGTATGAGGAGGCATCCGGGAAGAAAATCAACCTTCAAAAAAGCAAAATTTACTTCATCCACACTCCCCGGCCAGGCAGGCTAAGATAGCCCAGATTCTGGGATGCTCCCTGGACACCCTCCCCACCACCTACCTTGGGCTTCCCCTATTCGTGGGTTTCCCCTCCAAGGCCCTGTGGAGTAACCTGGTCGAAATAATCTAGAAGAAGTTGGCCTCGTGGAAAGGGCATCTCCTCTCCCAGGTGGGAAAAGCCACCCTCACGTCCGCCTGTCTCCAAAGCATCCCGATGTACTTCATGTCCATTTTTAAAATCTTGACCTCGATTGGTGCCCGCATCGAGCAGATCCAGAAGCACTTCTTGTGGTCTAGAAGCGAAGAGAAGAAGAGGATTCCACTGGTCGCATGGCCCCTGGTCTGCCGCCCCAAAGATGAAGGTGGGATCGGCCTCCATCGGGTTTCCCTGATGAACAAAGCCCTCTTGGCCAAGCATGCCTGGAAGGTTTTCACCAACTTCCCGATCGAGTGGGTTAGCATTGTAAGAAGGAAATACCTCCAACAACACCCCTTCCTCAGTGACCATCATCCCCGAGATGGATCTACCTTTTGGAAATCCTTAACCCACACAAAGGACCTCATCCAAAAAGGAACCAAGTGGATTCTTGGGTACGAGACAAGGATTAACTTCTAGAATGATAGGTGGCTTCAAGACAAGGCCTTGAGAGAAGATACCGACCTCCTGGTCTTGAGATCGCACCTGGAGATCTCCAAAGGACCCAAGGTGGCAAATTTTATCATTAGGGGTCAGGGCAGAGCAGGTTGGGGGCCCATTAAAGTTCCTCAATTTTTTGGTTAGGTAGTCAGCCTCTTGGCCCTTCTTGACACTACTATCATCCCTTCAGGTGAGGGTGAGGATAGGTGTGTTTGGCACGACACCAACAATGGCTCCTTCTCGATCAAATCCACCCATGCCCTCCAAAGGGATCCCCAAGAGGCCCATTTTCCAGTAAATTAGGTGTGGACTAAGAATTTTATCCCCAAGATCAGCTTCTTCATTTGGACTGCCATCCAAAACAAGATCCTCACCATTGAAAATCTGGCCAAGAGGGGATTCCTGATCCCAAATAGATGCTACTTGTGTTGCACTGATTGGGAGTCGATGACCCATCTCTTCTTTAGATGCCCCTTCTCCTTTGAGGCTCTAGGACATCTCCTCACCCAGTTCTCCATCCAGTGGGCCCCTCCCGGATCCATCCCTGACCTCTTCATCCAGTGGCCCAATCCCTTTTCCCATCCCACCCTTCGATCCCTCTGGGCCTTCTGCCTACCCCACCTACTCTGGAAACTCTGGCTTGAGCGCAACGGCAGAGCTTTCTCCTCCCCGCCCCGGGACCCTCGAGCGGTGGCAGTCAAAGCGCTCACCTTTGCGATAGAGAATTCCTGCATCCTTCCCCCGGCCTGCCCTCCATGGAAGGCGAGCGAGTTAACCCTCCTCAGCTCCCTTGGAGTGCAGATGCTTCCCCCTTGCCCCCATCCCTCCCCCTCTCCTAGAGCCTCTACTAGATGGTCGACCCCCTCTCGGGTGGGTCAAGCTGAACTTTGATGGAGTGTCTAAAGGCAATCCCGGCCCCTCGGGCGCTGGCGGGGTCATCCGTGACCACTCAGGGCATTTGATTCTTGCCTACGTGGAGTTCCTGGGTGTTCAAACCAACAACTTCATGGAAGCTTCGATGCTCCTCCGTGGGCTGATCGTTCTCCAGGATTCCCCCAGAAGGGTGATCATCGAGGGTGACTCCCTAAACATTATCAATGTCATGACCAAGCAAGGGGATCTATCATGGCGAATAGCCAACATCATCCAAGAAGCCCGAGTCATCCTTTAGGGGCTCCCCCAATTTTCCATTTGCCACGTCTACCGTGAAGGGAACAAGCTAGCAGACTTCATGGCCAACTCAGCGGCTTCGTCAGCAGGACTCTGTATCTGGCGGGATGGCTTTCTCGATGACCTTTTGGATGTGGCATCCCAAGACCAGCCTCCGAACCACGATGCCAACACAGAAGACTAGCATTTTTGATCTCAAGGCCCCGTTGACCTGGAGCCCCAGGCCCCACTCTATTTTTCTAGGGGTCATTGACCTCTGCTCGAAGCTTCCCAAGGTCATCATTTTTGATGGTCCTATCCATAGCAGACACCTCAGCGCTAGGTCGAATTCGAGCAGGTCTCACCGCATCCACGTTGGCCTCATCATCAGTTCCTTGTCTGGCCCCACGCCACCTCAGCCCGCCTATCACGTCATCCTCATCTTATCCCTACCTCTTTATGACAAGGTAGTTGCCCCATGCAAGCCATCCACCTGGCCCACTCCTTGTGTGCCACCTCTTCATTCGCATCCCAAGGTGTCTGCTTCCTATTGGCTTTCTCTCGTTATTTGTCATGCCCACCACCTTTCTCCTCATCTCCACCACCTTTTAAGTGTGTCGCTCGTCTCCCTTGATGTAGAGTCCTGACACATGTGGTAGACCTGTGCCCCTTCGGCTTCCACCTCGCCTATTTCTTCCCTCTCGAGCGTGTTCGTCTCACTTCCCCCTAGTCTCTTCCCCCTCGATGGCTTCCTACGAGTGTGCTCTCTAGTCGGCTCTGGTCCCCTCTGCTGCTTCCCGTCGTTGCCTACCTCTGTTTCCACCATGTCCTCATCCAAAGTCATTTACGTCGAGCCCTCTTCCCTCACCCTGAGTGAGTCCGCCAAGGTGTTCATGGACGCCAAGTCCCTTACCCCTTTCCTTCGCAAATTTGTAGGCCCCGATGAGGAGATTACCCAGGCCTTCCTCGACACCTGGAACAACGGTGAGGTGGTTGTGAAAGGCATCCATTTTAGGGTAACCAAGGAATTCATGTTCAAAGTTACAGGGCTTCACCACGAAGAAAAAGGGAAGTATATCCGGTGCGACAGGCACAATTGGGAGGAGGAGCTCGCCCAGTTCCCGAAGCACGACTGGGACAAGACAGCCCTCTTCAGATCGTAGCTACCCAAACCCTTCAATGAGGTCATCATGCCCATCATGCAATTCATTACCTGTGACGACCCTGACCAGAAACTGTGCATCTTCCATCTCAGCTTCGTCAATCATATTCGCGGTGCCACCCTTCTGTGCACTCCTCGGTACTTACTGTACTCCCTCACAATTGTTGTCGAGAAGGCCCAAAAATCCCACACCCGCCCCATCCACCAAGGCCTCATGGCAGTCCTTTACCGCCATGCTCTCGCTAACCAACCCCCTGTCTAACATATCCCTCCCCTCTCCGCTAATCCCCCTTCGGGTCTCCGGCCTCATCCAACCCTGAGTCCAAGGCTAGGGAGGGCAGCCCTAGTGACCCCAACAATTCTCCTCCTCCCAAGAAGCGTAGGCCCACCCTAAAGCAACGGGCGTCGGCTCAGGTCCCTGGCGGCTGCAGTGCCCCAGGTGGTTCTACCCCCGATGGCAGCTCGACCCCAGGGGGTTCGACCCCTGGCGGCCCCGGTGCTCCTAGTGGAAGCAGATCCTCAAGCAGGCTCAAGAAGCCAAAAGTGGAAAACAAGGGCACCATCGAGATCAGCTCGGACTCAGAGGGTGAATTGGGGGTCTTCCCGATCAGAATTCTCCTGGACATGGTGATAAACTCTTTGACCTCGGTAGCCAATGCGGCTTCGACCTCTATGCACATTTTCAAGGAGCTCCGCCGTAGGCTAAGGGGCTGGTTCCGACAGGGACGAGAAATAGTCATGCTAGTCCCATTCCAATGGGGTCCCCCTTCTCGAGGGTGATTTTGGTGGTCCAAGTTTTGATGGCGGGGTTTCCAGGCTATGTCCGAAGCTGGGGCCTTCAGCAGGCTTTGCAGGTGTGATGTTGTTTCTAGTTTTTTCAGTTGAATCAATGTGGGGTTCTGTCCTGTCCCGGAGATAGGTTTCTTTTGTTGGCTATCGGGGTTCCCGTATCCCTGGTTTTGTTATGGGTGTCCACCCCTGGTCTTTGTGTGGTTCTGCCCTGTCCTCGGGATAGGTGACTCTTGTGGGTTGTCTGGGATCCCGGACCCCGGTTTCTGTAATGGGTGTCCACCCCTGGTCTAGCGTGACAGGTTTTTTTGGCATGTTAATGTTGCGGCATCTTTTGTAATAAGGTTTTGGGTCCCTTTAAAAAACCCTCTGTATATAAACTGTTACTTATAAAAAAAATAGTAAAGGAAGCTTTGGTTATGAAATAAATGAATGTTGGATTTATTTTTAAATTGAAGTTATGGGGCTTTGATTTAGTAAATAAATAAATGAAGGGTTTCATAGATTAAAGTAAGGGAAGCTTTGATTTGTGAAATAAAGGAATGTTGGATTTATTTTTAAATTGAAGTTATGGGGCTTTGATTTAGTAAATAAATAAATGAAGGGTTTCATAGATTAAAGTAAGGGAAGCTTTATATTTTTTTATTTGTGGAAAACATCCCAAAAGGGATGCCACTTTCGAGTAAGACCCAAGGAGGCAGGGGTATCAATTTCGCCAAAAACGCCCAGGACTCGGACTTGGCCTACCACCTTTGACATACTCAAGGAGCAAACAAACACACAAAACCAATTTAAAAATAAGTAAATAAATAAGTAAATAACAACAAAAATAATAAAATAAAATAAAAAACATGCTCCTTGAGTGTGTCAAAAACAAAAGCACAACCAAACACACACACAATAAGATAAAATAAACCACAACACGAACCACATAACAAAACACAAACAAGACAAAAACAACAGAACACTACAAAGACATAACCCAAAAAAAACATGAAAAATAAACACAACCAAAACCTAAAATATTAAAAAATTAAAATAAAAAACAACTAACAACAGACAATAAACAAAAACAAAAAACATAGAAAACACACACAAAAAAACACGAATTAACACAAAAAAAGAGAAACACAAGAACAAGAACGACAAAAACACGAGAACAATAACAAAAAACATAAAGGAAGCTTTGGTTATAAAGTAAAAGAATGTTGGATTTATTTTTAAATTGAAGTTATGGGGCTTTGATTTAGTAAATAAATAAATAAAGGGTTTCATAGATTAAAGTAAGGGAAGCTTTGATTTGTGAAATAAAGGAATGTTGAATTTATTTTTTAATTGAAGTTATGGGGATTTGATTTAATAAATAAATAAATGAAGGGTTTCATAGATTAAATTAAGGGAAGCTTTGGTTATGAAATAAAAGAATGTTGGATTTATTTTTGAAATGAAAGATTTTAATTACGTCCGCGAGACCCAAATATGGTCTATGGGACCTCAAATATGGAAGTACAACTACTCAAATCATATCATATGATCTTTAATATCTTTGAGAAGGCTATTCCTTCTCTTGCTGATTTGGGTTCACAATTCCCCAACTTTTTTTATTTTATTGTCTTCAAATAACTCTGTCATAGACCCGTTTCCAAGTGTTTCTTTGTATTTGCTACGGATGTCTGAAAAACTCGGGCACTTATAGATGAAGTGTTCCTCTGTCTCTCATCGCCCTCGTGCTGCATAAAGTGCATATCCTTTCTTCCCATTGTTCTTTGGGTGTTTTCCATCTCCTTTTTACATCTAAGCCTATGAGAGCTAGTCCTTATCTGAGCAATGAGGATTTTTTCCTTCCACTTGATTTCAGCGCCTATATATTTTTTTTCCTTGTGATCATATGTTGGGTTAAACTTTGCAATATAATATTGTCTTTTCCTGCTTGCATTTTTCCACATTCCACTTCTAAACTTTTCATTCACATAGCTTTTGATGTCTTTGTTGAAATTTGGGCATTCATTTATGTTGATTTCCCAACATTTTATCCATTTCTGATTTTGTTTCATCCATGTGTTCTTTCGTCTATGCAACTCTTCGTCCTTAGCTACCCTTGGCCATCTATCGTTTTTCATGTTTTCTATTTTTTCAAGTAACATAACAGCTTGATCATAACAATTGCTTCTAAAGAAAACATTCTAGTTTCAGCTAGAATAATTTCATAAGGGGTTGTGGCCTTAATTTTGAGAAAAATTGTGATTATATATCTTTGAATCCTTTCTATTTGCCTCTATTTTGCCTTTGTTGTGCCACTAGCCCACACCTCGCAACCATACAACAAAACCGGTGTAACAAGTAGGTCAAATAAAACCCTAGTGGTCTTCCAGTCCCATAGCTCGACATTCCTACACCTATTTTGAAGTGCATACAGTGCTCTCCAACCGCTTTGAGTTCTTTTCATCCTACATGTATTCCAATTGAGTTTGTCATGAAAGTCTATGCCCAGGTATTTGTATTCTACTACTACCCCAAGTGGTTCTCCCGCAAACTAAAATTTGAGCTGTTGCTTCTTCTTTTTTGCTAAAAAAATCATGATTTTCGTTTTTCTTGTGTTTACCTGCATCCCAACTTCCTTACAAAAGAGTTCTAGAGCTCGAAGGTGATCTCCTAGATCTTTGGTTGTTTTGGCCACAATAATTACATCGTCTGCATACATGAGGAGTTTTACCACATATTTGGCTAAGTGCACACCCTCTCCCCCAAATTTGTTTATCCATTCTTCTAACTCGTCAATGTACAACCCAAATAAGGTAGGAGATAGAGGGCAACCTTGTTTGACACCTATGTCACTACCAAAATATTCAGATAACCCTTCATGTGTTCTGATTCTAGCTTTTATATGCTCATATAATCTGTGAACTGCTACCCTTTAGTGAATTAAAACCTCTAGATCTTCCATTCTGCTCCATAATTTTTTCCTTGGCACTATATCAAATGCCTTTTTGAATTCTACAAAACAACAGAAAGCCTCCTTTTTTTTGTCCCATATTTTTTCTACTATGTGTCTGAGTGTGATACAGTGATCAATAGTTGAGTGCTTGGGCCTAAAACCTGCTTGTCTCTTTGCTCTCTTTCCCTTTTCTTCTCGCCCATTTACTGATCGTATGCTCTATCATACTCCCAAACAACTTTACAAAGAGAGGGTTGATCATGATAGTTCGATAGTTTGAGGGATTATTTACATCTCCACTTTTAAACAAAGGAATGGTCAAGCTAGTTGTCCACTCGGTAGGAAAACCATTTTGTATGACCTCATTGAAAATTTCTTTGATCTACGGTGCCAGAATATCTACCCCCCATTTTATATGCTCTGCTTGAAGATTGTCTATGTCATGGGCTTTACTAGTTGCTAACTTTTTTATCCCTTGAATAATGTCTTCATTTGTGAAAAGTTCTTTCTTGACAGTGATAATAGGGGGTGTCTCCTTCTAGTTACTACGTTGATACAATTGTTTTGAATACTCCAACCACTGATTAACTGTTATGCTATTTTCAGCTTGCATCCTTTTTATTCTTAGCTCCTTCCAAAATTTCTTTGGTTCATGCTTCCCTAAGTAAATCAATTCTTTCCTCCTTGTTCTAGTGTATTCTTCTTTTTTTGCCCTTACCAGTTTCTCATATGCTTTTTTGTTTTCTCTTGTTTTACCCGTTGGTTCCTTTAGTAATCTTTGCTCTTCTTTGCAATCTTCATCGAACCATGGGTTGGTTGGGAAGCTATTCCTTTCTTTATTTTGAGGTTTAGCTCTCTTGCATTTGTTTAGAGCTTCTTGGATAATGTGCATTAACCATTCACTCTTACTGTAATCCCTGCTACTATGAGGTAGTTTCTCCCTTTCTTGTAACTTGTTATTTAATACTGCCCTAAAATTCTGTTGATTTTCATCTGTTAAGAGAATGTTTCTCTTATGAGGATATTTGTTTTGATTGCTTTGCAAATGTTTTTCCCTTGGTTTGTCTCCTTGCATTCGAAGTGTTTTAAACTGAAGTTATGGGGCTTTGATTTAGTAAATAAATAAATGAAGGGTTTCATAGATTAAAGTAAGGGAAACTTTGATTTGTGAAATAAAGGAATGTTGGATTTATTTTTAAATTGAAGTTATGGGGCTTTGATTTAGTAAATAAATAAATGAAGGGTTTCATAGATTAAAGTAAGGGAAGCTTTGATTTGTGAAATAAAGGAATGTTGGATTCATTGTTTTAATTAAAGTAGTGAAAGCTTTAATTTGGCAAATGAAAGAAATGTTTGTTTGTAAACTAAAAGTATGAGACTTTGATTTATGAAATGAACAAGAAGAGATTTTTTGTTCTAATTAAAGTAGTGAAAGTTTTAATTTGGTAATTAAATGAAAATATTGTTTTATAATATTGAAGGAACCTAGATTATTGGTTAACTTGTCACTTTTATTATTATTTTTTAAAATTTGATTTTGCACGATCATCTCAGGTCGAGACGATTAGGAAAACGTGACTATCTCAGGTCGAGATGATTATGCCAAAATAAAAAATTTTACAAAAGGGTTGTTTGACACGGGATAAAATGATGGGTTTAACCTTGAGGCTAACAGAAGTGAAGTATGCGGGTTAAGAAGTAGATCTTTAGGGAGTATCCTTGAGATAATACATTTTAGGTGTCTACAGAAAGTGTATGGGCAAAACGTTAATTGTAAAAAATCCAAAATTTACTTCCTAAACACTCTAGTTGGAATCAAAGTAGGGATATGCAAGTTACTTTAAATGGAGGAGGTAAATTTACCAGTAACATATCTAGGGATTACCTTATTTGAGGGGAGAATGAGGATAGAATTATGGAATCTAGTTATAAGTAAAGTTTAAAATAAACTATCAACATGGAAAGGTAGATGGTTATCGCTAGCAAGAAGAGTGCAACTAATTAAATTAGTATTATAGATCATTCCAACATATTATATGTCCTTGTATAGTATGCACAATCTATATTATGTGGTCAAGATTACATGATAAAAAGAATTTTTATTTGATGAAATGGAGTAAGCTCCAGATGATAAAATTAGGGGAGGTCTTGGTTTAAGAGTTCTTCGAATGAAAAATTATCTCTAAGAGGGAAAGTAATTTAAAGATTGTACAAAGAGAGTCAAATATAATTGGTAAACATTCTTCTAAGTACATTGATCCCAATGACCCAAGCTTAATTTTTATTGTATTCTCACTACTAGATGGTTTTGCACTATGGAACGATTTAAAAAATCAATTGATCTAGTGCAAAATGTCTATTTGAAGAGATACTTGGCATGATAAAAGACCACTCAATCTAGATCCAATTTTGAAACCATGGATGAGATTACTTCAAGACAAATATGGTGATAGGATTTCAAACATTATGTACATGGTTTGGGAAGGAAGATACAAATGGAAAGAATATATTTTTACAAGTATATTGGAAATTGTTGATAGGATATAGTTGAGCAAAAAGATAACAACAGTGATTATTTTAGAGGAAGACGAGGATAAGCTTATTTAGGAGTTGATTAGCTCAAGAAAATAAGCAACAAGAAACGTATATAACGTAAAGTACCAATAAAATAGGGATACCACAAGAATATTAAGAGATATTTGTGATAGCTTGAGCATTCTAAAAGATAAAATTTTTGTATGAATAATAGGTTATAGGAAAATTTTATCTAGGAATAACCTAATAAAAAAGGGTTTTCATGGGGACGACTATGGAAGGTTGTGGAGAGGTTGATTTTGTAGTGGATGGTGGAAGGAGGATTTTATGTGAACAAGACCAACATGCAAAATAAGGCAAAGGACGTGGACTCCAAGAAGGGCTAAAATAATAATAAGCATGTGTAGGTGGAACAAATAATACAAACCAGTGATCAAATCCCACTATAAGAAGAGAAATTTGAATTTTTCCAATTCATAACAACCAATCCCAAATGGGGGTAGAATCAAGGTTACAAACACACAAGAGGTAGAGGAACAACTTTAAAATAGAAAGCTAGGATTATATTGCAACAAGTGGAAATGGCTCAACAAGGGAAAAAACTTGGACCATTGGAAAATAATAAAAGAGGGGCTAATAGTGTTGGTCATAGCAAGGAAAAAGGAGTTTATCCCTAGTATGTAAAGAGAATTTAATGAAACATTAATAGAAATGAACTTTCAATATGCCTTGATAGGAGGACAAACTCAAACAAATGCAATTAATAACACTAGGATTCCTTGTATACCTTTGAGAATGCCCGAACCAAACCCTAGGAAAACAATTGAGGTGCTTGAAAGTGGTAGATGGCTCTCCCATAGTCTAATTACAAATGTTGAACATACAAATTGGGATCGATGCTATGGAATGTAGAAAATTAATCTATCGATTTATTGGTCTTCATCTAACCCACCATATTTTCAATATGTGGGTTGCGAGTTGCTTAGCCCAATGGGTACTTCTTATTTATTTTTGCTAATGAGGAGGATAAAGAACAAGTTTTCTAAGGGGGTCCTTGGGATTTTAGGTAGGACAAGGGTTTTCATGAAGCCCTAACATGCCAAGTTTTAGGTAGAAGAGGCAATGCCCTTAGTAGCCATAGTTTGGGTGAGACTTTTTGGGTTACCATATGAGTTTTAGAACTATGTTGTTTTCATTGCAATAGGCAATGCTCTATGATCTTATATGATTATAACCAAAAATATAAGTCAATTTGAATAAATTTTCTATGCTAGAATTTATGTTCTCATCAACCTTGACAACCCTTTTCCAAAAATATTTACTTTGTAATTTGGGGAGGATACCTGGGAATAAGACGTGGACTATGAGAACATCCCCTTAAAGTGTAGGATTTGTCATGAATATAGTCACCTAGCTAGGGATCACAAATATTGGATCCTAGGGCTGGCACAAGAGGAAGTGACCCCTGGAGGTTTTCAAATGCCTAAACAAAAGAACATA
Source organism: Wollemia nobilis (assembly GCA_028583015.1). Lineage (NCBI taxonomy): Eukaryota > Viridiplantae > Streptophyta > Pinopsida > Araucariales > Araucariaceae > Wollemia > Wollemia nobilis. The sequence goes on from JAQPPZ010000135.1 coordinate 16,004,218, forward strand.
CAAAGGAAGCAAACAACTAAAGAATAAATAGTCATCTCAACCAATAAGTTTGCTAACCTCCCAATGGATGATGAAAATAACATCATGGAGATGGAGATCCTAGAAACCTCACTTTAAACCCTAAGAAAGGAACCAATAGTTGAAGAAATAATTCACAAAACCAAACTAACCCTAGCTCTACCAAGTAGCCCATAAGAGAACCCAACCCAATAGTCGAAGAAAAAAATAGAAGAGAAGAGAAAGATAATAATTCTAACCAATCAAATGAATGAAATCATAAAGGAATATATAGTGAATATGACACCTAGGAATCTTCTAATAGGGCCATGGTGGTATAATCACCTATGTCAGGTTTATATTTCATCCTAGAACCAACAGGAGTGAGTCAAGAGTCTACTAAAAAGATGAATCTAAACACAAACCAAAGAGCAAGCAGGAAGACTAATTGATATTAAGTAGGGAAAGAAGGTGCAAATCTGATAGCAATGGGTAAGGTCAAGGATCTTACCCACATCTTTAGTACCCATGCTTAATTAAGTGCATCACCTAAAATATTTGAGGCCTTAAGGGTAGCCCAACAAAGCATAATGAAGTAAAATAAATGATACAACAACATCATCCATGGATGGTTTTGATCTAAGAAATGAAAGTTTTAGTGGAAGAAATAGAGATATTTGCAAAAAATATTTGGATTACATGTAGAGTAGAAACCCTAAGCTCTGAAGGAGCATATGGAGGAGTGGCATGGATTTGGGATCCAAAATAGGCAGTGATACACTAAACAATGGGAAGTTGGGGGATTCTATCTTTACTAGCCTAGAGTAGATATTCACCTCAATATTGGTTATGTATCAATATATACACACCTATCATTTTGGATTGAAATGACAACAATGAAGGAATGTAGCTTGGTTTTAGTAAATGGAACTTATAACTAGCTATTTATAGCCTCCAGAGGTATTAGGTAGGAAGACCCTTTATCCCCATACTTGTTCATCATATTGGTTGAATGCCTTGACTGAACACTAGCTAAGGATAGGGAAAACAAAGCTTTGGAGGGAATAATAATAACAAATGGAGTTAAACCAATAATTCACGTACAGTTTGTTGATAAATCTACTTTATTAGGAAAAGCAACAACAAGGGATGCCTCTAAACTTAAAATGATTATAGGACAATTTACAAAAGTGATTGGACAACTTATAAATGAAGAAAAGTCCAAGGTCAATTTTTTTCATTGCTCACCTACAAAGGAGATTATGTTGTTGGATAAATTGAGATACACGAAGTCATCTCTTCCAATCACCTACCTAGGAATTCCACTTACAACTTGGAGGCAATAAAATGAGGAATGAACTTGGTTGTCAAATATTGAAAGCCAAATTAAAAAAATAGACTACCAGGTGGTTGTATTTAGGAGGTCAAATGATCCTGATAAAAGTAATCCTCCACACCATACCTATTTATGTTTCCTTAGTTCTATACATAAATAATTGGATCAAATAAGTTGTAGATTCTTCTAGAGTGGAGTCAAGAAAGAACAAAAATGGGCACTAGTGAAGTGTGATACTTTATGCCTTCAAAAAAAGAGGGAGGACTAGAAATCAGATCAACAATAAAAATAACAAGGCATTGGTGGCTAAGTTATATTGGAGATTGCTAAAATCCCATAAGAAATAATGAGATCAAATTTTGCGGGCCAAATATGCAGAGAATAAAACCCTCTCAAAGCTTATATGATTCCTGCTTCCTAGCAAAGAATCTCCCATATTAAGAGGACTTAGAATATGAGAGGATATGATCAAGAAAATAATGTTCTAGATTATTCATAATGGATGGAAGGCTAACTTCTTGATAGATTTGTGGGATGATCATACTCCTCTAATAATACAACTCTCAACTTGGAGACCATTGATGGAGAATCTACATAGAAGCAATTGGATTAAGGTAGCCAACTACTATAAGCCTCAAAAAAAAAGTTGAAATGTAGGAAGGCAATTGATCCCAATAGAGGAGTGGCCAATCCAATTTTTAGAGGATTAAAAAAATGAAATCTATAGGACCATCCATACAAGATCACTCTTGTGGTCTCAAGAGGAGGATACTCTTGGATGGGGTAGAAAAAAACAAAGTGAATATATAGTTGCCTTTGGATACTTAACCCTCTTCTATATTAGCCTAATCCCATTAAGATATATATTCATGCAGTTGTGGGCATAAAACCTTTGGATTAAAGTGAGATTCTTCATTTGGCTTCTACTTCATAGAAGGGTGTTGATAGGGGAATAACTAATGAAAAGAGGGATACATGGGCCTTTCAAATGTGATATGTATTAGAAGAATGAGAATATGATCTCTCACCTCTTTATAGAATGCTCCATCACAATCAAATTGTGGAAACATATGGTAACTCTACTAGGCATTCATTGGTTGGGATATCATTTATAGAACAACTTTGGAGGGAGTGGCCTAAATGGAAGGAAATGGACCAACCCACTCGACAAATTTTTTGGTTGGGGATGACTCTTGTTATATGGAATTTATGGAAAAAGAGAAATAATTGTATCTTCATCCAGGAGTACAGAGAAAACCACTTTGTATGGCAAAGGATCACAACCAATATGATTAAGTCAATCCAATACCTATAAAAGGGTCCCAAAATCCTAACTAGAAGTGGATTTAGATAATATCTAGATTGTAAGTGCCTCCAATAGTGGTAACAGAAAAACGGTAACCCCAAATCACACACAAGCAATCGAAACTAGGAATTGGAAACCTCCTAGACTAGGTAAGATTAATTTGGATACAGCCTTAAGAGGAAATCAAAGAAGAACATGTATGGGGGGAATATGTTACCTCTTGAATGGAGCCCTTGCTTTTATCTTCATAAAAGACCTAAGTATCTTATCCAATCACCTGGAAGAGGGATATACCATCTTAAGGGGATTACACGAGGCTCTAAAGGTGGGATTGAGAAAAATTCAAGTGGAATTAGACTATCAGCTTATGATTAACCACTTAAAAGGTTCAAACAAGCAAAAAAACACAGGTTGGAGAATATAAATAATAATTGAGCAAATACAGATGACTCAATAATGCTTTGAGACAATGGATTTCATGCACATATTAGATATCAGAAGAGGGTGGTAGATGCATTGGCTAACTGGGCTCTTGATAGAAGATACCTCACTTGATATGAATATCCTCCTAGATGGTGGAGTCAACAGACTAGAAAAGCTCTTTTTTCTATTCTTACCATTGATGATAGTAATACCTATTGTATTTATATTTATATATCCTTACTTTACATGGTTACTCTTATGCATCAATAGTTGCAGTAGATTATATGTGAGGGAGCATAATCCCATATTCTCTATAAAAGCTTGGATTAAAAGCCTTAAAACCTAAAAAGGTAGGAGATGTAATATGATTTTCAAATAAATTAATTTATAAATCATTTTCACCAAAAAAGATATTTTCATGATCCCTCACAATGTGTTCTATGTAAAAAGGAGGACAGTATAAATCATCTCTTGGGACATTGCTCAATAGTCTAGGAACTATGGCAATGGATTCTTAATATATTTGGTAAATGCATGGTGATGAATGGCATAATTGAAGAATGGTTAAAGTAATGACATAGCACTTTTAAAAGCGAGGCATTAAAACAATTTGAGATACATCGAAAGATATAATACTTTAGAGGTTGGAAAGGAACAAAAAAAATTGAAGGAAAGGAAAGCAATTTAGAGGTAATGAAAAAAATATTTGTTTGGCCATAAAGGAGTCTAAACCAACACTATCAACTTAACCAACCTCTAATCTTAAAGTAGAGAGACTTTTTTTTTTTCTGGATAATAAGGGGTTATACTCGAGTTCCACACCCTTGACAAATTACAACTCTCTTATTTAGAGCTCGAGAGTTTACATATAGATACACTTCTTATCTTAATTGAGATGCTATAGCTAAAAACCTACATCATTTTACATAAAATATCTGAATTCTAGATTTTCATTTTTTTGATCTTTTCAAATTTTTGTATGAATAAAAATATTCCAAAAATTAGCATCCTTCTTGACATTTTCCTCTAGTAGTCTTCACAATACTAAAATTTCACCTCTACTATATATGCCTTGCATCTTAGTAGAGTAATATTTCCAGAACATCGCATTATCATAGTTCGCTTTACCAAATTTGGATTGCTAGTTTCCTTCCTGAAACACAAGTGCAACCACAAAAAGTATAATAAATAGTCTATATGAAAACACATTACTATTACAAAACAAAGCAAATATTACCAATGAAAAACTTTAAAGTAAAACTTAATCATTTATTGATTCAGGCAATCAACATTTTCTTATCAGCTTCAACGAAACTTACTACTTCATCTAACCATGGAAAGGAGAATTTAATTTCATGATCCTCAATCAAAACCCCTATATTGGTTAGCCTATCTGCACATTTGTTACATTACCTTAATGTATGTGTAAACCTAATTTCTTCGAACTCTTTAGCAAGATCTTGAATTTCCACAATTATCTCTTGTATGTTCCATGGAGCCTTTGCTTTTCTCAAAATTGCATTTATTACTATGAGAGAATCACCTTCCATCCATACTCTATTCCATTTCATTTGTTTGCATATTTTTAACCCTTCTAAATTTGCCCAAGCTTCAACTTATTTATTTGTCTTAAATCCACCATTGAAAGCATAATGAGATAAAATCTCTCCTCTGTTATTCCTAATTATTCCTCCTCATCCTGTTGGTCCTAGATTTCCTTTAGAAGGTCCATAAAAATTCAATTTAACCCACTCCACATCTAGTGGTTTCCACTTTATATTCTTTGTCTTCTTCTTGCTTCTCTTGTACCCAACATCATAATTCCAAAAAATTAACTTGTCTCCATCTATCAAGCCTCTCTGCTTCCAGATTAGGGATTGGGTGAGTTGATAGGGTTGGTTTAGACTCCTCTATGGGTAAACATATTCCTATTCATTACATCTAAATTGATTTTCTTTCCTCTACCATTGTTTTAACCAATATGTAATTTTTCTATTCATCACCATGCATTTACCAAACATATTAAGAATCCATTGTCATAGATTCTAGACTATTGAGGAATACCCAAGAGATGATCTATACTCTCCTCCTCCTTTTTACAAAAAATACATTGAGAGGGGCCATGAAAACCCCTTTTCATAAGGTTATCCCAAGATAAAATTATTCTATGACCTACTAGCCAAACAAACATTTTAACTTTAGGAATGCTTGGGCTATCCCAAATATCTCTCCATATTCTAGTGATATTATTATTTTGTTGGTGTTGAACATTATATCCACTTATTATTGTGTATTCTCCTGATCTATTCAACTCCCAAATCAATTTATCCTTAGCTCCCCTCGAAATAATCATAGTTGTTATCTTTCTACTAAAATGTCTCCTAGCATCAATGTCTTGTATACTTTGTAAAAAAATCTTCTTTCTATTTGTATCTTCCTTCTTGATCCTTGTACAAAATGTTTGAAACCCTATCACCATATTTGTCTTAAAGCGATCTCATCCAAGGTTTCAAAATTGGTTCTAAATTCATTGGTTTTTTTTATCACACCAAGTATCCATCCAAATAGATATTTTTTCTCCAATTCCCACCACCCATATTAAACCTTTAATCATAAGATCAATAAATTTTTTAAACCATTTCAAAGAGCATAACCATTTGGTAGAGACCAAGCTGTAAATATTAAACTTGGTTCATTGAGATCAACATACTTAGAAGAATTCTTTCCCATTGTCTTTGACTCTCTTTGTACAATATCCAGATAACTTTTCCCTTAAGAGCTAAGTTTGCATTTGTAAGAACTCTTAAACCAAGACCTCCTCTAGTTTTATCATCACACACCTTGCTCCATTTCACCAAAGGAAATTTCCTTTTATCATGTAAAACAGACCACAAAAAGGAACGCATAATATAGATTAAATGTTTTTCAATTTATTTTGGCATAAAATACAATGACATATAGTATGTTGGGATGGCCTGAAAGACTGACTTAATTAATTGCACTCTTCCTTCTAACGATAACCATCTACCTTTCCAAGCTGGAAGTTTATTTTGAACTTTACTAATAACTGGATTCCATAATTCTCTCCTCATTCTCCCCTCAAATAAAGGCATCCCTAGATAAGTTATAAGCAAAATTGCCTCCTCCATTTGAAGCAATCTAGAAATTCTTGCTTTGATATTAGCGAGAGTGTTAAGGAAGTAAAGTTTGGATTTTTTCCTATTAACAGACTAGGAAAGCTATTTTTTCTATTCTTACTATTGATGATAGTAATGTCTATTGTATCTAGATTTATATATCCTTGCTTTACATGATTACTCTTATGCATCAATAGTTGTAGTAGATTAGATGTGAGAGAGCATAGTCCCATATTCTCTATAATAGCTTGGATTAAAATCCTTAAAACCTAAAAAGGTAGGAGATGTAATATGATTTTCAAATAAATTAATTTATTAATCATTTTTACCAGAAAAAGTATTTTCATAGCCCCTCACAATGTGATCTATGTAAAATGGAGGAGAGTATAGACCATCTCTTGGGACACCGCTCAATAGTATGGTAACTATGGCAATGGATACTTAATATAATTGGTAAATGCATGGTGATGAATGGCAAAATTGAAGAATGGTCAAAGTAATGGTAAAGCACTTTTAAAAACGAGGCATTAAAAAAATCCTGAGATACATCGAAAGATATAATACTTTAGAGGTTAAAAAGGAAAAAAAAAATTAAAGGAAAGGAAAGCAGTTTATAGGTAATGAAAAAATATTTGTTTAGCCATAGAGGAGTCTAAACCAACACTATCAACTCAACCAGCCACTAATCTTGAAGTAGAGAGACTTTTTTTTTTACTGGATAATAAGGGGTTGTACTTGGGTCCTTCACCCTTGACAAATTATAACTCTCTTATTTAGAGCTTGAGAGTTTACAAATAGATACACTTCTCATCTCAATTGAGACGTTATAGCTACAAACCTACATCAATTTACAAAAAATGTCTGAATTCTAGATTTTCATTTTTTGGATCTTTTCAATTTTTTGTATGAATAAAAATATTCTAGAATTTAGCATCCTTCTTGACATTTTCCTATAGTAGTCTTCACAATACCAAAACTTCACCTCTACTATATATGCCTTGCATCTTAGTAGAGTAATATTTCCAAAACATCGCATTATCATAGTTTGCTTTACCAAATATGGATTGCTAGTTTCCTTCCTAAAACATAAGTGCAACCACAAAAATTTCTAATAAATAGTCTATATGAAAACACATTACTACTAAAAAATAAAGTAGATATTACCACTGGAAAACATTAAAGTAAAAATGAAATTATTTATTGATTCAGGCAATCAATATTTTCTTGTCAGCTTCAGCGCAACTTACTACTTCCTCTAACCATGGAAAGGAGAATTTAATTTTATGATCCTCAATCAAAACCCCTCTATTGGCTAGCCTATATGCACATTTGTTACCTTCCCTTAATGTATGTGTTAACCTGATTTCTTCAAACTCTTTAGCAAGATCTTGAATTTCCACAATTATTTCTTGTATGTTCCAAGGAGTCTTTGCTTACCTTTAAATTGCATTTATTACTATGAGAGAATCACCTTCCATCCATACTCTATTCCATTTTATTTGTTTACATATTTTTAACCCTTCTAAAGCTTCCCAAGCTTCAAAGGATAATGAAATAAAATCTCTCCTCTATTATTTCTAATTATTCCTCCTCCTCTTGGTCTTGTATTTCCTTTAGATGTTTCATAAAAACTCAATTTAACCCATTCCACATCTGGTGGTTCCAATTTATATTATTTGCCTTCTTTTTACTTCTCTTGTATCCAACATCATAATTCCATTTAATGACTTATCTCCGTCTATCAAGGCTCTCTGCTTCCAGATTTGGGACTGGGTGAGTTGATAGGGTTGGTTTAGACTCCTCTATGGCTAAACATATCTTCCTTTTCGTTAACTCTAAACTGATTTCCTTTCCTTTAAATATTCTTCTATTCCTTTCTAACCATATGGTCCAAAATATTGTATATTTTGATATATCCCATATTGTCTGTAAAGCCTCACTTTTATAAGTGCTCTACCATTGTTTTAATCAATATTCAATTTTGCTATTCATCACCATGCATTTACCAAACATATTAAGAATTCATTGCCATAGATTCTAGACTATTGAGCAATGTCCCAAGATATGATCTATACTCTCCTCCTTTTTACAAAAAATACATTGAGAGGGGCCATGAAAACCCCTTTTCATAAGGTTATCCCAGGATAAAATTCTTCTATGACGTAATAGCCAAACAAACATTTTGACTTTAGGAATGCTTGGGCTATCCCAAATATCTCTCCATATTCTAGTGATATTATTATTTTGTTGGTGTTGAACATTATATCCACTTCTTATTGTGTATTCTCCTGAGCTATTCAATTCCCAAATCAATTTATCCTTAGCTCCCCTAAAAATAATCATAGTTGTTATATTTATACTCAAATGTCTCCTAGCAGCAATGTCTCGTATACTTGTAAAAAGATCTTCTTTCCATTTGTATCTTCCTTCTTGATCCTTGTACAAAATATTTGAAACCCTATCACCATATTTTTCTTGAAGCGATCTCATCCAAGGTTTCACAGTTGGATCTAAATTGAGTGATTTTTTATCACACAAAGTATCCATCCAAATAGATATTTTTCTCCAGTTCCCACCACCTATATTAAACCTTTAATCATAAGATCAATAGATTTTTTTAAACCATTTCAAAGAGTAGAACCATTTAGTAGATAGAAAGCAATAAGTATTTAAATTGGGTCATTGAGATCAACATACTTACTTAGAAGAAATCTTGCCCATTGTATTTGACTCTCTTTGTACAATCTCCATATAAATTTTCTCCTAAGAGCTAAGTTTACATTTGTAAGAACTCTCAAACCAAGACCTCCTCTGGTTTTATCATCACACACCTTGTTCCATTTAACCAAAGGAAATTTTATTTTATCATGTAAACCTGACCATAAAAGGATCGCATAATATAGATTAAACTTTTTTCAACTAATTTTGGCATAGAATAGAATGACATATAATATGTTGGAATGGCTTGTAATACTGACTTAATTAACCACACTCTTCCTGCTAACGATAACCATATACCTTTCCAAGCTAGAAGTTTATTTTGAACTTTACTAATAACTAGATTCCATAAATCTATCATCATTCTCCCCTCAAATAAAGGCATCCCTAGATAATTTTTTGGTAAATTTACCTCATCCATTTGAAGCAACCTAAAATTTCTTGCTTTGATATTAGCAGGAGTGTTAAGGAAGTAAATTTTGGATTTAGTCCTATTAGTTTTTTGCCCTAAAGCTCTTTCGTACTCTTTTAAAAAATTATTCAAAGCTTTGGCCTCATTTATTCTTGTCCTTCCAAAAAGGGTTGTATCATCTACAAACTGTTGATGGGTGATGTTATCGATTTTATTACTAACCTTAAGTCCACTTATAAGCCCATATTTATAAGCCTTCTTTAAGTTCCTACAAAAAAATTCTGCCATAATAATGAACAAATAAGGAGATAGAGGATCTCCTTGTCTAATGCCTCTCTTGGTTTTAAAATATTTTATCACTAACCCATTGACCAACACTGAATAAGAAATTGTAGAGACACAAGCTTTAATCCATCTAACCCAATTATTCCTAAAACCAAACTTATCTCAAATTGTAAAAATAAAATCCCATTTAATCCTATCATAGGCTTTACTCATATCAAGTTTTAAGATCATAGCTTTCTCTTTTCTTGAAGCTGATGAATGTATAACTTCATGAGCTACTATGATCCCATCCAAAATTTATCTCCCTTTCACAAATCCTCCTTGCTCTTCTAAAATAATTTTATCTAACAATGACCTTAATCTATTTGCCATCACTTTGGAAATAATCTTATATGTCATATTACATAGGCTTATGGGTTTAAAAGAATCAAATAATTCAGCATCCTTCTTTTTTTGAATTAGGGTAAGATATGTTGCATTTATTTTATAAGGTATGTATTGTTTTACCCTAGACTGTTCCACTATGTCCCAATTATTTTGGTAAAAAGATTTGTAGAGAGCCCATATGGACCTGGGGATTTATCCTTACTAAAAGAGAAAAGAGCTAAATTAACTTCTAGAGTAATAGGCTCCATCAGTTTCCTATTGTCTTCATTTGTTATAACTAAAGGAACATCTTGAAGAAGTTTATCATTAAGAACTTCAGTATCCTCTGAACCTAATTTTTTTTGATAAAATGACTTTACCTCTTTTCTAATTTCACTATGATCTTCAATCCAAACCCCTTCTATTGATTTAATTCTATTAATTATGGAAGATGATCTCTATACTATAGCCATCCTATGAAAAAACTTTGTATTTTTATTTCCTTCTTTTAACCAAGTCTGTCTTAATTTTAATCTCCCAAATTTATCTTCCTTACTCAAAATATTATGATATTCATTAAGCAACTCCCTTTCATCCGAGCTTGGATTATTATGCTCACCTTTTTGGAATTTTGGAATTGTATCTTTTAGTTCTTATTTCTTCTAAAAAATATTTCCAAAAGTGCTCTTATTCCAATCTTTTGCTCTAGAAGTTATAGATTTAATTTGATTTGGAAGAGCATACAACCCACCATTACTTGAAGAATTCCACGTTTGAGCTATCATATTAGCAAATTGAGGATGACTTTCCCACGAAGTAGAGAGACTTGATAGATGAAGTTAAGTTATCAATTGGAATTACGATGGTGGGTATAGAAGAAACAAAAGGAAGGAAAAAACATAAAGTGGAGGCTACCAAAAGTAGAGTTGGTCAAAATAAATTTTGATGGAGTTTCTAAAGGAAATTCAGAACCAACAAGAGGATGAGGAATAATTAGAAATAATAGGGATGATATTTTATCACACTGTGCTTTCGATAGTTGATTTAAGACAAATAGTGAAGCTGAAGCTTGGGCGGCTTTGGAAGGATTAAAAATATGCAAACAAATGAAATGAAATAGAGTAGGGAAGGAGATTCACTAAAAATAATAAATACAATTTTGAGGAAAGTAAAGGCTCTATGGAACATATAAGAGATCATTGTGGAAATACAAGACCTTACTACAGAGTTTGAAGAACTAGGGTCTAGACATATATTAAGGGAAGGGAACAAATGTGCAAATAGGTCAACCAATAAAGGGATTTTAATAGAGGATCGTGAAGTTAAATTTTCTTTTCCATGGTTAGAGGAAGTAGTAAGAGTAGCTAAAGCTGACAAAAAATATCTAAAAGAAGCAAATTCAAAAGAATGTTTCAAGGCATCCATTTATAGATCAATGCATTGGAGGAAACTAACAGTCCAAATTTTGTAAAATAGACTATGATTTTGTGAAGCAAGTAGAAGTTTTGTATGTTGAAGCAAAAGAAGATAATATCAAATGGACTTCATGGTTGAATGGATTATTTGAGTTGTTGGTTGGATTGATGGACTTCATGGTTGAATGGATTATTTGAGTTGTTGGTTGTTGGTTGGATTGTAGGACAAAGGGTGGATTGAAACTTTCAATTTTTTGAGACTGTGAAACTATTTATTAAAATAATACAATTATGATTTGTTAAAATGTCATTGTAATATGAATGACATTCATTTCATAACTCATTAAAATGATAAAATGTTTTTTAGTTGGCTATCTGAGATTAAAATGAATTTCACTTGTAATATATAATAACCCATAGTTTAGTTTCTATCCATATATTCCTTGATAAGATTTAATCATGACTTTTTAACTTTTTGAGACTGCTAAACAATGCATATATTCCTTGTTAAGATTTAATCATGAACTGTTGAGACTACTAAACTAGTTATTAGAGTTCTTATGATTGAGGATTATGCTTCAAGAAGGAAACTAATAGTCTAGAGTTAGTAAAACAGATTATGATAACGTAAAGTTTTTTTAAATATTACTTTACTAAGATGTAGTGCGTAGACAATAAAGGTGAAGTTTTGGTATTGTGAAGACTGTTGTAGCAAGATATAGAATTTAGAATATTTGTATATACAAAGAAAATTAAAGAAGATCTAAAAAATAAAATCCAAGAATTTAGATTTTTTTTATAAAAAAATATAGGTATCTAACTATAAGAACTCAATCGAGGTGAGAATTGAATTTGTTTATAAACTTTCAAGCTCTAAAAGAGGGAGTTCTAATTTGTTAAGGGTAGGGAACCCAAAGACAACCCCTTCTTTTAAGAAAAAACAAGCCTTTTGAAAGTTGAATAACATATATTGAAAAATAGATAACTTTAATCTTTTTTTAGAAAACATGAATAAATAATTTTTTATAACTTTTATTTAGATATAATATAAATACACGTTTAAATCATATGTAATATTTATTAATAATTATTTTTTATTTATTTTTAAATTAATAACAATACAATTATTGTTACAATAATAATACTTTTGAATGAAATTTTTAAAAATTCATATAATTAAAAAAAAAAAAATATTTTTTATTATTAAAAAAATTTAAAAATAATAAATATTTTTTTATGTATCTATCCTCTTATTTTGTTTTATGTGTAGAGCACGTAGAAAATAGATAGAGCTCTTAATAATTACCTTAATTTTTTTTAAAAGTATGTGTAGTTTTATGTTTTAATATTATATATAATATTTAAAAATATTAAGTAAAGTTTTAAAAATTAATTATATAAAAATTAAATTAACATAAATTTATTAGACAAGGCCTTAAGGTGATGGGGTTTAAAATTCTTATTTATATTTTGATTTATCTCATTTCTTTGAATGCAGCATTAAGGCTTTTTCTAAGCTCTGTTGCAGAGAATGGATCTCATGTCCTTCGCCAAAACCTCTCCCCTTAGCTCTCGATCCTTTCCGGATCAGTTCAATGCTCTTAAAATAGAGAGGTGAAGTGAAGTCGGCTTTAAAAGAGAGGGCGGCCAGCCATATTTCTAAGCTAAGAGCTCTATAAAACAACACTTGACCCTCTCTTTTTCCCCCTTTTGAAATAGAGCCCATCGCTTACCTCTCAAGAGGGAAGCCTTTAGATAAGCACTCGACCTTTTGAATAAAGAGGAAATAAAGAGGTAGAGCTCTCCCCTTCCCTCTAATAAAGAGGAGAGGGTTCCCAATCCTAATTTTTAGAGAGGAGCCGACCACACTCTTAAGATAGGGAGAGGGGAGAGGTTTCCTTCGACCTCTCTTTTTCAAGGTTGGTTGAGTGCTCATTTAAGCATATGTCGGGTCTCATTCTTTAATTTAAGAGGTTGAGTGTTTATCTAAACTTAAAATTCAAATTATCTTCCCTATGTTTTAAAAGGGTAAAGTTCATTGTTGCTCTCCCTTTTAAAAGAGCATACTACATATGATGTGATCACGAAATATTATTATAAGATTACAACAATATAACAATCATGCATATATTTGTTAAGAGTGTTATGGTTTTGGGCTCTTATTTGAAAGAGCCTCTAAAAAATATATTACAACAAAGCTAGGTGGATTGACAAAGGCTTGACTGGCCAAGTTCTTGCCAAGAAGAGACCTAGGTTCAAACTTTGGGGGCACATTGTCAACTTTAGCAAAGGTAGTAGTCCGTGCTACACGCTAGACCGACGATGTGGTACAAACCTCGAGCGATTGATGGTCTCCATCTTATGCTGGGTCAACAACAATGAGACAAATAAACTGTTGATGCTGGGTCAACAACAATGAGACAAATAGGCTGTTGACGGTGGGTCAACAACAATGAGACAAATAGACTATTGGGAGCAATCTCTGTGGTTTAAACCCTGCGCTTGCCAGTTACTAAAAATAGTGGCACTAACTAACTCCCTTATGTAACCAAGAAAAATTATATATATATATATATATATATATATATATATTACAAGAAAGCTTTGATATTATCTATCTATGTATCACTTAACAAGACTAGAATCTAAATCTCCTTAAATGTTGAAGAATTTAATCCATTAAATTAATTTATTAAATATTAATTAAATTTATTAAACATTTAAAAAGTAAAATTAAACTTTGATTCTTGTATACATATTATAAATTCACTTGTTTTGTTTTCACATGATAATTTGTTTTATGTATTAAAAAAAAAAAACTCTTTAAATTTAAATTATTATGATTTTAAACAACGGTCCAAGGTTCAAACATCGGAGTGGGCAAGTGTGTAAGGGGGTGGTTGTGTGTTAAATTCCCTATTCATACACATAGCTAAAGAAACTGCCCAACCCTTAGTCTGCTAAGGATTTCTCACACTAACAAAATAAAAAAATCAAATAATTATGCAATTAATTTTTTTTTATGGTTTGCTCGAGTTCTAATATTTGCGTGCACTTCACATATTTCTTGCGAATCGCTATTATTTATTTGCTTGAAGAATGGGCGAAACCCGATAAATGGATGGTCTCTCCGAGGATATTCGGCTTGTTAAATGTTAATTGGACGAAAAGCACATTTGAAGTTGAAGACAATCATGGAACATTTTTTTTCGCATCCCTATCAAATCTAAAACATGTTAAGGTGGAACCCAGCTTACGTAGATGGGCCGCAACGAGGCGCTCGAATTCAGTAAAGACAGGCAAAATATCACCTCTCGACAATTTTCAATGCATAAAGTCGATGATCGGGACCCCGCAAGGCGCCGCCCCAAGACCTACTCAACTGCATGGATATTCCTCGCATTTCTGCGTATTCCTCTTCTTCGCATATTTACTTTACTTTGACCAACCTTGCCTTTAGTTTACCCTACATTTGATTTAGCATAACAATCCTTCAGAATCGATCCCGGGTTTGACTTTACATTGATATCAGTACTCTGCGTGCGAGAAGGGAGGAGCAGTGGAGGATCAAAATTAATGTTGTCTGCTATTTATGTGGGCAAATATGTGCCGAGGTAAGGTGCTCGATTTTTCGGTTATGGAGCTTTACTAAAGATATGCTGTTTTATTTTTGATTTTTAATTTATTTCCAAGAATTGTTTTGAAAACCGCAACCGTAACCGTGACATCTTTCATGGAATTGTGAAAAGAAGCTGTTATTTATCCAGTCTATTGATGTCATGAATGAAATTGTCAGAATAAAATGCTTTAATCGTGAACGATTTGGAATTTTTGGCAATTAGTTGATAATTTGGTAGAAGAATTAGGAAGGCCTCGTGGTTAGAATAACGCAGAATTTTCTTTTGATTTGCTTAATATATTGGAAACTCTGAGATGGTTTTCGAAGAATTGTGAAGTAAATAGTTGATGCGTAATGATGAGGCAAAATTTTCACTGGCTTTGCATAACATGGAGGTGGGTTATTTTGTCGGAATGACAATTGTGCTTGTTTTTATCTTTGTTAGTTAAGACTTTAATATTTTAATAATGTAGAATTTGCATGCTTTTGCATAATGTTGGGTCAGTTTGAGAAATACCTGCGTACTTTTTGTTGAAATTGATTAGTTTTGTCTAATTGCTAGAGGCTGTTTTACCGGAAATAGTAACGCAGATTTTGTCCTGGATTTGCTTTGGATGCAGGGTAGCATGGCTGGGATTGGTAATTTGTCGTTGTGCGATGTGAATCGAGGAACAATTTGCGCTGTTGTTTGTGATTGTTATCTTGAATGGACGATACGGGCAATGGTTGCTTTTTTTGCTCCAATTCAAACAGGAAAACCTTCGTATCGTGTCTGAGCTGAAGTGCCATTAACTATCGGTGAAGAACGCGCCGGAATTGGAGAAATTTAAAGTAGAATTGGATGTATAGGTATTTCATCACGGAATTTGCGGCAAAAGGAGCAATTGGCCGTTGCAAGGGCCAAATAAAAAGTTACTGTTGAGGCCTATGAGGAGATTGAGTACAGTTTAAATTGATTTATCGCAGACTCCAAATTTTGAACACGCATTGCTGAGTAACAATGGGGAATCCTCAGAGGCAGCTTAAGGCCATGCTGCGCAAGAATTGGCTGCTGAAAATCAGGCACCCTTGGGTTACCTTTGGCGAGGTAGGCCTTGGCTTCTCAAGTTTGAACTACATATTAATTTCCTTATTGGATGGAACATACCTTGAGGTTTGACTTATATATATATATATATATGTTTCCCCCTGCCTAATACTAAGATATGAAGAATATGAACAAATTCCGAGACCTCGTATGAAATCCATGTCAAAATATTGATAAGAGCATCAATCTCAGGGAGGGCGATCCTGTTCAAACTGCAAAGCATGAACCACACACTTACGTGGCATTTAGGAAGCATTAAAAGTATAAACTTCTGTCCGAAAAAAGACAGAGAAGTATAGATAAGTATAAATTATTCAAATGATTTCTAAGCGAGGTTGAGGATGGGAAATTGTTGCTTCATCAATCACTTCTGATTTCACTTCACCAGCAGTGAAATGTTCCACAACATCATAATAGGTTCGACAACAGTGTAATAGGCTGCGTCCATGTTCTTGACAGAATAAGAAGTAATCTTCATGTCTCACCAACATTGTTACGTTGAACAATCTCACAGGAAAGGAACCCATATCACGATTCTAACTGTTAGAACCATTATTACTGTCATGACCAATTATCACAAGATTATGAGAATCAACTGCCAGAACGTACAAAGAAATAGGGCCTCGCTGTAACATTCATATGAACATTATCTACATCGAGGAAAGTTTTATCAAAACTAGCTGATATACAAGGACTTGTTATGAGGCTACATAAAATCTTTAACAGGAACTTCCTTGCTTATAAAACTGAAATATGGAATCTGAACTAAAATTATTAGACTTCTGGAATGGGAATTTGGTTATAAAATTCTTGAATATGAACTTCTGGAATGCATAAGGAAACAGATCTAGAAATATAATTCTTATTAAAAAAAAGAAAAAAAGAAAGATAAAATTTTATTCATCCATAAAGTCCTCCTATTTATGACATCTCCCCATAGTTAAATATGGAATGCTTTATTCTGTTCTTACTTTATTCCCCGCCTATACTTGCTTCATCCTCCTAGCTATACTTTCTTTATTCTCTTAGATATAATTGCTATATTCTCTAACTGCATGTGCTCTCTTCTCTTAGATGTACTTACTATATTATCGAGTTGCACTCAGCTTTATTATCTTAGCTGTACTTAAAAAATTTGGTTATATGAAATTGAAACAGGCCCCATCTGTAATACATCATTACTCTGTCCCCATGGTATTTCAATGAACCACACAATGGTATTACAGTATTACTACTGGCAATTGTGCATATATTGCTTGGCAAGTTTTGAACCTGGGCCTCCACATTTGGACCCCAAGTTTTTATTGCTTGAGTTCATGCCATTTGACAATAGCTTTACTTTCTTTATTTTCTTTTGTATTAACTAATTCTTATTCCCTGATGTGGTGTTTGGGCGCATTACTCAACTTTTGAGGCGTTAACTTTGCCCTCAATATACATATAAGCAGGCATTGTGATTATCACTTTGAGTGGAAAGCTCACAGCTCCATCCTCTAACCAAAGTAAGGGGATGATTATTAGCATTAGCCCATCCATCCTTCTGTATGGGCTAATTATCATTGTCATATTCTAATTGACAATATTATCCTTCCTGTCATTTACATTAGCTAAAGCAGAATCATGTATTGATCTCAAACTGCTATCCTCAGTCCGTTAGCCCTCAACTAACCAAAATTCAGAAGCTTAGCCCTCAACTAACCAAAATTCAGAAGCCTTTTAAATATTTTTTACCAGCTTTCAACAAAAGGATATGTGCAAGACAGACAAATAATATATGACTTGGGCTGTTAAGTTAGTGAGCATCCTCTGCTTTTGGTTCAAGATGCCACCATTCCTTCTTAACAAATCAACCAAAGAATTTCAGTAGAAAAAACAGCTTAACTTTACTTACAGTTTTGGAATTCTCAACTCATACAGCTATCTAGTCCAAAATGAATCCTAAAGAAATCTTTCTGTAAAAATAGCTTCAAACTGTATAAGTGGAGCAGCTCATCTGTCCTTGGAAATATCTGACCTCAATTGTTTAGGTTTACACTGTACTATAGGAATGAAATTGCATTATTTACGTGGCCCGTTTTGAAGGATGGGTAAGTTGCTTCTGTAATAATATTCTCTGCACTAAGCTCCAGGGCTTGATAGAATTTATAAAACTCAGCATGAAATGAAGACTTAGCCAACACTGAAGCAATAGAACATTTATCTTGAGAAAAATCGACATAAAACAGACTTTCTAGGCTCTCAACAGAGGACCAGACATCAAAGTTTTTAAACTAAAAATTGAGCTATCAATTTCTAGAACAAATACAATGAAGCTTATTAAAGGAAATAAGGGAGGAAGAGTTATCAATGTGGAACCGACTCCCACCATAGGGAGATACCACATGTAGAAAGGTAAATAATTGTAAATGAATTTGACTTTAGCATCCAAAAAAAGTTTTTTTTAATACAACTAACCATATCCCCAATATGTGAGTGAAAAACCACTTCATGATTATGGGAGAAATCAGAAAAACTCGTTGCTCTTTGGATCAGAGAAAAAGGTGCATCTCTGCATCAATTAACATAAATATGTTTCGTAACTTAATCAAGAAAACCCAACTGAAATGTCCTCTGGATTTGATTGATAAAAAGAATCAATCCATTCTATTCGATTAGCTGCGAAGCAAACTCTAATCGTTGCCAGTTGACAATTGTACTAAATGGAATGAAAAGGCACATGCCTATTCCCAAATGGAGAATAATTAAGATCCTTAAAAAAAATTCTTTGCAACTTCCTTAGATTTCCAAATGGAAGCAAAAGTCTGAGCATTCTGAACTTCAATAAAAATGTTTTCACGAACCAAGCCCAAAAGGGAAAAACTTTTTCAAATAAGCTTACCTTTAGGAAAACTTATATCAATATTATTACAGACCAAAACTTCCAAATGCTTATTGCTATGTTTGCTTTGGCGTTATACTTTGAGGCAAATGCAACACCTTGTGCATGTTTTTTAATATGATCTCCTTGTGTAGGAAAATTCAAAGGGACCATTCATAAGTCTTTTGAATTATGCCAGTTCCATCCCTGAGGCACTATTCATGAGGGGGCCAACATTCCAACCAGTAGCATGTTATTTGTAAACACCAATATTAGAAACGATGGAAAAGAGTGAATCCAAAGCCTATGGTTCATATTGATTAAATTACTATGTTACAAAGGGACTTGTCCTGGGATTTGTGAGCTGTCTTGGAAACATGTCCTAATGTCCTGAAAAACTGTCCCTGAGTCCTGAAACATGTACTTTTCCATCCCAAAAAACTGTCCCACTGCCCTTTTCCGGAAATTTCATGGAACATAGCTAAAGATTGCCTGTTTGATATTGGAAGTGTAGTAAAATCACACACAAAGCGAATCTTATTCAAATCTGTACTATTTTGTAACAAAAAACTCTAGATAGGGGGGCAAGGGATGAATATCTTAAAAGTCAAACTTAAACATAGCAAATGTCTTCAGAAGATAACACAAATAGAGTGGGAGGTGTAGACAGCTCTGTCAAATGGCTTTTTGAAGAAGAAAAGTGTCAGTCAAAGAACTGTTTACTTCATCTTGAGTAGATGCATCCTCAAACAACACCATGACATGCTTCACAAACCTTGGACTGCAGCTGAATGTTTCAAGTATAATTCTTATAAAATATCTCTTATTTCTATCACAGGCCTTTTTAAAATCAATCAATGTCATACAAACGTCCTATTCCAAAATTTTGGAGATTTCCTTGGCTTTTCAACTTATCAAATTTTCCAATAGTTATCTTCTTTTTACAAGATCTTTTGTAAAATTCAAAATGCACCATGGGTAGAAGAGTTCTTAGGTTCTCCGCAAGAATTTTGTAAGATAGATTAAAAGACCTAACATGCTTCTAGTTCTTTTTCTATCACTTGTTGGGTATAAGCTGTGTTAAGCCCATATTTACTTTAGGACTTAAAGATCCATACTTAAATGGCACTTAATGCAAGAAAGTCAGATTCTTGAGTAAATGGTCTTTATTGTCTATGTACTCCACAGGGATCCCTTCAAGTCCCAAATCCTTTTCATTTTACAGGAACAAAATGCTAGTCTTTTAATAACGGAAATGTTTCTCTGTAAGGCCTTAGCTTCTCTGTCTAAACCAAGATCAGAAGCTAAGGCCTTAGAGACAAAGGTTTCTGTTGTTTGCTAGTCTAAATGTTTGCTAGGTGGAAATATTTGCTAGTCTAAATGTTTGTCCCAAATAGCTCTCTATTTTATCCAATTCAATCATCAGCAGCATGTGGAGGAAAAGGTTAGCTTAAACTTTTTTCACCTCAAACAGGTCAGTGACTAGATGATCATCAATTTTAATAGCAGAAATTTTCCTCTTAAATTTATAATGTACCGGGATCCTTTATATTTGTCCTTAAGCCAACTTAAGCTTAGCATACTATTTAGCTTAGATGCTGTGTCTAAGGGGTATCTAATCAATCAAAATTTGATTGCGACTTGCACCAAACATCATTTTGGTGGCCTGCATTATCATTGTTGCATTAGCATGGTTAGCATGCCATATAGGGCTTCAAGACAGCTCACTGCCATGGCAATCACTTTAACTTACCACTGGACAAAGGTCCACTGGAGCTCTGACTGTAGCCTCTTGTCCTTTATAATAATAACTTCTTTATCAGCTGACATATTTGAAGCGTTTCCTGCATCATTATTTGATGATTCATCTCACTCAGCTTTATGATTTAAATTGAATGGTTTTCTTTGTGCATTAGGCTTTGGGGCTAAATTAGTCTTAGGTTCTGATATATTTTTCACTTTTTCTAAGGGCTGTTTCAGGTGGTTTTGTTCTTTAATGGACTAAATGTTACAGATGCAATAAGATGTATCCTATTGCAAAAAAAAAATAAGAATAAGGCTGGATGTTAAATTTATATTATATATAGGAAAACAGCCTGTCCTTTTGTTGGAGGAGAGAGAAGAAATTTGAATGTAAATGCAACTGAGAATGATTACAGACACCATTTTAGATGTTATATTTCTACACTAGTGACTCCCCACAGCATCCTTGGAGTATTTGCCATAGTTAAATGTTTTGAATCATTCACACTAGAGAAATTCATTCAAGCATTAGAATGGCTATAAATATTTTGTTAATTGAATTGTTCAAGTCTTTTAGTCAGAGTTTCTAATGCTATTTTAGTTAGTTAAGGTTGCACTGGTTTTGAACTTTTAGATGTAAAGAGCAAATTTTCAAAATAATTGTGCTATTCTGTAATTGAGAGATAAATATAATTTTCTGTGAAAGAAGGTTTTCACCTTTTTCAGATCAAATGAGCTTCATTGAAAGTGAATATGAATGCTGTCTTTTTTTTTTTGGGGTGGGGGGAGGGGTTTCAGAGCTCTCAACTTCAGTCCAAAGTGCAAGAAAGAGAGTAGCAAAAAGAACAGAGAATAGTCGTGGTACTTGTTTGATTTTGAAACTTATGGTTGCATTACTTATATGGAAGTTTGCTATGGTGGTTTTCCGATCTGTTATTTTAATAGACTAAATTTGTAATTATTGCCCTATCAAATTTTTGGCTGCTTTAATGAATCTGGTTTCAATATTTGTTGTGTTTTCCTGACTGGACGTAATTGTGTTTTATTGCAGATTATGCTACCAACATTTATCATGCTTATGCTTATTGCAGTCCGAACAAGAGTTGACACTAAGCTTCATCCCACCCAAGCGTAGGCTTTTTAACATTTCTGTTTCTCAGTTTTGCATCTATTTTCATGGTAGCCATGTTCCAAACAAGAATATAAAGTATGGTTAATGAAAGAATAAAGCAGTGATATACAAATATATCATATTTTTTGACATGTAAATAAATAAACTTTCATTACAGTTCAAACAAACACAAAATAGGGAGCCCCCAGGCACTGCTAATATGTACTGTGAGAATAATCCTTGAAAATAAGGGGACATTCATAAACGAGAGAGTAAGACATAGTTTGGATGACATTTAGGCAAATATCAGAGAATTATTATATTTTGATGTTATTTATGATCAAAGGCTGGTTGCTTCCTCCAGCATCTCTTGGCAATGTTTTCGTAAAGCTACAGATTTTGGTGTCCATCTCAGTTCTCTACTATATTTTGTATCTGACATTGTTTTATGTAGTGAAACTTGTTCCTATCTTATATTATAAATTTACATTATCCTCTCTCTTTCTCTCTCTCTCTCACACACACATGCACACACACACATGCACACCCACCCACCCACACATATGAAGGTTACAGTATAGTAGAAGATAAGGTAGGTGTTGAATGCAAAAGGAACAGTAAATCTATTCAGCTAAAAATAGAAAACATAAACCCTACCTGTTTTCCACCTGCAGGTAGGAAGGATCCAGTTCTTAGTATCATAAAGTCAGATGGACTTAAAAAGTTTAAAGGCCTTCCACCTGTTGTAGGCCTAAAATCATGTTTAAAACCATTATTAGCTATTATAGTACGAGTTTGCCACCATGAAACTAAAGAGAAACTAACAAGAAATCTCAAGAAAGCTGTGCAGGCCATAACATATGCCCCCTTTCTACTATCATTGACATTAACATTATTCCCTACACATGAAAAAAAAAAGAAAATAAATCTGGACTGAAGAGGGACCAGGATTGCTGGGAACTCGAATGCCTTTGTCCCTCTCTTCTGTGTTAACATTTGCATTTATCCCAGACATGATCTAGTTTAAACAAAGTAAGAACACTGTTACACTCCAAACATAGTCTAAGTCGGCTATGTATTCCAATTGTGTAAAATTTAGTATATATGGATTCATAATAGTTTAAATTGAAATCATCATATCTTTTTATATTCTTCATCTGCGTTTGCGCATTTAGCCTATACGGCGAGGGTGTGCCCACCTCAAGTGGCCATTGATTTATTTTCATTCTTCCGTTATTATTTTCCTCTCGGTTTATTTAATTCGTCATTCGGTGTCAAATTCTCTGTGTGTAATTTTGGAATTGTGCCGAAGGATAGTTAAATCCTTCCAAGTGGTATCAGATTCGGCGATTCACGGGATTTTTTTCTTTTTTTCGGTCTCAATACACCGCAATTCGGCTGCGCAATAAACAGGTTCAGTTCGCGTCGCAGTTTTACCAGCGTTGCAAGCGTGCATTACCAGCGTTGCAAGCGTGCATTATGGCGGCGATTACAGGCGTTTCGATTCCAGTTTTTCGCTACTGTGCATTCCAGTCTGGTCCCAAAGCCACCGCCATAGTAGCCGGAGGCACAAATCCTCACTTCGCGATAACAAACCCGAACGCCAGGTCGTAAACGTTTGCCCAGTTCGTCACAGAAGACGTCGTCCAATCAAAAATTCGAGCAATTTTTCATTAAACGGGCAAGACTAAGGTTGTTGGTGATTTTATTTCGCTGACGTCAGAGGAAAAAATATTTTCGAGCGTGGTCTCAATTATTATCCCACATTCGGCGTACTGCGTGGGGTTAACTGTTTAAAGGGCACAAGACAAGTCACACCTTCTAAGGTGTGACTTCGGTCACACGGTGGTGTTCTTCCGCGCCTAGCCCTACAACGTGTCTTGGTCACGCATCATTGGGTCTTCGTCCTTCGTTCGCGTTGTGTCGTGTCGTGTCGTTGAGTCTTAGTCTTTCGTTCGCGTTGTGTCGTGTCGTGTTGTTGTGTCGTGTCGTTTGGTCTTCGTCTTCCGCGTCGCGTCGTGTCGTGTCGTTTAGTCTTCGTCTTCCGCGTCGTGCGTCGTGTCGTGTAGTTTGGTCCTTGTCTTCCGCGTCGTGTCGTGCCATTGGTCTGGTCTTAGTCTTAGTCGTCTTGGGTCTTAGCTCGCGGGTCGTGTCTGCCGCTCGCGTACATTCCCCGATGCTGTCAAGTTGTTGATATTGTCAAAAAAAAAAAAAAAAAAAACTGTCAAGGTTGCGGTCAAGGAAGCCACCCAAATCCGCGTCGCAGTTGGAGCGACAGTTGAAGCGGAATCCGCATTTTTCTTTTTGCTAAACTCAACCAAATTTCATGATAGTTGAAGCGGAATCTCAAGCAGGTTATGTTAACAAGTGCATGAGCAAACAGTGGACAAAAGGTGCTGACGGTCGCTTATCAAGCTCGAAAACAACCAATAACAACGCCAGAAGACCAAATCGAAGCCCAGGTACAAAAAATTCTCCTTCTCCTTTTAAAATTGGTAGTTATAATCCACATCATCCACTAGTAGATCCTATGGCTACTAATCCTTCCCCAACTCACGAAAACATCACACAAGGAAACTCAAGTAACTCAGCCATTTCCGATAGTGATTCTCTTCGACTCTTACTAGATGGTATGAATGAAATTGGTGTCCTCCTAAAAGACCTTGTGAAAGCACAAAACCAGCCTAATCCCAATACTAATCCCCAAAATCACTCCCATGCCCAAAGGAATGACGACAATGTCGATCAAAATGACGATTGGGAACAGCAAATAGGCACTTCGGATAATTCCAGGGAACGCTATCAAAGACAGCGGTATAACCAAAATCAAGAAAGGGACACGGGTTATCACCAACCGAGAGGTCCTACTAATAATAATTTTCCCCGAATTGATATGCCCACTTTTGAAGGTCATGATCCTCGTGGTTGGATAGCCAAAATGGAAGGCATTCTTGACTTATATCAAATTAAGGAAATTGACAAAGTCCCTTTCGCTGCATCAAAACTAGGCACTGAGGCCTACCAATGGTTTGTATGGCTTAAACGAGAGAAAGGAGCTACTCTTAATTGGAGAAAATTCACTACCTCTTTTTTAGAAAGATTTGATGAAGGAGCTACCTCATCATACACAGTAAGACTGTTATCTCTTAAACAAGAAGGGTCAGTTAGTGAATTCGTTTCGGAGTTTACCAGTTTACTACCATACACTTTAGACCTCAGCCCCGACACAGTGGTAGGAGCCTTTCGCAATGGTTTGAAAGAAAGTATTCGAGTGGAGGTAGACATGCACGATCCAACCTTGTTGAACAGTTGTATAAGAATAGCCAAGTTGGCCGAGAAGAGACATCAGTTGTCTGCACGACGTGAAACGTATAGTCGTCCCTCATATCGCAACAATTCCTTTCGTAGAAATGATCAACCATCAAGATATTTTTGCTATAAATGTCACACTCATCACCCCAGGGAACAAGCATGTGCCCAAAAACAAAACTTTCATATTGAAGGTGATCAATGTGAAGGAGAAGAGGATGAACCTTACCAATCAGAAGAACCTATGCCAGAAGACCTACCATGTACTATAGAAGAAAAAGAAGAGGATACAATGGCAATTTCCGTGCATGCTCTCATGGGTTTAACCGCCCACCATACCATCAAGGTACCAGGATTTCTCCGCCAGAAAAAGGTGAATGTGCTAATTGATTCTGGTAGTACCCACAATTTTATCGACATCAAAACCGCAAAAGCTTTGAATTTATTCATTAACTCTTCCAACAAAGACAAATTCCGGGTTCTAGTGGCCAACGGGGTGAACGCACAATGTGTTGGTCGCACATCTCAAGTTTCCATAAAAATGGGAACTTATACTTGGTTGGGATCCCTTTTCGTCATGAATTTGGGGAACTCGGATGTCATTTTGGGAGTTGAATGGTTGGAAACATTAGACACGGTTAGCTTCAACTTCAAAAAATTATTTGTGGAATGGAAGGAAAACGGACGAGTCATTCGCTTACAAGGCATTACTACTCCTCCATCACAAATGGTGAGCTCTCATAGTATGGAGAAGATGTTAAAAAAGGGTGGTTATGGGTTTATAGCTCAAATTAATTGTTTGGAAAAACAATCTCCAGCAACTTCGGATATTAATGCTCCAGAGTTACAAGACATCATAAAACATTACGAAGAGGTTTTCCAAGAACCTAAAGGATTACCACCTAAACGATCTCATGACCATGCCATCCATTTGATTCCAGGGAGTGTTCCTCCTAACAATCGTCCTTACCGCTATCCTCAACCACAAAAGACAGAAATCGAACAGATCGTTCAGGATTTGTTGGATCATGGAGTCATTCGTCACAGCACTAGTCCTTATTCCTCGCCTGTCGTTCTGGCTAGACGAAAAGATAACTCTTGGCGTATGTGTCCTGACTTTCTTTCTCTTAACAAACTCACTATCAAGGACAAATTTCCTATACCTGTCATAGATGACCTACTAGATGAGTTGCATGGTGCAAAATTTTTTACAAAATTAGACCTTCGCTCCGGTTTTCACCAAATCCGTGTCAAGGAAGAAGATATTCCTAAAACCGCTTTTCGTACTCATGAAGGTCATTACGAATTTTTGGTCATGCCTTTTGGTCTCACCAATGCCCCATCCACATTCCAAAGTCTCATGAACCAAGTGTTTCGCCCACTCCTCCGTAAATTTGTGTTAGTCTTTTTTGACGATATTCTCATATACAGCAAAACATGGACGGATCATTTACATCATGTGGATAAGGTTCTTCACATTTTACACAAAGAAAAGTTATTTGTCAAACGTTCCAAATGTTCATTTGGTGTTCAAGAAGTCGAGTATCTTGGTCATATAGTTTCACATGAGGGCGTCAAAGTGGATCCCAATAAGATTAAGGCAATTCAAGAGTGGCCTTTACCTAAAACCATCAAGAAACTTCGTGGTTTTTTGGGTCTCACGAGCTACTATCGCAAGTTTGTACAAAATTATGGTAAGATTGCAGCACCTCTCACCGCACTCACAAAGAAGGATGCTTTCCGTTGGTCAACAGAGGCTTCTCAAGCCTTCGAAGCTCTTAAGAAGGCCATGTGTACAACTCCAGTATTAGCAACTCCCAATTTTCACAAACCATTTATTATCGAATGTGATGCTTCAGGAACAGGAATTGGGGCCATACTCATGCAAGAAGGTCATCCATTGGCATTTGAAAGTAAACAGCTGTCAGGGAAAAATTTGGGAAGATCAACATACGAAAAAGAAATGTTGGCTATCCTTCACGCAGTAGAAAAATGGAGACACTACCTAATCAATAGCCGCTTCATTATAAAAACAGATCATAGTAGCCTCAAACATTTTCTCGAGCAAAGGTTTTCATATCCGAAACAAAATAAGTGGTTAACCAAACTGTTGGGCTATGATTTTGTCATCGAATACAAGAAAGGGAAGGAAAATATAGCTGCCGATGCGCTGTCCAGGAAATATGAAGATGAAGTAGTCATTAACGCTATTTCAGGTCCTTGCTCCCAATGGGTGAATCAATTACAAGATGAATGGGTGTCCAATAGCGAACTCGCTCAGATAATTCAAGAATTATCTATAGGGTCCTCTAAACACCCTTTGTTCTCTTATGAAGATAAAATCCTCCGGAAGAAGAACCGCATTTACATTCCACACAATTCAGAACTCAAATCAAAGATCCTTGACGAATCACACGCTTCTCCATCAGCAGGACATTCAGGATTTTTGAAGACATATTTAAGAGTCAAACAATCATTTTGTTGGAAAGGATTAAAAGCAGAAGTCAAACAATGGGTAGCAGAATGTGAAGTTTGCCAGCGCAATAAAGGAGAAACAGTCAAATCACCAGGATTGTTACAACCATTACCCATCCCTGAACGATAGTGGGAACATATATCCATGGATTTCATTGAAGGTCTTCCAAAGTCAGAAGGCAGGACAGTAATCTTCGTTGTCGTGGACCGGTTATCCAAATACGCTCACTTTCAGGCTTTACAACATCCATTTTCCGCAAGCAAGGTGGCACAGGTATTTATGGATTCAATTTTCAAATTACATGGTATGCCAAAAAATATTGTAAGTGATAGAGATCCCATCTTCACTAGTAACTTTTTGCAGGAGTTATTTCGACTTAGTGGTACCAAATTGAACATGTCTTCGACCTACCATCCACGAGACAGATGGTCAAACAGAAGTAGTTAACAAATGTTTGGGTACGTACTTAAGATGTTTTGCTCAAGATAAACAATACCAATGGAGCCATTGGTTAGCATTGGCAGAATGGTGGTACAACACTTCTTACCATTATTCAATTAAGATGTCTCCATTTGAAGCATTGTATGGCACCAAACCTCCAGCAGTCGCAGATTATGTACATGGATCATCTAAAGTAGCCAAAGTGGATGATTGGTTCCAACAAAGGCAGTCTACACTCACCATCCTCAAAGAGAATTTAGTCCAAGCACAGAATCGTATGAAACAACAACAAGACTTGCACCGATCAGAGAGAACTTTTAATATAGGTGATTGGGTGTTCCTAAAGTTGCAACCTTACAAACAATCCTCGTTAAGGATAAAGTCCAGCCAAAAGTTGGCTCCACGATTCTATGGTCCCTACAAAATTGTGCGCCGCATTGGAGAAGTAGCCTATCAATTAGAGCTACCTACATCATCACGAATACACCCAGTATTTCATGTTTCATGTCTCAAAAAAGTAATTGGTCAGAAAGTACAAAGTCAATCAGACTTACCAGTGCTCGATGAGGAAGGACGCATACATCTCCAACCTGAAGATATACTACAACATAGAATCCGAAGACTGAGATCACGTCAGATTCAAGAATTTCTCATTAAATGGCAAGATTTGCCAGAGGAGGATGCCACATGGGAACCTGAAAGTATCTTCCAGACATTTCCAGCTTTGAGGACAAAGCTTTCCGAGGAGGGGAGTCATGTTACACTCCAAACATAGTCTAAGTCGGCTATGTATTCCAATTGTGTAAAATTTAGTATATATGGATTCATAATAGTTTAAATTGAAATCATCATATCTTTTTATATTCTTCATCTGCGTTTGCGCATTTAGCCTATACGGCGAGGGTGTGCCCACCTCAAGTGGCCATTGATTTATTTTCATTCTTCCGTTATTATTTTCCTCTCGGTTTATTTAATTCGTCATTCGGTGTCAAATTCTCTGTGTGTAATTTTGGAATTGTGCCGAAGGATAGTTAAATCCTTCCAAACACTACCCCTCTTAGGCCTGGAATCAGAAGTAACAATGTCAAGGCAAACAGAAAATTCCATTATCAGGAAGAGGGAATGAATCTACCATATCTTTCATTCTTCTTTGAGTTATACCGATGTGTATAACTAGAAAAAAAGATAAAGTAATCTCCGTCTTCAGATGAAACCCCTTTAAGCATACATTTGGCCAGATAATCCAACCCCTTTCGAGGGGTATCTTTTTTCTCCTTTTCCAGCCAGGATGATAGGGCATTCTGGCCTGAAACTCAGGCATGCTTAGCTAGGGAGGAAGGCTCTTCTCCTCTTTTGATTGTTCTAACAATAACTGAAAATATAGGTAAATTATATGACAGACATTCAAGCATGGGGCCATAAAGCACTGTTTGTGTACTCAAACTAAGTGACAAGCTGCTACAAATTAGAGAAAATCATAACTTCCAAAGGAAAGCCAAAGACTTGCCCCAAAAAGCAGGCTGAGAATGCACTCTTCACATTATCAAAATATCCAAAATTTCCTCCTCTGTACCAGTCCCATCGCACTTTAAATCTATTAAGTCAACGTCTTTTCCAAGCATTGAGAGAGAAATCGCATGAGGATAGTGCATGTCTCTTAGTTTGCTGTTTCCCATGTACAAAAGAACGTTGAAATTATATCCTTTACAGGCAAACGAGAAAGCATTACATCTACCATATTGCCCATTCATGCTTACCAGCTTTGGAGGGAGATCAATCTCCCCATGGATATAGTAGTCACTCATGCTCTTGTGCTTGTCAACTGCCCCATTCTTCCTTGCTCATGTCTATTTCTATCATTTTTATCCCAGCCTATGTTTTTGATCCTGGTACTGCTGTCATTGCTTGCTGAATATCTTCCATGGGTGCGTCATTGCTCATTACCTGGGATTCCATGGCAAACTCAAAAAAATTACTCATGCCTGGGAATGCAGCTCATTCTCAATGAGTAAGACAGGATGGGGCACACTTTTGAAAGATGGTGCGCTCGCACGTTGAAAGATTGTGTGCACCTGCTATGAGAATGGGACGCATTTGGAACTTATACTCCGGATGGGGTGCACTATTGAAGATGGGGCACACTTTGAAGAGCGGGGCGCATTTAGACAAACTGGGTGCACTCCAAACTTCTATGCTTGTGCAGGGGTGCACTGCCGAAGACGGGTCACACTCTGAAGAGCAGAATGTACTCAGACAGATAGGGTGAACTCTAGACTTGTGTGCTCAGGCAAGGCACAGTTGCTATGAGACTGCAATGCACTCAAAAGATCATCATTCAGATAGGGCACACTCACTATGAGAATGGGGTGCACTTTTGATGTAGACACTTTGATGGGGCACGCTGCTGAGGACGAGGTGCAATTGGAATGGACAAGGCGCACTTCTGAAGATAGGATGCTTCACTTTGAGAACAAGGCACACTTCTGACATAGACACTTGGATAGGGCGCACTCCAGACTTGCACTTCAGACGGGGTGCACTCATTATGAGAATGAGGCACACTCAGTCTTGGACACTTAGAATGGGGTGCACACGGACGGGACACACTCAGCATTGGACACTTTTGAACAGGACGCACACAAACAAATTGCATTCAGAGTTGTCTCACTTGGCTTTGATGTGGCATGCTGACAGGAAGGGCAGGACGCCCTAGGAACATGAGACTTGCCTATGGGAAAATGGGGCACATTTGTAAAGCAGCAAATAGAGTTTTCTCTCTTCAGAAAAATGAAAGGCAAAATGCACCATGAGACAAGATGGAATGTGCTTACCTGGGCCTGCCCCATTTGGTGAATTTTGGCCCTTGGATCTTGGTGAGTCGACACTGATTTTTGATGGCAAAGCATCTTAGATTCGGTTACACTTAGATTTCCTCCGACTTGCTTGTCCATGAATGCAAGAGATGTCTTGATTTCAGCCTCTTTTTTTGGGAAAGTTCAAACCTTACATTCTCCTTTCTGTTGGCAATTGCTTGTGGAAGGTGTCTTTCGGAAAACCAAATTAGTAGATAAGTTTGTCTCCACCCGTGCTGAAATGGTTTTTTTCTGGATTTGCATTTTGCTGGTCAGATTGGTGGGTGCAACAATGTGCTTTAATGGCGGGCATGAGGATTTGGATGCTTTGAAAATGCTTTCATAAAATCATACGATAACAAATGGGTCCACTTTGCCCTTTTTCCCCTTTTAAAATGAAATTGAGTTACTTTTCCCCTTTGCCCCTTTTAAAATGAAGTTGGGGCTTTTTAATTTTTTTGTTTTATTCACTTTTTACCTTCTTTAAGTGAAGTTGGGTGCCTCTCCTTTTTTTCTCTCTTTATTTTAAAAAATATAATATAAAAAAAATGTGTGGCTCCTTACGATGCCAACTGTTTTTTGCATACATCTTCAGGAGCATCACACGGGTTGTTGCTTCCTTTCCCTTTTTATACAACATAGTCTAGTTTTTGAACTGATTGGAACCGCGAGAAACTGAATAGAAGGGAGAGGGATTTCAAACGTCCCTTTAGGGATTTTCATTCAAATGAGATGGGTCCCTTTTTTCAATGTGTTTCGCTATGTGTAGGCATGGTGCACTGTTCCTTGTATGGAACGCACATTGCTCACATAAAAATTTAGGTATTTAATTGGTCAAAGATGCCTCAGATGTTGATTGTTTACTAAGATGGGTAGTGGCTGACCCTCCCTTGTTGCTAACCCATAGGCATTGGCCCTCTTTTCTTGGATGATCTGATATGTACCTGACCACAAAGAATCTAATTTCGAGTGTTTGCCCTACTTGGCCCGATCTTCACCCCATTTCACCACTAGGTCACTCTCCTTGAAGTCGACGTTTGTGGCCATTTTATCAAACCACCTTCTAATCGCAGCTTGATGGTGGATGAATCTCTTGAATGCCCTTTCTTTCTCTTCCTCTAGGAACAACAACGCATCTAGCTTGTCTTGCATGTGTGATATATTTGTCATCTAGTTCCAGTTTTTGCAACATTTGAAGAGAAGGAAGCTCAAGGATGGCCTCTTTCCCGAATACGAGCTTGTATGGCAAATTCCCTATTGATGCTTTCAGGGTCACCTTGTCTACCCATAATGTCTTCTTCAATTGGGTATGCCAATCCCTTTGAGACTTTGTTATAGTCCTTTTAAGTATTTTGACAATATTTTTATTAGTTAACTTTGCAAGGCTATTCACCTAGGGATAGTAGTTTGAGGACCTTTTCAACATAAAGCCATATGCAAGGGCAAATCGAGTCAACTTACTTCTAGTGAAGACAATAGCATTACCCTTGACGACAATTGATGGCACATCATATTGAGTAACGATATCTTCCAACAGTTGTATCATTGCTTCTTGATTAGCTTCCTTTATTGGCATTGCTTCTACCCATCTAGTGTAGTAGTTTGTCGTTTTCAAGATCCATCCATGCCTTGCAATAGAGAGAGGGTTAATTTCGTCGATAAAATATAGGCCTCATTGCTGAAACGGCTCAAAGACGATCACTAGTTGTAGGGGCATCGGTGCATTCTTCCTCTTGCCTACAAACACACAACAAGATTTACACTTTTTAACCCACTGGAAGGTGTCTAATATGATTGTAGGTCAGTAGTAATTTGTTCTTAGAATCTTATGTGCGGTGGTGTATGCTGGATAATATCTGCCTTTGTCATGATACTCCCTCAAAAGGTCCTTCACCTTTTCACCTTCGACACATCTTAGAAAGACAACATTGTACCCCTTTTGGAACAATGCATCGGTCAGTAGGGCATAGTTTATTGTTTTTCTTTTGAAACGTCTCTTCTCAGCTTGGGTCATCCCACCTGGGATTGTGTTGGTGAGCAGATATTCCCTAATATCTTTCATCCATTTCAACCGTTTCTTCTCATTTCTTTGCACTTCTAACTATTTGGTTCCATCAATAAATTTTTTTTGTTCTTCAGTGCAAGACAATGCAAAGTTCTCGCAAAGGGCTTTTCCTTTATCAGTTTCTTTGGCTTCACCTTGATGTCAAACACCTGTGTTTTGTTAATACATCTAACCATCTTTTCACCTAACTTTCCCTGAGAATGACTGATCTAACATCTAGATTGACTATGAACATCGTTGTCTTGCTTTGTGAGATATAATATTTGAATCTTCTCAAAGCTTTCATCATAGCAAACACCTTTTTCATGATGAATGTATACGTCTCCTCATAATTGTGCAAAGTTTGACTCATGAATGATATTGGGTGTTCTTCCTCTGTGTCATCCTTTTGTGTGAGGATCATAGCAATATTGACATTTGTTCCAAATACATAGTTTGAAACCTTTTGTAAAGTTGGGATTCATTAACATCGACGCTTTGATTATTGTGTTTTGATGTTTTAAAACACCTGTTTACCTTTGTCCAAGAAAAATTTGCATCTTTCTTCAACATCTTTGTAACTGGCCTGACCATCTGAACAAAGTTGGTGATAAATCTTGCCACATACTGGATTTGAACCCATAAATGATTGAATCCCTTTTATTGACAATGGTAGAGGAAGTTCTTGAATGGCCTTGATTTGGTTGGGATCAATGGTCACTTCATATTTTGACCCTATATGACCCAACAAGTTTCCCTCTTGAATGAGTAAAATGGACTTCTTTGGGTTTAACGAAATCCCTTATTCTCTACAACATAGGCAGCTTCCAAATGTTCCATGTGTTTACTTCTGGCTTTTGAAAACATTGTCCTTATCATCTAAGATATATCAAAATGATTTCTTCAATTAATCTCAAGAAAGTGATGTGCATAGCCCTTTGTAATGTGGCCTTTGTGTTAGATAGCCGAAATGGTATCCTTTGAAATGCAAATGTTTCCCATTTTGTTGTAAAAGCGGTCTTGTATTGATCTTCATCTCGTACACAGATTTGGTTGAATCCCCAAAATCCATCTAGTAATGACAACATTTGTGAACCTGCGGCCTTCTATAGAATCTATGATTTTGTTCCATTGGAGGCAAGGGATAATGGTCTTTCAATGAGGCCTTGTTCAAATTCATAAAGTCTACACGAAGTCGTATATCATTGTTTTTCTTCCTTACTGGTACTAGATTGCCTACCCAAGGGGAATGTTTGATGGGAAATGTTATTTGCCCGTGTAGTAATTTTAGCAACTCTTTCTTCATCACTGCCTCAATTTTGGGGTTTACTGTTGCTTGTGCCTAAATGGCTTGCCCTCGGTTGTAGGTCAATTGTGTGCTCAATCACCTTCCTATCATAGACTTTCAAATCTTCATAGCTCTAGGAATTACATCGCTATACTTGTCACACATTTCTTTCAACATAGTCATCTCTTTGTTAGTGCATTCTTTCTCTCACAGCAAGGATTCACCTTCTATACTCTCCATGGCCTGATAGAAAGAAGGTTTCACCTTCAAGCTTGTTTTCTTTGCACTATCATCGAGGTTGAAGAGGTTTTCTGATATAATCAATCATCTAGGCGACTGTTTGGTCTTTAGGTGGATGATCCCATCTTTGACGTCGCTTCCATATTTATTTCATTCTTTTGCATGTTGATCCTTTAGTATCATCAGCTCTATGATTTGCTCGTTGTTATTGAAGACTTGCAAATGATCAGAATTATTTAATACTATAGGTCTATACACTACTTCGAGCTCCTTAGGCCGACTCCACATGTTAGTTTTGGGGTCAAACCGTGTGGCTAGAGATGCCAGTTCATCAGCTTTAACATTTTGTTCTCTAGACACTGTTGAAACCTCATATGTATCTATGCTTTCTAACAAGTCCCATATCCTATTCTTATATGCTTTCATCCGTTTGTTCTTTGTGGCACAGTAATAATTGACTTGTTTTTTGACTAGCTCAGAGTCACCAACAATTTTTAGGTGATTTACATAGATTTTTTCAACCTTGTGCAAACCAATGCACAATGCCTCGTATTCCGCCATATTATGCATAAAATTGAATAACAATTGACAAGCAAAGTCAAAATATTCCCTTTGTGGGTTCACTAAATATATACCAACACCTATGCCATTTTGGGTCCTTGCCCCATCGAAATGTATAAACTCTGACTCGTGACTTCCTTGTGTTTGTTCTTTAGTCAATGGGGGCATCACTTTTGGTTCTTAAAAAACCAAGTAATTTCCCAACTCTGTCTCCGCAAATGATTCCTTCCAACCTTCTTCATCTCCTTCCCCAATGATACCAATGAATCAATGTTCATATCCCTATCAGAAATGAGTTCACCTTCATCCAATTGTTCGTTGAAAAACTTTGGCAGTTCATTCCAGTTTACTGTTTCATCATCTTCTATCTTATGTAACGAGTAATTACAAGGGGGTTCATTCTCAATTCTAATAATCTTACTACCCTTTGGCACCTTCATGTCTGTATAATCCATAGCTAGATAACCATTTCTAGACAACTTTCTTGTCCATTATTTGGATAGCAACGTGCCAAAATAAGGAGGCAATCCATCATGATGACCTACTGTATGACCACCAATTTGGGATGTCATGCTACTGTTATCATCAAATCCTTCAAGGTCCCTACAACATTGACACTCATACCATCCATTTGAATTGGTGCTCTTGTGATACTGGTGTATGCTAGACCCATTTTCTCATAGACAACCCTTGGCATTGTAGTTACTACCACCCCTGAATCGACTATGTAGCTACGTAGCAAATGACCTTCAATTTTCATGGTGATGTAAAATGATAAAGGCTTCATCATTTTGGGCATTGGAACATATTTAATATCTGCGGCATTTACTTGTATATTTGCTGTATCTTCTACTAGGAGGTTTTGCTCTTCAGATGAGTTAGGTTGGGCTCCAGACTGCTTCATGTGGGCTGATTTGGCCCTAGCATATGTTTGCTTCTATTATTTTAGGGCCTCTTCTAGCAGATCTCGTTATCCAGGTAGTGATAAAGCCTCTATCATATTGACCTTGGCAATGGATTTTTTTAGTTTCTTTGCAATATTGAATCTGGATTCAACAATGCTGTCCTCATTTCTGGCCATTAACCTCTTGTACTACCTTGTTATAGCCATTTGAACTACACTTGTTATGAGGGATATTTCAAGTTCTTTTCAGTTGTTTTATTCAATTTCTCTTGTTCACTTTCCCCTTTCTGCTTATCCACTTTTGTTTTCCCCTTATCTGTTTGTTCCCCACTTGATGACCCTATAGGTTCTTTCTCTTTAGGTGTCTTATTTTTGCTGATTTGGTGCTGGTGCTGGTGCAGGGTTCTCTTTTGATGATACTGATTGAGCTGAGGTTATTGGGCATTGGCCTTAATCAATGTAGAAAGCATATTCACATATCGGCAAGGAATGTTGAAATGTGTAATCTAACCTTATTGGCCAAGGCTTGACATTGTATGATGTGATCACTTGTATATTTAACATTTTATGGTGCTCAATGGAGGTTTTATGTATTAGTCTATGAGCCCGTAGTTTAACCTTGTAAGGTTAACCTTATCATGCCCTAACCTTAATGTTATGTCGGTTCATGGTTATGTAATTACTTACCTAATTATAGAGGCATTTAAACACCTCTTCTACCTAATCCATTGCATTGCTATATGATCTTTATCTTGATCATTAGTGTTGGGTGCCTAAGTGCACCCTCTCATCTTTGTGTGTAGTCGCTCTTTCCTTTCACTTTCTATTCCTCTTTGCTATGAGATTTGAATAATGTTTTGATTTTGTTCTTTTCAGTGAATACAAAGGCTTTGTATGTGAGGCGACACCTTGTTGGACGACCTAGACAACACGTTGTAGAAATGGAATACAACACACTGCAATACAATTCCATTACCACTTAGATAAACAAAATATACAATGGGAATACTTACAATTACAAATGGATACACTGCACACACAACATGTATCCTACATAACAACTATCTGCAATACACTATACTCCGAGAGTTCGACGAACTATCAACAATGCACTTGGGATGACTAGGGTTGTGACTCTTCTTTGGTTCTTCGTACCCTCTACACATTGTTGGTTTGTCTCAACTCATAGTACTTTGACATTCACGTGCAAAGTGCCCCCACAAATGGCATCACCAACATTGCACAATGGGTTTGCCCTCAGTATCATACTCAATTCGGCGTCTTCTAGTTTTTTGGCAGTTGTCACAGACCGCATCTCCCTCCCCCTTGGTACAATCTCCATTTGCGTTGCACATACCAATAGTGATGATCTTGCACTCTTTCAGTCACACTAATCCTTTAAGTCATTGTTCTTCTCTTCAGAATCACTTCCTTCACTGACTTCTTGACCTCAACACTTGGACAATTAACCACTCATTCTCAAAATCATCACTCTCACTTTCACTGACTTCTTGACCTCAACACTTGGACAATTAACCACTCATTCTCAAAATCATCACTCTCACTTTCATAGTCATTCTCAACATCAAAGTCACTTTCATCTTTAGGGTCACTCTCGTCCACATTAACATGACCCCAACATTTTAATGAAGTCTTTGCATCACTTTCCAAGTTCAAGGTCCACTCCAAGGCCTCTTGATATGATGTTGGAGGGACCACCCTGATCTTCTTTTGGTATGTAGGAAGAAGTCCCTCCATAAACCACCTCTTCTTTAATGCATTTGATGGATCTTCCTCTAGTTGGGTAAACAACCCACTCAACCTCCGGTTGTAGGACCAAACATACTCTTTCTCACACTGTACCATTTTATAAATTTTAGCAATCATCTTTGTAGGAGCCAGTTTTTGACCAGCTGAAGAAATAATGTACATAGTAGTAGTAATATTTGTGAAACACACACATGAAATGTAAATGTAATGAAATGAAATGTCATTTTAGTAGATGACATCATAGGTTGATAAATTCTAATCGTAATGTATGACAAAACTAAGGTCATTAGGCATAGATGAATGGAGGGCAGTTAGTGGCGAGGTGTTTGGGGCGGTAGTTGTTGGCAACCGCCAGGCCCCAAGCATAAGAGGACCTCCCATTTGTGTACAAAGACACCATCTGAGAGGAGAGTACATTGGAGACTGTGTATATGTGAGTCTATAATGTAGATGTTGTATAGGCAGAGTTAATGCAAATACTATTCTTCCATATACTGTGTGTGAGATGAGTTCTGTGTGATTCCATTGCTATGAGTAGTAGCAAGTTGTGTTGGTTTGGTTCTGTGTGCAGGTTTGCAGACATAGTTGCAGTCCAAAAGTGTTGTACGAGAGTTGCTATACAAGCAAATTACTTGGAAGTGCTGTACGAGGAGGTTTGTCGAGGAGTGTGGACGAGGAGTTGTCGTAAAAGTCCATGTCGACAAGGTTGGTAGTTGAGTGGAATCACTGCTGTACAAATGATTGCTGTTCAGGGTTGTGTGGAGTGTTTCCGTTCAAGTGGACTGCGGTCACTATGCTATTGCCGTACAAATACCTGCTGTACAAGTGCAAGTTGACACTTTGTGGTACAAGTGCAAGTTGACACTTTGCAGTACAAGTGCTTGTTGATACTTGCTGTACAAGTGGAAATGTTGAGTGTCTGTGAATTAGTAATGATCACAGCCTTGGTTGGCTCCTAGAATCTGTCATATCAATATGTTCCTCCAACTGTTGGAGTACTCACCACAGTGCGACATTTGGCGTCATTGCCGTTTGAAGTTTGAACCAACACGTGTGAAGGTTGGAGAGGTGAATGACAAATTACTTGCCGCAAGGATGTGGGAGACGTGGCCATGGAAGAATTGAGAGCCAACTTGTGAGGAGTTAGAGAATTGCTCAACAACGTGGTGTGGAGCAAAACATTGCCAACGAAGAATTGCAATCAAGAGTAACAAAACTCGAAGAACCAGAAGTGGAACGAGTTTGGAATCCTCAGGTGGAGGATAGTTCTAGTCAAGAAAGGTGGCAAACGTTGTTTTTAACAACGGAGGACGAGGTGCCACGTGAGGTGCAACAAGCAAACGAAGGGTGGATTGAGGAAGATGTTTGCACAAGTGGAGGTGCCAACGTGGAGAGTGCACAAGGAGATGAGCTTGAATAATTGGTAATGCCTACACGTGTGGGAGGGATTGCCAAGAGGTGTGGAGGACAAGAATTAGGCACAAGGGCAACCGTGGGAGAGTATGCAGAGACTAGGGCCAATGCTTGTATATTTGCGAAGGAGGTCGTGAAGTGTAGGTGCACTAGGATCCGGTCGAAGGTTGTTTGCTAGTGAAGAGTTGTTGAGTGAAGAAGCATCAAGATAAGAAGCACCAAGAGATGAAGTACAAAGTGAAGAAAACCAGCCACCAATGATGAATATCGCAACAACGACGAGTAAGTAAAAGTGCCCACCTTTTCTTTATGATGGAAAAGAAGACCCAAAACGTCATATCGGGACTTGTGTAACCATATGGCATGCAAATGGCGTAGATGATGAGGATGCATGGCTAAGATTGTTTTCGGCAACATTGCGAGGAATTGCAATGGATTGGCATTTGAAAAGAGCGAGAAGGAATCCCTTCATGAGGTGGGAAGATTTGGCTGATGAATTCAAAAAGGAATTCAAGCTATTACGAGATGATATTGAGATCATTGGAGAAATCTATTCCACCAAACAAAAGAAAGATGAAGATATTAAGTCCTATAATAGGAGATTGAAGGAGTTGATTGACAAGATGGAGGTGCAACCAGCTGATGGCTTACAAAAACAATGGTTTTTGGATGGACTAGGTATAAGAAGAAAATGAAGGTAGTACCACCGACTACCTATCAAGAGGCATTCAAAAGAGCTCTCAATTTGGAGAGCGAAGCAAAACAAATAGCGTTAGGAGTCAGACAGTTCAAAGATGGTGATTTTGACAGTGATAGAGATGATTTGCATGTCGCCATTGAGGCCATGCAAAAGGACTTTGAAAGGATGGTAAATGATGTGAAGGGTGAAAAGAAGCAAAAGAAGGAGATTTGGTGTTCCGATTGTAAGACAAACACACAAATATTATTTGTCCAAAGAGTGCTTTTTGCAATATATGTGAAGTCATGGGACATGCGGTTGGTGAATGTCCGTTTAATTTGAGAAGTGCAAGGAACTAGACCTTGATGGTGCAAGAAGAAAAAGAAGAAAAACCAAGCACTTCGAGGAGTGGACAAGGGGTGACGAGCGGAGGATATCGGAATAACCGTCGTGGAGGAAGACAACTGCAACAAAGTTACAGTACAATCTAGATGGAAGATCAATTATTCAGTGTAGGAGATGCTAAGAGTGGGGGCATTTTGAAAGGAATTTCCAAAACCCACCAATAGGAGGAAGTATCGGAAATAACAAGAATGGACTCGTGTAGATGGTGCAGTCTTTGTAATCATAAGGAGGCGAATTGCCCTTTGGAAGGCGAGTTTGAGTAACTCACAGATGTCAATCTCAGTTACTTAAAGGAGCCTCTAGTGGACCAACAGAGTAAAGAGAAACATGTGCTAGTTGTGATGAGGGCTCAAGCAAGGAAAGCTGAGCAGTACCCAAATCCTACCAAGGAGGAGAGATGGCAAGAAGCACATGATTTACTAGAAGAAGAGTTACAAAAGACCAAGAAGGAACGACTCCTCCAGGAGAAGAAATTGATCATGCAAGAAGTATGAGAAAACCGACATCAACGGAACAACTGGTGGCATAGGTATTGAACACAACGATGGAGGTGAAGGTGTCCAATTTACTTAGCACCATATCGGAGCTCCATGCAAAAGTAGGGGAGATAACGTGGACGAGAAGAGTTGTGGAGCCATGATACCAATACGAAAAACTCAACATCAGGAGGGATCAATTCATTGATCCCTCCATGTTGATGATTGAAGCTGAAAAGAAGTTGACGCTAATTTACACGGAACTGTTGAATCATAAGATAACTTAAGTGATCGTGGATGGAGGGTCAAGTGTGAACGTGCTTCTAGAGAAGACTTGGAGGGATGTTTTTGTTGATGATTGAAGCTGAAAAGAAGTTGACGCTAATTTACACGGAACTGTTGAATCATAAGATAACTTAAGTGATCGTGGATGGAGGGTCAAGTGTGAACGTGCTTCTAGAGAAGACTTGGAGGGATGTTTTTGTTTCAAGTGTGCACAACCATACAAACAAGGTTTGGAGCTAGCAGCAGAGGAGACATCGTCTTTGCAAGGGCATAAGGGAATGTTGTACAAGTAGTGGTAGAAGGATCGGAGAGTGAACGACCAAGTCAGGAGATACCATTGTCAAGTGCAGTAGAGTGTACGATAGCGCCGTACAAATTTGTGTAGGAGGACGATCATACAGGTGGATGGAGACATTGCTAACAAGAGATTTCAGATTGAAGAGTTGCCTAAGGAAAAGATTGAATATTATCGTACAAGTGGTTGTTATAAAAGGCCAAAGGAGACCGTCGTACAAGCAGTAGGCGTGTACGGTAGGGGGTGTACAAATTTAAGCCGTGTACAACAAGTACCATACAAACAGAAACTGAGGCTAGTTGGAGTTACTTAGCAGTGAAAAATGCAGAAGCAGCCAAGTAACACATAGAGAATTCGTCGGGTGGAACAGTAACAGAGGAAGGTTCCACCTGATCTAATGACATAGGCAAAACCTCATGTCAAAGGAAGTGCAAGGAGTCTTGTAGAGCGCGTGATAGGAAGAGAAAGAGAACGCGACTTGGATACCGAACGAGGTATCAGTAATAGGCATGCAGAACAATCTAGAGAAAGGCCTAGAATTAGCACTTTGGAAGAGCGAGAAGTTGAGGCTTTGCCTCAGGAGGGGGAGAAGAGCAAGGAAAAGGAGAAAGTGCCCTTGCAGGAAATTACATGTATACAACCAACATGAGAGTTTTGTTAGACATGGTGGGAGAAGAATCCAAAGAATCATTCATTGAGAACAACATTTGTGAATGTAGGAGTAAATTTTATATTGCAGAGTTCGGGCTTTGACATGGAGTTTTTCAAAGTATATTTGTTGCAAATACTGCAGACGTACAATCCACAACAACATGCCGGTAAAGTTAGAGTTGGTGACAAAGAGCTACTAGTGGTGTTTTTAGTAGGCAACTCCAGAAGGA
Source organism: Wollemia nobilis (assembly GCA_028583015.1). NCBI lineage: Eukaryota > Viridiplantae > Streptophyta > Pinopsida > Araucariales > Araucariaceae > Wollemia > Wollemia nobilis. Next base: position 16,046,349 of record JAQPPZ010000135.1, read on the forward strand.
CATTTGGGTTGTCAAATCATGGACTACCAGTAAGAAAGGAGACAGTGGATGCAAACAGGTGGCCAACATCACTCTAGCATGGGAGTTGCGGAGTGAAAATGCAGCAACTGAAGACATTGGAATTGAAGTGTGCGATGAACATCATCATGTCCAAACTCTCAAGAGAGCAACGAGCCTCGATAATTCCCACTAGAATCATATCTTATGTATAGGAAATCATAACTGGCATGGCATACAATTAGGCATCATATCTGTTGTACCACATTAGGAATTTCCTGATGTGATATACGAGGAACTTTTCACTGGCTTTTCATGGCATTGCATAATGCTGCTACATAGGCAAAAGTGCGATTTCTAGAATTATCCTCCTAGGGATATTCTGGAGCAGGCACCAACAATTTTTAGGTGGACCAATGTGATGCCACTAACAAAGCCTAGCCCTCCGGTAAGGATAAAGAAAATACTGAAAAGGAAGGACCTAGTGGAAGATGAAGGGAGCGAGGATTTAGAGGAAGTCGCAACACAACCAAGGCTAGAGTCGGTGCAAAAGGAGAAGAGACAAAGGAGGTTGGAGTAGTAGTGGATAGAGGATCAACTTCGAGCACAACACCAACCAGAGGAGCAACAACCCCCACAACAGGCTACAACAGGTGTTGGTAGCAGCGTAGAACAAACTGTGGAGGGGGAGAGTGAGCAGTGTGGAAGACCATGTAGGGTTGTAAGAATGGAGGATCCTGCACAACCAGGGAGTCGGATTGTGTAAGGAGGCACTATAGAGAGACAAATGACTTAAGAGAGGGTTGCAGTGGGTGAGCAACAACCTAGTGAAACTGTTGTGCAAAGTAGACAAGAGGAGAGAACAATGCAGCAACAAGAGCCAATCATTGTTGCGGATATACAAGAAGAGACAACAACAACATATACAAGAGGTCTAGGAGATGAGTAGGTGAAAAACATCCATTCACCTGACATTTTTAACACCTCAGGACCTTTGGAGTAGCAGGAGGATCTGTGTGGATCGCCTCCATTAGATGAACATGCTGATTTTGAGATTACATCTGCAACAAAAGAGTTGGTAAGGAGAGTGATACCAGAGGTGACACAAACGCCAATTGTGCCAGAAGAGAATGAATAAAAGGGAAAAGAGCCTGCATTAGAAATTAGAATGATGCATAGAGGAGATAACAACCAATTTTTGGAGCAGGAGCTGGACAGAGAACAGGAAACCGTGCCAACTGGTGCAGCACGGTCTACACAGCAAGGCCAAGGCAGCCATAAGACCGATCATTCTGACAGGCAAAGGTGGAGAGGGTGTGGAAGAAACAACCACCGAGGACGATATAGACATGGAATTGGATGCAAGTGACATTTCATGATAGAAGTGCCCAATTTTAGAAAGTCGCCAGCTCTAGGGGACTGTATCAATCAATAGGTTGATGCTTTTTTCAAGAAGATGTCTGGAGCCTTGGATAGAGCAAGAATGGAGTTCCAGGTTGGATGTGCTGAAAAATGGTGATGATAGCAGTTAATGATAGAAAACGAAACATGCAAACTAGTGCGTGGGCAAGGTGAGGAAAAGATGAAGAAGCTTGCTGATGTTCATAAAAAACAACCATGGGAGCTAGAGAGTGGTAGTATATGAAGCATGATTGGAGTGGAGAACCTGCTAGAAGGAACTTAGACAATTTATAGGCAGCCAACAAGAGTATATATCGATGAGGCAAATTTGGCACTTTGTCTAGCAGATGATGCAAGTGTAAGGCATGTTAAGATTGCACCTGAGCTAGTGAAGACATATGCTAGGATTAACTTTTTGGCATACTTTATTGAATGGTTAGCCAAAGGAGTGGAAATAATCCATTAGTCAAAGGAGAAATTGGCTAACCAGTTGGTGGAGAAACTTCGGCAGATAAGGGAGAGTGCTAAATCAAAGCTAGCAACATGAAAGGAGGTTGAGGAGAAGGAGAGGCTGATCAGACAGTTGTAATCCGAATGTTCGTTGAGGGAACACTTGTTGGAGAAGAAGAACAAGGAAGTCAAGGTCCGTGGTCAGTTAATTGCAGAGAAGGATGAGCAACTAGAAGATGCAACCAGGCATGAGGCAAAAATAACAAGGAAAGTTGCTGAGGCAGCAAAGGAGGTGGCAAAATTTGCATTTGTGAAGAGGGAGGAAGAGATATTGGCTAAGTTGGCAGAGATCGAGCAAAGAGCAAATATTTATGGGATACAGTGGAATTTGTATTTGAACTATGCCAAGAGACTTAAGGGAGAGACAAAGGTCCTCAAGCTGTAGATCAAAGAAATGGGAGGCATACCTGTTCCTACTCCTCAGCATCAACAAAATCCAAGCCCACAGGAGCAGAGATTGTTGTCGACAAGGATGTCGACCAAGCTAAAGGGGAGGGCAGATGTAGGAGCCAGTTTTGGACAGTCATCAAAGCAACCAAAGTATACTTTATACATAGGAGATTAAGTGCAAAATATGCATAAGTTTCGTAATGTAATTGAAATATAATTTTAAACGTAAATGAGAGTCAAATGAAAATGAAATGTAATATAAATGAAATGCCATTTTGATTAGGTGACATTAGCAAGGATGACGTCATGAGATTAATATATTGATTTTGTAATGCGTACAACTAATGTCATAGTTGCATAATGGAATGTGGGTGGTTATGTGGTGAGGTGTCTAGGGAGGAAGTTGCTTCCAACTACCTATCCCCAAGCAGAAAGGGACCCCCCATTCATTGTTTTGGTAGGCATAGGTAATCATTGGTAGTCATTGGTAAGCGAGTGGTACGTGAGAGAACATAGTACGAGGATTCCAGGTTTGTCTTGTGAATGAAGCATTATGTGTATTGCAAGTACATACGTACTTGTAATGCAAGTGCTGTACAAACAATGATAATGTATTAACATTTCATTTCCATCTGTGTACATGTTTGTGTGAGACTATTGTTGCAATAGGTTGTTAGGTTGTATGTGCTAAGTTTTATGTGCAGGTTGCAGACAGGAGTTGTAGTCTAGAATAATTGTACGAGAGTCATTGTACATGTGTTGTAGTTGGAACGCCGTATGAGGGACGTCACAAGTATCGTACGAGGAAAGTGATAGAGTTGTTACCATAAAAAGACATTATCGACCTGTTTGAAGTTGTGGGAAGATTGTCATCAGATTGGATTTCAACAATGTCGTACAAGTCTAAAGAATGTCCAAAATTGGACTAGGAATGATTACAGTCTTATTTGGCTCCTAGAATATATTATTTTGATTGTTCCTCCAATCATTGGAATACTCATCATTGTGCTACAACGTCGTGTGTAAGAAAGGATTGAAGACAAATCTTGATAAGATTTGTGTCGTGATGAGCATAGAGGAGTCATACGATGTGAGTTCGTTGAAGTCCTTTCTAGGACATGTCGGGTATTACAGGAGAGTTATCAATAATTTTGCATAGGTGTCCCATCCATTAGATGCATTAACGTGCAAGAATGTTCCTTTCTGATGGACAAAGGAGCGTTAGAAAGCCTTCGAGGAGTTGAGGGCGAAGTTGGTTTGCGCGCCCATTCTAGTGTTTCCAGATTGGGATAAAGAGTTTCATGTCCATGTCAACACATCAAATTTTGCGATTGGATGTGGTTTGGCCTAGGAGGGGTAGTTTGGGCTAGATCAACTCATTTATTTCTCAAGGTGATTATTGTCAAGGGCAGAGAAGAACTACAACATGACGGAGCGAGAAGCTCTAGGGATGGTGTATGCAACTCAAAAATTTAGACACTATTTGCTGGTAAACCCTTTTGCTTTCTACGTGGATCATCAGACATTGTTGTATTTGATCAATAAACGGACCATACATGGGTGAGTTAGCAGGTGGCTTGTCACATTACAGTAGTTTGTGTTTTGGGTGGTGGTGAAACCCAACAAGAAATATGTGATAGCAGATCAGCTACCTAGGTTTCGCTTTGGAGAACCTATAGAAGGAGGTTCAGATGAGTTTTCAGACGCTCATTTGTTTGCAATAAGTGCGCTATCGTCATGGTACAAGTACATTGGGGAGTACTTGTCAACGGGGGAGCTACCAAAGGAGATGACAACAAAAAAGAAGAAAATCATCATCAAATCAGTAGCGCTTCAACTGATTGCAGGCCTACTGTATAGGATTGGACCAGGTGGGATATTGCGGATGTGTCTAATGGATGAGAAGGTGCACACAACACTTAGGGAAGGTCATGAGGGGCTGGCAAGAGGGCATATGAGGCTAGACGTGATGACGAGGAAAGTGCTTCTGACAGGGCTATGGTGGCCCACCCTCTATCATGATTCAGAAGAGTTTGTAACAACATGTGATATCTGCCAGCGAGGTGGGAGACCACTGTGGAAGGACTTCATGCCATCGCACTTGTCACAGTCGCAAGAATTGTTTGAGAGATGTGGTTTGGATTTTGTGGGACTTTTGAAGACAAGCTGAAGGAGAAAATGTAGGTACATTGTGGTAGCAACAGAATATCTGATGAAGTGGGTCAAGGCAAGAGCGTTGCCCTACAATTTTGTAAAGAGTACGATGCGATTCCTATACGAGCAAGTGATTACGAGGCTCAACATACCTTTGTAGTTACAAATGACAGAGGGGGACACTTTGTCAATGAGATAATCTAGAAGCTGGCCACAAAGTTCAAGATTTTGCACTTGTTGTCAAGCCATACTACCCCAAGGCGAATGGGCAAGCTGAGGCAACAAACAAGGTCTTGGTCTCAATTATCTACAAGACATGTGGAGTCGAGGGTGCTAACTTCCGCAAGTTCTTAGTACCTAACCGTAACTACCTTGACACAACACTTCTAATTACCCGTCATCATAACTACATGACATTTGAATTACATGTACATTCAATTACTGGAAAATCCTAATTACACATGCTCATTTTGTCAAATAGTTATCATACAAACTACAAAATGGCAAACTTCATCCATTATGTAGGCAAGTCAATTCGCCTACCTACACTTGATGGACGACCTAGATGGCACCTTGTTGAGGATAAGCTTCTATGTAGAATAGGACAACAATCTTTGGGTGTGGGACGACACACTAACAAGTGTGGACGACAACATCCTTGTCTACGACGACACTATGTCACTAGTTAATGGCAGTAGGTGGAACGAAAGCATGTCAAAGTTGGTTTACTCGTTGGACAACACAACTTATGACACACCTTATTCAGTCTTGGATTGCATGGTCTTTGTGGATGGCAATGTGAGGATAAACGACAATATTATGGATGGCATGCTTGTTGTTTTAGATGACAAATAGTGGTAGAAATGGAATGCAACGAACTATAATACAATTCCATTACCACTTAGATAAACAAAATATACAATGGGAATTACAAATACAAATGGATACATTGCGCACACAACATGTATCTTGCACAACAATTATCTGCAATACATCATACTCCAACGAACAATATATCAACAATATTCTTCGAACAACAACATACACATACACACCCTCTCTCTTACATCTCCCACTTAGATGCTTATTGACATAATGGGGTCAGTAAGTGGTTGGCAATTACCCAATTACCATTGAACTACTCATTTACATAACACATTAAAAATACCCCATTACTTTACATTATTACAACACTTTGCCACGTGCACATTATTACAAACACTTTGCATGCGTGCATTATTATAAACACTTGTCACTTAACACAATATGACAATCCTCTGCCATTTAACACAATATGGTGACATAATGACAAACACTTTGTGTGCACACAATTGCAGATATACTTTCATACACTCAAACATTGATTAATTGATTAATTCATTATGTAGACATGTCAATTTGTCTGTCTACATCTATCCCCTCCTTTAGACTTCTTGCTGTCCTCATTGACACATATACCTAAATTTATAGAATGGAATATGGTGAATGCGTCATCTAGCCCTAGGCCATCTCGACTTGAAAGGGTGAATGTTTATCTAGCCCCTAGGCCATCCTCATCTTTGTGGAACAACCAAAATTTTGTCACAAATGCTTTGTGCAACTCTTTCGAAGTTTAGTCCTTGCCCTTTGGCAATCGCATGTACTAGTCTATTTTGATTCCACGAAATGTTGTAGGAAATAACCTTCTCTAATCTGCGTCATTCATTTGCCCATTTGCTTTACACATAATCAGGCATATTTTCCAATGCCTGACTGGGTCCACTGTTTCAACACCATGAAACATGGGATACTTATACGATGTGCCAAAATTGGTCTTTGTCATGATAGGTTGATTTGACATTGGGAGTGGTTGTTTGCGTGTCCCACCCTCTTTGCGCACATCATCAGGGGCACCCCATTACAATGGCCCTTGTGCTGGACTCCTGTCCCATGCACCATGAAAAGTGCTAACCTACAATTACTTTGATGTCGAACTCCTATCTCGCTTACCATCGAGCACACCAACTTGTAGTTGCTCTAGTGCCAAACTCTCGTCTCATGGACTATCGGACACACCATCTTGCATTTGCATGGATGTTGGACTCTCATCCCGCTCACCATTGGATATACCAACTTGCAACTACTCCAACGACAAACATTTGTCATGCATTCTTTCTATCGCACTACTTGCTATAACCACTCCTAGCCTTTCCTACAAAATTAAGTTTTCTCCTCCATCAAACTTGTCAACTTCGTGATGCCCAACTTCATTGGCATGAACACGAACTTCCATGTTTGCGCGCATGTCTTCACTTGTGCAAGCTCCTTTGTATGCACGCACGTCTTTGCTTGCGTGAAGTTGTTCGTTTGTGAATGCAACTTCGTTGCCTTCAGATATGTTACTGCACACTTTTCTAGTCTTCATTAATGCACACTTGCATGTCGGCATGCACATATTGTAATAACCCTCCCTATCTAGTTCTCTAGGGGTTTGCCAATTCTTAACCTTTTTCGTGAATTTTTGATATACAAAATCACAAACACAGCAATCTAGAATTCTTGAAAATATTGCTTTATTCTTATATCAAAACTAGGGCACAAATTACAATGCAAATACCTCAAATGCTGATGAAACCCTAGTTGCTCCGTACTCTATAAAAGATGATGAAGGCTCAGCCCTCCTGATGTGAATACTGTGTGGTGTCCCAACTCCAAATATTCCCTGTATAATCTCTGAATGATCCTGTGTGGTGTCCCAACTCCAAATATTCCCTGTATAATCTCTGAATGATCCTGTGTGGTAACCCAACTCCAGAAGTCTTTAAAACTGAAGTCCAACTGCAATCCCTGTGTGGAAATGCCCAGATTGACTTGAGGGTAATCTTGCAACCCCGAAGCCAATGTCCTTGTAAGAGGTTGCCGTCTCTCACAAGCTCCAAAATCTTTGTAAATGGCTCTGCCGCAGAGTCCTCCAAAAAATCGGGAGAGGAAAATAATAATCTTCGCATATCTCCAAATGAACTCAAAACCTCCTTTTATCTCCTCCATAGGTCGACCTAGGGTTAGGTCACTTTTAGGGTGAGCAAATATAATTTTATCAATTTTTAATTCCACCTTATTTCTCCTTAATTTATTCACCCCCTTATGCCTAGGCTTAATGACTTTTTAAGTCGTCACTTAAAATGGCCCCTTTTAAGTATAAAATGATTTTATAATAAAATAAAGTCACTGACTTTACAAAATTAAATTAAATAATCACTTTATTAATTTTATCTTCGACCATTAAAATTTCCAACCTTTGCCCATCCAAATTGAAATCCGCGAATGGTTTTGGACACCCATTTCACTGAAGAATATCACTGCATTGTCTGTTGTCCATCGAAATTCTAAAAACGGACATGGCTAAAAATAGTAACTCTGATCAAACAAATCTCCGAATGAGCCCAAACGACCATCAATCAATAGCTCTCTGGGTACTGACAAAGATTCTGATATCTCCAATGGTTCCCCTCCATCCGACTTAGCCTACGAGAGCTTGTGTATAGGCTAATTTGCTCTGCTGCACCTGACTGCGTAGAAAAAGGGACATTACAGTCCGCCCTTCCCAAAGATTGCTTGTCCTCAAGCAATACGTATACATACTCCGATCGGATGCTACATCCCGGCTGAGATCACATCAAATCCCCTGGATCCCATAGCAACCTCAAAAATGAACCACCACGCTGACGTTGCGCCACTCTGATCATCACTACCCCTTTGACATGGTTAAGTGGCAGAAGTCTCAACTGCAATAGCATGATGAAATCTCTCTCCAGTCTGGCACTGACATGTCTGTTTGAGCTGAGATGCAATATCGTGTACCACGACATACCGAAGGAATCAACGTCATAGATTACTGCAAACACAATGCTGGAAGTGCCTCCATAGTCATCACCTAACCAGCTCAACTCGGCGTTCACACTCCTGGAATCTCCCAGATAATCCCATGTAGCCCAATCTACTGCAGTCAATGTAATATCCTCTAGAAATATGATGTCCCTCATCATACTCAACCAAGTAGGGTGTAAATGTATCTGTATAATTCCTGAAAGATCAACCACACTCCACTCTGGCAACTCAATAAGAAGCTCAGCCTCACCCAAAACTGGTATGCCCATTATGACTGCACCCTGTGCCAAATAACATCTCATGCATAGGTGACTCAACCAGGCCTATCTCTCCACTTTCACTGATTAAACTGACCCCTTGAGAGGGCACTGTGTTCAAATAAGAAGTAAGATACTCCATGTAATGCCAACCAAATTGTGGACCCATCTCCATCATGTAAATGTTATGGCTGTCCGAAAAGCGAACAGCGGCATATCTCTCATACCCATGATCAACTATTGCCCACAACATGCTCCTACCATCGCCCTCGATGCCCATCAAGGCAAACATACGATCCTGGGTAAGAGAACTCAACTCCTGGTCATCCAGATTAGGCTGGAGGATGCTCATGGAATCACCCTTAGACTCATGTCGGAGTAGACACCCTGTCTCAAACAATGTATCCTGATGATCTATTACAGTAAATGAATCAGCACTCTGCATCTCAAAAAGCGGATTGCCCAAAAATGTCACATGACCCATCTCATATAACGGATTGTCAGTCCATTGGAAACAGTTATCTCCCTTGTGCTTATCAAGGTTATTTTGCTGATCCCAAATTGTGTAATCTGTTTTCATGTGACAATGTGATAAGTCATAGTCCTCCTGAATGCAATCTAGTTCGTCAACAATCTGCCCAATCTTCCTGGCTCTCTCTCGATTCAGCTGTTCAGTAGATTCTAAAACAAAATTGAGTTTCAACTCTGTCTCATGCAATGAAAAGTGTGCCTCTGACAAAGAGCTTCTAGTCCACTCAAGCTCTTCAGTTAGCTGATTGACTTCTTCTTCTTTGCTCCTGTATGCACTAAGGGTCTCTTCGACGAGCTTGGCATAGTGATCTCTGTCTGCAAGAGTGTTCATGAAGTCTAACTTCATAGTTTCTAAGGCTGCCCTCAAATTCTGTAAATCAGCACTGGAGATTACTCCTTCTACACCCTTCTGTCTCTTCTCAACTTGTGCCCTCCAATATAGTTCTTCGGTGAACTTATGGGTGGCATCGAAATGAGATAAGGCTGCAGCAATTCTGTCCTCATCAGACCTGGAACTAAAATCAGATTTATGTACCAAGTTTTCAAAATTATGCATCTGGTCTCCCTCTTCACAACTCTTGGTGTTTGGCTCCCTGTATGAAGATGTAGTAGGCAAATCATCAAGGGGATGACCATAATAAGGTGCTGATCCACTCGGATCCTCATTAAGCTTATCATGAATACAATCTGAAATGGGATTATAACCAGCAATAAACTCAACATCCGTGGAGTCCTCATGGCTGTCTTGAAGAGATAAAATATCCTTATAATCTGATTTTAAATCAGCAGCAATCTCAACTGTGTTATGGTTTGAAAATTCATGTGTGTGCTCCTCAAAAGGGGCTGCTATTAATTCTGTAACATCACCATCATGTGTACCTCATGTTTTGGCTCATCAGCAGTGTGTACCTGTATATCAACTGAACTAACCTGTGATCCTACCCCACATACCTCATGGGAAGAGGACTCTTCATTCTCACAATTTTTTGATTTGTTTTTCTTTCTCCACAACCTGGTCGCCAACTGTGTCATCCCATTAAGATAAACAGGATCACTTAAAATAGCATTCATCTTTTCCAATAGGTGTATCATTTCCTGTTGATTTCTAACCCGATCTCCATGCGGGTCCATGATTTTATTCTCTCCGGATATGTGAAGTCTCGTCTTTGCTCACTGTCTGCTGATGTATAAATCTTGAATTGTCCCCCTAAGAATTACTGCTTAGTTTGAAGCAAGACTTCACACATTCCTTAATTCTGCCACCCACAGATGGTACGACACAAATTGTTGAATAGTGTAGGACTGTGTAATTTTAGAATCGAATTGATTATTTGTTCCTTTAAAAGGTACAACAGATGCAACCAAAGGGTCTTCACCAATACCTCTATACATAGGCTTCAAAATGAAGTTGCCCTATGAAGGAAGATTAGTTATTGTGACTTAATCAAACTCTGTTATTTCGACTGCAGGTAATCTGAATATTCAGTGATATAATGGTGTCCCAGGTATTATGTTATTCAGTCATAGCCGAGGAAGTTTCAACACTACAGTCCAAAAAGTGTCATGTCTCTCAAAGGAGTCATCGTCAGTTATGATAGAATATTTTGCCCCTTGCAGATACAAAATAATGTGATCGTCGATATTGTTCATTACCAAACTGTTAATTTTTTCAATGGATTTAAAAAAAAACAGTCAATATCTGTCAAACTCCCCATTCATCAGTGCAAACAAAGAATCTTATTATTTCGTATTTGCTCAGCTTAAACCAATCTTCAACCGCAGCTTTTCTTCAACTTATATTCATTTCCCACGACCTCTGAAAAATAAATATAAATTCACAAGCAGCGACTATATTCCTGCGGGCACAAAGATTCATATAGAATCGCCTTTGTTAAAAGAATGCCAGTATTTTATTTGGCCACCAGATTTTTGTGGGGTCGATGCCTCCAGTATTACACCGTTGCTCCACACAGTATGTTGGCACGTTAAATTTCTGAAATTTATCCTCGTACAGGATTCATAAATTTCTCCAATTTACCATCATTATGCTTCAAGCAAACCCTAACAGGCAGGCAGGAAAAACCCGCTCTGATACCACTGTAATAACCCTCCCTATCTAGTTCTCTAGGGGTTTGCCAATTCTTAACCTTTTTCGTGAATTTTTGATATACAAAATCACAAACACGGAGCAATCCAGAATTCTCGAAAATATTGCTTTATTCTTATATCAAAACTAGGGCACAAATTACAATGCAAATACCTCAAATGCTGATGAAACCCTAGCTGCTCCGTACTCCATAAATGATGATGAAGGCTCAACCCTTCGATGTGAATATTGTGTGGTGTCCCAGCTCCAAATATTCCCTGTATAATCTTTGAATGACCCTGTGTGGTAACCCAACTCCGAAGTCTTTAAAACCGAAGTCCAACCGCAATCCCTGTGTGGAAATGCCCGGATTGACTCGAGGGTAATCTTGCAACCCCGAAGCCAATGTCCCTGTAAGAGGTTGCTGTCTCTCACAAGCTCCAGAATCTCTGTAAATGTCTCTGCCAGAGAGTCCTCAAAAAAACCAGAGAGGAAAATAACAATCTTCGCATATCTCCAAATGAACTCAAAACCTCCTTTTATCTCCTCCATAGGTCGACCTAGGGTTAGGCCACTTTTAGGGTGAGCAAATATAATTTTATCAATTTTTAATTCCACCTTATTTCTCCTTGATTTATTCACCCCCTTATGCCTAGGCTTAACGACTTTTTAAGTCGTCACTTAAACCTTTTAAGTATAAAATGATTTTATAATAAAATAAAGTCACTGACTTTACAAAATTAAATTAAATAATCACTTTATTAATTTTATCTTCGACCATTAAAATTTCCAACCTCTACCCATCCGAATTGAAATCCGCGAATGGTTTTGGACACCCATTTAATTGAAGAATATCATTGCACTGTCTGTTGTCCACCGAAATCCTAAAAACAAACATGGCTAAAAATAGTAACTCTGATCAAACAAATCTTCGAATGAGCCCAAACGACCATCAATCAATAGCTCTTTGGGTACTGACAAAGATTCTGATATCTCCAATGGTTCCCCTCCATCCGACTTAGCCTACGGGAGCTCGTGTATAGGCTAATCTGCTCTGCACCTGATTGCGTAGAAAAAGGGACATTACACATATTGACTTGTGCAAACTTGTTCGTCGGCCTGTAGACCTTCATCTTTGTTCACTTCCATGTTGGCATGTACATCTTCATGTGCACAAACTTATTCATGGTTGCACACGTCTGCTTTTGCTCAAACACTTGCATGTTATTTTCGTGCGTGAACACTTTTGCTTATCCCTCGTGCACGAACACTTGTATGTCGCTAACTTCACTGTCACGGATTTTGTTGTCATTTATTTCACCATCATGTATTTTGCTGTCACGTAATTCGCCGTAGTGAATTTTGCTAACACGTAATTCGCCGTCATGAATTTCACTCACTTAATTTGCCGTCACGAATTTTGCCATCATGGATTTTGCTGTCTTGAATTTCATTGTCACATATTTCTTCGCCGTCATGTGTGTCTCCGCCGTCATGGATTTCTTTGCAAGTCACTTATTTCTCTACTATCATGGATTTCTTCGCTATCACAAATTTCTTTGCAGCTGTCATGGATTTCTTTGTTGTCACGCATTCCGCACACGAACCCTTGCGCATATCTACTTATGTGTCTGGTTGTGCATCCACTTGCATGTTTGCTTCGTGCGTTGACCCTTTAGAACGTCAACAAACAAGTCTACATCTTCTTTGCAACCTCCAATCTTTCCTCCTCTCGAATGGAACTATGTCGTTCATCAATTGCATTGTAATCATCTAATTGTTGTTGTTGCATACTTTCTTGAGTGATTTGCTTGTCACAAATCCATGCCACAAAACTCGACCCAACTTCAAACAGGAAACAGTGCCAGAATGTAGAAATGAAATACAACACATTGCAATACAATTCCATTGCCACTTAGATAAACAAAATATACAATGGGGATACTTACAAATACAAATGAATACACTACACATACATGTATCCTGTTCAACAATTATCTGCAATTCATCATATTCCGATGAACAATCTACCAACAGTATACTTCAGACAACAACAACATGCACACATACACCCTCTACCTCTTTCACCTCCCATATAGATGCATACTTGTAGACATAACGGGGTCTTTAGGTGGTTGGCAACTACCTAATTATCTCCGAACTACCTGTTTACATAACACATAAAAATACCCCATTACTTTACATTATTACAATAATTTGCCATTTGCATACTGTTACAATCCACCTTGCACGTGCATTATTACAAACATTTGTCACTTAATATGGTAATCCTTTGCCAGTTAGCACAATATGGTGACATATTGACAAACACTTTGTGTGCACACATTTGAATATATACATTCATAACATTCATTCATTATGCAAACTTGTCAATTCATCTGTCTACAAGTGACACCATGTGAGATGACAACTTATGCTTCAATTGGGATGGCATATCAAATTTGGTTGGGATGTTTAAGTTGAATGGCTTGGATGGCAAACATAGAGGCAATTCCTTGGACGAGTCTATATTTTGAATTTAAAAAATTTGATCCTCTCTTTTGGCGATACTTGATGCAGTAACAACACGACACCTCCAAGAAGACTCAAAACAAACTACTATCTTCTTCTTCAATGATCTGGCAATGACAATTGTGCAATCACATGGGCAATCGTTCAATCTAGCAAACTGTTCAATCCAGACAACTGTTCAATTTGGACAACGTATGATAGCTGGGTAATTGTTCAATTGCTGGGTAACCGTTCAATTTGGACAACCGTACGATTGTTGGGTAATCGTTCTATAGCTGGGTAACCGTTCAATTTAGGAAACCGTATGATATTTAGGTAACCGTTCAACCCAAGTAGCAATTGTACAATCCTGGGCAACCGTTCAATCCCAATAGCAATCATACAACCCTGGGCAACCGTTCAATCCAAGCAGCAATCATACAACCTTGGGAAACTGTTCAATCCAAGCAGCAACCGTACAACCTTGGGCAACTGTTCAATCTAGTCGTTCCATCCAGGTTATCGTACAATTTGAGCAACCATTCAATCTAATAATCCAATCATTCAATTGCACGAGGATTCCTTGATTGAGGCAGTTCTATTGCACAACTGTACGCTTTAACCCAAACCCTAACTGTGTGTTCCTCTTCCGTATTATTGAACAGTTGGATTCTACTCGCAATGCCAAAATGGAATTTAACCTTAGTATGTCAACTGTGAGGTGAATCATTATCTCGTAACTTATTGCACCCAACCTCCTTTCCCAGTCTGGCTCCAAATTGAGCAATAGTGCCTCCTTGCGTATTAAAATCTCTCGCACTACAGTTTGGAAGCAAATTCACAATTCCTTAATCACATCAGTGTCTCAAACGACGTTCTTTCCAACAGGACTGTATTTCGATGGCTGTGCTGTCCTTTATTTCTGGTGTTTGTCTTCACTGTGTTTCTTCCTCCTCTCGTTCAAAGGGCTTCACAAATTCTAATTCCAACGCTATGGGTCTTCCTTACCGGACTGCAACGTACTGAACGATCCTCAGGAACCTGCACCAATGAAAACAACAGAACACATGCAATTCTAAGTATGCAGTTTACAGCAGCAAGTATCACAAAGCTAAATGGATAAAGAAGCTTTTATTTATTTATCGGGATTACAAACCAATTGGAAGCCGCCCTTTCCTCTCTTTGCCAGCCCCTTCTTAGACACAAGCATACAATTTATAACCCTAGTTGCACAACAGGCGAACTGTTGGTTTTTCATTTCCGCAACTGTTCATCTTCCGGATATTGTCAGTATGCTCCCACATCAATACTGCCATCCTCTTAGACAAGTTCGAGCTCCTAGACTGAAATTAGCATGACAACTTCTTGGGCGGCCATGTGTCTCATGGCAACCTGCAAATGGTGATTCTCTGCTGAGACACAATCTGCATTTGTGTTTTCTTCCAAATGACGTTTGTAAGCCAAAGATTGACCCCTTTTTGTGTTTTGTTCCAAATGATGTTTGCAATCCAAAGATTTTCTGTAAATAATAAATGTCGGATGCATAGAAATTTTGTCTTGTGGTAGACATCATTGATGGTTGTAACATAATGTATTCAATGTGTTTTTAAGTTTGAACAGCTAAATATAGGATGTTGAACTCTTAAAGTAATCTAAATAGTTTTGCCTTTTTTTAAAGGTTATTGTTCTCATCATGTTCTATTTATTATTTGCTATAAAAGAGAGCTTAGTTTACACACCACAAATATATTTGATAAGGGGGGTCGTGTTGATAGAAAGGATAGAGCTCACATCAAAATGGAACCACCTAAACAAGGATGGATCATATTAAAGTTTGAAGAAGTGTTTGAGCACAAACCATGGAAAATGGGTGGGGCTGGTGCCTTTAGGATCTACAAAGTGTTAATAGATGCTCATGTAGAAGATTATGGAGTTTCATTAAATATTGTAGAGGTGAAGTAAATGCGTTATAGGAAGGCTTTCAGTTTGTTATTATGCATGAACGGAACAAACAAGAGAAGGAAGGGAACTCATCATAAATGTGCAAGCAATAAAAGAGAATCCGATAATTGGTAGAGTGACACAATCATCAAGGACATATCTTTTATTCTTGGTCAAATTGAAGAATACTTGATCCGAGATGGTTTTAGAACAGGAAACTGTGTTGCACATTGTGTGGCAATTATGGGTACAATGGCCACAGGGTCATCTTGATATGCTTGGGAGAATGAGTTTCCTTGCATCCTAGTGAATACCAACAAAGACAAAACAAGACATTTTAAAATCCTAAATACTCACTTGGCTGTACCAAAAATCAACCATCCAATTTCTGTTATCATCCAAGGAACAAGTCCCTGCCAAGTGCCAGCATATGATGAATGTTTGCAGATAGTGTATCAAATTTCACATCCTGTTGTACACTTGAAGGAAAATTGTTGCCGTGCTGTACAACTGTCAAAAGTAGCTTGCATGGCTTGTGGTTGTTTGGATTTGGTCAGATGATTCATTTGTTGATACAAATGGCAAAATGAATTCTTGCACTGAATCTCATGCATTTTCATTAGATTGAAATCATGTCTAGTTCTCCTTTTAACAATATGAAGAATGTAGGTACTTTTTAGATTGTAAGCTGAAACAGTGAACATGAAAATTCCATTAGATTGAGATTGTTATGTTCAGTTCTTGTTTTCACAATATGAAAAATGTAGGTACTCTTCAGATTATGTACTGAATGACAGTTCTTGTATAGAAAGTGAAGCATTGCTCTATGCATGATGATATATCTTGCACTTTTATATTTGGTTTTTATTGGTGAGTATTGTCCCCCAAACTATGTAAGGGTAGGGGGTGTAACAATAATACCTGATTTGTACACATGAACGGTGGGAGGGGCATTTTTTACGTATATCTTCATCGAAAATTGTGTCATATTGTATTCAGGCCCTCCTAAAATTTATCATATATCTTACTATCAATTTATGCAGTTTAACCAGATATCATTGGCTAAACTGTGAAGCTTGGCTGGGCTGGCAAAAAATTTGCCAGGCAGAACTATAAAGGGAAGATATCATTTTCCAATATGGAATTTATGACTGCTGTTGTAAAAGGAAACAAAGCTGCATCTTCTATTTATTTTTCAGTTGCTTGATGTCCAAAACCAATGAACCTTCACCAGATGGGTTTAGACAAGCCAATGATGCTATGAAGAATGTATTTGATTATCTCCAGCCACTATTTCCTGTATTTGATTATCTCCAGCCACTATTTCCTGGGTTCTATTGAAAGGGACCTAGCAGTAGACAAATTTGGAAGGTATTATATTAGATAGCATGCTCACTACTAATGCAAGATGCCTGTGCTAGGTTTTCAATCAGAAGAAACTTCTCTTTCATGAGATAAATTTGGCATTCTATTTCTCTTAAGTTATGATGCCTCCATTCAATAAATACAAGCTGTGGCATCTGACTAGACCTGAATTTAAAGTGTGTTTATGTGAATTATGTAGACAGGCAAATTGATATGTCTGTAATTGGTGAATCGGTTTTGGTGTTATTTTGTAATTGTACGCAAAGTGTTCGAAAAAATGAGCGTACATATATTTAATAATGTTATGAAGTGCAATTTAATATTGTATGTAATAATAAAGTGATATTAAGTCATGTAAGTCGACAAAGTCATGTTATAAACTAGTTTGTCCTGTAGTGGGAAATGTCATGTAAATGCAAGATCAAATGCATATGAAATGTAATTTGGGGAAGTTATGAGGTAGTTGGAGGGCATAACTACTTTTTGGTGTATAAATAAGTCCTCTCCTCATTCATTCAAGTTGTTGATTGATGGAAGTGGTTCAGGGGTTCATTCATTCATCCAGGGCATTGAGGAGAGTCATGCAGGTTGATGGATTAATGGAACAGCATTGGTACGTGTGAGAGTTGATGCATATGTGCGTAATGCAGTCACGTCTTGTATTCAGCCATGGAGAATATTCTGCATAGGGAGATTGTAATGCTGTACTGTAAATGCCATTGTTAATATAAAATCTGTGCATTTATGTATCATCTTCTATTGCTGTTATTGCCATTGCTGTTGCTGTTTCCTGTGTACTGCTAATGACTGCGGATCTGTAAAATTATTAAAGTAGAAATGGAATTGTGTGTTAGCATGTTAAATTTCATTTCTACATTCTGGCGCCGTTGCTTGTACAAAGTTGGGTCTAATCTGGTGACATGGAATTCTGAGAAGCGAAACCTTAGGGAAGATGTGCAATGTGCACAATGGATTCCACTCAAAGAAGAGGGTGATTTGTTTGTTGATGCAGATGAAGGGCTGTCTAAAGGGACGTGCATGCCAACGGGATGCAAAAATGCAAGTGAAGATTTTGCAGATCGAGGATTCGCAGACGCTTGCAGCACCGGTCTAGACGTCTGCAGTCTATACATCTGCAGAACCAGTCTAGACGTTTGCAAGACTGGTGGAACCAGTCTGGACGTCTGCAAGACTGATGGCAGAAGCACAATTAGACATTAGGATGATGGCAGAAGCACAATCAACACTCATAATGATAACAGAATAGGTAGACCAGTCAGTCATCTGGAAGACAACCGAACAAAAAAGCAGTCAATGCGAAGTTGCATGCTGATGAATTTTGTTTGGTGTTGAAGCAATTGCAAGTTGTGGTGCACGATGGTGAGCGGGACACGAGTCCGACATCGGTGCAAAAGAAAAATGACATGTCCAACAATGCGCGAGATGGGAGTTCGACACTAGGGAAACTGTAGGTTAGTGTGCTCGATGGGGAGCGGGACGAGAGTTTGACATCGGAGCAATTGCAGGTTGGAATGTTTCATGGTACGAACAAGAGTACAACGGAAGAGCAATTGCAAGGTGATGCGCGTCAGGCTTCGCATAATGGAGCAATATGCCAAGAACCACTGTTGAGGTTAAGTCGACCTGTGGAACCAAAGACCAATTTTTGCACACCGTGTAAGTGTGCACTATTTCATTGCGAATCAAGAGAAGACCCATAAGGCATCAGAGAATTTGTCACATGATGTGGGCAGCAATTGGACAAAATAATGAAGCAGATTGGAGGAGGTGGTTTCCTGCAACATTTCGTGGATTTGCAATGGATCGGTACATGAAATTTCCTACGGATAAGTACCCGACATGGGAAGAGTTGCGTGATGCCTTTGTGCAAGAATTTCGGTTGTTTGACAATGATGATGCAGTCGTTACTGAAATTTATAGCCTAAAACAGGGTGAGAATGAGTCTGTTCGTTCCTATAACAAGAAGATGAGTGGGCTATTTGACCATTTTGAAAACAACCAATCAGACGTATTGAAGAGAAGATGGTTCATAGATGGACTTCTTCCTACATACCAGGAGAAGATGACAAGTTTCCCTCCGACATCATACCAAGAGGCTTTGAAATATGCTTTGATTTGGGAAAGTGATGCAAAAATATCGAAGTATTGGCCTCATACCAATGAGAGTGATTCTGAGGATGAAAGTGATTCTGATATTGAGACTGATTCCGACATTGAGAGCGAGGATTTTAGGGAGGAGAATAGTTCATCGCTTCAGTATCCATGTAATCTGATTGCATAATTTATTCTATGTATCCATGGTTTATAATAAGTTTAAAAATCATTCTTCCGTATAAGAACTATGTTTTTATATGTTTTTCTGGCCTACATCCCATGCAATTGCCCCTGAAATTTGGGTGTCTCATTAGACATCTCACAGATGTGTAGTCCCCCATTTTTCAATCCATCTCCTCCTGTGTTGGCATCCTCACATCCTTGGAACTTGTAGAAATTGTGATCTGTAGTTATATTGGCATACAATTTGTGTTCCTTTTGTTTGCTTACTCTTTTTGGACTTTTATACATGTAATGTTCTTTTGTCTTCTGCTTTTGATCCTTAGTACAAATAAAAAAGTTTGTATCTTCAACTAGAACATGCATTTTTGTTCATCTTTCCTGAGATATTAAATTGGTCTTAAATTTTGTCTATTTTAAATATCTGATGAAATTTAAATGTTATGGTTGCAGGTATATTCGGAGTGGCACGTTTGTTGAAGTTGGTAATAGTGACATTTCTCCCAGTCTGGAAAGTCTTCTTAAGCTTTGGTTTGTTACTGGTGAACACCTGGCCTTTGCACCAGATACTGCAGAGACAAAAACGATGTTAAATGTCTTGTCATTACGCTTTCCGCTTTTAAAGGTAGTCACATCTACTGTATGCCTATTTTGTGGTAGTGGATCCTTTGGGACTATTAAAGTTCTTTAGAAAAATGTCCATCTGTTAATATCTATGAAGGATTATGATGCCCTCATTTCAATGGGGTTCGAAGCATATTAGCCAAGTCACTGACTTTTTTTTTTCTGTTTTTATAATGAGTCATGCATAATGTTTTGGATGGGATGAGTGTATTGGATGGCCTATCTATTGTTAAATAAGTATTGCATTGGTGTTTAAGAAAATTGATATTCATTGCATGCTTTTATGAAACACATTTTCTCCTTGATTTTGATGCCCTTAATATATATATATCTCTGTGTGTGTGTGTGCATTATTTATAGTTATATATTTTTTGATGCAAGGTGTACTTTTTCTTTAAACTTATTCCTTACTTTGGTGCATTTATTCAGTTAGTTGCAAGGATATTCAAGGATGAAGTTGAACTTGAAACGTACATACGCTCCATAGAATATGGAACTCATGATATTATCAGGTATGAGACCTTTGACTGTTGAATCTTTCTATCAAGGAAAATTCCAGATCACCCCTTCGTCTCTTGATTCTTGGTAATTAGTTTACTATGACATTTGGCTTGTATGTGCATAGTCTAAATAAAACATACTTGAGGAAGCACCATAAGAGATGAGAGAACTAAAATAAGCATTGACAGAAATACAGCAACCTGCATGTAAAAATATTAATGGATATCGCCAAAAGGATAATGCCCGCTCAGTGAGTCTGCACTTGGATTCTTCATTTTATATTAAGAGGTTGTAATCATGATACATGAAGAGGATGGAGAAAATCAGAAACTCAGCTAATTTAGAATCATTTAAAATCCATGTAGGAGATTGGCAATATAATAATTGATATAGCATATGTCAATAAAATAATACTGATCCTAACATAATAGTTCTTGCCACAGGTTGAGACACAACATGGAGGAATAGATGACATGGATGTAGGACCTGTGTGTCTATGCTTGCAATATGGAGAAAGACAGCAATAAAGTTTCAACAATAAATTGCTTTGCCATGTAAATGTTAACAAAAAGAGAGAAGGATAGCAATAATTGAGATAAATTTCTACCCGGAATTCAATTAAAGAGGGGGTGGCAGGATTCTTAGAAAATTTATTATATAAGTAAATAAAATCTGTTACTTAAAAAAAAAAAAAAAATCTGTATTTAGAAAAAGATTTAACAATTAACAAGAAATGTGTACTTTTGGAAAGAGTAAAGAAAGATCTAATAAGAAGTGGAAATTAGATTAGGCGACTTAATTTCTTAAACGACAATTCACTTGTCGAGCTTTGGATGACTTTAGATTCATGGAGGAAACCGGTGTGCTTCGAGATCTAAAAGAATCCTCTCTCCCTAACAAGTTCTAGTTGGATGTGGTTTTTACATATTTCCAAGCAAAGGAACTATAGAAGGATTGTGTTCAAGTCGTAGCTGCTAGGAAGGAGAACAGATAGGCTGTAATTAGGGACCATAAGGTGGTTACTAGTGATTCTTCCTCCTCTAGGTAGTCATGTTGACAGTCAGGAGTATTGATGTCCAAGCATGTTATGATGTTTTATTATGTGATGTTGCATGGATGTATTTAAATAAAATACGTAACAATAGCATGATATGTACATAGTTGTTAGGGTACACCTAATTTTTGTTAGGAGCAGGTAAGGGGAGGGGGATACATATTTGCCATCCTATGCCTGCAGGACCATATGTGCATAACGTTCTGGGTCTTGATTGTGTGATGTTCGACCAGTTCTATTCTCCCTTACTGGGTTACATAGACATTGGAGAATACAAAGAGTCATGTTTTGATCTGTTCTGGTTGCATACTTGTTGGTTGTGTGTGTGAGTATATCTTTATTAATTGGCTTATCTTATTATGGTATATGCAATGTTGACAACCTTTAACAATATCAAAACTATGCTTACCTTATTCATATTTGTTTAGTCTGTCTGTGACTGTTGGTGTCTGTTGGATAACTAGCCAGCTTAATATTATAATCCAGGGGACACTTGTGAATCCTATAAATTCTAGCATCTTTTTGTCCAGTGGTCCTCAGAATCCTGAATCCCAGCTTCTTGTTTAGTTGTGGGTTGATGCAAAACATAGGTCTTATCTTCTGAAATATTAGTTCATAACAAAAATGGGTTCCATGATTCCATTTATACTCTTTCATATTGCCCGTTGTGCATCTAGCTGAACAATTTTTGTAAGTTGGTCTATTTAGTCGTTTGCCTCATCTTCATAAGACTAGCTTTATCATTAGCCAACAAATTGTGAGTGGTTCGTCACAGTTTACTTCAAGCAGGTGTTTTGATCTATATCCCATAGATTTCCAAAGATTTGAAAACCTCTCTTGGTCATCTCTTTCCTGCCAAGTTAGAAATACGTTCTAGCTGCCTCTGAGGTGACAGAAAATTCCATGTGGATTAGATTCCAAATCCCACCTAGATCTGGGGTTTTTAAAAATCTATTTTACTTTTATTCAGATAATGTGCTGCACATTCCAAATTCTTTTAAGGATTACAGGACTTGAGATCCTAGAAGTGTGGACTCCCAGATGATATAATGTAAAGCAAAATGACCTCTGGTGCCAGCAATATGGGTATCTATTTGAATCTAATGCATAAGTAGTATTTGTTATGGAGCCTCACTTGGATGGTTGTATTCATTCACCTTGCTATAAAAACAACTTTCTTGTTTTTCAATGGTGGCTAAGCCAAGTCCTATTTTCAATTTTGGAAGTGCAATTGCCTGATCTATGAAGTGGAACCCTTTGTGTTATTTATGCTCCTTCGTTCACATTTTTAGGTAAGTGATGCAGTACCAAGGGGGAAGGGTCTTTGATTGAAGATTGTCCCACCTTGCAGCTCTTCAAGACAACAACAAAACAACTAAATCAGCAGTAAATTTATGTGTGTGTGTGTGTGTGTGTGGGGGGGGGAGTAAACAGCCTTGAGAGGCGGACCCAAAAATGGGTAAATGCTAACATGTTGCAATTTTGATGAAAACACAAGAGAATTCGGAGTCAAGGGAAAAGAAAGAAGTAGAGAGGAGCTCACGAGGATCCGAGTGCCAATTCTAATCAGCGGTGGAATTTAAAGTAAAAGCAGAAGCAGAAGCCAGGTTATCATTATCACCAACTATTCATAAGAGCCTATACAGGATCTGATGATGCTCCTACAACAGTGATCAGGGCTGAGGGGGCCCAGTTGGATAGTCCTAGAGGGCATATGGTTCCACTCCCCAAAACTCTCCTAGCATCCCAGGCAAAGGAACCGATAGAAGAAAGTAAGAGGCTTTTAAGCTGCGTTTGTTTGCACCTTCTGGGGAAGTGAGGTGTAAATGATATCTGACACCGAAAGGTAATGGTCCTGCCTTGTCAGAGGTGCACAGATCTGTCCATATTGTTCTGAAGAGTTGTAGGATCATCAGAACACCTGTCGCTATCATTAGGAGGGATAGAGTCAAAGGAAGTGATTTGTCGAGTGGTAGTTAGTCTGTCTTGTATATCTAACACTAAAATATCACAGATTATCAAAGGTAGAAAGCTAAACATCTTTGATTGGGATAACAGAAAATTGCAAGCCATTTGCCTGAGTCTTTAGAGAAACAATAGTACTTTTGTAATGCCCCCCCCCAAATCTGGATAAAAAGTTTTTTTACTGTGGTTTTGGTTTGTCTTTGCAATAACTATGGATTAATTTGAACATGCAATAATACCCAAATGAAAGAAGCCAATAACAACAGCATGCAATGATACCCAGATGGATTTAACACTGAATAATCGATTTTTATGCAGAACCCATTATCAAAATAGCTTATTAATTCATATCAGCAAATTAACAACAATGTTTAGAAATTCCAGATGGATAAATGTCTTCAGAATATCATTATAAACATACCAATTTGCTCTTATCTCCAACTGATGGACTATAAACCTCTGAATCTTTGATTGAATCACATAAGCGTGAATCCTGAGTGAATTCACCAGCCAAGAACTGGGTTTTCGTCCAGCTCCCTTCTCCAATACTGAGGGTTTCTATCCTTAGAACTTCAACAATCTGCACACTGTCGATCCCTGAAATGGAATCGATCTGTCCTTCGGGGTTTCGTCCATCGGGTTATCGATTGGGGTTTCCATCCCTTTCGATGAAGAAATATCAGCCATCGGCCTTAATCTCCAAGAGAAGAAATAACATAAACCAGAATATCCGAAATGAGACCAAGCCATCGAATAAATAGGCTTCTCCTTGGCAAACTCTTTTTTGCACGCTCAATGTGGGATAAACATATTTCTTTCCCTTTAATTATAATATAAAGTTTTAACTTTATAAAATGAATTTAATAATTCACTTAATAAAGCCAAGCTTTGCGCTTTAAAAACTTTGCCTTATGAAACTCCAATTGACCAACTGAAACCTGTTCTGGATACCCATTTCGTTGTAGAACAACATCCCCCTGTCCGCTCGGCAAGAAACCCTAAAACCCGACACTGCTAAAAATAGCAATTCCAGCATCCTAGCTCCGTTTGATCCCAAACGACCACCAAAACCGAGCTCTAAGAATCCAAAAGCTGTCTCAAATATCTCCAAAGGCTCTCATCCATATGACATAGCCTACAAGAACCCGTGTATAGGCTAGTCTCTATGTGCTCCCACTAGCTGATTAGAAGGGGACATTACAACTTTCCTCAAATCTCATAATAAGTAGGAGACCTGAATATGAAGTACTTTTCAGTCTCTACTTCCTGAATAGGACAAAGGCAACATATCCTATCCTCTCAAGGAATACGGTGATGTGCCTCCACCAGCAATTGATGTGAGTGGACTCTGAGCTGACAAAGAAGGATCTGAGTCCGTGTGTGTCACCGGATACAATCAATTGGGTAATAATACCATCTCTAATCTTCATGAAATACTTAGTGCAGAAGGCTAACTTAGGACGAAGAGGCTGGGGCAGGGAGATATGAATGGTGGACTGCCCAGGGATGTCATATAAAGAATTAGCATGGGAGACCCAGGTTTATAGATCAGTGCATGTGGACAGGGGCTTTGAGGAAGAAGGATGCACCATAAGGCTTTTGGAGGGTATGCATAAAGGATTTTAAAGCTTTTTTGAGTTTATTTTATTGTATTATAGAAGAAAATAGATGAATAATAGATAATACTTTAATTGCCAATATCTGATTAAATGATTTTAATTTAAACATCTCTATATTTACAAAAGTATTTGGGCATTTTGCAGTTGGAGCATATTGAAAGTGGGCCAGGACAAGTGGAAATCTAGGCAGAAAATAATGAAATAGGGAGTAGGTACCTGAAAAGTGCATAGAGATAATTTTAAACTAGGATTGCAGGCTATCTTTTGGTGTTTGCTATTCTAACCAACCTTTTTTATTGCAGAGTTAATGGTCTTACCTGATAAATTTTGTTACCATGATTGTAAACACTGTTATATAAGTTTCAACTTCTTACCTTTGCTGTTAGATGTTCTACTATAGTAGAATCCTTTTCGCCAGAAGTTCTCATGGCAAAGATTCTCTCTTTTCATCCAGGAATGTTACATACCCCAAAATCAAAGGAGCAATTATATTTCATGAACAGGGACCCCATATTTATGATTATAGCATACGCCTTAATCATTCTTGGGCTCCTTCAGGCTTCCCAGATGTGAAGACTATTATGGATACCAATGGACCATATTTGAATGACTTAGAATTGGGGATTGACATCATACCGACTTTACAGTATGGATTCAGCGGCTTCCTGACGGTATACACAATTTTCTCTGCTGCATGCTGTCCCAAGGAGTCCCAATGTTTGGCATACATTTTAGTTATATTTTTGTAGTTTGTAAGCTAACTGGGTCTGCATTTTTATTCAGATATCATACTCAGGTTCTGACTGCAAACTGAATTCTATTGGAACTTCATATTTATTTTGGTAGCTTCTGATATGGAATAAATCGTACAGATCTTAATGAGGGCTTTTGTTAATAACTTTCTTTAATTTATTTATTGCTGATATTAGGCTTTTACATGCGTTTGTGTGCTTAACAGCTGCAACAAGTTTTGGATTCATTTATAATATTTGCTGCACAGTGGAATGGAAGCTTAACTTCCTATGGAAATATAGAAAAAGGAGGCATCTCAGATTTTCATGAAACACGAAATATCTTGGAGATCAATCATACAGGAGAGAACCATCGGATCTTTGGCATGCATGAAGATAACATGGAGAAGAGTTTCCCCTGGACGCTGTTTAGGCCATCAAATATCAGTATTGTACCTTTTCCAACTCGCGAATATACAGATGATGAATTCCAATCTATCGTCAAGAAAGTGATGGGAGTGCTGTAAGGAACATTTTTGTTCTTAGTTTTGTGACTCAGATTTAATTAGCGGCACTTTGTTATTCATTAATGTTAATAATAGAATAATATGGTTCTTGAATCTTGATGTTAGCATCCAATTTGAAGGATGGTGTAAGTTCTATGATTTTGCTAGCAATGAATAATTTCCAGCTGATTTTTATTGACAAATAATTTATTTAATTGTATTGATGATGGCTGGTCAGTTTGACTGGTACAGTATTTTCGAGTACCATAAGACATAGGAACTTTTTCTCTTCTATTTATTTGTATTTTTATTTAGAAAAATTCTAACATTTGGAATTCAACTCAATTGAACAGCTACCTGTTGGGCTTTCTTTACCCAGTTTCACGACTTATCAGCTACTCTGTGTTTGAGAAGGTAAATTTATTGACAGTTAAAGTGGCTGCAAGGTAATAGTAGTCTTGCATAATTAATCAGCATAAATAATACTTTCTCTGATATTGTTTTGTTAATTGAATTGTATAAATGATTTGCTTTTATTATACAGGAACTGAAGATCAAGGAAGGGCTACACATGATGGGTCTAAAAAATTATATATTTTATTTGTCTTGGTTTATCACCTATGCAATACAGGTAACTGCTGTGCATTTCCAAATGCCGTGTTTGTTAATAGGATGCATGTTAACTGTCTTATTGATGGAGCTATGAAGATTTGAGGCTGCTTTTTCAGTTCTGTGACATCATTTGCAGTACAAATGTTGCAACTAATTAAAACCATTTCATTACAAATAATTTCCTACTTATATACCAAGCAATAATTTCTAATGCTTCTGGTTTTGGTTTTTCTAGAAAAAACTTGTTTTTGTTTTACTCAATCAATATGCTATAGCTGGTCCGTGTTGTACCTCATCAGCTCTCACAACTCTAATAGAAGATGTGAAGGGTTTTGTTTTCTAACTGGAAAAAAAGATGGTTGCTACAAACTTTAGTACTAATGCTAGGTTCAGCATTCATAAGGAAAGATGTATCCTGGCTTTCATCAGTTGTAAGAGCAATAAGATGAACAGTACTAAATAAAATCAAATTAATATAATGAGTGATCACGAGTGATTCATGGGAGTGCAGAGAAATTGCAAATGTAAAGTTTACTTTTAATAACTTTAAAAGAAAAAGTATTTAATCTTCCATCAGTGCTGACTTTGTAATATCTGGCAATCTTTAGAATGATACTTAATAAACGAAGATACATGGAAAGGACAAGCACACTAGAGTACAATTAAAGAATAACTTCGGTTTATGGAATTTACATGAACAATTTTGTTCACTTTTTACAAGACAGAGGTCCTTTCTCAACAAGTTTGCTGAATTTTTTTCAAAAGTTCGAAGTGTAATGCTTTTCAACCTATAAGTTGAATTAGTTATGTTCCATAAATGATGAATATGGTTGATCAAAATTGGATTTGACATAGGTAGTTAAAAATAAATAATGGAATCATGATTAAAAGGTCTTAATGAATTGTTTTGGCAAGGTCAATCATTGAAACAGTCATTAAGGACATTCAAATTGAACAGAGGTGATCAAACAGGATGTGTTGATCACCTCTATAAAAAATAGGGGTGTTGAGAGTGAAAAATTTGCAGTCTCTTACAGGCCAAAGAAGTAAATGCAGTTTAAAGTAGTATTAGAAGCTCTTGTATAGTCCAATTATGGTGAAATTCCATCTAGCTCCTGCACATACCTATTTGTGTTGGCCAAGCATTATGATGGTTTCTTTCTTTCCTCTGAAATTTTCAAAACTTATGAATTCTTACCAAATATTTTGTTTGCCAAAATTAAGCATGAACAGAAATAGAGTGACGGGTCCTACACTGAAACAAATCTGCTGAGATCCTTTTGCTACTCACAATGGGTTAAGTGACCCATGTTGCTCTTGTTAGATGGGACGTACCAAAGATTAACTTTCCATGAAATTTAGGTTTTTCATACCATGCTATCTGTTTCTGTTTATGTTTTTACAGCAGAGTTCTTTCTAGGAAATGTCCATGGCTTGTGAAGTTTCTGGAGTATCCTGCATAATTCTTTACTAACAAATCTTTTGGGTTGCACTTCTGGACCCAATGCGACCCATTGTAAGAGAAAGACTGCGTTAAGGAATCCAACTGCAGAGTCTATCATAAATATTCATTGCGAGAAACTGAAAGCAGGTCAATCAATGGTTTGGTTAACACATGGAGATATTATGGAAAGAGTAACTTCTAATGTTTTATTAAGGTTCCAGACCTTAATAAATTCTTCTACTACTACTGCCTTTTATATATATATGGATTGAAACTGGCCTCACGCAAGTTACATCTTGACTGCATTACTATGGTATTTCAACAAGCGACATAGTGGTATTATAACATTTTTTCAATTATGCATATATTGCTTGGCAAGATTTGATGTTGGGTCTCTGCATTGAAATTCCTTGTTTTTTAACCACTCAAACTCATGTCATTTGATAAAATGTTAAGGTTCATGCATGGGATTTGAACCCTGTTTTACGATGTGAAACTCTTTACTCCCCAACATTTGATCCAAACCTCATGGGCACTACTACCACTATTATTTTTGTTTAATTGGTTATGTGGGGTTGAAAAGGCCCCACTTGTATTACGCTGTGGCTGTATTATCACAATATTTCAAAAAAGAGTATTATCATTGCTGCCTTCTTGCGGAAGTGTCCATCACAATCCAAGGATTTGAACATGGGTCGCACTCATGCGATTGAATCCCATTTACCATTTGCTCCCCAATACCTTTAATCTAAATGTTAAGGTTCATCAGTGGGATTTGAACCTTGGCTTATGGTGTGAAAGACCTCAGTCCCTACCGCTTGCCCCAAACTTATTGGGCTAAATGTTAAGATTAGACGATGGGATTGGAACATGGCTTACGGTGTGAAGCTCTTTCCTTCCCACTGCTTACCACAAGACTGTTGGGCGGCTACTACTACTACTACTATTAATTTTTGATAATTCAATGAGAATTTTGGGAATCTTCACACCACAATGCTAGTAGGTGAATTAGAATTATCTTCAATGACATCAAAATAGCATAAGTTACATTCATCAAACAACCTATACAAAGCCCATCCCAGATAAACCAGCATATCCTATATCTATGGGCTAGCATCAAAGCAAAAGGCTAGCCCCCATACTACACATAATACACACAAACCATAACTACTACCCACTGAGCCAAAGGTATACAAAGAAGAATTGAGACAGGTGTCCTATAGAAAACCACAACCTTAAACTCTAGTTAAACTTATTTTTGTAATATTTTTTTGGTTACCGCAATGCATTATAACAGCTATTTTCAACAAGTCCTATTGGCCTACTTTGGTCATCCGTAAACATTAATAAAATTATGTTAACGATCTTACTATCAAAATCTGCTCAACCAAGAAATGAGCTATGATTTTGTAAATCTGAGCCGTATGCACCTGCCACTGCCTGCTGTATGCACCAGGAGCACGGACCGAGGTAGGTCTGACAGAACCACCAAGGTTTCTTAGTTCAAGCCTAAAGGAATTGGCACAACCCGCAAATAAAGCTGCCACCACCTTGCATGCCATTTCCAAATATTTTAGAATGAACCACAAACATGGGAAGCCTACCACCTGCATGATTTTTAGGTCCAATTAAACCAGACAAGTGACCTTCTCCATAGATTTTGAGAGGAGGATGTGATTTCTGCCTTCATGGCAATTATGGTGATTTTCCACTTTACCACCTTCTACAATGGTACTCTATGTTAACTAATCTATCCCCCATGGCTAGTTAAAGATAAACATCTGCTGAAGGTGCAAGGAGGAGCAACCAGATGCCAAAGAAAAAACATTCACGGTTTTGGATCAGAGACCTTGGCATTGATTGTCATGAGCCACTTTTCTTCTCTCTTCTTGTTCTCACAATCAGAACAAACATGTCACCACCCAGAACATATCTCGCCATCTGGTTTGTCCTGGTACTCTAGATGTTTAGAATTGATTCTAGATCCTTTTCAGAGAGTCACTCACCATAGACAAGCTTGATGTGAGAGCGTTCCCTTCTGTGAGTCTCCTAGTAGTGAGATTTTCCAATAGAACCACCTCTCTAACATTAGGACTGCTCATACCGGAATGTTGTTTGCAGGCCATTCTCAAAACAGGAGAGAACATTCAGGCAAAGTGCCCAGATATTGTAGCTTCCAACTTAAACAACCTCACTACTTCTAAGATTTCAAGATGCACTACCAAATTCGAGGGAAATTGCCATAAGCTATAGTTGGATACGACTTCTACCGAGCATGGTCATCCCCACTGTGAGTGATCTTAATTCTTCACCATCATTACTATTTGCTGCAATTGCTATCACATGCTTATGGCACCTTCCATGGGATGCCCAATTAAACCAACTTGTGTCATAGGTACCAATCATATTTGCAAGAACTTAGAAGTACAGAACTTCATCCCACACCATCAATAGTTCAGGAGGGAGCATGAGGCAGAGGGAGGGAGATGGTGCCACCAGCCACCCAAAGACAAGTGGCAGGCATCCACGCCAAGTCAGAGAATATGAGAAGACCAGCTATGATGGCCCATGTTCCTGGGACAACATACATCGGCTGCTAGTATCCCAACACACCACATAGAAGCCTAAACATGAGTGCATTGGCATGCAATCTAATCCTGTAGGTATGGCTGGCATGGGCGGGCCAGGCTAGCAAGAATTTCTGTCAGATGGAAATCTTTGGAATGGGTCTTGATGGTCTTTTCTGCCACTTGGGCCTCTACTTCTATCAAGGAAGAAATCTCTTGAGGATTGTTGACCAATCCTAGATTGTGCTGTTGGGGTGACGGGTTGGGGTTTTAGAAGCATCCTCTGTTGGCCAATAGGTCTGCCATTGTGTTTCTTATTCATGTGGCATTCAGAAGATGACCATGCTTTTGGCAGGACCAATCCAAGTGGCCAATCCAATTGATAATAATATCTAAGTTACTGCTGCCTGTGCTTCAGTTGTGTTGTTTGTTCCTTGTTTGATTCTCCACGAGAAGGCTTTAATTGTTCTCTCTTTCCAGTCATGCATAATACGTGCACCCCCTCTCCCCAAAGCTAGAGCCAGTATTTCCTTTAGAATCCCTATTTAAGTTGAGTTTCAACCACCTTAATGGCAGCGGCCTTAATTAAACAAAAGGCTTCTTAGCTCTCAGGTCTTTAGACTGTGCCTCCCTGTGATAGCGCATACCTCATCTGTCCATGATACAAATATTCAATCTTAAGGGTGGTTTCTTTAGATTACTCTTGAAAGCATTCCAAGCTTCTGTAATGACCCTTTTTGGATGATAGCAGGCTGTGGGGCCCACTCACCAATTTTAGGAGGTAGTACTAAGTTTTGGAGTGGCCCTGGTGATTCCCCTAGATGTGTTCTAGTCTACCTTGGCTTTCATTTGGTGTAATTTGGAGTCGTAATGGAGATTTTAATGGATGCATTAGAATTTTGAAAAAATTCAATTATCCCATGAGTTAAAAAAAAAAAAAAGTAAAAGGGGTGGCTGTATAAAAGGGGAGTTTTGGAAGTAACATGGGAGCTTTTTGAACATTTAAAAAAAAAAAAAACTATTCTACAGTTTTGGGTGGCGGCTGTGCTTCAGCAGCTAATTGGCAGATTCGAGGATGAAAACCTTCGAATCTCAGGATCAGATCTTTGATTTCAGTTGGTAGATTTATTACCAGGTCTACATTGTGCATTTAGAGGAATTTAATTAGCAACTGGTGGCTGTTTGGCTCTTCTATTGTAATATCTCTACATTATTCAGTGGATGCAATTACCAGGTGCATGCTTTTCAGTTTATTGTTCTATTTACATTTGTGTGAATCTCCATGTATTGTCTCCTATTGAAATAATAATAATATATTTAAAATAAAAAACAAAATATATAAATATATTTACTGCTGTTTGAAAATTCTATGGCTGGAAATTTTGGGTGTTTTTTGGAAATTGCATGTTAGTTTATATTTTGGGTAGGGTTTTTTACAGTGGTATCAGAGCTAAGTTCCTGCCAGCCTGAGGGGTTATAAGAGTGTTGATTCTTGAATGTCACTCAGTGAAAGGGAAATAAGATATTGGCAGAGAGAACAAAGGAAACTTCAACAAACCCTTATTCCACCGCCTGACACAGATAGCTGTGTGAGGATAAAAAAAAGGAATTCCTTGAAACTAATAAGTCCTTGAAGGATGGACAGCAGCAGCTTATTAACCTTTTCATCCAAGCATTTCAAAGTTTGGGTTCTATCCCCACGGCTATTCCTCTTGGTAATAGTGATAGAGGGGAATCCTCTGCTTTGGGAGCAAATTGGAAAACTCAGCAGACATCTAGGACAGTTAATGGTTCCAGATTACCTGGGTTACCTTCTTAGGGAGAGAGGCAACACAACTAGAGGAGGTGGCAGAGCAGCGGGATGATGATTTGGCAACTCTTTGTGCGGAGCATAGAGCACAGAGTAAGGAGTTTCGGGCTATCTCTTTCTTAAATTTCTGCACCTTGAAGACAAAACCCAAACCTAAGAATTAGAGAAGACCAAATCAGAACCATACTCATAGGGATTTGTAGAACAGATTGGGAAAACTCACAATTCCTTCATTTGATGGGTCCAACAAATCTTCAGCTCGTGCTTGGATTCAGAAGCTAAACACCTATTTTTCCTTGAGTCTGATGTATGAAGAGGAGGCAATTAAGTGTGCTTCCCTAAGGAGTTGCTCACGAGTGCTGGTATCATGGTTTGATTACCCAAGGACAGCCTTATCACCACTTACTAGGAGTTTTATAGGAGATTGATTGACAGATTCAAGAGGTAGGATCCTGAGGCCCATTTTCGAGAGTTGGTACAATAGAGGCACAACGGTATAATAGATGCTTATGTGGCTGGTTTTCAAAGGGTTGTAGTGATGGTACCCAATGTGTCAGAGAAGCGATTGACTTATCTGTTCAGAGAGGGTTTGAGAGAGCCACTTAGAGGCCTGGTTAAGGCTTTTGATCCAGAATCCTTATAGGTTGCCATTAAAAGGGCCTTAACGTTGGAGACTACTACACCAGGCAGGTCTTTCCAGGGTACATCTACTAGAGGTATTGGTACAGGAGCATCACAGTAGCAGCAGGGGATCCCTTATAGACCTTTCCCACAGAGATTGGGAGCTGCTCCATCTAGACCCCCAGGTCAACAGGGTATAGGGTAGACATCTACTAGGCAACAACAAGGTGACATGACTCGCAATGAGATGAGGAGGAAGCAGTTATGCTTCAACTGTAGAGAGCCATGGGATCCATCACATAGGTGTTTGGGGAAAGGACAGGTGCACTTGATTGAGGTCCATTCAGATGATGAGGGTGAGCCAGAGTAGTTTGTAGAGGCACATGATGATGTTGGGAATGAGACAGCACATGTAGGGGAGATTACAGAGGGACCTCCTTCATCAGAAGGGGAAGATCAACTACCCACTATAGCATCTTTGTCAAGAGCATCGAGGTTCCATTCTTTCCGAGTCAAGGGAACGATTGGAGGACAGCATATTGTAGCTCTTATTGATGGGGGAGCCACCCATAATTTTATTGACTAGGGTGTGGTAGCGCGATTTAGGTTGAAGACAGAAGAGTTTGCAGGTGTTGATGTGGCAATGGCAGATGGATATTTCTTGGCCTGTAAGCAGGTCATTCACCAGTTACAGGTGGTACTGAATGGGCATCCTATTACACATGACTTTTATGTTATTCCTTAGGGGGAGCTCAAATGGTATTAGGGATTTAGTGGTTGCATTCGCTTGGTGAGTTCACTCAGAACTACCAGACCATAACATTGCATTTTGTTGACCAAGGGCAAGAGAAAATCATCAAAGGCATGATAGGTGGATCAACATAGTAGATATTGACACATCGTTGGAGAAGCTTTTGAGAGGAGACCAAGTGAGCTGGGTTGTTGAGTGTTATACTAGTAAGGGCATACCCTAGGACATTACTACTTCTGAGGAGGCTGAGTATTATCCAGATATTCGAGTCCTTTTGGGTAAGTATGCATTAGTGTTTGGAGATATGCCTCCAGGTCTTCCACCAAACAGGGGTTTCCAGCATACTATTGAGTTGGAGCCAGGGTATGAAGAAAAATGCAATGAAACACATCCTCAAGATGCAGGAGATTGCTTTGTAATGGCCAAATGCTGGTATGCCGCTGCAAATGCATATGCCAGAACTAATTGTGTTTTTAAATGCCTAAATGTTTGCTTAAAGGGAAAATTATTTGAGACTGGATTGAAATATATTGAAGTTTCTGAAAAGGAAAACTGCAATTCAAACTGTGGAAGATGCCACAATTGTGAAAGAGTAGAAATTGAAAATGACTATCTTAAGAAATGTGCAACATATTATCATCCGAAAAAAGACCCCAAGGCTATGATGAAATTTGTAAAAGCATTTCCTAAAATGGACTTGATTAGATCTTTTCTCTTGAGAAAAGACTGCTTGGATGAACTTATTGGAATTGAAGAGGCGTCTAGGAACTTCATACAGGCTGCAGAGGTGGCAGAGATGAAAGGTAATTTGTTACTTGAGGCTGTCATGCTAGAAAAAGCAGGAGAATATGAAAGAGCAGTCAAATCAATTCTACTACTTGTGTGGTTAAATTCGATGTGGGGACAGGGAAATAGAGGATGGCCACTACAGAAATTTGCTGAGAAGAATTGACTTCTAGAGAAAGTAAAACACAGTGTGGAGAAAAACCTGCACCATGTACCTCAGTCTGTTAATGCCTTTGAATGTGAAGCATCAATACTTTCAGATGAGTCTGACAATCTGTGCGAATTAACAGAAGAGATGATCCTTGCACAGAGGACAGAAAATGCCAACCTTGAAGTCCTTTCTCTTAGGAAAGTTCTTCATGTGTCCCTTCATTCTGACGTGAAAATATTTCAGCATACTCGAGGGAAGAATTTATTCAGGAGTGATGATCATTCCAAAATGCTGCAGGAAAATAGAGTCTCTTCTACAACACTGGTTTTTCTTTGGAATGCATGGAAAGAGAAAATGCTATTGTTGGTGGATTCTCTTTCCAAACTTGAAAAATGTCGGGAAAGAGAACAGGATAAAGCCTATATCAAATTTGCATTTGAATATTTTGGCATCAGAATGAATAGAAATGAAAGATTCTGCACTGTGTTTAACAGTGAAGTGTTTTGGCTTAAATGTGAGTAGGTTGAATTGCTGCAGAGACAAGGAAGTTTTGTATAGTGTCCATAATTTTTCCATGCATGCAAAAGACTCTCTTTTGATGGATCTCTTTTCTACTGGGCAGGAAGTTTTGAAGAAACTGAAAGAGATCTATTTTTCTTGTACAGAGCAATACAGTCTGCTTACTGTTCAAGGTGCCTTAATACTTCAAATGTATGAAGTTTCAAAAGATTTGAAAGCTATTGGGCAGGTGGCTGGGACTGGGATTAGAAACCTTGAAGAGTGATTCTTTAATATTTTTTCCCCACTAAGGCACTTTGAAAACAGGGAGGAATTTCTCTCTTTGCGTGAGGAGCCAACAAGTAGAAAGATCCTTGAAGATGCAACTGTAAGTAAAATAAACAAAATGCTTAATCTTATTTTTTTTTGGTAAGTAGTGTTTGTATTTACAGTGGGTTTTAACAAGGATCCCAAAACCTGATTACATAAGCAATGGGCCTAGGGCATCAATCCCTTGAAACTGAACACCAAAATAGAAATCCCGCCCAGCGGTAACAGTAAGCATGAAACAATCCCTCTCAGCGGGAAACAAACAAATAAGAAAGAAAGTAGTTTTGGAGATCCCGCCCAGCAGGGAGTAGCCAAAAACCACCATCGAGAAGATCCCGCCCAGCAGGAAGCAAAGAAAAACCGTTACAATAAAATCCCGCCTCGTGAGAAGTAGTCAAAACCACCACAAACAGTCCCGCCTAGCGGGAAGCAATAGGGAAATCCCGCCATCCGGGAAACCAGCAGAAAAGAAAGGATCTTGCCTCGCGGTAAAACCGGAAGATTTAGCGGATCCCGCCCTGTGGAGAAACCAGCCGCCCACCGGGAAAACATTCCGTTCAGCGAGAGCCATCCTGTAGGAAGCCGACAGCCAGCACAGAGAGGATCCAGCCCATCAGGAAGTGACCAAAGAGTTGTACCACAAGGAACCCGCCCCGGGAAAACAGAAGAGGATCCCAAAGCAGCAGGGACCAAGAATCCCGTCCAAGCACAGAGCCCGCCGAGGATTCACAAGAAAAAGGGGGAAGCTCTCCAAACCCTAAACCGTCTCCTCCACCGCGGACCAGATCCACGCGAATAACCTGCAAAAAACCCCAGGGGGAAGCCTGAGGGAAAAAGGGAAGGGATCCCCAACCAAACAGGGATCCCTGGGAAGCACCAGTCCGAAAAAACAACCAAGGAAACCCTAGCCGACCGGGAGGGGCGCAGATAGTGGAGAAGGATCTCCCCCCAGGAGATCATCTGCAAACAACCACTCCCCGGGAGGGATGACCTGGGTTGAGCCAGGGACTGGGCAAGAACCAGGAGCCATGGGAGGGGGAGCAGGGGAGGGACCAGAGCCCTCCCCTCTCTACTTTCTTCCCTCTTCCATCAAATGCTTAATCTTATTACTCTTGGCCAGATTGGAAAATTGCAATTGTTGCTTCCCTTTTTGCCAAGGAATCTGGTGACAGCATATGGTGAAAAAATTATTCAGAGTCTTGCTGAAAATCATGGTTGGAATAATGAACTCCTTTGGCTGCCTATTGACACGTTTACAGAAATCAGTGTGGAGAATAAAAGATGGCATCTTGTAGAAAGCTTTGTAAGAGCTTTATTCAACACTTTTATGAGCTGGAAACCAGGAAAACAATTTGACTATATTTCTCCACATATTTGTCTCTCTTCTGGAGAAGTTGTTTTTCCTTTCACCCTCCTGTGGACTTCCCTCAGAAAGCTTGTTTTTGTCAAGGTCTTTCTTTTTAGAGTTTATGACTGGTGAACGAGGGAACTTTTTCTGTACTTGGTTGCTACAATCACAATGTGTGCCAAAATGTGAGAAGAGACTTGAGAACTTCTATTACCCATTGTATCACATGATTGCTCAGCTATTAGTAACTTACAAATTAGAAACATTAAGATGGATTGATGCTTCCAAGATGGACAAAACTTACTTCTCAAAGCTGACTCCGAGTACTAGTTATCATCCCCAGACTGATGGCCAGACCGAGATAGTAAATAAGTGGGTTGAGGGATACTTACAGAGTTTTGCTACCAATCATCAGACAACTGCTATTTTGGATCATCCCGCTTTATCTTGCTTGAGGGCAAGCAAATTCGGGAGGGGAGGACTTGTAATGTCCCTTTCTGGATGATAGCAGGCTGTGGGGCCCACTCACCTATTTTTGTGGAGTAGTCATGGTGAGTGGATGTTTGTGTGTAGGAGGCATAAGCATGAGTGACTATATGCATTTGTTTTATATTGTTTTCCATGTGAATAGAAGGGAAATTCCTATATTTTAGGGATCTTCCTAATTTTTAGGAGTAGTACTGAGTTTGAGTGGCCCTGAAGATTCCCCTAGATATGTTTTAGTCTACCCTGGCTTTTGTTTGCTGTAATTTGGAGTTGTAATGGAAATTTTAATGGATGCATTAGAATTTTGAAAAAATTCAATCATCTCATGAGTTAAAAAAAGAAAAAAGTAAAAGGGGTAGCTGTATAAAATGGGAGTTTTGGAACTAACATGGGAGTTTTATTTAAAAAATAAAAATAAAAAAAACTATTCTACAGTTTTGGGTGGCGGCTGTGCTTCAGTAGCTAATTGGCAGATTCAAGGATGAAAACCTTCAAATCTCAGGAGCAGATTTTTGATTTCAGTCGGTAGATTTATTACCGGGTTTGCATTATGCATTCAAATGAATTTAATTAGCAACTAGTGGCTGTCTGGCTCTTGTATTGTAATATCTCTATATTTTTCAGTGGATGCAATTACCAAGTGCATGCTTTTTAGTTTATTGTTCTATTTACATCTAAAACTTCGATAGTACTCGATATGTCCCAAAAAGAACTTCAGTGAACTTACATCCTATGGCTTCACCATGCTCATTACGACTCTTATCTTTTTGGGGTCAGTCTTCAGACCTTCCTTACATGTTACATGTCCGAGCATCTTCCCATGTGGCACCAACATCTTGTATTTCTTCGGGTTCAAGGATAATTGTGCATTCATACACAACTTCATGCATTCCTCCAATGCTCTCAGATGCTCGATCCTTCCTCCCATACAATGACCAATCATCCAAGAAGAGTTTAAACTTGCCAGTTGACATTTGCTAAGAAATGTATAGAATTATTCTTTGGAATGTGGCTAGGGCATTGCACAAACCAAAGGGCATTCAATTATACACATAAATGTTGTTCTCAACTACAAAAGAGGTCTTCAATTTATCCTCAACGATACTGATTATATTGTTTCATGAGAATCCATCGAAGAATGAATAGATCTCATGTCCAACTACTTCCTGTAGAATCAAATCAAGAAAGGGTGTTGGGAAGGGATCCTTAATGGTCACTGCATTCAAAATTTGGAAATCTACATAGATGCGGATCTGGTTACTCTCCTTAAAAGTTGATCACAATTGGTGACACCCACTCACTCACACTCACCTTGAAGATTATTCTGACATCCAAAATCTTATCGATCTCTACATTCACCAAGGTTGCATACTTAGGGTTCATTTTGTACGGCCTTCTTTGTATTGGGTGTACACCTGAAAACAACAGAATTTGATGCACACTGTTTTGGCAAGATCCCTTTCAAGTCTTTGTATGTCCAAGCGAAGACCTCATTGTATTGCACAAAATTTTTGAAAGTTGCTGCTTTCAACACTAGATCCCAACCGGCAATGGATCATCTTCTCTTCGTCAACTTCATCGAGATTGACCTATACCATCTTTGATCCTTCGTATTGTATGGTATCAGGTTCACTTGCCACTTTAGCCACATTGAATGGGTGTGTTGGTTTCTCATCAATCACAACATCACCAACACTATATTTTGATTGCACTCGGCGATTTCATACACACTCTATCTTGGTTCATCATGGTCGTCTTCTTTTGCATGAATACACATGCAATTTGGTTGGAAAACTTCATAGTCTTCCATTTTTCAATGGAGAAGTCCATTGTCTGAGTGCCCCTCATCTTCTGTGCACTCCTCCAATTCTAACTCGCTATTTTCATTTGGTTCTTGTCCGTTGTCATCTTTCGATGATGAACTCCCTGACTCATAAGATGTCACCAAGTCCTTACTAATGGAGTGGTTCTTCAAGTTGATCATGTATTTGTGTTGGCCTTTCTTGAATGTCAGATGATCCTTCTCCCAATTGTGGTTCACCTTCGTTGTTTGTAGCCACTTGCATCCTAATAATGCATCATAGGCAGGTTCTTGCATTGTAATAGCCACAAAGTCCATGATGAACTCTTGATTAGCAATCTTCACCTTTTGTGCAGTCAAGACTCCTTTCATTTCTATGCCATATTGGTTTGCACCATACAATCTAAAATTTGGAGACCATAGAAATGGTGCCCCCAAATCTCTCCATGTCTTCTCTATCAAGACACTCACGCTCGATCCTCCAACAATCATGTGCGCCAACTTATAATTAAGCAACTCAATGTGGATTAGTGCTAGCTTCTTTCCAACATCAATCATCAAAAATGTCAGATCAATGAACTAATCCTTTCTTTTCTCGTTACTTCTTGTTGGCATCGTGGCTCCTCCGCTCTCCTTGTTTGCATCATCTCTCCTCTCGTCACATATAGCTCTGATATTGCGCATAGTAAACTGGATACCTTTACTTCAATACTTGTATTCAGTATTTGCGCGGCCAATTGTTGTGTCGATGTCTCCTCTTCTTCATTGATGATGGGTTTCTTAAGTTTTTTCTCTTGGAGCATTTTTTCTTGATTGGTCTTCTGCATTTCTTCTTCTATATGAACATGTGCTTCCTGCCATCTCTCCCTCTCTTTGGTAGGATCTAAAGGTACTGCTTAGTCTTCTTTGCTTGTGCCCATGTAATTACTAGCACATGTTTTTCCTTTTGTTGTTGGTCCTTTGGAGGCTCTTCAATGGTGATAAAATTGGCATTCGGTGAGTTGCTTGAAATCGCCTTCTTCGGGCAATTTGCCTCCCTATGATTGCCCAGTCTGCACCATCGACACATCATCCCGTTGTTGTTTTGAACATTTCCTAAGAGTCTTGTATCCAAATGGCCATACCAATTTTCATCAAGTTCTTTAGTTTGAAAAGATCGTTTCCTTTTCCCGTTAAATGTGATTTGAATATTGTATTAAGAAATAAAGCCAAGTAGAAGACCTTGAAATTTGCATTGAAAAGTGATGAATCAATGTGGCTAATAGGGCATGTTCATGCTCTAGTGAGTAGGGTGCTTGGGGAGTAGAGTGGGGAGCTTTGGAGCAACATTAGGCATTTTTTTTATCCTCAAAAAGCAAAATTTCACAAGTCACAAGTTAGGCAAGATTCTAGATAAAAAAAGGAGTTGCCATTTACATGAAAAATTACGAAGCATTAAATCTGAAACAAAAAACAACTCATAATTCTTAATGCAAAAAGATGTGTGGGCTTCCTGCACATTAGTGAAGCGCGCAAACCCTTTTTACAGATCTGAGAAATATGTGATCTACTTATGCATATCTGCAAAAATACATGTGGGTGAGTAAAGATCGTTTTCGTATTGATATCGTACTTGTATGTCCCATAGGGCGTGCTAAAATTGTTGAACATGGAAATCAGCAAGTGCGATTTGTGCCTGTGACTGCAGCTCAACAAATGAATGGGGAGATTTCTACTCTCCCCAACCCCTAGATCTCAGGCCGGTTCCCTTCTATCTTCTATCTAAGCTGGAAAATAAAGAAATAAAACTAATCTAAGATATGGAGGAAACAAATAAACTGAGAACAAGGAAATAAAATTGATCTAAAGTGCAGAAAATAAATCTGATCTACTTTTGTTTTGGGAGGAAAAGGATGTGAGAGAAAAGAAAACGTAAAATACGGCCAAGGCCACAACGAGGTTCAAGGTTTGGTGCAAAGGACTTCTTCAGCAGAGACCGAATAACTACAATGTGTAAGGTCTTCGATTAACATGCAATATCAAGCAAAGACAAGGACTAACAGGAGGAAAGGAGGGTAGAGCCACTGATTCCACACATTCATAAACAAAAGGTCAAAGACACAATTGAATTGGAATGCCAGGAACAACTCTTTATTAATTTTGCAATTTTAAATGTTTATATCCGAAGAGTAGCTCTCATATGCTTTGAAGGCCAAAAGACCATGACAATGAGCATTAAGTTTTTATTTATACTTAAAAGTGCATCCACAAAATGGACTACATACAATGCACCCTGGTGATAATCATGAGGTGACGCATCATCCTTATCCTTTTGCCACAAATAGACATGGAGTGGGGTGCTCTGGAAGGGGGGATGTGCCCAAAGCGAAGCGTCTATGAAATCTGGACTTGGTCTCTTCACATCTTTCATCCTGTTTTGTGTGACAGAACTTGGTTTGGAAGCGATGGTAGTAGTCAACTACTGCAGTTCCGTGAGACAAATCTTAACTGGGATGATGTTACATCTCTGAGTCAAACTTAGATGCCCATTATCCACTGCCTTAGCAATGAATTAGGCAAGTAGATATGAAATGGGACTATTTAATAGTATTCAAATTTGTTAAGGTATGGAATCTTAATTTTAGCGGTTTCATAATATCTTCATTTGCGGGCCAACCTGTTAATGGACTTGGTTTTAATTTTTCACAACACATTTATATCAAGTTGTCCAGTTTGATTCCTTAAGTCCTTTTTTCATTGATGATGGGTACAGAGCTGAGAACTAATGAGCTCTTAATGAGCTTGGTCTTAGTTTCTTACAATACATATTTATATGAAGATCTGGAGGTGGATTTTTAAATCTTTCCCTGATGATGGACTAAGAACTAAAACTTGAAACTTTGTATTGTAAATAGCTATGCCAGAATTTTGAGGATTTTTTCGAACAATGAATGACTGCACAAACATGAAAACATTAATGTTCATGTGCTTTATGGTTGCAGTATAGAAATTTTACTAGGAATTGATTGCTTTCTTGGTTTTGCATCTATTTACTCACAGGTCATCAGGATTTGTTATGATCTCATTCCCTTTGAGATGACTAAAAACAATGTTGAGTGGAGGTCATTGTAAACTCATGCTATTGTAAAGTGTCCCTAACTTGATGGTGAAGTTAAGATAACATTCACAACAGTTGATGAATAGATTTAATTTTAATGATACCACCATTTGTTTTATCTTGTATTATGCAATATCTGACAGGTTCATTATGTTCCCATGACATGGAAAATGTGATTTTTTGTAATTTGGATCAAAGTTTTGGAAAAATACAATTTAATATGAAGAGAACAATAATTGTCATGTAGTTTCTATTGGTTTATACTTACAGAAGGGCTTGTTGTCAATTGAGTAGGAAGATTATTAGTTTAGTAATGTATCCAACAGTTATGATGGTTTTATGTTATATGTGACAGTTGCTACAGCTGCTGATAATTATGGATATTGTATGCAGTTTGCAGTTTCAGCAGTGATTATAACCATCTGTACTATGAACAGCATTTTCCAGTACAGTGACAAATCCGTGGTGTTTACATATTTCTTTGTATTTGGGATAAGTGCTATCATGCTATCATTTCTAATTAGCACATTTTTTTCCCGAGCAAAGACAGCTGTTGCAGTGGGAACTCTTTCATTTCTTGGTGCCTATTTTCCTTATTATACAGTCATCGACACAGCAATTCCTATGTATGTTTTGAGGACATCATTGCACTTATATATCTTAACATGCAGTTTGTAGAATGTAACTTATTTGTGCATAATATTGTTCAAGAGATCGAATATTGGTTTTAGGCCTCACGTTTTAGTTCTTCATGTAATTTTTAGGGCAGTGA
Organism: Wollemia nobilis; assembly: GCA_028583015.1. NCBI lineage: Eukaryota > Viridiplantae > Streptophyta > Pinopsida > Araucariales > Araucariaceae > Wollemia > Wollemia nobilis. Next base: position 16,089,728 of record JAQPPZ010000135.1, read on the forward strand.
AGGTTGCTGCTTCATTGCTATCCCCAACGGCGTTTGCTCTTGGCACGGTAAATTTTGCCGATTATGAGCGGGCACACGTTGGACTTCGGTGGAGCAATATTTGGGAGGTGAATTTTGTATTCTATACTGATGACAACTTGCAAATTTAATCTTGTCTTTTGCTGTATCTTTTCAGAGTCCTGACTAAGCTGATTTCTCTGGATGCAGGCTTCATCTGGAGTGAATTTTTTAGTCTGTCTGATAATGATGGTGTTTGATGCTATGGTTTATGGTGCAATTGGCTTATACCTTGACAAGGTTAGAGAATATATTGGGCCATAATCATAGTGTGATAGTTCCTCTCTTTCAGATGAGTTAGAAATTTTCAGTAAAATAATAGATTAACTAGTGTTTATTCAGTCTTTTCTTAGGATAATCCCATTTATAATTGGCAATAACAAGGTTTATGATACAGTTTTGTTGCCTAATGGTTGTTTTATTTAAGATTTAACCACTAAGCATGATGGTAGCCAAACTCTTGAAAGAAATTATATATTTGCTCCTTCTACGCCTTATGTTTGTTTTTATTTCCATCTCAACTACTTAGTCCTAAGTTGGCCTTCTATAGTAAGCATTTCATGAGGATTAAGAATGACATTATTACTTGTCCTAATTATGTCGAGCAACATTGGACACACAGCCTTAGGATTCCTCTTGGTCAACTTAGAGTATGCTCACATCAGTTGCGGGTGGAGACAGACCACCATATTCCTCGAGAGGATAGGATATGTTGTCTTTGCTCTATTTGGGAGGTGGAGACTGAAGAACATTTCATATTTAGGTGTCCTATTTATTATGAGATTCAAGGGAGGTACTATTGCTTGTGTAGAGACTCAGGTGGATCACTTGCCTCTTTTTCCAGTTATCTTGACCAAAGATGCTTGGCTCTTTACCTTAGGAAAGCTATGACTCTTCGACTTTGGTTATTATAGGGGAGATAGACCACTATTGGACTAATCACCTCATTCTGAAACCCTATCTCTGCAGTGGAGAGTAATAAGCGCTCATTGGAAGCTACAACTATCCAAAATATTAACAACAGATCTGTGTGCCCTTGTTTGCATACAAGAGTGGCTACTTGGGCTTCAGTTCTTTCTTCTTAATTATGATAGGACAAGACTATAGTTCTTTGGTGTTGGGTTTTGGTCACCCCTCACATACTAAGGAGTTGTAGACAGGCACAACTTACTAGTTTCTTGTCCTCTTCTATTGGTTCCACAACCATGAATGCTAGAAGAGTATTGAGGGATCAAACTCCATGTCCTCCCATGATTATTCAATCAGGCCCTCTTAGTCTTGGCTATTCTCTTGGGAGCATCATTAAATCTTGTGCTGGCCCTTTTGGGATATTTGGTGACAACAATGACTGTGCTTCTACTTTACATCCTACTACAGATTAATATTGGTTCTTTGGATCCATTGGAGCTCCTTTCTATCTCTGTTGTATCTCAACGTCTAGATCTCTTTTAATCATTTTTCGGTAACCCTTGAGTCTGTAATTTTATGCCATACAGTTGTTCCACTTTAGAGTAGTTTACACTAGATTCTTTACTCTACTTTAGCTTATTTTCGTAGTACTTGGAGGAAGCTACAATGCATTGTAATTTGTAACAGCTCTTTTCAATGAGTCCCATTGGCCTACTTTGGCCATTTGTGGAAATTATTAATAGAATTATGTTATCTTATCTAATGCATAGAACTATTTTAACTGCCATAGAAGTTAAATATACTTTCAGAACATGGAAAGAAGTAATTCACCAAGTACAAACATCTAAATAAAATTGGAACAAAACAAGTGTACAGGTATTTGACCCTAGTATCATTGTGCAAGTCTTGTTGTATGCCTAAAAAGTTGAGAAACTATGTGGGGGAAATAAATCCAGTTCTGCTAGGTTTTGATGTCTTCTTAGTTCTCAACATTGGTGTCAATAGTGAAGACAGAAAGCAGGTGCAGCCTTCTCTCCAAATCAATATCTTGTTGTCAAGTTGTATCAAGCAACAAACCCCATAGGTTTTGATGTCTTCTTAGTTCTCAACATTAGTGTCAATAGTGAAGACAGAAGGCAGGTGCAGCCTTCTCTCCAAATTGATATCTAGTTGTCAAGTTGTATGAGGCAACAATTCCTCCCCTGAAGATAGTTAAACTCCAAATACATGCTTCATTCATAGAAATGAAATGAAATATTATTAATGTCCGCGGTGGGCCAAAATAAGACCCAAGGGACTATAAGAAGGACAATAATGACTGCCAGCTAGCAGGCTAAAAAGCCCAACAAAGAAAAGAACTAAGATAAATACAAGATGAAACCCGACAAACGAGCCAAAGAGAAAGGGAAAAGAAAAGAAAAGGGAGAGCAAAGGGGGGGAGGGCTGCAATCCAACAGAGTAACGCCAAGAAGAACAAAGAGAGAGGAGGGGGGAGGGAGGAGCCTAGGGGGGGCAAGCTCCAAGAACCCGGCAGAAACTAATCTCTCCTAACAGTGGAGGCCGAAGTATCGGAGCTGAAGAAGTCCATGATATGTCTCTGCCCATTGCTAGTTCGGAACCCTGACAAACTATTGGTGCGCTGTCTAGTGGACCCTACTTCTGTTTGAACTAGATGATGTGGGGCGTTACCGATTGAAGTCACCTGGTCCATCAAAGTTGGTGAAGTATGTAGTGATGAGTCGATGTTGAGGAGGGTGAGATCCATTTAGAGAACTTTTATGTCGTCGAAGCTGAATTATCTCCCTATATCTCCCTAAGAAAGAGTACGAGACAACGCTGGTCCGGGTATCTGAAGAAGGTAGAAACAACTCGAGAGTTGTCCCTGAAAAGGCAATGGAACCTACCTCGGATATCATAATAAATGGGACAACAAAAAATAAAGTGATGAAGGGTTTCAACTTCACCCAAGGAGCAAAACAAGCAAATCCGCTCCTCTGTCGGCAGATGGTGATCCGACTCAATCCGGAGTTGGTGAGAACACACCTTGAGTTGCCCAATAGTGATCCGAAGACTATGCATTGTGTGCTTTTGAAGGTATTGTGGAGGAACTATTCTGCCCTCCCGAATCTGTAAGAAGTGCTCATGGTAGAAAGACAGCTTGGGGGAAAGAGGGGCAACAGGAGAGATCCATGTGCATCTGGTGTACTGGAGACTAACATCCTTCCTAATATCGTGGAGCATCTTCTCCTTACTAAGCCGAGAGGGGAGGAGAACCCCCAAAGAATAAGGCGGGAGCTTGTGTATCCATATCTGAATGCTAGCCAGCAGAGTAGAAACCTGAAAATTACCAACTCCTCCGGCATCCCTGAGAATTCGAAGAGAGTTCCATGGAGGAGCGAAGGGCGAGGTAAGGGTACAGCCTACAAACCTCAAGGGTATCTCCTAAAGTACGGATCCTACGAAGATAACTGATAATCAGGAAGATAATATCAAGTTCGAGAGGAGAAGCCCCAAACTCTGCCAGAATAATAGAGCGGGGGACTGTGCCCTTGTATCGAATGAATCGTTGAAGAAAGAGTGTCTGGACTTGTTCAACTCGTGACCACTCAGTCGGGCAAAGTCTAGGACCCTAAACCACTGACCCATAAGTAATAGTTGGCATAAATAATAGAGGATTAATGCTGAGAGTAAAGCAATGAGCCTTGTCACATGTTTATAGCAGTGATTTGAGGGGAGTAGGGGTTGCTTGTGTTCCTTTCACCACTGGTGACAAGCTTCAACAGATGCTAGTGCAAAGACAAGCCTTTGCATCGTGGTGCTACCTTGAGGATCAATGCCATGGAGTGGTGCCAAGCAGCACTAGTCAGTCTCTCCAACCATTAGCACCAGATTCTAGTCTTGTGCCATCTTGGTGTCCAACACCATCACTAGTTGTTGAATCTAAGCATCAAAATTTTTAATTTTTTTTTTTACTGTGGTTTTGGTTTGTCTATGCAAGAACTATGGATTAATTTGAACATGCAATAATACCCAAATGAAAGAAGCCAATAACAGCAGCATGCAATGATACCCAGATGGATTTAACACTGAATAATCAATTTTTATGTAGAACCCATAATCAAAATAGCTTATTAATTCATATCAACAAATTAACAACAATGTTTAGAAAATTCCATATGGATAAATGTCTTCAGAATATCATTATAAACATACCAATTTGCTATTAATCTCAAACTGATGGACTATAAACCTCTGAATCTTTGATTGAATCACATGAGTGTGAATCCTGAGTGATTTCACCAGCCAAGAACTGGGTTTTCGTCCAGCTCCCTTCTCCAATACTGAGGGTTTCCGTCCTCAGAACTTCAACAATCTGCACACTGTCGATCCCTGAAATGGAACCGATCTGCCCTTCGGGGTTTCGTCCGCCGGGTTATCGATTGGGGTTTCCGTCCCTTTCGATGAAGAAATATCAGCCGCCGACCTTAATCTCCAAGAGAAGAAATAACATAAACTAGAATGTCTGAAATGAGACCAAGCCACAAAATAAATAGACTCCTCCACCGCAAACTCCTTTTGCACACGCAATGTGGGATAAAACATAAAACATAACTTATTTTAAGTCCTACATCCCGCTTTTATAATATAAGGTTAAAACTATACAAAGTAATTAAATAATTCCACTTAATATAATTAAACCCTTGCGCATTAAAAACTCAGCCTTTTGATTAACCAATCTGCAAACTGAAGATAGAAATGGACACCCATTTCGGCGAAGAATATCACTGCACCATCCATTCCGCCAGAAACCCTAAAAAATCTGACTTACTATAAATAGTAAGTCCAATGATCTATGCTCAAAATGACTCCGGAAAGCAGGCAACTGAAAACATACTGCATTTTGATGAAGACTGAACAACCTCCAATGAGCTCCCACCCATTTGACATAGTCGTTGGGAACCCCTAAAACTGACAAGCAAGTTAGAAGCGTGAAAGGGACATTACAGCCCGCCCTTCCCAAAGATTGCTTGTCCTCAAGCAATTCGATCTGTATGCCAAGATCCGACAAGAATCTGAAAAATATCCCATGACGGAGACACTGCCATGAACTGCCATCCCAAAAACTGGCAACACTGTCAAGCTTAATCACCAAGCTGATATGGTTGAACCCTGTAATCTTGACCATCCTAGTCATCAAACTGAAGAATGATCCATCACTGAAACTAAATAGAATCCCAGGGTCCCAAACCAGAATCAAAAGAATACTACCATGCTGACGCTGTGCCACTCTGATCATAACTATAAAGTCCATGTGCCACAGATGAACTCTCTTTATCAACAACTCAGTAATGAATCCATTATAACCATCCAAACTGCCATACCTATGAGAGCCGGAATCTGAAACATGAAGGACCCCCTGCCATGGCACCTCTATGTGGTACATATATGTAATCTCTCTGTCAATCACGATCCTGGGCAACAGAAAACCCAATATGCTCAACCAATCACCATTAGTCAGCTCTAAAAGATGAACATTATGCCAAGTGATAACATCACCATCACTAATCTGATATCTCCTAATCCTCCAAGGTTCACTGCTAAACACCTGTATGATTGGTTGGTGATCCCTGTCATGCATAGATGATATTGTATTAGTTGCATTCATACCCTTGTGAGGCTCACCGGGATCCCATACCTTGTGACTATCACCAAACATGCTACTGGAATTAGGAAGCGCTCCACCATCCAACTCAAAGAGTGGATTGTCAAAAGTAACCTCTACATCCCACTCAAAAAGAGGATTATCAACAAACTGAAAATTACCTCCATTTTCTTGATGTTCACTTGTAGTCTTTGGAAACTGATCTAAATCAAAATCTGTATGGAGTCTATCTAGCTCATCAATCACCTGCTGGATTTCCTTAGCTCTTTCCTCATTTTCATACTCCCTAAATTGTTCAGCAATAGCAAGGTGATTTTTTGCTTCTTGTAGAACAATTTGAGTACTCTCCAATGAATCCTTAGTAGACTTAAGCTCAAAGGTGAGCTTATCAACTTCGTCTTCTTTTTCCTTCAATGCAATAAGAGTCCTTTCTGCAAGCTTGATGGAATGATCTCTGTCTGTAAGTAACTCTAAGAAACCTGATTTCAAATTTTCTAAAGCTTCTATGACTGTCTGCAACTCAACAATAGAGGTTACTCCTTCAACATCCTTCTGTCTCTTCTCAATTTGAGCCTTCCAACAAATTTTTTCAATGACCTTGTAGGTGTTTTCAAAATGTGTTAAGGTAGCAACAATCTTATCTTCACTAAGCATTTGATAAAAATCAGCTTCATGTAATAAATTTTCTAATTTGCCTTCTAAATCTTGACTCATAAAATCAGCTTCTTCTATGTTATCCACTTTGCATATTTCATGTTTTGAAGTTTGGGTAGCAACTATTTTAAAAGGAAATTCATCTCCACTTCCCAAAACTATAATATTCTCAGGTTCATTTTCTAGGCCAGCACTCTCCTCAAGAGGAAAAACATCATCAATTGCAGCTTCATCTTTTAAATCTGTAATAGTCTCCATCACATTGGAAAAATCTCCTTCCAAAAACCTATTGATTTTGTCTACTTCAGATTTCAGCTGAGACTCATCCTCAACAACATTGATTCCTTCATCAAATTTGGGGTTTATAGAAACTTCATCATGAAAAACATCAACATGCATTAATGAACCGATGCTAGGAGATTCATCATACCTCATATCAAAAATCTCACAATCCTCACTGCATTGTTCTGAATGCATTTCCAAAACGGTTATTTTGTCTTTCTCATCATCACTAAAATCATCCTGATTCTCGGTTATGCATGATACCTGAAATGAGGCATCTTCTCCAAACTCTAAGGTCTCAACTTTACTGTTGTCCTCTTCTGCACTTGGCTGCCTTAAGTTATTCTCTTTATCGTCTTCGCAATTGTGACCAAGTGACCATTCCCTTTTGCAAGTGAAACATCGCCCTTCTCTCCTCAACTGATTTTTGCTTCCGTGAGGAAGTCCTATAACCTGCAGATCACTCGGTTTCCTTTCCTTTCCTGTTAACTGCTGTTTACCCTTGTCAATCTTCTTTGGGACAACAAACTCAACTTTATTAGCCGCAATATTAGCTGCAGTTTTAGGATCTTGTAAAGTATTTTGTTCAACTTTTTTCTTCGGCAACTTTATGAATGAAAAATCAACCTTATCCTGAGGAAAAAATGAGGGTAGAGAAATTTGCATCATTGCAGTTAATTGACTGATGGATTTTTGTATCTCACTCTGAGTCCTATCCCAATCACGCTGTCTCCTAGACCAATCATTATAAGACTCCATGAATATGAAATTTAATTAGGCTTCCACAGGCTGGCAGAAATAACCTGCTCTGAATTAACAATACCCAAAACTCTTAAAGCCCAAATCAACCAAATGGGTATTCAAATCACCAATACCCAAAAACTGGAAACCCTAGATTTGAAAACGACAACCAAACCCTAACTTCCAAGTCTGAAAAATACTCACGGTTGCTACAATTTTTTATTTTTCACACAATACTGAAATCATTTCTGAAATTTTCATCAAACCTTGAACAGGCTAGCAGGAAAAACCAGCTCTGATACCACTATAACGTTCCACCCGAAATCTAGATAATTTTTTTTTTGACTGTAGTTTTGTTTGTCTTTGCAAGAACTATGGATTAATTTGAACATGCAATAATACCCAAATAAAAGAAGCCAATAACAGCAGCATGCAATGATACCCAGATGGATTTAACATTGAATAATCGATTTTTATGCAGAACCCATAATCAAAATAGCTTATTAATTCATATCAGCAAATTAACAACAATGTTTAGAAAGTTCCAGAAGGATAAATGTCTTCAGAATATCATTATAAACATACCAATTTGCTATTATCTCAAACTAATGGACTATAAACCTCTGAATCTTTGATTGAATCACATAAGCGTGAATCCTGAGTGAATTCACTAGCCAAGAACTGGGTTTTTGTCCAGCTCCCTTCTCCAATACTGAGGGTTTCCGTCCTCAGAACTTCAACAATCTACACATTGTCGATCCCTGAAATGGAACCGATCTGCCCTTCAGGGTTTCGTCCGCCGGGTTATCGATTGGGGTTTCCCTCCCTTTCGATGAAGAAATATCAGCTGCCGACCTTAATCTCCAAGAGAAGAAATAACATAAACCAGAATGTCTGAGATGAGACCAAGCCACAGAATAAATAGACTCCACCGCAAACTCCTTTTGCACACGCAATGTGGGATAAAACATAAAACATAACTTATTTTAAGTCCTACATCCCGCTTTTATAATATAAGGTTAAAACTATATAAAGTAATTAAATAATTCCACTTAATATAATTAAACCCTTGCGCATTAAAAACTCAGCCTTTTGATTAACCAATATGCAAACTGAAGATAGAAATGGACACCCATTTCGGCGAAGAATATCATTGCACCATCCATTCCGCCAGAAACCCTAAAAAAACTGACTTACTATAAATAGTAAGTCCAATGATCTATGCTCAGAATGACTCCGGAAAGCAAGCAACTGAAAACATACTGCTTTTTGATGAAGACTGAACAACCTCCAATGAGCTCCCACCCATCTGACATAGTCGTTGGGAACCCCTAAAATTGACAAGCAAATAAGAAGCGTGAAATGGACATTACATGCAAGCACATAAACAAGTGCTAGGTGCCAATGGATAGCACCAGATCTGGATGCCCAAGTCTTGAGAGAAGTATCTTCACAAATCTAGCATTAGAGGAAATGCACTGGTTGCATGGAATGGGAACCATTGCTCCTCCAGGGGGGTGGAGGGCGATTGATCAGAGTGGATTAGGGGTTGCTTGAGTTGTCTTCACCTTTGGCACCAAAAGCTCCATCAGATGCAGTGTAAAGACAAGCATTTGCACCATGACACCAATGTGCAGATCAATGCCATAGCCTGGAACTAAGCAGTGCTAACATCTCCCTCTAGCTGATGGTGCTAGACTCCAGTCTTGCACCGTCCCAGTACCAAGCATTTGTGCCAGTCGTTGACGCCAGTGGCGATTTTGTGCCAGGCACCAATGCCTTGGGTGTCCACATCAGCACACAAACAAGCACCAGGGACCAGATCTGGACGTCCACTTGTTTCAGCAGAAGTATCTTCATGTGTCCTTGGTGCTGAAATGAAGCAGATACACACCATGCCAAATGAGAGTGAGGTGACTGGTGTAACCTCATATTAGTATGCAGATATGAGTGGCGTCTCACTAACTTATCCTCATTGATGTGTGAGTGCTTATTATCTAAAATGAATTTAACATTTCTGATGATGGCTGATGACTACATGTAACCCTAATACTGTATCCATAAGTTTGTTGATTCTCACTGTAATGGTGCTATTCTTTTTTTTTCAAGCAGTAGCCAGGATTGGACAGAGGGTTTTGAAAATGGTGGTTGTCTTATTAATGCTTATTTTTTCTGCTAGTGCCTTCTTTGCCATGGCCCTTCAAAATTCTGGTTTAGATTATATATATATATATATATATATATATATATTTAGATATGTATGTATGTATGTATATACATATTCTCCACAGTCCCATGAAAGAACTTAAGGTACACTGTTTTCAACATGTGAATATTTCTTGCTTGCTAACACATAATTGGTACTTGAAGTACATGATAATATTTATAACAAATTTAGTGTATGCAGGCATTCTAGTATATTGGCGAATATTGTAAATCCTTTAATAGGATATAGAAAACTGAAATTTATGCATGAACATAGCAATTATCTCCTGCTACTTTCATGTTAGTAGTATGCATTGTGAAATACTTTTATTCTAAATTCAGGTACTTCCTCAAGAATATGGTATCCAGCGCCCTTGGAACTTCTTTTGTACATTGGAGTTTTGGAAGGGAAAGAGCAAAAAATCCAAATTTGACTGGGACAACAAAAATTCCTCTGGAGAAGCCAAGGAATGGAAAAATGATGATTCAAATGAATCAAATCAATCTTTTGAGCCTGCAATTGAGTCAGTTAGTACAGATCTTAAACAACAAGAATCTGATGGCCGGTATGTATGATAAAATTTGAAGTTTTGGCAAAATATAAGCTTCATTATGTTAAGTTCTAGGATTTTGCTAATTACCTACTTTTTCTTTGATCTAAGCATAAGTTTCTTGGATTTGTTGTTCAATCTACAGTTGTATACAGATAAGAAATTTGCAAAAAGTTTACAAGACCCCGAAGGGAAAATGTTGTGCTGTAAATCCTCTTCAATTATCATTATATGAAAACCAAATTCTTGCTCTTCTTGGTAGGTTTGCTTTTCATACTTTTCTTGTTGTTGACAGAGAAAATTCATTAATAAATTGAAGAAATTGCATACTCGACAGCAGATTATTTGTGTTTACTGGAAGTTGTCTTTTAGCATGTTAGGGTTTATCTATTTTGGGTAACCCTTGAGGCTGTAATTTTATGCCATACAGTAGATTACACTAGATTCTTTACTCCAGTTTAGCTTATTTTTGTAGCACTTTGTGTTTACTACAATGCATTGTAAATTGTAACAGCTATTTTTATTGAGTCTCATTGGCCTGATTTGGCCATCTGGGGACATTAATAGAATTATCTTATCTTATCTAATTGAAAGTTGAAGTTTGAATTATAATAAATATCGACACTATGATTTTATTTAGGTCATTTTGAGATGAATTTTGGTAATCTTTTTTTCATTTGGAAGAAAAAATGCATCATATCTTCCCTTTTTAACCAAGATCAAATTACGTGAGCTGCATTATAGTAGTACATGTAAAGTCGATACCTATGTATTCAAGGAAAGAAAACACCTAGGCCTGTAACCCTGTGCAAAAAATCTATATATTTATGAATCCAAACCGCTTGAGATTTGATCAGAAAATCCAATTCTTGTCAAAACATTTATAGTTTGCATACAGTTGTTTTACCTTGAAACACTGCTTAACAGCACATCTTCCACAAGAAGAGGGCCACAAGTTTGAACAAATGCCAATTTGTTTTTGCAGCGGATTGTAACAGTCCAAAAATCACCATGAAAGAGATGTGGAAAGAAAGAACGAAACAAGAATTTTTATTAATGTCTGTGGATGACTGAAGTAGGTCAATGGGGCTTGAGTAGTTGGAAAAAACATACAAAATTCTACCTAAAACCACACTCAGAAAGTTCTAGCAATTGGGCTTCTTCAAAAGATACAAATGACTTTTTTTCGTCCACAAAATACAACATTGGAATCTCAAATTCAACTTTTGTGTAAATATGTCTTCAATGCTACAACCCTGATGAATTTTTGGTCATCCCAAAACCTTCTGATTGAATGATGCTTCTGACTTCTAGATTTCACAACAATCTTGTTCCAACGTTCTTCAAGGCCCTTAGTAATGTTTGTCAACTATTGAGTAATGGCCGAGAAATGACTTCCTCACTTATATAAATCTTTGGTGATGTAATGAAGGAGGAAAAAAAAAAGAAGAGGAAGAAATCATCTTATTATTTCTTCAATCTTTCCAATAAGGGCCTGAACCTTGTAGTTTGAAGAGACAAGTTTCAAAAGGTATATTGCAGAGTTCTTGGAATGTTGCTATGTCGGCTGTATTTAATTTTTGAGCCCTATTTGATTTGTGCAAAAAGCCAATGTTGATATCCGTGGTTTTTTAGGTTCCCATTTGATTAACACCATCCTTCCAAATGTAGCAGGCTTAGTTGCCCATTTGGTTTAGAATGTCCAGAAAAATGTGTGCAACAAGATTCTATGCCTTAAGAGGCCATTTAAATTGCCAGCTGAGAGAAGTATTAAGTGATTGATATGGCTTTCAAATTCTATTTAGAAGGGCTGATCTAGACAATAGAAGAGCTTGTGCATTACAAATGAGGTTGGATAGCTGGAAAGCTCCTCTAATCTCCTTGGAGTGTGGAGCTATGGATATTCTTAGCCTAGAAGAATATGCCATGTGCCTCATCCACAATCATTTGTATTATCCATTCATTAGCTGATACGGTTCTTTGTGCTTAGCTATGGCTGATCCCAAACCTCATCAGTGGCAGACCTTTACTTCCACCTTGTTTGCCCTACAAAAGTGATCCAAGGAGCTTTTATGGCATTTTGGTAATCTTTTTTTTGGAAGGCGAGGAATATCAGTCTTGAAATTTAAATTACTGGGTCTCTAGTTTTGGATATTTATCATATGTTAAGTTTTATACCAGTATATGACTTTAAATGGTATATTGTGATATATATTCCTGTTAGATTATCCATGAGGAAGGTAAGGAAGTTATTAAGAGCATATATTATCAATTTGAGTCCTTAGAGTTTGATAGTACTCTTTGTTTGTTATTTTTCTCTGAAGGGCATTTAGTCATTTAAGTTTGAATACATAGCATTTTAAATATGTTTTTTTTTTTCTTTTGCTGGCACTTGGGCAAGGGCACCTTATATTCCCATAGTTTTTTTGTCTGTATTTACTAATTTTCTTTTGTGGATCTCTGTAGGGCACAATGGAGCTGGCAAAAGTACTACATTATCAATGCTAGTTGGCCTTCTTCCTCCAACTTCTGGCGATGCACTTGTATTTGGGAAGAACATTCTGACAGACATGGTTGTATATTGTGCTTTGTTATTGTTATTATTTAAATGTGTTTGATGTATGCCCAAAAAGTCAATCAGTCTCAGCCTGGGTCAAGTCAACAAGAATGCTAGTTGGCCTTCTTCCTCCAACTTCTGGCGATGCACTTGTATTTGGGAAGAACATTCTGACAGACATGGTTGTGTATTGTGCTTTGTTATTGTTATTATTTAAATGTGTTTGATGTATGTCCAAAAAGTTAATCAGTCTCAGCCTGGGTCAAGTCAACAAGTGAGTATTCCAAACTACAAAATGTACAAGTCCAAGGCTCATCCATTCCATCAAATCAAGTAGAGGACAAGCACAACAAAATACATCCAATCCTTGCCCTAAAAAAAGACAGTTAATCCTGCTAAACCCCCAGCTGAACCAAGGAGCTATAAAGAATATGCTAGTCTCATCTGACCACGTGGGGATACAAACAATCCTGGGCACCGCCCAGAAGCAGTTGTTGTCCCCATGTAACCAGCCTCCACTATATCTGCAACAGATTCCTCAAAATCCCAATCCATGGGTTTATCAAAACCATCAAGTAATGCAATATCCAAATCAACCCTTCACTCCTCAGCAACTTTTGGCTCCCCAAAATTCTCAAGTGGTCCCAAACCAACAGTTGATTCAATATGCACTGCTGCCACAGGCATTCATTGCTCCTCCCCAGTACCAAGCTCAGTATGTCTTGCAATTGCCATAAGGACAAGTGCCTCATTATTACCAAATGCAGACGCAAGGAATGCCTCAAAATCCCTTACTCAACTGGACATACCAAGGACCCTTGAACCTAATGGTTTATTCTCCAATAGCCATAACTGCAATGAAGTCTTTACCCACCTTTGACGGGAATGGAGCTAAAACTGCCATGGATCACCTCACTGAGCTGTCAACATTGAAATCGATACATCGAATTCAGGAAGAAGATATTGTGGTAGACTGCTGATATATTCACTAAGGGATAAAGCAGCCTTATGATATAGGAGTTTACCCAATAATTCAGTCACTAATTGGGCAGCTATATTTGAACCATTCATGAAAAGGTTTGGCAATTTGGGTAATAGTTACTCTGTTATCTTCCAGTTGAATGCTATGCAAAGGCATGTTCAAGACAAGGTTTGCAAGAATGTTGTAATATACCTCCTAATATCCGACCATTGGATGAGCAAGCCTTTCCCTACTACATAAGGGAGTAACAATCAGACTTAGCCTTGATGGTTCAAAATGCCAATCGTGTTATATTGGCTGGAGTATTTGAAGAAGCAGCCTGTCCTGAAGATGTTCTCATCTAAGTAGGAAAACTGCCTCCAGCTCCACCAATGGCCTATTTTGTGCATATAGCCCAAACCTAGAGTCCAAAAACTCAATACCCTCCTCCGCCAATGGCACCTATTAAAAACACTCCTGCTTATCAACTTGCACAATCCACTACCACTTAAGCAGCCCAGTTACCACCTATTACTCCTGTGTACCCACAAACAAATGCTTCGTATGTGGTAACCTTCCTGAGTCAAAGTACACCTAGCACTGTCACCTTCTAGCCTCAGTTGCTGGCTTTGCTAGCCTCATCTCAACAATCTAATATGTTTTCACTTCAAGATCAAAATAGTGAACTGAAGAATCAGTAGATGAGTTAAGTTGAATGTTTAAAAACTTGCTGAATCAATCCAACATGGAAAAGTGGCAAAACGATGGTTGGAAGCTGGCAGGGAATTGCCAACAACAAAGGACTCCTTATTTTACAAAGGATCAAGTGCTATCTCCCCAACACCCCCTTTGTCTAGACTCCAAATCAGGTAGTTAGTTAAGTTCAAAACACCATGGTCAATGAAGATGCAAAAATGAATACTTTGTGGTGTCTTGCTTGTAACGAAGGCCACTCTAGGCGCTAGTTCTGACGTGCCATCTCAGTAGAGAAAATAGACAAGTTAGAAATAGAAATAAGTGTGTTGGAAGTCAAAGTACGCGCACAATGTAATTTTGATGTAATAGTTTTTGTTTTGTAATTTGAATAAAGTTACATGTTGTATTAATGCATGTAATAATGAGTTGAGTTATGTGCGAACGTAGTCATGCAAGGGTAGTTATCACCCAGTTAGGAGATGAGGTGTTGGTGTGGTAGTTGCTTGTAACTACCAACCCCATAAATTAAATAGTATCCCCTCATCATTTGAGGGATACACACATACACACAAGAGATGGTAGATGTGAGAGGTATTGGGTACTGTAGACACATCAACACACGTACGAGAGAGTAGATACATTCGCATAGGCATTGTATTGTGTATGCTCGAAGGAGATATTCTACACAGGATATGTAAGATAATGTCGTACATATTTCACCGTACAGGCTATTGTTAATGCAAGATCTACTCATTCATTCATCATCTATTATTGCCATTGTGTGTTCTTTGTATGTTTTGTTACTAATGATTGTTGTAGTAGAGTAGATTCAATCTGTAAGTTGTATTCTTTCCAAGTTTGTCACATAGGGCCGTTCAGCCTAGTGCCAAGCCATCCAAGGAAATTGTGAGGCCACACAGTGATTTGTCAGGTTGTACAGTGAAGGTGATAGGCCATACAATGAAGTTGCTAGGCCGTACAGTGAAGGTGACAAGCTGTATAGTGAAGTTGTCAGGCCATACAGTCATGTTGCTAGGCCGTATAGTGGAGAGCCTAGGCCATTAGGGCTCAAAATAGGCCGTCTAGTGAGTGTTAGTGGTCTGGAAAAAGGCAGGCCGTCTTATCTGCAAATTGGGTCATTTGAAATAGTGAACAAGGCAGTCTGAAGCAAGGATATGATGCAGGCTGTACAACCTCATCATTACAAACTTGAATATTGAATGTGTCAATTTGAAATTTTCCTCCAAGGGTGGAATACTGCCACTGTGCTACATTTGGTGCCGTTGATGTTTTGAAGTTTGAACTAGTACCACATGAAGTTTGGAGAGGTGGATGACAGATAACTTACCTTGAGGACATGGGAGACGTGGATGCAGAAGATTGGGAGATCAACCAATATGAAGAAGTTAGAGAATTGCACAAGAAGAGGCACAAGAAGAACATGGGAGTGTTGAGCAAAACAAAGAATTGCATGTTGCTGATGAAATACTGTAAACAAAAGAATAGTAACAAAGTTTGAAATGCTAGAAGTTGAACAGGTCTGGAATCCTCAACTGGAGGATAGTTCAGACGAGGAAAGTGAGAGGTGGCAAATGTTGTTTTACAAAAGAAGAAGAAAAACTAGAGGCGCATTAAGCAAACATGGTTCAGGACGAGGAGAACGTTTGTGCAAGTTGTGAAGAAGGCGCAAACATGGAGCATCCACAAGACGAGGTGGAACAACTGGTGACACTAGAACAAGTGTGGGGAGAGTGCCTAGAGGTGCGGAGGATGAGAGTCAAGCACAGAGAAACTGCAAGAGAGTGTGCTCAAGAGACTAGAACTGACACTTGTGTATTCACAAAGGAGGTTGTGAACTGTGGGTGCACAAGGTAGCGGCCGAAGATTGTTTGCAAGCATAGGATCATCAAGTGAGGACGAGCAGCCACCAATGGCCAATATTGCTATAGTTGCGGGCAAGCAAAAGTGCCCAAAGTTTTTGGGTGATGGGAAGGAAGACCCAGAATGCCATATTGGAACTTGTGAAATGATATGGAGAGCAAATGGAGTAGATGATGAAGGATCATGGTTAAGATTGTTTTCGGCCACATTGCATGGAATTGCAATGGATTGGCATTTGAAAAGAGGACAACCCTTCACAACATGGGAAGAGTTGAAGACTGAATTTAGTAAGGAATTCAGATTTCTTGGTGAAATATATTCAGCGAAACAAAGGAAGGACGAGAATATTAAGTCATATAATTGTCATTTGAGGGAACTTATCGATAAAATGGAAGTGAAACCAATGGATGGGCTGCAAAAACGATGGTTCTTGGATGGATTACTGCTGCGGTATAAGAAGAAAATGAAGGTAGTTCCACCAACTACCTATCAAGAGGCTTTTGATAGAGCGCTGAATCTAGAAAGTGAAATGAAGAAAACCACAATAGTGGGAGGAAGCGCGATCCATTACTGAGATGACGATTCAAATAGCGATAGAGATGACTTGAGTGCAACAATCCAGGCCATGAGAAAGGACTTGGAACGCATGATCAATGATGTGAAGGCGGAGAATGTAGCATGATGTTGAGTATTCCAACAATCGGAGGAACAATTTGATATGACAGATTCAAGAACCAACCAAGATTGCAATCAACATCATCTCATATTTGCACATCTCCACTTGTACGACAAGTTCTCAACACCTTGTACGACAGTGACTCCACTTGAACGGTAACCTTTGTTGGCATTTCCTCGTACAACTCTCCTTGACGACAACTCTATACTGCAACTTGGATTCAACCTACACAAAAAAACCTAACAAGAACAACCTACCAATCTATCTATTGTGGCAATAGCATCACACATAATACATACAACATATAGATGAAGGATAAATAGTCATTGCATTACTCTTGCCTGTACGACATTGGCATTACAAACCCATTTGTACAATACACAAATATCCTCCTTGATACAAACTCTACATGGATTGATAGATGCATACATCCGTCTCCGTCCTTTGTGGTCTTTGAACAAATGAATGGGGGGTCCTTTTTATCCTTGAGGGCTGGCAATTAATAGCAACTGCCGCATGAGACACCTCATCACTAATTGACCTCCATTTGCATACGCCTAATTTCCTATGTTTGCCGTACATTACAAATTCAAATTATCAAATGTTGACATCATCACCCTTGATGTCAAACTACAAAATTACATTTCATTTGCATTTATATTTCATGTACATTTACATTTCCTTTACATTTGTGCACATTTGCACTTATTTCACTATTTACATTATTTCTTCTGAGGCTGGTCAGAACTAGCTCCTACATCTGCCCTCCCCTTTAGATTGGTTGACATCCTCGTCGACGATTGCCTATGCTCCCAGGGATTTGGTTCTGTTGATGTTGAGGCGTAGCATTCTGGTCTTTATACTGCAGTCATTTGACAACCTATACAAATGAAGGAGAAGTATTTTAGCAATTCAATTAAACATTTCCTGAAGGAACAGCTATAATACAAAGCCTTCCATTGCCTAAATGATTTCTTCATAAAAAGCATATACAATTCTAAAAATCAAGTATATTGCAATAATCTTCTATCCTAAATATGATTCATGTAAGTCATCACAATTACTTATTTACCAATGATAACAGTTTATGCTTTCATTCCCATTCAAGAGCAGAACTTACAAATACATATTATGTATACTTGCATATCACTAAGACAAAGGTTTTTACTTTCAATACTGTTATATATTTAATACATAAATAACTGCTGACATTACAATGATTTCCAGCTAACCATTTATTCTTGATACACTTAGTCAAACATTTTACATTCCATAATATCATGTTTTCATAACAGGTATTAACACTAAGGCCAGCTCAATATATAATATTGAATCAATATTACAAGCTCAAACTGCTGTCCAAAGTTTTACATTCAATGATGTCATTTTTCTTAACAGGTATAAGCATAAAGACCAGCACAATATATAGTATTCAGTCAATATTACAAGCTCAACAGCTTTCCAAAAGTCATCATACATTTTCCTTCCTCAATACATTCCTTTCAGGTTTGTGAGCTCCTGCATAGAGGAAAGAAGATATCATCTGAGTGCTTTACTGCTCAACCAAGTGACATTCAACCGAATGTCCCTGTCTCAACTTCAACATCATGAAGTTTCAACCCAAGACAAAGGGGCAGATATGCAGAACCACCCAGCTAGAGAGACCAACATGTACAATGCATCCACACATAATTCCATGAATATCAACGAGTATACACTCATACTAGTACTAGTGATCAACTTGCACTCCAGGGATGCAACTACCGTGCATATATAATAGCCTTAACCATGATTGTATAGCCCTAGTTATACAATACAGCATATTATCCCCATATTCATGGTGCACTGGTTTGTCCACCAAACCATTTCTCTATGTCTATCCAGGATGATTTCAAACAGTTCAACCTTTCAATAAAAATGAATGCATTCAATCATGCCAGACATATATATTTTATGCAGTATATAAAAGGACATCCAAGGCTGTCCTAGGCAATTTATTGCTCACTTCAACTACTCCGTCAGGAATAGTTCTATGCTTCATACGTAATCAGCATACAATTTAAATATTGCTGTCATATTCATAACAGTTACTGTCCATGGAACTCTTCTAACTACCATCAGCCAACTAGCCAGGCATATATCTATATCTAATGATTTCTGTAGCAGCATATGTCAGTGGGATGTATGACTGATGTCATTATAAATTCTCATTTCTTATATGCAGCTTTGGTGAACAGGCAATCACAATTGACAGTCAAAAATCTCAAGTTTTACAAGAGTAGACAGTAACAATTTGAACACAGCAGTCATTGTGCAAAAATTGATCTCCTTTATCAATTCTTTATGGTGATGCTCACCCATGGTTTCCATATTTTCCAGTTGTAGTCATGAATACTCTATTTTGGTTTTAGAGCAATAATATTTCCTTGATGAGGTAACAGGGTGTGAAAAGCATAACCAGAGGGGGCTTTCAAGTAATGACAGTGTAAAGTATTGCCAATTTCTATACGTAAAAACAGAGTTCAGTGCATCTGTTGTAAGTCAAACAAGCTTTTACTTTGTAACCTATATGGAGGTTATTGTCAAGATAACAGATTGAAACAAGATTTATTCTTCCAGTTGAAAGCTTCAGTCTCACTCAAACATTCAATGTGCTGCCTTAGAACAGGGCAGCATTAACCCCAGAGAGAAACTCTATGACAGGGTAGAGCTTTTGACCTACTAAACCAAATCGGAACTTCACAACCTATTACTGAAAAATCAGCTGCAACCTGAGAATAGCTTCAGAACAAGACATGGTACGTTATTCACCATCATCAAATTGTCTTAGAACAGGGCATAAATGTCAAGTACAGCCAGAGTAATGAATAAGCATGAAAATGTCAATCATATCGAGAGCATTGAACAAGACATGCAATGGCAGTCATTGCATGAGTAATACTTTTGCACAGGGCTTGATAAGTCAAATGCATACAAATAAGGCTTTAAATCAGGTATGGACATTGGGCCTCTTCGTACCCACATATAAGAATATTATCAAATGGAGATGATAACATGATTGGCAACCTTAAACAGGAATACAAGGAAAGATACTGAATAAGAAATGATGCTCTTAATTATGAGTTTTCATGGGCACCTATGGGATCATGGGAGATCACCATGCCAAACACCTCATGAGAGATCACTGTTCAAAACACCTCACGAGAGGCCATTTTGCCAAGCATCTTACGATAAACCACTGTGCCCACTGCCCAGTACCCTATGGACAACCACTGGATCAATATACACCATATCTGAATTGACATAGGCATAAGTGGCTTCCCCTATGTATGCCAACAAAAGCAATGGACTGGAGGTTGCTAGAATGATGGACTGAGCAACTAGCAGAACTATGGCTGGCATGAATGGCATTGGAAATTTTCAAGCTGACAGAGCTTTCAAGCTGGTTGGCCATGTGGCCGTAAACAAACTTAATGCATATTTTAGTGACTAGTATCTTGGTTGGACCTGTATTAACAGAGAAGGAATTCAAAAATATTAACTATTCAAATTAAACTCAAAATTTATAATATTTAATGTAAACAAAGATTCACGTGATGCATATAAAGAAACTAATAGAACTTTCAAGGGAATAAATACTACCTCAACTAGAATTCTTTTCTTCAGCATACTGTTGGAATTGTTTGCAGTATTCAATTACACTTCCAAGTTGGATTGGAGAGCTTTTATTGAGCAGATTGAAAATGTATGGAAGATGCTGAAGATGGTTAGGTGAACTAAGGGCATAAATAGTGATCAGAATCATGCCTTTGGAAGATGCATTTTTGCAATCCTCGTACATGAATGGAGGTGACGTTTCAATCAAGCAATAAGTATTTAAAAATTTTAAAAGGGTTGATCAGGTTAAGAGGAAAAGAAATCTGCTAAAGAAGGAAAATTAGTCTGTCATATTGCTCAGAGCAAAGAGAAAAACATTTATTTTGCTGAAAATTTTCAGAAATGTGGAAATCAGTTCGTTCTGGGAATTACAAGTTTCAAGAATCTGAAAAATCAACTTCTAGGATTTGAATGAGGAATTGGTTTAGAAGATGGTACTACACTGGCCACATATAAGTCCACGAAAAAAGGAGAGAGAAAATTAAGAGTGCAAAACATAGACTTGATGTTAACTTCTCAACTTGATGATATAATAGCTTGTTGTCCTGGATTCTGGCCTACTTATTGAGGGAGGGTAAATATAGAGACTTAATGGTGTTTTGTATTATAAGAAAATTAACATTGATGAAGGTCATGATCCTAACTCGCACAGTCTTGTGTCCATATTTATATAACTTATTTTTCATCAGTCTGGCATCAATTCACAAGCCTTTTTTATTTGGTTTCATTGGTGTGTAACATGGAAATGTATTTATGTTTTCAGATTCATTATACTCTTTAATGTGTAAGAACACACTTGTAAGTAGGGAAATAATGAAAGATTTGTCTATTGAATTAGCCTAGCAAATGTCAATATGTTAATTTCTTTTGTCTGTTTGAGTTCAGCTACGGATATTGTCAAGTCCATTAGCTGATTGTCTGCAAGTTAAATACACTATTGGTGTCAAATTTGTTGCATTGAAACTACATGTGGTTGCTTATGTGTCCTTGTGATTTTTTGCCTTGTCATTGGTCTGATCATTGTAATCCATATCTCTCAGCATTGCAGCAGCTATTGTTGCCATATGCTAGAGTGAATCTGGCCTGATTCTGGACAAGACACACGTAGTCCTGCATTAGGTGTACAATATAGTCCTGCATTAGGTGTACTTTTTAATAGGAAGACTTTTAGTTTTAGCTATTGACACTTGTTCTTCTATTGGTAGGATAAAATACGGAAGCAGCTCGGAGTGTGCCCTCAACACGATATTCTTTTCTCTGAATTAACGGTAAGAGCATTTTTATACAATAGATGACTTGAAAGTTGTGTTTCTGGTTTTCTGTTACAATACATAATTCTAGCTAACCATGGTAATTGTCTAATTTAATAGAATTTTTATATTGGAATTGGAGAATATTAAAAAACTGCATTTTAATATCATTTTAAGAGTTCTGATTGCATTGCCGTAGTGAATACTTCCGTACCTAACTATATATTTTTACATTAGTAGACTTAGGGCCTGGTGAGATATAGCAATATTGAGGTATGGTTTTAACTTTTAAGTAATTGGCCTGCTACCCTTGCAAACATGTTTGGAATTATAGAAGCCATGGATAGTAGATGGCTCATATACAGAGTCCCAAATCAAGTTTTCTTTCGGTTTGGGACTCTGTATATGAGCCGCATAGACCACATATATCTGTGGACACACAAATTTCAAACATACCATATGATGTTAGCATATCATTTAAAAATATGAATGACAGTGTTTCTATGTTGCACTATTAACAATTCGCTCGCGGGTTCGAGGATCAGATATGCAGTGCCCCCTAGGCACTACCCTAAACACATACCAAGCGAGGCCACCCTGAGCTACACAAAAGATGTCATCAGCCTTAAAATTTTAGGATCTCAAGATAATGGAGCGGCAACAAGAAATCCAGATGATTGTGGCACAGATTATCATCCCTTGGATTCAAACTGTTATTATAGAAATTGTCTCCTTTAAAATTTTGTTGTACAAATTGAGTTAGTGGAATTGTTAAAAGAATCTAAGCTTTAGTAAAAATCCCTGTTTTTAAGGTGTCAGCTATGTTACTGCCCTGTCATGCAGTTGTGTTTGTTTTTAGTTTTGATTGCCTACTTGACCTAACATTTGATCTTCTTTCCATTTTGGAATACCTTCATAACTTCTAATTGTATAAGAGATTGGTTAGACTCTCTTAGCATTTTCTTCTTAGTACAAAAACTTATTTATTTCAGTAGATGCCTAAAAGATGTATACCAGTGTATATTAGAGATGATCAATTCTTGTTGTTCTTTGTAAAACTAGTTGATTAAATATCCACTCACCACTAGGTTCAGTACATTGAAGCAGAGTGTAAAACACAATTTTTTATATAGCTTTAATAATATCATCGATGGCACCCAATTGTTGTAGGTGAGTTGGAGAGGAGAGGGCAATCCTCCAAGGGAGGTCCTAGGTTCGAATCTCCACCCTACCAAAAATTTGAATTGGGTACCCAAAATCCAATTGATAATGTTGGTGCGGGCAGGGCCGGGCGCGACTCCCGGGTGACTTTGACGGTGTAGAATCCCCTGGTCGTGGTCTCTCAGACCAAGGCGGCCCCGCAAGGGGTTTTTCGCTAAAAAAAAAAAAAAAAAAAAAATAATAATACCATCGATGTGTGTAACAAACTATATCTTTACATCGATCCAAAATCTTAAGCTACTGCTGACCTCAGTTTTGCATAAAAAAAATAAAAAAATAATGTGGTTTTATACCTCTTTAATGTTGACAAATTCCTATTGCAAATTTAGGTATGAGTTGGCATTAGTGGCTTCCATTCTGCTAGTGTTCTAATTTTCTTTGTCTTAATATTCATCATCAGTGCTTATCCTTTCATTTCGTTCATGAAATCTGCACCCTTCTGTTCTATGAGAATCATCAATTCAGGAGGAATGATTATTAAACTTATCCTGTGGATCAACATGCTATTCTGATAGACTAGGTGCTTCTGATGAGTAGAGGTGCATGTCAGGATAGTGAAACGTATGGGACTTTTGCAATATTTGAAATTTATTACCATGTAGAACTGAAGTCATTTAGACTTGGTTCAAGTTCTTGTTGAGTGATGATAAAAGTCACAAGTTCAGAATTAAAAAAGTTCTAATAAAAATGATCATTAAGTTGGGAAAAAGTTCTGGGATGATTTTTCATTACCTTTGTATTTTTAAGTTATAGTATGGTATTATGTTGTCTGACATTATTTGTATATGTTGTGCTATCATATGGCAGGTCAAGGAGCATCTAGAAATTTTTGGTATTCTAAAAGGTGTCGAGGATGATGTGTTGGGACATGAAGTTCATCAAATGATAAATGAAGTGAGATCTTAGCTTACATGATGTCTATAAATGCTATACAGTTTCAGATATGTTTACTGCTAATATTTTCTGTCCTTGCTATCTAGCAACACACCCTTTGTTTGGTTTCCTTGATTTACAAAAATGCAACTAATTATCATAGCTAATACACAGGTTTCTGTGGTATGAACATGCATGTGTCTTTTTTCGTTTTTATTTTATTGGGTTTTCCCTATTGGTTGAGTATCTTAAACTCTATTGTGCCTGCATCAGACTTTTAGGCGAGGAAATTGATGTCAACCCTTGATTTTAAATATTTACAAGTTAGGTAATTCATATGGACCCTTACTTAATGTCCTGTTTTTGTGGTTGCAAATCAGCGTTTGCTCAGGGTAGAAGGGGGCATGCCATCTTGAAATATTGGTGTAGAAGTTGGCTAAAAATGGTTACCCTGAACCAAATTAAAAGGAGATCCATAAATGAAAATGGGTCCAAAGAGGACAACCTAAGGCACTCACCAACCCATAGTGGGTGTCAATGGAAATGTAAGTTATAAAATTGAGCAAATTAGCATCGATTACAGTGCACATAGCAACAAATCCAGAGTGTAACACAAAAGTGAATTCAGTGATGGGCTGGAACTCCTCCGAATTGCAGAAAAAATGTGGCTACAAACTGACTTACAGGCAAAAGACTCACATCTTGCTGGTGGATCTTGCTGCTTGTTGGATTTGCAGGGTGGTCTAGCATGCAGGATTTGGTCAGATCGCTGCTTTGATATCACTTGAAGAGAAATGATATGGAAATGAAACTAAGCACCGATTGGCACTCACATCTCACAGTATAGTATAACTGTTGGCACAACCAATCATATAAATCCAGATCATGGAAAACCATTCATCAATCGACATTCACAGTATATTTGAAGAAGAAAATCCAATGCAATATCCAATTAGCAAATGACAAATGCAAGTATAGATTTCAGTACAAGATTCTTTTGACGGGTGACCTCCCAATATCCTGTCTGATTATAGATGACTTAATCAGCAAATAGGAGAACACAACTGATGCTGAAAATGAAAAATCTACTCTATTCAGAAACATATTTAGGTGGGGTTTATGATGACCCTATACAATCAGACCCTAACAAAATATAATAACCCTCTCTAACTATTATGCACACAAAAAATTGGCCATGCCCTAACTCTAATGGCCCAAGATGGCCCATGCCTAGGGGCATAACAAAGGAATACAAATAAAAAACAATGAAATAAATGAAAACTTATATCAAAAGGTAAAAGGTAAAGTACTTTTTATCGTCCAAGAGACCATAGGCCATATGAAATGATCCTCATAGAGGATGTTATTTACCCAATATAATTTTATATGTTTATCCAATCAAACTCCAGTTACCAAAGTAAGGTGTACAACTCCACCCCTCATTGGATTTGAACCTTGGACCTCCTGTTCGGAGTTTCAAATTCTTACTGTTAGGCCCTCTCCTATGAATGAATTGGTTTTACTGCTAGTCCTTGAGTATTATGAAGTTTAGCCGAAGGCAACCCAAACCAGATTCTACATCTGTTTATGATTCCTTGACAGCTGTCCCAATTTGTGTTGCAGAGAGGATAGCAGGTGCTTGTGCATGTCGTAATCAATGAAGGGCACATGAGTGTTTGCTAGGAAGAGCATGACTTAGTACAATAGACACAGTCTTCGAGCCTGTGTGAAGAGAACTAGCCACAATGTTTGAAAAAGAGTTTGGAGGGTCAAGTAGAAGAGGTCACCTATTCAAATTTCATACGACCGCCCAAGTCATTGTGAGGGACATCAAAGGTATGTCGGACATATATGTGATTGTCCAGTTCAAGTTGAATTTTATCTAGTGTAGGATAAGACTGAATGTCATTCAAGCTGTTCGAGGGATGATGCACATTGTTTGGGACTTGAGGAGGGTTGTCTATGAAATAAGGGAAGCCTAAAAAGGGTGCAAATCATCCATTGCAATTAAGGGGTTGTCAGTTTTATGGAGGATGTGTACCAAAGGAAGGAGTGATGCCTATTGGGCAGCCTACAAGGGGTGCGATTCCTATCCTAATAAGGTGGGGAATGCTTAAACCAGAAGATTTATAAGTCCGAGATGCTATTCTAGGGGCACGAGAGATTACTTGAATAGAAAGGGTCACCAACCAGGCAGATAAGAATGCTAGTGCTGTCCACTTGATAGATAGACTCATTTAGTTTTTTGCCCAAAGTCATCAAATGAGAACTAAGGATCAGCAGAACTTGTCATTGCTTTGTAGGTCAGACTTGATTTTGGGAAGCCCCGAAGTCATTATATTTGCTAGCGTAGGTATAGAGAAGATTCACAAGGATTTCACTAGGATGCCCAATGTAGCCGCTAGATGGACACCTTACTTGAGCCTCCACTCAGATGTCAAGAAGCCAAAACAGTTTCATGATTTCTATGTGGTTTTGTAGGTTACTGTTGGTCAAGAATCTGCCTTAGGTATGAAATGTGTCATTCATGCGCCCTAGACCCAGCCAACATTGAAAGGCCGAGAGGAAGAAATGCCTCCCGTGCCAATATCTAGAGATGGGCTGGTTCCCTTGCTATTCTAACTGGGGGGATTTAGATTAGAGAACAAGAAATAAATTGACAAATGACTGAAAGGAATGGGAAATATGGCCATAGGCCAGATAGAACAGGGGTGATGGACAAGCAACACGATAACTTAACTATACGTCGAATCAATAGCACTCAACATAGAAAACTAACAGAAATTAAAACTAGGCATCCAACATGTGTAATCTCCAGGACTATTCCAGTGTTCACCCTCTATCAGGAGTCAAATCTAGACATAGAATAATAATTCACATACAGAGCGGAGAATTTAATAGAAAATAAGCAATAGAAGACATACACATGAATAGAAGTCCAGAGTTAGAGCCAAACATTATCTGTATTGATAACATAATTCAAGTTACAACAAGCTTCTAGCAAACATCCATCATTTTACAATAAAATTGTCGGCTTATATAGAGAATTCTGCTGCTTGAAATATTTAATGCACACCTACAAAACATCGCGGTGGCAAAGAAGATAAGAGTTGCAAGGAAAAACACTCATGAAACAGTAACCAGGCATGGGCTGAAACTGATGACTCCTTGAAATGCAGTTGCACCCCTTCAATGCTCTGACAGGTTTAGCTGGTGGTGCCGTATCCATGCTTGTTGGAACAACCCTAGTGAAAGATACGATTATGAAATCCTAGGAACGTCAAGTCTGGAAGCTTCTCAAACTGACTGCGTTTAAACGGATTAGGATACGCCGTGTCTGCTGGATTTGAATCATTTATGAGGGGTTCTGGTTGGAGCAAGGAGGGCTGGACTGAAACAGGTGCTAGATGCAAGCCCCAACTGCTACGTTTTGCTGTTTCCTGGCCTGGAACGGGTTTGCGTTTGAAAAATTGCAGCAAAACAATTTGCCATTTTGAGAGCAGTGCAGGCGTTGAAAAGTCAAGGGTTAAAACGCTGCTAGGTAATCCTGAAACTGCTTTGTGCCTGGAAAATAGAGCGAAGCGCTTTGATCCAGACTCAGCATCTGCTTGATGGGCTGCGCCGTGGAAAAGTGAAAGTAGGATTCTCTCCTTTAGAACCCTAAAAATGAATTGCGCTTGGAAGCTGGGGCGAAATGGCTTGTTGCATCGGGAGTAATGCCAGAGTTGAATGGTCAAACGCCAAAGCGCTGTAGCCTGGAGCGCAAATGCCTTGTGCCTTAAAAATAGAGCGAAACTGTCTGGAGCCTTGGGGAGCGCGCTTGGGTGGAAAAGTCAACAGCCAAAGCGCCGCTGGCTCGGAGCGAAAGCGTCTTGCACTAAAAAATGGAGTGCAATGTCTTGCAGCCTTGGGAGTTGTGCAGGATTTTAAAAGTCAACAGGTGTTGCGCTGCTACCTACTCCAAAAATGCCTTGCGCTCAAATACAAGAGCGAAACTGCCTGGCCTAGGGAGATGCGCTGGCGTGGAAAAGTCAATAGCCAAAGCGCTCTCAAACTGGAGCGAAACAACCTTGTGCTAGGGAAACAGAGCGAAACGCCCTGGGCTCCACTTGCACCTTCCTTGGAATTTGGGCTGCGCCTTTGAAAATTCAAAGGCCGTTTCTCCCTTAGCAGGAGCGAAACACCCCTGGTTACACTTAGCATTTGTCATTAAAACCATTGCTGCACTTTGAAAAGTCAAAGCTGCTTGCGCTCTCGGTAGACTCCGAAAAGACTTTGCGCTCCTTAATTGGAGTGCAAAGGATATGGGCCCCACAACATTTCAAACAGGTTTATGTTGAACGATCAAAGGCCAAAGCGCTGTTTTCTGCTCCGAGATTGCATTGCGCTCTCCAGCTGGGGCGAAAAGACATGGGTGCTCCTACGTTTTCTGCTTCGGAGCTGATCTTCGTTGTCGTATGGCCCAGAATGGGCCTGCGCTCTACCTCTGCTTTCAAACTGACCTGCGCCTGGAGACATGGTGCGAACTACCCCCGCCTTCCAAAAGACGAATGCCCTGCATGATGGATGGACAGAAAAACTGCACCAGGCCCGGAGCACAAGCTGACAAATTCTGTAAAGGAGGAAAAAATAAGAGAAATTCTGTACAAAGGGGGAAGCTTTTGGGAAGGAGAAATTACAGCATAGCAGAATATACACAATGTTGCAGAAATGCCAACATCTCTGGCGGCTCGCGGGGGAATTGAGCTCACCTCAATGTTGAAATCCTAGGCCTTATCTGTTGGGCTCAGAGTCATCATCGCTGTCCTCTTCTGAGTGCTCACTGCTGGCAGTAGACTCTTCCTCCAACCTCTCTCTTTTCGCTTCTTCTTCCTCTTTTTGGGGCTCACAACCCTCTTCTTCTCCCTGGCTTCTTCCTCTTCTTGGTCCTCATGCTGCTGGGGAGGCTGTGCTTGCGGGAGACGCTCACGGATTGATTCATAGGTGGCTTGGACCAGGGCCCAAGATTCTTCTTGGAATGGAGCGTGGTCTTGGAGCTCTTTAACCAGGTATTCGAAAGTTTCAAGCTGGTCCGCATCAGCGAAGTTAGCCCTTTGGCTAAGGTCCACCAAATAGGACTCAATCCGCGCAAACCTTGTCGTCAACTGGATTACCTGAGTTTCTGTAATTGGCTCGCTCCAACTGTCGATCTCCGAAATATCACCCTCAAAGGCATCCCACACTGGGCCAAGATCTTCCTTCGTCAAAACAGTCCCATCCTCGCTGGTGAAGCTAGGGAAACCAAACTGGGTGAGGGCATCAAAATACATCAAAGAGGTGCGCCTTTCCTGTACGAACACATCTAACAGCTTCCTGGCTTCTCGGGCTCTTTTCTGCTTCGTGAAGAACACCCGCAATGTCATCTTTGCAGTTGCCCATGACCGAGCAAGCAGGCACATGGGAGCAAGCTGGAAGTCCGTTTTTTCTTGGGTTTGTGCTTTCATTGCTAACTCCAACCATCGCTCAATGTGCCTTTCAGCTTCCTCCACAATGGGTCCGCCGTTAGAAAACTTTTGCTTGGCCTCGCAAATGAAGGTGATGACTGCTATTGCCTTGCGTGCCCTTACTCTGAAATTTGACAAGAAGTGACACTGAATCTCTTTGATGCGGTCTTTTGTGAAGACCTCTGTTTGTGCCTTCCTTTCTGTCAACTGAGCCTGCAGCTCCTGGATCTGAGTGTTAGAAGCCAACAACTGGCTATTTGTCTCTGCATGTGCTTTGAGGCGCTGCTCAGATTCTTTTTTGACATTCTCCACCTCCTGCTCTAGGCTGAGCACGCGCTGTTGCAACTGCTCGGATCTAGCCTGAGCCTCTTCTAGCTGCGCTCTTGTGCGTGCCAAGGTCTCCTCCAACTCTGCGTTTTTAGACTCAGCCTCATAGAAGCGGGTCTTGTAATGCTCACTAGACGGTGCCCAATTCAACCCCAATGTTCCCGATCTTGTCGGATGATTGTTTTCATATCTTCGATTGTATGCCGGAAGTAGTCCGCTGGTGTCATTTCCTCCAGGGGCTTTTGCACCTTGTGTGCCTTCTCCATTCTGTGGAGTCACATGTTTTTTGGATCAAATATGGCCCTCCTTTCTTTCTGGGCGGGAGCCTGCGCTTTTCTTCTTTTTTCACCCTTGAAGCAGCTTTAGGAACTCTGCTGGGCCAGGCGATTGCTCTCCGCAATGGGACCCTTTTGAATGTCTTACAACTCCATCCCCGTGGGTTCCTCTATGCCAAAGAGCGGTGCGAAAGGGAATAGAGCTTGCTGTGGAGCAGCATCAGAAGGGGACTCAGGAATAATTGGGGAGGTGACTGTGGCGACCTTGGGGGATGTTGGGGTTTGCACAACGGTGATTGAACCACTAGGGGCCGAGGCTGAGACATCAAGGGGCGCTGTTGCTGCTACTGAGGAGGCGCACGGGTGTGAGAATAGGCTAAGACTAACTGCAACAGTAGACTCATATTTTGCTCAATATGTCCTCAAATGTGCTTCTCTCCCGAAGGTTGGAGGGGGGTTTAAGGGCTCTTGGCCAAGCTGGTTTTTGGCAAGATTACCAGACCACAAATCACATTCTAGTCCTCAGAGCTATAATTGAGGAGGCACGTTCGAGGTCCTCGAAGGTTTATTGTTGCTTTGTTGACTTCAGGAAATTCTTCGACACGATGCCTCGACATTTACTTCTTGAGAGACTACGATCTCTCCTGTTGCCCCTCTTTCCCCCAAGCTGTCTTTCTACCATGAGCACTTCTTACAGATTCAAGAGGGCAGAATAGTTCCTTCACAATACCTTCAGAAGCACGCAATGCATAGTCTTCGGATCACTATTGGGCAACTCAGGGTGTGTTCTCACCAACTTCGGATTGAGTCAGATCACCATCTTTCGACGGAGGAGCGGATTTGCTTGTTTTGCTCCTTGGGTGAAGTTGAAACCCTTCATCTCTTTATTTTTTGTTGTCCCATTTATTATGATATCCGAGGTAGGTTCCATTGCCTTTTCAGGGACAACTCTCGATTTGTTTCTACCTTCTTCAGATACCCGGACCAGCTGCACTCTTTCTTAGGGAGATAACTCAGTTTCGACGACATAAAAGTTCTCTAAAAGGATCTCACCCTCCTCAACATCAACTCATCACAACATACTTCACCAACTCCGACGGACCAGGTGACTTCGATCAGAAACGCCCCACATCATCCAGTTTGGACAGAAGCAGGGTCACTAGACAATGCACCAATAGTTTGTCAGGGTTTCGAATTAGCAATGGGCAGAGACATATCATGGACTTCTTCAGCTCCGGTACTTCAGCATCGACTGTTAGGAGAGATTAGTTTCTGGAGGGTTCTTGGAGCTTGCCCCCCTTGGGCTGCTCCCTCCCCCCTCCTCTCTCTCCGTTCTTCTTGGCGTGCACTCCTCTCTGTTGGATTGCAGCCCTCCCCTCCTCTGCTCTCCCTTTTCTTTTCTTCTCCCTTTCTCTTTGGATTTTTTGTCGGGTTTCATCTTGTATTTATCTTAGTTTTTTTCTTTGTTGGGTTTTTTAGCCTGCTAGTTGGCAGTCATTATTGTCCTTCTTATAGTCCCTTGGGTCTTATTTTGGCCCACCGCAGACATTAATTATATTTCATTTTCATTTCAGGTGGGGGCCGCGGTACCTTTTCCTTCTATTTTTTCTCGCCCTCTGCCTTCTTTGGGGCCCTCTCTTTCTTCTGGGCCTTCCCTTTCTTAGACTCAATAGTCTTCTTTCCCATTCTGACCTATTACTTTGCTCAAACGCTTGCCCTCAAACTGACAGAAACAGTGCCTTACTGCTGCTTAATCAGACTGCACTTTATCAACAATTTTCTCACTATGATTAAGGGAAATAATGCTGCAGCAAAATCTTCGGTAATTTTTCCGAGTTAAATTAAAGTGCAGCGATGGCTCTTTTTATAGCTCAGCCATTTACCTGCCATATTAATGGCGTTTGTGCGAAGTAAATTCCTGGAGCGTTGCGGGCATAGTGGAGGATCTCTGACGCGCTACTGAATGTGCCGAGCACGCTCCCCAATGACGAATTACTGCACAGGGCCGAAATCTACCTCGGAAAGCGTGAAGCGCCGCCCCTTTTAAAATCTCCATGTGCAGTTTTTGGCTTAACGACTTTCCTCGGGGTGTGTGCTTGCTGAGCGCTATCTCGGATTGCGGGCCCGTGCTATGGGAGAAAGCGAAACTTACTCTCGGTTTTAAACACGTTTTTGTCATTTTCTAGGAGCGCCACAATTGCCTTGGGAGTAACGCCAGGGTGAGAAAATTCAAAGGGACTTTCTCTCTTGGAAGGCCCAAAATCACTTTGCGCTTGGCAAACTAGGGCGAAATAGGAAATTGGGCCCACGTTTTACTTCTCCTCGGGTTGCGCCTTTGGAAAAGTCAAAGGCGTTTTTGCCTTACCAAACCCCCGAAATGGAGTTGCGTTGTAAAATAGAGGTGAAATGATTTTGGGCCCCACTGCACTTGGAGTTGTGCGATGGTGGAAAAGTCAAACGTCTAAGCGCTCTTCCTTGACCCGACAAATGCCTTGCGCTCTCCAGACAGGACGAAAAGGCATGGCGCTCCTTTGACAAGGCGAAAGCACCTTGGACCGAATTTGACTTTTTTTTTTTACTCCAAAAGTGGCTTCGTCCAGATAAGGCCCGAAACGGGCTTTCGTTGTTTTTCTGGGGTCAAGGCTTGGCGCTCAACGTAACCCTGAAATGGAGTTTGACTTCGACCTCAACGCCTGAAGGAAGGAGCTGATTCCCTAAGGCGTTTTTCCTTGCTTTTTCCGATACGCAACGCTTGTAGCCTTGGGTTCCTGATTTGCATTTCGTCTATAAGGAGGAGCGCAAGTACCTTTCGCTCTTTAAAACTTCGCAAAGGATTCATGCTACTTGACTGGGGCGAAAGCCCTCATTGCCGGGGTGGCTCCCATGGTGCTGATTTGTCGTGCTAGGTGATACTTAAAAACGGACATCCTGTAGCGTAGCAATACCTTAGTACTGAATTTTTTATGCTTGAAAAACTGCTACCTCCTCTACTTGGCGCATAAACTGAACTGAAACAAAATATAGGCTCTTCAGAACCACTCCCTGCCAGCTAGACCTATGTCCCAAAAACTGCGCTATTGATAGCGCGAAAAGGGAACGAAGAGACTAATATCTCGAAAAAAATAAATATGTACAAGCAAACAAGGAAAATAAAAAATATGTACACAGTTTGATGAAAACTTTATACTACCTCTCACTGGTAGTACGCCTTCAGATGAAGGCCATTAATAGATAACAGAAGAGTGAATCTGTTCAGATCTTGCAGGATGAAGGAGTTAACCTGATGGACCTCGAAAATTCGAAAGGGGCCCTCCCAGAATGCGTCAAATTTATCATGATTTCCAGGCTTGGACTTTTTCTCATTCCATTGAATCACTAAGTCACCAACCTGGAAGGTCCAGTCAGAGGTCCTTTTGCCGAACCATTTTTTCGTGGTCACGACATGCTTCATGAAAGCCTTGTAGGATTTTTCTCTTTCTTCCTCCAACTTCAGCAGTTGGGCTATTTTGATGCTGATAGGGTCAAACCCTTCATCCTCAACCTCCAATGATCGGAGAGACTGCAACGTGGGCAATTCAATATACGTGGGGAGCACTACTTCCTTCCTGTACACTAGGGAATATGGGGACGTCTTGATTGATTTCTTGATAGAAATGCGGTCAGCCCATAACGCAAAGTCCAGAAGCAGATGCCAGCTCCACTTGTTGTCCTCCAATGTCCTCTTCAAGATCCGGAGTAAGTTTTTATTCGTGGTCTCCGCCAAACCATTGCCTTGCGGGTAATAATTATATGAAGTGTTCAGGTAAATACCATACTTGCGAATGCGCATATTTTGGCGCCGGTGAAATGGGAGTCGTTGTCAGTTACTATCGCATCCGAAATCCTGAAACGGGTTATTAGCCCTTCCAGAAAGGCGATGACCACGTCCTGGTTAGCCTGCTTAGTGGGCATTGCTTTTGCCCACCGGATAAAGTAGTCTGTGGCCGTCAAGATATGCTTGTGCCCTGCGGAAGAACTGGAATCTATCATCCCAATGAAGTCTAAGCCCCACTGCTGAAATGGAGCTTCGACCTGGATTGGGTGCAAGGGCAAAGAAGCGTTCCTAGTGCGGCTGACGTACCTTTGACATTTGCCGCACTTTTGGCTAACACTGAATGTATCAGCAAAAATTGTAGGCCAATAATAGCCTGCTTTTATTATTTTCAAGGCTATAGACCTTCCCAAAAAATGGCCTTCGGACATTCTAGAATGGAACTCGTCCAAGATTTTCTCTTTTTTTGTCCCCCTAACACATCTCAGGAGGACCCCGTCAATATTCCGATAGAACAACCCACTTGGTAACATCACATATCTGTAGGCCTGAAGCCTGAACCTTCTCCTCTGCGAAGCGTTGAGGTCGGAAGGGCATCGTCTAGTACTAAAATACTCCACTAGGTCTTCTGTCCAATCTCTGCCCAGTACAGACCGATAGAGATTGCTCTCTCGTGCTGGATCATCCCATTGGAAAGTTGTCACCTTTGATGCGGCATTCCGGGCAAGTTCTTAGCATAAGGCTCGACCACGGACCAGCTTAGTGGGCCGGATCTCTATGTCAAACTCTTGGATCTTGGAGACCCAACCTGCCCTCTTATCGCCGAGTTTGCCTTGGATGATGAAGTTTCTAATGTCCGGGTGTGCCACGTACACTATCGTCTTACTCTGGGAGACGAAATGACGAAACTTCTTCAGCGACCGCATCACCGCATGGACTTGTCTTTCAATGAAATTGTACTTTTCCTCGTGCGGGTGGATGACTTGACTCAGGAATGCAATTGGCCGCTCGTCCCCGTCCTCATTTTTCTGGGTAAGGACAACTGCGTAGCTCTCCGGTTCTCTGACAGCATAAAGGATAAAATCCTTGGAGTAGTCGGGGTTCACCAAAACAGGGGCCTAGGCGATTCTCTCTTTTTTCTCTTTGAATGCCCGCCTTCTCTCTTTGGTCCACCGAAACTTGGCATCCTTCTTGAGGAGTTTTGTCATCGGCTTTACTACCTGGGCGAAGTCGGCAATAAATTTCCGAACAAAATTAATCTGCCCAAAGAAGGATTGGAGGCCCTTCTTGTTTGCTGGCAGCGGTAGCTTGTGGAGGGCTTCCGCCCTGGCAGGATCTACAGCTAGTCCTTTCTTCGATATCATGTGACCTAGGAGCTTGCCCTCTTTAACTGCGAAAATGGATTTTTTCGGCTTGGAGATTCCGAATTCCCGGCATTTCTCAAATACCTGGCGCAAATGTAGGCCGTGTTCCTCCCTTTTGTGGGAGAAAACAGTCATATCATCAAGATAAATCATGATGATGCGGTTGAGTAACTCACCAAAGGCTAAGTCCATCGCTCTTTGGAAAGTTGCCCCAACGTTTGAGAGGCCGAATGACATGCGCTGGTAGGCAAAAATCCCCCATTTGGTTGTGAAGGCTGTCTTGAACTGGTCCTCGTCCTTGACCCAAATCTGGTTATACCCTGAGAAGCCATCGAGCAGAGAGAATCTCTGTGCTCTTGCCACTACGTGTAGAATATGGTCGATTTGGGGCAGCGGGTAGTGGTCCTTCAGCGATGCCTGGTTGAGGAGTAAACTCTTACTATAAATAGGAGCCTAGGGATCCATTGTATTCACCTTTTGGCCATGAGAATTTAGAGCTACACTTTGTGAAACTCACATTGTGCTTTGACCTCATGAGATTGTAAGAAATTGGCAAGTCCCTATGCATTCCATCAATGCCACCACCCTTCTAGTTTGGTAAGTGCACGGTGATTGTGGCATTGCCCTTTTAGCCCATATTATCATTTTCTTATCAATTTCATATCTAATGAATGAGTGGACATTGATGTTATTTGAATTTTCATGTGTTGATTGATCACACACTTTCCTCACTATGGTTTAAACCCGTATTTGTTTTGAATCACTCGCACCCTTAATATTTCATGCATGTTTATTTTTTGCACTTTACTTTTCATGCAATTAGTGTAGGTTAGTGTAGGAGTATTCCACGAGGATAGTGAGGAGTCGGCCTAAATCTGGAGGTTGGGAGGAGCCATTGGTACTCCCTTCCAACCTTATTGAAACTAAAATTGGGGTGCAAAGACCAAATTAGAGGCAAGGACAATTCTTTGGTTCAACAGGTATCTAGAATCTACTATGAAAGTTCCTTGGTTGATATGGTATTTGCCATTTTGATTTCCTAACCCAAGGAGTTCAATAGCATAGTGAAGCACCAAAATAAGCTGATGTTGTTTGGGTATACTAGCATTGCATGTCAACCCTTTAACTATAATTTTTTATTTTTATGTGTGTGTACAGTTATAGAGCTACACTTTGTGAAACTCACATTGTGCTTTGACCTCATGAGATTGTAAGAAATTGGCAAGTCCCTATGCATTCCATCAATGGCACCACCCTTCTAGTTTGCTAAGTGCGCGGTGATTGTGGCATTGGCCTTTTAACCCATCTTATCATTTTCTTATCAATTTCATATCTAATGAATGAGTGGACATTGATGTTATTTGAATTTTCATGTGTTGATTGATCACACACTTTCCTCACTATGGTTTAAACCCGTATTTGTTTTGAATCACTCGCACCCTTAATCTTTCATGCATGTTTATTTTCTGCACTTTACTTTTCATGCAATTAGTGTAGGTTAGCGTAGGAGCATTCCACAAGGATAGTAAGGAGTCAGCCTAAATCCGGAGCTTGGGAGGAGCCATTGGTACTCCCTTCCAACCTTATTGAAACTAAAATTGGGGTGCGAACACCAAATTAGAAGCAAGGACAATTCTCTGGTTCAACAGGTATCTAGAATATACTATGAAAGTTCCTTGGTTGATATGGTATTGGCTATTTTGATTTCCTAACCCAAGGAGTTCAATAGCATACTGAAGCACCAAAATAAGCCGATGTTGTTTGGGTATAAATTGCATGTTCCACAAAATTCTGGGATGGTATTGTGGGACGACTTTTTGGGATGACAGGAAGCATTTCGGGATGTCGGGACACTTTTCCGAGACAGCTCCCAAATCCCAGGATGAGTCCGCATGGAACATAGTTTGCAACGTATATTAATGGTATTTGTGTTAGATGATTAATAAACAATTGAGAGATTAGTTTTACTCGTTAATTGAATATGAGAGGTTAAGGAGGCAACTTTGGGCTTGGCCCATGGGTTTGCATAATTGATAGGAATTTTGGGCGTCAATGGATAGGTATTGTCAGCCATTATAGCAATGCATGGTTGGGCATGATGATGACAACAACTGGATTTAGGCATGTGATGGGGTCATTGTTGCCATAGTGTTCAAGGATTTGTTGGTGTATAGTTAGAGGGGATCTCACCAATAATAGTTGATGGTAGCTTTTTGTGGGAAACAAATCAATGCAGTTTTGATGGAAACTGTATCAGTTCATTTTGGTGTTGGTATCTTAACAGGTGGGACATCAATGGTTGCAAATTGAGGATAGCAACAGAAAGCTTGCCCAATATTGCTAGTAATGTTGTGTAGACATGTTCGTTCAAATTCTATACACATTTGTGGTTGATCTCGAGTTAACCAATGTAATTTTGGAGTACAAATATAAAGGAACAGTTTTATGGTTATAACTTATAAATGTCTTGTATAGAATGAATGAATATAGTGCTATCGTGCTGAACTAAGCTCTGTATAAATGGGCTTGAATGAATCAAGTGGAATATTATGCTTCACATTTATGTGTTGCTTTGTCATTTTAGTGAAATTACTTTATTACAGTTTTCTCTTCCTTACATGGCATGTTTAGTAGGATGCTTGTGTGCTAGCTAGTTTAGGGATTCTTGAATGTCTGAAGTAAATGGATGTGAACTGAATAACTTCAGTGATATGGAATAAGAAGTCATACATAAAAGATTTGATAATGAATGAAGGTGATCCTAGTTTTTCACCAGAATGTGCTGACAGCCACTTGATCTATGGTGTGTGCTCAAACCAGTTTAAATGAAAATCTGCAAATTCTTTAATAGTCTGTATCTGTTTCTTCCTGTACACTTATACCGAGTATTTGATGTGAATTGTGGCTTCAAAAGTTCTATCAGGTGTAGGGTATATTCAAGGCAACTGTGGGCCACTTGCTACATTTATAAAACTTAATTCAAATTTGCTCCCCACTCTTTATGTGCCATGTCTGCACTTGTCTTGAGTTTGAGAATTATGGAGATGCATATTTTTGTTGGTTTTCGTGAAGACAAGTAATGTGTTATTCATAATTTTCCGTTTTGACAGTTTTTGCAAACACATCTGTTGATAAACTGGAAAAAACTTAGATGAGTTAATTGTCTCTTTGTTTTGGTTATCCTTGCTGTCCACTTGTGAATTTTCACCACCCATGGCCAAAGGCACATAGGGATGCATTCCCCCACCTTGGATCCCCTATACCCATCTTGGACATATATCAAGGATGTGATTGCATCCCTCTCCCATTACTAATTTTATTTAGTTTTGCTAGATTGTGTCTCTAGGGCATCCTTGGAAATTACATGATGTCCTTGAGATGTCTGGTAGTCTCTGGGGATTTCCAGTGGACACCTGGCCATTCTGAAGATAAGGGGAAACACCAAGGGGGGCCCCTTGACCATGTTAAGGATTGTATTCATTTGCTGTGGCTTATCACATACATGTTAGAAATGGAGGTTTTAAAACTTAAGAAGAAACAATGAACATCTCAGGACAGTAGGAAGAGTAAAGGATATCCTCAGGCCATCCCTTGCTGTGTTGTATTAACTATTAACCCTTGCCACACCTTAACCTTCCATATTTTTGAAGTTCTCTGCCAACCCCAGAAAATTGGCTTACAGTTGCCTACCTTACCAAGAAAACTTACCCTGTTTTCTATTGCCCTCCTAACAGGAAACACTGGAATATAGTAAAATAGACATCTGGTTAGTTGTTGATTTAGAAAAACGTTTTGGTCATTGAACTTCGCAGCATTTCTGTGAAGATTTTGTTTTTCTTATCTAATTAACGTATTTTATTTTTGCATATTCTTGT
Source organism: Wollemia nobilis (assembly GCA_028583015.1). Classification (NCBI taxonomy): domain Eukaryota; kingdom Viridiplantae; phylum Streptophyta; class Pinopsida; order Araucariales; family Araucariaceae; genus Wollemia; species Wollemia nobilis. Next base: position 16,128,697 of record JAQPPZ010000135.1, read on the forward strand.
TTCTTTTCAAGCAGTGTTCCATTTTGTTTAGGGTCTCCTGCAATTGATACTAAGGAGAATGCACAACTTGTCTTTTTTCATTAATAGCAAAGAAAAAAAGAAACACATGAAAACACAATTACGAAAATCACAAAAAAATTGTTCCCCCCAAAATGAAAAAGGTATATTCATGTTGGACTAATTTTCTATGTTGTTATGAATTGTTATACTAGTAATAGTGTTTTTCTTAATGATATATCTTTTGACTTAAGGGTGGCATTTGCTATTCTAACAGGTTGGCTTACAAGATAAAATGGATACAGTTGTTAGAGTATTGTCTGGAGGAATGAAGAGGAAATTGTCTTTGGCAATTGCTCTTATAGGCAATAGTAAGGTAACCGATAATTTTGGAACTACTTTTGAAAATATTTCTTGTTTTTCATCAACACAATTTCATCTCATGAAATCTTACTAATGTAATTTATAAAATAAATTATATGCTTGTAGGTGGTCATATTAGATGAACCAACTAGTGGAATGGACCCCTATTCAATGCGTTCAACGTGGCAATTGATTAAAAGATTTAAAAAAGGGAGAGTGATCTTACTAACAACACATTCAATGGATGAGGCTGATGTATTAGGTGATCGCATAGCTATCATGGGAAATGGTTCCCTACGATGTTGTGGCAGGTCATTGTCCCTCTCTTTATTGTCTTCAAACATTTGTCCATCCTGGAATAATTTCTATGTTTTAGAAGCTGTGTGCATTGGATACAATAGGAGGGGATTATTGTAGATGATATGAAATATGTTTTTTCCCCATAAAAATAGTATGATTTCACTTGATCATAGGCTTGAATTACTACATCCAGTCGTTTTTTTTTTCTTTCTTTTTGAATGTTACATTCATTAATTTTGTTTGTTGCTTGGAGGTGAATTCCTAGAATTCAGGTGGAAGTATTTGAACCAAACATTTCTTTTGCTTCTTAGTCATTGAAATTATTTGGGATGTGTTAAATTAAAAGCAAATCCATACAATATTGCAATAATAAACGGAAATTAATGCAAATGATTAACAATATTGCAACATGAAATGGAAATGCAGCATATTATATCACAAAAACAAAACCACATTACATAATCGCAAGCCCCTTTAAGGGGGCAACCTCCTTGGAAGCAAAGCTTCATTACAATATGAAAATATGAGATGATCCATCCTCTTGCCCCCTTGGTTCTTAAAAGATTTTGGCTAAACCCAACCTTAATGCTCAAGGGTTCCCATCCACGTGTAAGTGGGGGCCCGAGCTAGTAACTCCTAATAACAACCGTTACATCTTTATATAACGTCTCTTTATAAGAATAGTTACATCATATAGGTCCATAAGCCTAGCCGCCTAATGTACTACATGACTATGCAATTATTAATGATGTTAGGATAGGGTCCTAACATGCCCTTCCCCTTCAAAAAAGCTTTGTCCTCAAAGCTTGAGATGAGGAAATTGTTGTTGGAGTTGCTGAAGAGATTCCCATGTGGCATTGTCTTGCTGTAAGCCTCGCCATTGGACTAAGATGTAATGTCCCACCCCAATCTGTCGTTTTGCACTTTGGAAATTTTTGGTTTTCTGATTTTTTTGTGTTTTTGAGATATGCAGAACAACAATATTGAAAATGGAATAACTTCTAATCTACTCAACCAAACAACATGAAATTCTGGAATAAGATAGTTTTGATATTCATCTACAAACCCATTAAAGGAAATAACAAAATATGCAAATACCCGGAAGATATAAAATTCTGGAAATTGGCAGAAAGGTACATTGGACAACAACTCAGAAATCTGATATTTTCATTACAATCTTCAAGGAATGTTATTTCTCCAATGTTCAACTGATCACAATACAGTCCTAAACCCTAGGCGCCAATATTAGATGCTGAAGACACCACCAAAGTGCAGCGACCAGCTCCAGGAGAATCACGCCATGACTGAAATGGTACGGCCAAGCTGGAATGTTCAGCAAATAAGATGAGCTCTGAAATGCATTGCTAATCCTCCAATGAGTCCCTGAAAATCTCTCTGCGAATCCAAACAATGAAGCTCCACTGCATTCCCTGAAGTAGAAATGCCCAGATCAACCTGAGGTGATCTTTCACACCCGAAGTCGATGTTCTTTCTGGAGGTTTTCGTCCCCAAAAAGCCAAGAAATCCTGCAAACCCTAGTTGCAAGCTTCCTCTCCAAAATACCAGATAAATTCATAATATAGTGATGCCGAATGAGCTCTTCAAATGTCTTTTTATTTGCCTCCAAATGGGTCGACCCACTTTTAGGGTTTCCAATAGCCTTTTTAAAACATTTAAAATATTCTAATTTTCACTTTATCAAAAGTGGCGTTCAACTTAGGCCCCCTTTAAGTCACTTTTATAAAATATTTTATTTCCCCTAAGTGACATAAAGTCCCCTTATATCCCCTTTATTAAATCAAATACATTATCTTTATAAAGTTAAAATCTTTAATTTAACTTTAGTGATTTTATCGACGAAAACATTAATATTTTGGGCCTCAATAATCCAATCCAAAATCCGAGGATAGAAACGGATACCCTTTTCGAAGACGCATCTCATCATACCATCCGTTTTGTCAGAAACCCTAGAAAAATGACTTACTAAAAATAGTAAGTGCATCCTCCCATGCTCAAAACGGCTCCAAAAACTGGCAACTGAAAGCTTACAACATCCCGATGAAACTCTACAACCTCCAATGGGATCCCACACATCTGTCATAGCCTACGGGAACCCGTGAGTAGGCTAGTCCCATGCGATAACACTGACTGGTTAGGAAGGGAACATTACAGTCCTCCCTCCCCAAAATTGCTTGTCCACAAGCAATTGGAGTGTTGGATGCTGCAATATCTGTTCATTTTCCCAAGTAGCATCCTCAACCGGCAAGTTCTTCCACTTGATCAAATACTCTCTAATCATCCGTTTCTTGAGAGTACGCTCTCGACTGTCAATGATAGCCTCTGGAATGAGAATCAACTTACCCTCATCATCCAAGGGTGGCAAAACTGAAGAAGGTACCACATTATGTCCCAATGCCTTCTTGAGGCGTGATACATGAAAAACATTGTGTACTCTGCTGTCTGCCGACAAATCTAACTCGTAAGCCACCTCCCCAACTCTCCTGGAAACCCTGAACGGACCGTAGAACCGTGGCTTAAGTTTCTCTGCTCCACTCTTCTTGAGAGTAGACTGTCTATAGGGTTGCAATCTCAAATAAACCATGTCACCCACCTCAAAACTGCGCTCTATTCGCTGCTGATCAGCATATAACTTCTGCTGATTCTGTGCCTGCTGCAGATTTTCCTTCAATGCCTTCATTATGTCTTGGCTGTCCTGTAGCATCTCCTTAGCCTTAGGCACTCTGCAATCTCCTAGAAGCAAATCTATGAAGCTAGGAGCCTCATATACATAAAGAGCCATAAAAGGTGACATCTTGATCGACATGTGGTAAGTGGTATTGTAACAGTACTCACCAAGGTATAACCATTTGACCCATGCCTTCTGCTGCCCTGAGATGTAATTCCTCAAGTAACCTTCCACCTATTTATTAACTATCTCTGTTTGCCCATCTGTCTGTGGGTGGTAACTTGTGCTGGGAGTGAGTTCTGTCCCACTCAAACGGAAGAGTTCCTGCCAAAAATTACTCATGAATCTGTTGTCCCTATCACTTACAATGTTTTTGGGCAGCCCATGCAATCTGAAAATTTCTCTGAAAAATAAATCAGCAACCTGTACTGCAGTATATGAGGCTGCAATAGCAAAGAAATGAGCAAATTTAGTCAATCTATCAACCACAACATAAATGCAGTCCTTCCCTTGCACTTTGGGCAACCCTGTGATGAAATCCATGGAGACACTTTCCCACTTTTGATTGGGAATTGGCAGGGGCTGCAGTAAACCAACTGGATAAGTATGCTCATCTTTATTTTGCTGGCAGGTGACGCATTCCCGAACATACTTAAGAACCTCGTCTTTGAGTCCTTTCCATGTAAATATTTCTCTCACCTGCTTGTATGTCTTATAGAAACCAGGGTGACCAGCCATAGGTGAATCATGAAAAGACCTCAAAACAGTTGTTTTAAATTGAGAATTAGGCACCAAGAATATCCTGTCTTTGTAAATGATTAAATCATTCACTACTGCATACCTTTCATCCTGTCTGGTACCTTCTATAATGCTGGAAGCCCACTCATCCTTTGCATAATCTGCTGTAATTTGCTTCTTCCAATCTGCTGTAATCTCACCCATAGAACATAAATGGGGCCTCCTAGACAAAGCATCAGCAACAACATTCTTCTTCCCTTTGACATAGACAATGTCAAAGTCGTAGGCCTGCAACTTACTCACCCATTTTTGCTGCCTTTCATTCAAATCCTGCTGATTGAGAAAATATTTCAAACTGTTGTGGTCGGTTTTAACAATGAACTTACCTCCCACAAGGTATGGTCTGAATTTGGCCAATGCATGCATTATGGCCAACATCTCCTTATCATATATCGAATAAGCCCTCTCTGCACCTCTCAATTTCCTGCTCTCAAAAGCAATAGGGTGCTTGTCCTGCATCAAGACCGCTCCAATACCTTCCCCAGAGGCATCACACTCCAACTCAAACGGTCTAGAAAAGTCAGGAATAGCAAGTACTGGACACGAGCACATCACCTTTTTGAAGTTGTCAAAACACACCTGTGCTGAGTCTGTCCACACGAAAGCTCCCTTCTTCGTCAAGTCAGTAAGGGGAGCGGCTAGCTGTGAAAATCCCTTGACGAATCTCCTGTAGAAACCACATAGGCCGAAGAATCCCTTAAGCTGCGTGAGATTGGTGGGGGGCGGCCAATCCATGATGGCTTTGATTTTTTTTGGATCAACTCTTACTCCATCTGCACTGATAATATGGCCCAAGTACAACAGCTTTGTCAAACCAAACTCACATTTTGATTCCTTGGCATACAAGGACTCCTGCTCAAGGATATTCAGCACCTCATCCAAATGCTTCAGGTGCTCTTCCCATGACCTGTTGTAAATCAATATATCGTCAAAGAAGATCAAAACAAACTTACGGAGCTGCACACTGAACACCCTGTTCATACATGACTGAAAAGTGGTTGGAGCATTAGTCAACCCGAAGGGCATCACCAGAAACTCAAAGTGACCGAAGTGACACCTGAAAGCAGTCTTCTCAATATCACTCTCTCTCATCCGGATCTGATGATAACCCGACCTGAGATCTATCTTGGAGAAGTAACGTGCTCCATGTAACTCATCTATCAACTCGTCGATCCTAGGAATTGGGTATCTGTTTTTAATGGTCTTCTTATTAAGAGCTTTGTAATCAATGCACATGCGCATTGTCCCATCCTTCTTCTTTACCAGGACCATTGATGATGCAAAAGGACTTTTGTTGGGTCTAATGTGCCCCATGTCAAGCAGTTCCTTGATTGCTTTTTTGATCTCATCCTTGAATCTCTTTGGATGTCTATAGGGAGTAGTAATCACAGGTTTGGCTCCCTCTTCCAACTCAATGACATGCTCTATTCCCCTTTCAAGGGGCCTCCCAGGAGGTATGCTGTCAAACACCTTATGATGCTTACCCAACAAAATTTGTATGTCCGGATGATAACTCTTATCCTGCTGATCACCAACTGTCGGCATCATAATGCACTTTGCTGCCCATTCTACCTGATCATGCCGGAAAAGCCTCTCCATCCTCTTGAGTGAAACCACTCTAACTCCTCCATCTGATATGCCTCGAAGTACTATCTTCCTCCCTCCTGATTCAAACTTCATCTCCATACTGTGCAAGTTCATGGTGAACTCGCCAAGGGTACGCATCCAGTGCATACCAAGTACTACATCTGTGTCACCTATACCAACCACATAGAAATCATCCCTTAGCTCATATTCACCCATCCGAATGCATAAATTAGGAATCTTCCATGTGTAGGTAAGGGTGAAACCATCTGCAACCATCACCTTGAAACCCTCAAAAGGTTCTGTTTGCAATCCTCGTTTAGCTACAAGGCCTTCATCTATGAAGTTATGCGTGGCACCAGTATCAATAAGAGTGGTAATCCGCTGTCCACTCAACACTCCACGGACCTTAAATGATCCAACTCTCTGAAAACTGCATAGTTGTGCCACAGCTCCATCCTGTCCTTGTGTCTTTTCAGCCTCCTTATCACTATCTGAACTGCTGCTCTCTGAATCATCCTGCTGATCTGTTTTTTCTAAGTCTGAATCATCAGCTGAAAAGTACTCAATTTGTTTGGCCTTTGCCTTAACTGAGCATTGGTGAGATGGGTCCCAAGGTTCCCTACAATGGAAGCATAGTTTTTTCCTTCTTAAGTCATTGAGCTGATCGTTGTCCAGTCTATTAGGAACACTCTTTTGCTGATTAGTATCCCTCTGAAAATGTTTTTTGTCCTTGTCTTTCTTATACCCAAACCCCTTGGACTGGAATTTGCTCCTGGAAGTAGAAGGCTCCATGTCTCTTGCCCTTTTTATGGCATTCTGTAGAGTGGGGGGATTGAACGCCTTAATCCAACCCCTCAAAGGATCGGAAAGACCATCAATGAATAATACAATCAATCGGTGCTCAGAGATGTCTGTCACTAATACTGATAGTCGCTGAAAATCAGCAATGTAAGCATCCACTGACCCCCACTGCTTTAGTTGAGCCAACTCCTTGAAGTGCAATTCTGGGTCCTTTTTGTCAAACCTGTCAATAAGCTTGTTTGTAAATTCTGCATATGAGTCAATCTGGCTATGACCAAGCGTCATCAAACCATGGTGCCACCACTCGTGAGCAATCCCATCCAGGTGGAGTGCAACATACTTAATGGCCTCATCCTCTGGCATAGGATTGAGCTGGAAATAGGTGTCCAACTTTTGCACCCAAGCTCTGGCTGAAGTTTTGTTTGAACCGTCAAAACAAGGAAGGGACAACTTCCCCACTCTCCTTTGCATCTCCTGGTTATTCGGGTTATGCTGCCTACCTCTCCTATTAGGTTGTTGCCTCATTCTCATGTCCACATACTCCCGAAAAGACATACCAGCTCGGAACCCCGCACTAGCATTCTCCCACTCCTGTAAAAACTGGTCTTGCATCTCATTGACTGTAGGTTCTACCTCATCCTGTGGAATGATCCTAGGAGGGAAAGTAGGCATCAAGGGTCTTGTGTTAGCTGTCCTGTCCCTATGATTCTGATTTACAGCCCTGTTGTTCACTGAGGCATCACCATTACCATTATTACCTTGGTTCTCATGTGGCCTATGGTTATTATTGTGATTGTTCCCACCTTGACCATCATTTGGCTGGGCATTATTATTGTTATTTGCCAACATAACAACCACCAACTGATTGAGAGTTTGCTGCAACTCTCGCTGTCCCCTGGCCAGTTCATTAAACATTTCTTGGGTACTCGGTTCTTGTGGACCCCTGTCACCCATATTCACCTCTTCTTCTGAGTCTGAGCTGCGAGTACCTCTTCTTCTGTATGTGATATATTCCCTGTCCTCTGGATTCATCAATTATTTTGACTCACCCGGAAACCCAACAGGCTGGCAGGCTCGAGGCTCTGATACCACTGTAATGTCCCACCCCAATCTGTCATTTTGCACTTTGGAAATTTTTGGTTTTCTGATTTTTTGTGTTTTTGAGATATGCAGAACAACAATATTGAAAATGGAATAACTTCTAATCTACTCAACCAAACAACATGAAATTCTGGAATAAGATAGTTTTGATATTCATCTACAAACCCATTAAAGGAAATAACAAAATATGCAAATACCCGGAAGATATAAAATTCTGGAAATTGGTAGAAAGGTACATTGGACAGCAACTCAGAAATCTGATATTTTCATTACAATCTTCAAGGAATGTTATTTCTCCAATGTTCAACTGATCACAATACAGTCCTAAACCCTAGGCGCCAATATTAGATGTTGAAGACACCACCAAAGTGCAACGACCAGCTCCAGGAGAATCACGCCATGACTGAAATGGTACGGCCAAGCTGGAATGTTCAGCAAATAAGATGAGCTCTGAAATGCACTGCTAATCCTCCAATGAGTCCCTGAAAATCTCTCTGCGAATCCAAACAATGAAGCTCCACTGCATTCCCTGAAGTAGAAATGCCTAGATCAACTTGAGGTGATCTTTCACACCCGAAGTCGATGTTCTTTCTGGAGGTTTTCATCCCCAAAAAGCCAAGAAATCCTGCAAACCCTAGCTGCAAGCTTCCTCTCCAAAATACCAGATAAATTCATAATATAGTGATGCCGAATGAGCTCTTCAAATGTCTTTTTATTTGCCTCCAAATGGGTCGACCCACTTTTAGGGTTTCCAATAGCCTTTTTAAAACATTTAAAATATTCTAATTTTCACTTTATCAAAAGTGGCGTTCAACTTAGGCCCCCTTTAAGTCACTTTTATAAAATATTTTATTTCCCCTAAGTGACATAAAGTCCCCTTATATCCCCTTTATTAAATCAAATACATTATCTTTATAAAGTTAAAATCTTTAATTTAACTTTAGTGATTTTATCGATGGAAACATTAATATTTTGGGCCTCAATAATCCAATCCAAAATCCGAGGATAGAAATGGATACCCTTTTCGAAGACGCATCTCATCATACCATCCGTTTTGTCAAAAACCCTAGAAAAATGACTTACTAAAAATAGTAAGTGCGTCCTCCCATGCTCAAAACGGCTCCGAAAACTGGCAACTGAAAGCTTACAACATCCCGATGAAACTCTACAACCTCCAATGGGCTCCCACACATCTGTCATAGCCTACGGGAACCCGTGAGTAGGCTAGTCCCATGCGATAACACTGACTCGTTAGGAAGGGAACATTACATAAGGCTTCCGTGATGGCGGTTGCGAAGAGTGTGAATTTTTTTGTCCAAAATGCTGTCAGTCTCTAAGATGACCAAACCTTCATCATCCAACATGAGAAGTGTCGACTGGACCTGAATGCGGTTGCCAAGTACTTTCTTTAGACAAGAGACATGGAAGACTGGATGGATCTTTGGTAGAAGGTGGTAAAGCGAGCTTGTAGGCCACTTGTCCAATTGACTGCATTACTGATAGGGACCATAGAATCTGGCTACAAGCTTCTAGTGAGCACGGAGTTACATTGATGTTTGCTTATATGGATGTAGTCAAAGGAAGAACATGTCCCCAACATTGAAACTACTCTCTAAACGATGTTTATCTGTTTGTTGACACTCTCAGGATTGAGCCATCGCACATTACAGAATCGTAGGCCATTTCAAGGGGGCAACCTCCTTGGAAGCAAAGTTTCATTACAATATGAAAATATGAGATGATCCATCCTCTTGCCCCCTTGGTTCTTTTAAAGACTCTAGCTAACCCTAACCCAAATATTTGACCTCTTGCGTTCCAAAGGAAAATTTAGACCGTTTGGCAAACAATTGCTATTTCAAGAGTTGCAAAGTTAGATCTAGATGATGCAGGTGCTCTCCCCAAGTGTGACTGTAAACTAGAATATCATCAAAGAAGACTAAAATGAACTTGCACAAGTAGGGGGGGAAGATATTGTTCATGAGACTTTGAATACTCAAAGGTGCATTAGTTATGCCAAAAGGCATGACCGAAAATTCATAATGATCTTCAAGGGTCCTGAATCCTGTTTTCAGGATGTATTTTTTGAGCCGTATTTGATGGTATCCAGATCAAAGATTCAACTTGGAGAAAATTTAGCCCCATGTAACTCATCAATCATCGGAATAGGAAATTTATCCTTGATGGTGATTTTATTGAGTTTGTGAAAGTCTATACATAGCCACCACAACCCATCCTTTTTCCGTAGTAAAGCACTGGTGACGAGTAGGGATTGACACTGGGTTGAATTACCCTTGTTTTTAATAACTCCTAGACCAATTTCTCAATTTCTGATTTCTACGCATATGCTTACCTGTAGGGTCGAATATTAGGTGGCAAGCTCTTTGGTACAAATTGTATTGCATGATCATGGCATCATTGTGGAGGTAGCCCCTTGGGTTCTGAAAAGACGAAATCATGTTTTGTCAAAAGTATTTGCAAGTTGCTTTGCTGTTTAGGATCTTCAGTATTTTGTGCCTAGATTGCAAACAACTATGCCACTACCCCATGTGAGAAATTTCTTAAGAGTTTCTCCATTCTATTTGAGCTAATGATTTGAGTGGATCCTGCAGGTGAACCACAGAGAGTGTACTACTTCCCATTCAGAGTGAATTGCATTCACAGTTCAGCAAAATTCCGTGCCACTGTTCCCAAAGTGCAGAGCCATTATGCCCCTAAAACAACATCACATCCCCCTAGGGGAAGAGCGGACATATAAGTTTTGAGTTCATATTCCCCGACGTTTAGCGTAACATTCCAACATTTCCCTTTACAAGGCAATGTTCCTGCATTGGCCACCATGACTTTGAAAGAATTGCAGGAATGTATGTATCAGTTTGCTTGCTTAGCTACTTGTGGATTAGTTAAGTTATGTGTACTACCAGAACCAATAAGGATTATGATTCTTTGCCCCTTGAAATATCCTACTACCTTCATAGTCTAAGGGGTCAAGATTTCGGCTAGTGCATGAACTGAAATTTCTGGTTGAGGTTCTTCTTGTGCTTCACCCTCATCTTGGTGCTCTTCTTCCTGCTGTTCCTCTTCTTCTTTGGGGACTTCATTTGCTGCGAAATCATCCATATCCATCAAATACAATTTTTGTTGTACACATTTATGCCTCGGAGAACATTTCTCATCACAATTATAGCATAACCCTTGTGCTCTACGGGCTTCCATTTCCTCCCTAGTCAATCACTGAATTGTTGGAGAGTTATTCCCTGGATAAGATGTGGCCTTGAATGGGATTGGGGGTCTAGCTTGTGTAAATTTAGACGGATTCCTCTGAGCAGTAAAGTTTTCCTCTACTAACCCAGCCAACCCTATTGCTTGCATCATGGATTGTGGTTTTAACACTTTTATCTTGACCTTGATATCATCCTTCAACCCACTGATAAAACAACTCTAAAAGAATCCTTCACCCTAACCCCTTGTTCAGTTAGCCAACTTCTCAAACTGAGTCTGATATTCATGTATAGTGGAGGTTTGCTTCAATTTTGTTAGAGCTCTTATAAAGTCCTCATACTCATCGGGGCCAAAACGCGAGTAGTTGTTCAAATTCTTCCCAAGAATGGTCGTGAGTCATGTGTTGCACCCATCGTAGCGAAAATCGACAAAGTCGCGATTTTTTGCCAAGTCAATGATTTGCTGAGTCAGATTGGATCGAATCATTGAGTCAGTGATTTTTTGCCGATTTTCTCTAAAAATCAGCAAAAAATCGCCAAAAAAACGGCCACAGTTGCACGGGTAGAGGTTGCGGTTGATTAAGTGAAAAAGTGAACTTTTTCACTTATTTCTTCCATGTAACCTCTTCCAAACAAAAAAAGAGTTTGCCTACTTGTTACCACCCCAACCCAAACACGCTAGGGCATCCTAAGAGCGAGCGGATTGCAGTTTGAAGGAATCTAGCAGCCAACAACAACCACCAACGACAATGCTATACATTATTAACTGATGAAATTCTCCATAAAAAGATGTTGAACTATCAATCCAAACTTATTGCTCAATATGCTTGTATATAGGAGTAATATTTAAAACCACAAATGATATGCATGAAGGGTGTTGCCCCTGGACCCCCGACACTGGTGGTGATTGACGTTAGCAGCCAAGGCACAAAAAGAGGCATGGACACAACGACAAAGAGAGATTAGAACTTTTGCTAGGGCAAAGGGTGAAGGCATTCAAAGATCTTGAGACATTGTATTTGTCATGACTCATGACACATTTTGTAATTTGCACCTTTTTTATATTATAAGCAATACAATAATATTTGAATTTTGGAAGCATTAACATTTCTTTATTTAAGATGTGTTTGTCACTTTCATGTGTGTTATCACTTGCCACTTTCATGTGTAGTTTAAGGCTTTAAGGTTGTATCACTTGCCACTTTTATGTGTAGTGTAAGGCTTTAAGTTTGTATCACTTGCCACTTTCATGTGTAGTTTAAGCTTACAGTCTTACATCATTAATATCTGATTTGCATAATATTAATTCATTGTGATATGCATGGAAAAAAAAAATCATTGAAAAATTGCGTTTTATTCCGTTTTCTTTTTGCCGATTTTTTCTGATTCCCGATTTTTTTTTAGTATCATTTGCTGATTCCGAGCCAATTCCGAGTTTCTCTACCATGGTTGCACCCATTGCTACCATTGTAGGGCTTCAAACTCAAAGTTAAAGGATGTCATGGTGATCCATAAATATCGGTGGACGTTGTGGAGCTTGAAATACTGATCCGTCCGACACAACCAACCATCAGGGTCCTTGTCATTAAACTTGGGAAAATTGAGCTTGGGCATTTTATATGGGGCATTTTTATTGAAAAAAGCATTGTGTGTCTCCCCTTCTGTATGTCCAGAACCACCAACCTTCCCCTCAATTTCACCGTTGTGAATCTGATGGTGTGTGTGAGTGGCTTGTTTTAAACGTCCTTCCACCTCATGGAAGTTTTCCTCAATTCCCTTTTTTATTTTGATCTTCTCATTGTTTAAAAGATATGTAGTCTTTCAAGTGTTTAATTTATTCTCCAAATTGGTTTTGCATTTGAAAGTTGTTGATTTGATAGTCCTATTTGTTCAATCAATTGGTTTTGCTCCATTTCCCTCATTGCTCCTCTAGTTCCTCCAGCCATGGGTTTGTGATTTGGACCTTCTGAAAATACTTTACTAAAAATAGAATTCTTGTTTTAGTAGTTACTATTTTTAGTAAGGGTACTGAAAAGTGTTTGGGTGCTATAGAACAAAACGATCAGCTTGAAAAGACAATCGAAATGGACTATACCCCCAAATGACAATTTTTGGACTTAAAAAAAACCTCACGGATGCTATATACCAAAATGATCAGTGCGATGAGATGATCGTAATAGACGAGGTCTCGAAATAACAGTTTTTTCCAGACTCTTTTTTTATACATTGACTGACCGTGACACTGGGTTCCTTCTGTACTGACGGAATGCTTAGCTCGACTACTGCCTTATCTGATATTGTTTCCAACTGTTACTGACAACTGCCCTATTAGGTAGTGTTATTGACTGTTACTGACAACTGCCCTATTAGGTAGTCTTATTGACTGTTACTGACAACTGCCCTGTTTGACATTGCCCCCAACTGTTACTGGCAACCTTCTGTTCCAATAGTTATTTTTCGTTTGTCAAGAACTGTTACAGTATCGTTAATTCCGTTATAGGTGGTCTCCTCAGTATGCTCAAATCTGTGATTAACGATTTTTGGTTTGACGGTCTGTGTTTAAGGTTTGACATATGACAGAAACAGGGAAACTCTAGGCTAAGGTGTGTGCACTGCCCATAGCCCTCTGTTATACAAGCATTTAGTATTGGAGATTTCATTTGGTCTACCACATGCCCTTGTGTCTTTGGACAAGATTGACCACCAAAGACCATCTACCAATACCTTTCTCCCAATAATGTCAAATCCCATGCGTCCATGTGCTTCCTTTAGTATGTTGTGTACTTCTTCCACACTGCACCTTTGCACAAAAACAATGATGTACCTTCACAGTACTTGGTTAGTTCCCATGTTGTACTGCATGCACACTGTGAATTAGTGGCCATAGCACCTAGTTGGCTTCCTCATCATCCAATTCCATCAAGTTGTTGGTAGCTTTGCCTGTTGTTGGATCCATTGTGTTTGAGTTAGTACATTTGTCAACTTGTTCGTTGTTACTACTTGAAAGGAGTCCACTTAACACTATATAGAAGCACAAATAAATTCCTTTAAATCAATAAGATTAACTTGGGCATGTCCCTTGTAAGGTTTGAGCTTCAACCCATTAATATATTTCATGCATGACGTCCTGTCCAGTTGTTGTAGTTAGATGGACCTATTACTCATCATTCTTCAACTTAGAAGGGTCGAAGCCACAAGGTCTTTAGCTTCCTTGACTTGATCTTCTGCCTGCCATTGAATAGAAGGACAGGGTATTCTTTCATAAATAACATATTACATAATTGGCTGTGTGTAAAGAGTCACTCCTCTAAACACTCTTGATCCCCGAGTTGGCTCTCTATTTCTACTCTTGAACATGGTTGGTATGATGGATTCTTCTCCATACATCAACTGGAATGGTGTATGCATAGTTGTGGCATTGAATGCTGTCTGTGATGCCCATATGACTACTCGCAGAAGCTCTTTCCAGTGGGCTTCTTCAATGCAACAGGATTTCTATATCATAAAATCTATTGTGTCATTGGTGGTGGATCCAAATGGATCCATGACACGTCATTTAGAAGCATGACAAGATGGTGACAAGGATGAATGGCTAAGTGAAGGTGACTCGACAAGCTTCCAAAACAAGGCAGTGCTGTCTTTTGGCTATAACTAAATAAAATCAAATTGCAATGAAATTTGATAGGGAAATTTCTGACACCAAGAAGAATGCTTAGTGTCAATTTGTGCTCAAAATACATAATCTATCCCTCCAAAAATAGGGAAGAACAGTCAAGACCAGGAAGCAGCATTTTAGGCATAAGTCAACCAAAATAATTCCAAATTGAATGATTCTTTTTGGTGGTGAAAGAGGACTCAAAGGACTATGTCTTATATGAATTTCATATCAAAGTACATCCATTTGATAGGTCAAAATGGTATAACTCAGTCTGCTGTATTGTCATATTTTCTCTCTCCTCAGAGACCCAAATAAGGCAAAATATATAATGGTGGTCTTTTCATCATTGTAGATATGCCCACCAAATTTCTGCCCCAAATTCATTTGTTTGGACCTTCAAAAGGTAAAAATACATTCCATTGACAAGCTGGCTGGGAATGGGCTGATTTGGCATGTGCAAGGTGGCCAAAAAATGAACTGGGCAAGTGTTAAGGGGAATAATGTGCAGAGAATAAGCGTGAAACATCACTTCCATGCATACCTACACCTTGAATAACCACTTATATCAAGAAACATCAGTTGCACCTCCGGGTTTGTAAGTAAAAGAGACCAGATGAGGCTTATTTGGGCCTAGACAAGGAAGGAGAAGGGAGTTTTGAAGGTCCAGGAGGAGGGGCAAGCAAGTTTCAGAAAAAAGAGAGCAAGAATATAGTGGTAATCACTATGCAAACCTGCAAACAAATGCATAGCAGCTGTACATCTCAGCCAAGGCCAAGTTGATGGCCAATATCTCTTGTACATTCTCTATTTTTGCAAGGAATATGAAGCTTGACTGATTGAACTGTGGGTTTTCTTCCCCTAGAGTGTTTTCCCCACTATAAATCACTGTGTCATTGCTGTTGTGGATGTGTTTCTCTGATTATTCCATGAGTTAGTTTCATTTCACTTCATTCTATAGTGTTTGCATGGTTTGAGCTAGAACTGAGCAACATTTTACAACAGTAAATAAATGGATTTACAGTAGATTTCAAGCTTCGTTAACATTGTATCAAGCTCTTTATGCACTGTCCATACTCTGTTCTTAACATCTAGAGTATTTTTCAGCGTAGAAGAGTAGATATGATTCCAAAAGAGAGGGTTTTACCAGTGACTAGTGACTAGTTTGTCACAATCCAAGATGAACCAAGTCAAGGAGCATTGTAAGTGTTCAAAAGGGTTTGTTTAAGGTTTAGTTTGAGGAAATTACAGATCTTGCCTAACCATTCACCCTAAGGGTAATGTATACTGGACAAACTATAAAAAATTCTAAAATCAGACATCAACTTATTGATAACTTCGTTAATGACGTTTCCAGTGCGATTATTGGTGATATGTAGCGGAATCTTGAAACGTGTGACTCCTTGCTTGTAAATGAATTTCACAGTTCTTCTGGTTGAGTTATCTAGCAACATTCTCTCTTTGACCCACTTTGTCAAGTGTTATATTGCGACTACCATATATGTACTTTTGTGGCTAGGCTTCATCTGCCGAACGATATCTGGTGGCCACTATTTGAATAGTTCTTGTTGTTGGGACCATGGTTAGAAAAATCGCTAGTTTTCTGCGATTTCTCAGGAAACTCACAAGAAATTGCAGGCGGTGTGTTTTTTATTTTTTATTTTCTTGGTTTCGAGAAAATCACCAACTCACGACGATATTTCTTGTGATTTGCGAAAAATTTGGCAAGCCTTGGGAAGTTAGAAAAAAATGGCGGGAAAAAGAAATTTTTAAAAGGCCATTTGGCCTTATTTTTGCATTTTTTCTTCTCTCTGATTGTGAACGATTTTTTATAAAGTTTCACTATTAACAATTTTGAAAATAATGCGTTTTCTATATTTACAAGAGTTTAAAAATTCAACTACATCCACATGAATCTCTAAGAAAGTGACCATGGTATTTATGGTAAGCATAAGTTCTTAAATGCAATAGAATTATAGAGATCTCTTAATAGTTCTACTTACCCTTGGGGAAAGAGCCAAATTGATGAAATGGACAAAATATTTGTAACTACATTTGATTAAAAATCTAGTATGTTCAATGTTGATCACCATTCTTTTATTATTGTACCACATATTTTCTACTTGTCACCTCTTCCTAATATAATCCTATGAGAATTTAAATTTGAGAAAGTTGAAAGAAATGAATGATAATGAAGAAAGAGAATACGAAGCTAAGAGTGGTAGTAAGTTTCATTGAAAGCTTGTTCATTTTTTGAGGCACTTGAGGAGGAAGTGGAACATTTGAGAGGATTGGAGGAGATATACCATGATGATCCTGTACTTGAGGAGCCTCCAATTCGACCACCCGTTCAAAGCCAAGGCCAACCATCTAGTTCAAGGGGGAGGAGGGGAAAACAAAAAATAGTTTAAAGCTGCATTATATTTTTGAAATTTTGCATTTGTATGATATTACGATGTATTTGGTTGGATTTGATGATCATGAATTGTAATTGTGCTCTTTTTTATGAATATCTAATATAAAATTAGTTTTTTGGATCTCCAATTGTTGTTTGAAATAAATTCTTTGGTTTTTTTTTTTTTGCCGAGTTTTCCCGATTTGTCGATAAAATCTTCAAAACTAGGGTGTCGAGTTTATCGTGAGTTGCGATTTTTCTAACTATCGTTGGGACAAATTCAACGAACTAAAGTCTTGTTTTAGTGGCTTCTCTGTCTATTGATACATGTCATGCAAGTTTACTCACTTTGGCTCATCTTTGAACAAGATTGGTTGCTGAAAACTATCTAGCAATGCCTTTCTCGCAATCCCATCAGGTCTTGTGTGTCCAGTTGCTAGCGCTTTCACGTGCTTCCTTTAGTATGGTGCGCATTTCATCTTCCACGGCACACCTATGCGATTCTTGGTAAGGTCCTATTTTGTACATCAAACCATGATGCATCTACAAGTTTAACAAGTTTTGAGAAATATAAAAGATGCATAAGCTTGAATTTGTTGGAAAGAATGGGCTATGAACGCCAAGGGTTTGGCATAAATAGCCAAAGAACCAAGTATCCCATTGGGGGTAATGTCAAGGCTTCCACATATGGGGCTCAGATATGAGGATGATGATGAATGCTCAATGAATAATGAAGTTGTACCTTCCACAAAGAAGGACCAACTACCATTACACCAAAGCATGCTTAAGGGAGGTAGAATTGTCAAGCAAGTGGCAAAGGAGGAGTTTAAAGCATTTATGAGAGAAATGAATGTTCCAAAGAAATCATAGAGAAGAGCAAGCTATTGTTGCATGAAAATATATGTAAGGGAGGGAGTGACACCATCCAAGGAGCCAAGCAAAAATTTTAAGCATCCTCAAGAGAGCAACCTTCCAAAGAAGAAAAATTGAATGAGCTGAATGCTAGTTTTGATGGAGAGAAGTGCAAGCAAGCATCCATGAAAAAGTATATGCATAAACCTTCTATATTTCCATTTGTTGTGATCATTGTGGAATGGAAGAGAAATATATGTGTCTGAATTTTGTTGGGACCTCCATCCATGCAAATATTGTGAAAAGAAAAAGCATATTGCTAACATGCATAGGAAGCATATGATTGCCAAGTACAAATAAATGTTTTCCAAGAGAAAGCAAAAGGTGGAGGTTGTTGCCATGGTCCCATTGCAAAGTCATTGAAATTGGTTTATTGTTGGATTGTGTCAAGAAAATGAAGTATGATCACTACTACTCTAAATGCTATGTTTGTGCTTGAATCTTCTCTTGGCAATAGTATGTGATACCACTTACACCAATGCATGAGGAGAGGGTGCCCAAGCAACCAAGATTGGGCTTATATATGCATAATGCAAGCTGTTGAAATATAAAAGCAATGAGTTTCAGCATTGGAGCATATTAGTGAAAGAAAGGGTGTGTTTTCCACTTGGAACTTGAAGATACACTTAAGCCATTAAGAAAGAGGCAGTTTGCTTCATCAGTGTATGCCTAAGAAAATCAAGAAGTTGCAATGTCTTTGGCAACCCTGAAAAAGCTTTATATATGTAAGATGCAAGGAGCAGTGTAGAGCATTTCCAAAGAGAGATGAACATTCCAAAGGAGGAGTAAAATGAGGAAAATCAGTCCACTCAACCAAAGAGTTATGCAAACAAACCCTTCTATTTGTTCAAAGATTACAGAGTAATTGTTTGACAACCATGGAAGCGATCACGTTCTCATGTTCAGTGGGCCACATGAGGCAAATGTAGTTTCCAACGAGGAAAATTCCAGCCATGGATACCATCATATAGCATGAGGCAACTCACATGCTATATGGAATAAACAATGGAATCGTATTTTTATGCAGTAAATTGAGCATAGTCTATTGTGGCAGAAAGTCAACATCCACTTCAAACAGCCATTGCACAAGCAGAGCAAGCAAATAGCTATTCACTTGCAAGCAAAGGCACATTGATGTAGTGTGATGAAAGCAAGCAAGCTGACAAAAACAAGCACTTGAAACTCATGCAAACAAGCAAGAGTAAGCATCTGGAAGTTCACCTGAAATGTAAAGGTAAATTTAAAAGGTAAAAGGTAAAGTAATTTTTAATGTCCCCTAGGCCATAGGCCATATAAGACGACCCTCATGGAGGATTTTGTTTATCCAATATGTTGAATCAAGAGATCCGTTGCAGGTGATGAGTCATTTGGAACTGTCTTTTCAACACAAAGATCCTTGAGAAATATCAAATCTTCTTTTACAGTATGGCAATTGGATTCCATCAGGAGAATGAGCAATGGAAGAAAACCAAGCAAGAAAATAAAAAGATCAGTCATGACCATAGAATAGAGGAGAGTAGAGCAAGAGTTCTAAGTATGGTGCATCAGGAGATTATTTTAAACATCTCCAAAGTAGGAGGAATGTACAAGTATGGACCAGAGATCACCATGTGCTCAATGAGAATTATACTGGCTTATTATGCATAGTGCAAAACTAGTAACCAAGACCTTAGTTTTGTAAGGCAGAAGATACTGGAGTATAGGTGGACCCTACTAGCATGGAGAAACAATAAAAATGCTGACAAGACATTGTAAAGGGTTTTAGGAGCATCCATAGCAAATATGCATCCCAGGAGTGGCAATTTAAAGCCTAAACCTCTTGTAATTTTTCCATTTTTAAGAGCTTAAATAAAACATTATTTTTACATTGAAGAGTTTTAGTAAATCATTTGTTTCAACCCTTTTTTGTGGTCTTTGCACTTTGCTGTTGTGTTATCCATTGTTCTTGAGCATTGAAGAATAGATTTGATGCAAGCTTTAAGATAAGATAAGATAATTCTATTAATGTCCACAAATGGCCAAAGTAGGCCAATGGGTCTCATTGGAAAGAGCTAATACAAATTACAATGCATTGTAGTAACAACAAAGTACTATGAAAATAAGCAAAACTAGAGTAAAGAATCTAGTGTAAACTACTCTAAAGTGGAACAATTGTATGGCATAAAATTACAGCCTTGAGGGTTATCCAAAATGGATAAACCCTAACATGCTAAAAGCAATGATTAAGAGAGAGCCAGAAGTCGAGTCACAATAGAGATAGAAAGGAGTTCTAGTGGATCCAAGCACCAACATTAATCTATAGTGGGATGCAAAGTAGAGACATAGTCATTATCATCACCAACTATCCCAAAAGGGCCAACACAAGATCTAATGATCCTTTCAGGAGAATGGTCAAGACTAAAGGGGTTTGGTTGGATAATCTTGGGAGGACATGGAGTTCGATCCATAACTCTTCTAGCACCCATGGTTTTGGAACCAATAGAAAAGGACAAAAAACTAGTAAGTCGTGCTTGTCTACAACTTCTCGGTATGTGAGGGTTGGCCAAAACCTTATGATGAAGAACTGTAGTGTTGTCCTATCAAAAGCAAGAAGAAAGAACTAAAGCCCTAGTAGCCACTCTTGTATGTAGACAAGGGCGCACGGATCTGTCATTAACATTTTCGATATTTGTAGCTTCAAATGAGTGCTTGTTACTCTCGACTACAGAGATAGAGTGAACGAATGAGGTGATTAGTCAAGCTGTAGTTTGTCTCCCCTATAATAATTGATGACGAAGAGTGATAGCTTCTCAAAGGTAAAGAGCCAAGCATCTTTGGTTAGAATAGTTGAAAAAAGTGGCAAGCGATCCACCTGAGTCTCTATATAAGCAATAGTACCTCCCTTGAATCTCATATTAAACAGGACACCAGAAGATGAAATGTTTTTCAGTCTCCACCTCTTGAATAGAGCAAAGACGACATACTCTATCCTCTCGAGGAATATGGTGGTCCATCTCCACCTGCAATTGATGTGAGCATACTCTAAGTTGACCAAGAGGAGTCCTAAGGCTATGTCTCCAATGTCGCTTGACATAATTAGGACAAGTAATAATGCCATTCTCAATCCTCATAAAATGCTTAGTGTAGAAGGCCAACTTAGGACTAAGAGGTTGAGATGGAGCGACCCAAGTGATCTGAATATATTGTTGATAAACATCATCTCTAACTACTTGATTAATTACCCTCTTATCAGGAAGAAGGAGAGGAGGAGCATTTAAAGAGTATTTGGAGGAAGGCAAGTGATCTATGAAGATGACAACTGATTGAAGAAGAGAAATAACTTCTGAGTACCATTCACGATGAGGACCAAAAGGGCCAAAAGAGCCCCTAGAGGTAATGCATTCTTAGGATCAAAGTGCAAAATATGGGTATCTCTCTCGGCTTGAGGTGCAGTCACCGATGAATCTAAGGTGATGAAGCTGAAAAATAATTCTGAAGATGCTGTCAAGAGGAAGAGCATGAGTGCCAAACACAGCCTGAAGAATAAATTGGAGAATTGTTCTTTTACATCGGATAAATCGCTGAAGCAAAATAGTTTGGTCCCTCTCATTGCGAGCTCAAACAACACATCCTATACTTGGACCCTAAATCTCAGATTCATAAAGGACTGTGGGTTTGATGATGCAATCAAAGGCGAGCATCTTTGTGGGTATGTTCTTAACTTTTTAGTGTTCAACTGAGACAACATTCAAAATGATCTAAAAATTCCTCAAGAGATCTGTTTGCTAATTTCATAGGGGGAATTTCAGATCAAGATGAGTTCCCTTCTCTATCGTTTTACAGTTTAATGTCTTATATGTTGCTTATTTTCAGTTCCTTCCACGGAATCATGGCAGGTCCTGTATGCTTTATTATTGAAAAGTTGCACATTTGTGTCATATCTATTTCAGTTTAAAGAAAGATTAGCTGTGATTCCTGGTCCTGGAGAGATCATAACTGCTTCTGCTTTATAAATTATAGCATTGAATATTTATGTTGTATTTTAGATAGTTACTGAAATGCTACTTTGTGTCCCACATCGCAGTTCTCCTTTCCTGAAGCATCGCTATGGTGTGGGTTACACCCTTACACTAGTAAAGGTTTGTACTTTTGCAATAATATTATATGCTTTCCGTAACTTATCTATCTATTTTTAACAGTTATCTGTTTGGACTGCTACTTGGCTATCGTAACTGTAAAAAAACACTGCAATGTTAATGCAATAGTTATTTTCTTACAGCAATCACCATGTTCATCAGAAGCTTCTGGGATTGTTTTTCGCCATGTGCCTTCTGCTACACTTCTTACTGATGTAAGTGTATATTCCTTGTTCTTCTTTACTTAGGATTATGGATCTGTAAAAAGAGCTCAGGTGCAAAGAGCATCTCCAGACATATTGTCCCTGTACCCAAAGCGTACAGCAACCAGTGATTTGAAAAAGGAAAATGACTGGACGTCAAGATTGCCTTTCTGATTTTTTCCTTTATGGTTATTTTCTTAGAATAAATGTTTACACACCGTAATTTGTTTGAGTCAGTCTCAGAAAATTTATGGAATAAGCTGGCCCTTTTTCCATTTGAGCATGATAAAATGAACTTGATTGAATTTCAGTGAGCAGAATCTTCCAATTATCAAGAAGCATGAATTTATCATCTTAGTAACATGCATGTAAGAGAGACCATCTGTAGCAATTAGTTGCAATTCCTATCAAATATGAAAATCTTGTTTGCTAAATGTATGTTAGCATCTAATGTGGGAAAGCATGCCTTAATCAAGAACCACACAATCTTATCTGAAATGTGATTGTAGCTTATATATTTTCCTTTTCTGTTATTCATTATTTCATTGTTATTAACTTTTGTGTTTAGGCTTCAATTCTATTACTGTTTGCCATTCCTCTGCCTGTTTGAGGGACTTGGCATTTGGTCACTAGGTATGAATTTACGAGTGGGTTATTGGTTTGTAAATTTTACTGCAGGTCGGGTCAGAGTTATCATTCCGACTTCCACTTGCATCAGCTTCATTGTTTGAAGGCCTCTTTAGGGAGATTGAGAGTTGTATCCAAAGTCAATGTAATGCTACAGAAAGCAACAATATCAACATTGAAAACTGTGCTGGTATTGAGAGTTACGGCATTTCTGTTACTACTTTGGAAGAGGTGTTCTTGAGGGTTGCTGGATGCGACTGTGATGAAAATGAAACTTACATGCTTGTCAAAGAAAATGACGACCCAGAAGCAGTGTTGGAACCCTCTTTTGGATATGCAGATACGGTTTGCAGTAAGAAGGCTGACAGCTGGTTGACTGCAAAAGCAGCAAATAAAATATTGTCGGCAATCTGTAGCTCATTTATACTAATATTTTCTACATTTTGCAGCATTCTAGGCCGATGTACAACTCAAAATCACTGTTTAGTGGAAAATGCAGAGCGCCCTTCCTTTTGGGATCATTTTAAAGCCCTTGTCCAAAAACGTGCAATATGTGCTCGAAGAGATAAAAGAACCATTGCATTTCAGCTTCTTGTGCCAGCATTGTTTTTGTTTATTGGGCTGTTACTCCTAAAGCTTAGACCACATCCAGATCAAATTTCTGTTACACTAACAACTGATCATTTCAATCCTCTTCTTCGAAGTGGTGGGGGTGGTGGGCCAATTCCATTTAATCTCTCCTTGACAATTGCACAGGAGGTTCGCTCATCTTTCTATTAATGTTGCTTCTTCTGAGGAATGTTTTGATATATTATCTCATTTGTAAATGATAAATACAGATTTCATAAATTCTACAAGATTAAAATGTACACGTGCATGTGCACGTGTTGCACAGTAAAGCCAAATCATTTGTATTGTCCTGGCGCCAAATATCTTTCCTATGGCATCTAGTTTACAGCATTAAGTTATTATTTTGGCAGAGATCAAAATGGAAGTGATGTGTCATAATTTTGTATACTGCTGTCTTGTAGGTTGCTAGCCATGTTAGAGGGGGATGGATACAAAGGCAAGAACCACGCACGTATAAGTTTCCAAATGCAGAGCAGGCAATGAATGATGCCATTTCTATAGCAGGTCCTCAGTTGGGACCAAGTCTATTGTCCATGAGTGAATACCTCATCACCAGCTTAAATGAATTCTATCAATCGAGGTAACTGTACTATATCTATATCTACTGTTTTATTTGTTGAGAAAAACACAGCGTGTGAGGAGTAGTCCACTTCTATATGTCCTGCTTCCCTGCTGATATGCTAGACAGTAGCAACAGGAGACCTATGAATGGTCTTGTATTGCATGACTGGTGAATTGTGACTGGATTGCCATGAAAAATGAAGCATACTAAATAGCCTTGATCTATAGCCAAGCCTTGGATCCAAACAGATGGATGTGAATAATTGAGTAATTGATATCATCATCTACAGAAGAAAATGCGTACTTAGAAGTTATAGGTTTTTTATCATTGTCAAGAGTCTATAATGGATTGTGACTGTTTAACTAGTAGGAAACTTGCCTTCCTATGCACAATTTACTAAAAGCAGATGTTATAAATCAGAAACATCCACTGTGACTGAAAGTATTGACTTTGATCTCCGGGTGTTGGATGCTATAACTTTTATTTAGCATAGTGAGCTAGAGAAATGAAGGTGGAAAACTACACATTTCTATAACCATCTATATATCTTTTCCATTGTTGTTTATTGCCTTTTGTGTATATAGTAACGGCATGTTCTCTTTAATTGATGTTGAGGAATACACTTGGTGGCTATTTTTATGGTAATAACAAAAGGCAGGACTGACTTATGCAGTGTTGGTAATAAAATGTTTTGGCCTTAAGCCAATTCTTGTACTTATGATGCGTTATCTTTTTTGGCCTAGCATTAGCCTTCCTCCTATTTAAGAGAGCAACATTTTTTAAAATTAGAGAAAAGTTCTCTGCTTTTGCCAATAGTAGTTAAGGAGGAGGTTCAAGAACGTCCTGTGAAGATGGGCCTTTTTATAATCATCAACTTAAGGTAAGATGAACAGGTAAATCTAACGAACGTGCATTGTGCTTTTGTGCTTCCATTTAAGCATTGATCACAGTGAAACTGGAAATACACCATTATTCGTAGTCTAGATATCTTGTAGCTGTTTCTTTCAATATGCCATGGTCTCTGAATGTACTGAGAATGATTCTTCCTAGATTTTTTCTTGGGAAAAAGTACAACCGACAAGGAGGAAGGTTGTGATGGTTGGAAGCAACTGTAGAGATTTCGAAGAGAAAGCTACACAGCTTTATACATTGTTTTAGTCTATTGTATGGAAATGGATACAGTATCTGATATGGCTATGGTATTGGTTATGGACATGGGAAATTTTCAAGACCTCCTGAAAGCATATATATTTTATATACAAAAAAACATACAACACAAAAGTGTTTACCTAAATATAAGCTTTAAATACAATATTTTCATCAGTTAAGAAGAGGATTGTCGTTGGTTCTTACATTTTTTATTCTTATTATTTTAACTTTGTTTATTTTGCTTTTAATCTCATGTTATGGATACAAGTTTAGACATGCCTAGGCCATATCTGGATGTCTTAGATATGGACCAAATAGGGGTGTCTGTTTGGATACGCTTGAATATGATATCCGAGAAGTATTGTATCTGTATCCGCTTCATTTATAAATTTATAATTATGCTATGCAGCATGTTCTTTATTTTTGTTCAATGCTAAATATTTGAATCCTTTAAAAACACATTTTTCTTGTTTCTGGTTCCTTCTTTGTCTTCAAAATGTTAACCATCACTTTCAAGAAGGTTTTTGCAATTGCACTTTGCTACAGAAAAATTTTATTGCTACTGATCCATTTGTTTTGAATGATCTACCATGTATCTTTTATTGCTGATATTAGTATTAAAGCTGCGTTTTAAAATATGGTCTTAAAGGATTGATGGAATGTTTTTAGAATTGTCAAGTATGAAGAAAAATATGTTCTTGCCCATAAGTGTTTCATGTTGTATTTTGTTTGCCTTGCCCTTACAACACTTTGTTGGTGAATTATTTGAATTATTGTATCCAAGGTAGAAATCTAAGAAGCATGCACAGAACGCTTTAATAGAGAAAGCATATTGGTTGTTACAGCAGCAAGTCAAAGTCTGTGTTAGGCTTTTCTATGTGCAACTAATTTTTAGTGATTAATTGTATTTTGACAGTAGAAATGTGTGACTTTCCTCAAATTAGCTTGTGCAGTATTCTGGTAGTTGTGTGTTTGGAAAGTATTTTGTCTATATAATATTTGTATAATTTATTTATCTGTAGTCATCTGTGATTGCCTATTATTGACAAACTGAAATCTATCCTTGAAATCCTCCTATGTGTTTATCATCATTGCATTATTTACTGTTTAGTGATGCTGGGAAACATTACATTACATGACAAAGGTTGTAGCCTCCCATGATACTTTTATATGCATTTAATATTTGATGTTGGTTTCATAAAGGCAACATGTTGGGATTTGACTTGGATGTTTACGAATAACAATTATGTAAATTCTGTCTACTATCAACCCCATAATAATTTGCAAGTCCAGAACAAATGGAACTGAAAAACATCAATTAAATATAATTCCATAATCTTTAGCTCCAACTTTGGAGAAGTCTTTCTTCCTCATGCTATAGTCACCAAGTCTACCTTTTCATTCTCATTGGCCTAAGTGAGTCACTCGAGGACGTCAGTGTAAGTTCTTTTTTTTCTTTCTAACATACAAACAATCACACACATGAAAATGAAATTGAGATATTCACATGAAATTATGCTTTTAGTGTATATGAAATATGTATATACGGATGGTCATTTCATCCAACAATTGAATGTGGAGATGGAGTCTTAGTATGTCCTACGTTTGTACAGAAACAGAATATAATCTTCAGAAAGAAGAGTGTACAATATAAAATGGTTGATTCATAGTCAAATAGTTGTAGCAGTTCGGTTATTGCAATAGGTGAGTGCAAAAATAGTTCAAGCACTTTAGCTAATTCAATAAGAGAGTGCAATTATCAAAGGGTGGCTTCTGATATAATATTTAATAATAAATAATGCAAGTGGGGCACATTGATGAAATATAACACTGCAGATATGAATGATTCTATTTCCAAAGGAAGCTCTTGAATGTGGCTTTGATGTTAAAAAATACTAGGATTCGGGTAGTTGATTGTGAGTGCTTATGATTTTAAGTTAGTATCTGGTCTATCCCAAAGGCTTGTCAATATTTTATACACAGTTTATTTCACACGTTCCTTGTTTGAAGTGTGCATTTGTTTTTTCTTAACTTCAATTAATTAATCTATTTATTTTTGGGTTATTTTCAGATCCTCCTAGCGAAGGTGTTTTGTATAACTGGTCTGCCTTGTATCTTTTATAAACAGGTATGGTGCTGTAGTAATGGCTGAACCAAATGTTGATGGGAGTTTAGGCTACACAGTGTTGCATAACAGTTCTTGTCAGCATGGAGCCCCAACTTTTATCAATGTGATGAACAATGCAATTCTGAGGCTTGCAACTCATGAACCAAATGTGACAATTAGAACGCGAAATCATCCGTTGCCTATGACAGAATCACAGCATGCTCAACATCATGTATGCTGTATTTCATTCCTCGTAACTTGTTAAATTTATTCTGTGGAACATGTCCCTCACTTTGTAAACTCTCAAGTATGAATACCAAAAGAGATTTCAGTTCTTTAAAAGAAAGCTTTGAAATGGACATTGGAAGCATGTCTCAGTAGTCGGTTTGATTAGTGTTTTCCAATCATGTGAGAAAATAATAGTGTTGTGTATAGCAAAAGAATCAAATGTGTACAAGCTAGAAAACTTTATATTAATTTCTACCAGCAAGCTTCTTGTCCAACTTTCCTTGCATGTTGTGTGTGGTTCTAGAACATAACATTTTATTAGTATTCTTGACCCATGGAATTTATCCCTTTTTCACCCTCCTTACTGATCACCACACTTTTGTTTCTCACAAAGTTGGATTGTAAGAACAGAGTTCATACCAAATGAACAGTTCACCTGTGCTGTGACAACTAGTATCCTAATTCTGCTTCTTAGAATACTTGATTTTCTGCTTACAAATTTTTATCATCTGTTTCCCAGTAATGTTTTTTTGTTAGTCATGGATTCTATACACTGAATGTTAAGCATTTGTGCAACAAGAGATTTTTACATACTTACGTGTATACTGCTATTACCTATTTGACAAGAGTTTTCTAAACATGCTTAGTTTAATGACTTTCTTATTTTGCAGGATTTGGACGCCTTCTCAGCTGCAATAATTGTCAACATTGCTTTCGCTTTCATTCCTTCATCTTTTGCTGTGCCAATTGTTAAGGTGATTTACTGTCAAAATAACCAGATATGCATGGTGTCAATTTAATACCAAATGTTGCATGAAGTTAATGTTAAAACTTTTCATATTAAAAGGGTGCTGCCATATTCAATAAACATCTGATAAAGCATAAGATGCCACTAGAAGTGAAATCATGTGAAGATAAAATAGAAGTGGAACAAAGGAAAATCAAATTCTGTGATCAGTCCTTTCTGACCAGAAACAAGAACCTTGTTGAAATCTCTGTAGATATAACTCAAAGAAAATATAGGTAATTATAATGTTTCAGTTTCAGGATGTAATGCTCCCATTTAGATTTACTTTGGCTCAGAAAGAAAATGCGTTTGTTTCACATTGGTTGTGAGGGTTAGGTTTTAGTGAGTTTCTAGCATAAATGCACACTACTTCCCCTTGTGAAGATACATGGCTGAATTTGTTCCCAGCAATTTTGCATGGAGTCTCAGTTGATTGGCACTTGAAGAGAGACGAACCCTTCACAGATTGGGCAGATTTGAAGCATGAATTCAATAAGAAGTTTAGACTGCTTTGGGACGATACAATGTTCATTGGCGAGATCTACTCAATGAAGCAGAAGAAAAATGAAAACTTCAAATCATATAATCGTCGTCTAAAAGAACTCATTGGCAAGATGGAGGCTAGGCTGGAAGATGGGCTGTAGAAGTGATGGTGATTAGATGGACTGCTGCCAAGAAATAAGAAGAAGATTAAGGTGGTTCCACCAATCAATTACCAAGAAGCATTTGATAGAGCACTAAACCTAGAAAGTGAAATGAAGACGGCAGCAGCCGGAGGAGGAAGTACAAGCTATGACCAGGATGACAATTCGGATAGTGATCATGATGATCTAAGTGCTACAATCGAGGCCATGCGAAAGGACCTGGAGAAAATGATAAATGACGTGAATTCTGAAACGAAAAAGGAGAAGGACATTTGGTGTTCTGATTGTAAATTAGAAGGTCACACCAATGCCAACTATCCGAAGAAGGCATATTGCAATATTTGTGAAATTGTAATTTGTGCTGTTGCAGATTGCCTATTTAACCTGCAAAGTGCAAGGCACCAGACAATGATGGTGCAAAAGGAGGAGAAAGATGAAAAACCCAACACTTACAAAAGTGGACAAGGAGCAACAAGTGGCGGATACAGAACAATCGCCAAGGGAGAAGACATCCACAACAAGGAAATTGAACTGCAGGAGGCAAGGTATGATTGCAATAGGATTCTTATGGAAGGCCAATCATTCAGTGCAGAAGATGTCAAGAGTGGGGACAATTGATTGGTCATATTGTTTATCATTCTTTTTGTTCTTTTTAAATTGGATATATGGGGTTAAATTAGGCCTCATCCCTTTTACATCATGACCACATTACAATGATAACTTGATGAACCACATTATTGTAGTAATACAACGAACTGTATTATCACAAGGTCGATGGCAGTTGAACCCTGGTGGGATCTTTGTGAGACAAACATTCTCATTAGTTGGACTTCAACCCCATGGGCTTATTGTTTTCCATTCTTTATTAATAAGTATGGTACTCTTGTTAATTTCTTTTTCTTTGTTTTATAGTGGGGCTTTACTCTGGGGATTTTGTTTTGACTCTTTACAATTGAAGTGACCAGTAGGGTTAAGCATTAATTCAGCGTAAATTGAGATCTTGTCCACCATGTCAAATAGGTTTTTCATTATCATATTGGGGACTTAGGGATTAAATTGCAAATAATGAAGCAAAATATTTAAGCTTTTCAATGGGAACCATGAGCTTTAATTAGTTTTTGGAGTTACTGACTGTGAGAACTAGCTGCAACTGGTGTGGCAACAGGGGAATGCGTATGTCTGAAGTAATTCAGATATGGCTCTAAGTGGGTTTGCATTGGCAGTTGACTCTTTGGGAGCATGTGACCCTACTGGCAATCACCCTGTATGATATTTTTCATTGGTTTGGTAGCACTCCATACTGGATTTGAGCTCAGTAACTATTATATGAGAAAGTCTAAGGCTCCAGGAGGATGATTAGTAACTGTTGGTCACAAATCTGCCACAGGAAAGGATTTTGTACGTATACACGCGCCCTAGACCTGGACCAACATTGAAAGGCCGAAGGGAAGAGATGCCCTCCGTGCCAATCTCCGGAGAAAGGCCGGCTCCTTTACTAAACTACTTGGGGTTTTAAGTTAAGAGTGCAGGAAAGAGATAAAAAGAGTAAAGGTGCAGGAAAGAGATAAAAAGTACAGAAAGAAATGTAAATCGTTGATTTAAAGGGGAAGAACCAACAACACGATTACTAACTAATACCTTGAAGTAGCAGCAATAAATACAAGAAATAAAACATAAATGAACACCATGCTAGCTTCCCTATGTATCCTCTGGAAGAGTTCCAGGATCCACCTATCTTCCTACGCCTAAATCCAGATTTCAGAATTACAGCAGTTGGGAAAATATGCGAATATAGCAGAAACACTAACCACAGGCAGCATACAAGAAAACTAACATAGCATTTTCTCCCCTATGTATCCTCCAGGAGAATTCCAGGGTTCTGTCCCCAATCACACACCTAAATCCAGGATGCAGAATTACAGTATGCAAATGAAGAAACAGAATAACAGAAATAATCGCAGAAGGCAGCATACAAGAGAGAAGTAGAGCCCAAAGTTCTTAATATCAATTGCAAAAATCAAGTTACAACAACTTTCTAGCAAAATTTCCCCGCTTTTTCATTACAATGCTAGGGTTTTTATAGAGGACCCGACCCTCTGAGTCATTAATGCGTTGAGCTTCCAAGGATGCTCTGGCGGCCGAAGAAATTGCGCTTGCCATCTCATGCAAAATGAAAACTCACATCCCATTTCTATATCTGGTTACAGGGCCGTGTTTAACGGCAAAAACCGCATTTATGAGCCGCTGACTTGTCCTGGGTCACCCCGGGAATGGGGCACTCGAGTGGCTTCACAAGTTGCCTTGGCTATTCCCTGCAACTGATAATTCACATCCTATTGCCTCAAATAGGCATCGGGCCTTTCGGGCAAGGAAAAATGCATTTATGAAACACTCGAATGCCTCGAACAAATACCCAGCCTCGGGACATGTGTTCTTTGAAGGGAGCGCCACCGCTAATCAAGCCCTGGGAAGCGCTTCACCGGATTCTGAGTCGGAGCGTCACTTCGCAGCGGGTTTGGACCGAAGCAAGAGAGATGAGCATGTGTTGATGCTTCGCCCGGAGGAGTCTCCAAAAATGGCCTCGCTAGGTGTTTAAGCCGAAGTGGATATCTCTTATGAAAAACATGGCCTCTAGCTGCATTACTTCGCCAGGGGTGTGGGCCAAATGCCGCTTCGCTAGGGATTTTACCCGAAGTGGCGGATTGCTTACAACGGGCTATGAAATTACTTCGCCGCGAACCATCTAAAAGACAGCAGTTCGGAAAGATTTCGGCCGAAGCTGGTTCCCTAACTTAGGATATTTTTCTCTTCCTTTCCCGATGCTTTGGCGGAGCGGCGGTTTGATTGGGAGCTTCGCTGGGGGCATGGCCGAAGCAGATGCTTCGCCAGGGCCTGGAGCGAACTAGTACTCGTTGATGAAATGGTTCGCTGGATGTGAGTGCCGAAGTGAAAGCTTCGCTAAAATTCCAGCGAAGTAGCTCCGCTGACTTAAGAAATCTTGGCAACCCACGATGGTAGCTTCACTAGTTCTCCGCCCGAATTGGGTATGAACGGAGCTTCACTAGCGAAGCTCCGTTCATGCCTTAGAAATTTTTTGGGCTTCAGCTTGGGCTTTCTCATCCCTTCTTTTGCGAAGCTACCCCCTTCCTCCTCTTTTGTTCAGCGAAGCTCCTTACACTACTTTGTTTGCTGGCGAAGTTCTTATATACACGGGTTATATACAAGGGCACAAAAATGGAAGCCAAAATTGCTGTAATACTTGGAAATACATAAAAAAAACAAGGGGACAAATTCATGAAAAGCAAGAAAATACTTTTCAAAATTTTATTTTCTCTACCCCTTCAAGCAATGTGACAATATTGTCGACAGTAACTATTTTTCTTCTTTTATTGGTCATGGTTGATTTGGTTCCAAATAAGCTGTGATTATGTGTGTTGATTTCAAACTAATAGAAGTACTTAAAAAAAACAAAGTAAAGAAAAACGAGGTTTACTTCATGCCATTTCTACTTGTAGATATATGTCATAATCCACATAGGCAAGCATTTCTTTTTTTGCAGCTGTTGATTAACAGCATATTTGTATGTAAATAAGTAGTAAATTTGCAGGACAGAGAGGTAAAGGAAGAGATAAATCATTGAGACCATGTGAGGAATAATTTGAAATTTGAATAAATGTGGAGATAAGATAGCGAAGAATGAGTAACTTAAGGTCTAACTGGACTCTTATCCAGATAAAAAATTACACTACCTGTTAAACATATCTGTCAATTGCCATTGCATCCTGTAAATAATGATACAAGGGAACAGGAACATTCGACCATGCCGTGGTACTAACATTTTTGTATCATTTTGCATGATACTAAGTCTCAGATTAACCCTGTTTTGTATGTTCAAACTTGAAATCCTATGACAGTGTATCTACCACCCCTCTTGAACTTTTCTGTTGCTTGCCTTTCTTGTATCATGCCAATGTCGCATGGACTGCTGCTGCCCAAAGAAGAGGAAAAAAGAATTTTTTTATTTTTCCAAAGCATGTAAAGGTGATCCATAGTTCGATTATATGCTGCATGTGCTCTCTCGCTCTGTCTCTCTCTTTTTCAATTTTTTTATTATGTATTGGTGATCGCCCATTCCGGTAGGGGAAATCTTTCGCTTAGCTGCCATGACCGTGGGGTATCTCTTTTGCCAAGTTTGCCCAGGATTTGCACCTTGCCATGCCATTGGGGTATGCCACACCTAGTCTTGGATGCGATAATTTATTTAATACTTTCTACTTAATAGATTTGGCAATTATGCATATATCGCTTAAAAAATTTGAACCTAGGTCTCTGCATTGGAAACCCAGCTTTTTAACGACTTGAGCTCATGCCATTTGATATCTATCTCCAAAGATATTTCCTATATGTGTCTTCCACTTCAATTACCTATTTCAAAATATTTATGCTATATGTGTCTTCCACTTTGATTATCTATCTCCAAATATTTAGTCACTATAATTTTATCTTGGTGGACACCTAGTTTGGATTGTTCAATCAATGCTTGTTCATTGACATCTTGAATTTATACAGTTAATGCTGAAATTACTTGACTACTTTTTTGGAGCAGATCAAAATTATGTCTGAGTAGATGCTTTTCTGAATTGTAACATCTCCAAATGACATGTGAAGTAACACATTATCTTTGGAATTTTCTCAACAGGAACGTGAAGTCAAAGCGAAGCACCAACAGATTATTAGTGGGGTGTGGATCAATGTTCTATGATGTCTTATCATATCAATCTATCTAGTCTTTTTCTTTGTGTCTTATCATAAATTACGAGAGTCTAAATTCTGCCTTTTCAGGTGTCTCTTCTGGCCTACTGGACCTCAACATATGTATGGGATTTCATCAGCTACCTACTTCCAGCATCTCTTGCAATGTTCTTATTCTATGTTTTTGGTATGTTATAAGGGTCCATTGGTAAACTTTAGTCATTATGTGGCATTGCACTTGACAACATTTATGTATATCACGCATTTCATCGAGTGTAATGGTTTCTTTTTAACCAGTCATACTAAATTGGTGTCCAGTGATTAGGTTCTAAGTGCATTTTTACATTCACTTTCCATTCAGGTCTAGAGCAGTTTGTTGGAAGACATAATTTTGGACCAACGTTGTTTATGATACTGGAGTTTGGACCGGCAGTTGCAGCTTCAACATATGCACTCACATTTTTCTTCACTGATTACTCTGTTGCTCAAGTGCGCTAATCTTGTCCAGAACAGTGACTTGACAATTCAATTTGTACTTTTAAGCTTTGATTGTTGTTTTCTTACTGAAATTATTAGAAGTGCAACATGGCTAACAAAATTGTATTTCTATGAAACAGAATGTGATTTTACTAGTACATTTTTTTAGTGGCCTTATTCTTATGGTCATATCATTTATCATGGGTCTGATCCGCACGACTAAAAATGCCAACAGATTTCTAAAGGTCAGTTTTATAAATCCATTATTACTATTACTACTAGTATTATTTCGGCAGCAAACTACCTGATGTCTTGATTTTCCATATTATTGTTATGGTGATATCAACCTTCTCTGATTATATTTTATTATATATTCTTGCAGTCTGATGCTACATATTTGTTTTACCATTTTCAAAATTTTTTCCTGATAGAGTAGAATAAATGTTCTTAATCTTATTATACAAGAGAGGCAGTGCCTTGTAACTTGAACTACAAAAAAGAAGTCCTGATTATTTTGCTTTGTATTTAGCATTACCTTCATGTGCTTTGTTACGATGTGTGAATTTTAGTGGTATACTGGTGGCAGAACTTCTTCCGGTTGTCACCAGGATTTTGCCTTGCTGATGGACTTGCATCCCTTGCATTGCGAAGACAAGGAATGAAACTTGGACATGGGGAAGAACCTCTGGATTGGAATGTAACTGGCGCATCAATATGTTATCTTGCATTGGAGGTTTTGCCACCTAACTTGATCCAATGATATTTAATGTTTGATTTAAGATTAGGAACTTAAGCTCAGCTTTTTGTTTAATATGAAATAATCCCACTGTTTCAAACATTACATCTTTGTTCTGTTTTCTATTGCAAACTATGCCTGAAGATGCAGTTTTGCTTGAGATAAGATCTGGCATCTAATGAGGATTTATCACTGCTTCATTTGTTTTTGTTATCACTTTTACATTTTCAATGTATGCATACCATATGAATAGATGTTCTAGTGATCATTTAAAGAAATCAAGGTTCAGTGTGAAAATTTCAAAATTATAAAACCACTCTTTATATCTATCTATCTCTTTGCTTGCATGTGTGTGGTTTAGATAGAGATTTCCTTTTCCCAAATAGGATCATTTAGACAATGTTAGTGCCTTTGAATTATCTTATTCCCTCGTGTGGAGGTATTCATCTGACTTGAAGTTAAGGAGTTGTTTGGGACCAGTTGTACAAAATGAGGTTTAAGTTGTAGAAAGGGGTTCATGCAACAAAGGAAATGTGCTTGTCTGTTGATTATTGTTTTGTTTCTGTCAATTACAAGACTAGATTGTTCTTTAGTTGGGAGATAAACTCTTTGCCAGAAAAAAGTGTGGTGATGCTTCTTATGATAGTAAGCAACATTAGATGTGGAGAAATGCTGTTTCAGTTGCAATTTGATTCTGCAGGCAACTTCAGTTGTTTCTCTCTTTTTTGATTATTGAACCTGTTTCTTGTTTGTGAGAATTGGTCAGTTATGGACACTAAGAGCTTTTGTTATGCTTTACCTCAGGCATTTTTTGAATGTGGGAGAATGAATTGGAGGTACATAATCCAGTAGTATTGTTGGCCTATTTAATTTGTTCACTGCTCTGTCATCAGGTGCAGTTTCATCACCAACACAGAGTGAACATTTTTAGCAATAATCTCTGACAAGTTAGGTCCCCTAGTGAGATTTTGCTTAGCAAATGTTCTTGATTGGTTAATTTCTCGATGTATTACAGATTCATACGATGCATATGGATTTTGTTTACGTAGTACATAGAGTACATTCACAGATTTGGTGTCATGATTCGTGTAATTTGTTGTATAAGAGGTGTAGAAAAGAATATTCATGTCCAAATGCTTGCTTTGTATTCAAATCATTTTGTTGGTTGAGAAGTAGCATTAAGCACTACCATGTATAAGTTATGTTATACTGAGAGATTTCTGGGGTGACCATATATGGATATTAATATTAGTTTATTTAATTCTTGTTAATCTTCTTTTGCTTAAATCTATAAGCTTTGGAAGCTTGTGGTTTACTATGGTAAAATTAAGGTTATAATCTTAAGCATAGTAAGAGCAGAATCCTTGATTTTTTGCCGATTTTTCAAAATGACGATGCAATCGGCAAACTCTCGGTGATGCAAAGATTTTTTGCTCATTTTTTTGCCGATTTAGGGTTTTTTAATGCAAGCCCATTTTCAGCTGTTAATGTTTGAACTTAAAAGTTTAAAGTTTTTCACCCTAAAACCGAAACCCTAGTCTAGGGTTTTTTTTTCCTCTTTTTAAGTAAATATTGTTGCCTAATAACTATGTATGTAAGCCCATTTTTCAGCTGTTAATGTTTGAAACTTTGAACTTTGAAGTTTAAACCCTAAACCCTAGGCTAGGCCCTAGGGTTTTGGGTTTAGGGTTTTGTTTTTTTTTCCTCCTCTTTTTAAGTAAATATTGCTGCCTGGTAACTATGTATGCAAGCCAATTGTTCAGCTTTTAATGTTCGATTTTGAAACTTTGAACTTTGAACTTGAAGTTTAAACCCTAAACCCTAGTCTAGGCCCTAGGGTTTTGGGTTTAGGGTTTTTTTTCCTTCTTTTTTTAAGTAAATATTGCTGCCTGATAACTATGTATGCAAGCCCATTTTTCAGCTGTCAATGTTTCAATTTTAAACCCTAAACCCTAGCCTTTTGGTTTAAGCTTTAGGTTATTTTCCTTTGTTTCAAGTGATTGTAACTTTGTTGTTACTTGTTTCCATGTGCAGGCATATAAAAAATGAAACCCTTTTTTCCTTATTGTTACTTGTAAGATTGTACCTTTTCATATTATGAGCAATACAAGATGTGTTTTGTCACTTTCATGTGTATTTAAATCTTGAGCCTTGTATGATGTCTTATTGCTTTTATTGCAATATTTGATTTGCATAATTTTAATTCATTGTAATATGCATGAAGAAAACTTTTTTGCAATGAAAAATTTCGTTTTCTTTGGTTTTTTTGTTGCTGATTCTTTTCCCTATTTTTTGCCGATTTCCATTTTTTCCCGATTTTTTAAAATGCCGATTCTTTGCCGATTCCGATTTTCTCAACTATGATCTTAAGTATGTCCAAAGGTGCTCTCTCCAACTTCACTTTTTTCTACAAAGGTGACCTTGTAGAGATCACAACTTGCATATGCCTGGAGGTTTAGTTTATATGTCAAATCTCTTAATTCTCAGACTGCTATCACGGCCTTGTACAGAATATGCCTTGCTTCCTATTTTGAAATTTCAGAGTTTTAAAATGTATTTCTACAATATCCCTAGGAAGACGCTCCTTTCAAATCCATCATTAAACCAACTATTTCTGTATGTTGCGAAGAGTTGTGGCCTATCAAATTGGTATGTATTAAAAGGGTTTAGACTATATTTTGCCTATGTATAGTTGTAAACAAATTGGTCCTTATGTGTTGTGTAAGCTGAGCTTGTTGCCCAACCTCTTGGTCCTAAGAGCATTCTTATGGTCATTTTAGATCTCCTTCGATAGAGTTATGTTTATGGGTGATCATGCCTTGAGTTGGGAGAGATATTTGTATTTAGCCCTTTGCTTTTCTAATTAGGTTGCTGCCTTCAGTTTCCCTAATAACATATTGAGGCTGATATTTTGAGACTAGTTCACTTCTCCAGCATATTAATGTTTTCATGAACCATCTCTTCCTTCAGAAACTCCTTGAATGTCTCTTCTCATTTCATTCCCTTAAAAATGTTGATTAGTAAAGCAGTTAGGGAGGACATGTATTCAGGTCACTTGGGTCTCTCCCCCACAGCTTCTCAATCCCAAGTTGGCTTTCTATCCTAAGTATTTGTTATAGATTATTGATGGAATTATCATCCATCCCAACTATATCCAATGTTATTCAACTCATGATTCCGAGACTATAGTTGTTACAAATTGAGACTGACCACCATATTCCTTAAGGTGATAGGTTTGTAGCCTTTGTTTCCTTTGGGGGATGGAGAAAGAAGCAAATTATATTTAAGCATCCTTTCTAATACGAGATCTGAAGGAGATATTATGGTTTTTATAGAGATTGAGTAAGGGCACTGGCTACTTTTCTTCACTATTCTGATTTAATGTGTTTGGATTTTCACCTCTAAGAAGAAATAACACTTAGATGTTAAGTTTTGTAGGTTTCTCAAAGGACCACTGCATTAAATACTTTCTTGTTTCATCCTAAGTTTAGTTGTTGTAAGCCTAAGCATCATTTCAATGTGAGAGCTACCCATTTTTATGTTGATAGATTGGTGACACTGCAAACCCTCCCATGAGTAGCTATTTAGGTCCCTCGATCCTCTTTTTCTTATGCTGGATGATCTCGGTCTAACGTTCAACTTAGAACACAGGAATCATTGTATTGTTTCTTTCATTGTGATTGATGATGATGTGAGCCCTTGTACTTTTCTTTCTGATGAAGATTAGGGCTAGGTGTTTTTCTCCTCCCTAGCCATGGTCTTCATCATCTTTATTTTCTTTATCATATTCTTTGGAGATGGTTCTTTCATTTGCATGTTATTAGAAATGATCCAGATGGATTAGGTGATTTGTCAAGGTCTTTAGAAACACTAACGACATGAGAAAACATGCTTAACCAGCTTAAATGCTAGTGATGGCATTCATACCTTGTTTGATGAATGCAACCATAGATCCTCAACGTGATACTCTGACAACATGATGCAGCTAATGTTAGCGGATATCATGGATGGAATTGTAGCTTTCACTTGTCCAAGGCAATCAATGAAGGTTCCACATATTTGACAATCATTGTGCAGGGACCAATGCAAGTGTTGATGATATACAATTGGATAATTATTTTGGTGTATAATTCTTAAGAATTTAACGTAAATATCCATATAGATCGCTTTACATATTTTACAAATCTTCTTCATTGGCCTTGGTAGGGTGATAGGGGGATTTCAGGTGCAATGCAAAGTTAGCATATCTGTCAATCCTCTTGCTTGGATACCCATAACCACTTATCACATACGGATACCAATAAGATATTTCTTGGATACTGTATCCAAACGTATCCGGATACATAGGTATTGTATCCCACATACACAGGTATTTATCCAAATGTATACAAACACATGCATACTCTATCCAGAGGTATCAGAATACATGCCAATATTTGGTCCATATCTAATACATCCCTCTATGGTCTAGGCATATCTAGATTTGTATCCACAACTTGAGATTAAAAGAAGAATATGCAAAAATAGATTTAAAATTTTAGAAAACAATGAAAATCGATTTCTTAACGAATGAAAACTGATTTCTTATCTTTTGAAAATATCTTGTTCAAAACTTATATGTGTACAACTGGCTTAAGCTTAAGTGGTTAAATACGTTGACTTTCAAGGCAGAGACTCAAGTTCAAATCCTGCCAAGCAATAATATGCACAATTGGCAAATGTTGTACTACCGCTATGTGGTTTATTGAAATACCATGATAATACAGTCATGATGTAATATGGGTGGGTTCTGTTTCAATGCCATATAATGAATTAAAAAGGGGTACACACACACACACACACACACACACATATATATATATATATATATGCTTTTTTTTTTTCTTTTGATATATAAAACATACATGCTTTTTATAATGTTGCATCCAGCTATATCCGTATTAGGAGGTCTTGAAAATTTGCCATTTCCCTATCCAATACAATATTTGTATCAAATACCATATCCCTTCCCATGCAACATAGATGCAATGATTCAAAAACTTGAAACTGTTAGTCAATCATCTTTCTTCCATATGTTGTAGGGGACTAAGCGTTGGATTGCTATTCCAGGTTCCTATAGCATTGATGGTTATGCAAATGAGTTCGTGGAAGATCACCAATCATTTGGATTCCATGATGTTGTTGGAATCAAAATTTAGTGTGTTAATGTTTTTGGAATGACTGCTTTTAGTGGAAGGGAATCAATTTACTAGAAGGCAGCAACTATAGAATTCTAAAGGCTGTTCATACTATCAACTGCAGCTGATTATCTGCTTGTAGTCTGAATTGTGTTATCATGTATGATTTAGTATAGCAAATTTGTGTTTTAGCAATTTGACTATGACCTATAACATTGACTAAATGCAGCAAAACAGAAACTAGACAGTAAAAACTTATGAATCAAAATTGCAGATTATAAATTTTGTAGTTTTCATGACACGCAATTCCATATCTCTTTTGCTGTGCACTTTTGCTCTTCTTTCTCCACCCTTTTTGTTTGAAAAAATGACAATTCAAAATAAGAAGTATAATGTACGTTTTCAGGACTAATTATCGTTGAACTATTCATGCTATAACATCAATAATTATTGCAAATGAAAACGGTTGTGTATCTCTTCTAAAGCTTACCATTAAATGATTGAACAAATAAGTGTGTATGTACATGTGATTTTCATTTTAAAGGGGAAATATAGACAATTTATATTCTCCAATAGAAAATAAAGCTTATGGAGGACAGCATATGAAGAAAACTAATTTATTTGTTTTCTGCTAACAGAGTGTTATATATTTTGTTGTTGTCCTGGGGATGGATTTCTTGCCTTCCCCATCTATCTCTTGGACATCAATAAGATCTTGGTGTAAACAGAGTTTGGGCAGAAAGCATTTTTTAGGTTTGCCCAAGGAAATTACAGAACCTTTCATTGTATCTGGTGTTGAATCGCATGCTTCGATGATTGAAGATGAGGACGAAGATGTCAGAGCAGAGCGGCTGAGAGTAATATCTGGTGCTGCTAAGGACAGCATTATCTACTTGAAAAATCTGAGAAAGGTATATGCATGACCCTTTAAATACATGAGAAAAACTTAGTACAGGAAGTTTCTTTTATTCAGACAATTTTGACAACTATTGTTACAGTAGTGATCTTAGCTTGTTAGCAGGGGACTCAATAGACTTATCAATTATTAACAGGTCTATCCAGGAATTGGAAATCAACCGGAGAAGGTTGCAGTTCAGTCCTTGAGTTTTTCTGTTCAAGAAGGAGAGTGCTTTGGCTTTCTTGGTACAAATGGTGCTGGAAAGAGCACAACTTTGTCAATGCTTTCTGGTGAGCTTTTAACATCTTAGCTATTTTTGATAACCTCTCATTATGAATTACCACTATGCCAGAGGATGTTTTGTTTGTAGTCTCAGAATGCCCACATCCTCTTGATTGACGGCATGCATTTATTCTCTTGAATCCTTGATATTATAAAGTGATTGAACATTAGGTTGTATACCATGCCTGGTTTTAAATAGGGAGAGTTTGGTAATGATAATGACCACTATGTTTAGACAAGCATGATATTGTTAGAATTTAATCTCCCTACAATTGCAGTCTTAGGGCTGTTTTGGACATGCAAATAATGACAAACAATTTTACTATCAAATCTCACCTATTTTGAACAGAATCTTCTTGAGGAATTTTATTAGGATAAAATCAAGAGAACTGACTGAATCCTACAGATTCCAGTGACTTTTTGATGTATGTCCTGACATACTTCAAGAAAAGTATGTGTTGATTTTAATATATAGAACTAGATTCCGTTATGCCAATTAGCCTGTATTAATGGTGCGTGCAAAATGGCCCTGAGTGGAGCACTTCATTACATTGAATGTCCAAGTTAATATAGAATGTCATATTTACCTTCATTCTATTGGTGGGATGCTTTAGCTTTTTAGTGTGTGTGTGCGCTTTTTGTTTTTCTTATTGTGTACAATACTTACTTCTCAAATGGGCAAAATAACTTTTAAATGCTCATTGCATAAGAATTCTTGGATATACAAACCTTCATGTGGTTGTTGATGAGGTTCCATTCAGTTCCCTCAGCATCTTCTCATCATAGTTTAATAAATGTATCTGCAGTGCTTCATCCTCTTTGCAATCTTGTATTTCCAGTTATCTTCTTTATATTTGTCCCATGGCTGTCATCTGTACTAAATATTTACAGTTTTTATCATCTGGAGAGACATGGAATGGTCAGAAAGAATTATTGTCATTCACGTCCATATGGCTTTCGTGATCTTTCAAATGATTTTTCTAATAAGATCCTCTGTGACAGGTGAAGGACATCCAACAGAAGGGACTGCATACATTTTTGGAAAGGATATTTTTTCACATCCAAAGGCAGCACATCAACATGTATTGGCAGAATTTCTTATGCTTAGGAGCCTGTTAGTTTATATGTTTTGACATTAT
The DNA here is from genome assembly GCA_028583015.1 of Wollemia nobilis. Classification (NCBI taxonomy): domain Eukaryota; kingdom Viridiplantae; phylum Streptophyta; class Pinopsida; order Araucariales; family Araucariaceae; genus Wollemia; species Wollemia nobilis. Next base: position 16,171,023 of record JAQPPZ010000135.1, read on the forward strand.
ATTGTCATTAGTCACTTATATATTTTCTGATTTAATGGATTTGCAGGTAGGTTATTGCCCCCAGTTTGATGCCCTTCTAGAGTTACTTACTGTTCGAGAACATCTGGAGCTGTATGCACGAATAAAGGGAGTTTCAAAGTCCAGACTTAATCAAGTACGTAATCATGCCGGGAGTATATGTTCCGATGTACTACATATATCCAACTTGCTTTTCTAATGGTCATATTGCACATTATATCAGGTTGTGGAGGACAAGCTGACGCAATTTGACTTATGGCTGCAAGCAAATAAGCCTTCCTGCTCTCTCAGTGGTGGTAACAAACGCAAGTTATCAGTGGCCATAGCAATGATTGGAGATCCTCCTCTGGTTTTTCTAGATGAACCTTCAACAGGTTTGTAGTTTTCTATATCTATACTTCCAGTAAGCATTCAACATGACTTACGGATTGCTTCTTTTTGCAACAATATTGTATTGCATTATCAGTAAACAGTTTGGAGTGGGTGCTTTAAACATCTGATTAATATTTGGCATGCCCAAACAAGATATTGATTTCATATGTAATGTAATATATTAAAAATATAGACTGAATATCTTCTCCTATGCACGTAATTAGTCATTCAATGATAAAATCAAGAATATCAGATGTATGTAGTCAGCAAGCTATCATATATTTCAATCCACTTGAGTAGATGATCGTTATATGTCCTTTAGCTCTTATTTCCCATTTTGCAGCTATGGTTGAGCAGTTCTTGCTTCAAAATAGAGAACTAATTTATTTTAGAAACAAATTGAAGGATTTAGCTTTTTTCATATTGACAGCATCCATTCCTTTTCTCACTGATGCACATCAGGAGCTTCCATTTTTAATTACTGGATGTGAGTGAAGATTGATGGTGTACTGGCTGCCATTCTTATCTTTGCTTTGTTTCTCATCCTTGTAAATGTATGAGTGTACAAGTATACAGCCTTCATAACTTTTTTTATTGCTTTTGATGTTATTAAATTTCTTTTTGTTGGAATTGCATTGAGGATTCCGCTGCCTTGTAACTTTTTAAGTCTGTTCTGATCCTCTTATCCCTTCTTTTTGGTTCCACCATGCTTCTTAACAAAATGAACTATGGAGTCACACTGATCTTTTTTTGTCAATCAAGGACAATAATATAATTTATTTCTTAGTTTGGTAATAATTGGATATTGATATAATCTTATTTGATTTCTTTCAGTAAATTCATAGCATAATTCATAATGAGCATGCCCGGGTTGAAGACATGGTATGCGTTTGGATTCAACTCTTTATTAGGAACCCATGAGTTTAGGGATGCAACAAAACATGCCTGATAAAAATATATTTGACTTCGCAAAGCAAAACAAAATATTGGAGCATACCAAACTCACACAGTAATACCATTAAATATAAATGAAAGCAGCTAAATGTAAATCATGAATTTACTTTGCCAAGATTCAACAATAAGTTCAAACCAAAAGTATATTGCAATTATGTTCAAATATTATATGTATCATATATGTGTGTGTCTATATATATAACTGATTATATGTATATATAGTTAGTTATATAGGGTTGAAACAGGTCCCACCCATTTCACATCATGATCGCATATTCACAGTGTTTCAACAAACCATATTATCTTGATATTACAACAAACTGTAGTATGACAGGCTGCCTTATTGGAGGAGTGTCCATCACAATGTGGGGATTTGAACTCGGGACACATTCATACGATTGTGTCCTGTTTACTATTGCCTCACAATGCCTTGGACATCATATGAATCATAATTGTTTGTCATTCATTGACGGGGAACAGGTGTCATTTCAAACTTTTAGTAACTTTTCCTTCATTTGTATGTAAGGTGGCTGAAGAACCAAAATTGCCATGGAATTTTTGAGTTCTTAATGAACCTTGGCAAATCCAATTTCTTAAATTGAGGTAATTAAAGATGTGCCAAACTACGGATGGATGAGAAAGGTTAAAATTTCTTCGTTGTATGAAAGTTATACAAGTACATTCATGGAAAGTTTTAGGAATATGAAGAATGATAATTTTGTTCATCAAATCCTCCTCAAACAGCCTTTGATGCAAGGCCTCTATAGAACATAGCTGTCTAGTTTTCTTAGGTTGCACATGCTTAAGTCACCATGGTACTCAATTACAACATTCAAAATGTAGGGCCACAGTAGAATAGATTAGGGAAGAGAGTGAAATTCTACACATGTTTCACAGAATGCATCTCTAAAACATAAAACTGAATTTATCATGTGACATAAATATATTTAGTTCCAAAAATGTGTCGTGCTGGTGCTTGTAATTTCCTTGTGTTAGAGGAGATTTCTAGAAATAAGAGTTATTCTCCTAAGACATTTTTTAGATGCGATATGATTCTGCAACGTGTGCTCTATGATGTGATTTGCAACTCATTTTTCCCATATATTTGAGAAATATTTTCCCTGATGAGATTGTGGTGCATCTGAGGCTTTGGAAGAATTTGTTCAGGCAGCCCCTGAGAAAAGTATATTTGTCACCTGAAACAGAACTTAGGTAGCGCTCTAGTTATTTATTATCTTCGTAGCATTTCATCCTTTGTGCTTTATGCCATGGAAAAAGATGGTCATAGTGACTTATTTGTCCACCACACCTAGAATTTGATTGTTTGATTTTTGCTTAAAATTTTTTGTTCAAGAAGAACAAGTTGCTTAGAAACTAAGAATATTGTTCCTTTTACCCAATAGAAAGAGTTATAGAAGGAGACCACTTCATTGTCAGCATCATTCATCTATTGGTTTTTATTACTCTTCATGTAGGAACTAGATCTGACTTGCCACCGCAGCAAAAGAAATAAAATACATGCATTGGAAGTCAAGTACGCGCAAATTGATGTTTTGACATAGTTTTGATAAAATTTGATAACGTTGTAATATTTCATGCAATGATGTAAAATTTAAGTACGTGCACATTGAAGTTTTGACATAGTTTTGATAAAGCTTGATAATGTTGTAATATTTCATGCAATAATGTAAGAAGTCAAATACGTGAAGATTGAGGTTTTGACATAGTTTTGATAAAGCTTGATAACGTTGTAATATTTCATGCAATAATGTAAGAAGTCAAATACGTGAACATTGAAGTTTTGACATAGTTTTGATAAAGCTTGATAACGTTGTAATATTTCATGCAATAATGTAATTATGAGTTAAGTAATAGTCATGAACCGATAACTTAGAAGTGGTTAGTTGTCATGTAGTTAGGAAATGAAATGCAAGACAAATGTAATGAGAAAGGTGAGGTGTTGGGTTTGGCAGTTTCCAATAACTACCTTCCCTCAAGTTTAAATAGACCCCCTCATTCAATTGAGTGTGTATACAATGAATTGTACACACACGGGAGACATTGTATATGTAAGAGAGGAGTTTGCACATAGAGGAGGTAGTGCATTGGTTGTATTTTGTACATACTGTAGAGGATATGTTCATTGGAGAACCAGTACACAGAGATGATGATGGAAGTGCATCCGTACTGATGTATATGTACTGCAGTATCTTCTTAATATCAATTCATTATTCAGCCATTGTTCTGTGTATGTTGTTTTTCTGTGTTTATATTTACCATTAGTGCTGTAGATATAATTTCCAGACCGTTCCTATTTTATTCTGGTTGCCATACACTATCTGTACAAGGTCATTTGGACTAGTGTCTAGCTGTCCCATGCAAGCTTGGGTTGTCTGACTTGAAGGGCAGGTTGTCTCACTATTGTGTCGGGCTGTTTGGACCTTAGACTAGGCCATTTGATTGTGGTGTTGTGCGGGGCCATCAGAGAGGAGATGATGCAGGCCATCTAGGCTGCATCCTGTAAGGTTGTTGAGCAGTTTAACTATCATTCTAAATTATTCCTTCCAGTGTGGAATACCCCCTCCATACACACTTGGCATCGTTGTTGATTGAAGTCCAAACCAGTAACTGTGTGGAGCTTGGAGACGGGAGAAGTGGATGATAGATAGGTTTTTGTGAGGGCGTGGGAGACGTGGATGGGAAGAGCAAGAGACCAGCCTATATGACGGAGTTTGCGGATCCCACAATAGCAAGAAAGAGAAGACCGTGGACGTGCTGAGCATGGAGACAACTTACATGTTGTCAAGGGAGATGTAGCACGGTGGTGAGTATTCTAACGGTGGAGGAACAAGATGACAGATTTAGAGGCCAAGTAAGACTGCAATCAATGCAATTTCACCATCACTCATCTTTGCTTGAACGACAATGTACTTGTACGACAACTAATGTAATGCACTTGTATGGCAATCAAGTGACTAGCACTTGTACGACAATCAAGTGATTCACTGGAACAACAAGTCTTGTCTTGTCTTCATTGGAATGACAAGTACTTGTATGGTAGCCACAACAACCTACTTGTATGACAATGTCAACCACTCGTATGACAGTTCTTCCATTGGAACAACACAACACAATCCACTTAAACAGAACGCCCCAAAGCTTCACTTGTATGGCAACTTCCGTACGGTGTTGTGTACTGTAACTTCCTCATACAACTTTCTTGGCCGCAACTCTTCCAAACCTGCATAGAGAACTTGATACACAATCTACCAAACTGCCAAAAGCAATAATATCACACAAAACATATGCATTACATAGATAGAGGATGAATCATCATTGCTTTCTTCTGCCTATACATTAGCAGTACAGAATCTCTGCCTTGGCAATACAATGCACAATAGATACACAAAGTATACCAGCCTAGACTCTTTGGTATGCAATGTAATATCCTGGTTTTAATGGTCTCTCATCCCATATAGTATGCTATCATAGTTGATGTGTAATGATTGTCGTCCTCATTGTTGTACCTGAACAAATGAATGGGTGGTTCTATTTATGCTTGGGGCCTAGCAGTTACCCACAACTGTTGCCTAGGACACTTGACACAACTACTTACCCATTCATACATGTACTATATACATAAGCCGCACTTACATTATATTTGCAATTAATCAATGATGATGTCATCACCCTTGACGTCTCATACCACAAAATTGCATTACATGTACATTTTATTTACATTACATTGCAATTTACATTTTATGTGTATTTCACACTTACTACTACCGCCATGTCCACTATTTCTTCGGCTGGTCAAAACTGGCTCCTACATCTACCCTCCCATTTAGATTGGTTGACAACCTCATCGACAACTATTTTTGCTCTTGAGGACTTGGGTTTTGCTGATGTTGAGGTGTAGGAATAGGAACTATGCTCACTCCTGGATCTACAGTTTGAAGGCTTCCTTTTCTTCCTTCAATCTCTTGGCATAAGTCTGATAGTGAGTCCACCGTATGGCGTATACCATAGTGAGTTGCTCTTTGTTCAAATTCTGCTAGCTTGGCCTTCAACTTGGCTTCCCTCTTTGAAGCTTCAATTTCTATCCTTGTTGCAATTGCCAACTGTTCATCCTTCTCTTCTATGAGTTGATCGTGGTGAGTGACCTCCTTCATCTTTGCTTCCAATAATTGGTCCCTCACCATGCACTTTGATTTGAATTGCCCGATCAGCTGGTCCTACTCCTCTTGTACCTTGATCCTTTCCTCAACTTCCTTCTTTAGCCTTGCCAAATTTGCTTTGGTGTCCTGCACATGCCGAAGTCGTACCTCCATATCCTTCAACCGACTAGCCTGTTCTACATTCTTATCTTGGATTTTTTGCAGTCCCTTGGCTAACCACTTAATCATGTATGCCAAGAAGTTCATTCTTGCATATGACTTAACCATCTCAGGTGCAGGCTTGATGTACTTGACACCTGCTTCCTCCTCCGAACAAGCTGCCATATTTCCTACATCAATATGTTGAGTGGTATTTTCACCCAATTGTGAAAGTACACTCTTCCTTAGGATTTGGGTTCCAAATCCCCTCTTGCAAAGAAGTTAGACAAACAACTTCTCCAAGGTCTCCGCTATATTAGCATTTGCATATGTATATTAGTAATCTCAAATAAAGATATTCAATTTAAATGCTTGGAACACCTTAGTGATTGCAAGTAACTGTAAACAAGAGGCAATGTTGGTTTATTTTACCATGAAACTTTAGTGATTGTTCATTGAACCAAAATAAAGCAAATGTGAGTTGGCCCCCATATGACCATGATGTAGTGTCTTAATTCCTTTTATCTTGAGGGTTTTAAAATAGATTTTATCTTCTTTATTAAGCCCAAATATGGCTTCTTATCATGAAGATGAAGATAGCTTTCAATGTGATCGATAAACCACCCCTCTTTGGTGAAATAAGTTTTCACAAAGAGGCAATAATTTATGGCCTTAAATTAAGGACTTTAAATGTCACTTTAACTTATCCCTCTTAAATGAAATCAAATTTTCATTAAGATGAACAATTAAGTGCTTTGAAGAAATGACCTTCAATGTAATACTCAAATTACCCCTCTTTAGTAAAATTAGAATTTTTATGAAGAGAGAGCAATTTTAGGCTCCAAAAATGGAAATTTGTAAAATGCCATAAAACATAAAACCTTCAATGAAATTGGAATTTTCATGAAGGGAATGTCATCACAGGCTCATGAGTGCAAAACAAAACTGAAAAAATGAAATTTGACCTTAAAATGGAAATTTTCTATTTTCGGATTTTTAAAATCTGCAGTAAAACAGCAACTTCGATGAATTTTTAAAAATACTAAACAACTCCGAAAATGAAATTTCAAAGTGCATATTGGAAGTCTGAAGTATAACCTACGCAATGGTGAAATTATTTTTGGATTTTGAAATTTTTTTAATGTTTATTTTAATGCCTGAAAATTTAAAAAAAGTTAAAATTTATGGAAAAATAAAATGCAGAAAAATGAAAATGAAATGCAGAAAACTGAAAATAAAATGCATTCAGTATGATGCTATCCTATTTCGACAAAACCGAAGATGTGAGGTTTCCATGCATGCAACCTATCCTATTGGACTCGCAAAACAAGCACAATCCCCATAGACTAAGTGCTGGTTCCTAGGGTTTAAAATAAATTTCAGGTTCAAGCATTCACATGAAGCAACCAAGCAAACTTGCATTAACTCCATCTACAAACTCGAAATCTGAAAAAGAACAAAAAAAATAGACATTAAATCCATAGCATGCAAAGAGAATCTCCTTCTTTCTTGCCCACAAGATGCAAATTTCTGAAAACTCCTGCATTAAAAATGTGTCATTTTACAATAGCAGAATTTCTGGTTTTCCCAAACCAGTCCATGGAAGAAAAACAGCCCCAAACAAGTCCAGAATAGCCCTCTTGCCTTCAAATCTGCAACTTTGCTTGCAGCAGTTTCCAACCCCTCAAAACATCCTTGCCTGGTGTATTTAAAATTTTTAGGAAGCTGTTTGTTTCATTTTCCAATGGCTATTCGTTTCACCTTCCCTTGTGCATGCATGTGTTTTGGTTTCCAAAAAGGCTTTTCATTTCTATTTTGTGGCCCTTCGTTTCATTCCCATGGTTTGGCTTCCTCTGTTTGGTTTTCTTCACTTTTCATTTGATTTCAAAAAAACGTTTCCTTTTCTCCACATGGGCATGCGTCCGCTTCCTTCCATGTGTAACGACCATCTTAAATTATTTCAAATCATTAAAGATTCCTTATGTAACGTTTTGTCTTATTCATTGGATTTTGTCCTTATGTGTCCACGTCATTATGCATTCTTCAGTTTCACTATCCCGGTGTTCATCACTAATACAGGCGCACTGTCCACTACTCTGTTCCCTTGGCGAAAATCGGACATGTCGCGATATCGCGACACTTTTGTCTCTCTGTCGGCCTGCCCTTTTTGAGTCGCGAAAATGCAACATGTCGCGATATCGGGACACTTGTTTCTCTGCTCGCAACACTTTTTCTTTGCTTGCTCTTTCTCTTTGCTTTGGACCGCGAAAATGCAACATGTCGCGATATCGCGACACTTTTGCCCCCTTCTGTTGCTCTTGGCCACGAAAATGCAACATGTCGCAATATTGCGACACTTTTTTCTCCTTGCTCTTTCTCTTTGCTTTGGACCGCGAAAATGCAACATGTCACGATATCGCGACACTTTTTCTTTCTTGTTCTTTCTCTTCTCTTTTGGCCGCGAAAATGCAACATGTCGCGATATTGCGACACTTTTTCTTTCTTGTTCTTTCTCTTCTCTTTTGGCTGCGAAAATGCAACATGTCGCGATATCGCGACACTTTTTCTTTCTTGTTCTTTCTCTTCTCTTTTGGCCGCGAAAATGCAACATGTCGCGATATCGCGACACTTTTTCCTCCTTGCTTTTTCTCTTTGCTTTGAACCGTGAAAATGCAACATGTTGCGATATCGCGACACTTTTTCTCCTTGCGGTGTTTTGCTTTTTCTTTGATCTTTAGCATATGGGCCACTTCGGTCTTCTTGGAAAATATGCAAAAAGGTGGGTCCCCAATTTTGGGGTACGTTGTGGAGCAGCCACAACAAATACCCAAAGTGGATGTCTATAGAGTACTTTAGTTCGCTTAGGCATGTTCTTCACTCCCAATATTGTTTTCACATTGGCTTCTAGCTCCCATTGCTACATTTGGTGTAATTCGCAAAATTTATTCATTTGCTCATCATCTTGAGCCTAGTGCACCAATTTGCCCAACTCATTTTCCATCCGTAGCTTCCAAAGTCGCCAATCTCCTACACATCCAACCTTGAAGTCATAGCATACATTGTCTATTCCTCCAGTCAATTTCTCAAAAAATGTGTCAACCTACTCATGGGCTGAGCTGCATCAGTTGTTGCCATCGTTTCCTACCCTCTTCTTGTCTCCTCCTCCAATGGTTGGCTCCCTTCACCTTGTTACCACCAATTGAATTCTGATGCAGTCTTTCCTTTTTCCCCTCTCCTTTATTAGCGCAATGGTGTTAGTGTTGCTTCCTGTCTTGCAGATGGGATTTCAATCTGTATATCATCATCCACTAGAGGTGATTCACATGGGTCTACGTGCTATACAAATTGCAATGATGAACTTTCCAAACTCTTGGGCGAGTGGACATTCACAACCCACACACCTCTTGCACCTTGTGTAACGTCCACTGCAGTCTAGACCTCTACATCCACATCCACAATGATAGATTCCTGCGCCTGTTGTGCACAGTTGTCTGTCGTGGTTGTTGTTCAACTGCTGCATCCCTCTCCTGAGTCATCCTTGCACCTGCAATGCCTTCTTGCACATCTTGACTTTGTTGTTGTGCAGGAATTTCCTTTGCTTGCATTGTTGCCTGGGGCATTTCATGCTTCTTACCTCTTCTCTCCATCATTTTTTGCTCTTTGCTACTCACCTTTGTTGTGGTCTGCTATGAGGGCTTTGTTTGTGATTGTTGCTGATGCTGAGGTTGAGCTCCCAACTGTTGCTTCAACCTTCTATGCCTCTTCTCAGTCCGCACTAGCTCCTCAACTCCTTGTGACTTTGCACTCTCCTCTTCCGAAGTCTCCTGATCCTTCCTCTTCTTCGATGTACCCTTCTTTTTTTTGACTGGGGTACTTGGCTTGGTTAGTGGCATCACATGGACCCATCTAAATATTGTTGGTTGATTCTCCGGAATCACCCTTGGTGGATTTAATCTAGGAAATTGCAACTTCTCTTGTGTCATAGCATTTATCATGATGGCAGTGGCATGAAAAGCCATCAAAAAGTTCCTTGTATAGTGCATCAAAAAATTCTTACTGCGGTATGACAGATACAATGTCCAAATGTATGCAACTCCAAACATTTTCCCCTTCATGTATGGGATAAGTCAAGTGGGCATCTTTGATGATCTCTGCTCTCTTGAGAGTTTTGACATCACTACATGCATCGCGCACTATAGTTCCTTTGTCTTCAACTTTTGCATCTTTAGTCCATGACTCCCATGCTTCAATGGCTTTGTCGCCTCCTCTAGATTGAGATCAATGACACTATCCATCATTTCCTGCCATTGGTGCAAGTCAACTGACTCCTTCCTCACTGGTATGCTTGAACTCGACAACCCGAACGTCTTCCGAAAGTTGCCAGGTGAGAATACTACCTATACACCTCCCAGTCACCAATTAGCAATTTACTCATAGGATGCTGCAGATTATTGGAAAAACTCCTTTTTAAAATTTGGAATCTTCACAATATGGTGTACATTTGCACTCTTGAATGTAGTCTTCAACGGATGATCATATGCATGCTTGCCACCAATTCTGGCAAAACTGGCTATTGCCATGTCATTTCTTGCAATGTTACCAACATCCTCTCTCCGTCCATGCTCATCTATTTTTCTTGAGGTGCAGCCTCCACCTTTCTTTTTTGGGATTGTTACTCCTCAACCTTCTCTAGAGGTCACATCGTGTCGACGTTCCATACTGTCTAGTTTGGCTTCCTTTTTTTTTTTATGTTTTCATACTCTTGTTCTTGCTCACACTTGTCTTTGGTTGTTGTTGCTTTAGTCCTTTATCGAAAAAACAAGATTCACAAATCACATGTTAGGCAAGATTCTGGATTAAAACAAAAACAAAGTTGCCATTTGCATGAAAAATTACAAAGTATGAAATCTGAAATAAAACATAACTCGTAAATTTTAATGCAAAATATTTGTGGTTTTGTGTTTTTTAGTTTAACACGCAACCCTTTTTGCAAATCTGGAAGGATATGAAGTATACTTGCGTAGATCTACAAAATTATGTGTGGGTGGGGTAAGATTAATTTCGTATCGAAATTGCACTTGTGTGTCCCATTGGGCGTACCAAAACTATTAACCTTACGTGCAATGGGTGTTTCTTTGTGGTGGGAATCGGATTTGTCCACACGGAGTGCCAGAAATGTTGAACATGGAAATCGACAAGTGCGATTTGCATTTGTGGCCATAGTTCAACAAATGGACGGGGAGGTTTCTACTCTCCCCAACCTCCAGATCTTGGGCTTGTTCCCTTTTACTTTCTAAGCTTGAAAAACAAGGAAAGAAATTAATCTAAAATGTAGAAAACAAATCTAATCTACTTTGTGTAAGAGAAAAGGGTGCAAGAGAAAAGAGATGTAACATATGGCTGAAGCCGTAGCGAGGTTTAGTTTTGGTGCACTTGGCAGTTTGAGTACAAACTGAATAACTTTAGTGTGTAAGATCCTCTAATAACTTGCAACAACAATGAAAAGAGGGGGACTAACAGGGGAAAAGAGGGCAGAGTCATTGACTTCACACATCCATGAGACAAAACATTTGAGACACAATTGAATCAGAATTCTACGCACCACTCTTTTGTTGAATTGTCATTTGAAGTTTGAATACAGCCTTACTCCAAAGAGTAGCTTTGATATGCTTGAATGCCAAAAGACCTTTGCAATGAGCAATTAACTCTTATTTATACTTGAACTTGTAGCCATGAACATACAATGAACCTTGGTGAGACTTATGAGGTGATTACATCATCTTTGTCCATTTACTAAAGATGGAAATGGAGCGAGGCACCTTGGCAGTAGGTCTCTATGAGAATGGGGTGCTTAGAGAGTGGGTTGCTATGAGAGGAAGGTGTGCAGAGAGCTAGTCTCTATGAGAGGGAGATGTGTAGCACGGTGGTGAGTATTCCACTGTTTGGAGGAACAATTTGATATGACAGATTCAATGGTCAACCAAAACTGCAATCATCAATCTTCTCCACTTGTACAACATTTCACTTGCATGGCAATTTGCTTGTACGGTAGTTGCTTCCACTTGTACAAAAGTACACTCAATCCACTCGAACGACAGTGACTCCACTTGTACGACACTTGTCGTTGGCACTCCTTGTATGGCAACTCCTCTTGTATGGTACAACTCAATGACACTCCTCGTACGACAACTCTAGACTGCAAATCAAATACAGCTTGCACAAAACTTAGGAGAACAACCTACAATCTACTTTCTACAACAATAACATCTCACAAAATGTATATATAGACAAACAAATGAAGGATGAATAGTATTGCATTTACTTATCTGTACAACACTTGCATTACATACACAGTACAATGCCTATAAAAAATATCTCCTTGTGTTGGGGATTGGCGATTGTGGCAACTAAGGATGGAAGCGGAGTTGAGCACACTAGTGAGTTGGGCTCAGGATGTTGAGCATATGAAAAGGTTTGCAAAGATCTATCGGATGCAAGTTGCAACCATAGGAGCTAGGAGTTGGCAATAGCAAAATATCCATTCAATGTTGGAAATTAGGAAACTGCTAGAAGGAACTTCAGTTCTATATTGACAACCACCACAAATATATGTTGATGAAGGGAATATGGCGCCTTATCTTGAATTTCCAGGTGTCAGGAATGTGAAGTTGGCAACTGAGTTGGTAAAGTCGTACGCAAGAATGAATCTCTTGGAATACTTGATTTAGTGGTTAGCAACAGGACAAGAGTCGTTTCAGTAGATGGTTTGTAGCTTGAAGCTGAAGGAAGAACAGGCTAAAAAATTGCAGATGGTGGGAGGTCAACTTCGGCAAGTGCAGTAGGATGCCAAAGTAGAACTAGTAACATCAAGGAAGGAAATGGAGACGTGAGGCAGGTGCAAGAATAGCAGGATAAGTTGATAGGACAGCTGAAATCGGAGTGTGCAGTGAGGGAGCGAAATCTAGAAGCGAAGATGCAAGAGTTGTTGATAGGGATCAACTGATCATTGAGTGTGATGAGCAACTGGGAGTAGCAACAAGGAAGGAAGCTGAAGCAACAAAGAGGGAGTCAATTAAAGTCTAGGATGGCAGAAGTTGAGCAAAAGTCGCATCATTATGGCTTCAAGTGGGCTTGTTATTGTTGCCACATTTTGCTAAGGGGTAAAATTTTGAAAAATTGAAAAACTGCTGCATTTTTAGGGCCAGATCTTCTCCCTTCCTCCTCCCAGATCCATTAATCCAGGTAGTCCCCGACGTCGCACTCAGAAGCTCGTTGCAAGGGAAAAAATTTGAAAATTTGTCTAAGGCAGGGACATGCCCGAAGTTCGCTCCTTTTTTGAGTGATTTCGGGAGTCGCCCCTCATCTTTGGCGATTCTCGGCGTCACTCTCTCCCTGGGCGACCCTCAACATCATCAGCGACCGGCAGCAGGTAGAGAAACATAAAAAATTTGCTAAGGCATCAACCGCGGTCGAAGATCGCTCCCCCGGCAAGCGAACCCCGCAGTCGCTCCGTCTGCCCGACGATTCCCGTCATCGCTGCATCTTTTGGCGAACCGTGGTAGAAGGGGATTTAAAATCAACTAAAGCTGGAGGCCCATGGGTCGCTCCATTCTAAGAGCGACTCCCGTCGTCGCCGCGATTGCCAGCGATCGCCAGGGGGTCTTGAAGTTCCAGGAATTGACTAAGGCAGAGGGCTCCCGAAATTCGCACCCCCAACTAGCGAACCCCAAGATCGCTCTGTCTGTTGGGCGACTCTCGTCGTCGCATCACGTCTTGGCGACCGGCGGAATGAAAAAGGTAAAATATTCTAAGGCATTGGCCTGTGGGTCGCTCCGTGCAAGAGCGACTCCCAGCTTTGCTGCAGCCCACCAGCGACCACCGTCTTCGCCCAGGCCTCTTGCGATCGCCGGCGGGTTCAAGTGCTAAAAAATGTTGAAGTCCGGAGAGATTCCTGAGTTCGCTCCTCCCCAGCAGCGACTCTCGGGATCACTCCTCTTCAGCAGCGACTCCCGGGATCGCTCCTCTTCAGTAGTGACTCTCGGGATCGCTCCTCTTCAGTAGCGACTCCCGTCGTCACTCATACAGTCCGACGAACCTCGACATATTTTTTCCGAAGCTTTCCCCCCGACTTGGCTTCCCCGAATTCGCTCAAACGCTAAGCAAGTCTTAGCATCGCTCTTTGATAGTCGCGATTCTCAGCTCCAGCATGAAATCAGACGATTCCCAATAGATTTTCAAGCTCACCCAAAAGATAGAGTAGGTGGCCTGTCAAATTACATTTATGGCACGTCAGCTCAGGTTTCAACGCAGGACATCTCGTTAGGGCCCCTTGATTACTTCAAGAGGCAAGTTGTACCGGCCACATTAAAGAGGTAGGTCATCTCAACAGTTAAATCCGCCCGGAACCGTATCAAATCTAGGAGAATCGTGTTGCAGGTACGCCCACGACCAGTAAGGGTCAAATCTCTGCAGCTGTCACGGTTTTGGGGTTCTGTGCTTCAATGTAATTTGGGGGGAAAATTTTGCTACAAATAGCAGTGAGCTTTCATTGTAAAGGGGGGAACATATTGCTAAAAGAGCTGCTGTAAACAAACATTTGCTTCAATACAAAGCATCCTTGGCTCTAACTCTTGTCTCTTTCTTTTATGCTGCCTTCTGCAAGTATTTCTGCTTCATGTTCATTTATTTTTCTGATTGCTGTAATTCTGCACTCTGGATTAGAGCATTGGCGATTAAGTGAATCTGGAATTCTCGTTGAAGGATACATAGGAAGGAATCGCAGTGTTAGTTTCTGTTACATGTTTTTTTTTTATTGTTGTTGGTTTGGGTATTAGTTAGTGATTGTGCTTCTTGTTCTTCCCCACCACTATTGCAACGCCATTTACATTTCTTTCTGCATTTTTCAATCTCTTTCCAGTTCTCTTATCTCAAACCCCAGTAGTGTAGTATAGGAGTCGGCCTTCTTCGGAGATTGGCACGGGAGGCATCTCTTCCTTCCGGCCTTTCAATCTATTGGGCGGGTCTAGGGTGCAAAAGACCAAATCCTTTCCTAGTGGCAGATTCGTAACCAACCAGTTACTAGGCCTATATGAAATGACTGAAGGGAGAAAATGAAGCCTTGAAGCTGTAGATTCAGGAGCTAGGAGGAGTACCTGTTCCAACATCTCATCCTCAACAAAGTCAGAGTCCCCAAGAGCAGCAACAATCATCAACGAGGACGTCGACCAATCTAGAGGGGAGGGCAGATGTCAGTGTTAGTTCTGACTTGCCACCTCAGCAGAAGAAATAAAATTCTTGTGTTGGAAATCAAGTAAGTGCACAGTGGAATTTTGACATAGTTTTGATAATGTTTGATAACGTTGTAATATTTCATGCAATAATGTAATGATGAGTTAAGTAATAGTCATGTGCGGATAAGTTATAAGTGGTTAGTTGTCATGTAGTTTGTCTTGTAGTTAGGAAATGAAATGCAAGACAAATGTAATGAGAAAGGTGAGGTGTCGGGGTTGGTAGTTGCCAATAACTACCTTCCCTCAAGTTTAAATAGACCCCCTCATTCAATTGACTGGGTACACAATGCATTGTATACACACGGTAGATATTGTATATGTAAGAGAAGAGTTTGCACAAAGGAGATATTGCATTAGTTGTATTCTGTACATGCTGCAGAGATATGCTCATTGGAGAACCTGTACGCAGAGATGATGCTGGAAGTGCATCCATACAAATGTATATGTAATGTAGTATCTTGTTAATATCAATTCATCATTCAGCCATTGTTTTGTGTATGTTGTTTGCATGTGTTCATATTTACTGTTAGTGCTGTAGATATAATTTCCAGACCTTTCGTATTTTATTCTAGTTGTCGTACTCTGTCCGTACAGGGCCATCTGGACGAGTGCCAGGCCGTCCCATGCAAGCCTGGGTTGTCTGACCTGAAGGGCAAGCTGTCTAACTACTGTTCCAGGCCGTTGGACCTCAAACTGGGCCCTCTGACTGTGGTGTTGTGCAGGGTCGTTGGAGAGGATATTATGCAAGCCGTTTAGGCTGCATCCTGTAAGGTTGTTGAGCAGTTTAACTGTCGTTCCTAATTGTTCCTCCAAGTGTGGAATACCACCGCCATGCTACACTTTGCATATGATATCTGCTGCCTTATAATTCAAATAAACATCATTTTTATGAGTGATGTTGTATATCTTGTGTAGCCATAAATGACTTGCAAATGAAGAACCAAGTAGGTTAATCTGGTCAGCAATCCATACTTCTATAACATATGATTCCATATTTTATGAGCCAGTCTTGAAGGTGGATATTGTCTTCCCAAGGATAACCCAACTTTTCAATGCTTAAGATCATCCTATTGAGCTCCTGTAGTTTCTTCTATACGTAGTTCTTAGGCCTTTGAAATATTATATTCTGTGGTATTTTAACTGACATTAGCAATATTTTCCTTTTGTTATTTTTATTTTTTAATGTTATACATCTACTTGGGCCTAAATGCCTCAAAATTAACTGTACGGAACTGAGCTGGTGCATCAACACATGAGTCTTCACATGAACATAAGTGACGACGCAGTCATGTATGTCATGAGTGCATTGAATGAGTTGTATGTAGTTATGTTGTAGAGTTTTTGGGCACATGATGTTGTCGTATGTGTAGTCATGATGACATGACATTTGTGTTATACAGTATATGTAATGTTTCATGCATTGGGGTAGTCGGGTGGTACTTGGGTTGTCAACCACCTACTGGTTCTGTGATATCTATATCTCCACTATCTACCTTGGTTGAGGTATGTTTGTTGTGTGTGGTAGTTGATATGGAGATGTGGTTTATAAGTTGTATGCTCTAGCAGACCGTTATGTATTGAAAATGATTGGAATTGAAGGATACATGTCTGAGTGTTGTGTATTTATATTTATTTATGAGTTCTTCCTATTGTATATGTTTAAATATATAATGGAATTATATCGTAGTGTGTTGCATTCTATCTGTGTGTGTGACTGGAATACTCACACATGCTACATTAATTTCTTACCTACACCGCCTTAAATTTACTACACTTCACAAGGCTTGTAAATGGTTATTATTCATGAGTGTGAAATAATCATCAAAATGACATACAGGAGGAATTTATAGCATGAATGATGAGGAATATAGGTGAAATTTTACTATGGTATTGTATCAATGTTGCTGCTACTAGTGTAGCTTTGCACAACCAATTAAGAAAGTCTTCCATCTGTATAAGGGGAAGTTGCAGAAGACAAGAAAAGCTAATTACCACCTGTCTACATCAGTATGTTGCATGGAAGTTTAAGATCTATTTTTTGTAGAATTTTGTAACTGTATATTATGTTAGTTACATGTTTGCTTCTGTACATTATATTCTGCCTTTTTGGTTTAGCATGTTTTGTTAACTATGATTGTAATATCCCTTTCAAGTTGTACATTTCTGTGGTTGGGAAAAGGTTCTCATTTTTTTTTCATTTCCCAAGTGAAGCATAGTGCCTTTTGTGGAGGCTTTTAAATGTTGAATGAGTTCTGCATTCATCTGTACTATCTAAAAAGAGTCAATGCCATATTTATATGACATGCCTAGGTATGGATTAATGCTCTACAGGTATGGATCCTATTGCAAAACGATTTATGTGGAAGGTCATTTCACGTATATCAACTCGACGAGGAAAAACAGCAGTCATTCTGACAACCCATAGCATGAATGAAGCACAGGCTCTTTGCACACGTATTGGAATTATGGTGCGTTCTTGTTGTCTTTGCTGTTTTCTAGAACTAGAGTTTGGTTTGTTTCTTAGATATATGTCTATTTTATGCCAATTAAATGACTGCCCCTTTTGTTGGTCTGTTAAGGTTGAAGGGAGACTCTGTTGTCTTGGAGGCCCTCAGCATTTGAAAACTCGCTTTGGCAACTATTTAGAACTGGAGGTTAGTTTATCTCAGACATTCTCTAATTGTTTGACAAAGTGTTGCTGACTGAACTGTATTTTGTTCTTCAACATCATGGTAACTATTACTTAACCAAATTTATGATATTTTCAGTTATATCTTTCTGACCAATGCCTTCCATTTGTATTGCAGGTAAAACCTGTGGATGTTAGTGTGATGGAATTAGACAGACTCTGTAATGGGTTACAGGATATGCTGTTTGACTTTCCGTGCCATTCTGGAGGCATCCTTAGTGATCTGGAAAATTGTATTGGAGGATCAGAGCCTGGACCCTCTAATCATGTATCAGAAACCAATCTGTCGCATGATATGATCATAGCTTCTGGTCGTATCCTTGGGAATGAGGATTGTGTACAAAAGCTGATTGTAAATAGTGCCTCCACAGATGGAGTTTTTACTGAGCAATTGTCAGAACAATTGGCTCGTGATGGTATGTTTAGTTCTCTTTCGAGTTTTTATCCACATTTTCATTCTTTTTTACATCAATCAGATGATTCTTCTGTAGACTTTATTCATCTATTGCGTCGCCTTGTACAAATTCTTGGTGGTTGGACCATATTTGCCAAGTAAAGTTCTCTATCGTTGTATGAAGTGTGAGATTCACTGTATGCTTTTCTTGTGCAGTATTTGGAGTTTTTGTGCTTCAGAAAACTTCATTGAGTAATATCTTTACAATTTTTGTTTCCATGGATGAAGTCATGGGTTCTTTCCATAGTCTCATTTTCATTGTATGTGGACATGTACATGTGTACATATATAGTTGCAAGAGTTAGACTTGATTTGGATCAGGCAACCTAAAAATGAGTCTCAAATGGACTGGCGCAAAACATGGCAATCCAAGAAATGAATTAAATATTTGAAATTTCACAAAAATTGGGGAGTTTTCATTCCATGAAAAATTAACTTAGAGGGATGCTAACATAGACAAATTCATGTCAATTTACCAGGCAGGATGCATTGGACCTTTAAAGCACAAGATAATATTTAAAACTAATCCTGTAGGATGCATTGGACCTTTAAAGCACAAGATAATATTTAAAACTAATCCTGTAGTATGTCATAGTTGATATATCTACTCTACAGAACAGAACACAAAGATGTAAATCACTTGCAACCATGAAAGTACAATAACAGCAGCATGTTTCTTTAATACCCGCTTCAGCAACCCATTAGCAATCAACCTGGTCATGTGCATAGAACATTGACAACACCACTATGCATCAACAAAACAGATAACACAAACAACAACCATTATGCATCAACAAAAGTGAATGGAATATATAGGTCTGACTGGAAATGGTGGGTGGTTGGCAACTCCCATATCTGCTTAACCACTGCCTAACTACGCATTACATGTATACATGAAAGCAATAAAAGTACCCCATGATATTCGACATACAATTTTATTACATTACATGTCAGCCTGAACACCTCTACAAAAGACAAAGGCACCATATATAATCACTCATTGTTGACTTTTCCTGAGGTGGATCATGATCAATATGACCACCCACATCTGTTCGTCATAAACCTGTTAGTGTCCAAGCACTTGTTGGGGCAGTTGCAACAATAGGAATTGGGAGCTGAGTGGAAGTCCCATCTTGGCCAACTTCCAATGACTGAATTGGCTGGCAAGCCTAGGTGTGTTGCCAATGCATACTTTTACCACAATGAAAGTACCAAGCCCATAGTAGCTCAGCCTCTTGCAGCTGGGACTCCAAGGCAGCAATTCATTGCATCTACTCTGAAATAGTGCATTGGTCTATCATGCTTCAGTTGTGCAACATGTCAATCTCAGCCTTGTATTGCTCTGCTTCAGCCTAAGCTTTGTTGATAAATAATCTAAGATCCTTCTTCAGGCATGGACCTCTATGCCTTTTGGACTCGGCTAGATCTTGTAAAAAATGTCTTTCCTTTGTGTGCAATTGCAAGCTAGCAAGAAATCTCTGGATCTGATAGTCCAGAAAGTTGA
Source organism: Wollemia nobilis (assembly GCA_028583015.1). NCBI lineage: Eukaryota > Viridiplantae > Streptophyta > Pinopsida > Araucariales > Araucariaceae > Wollemia > Wollemia nobilis. The sequence continues at coordinate 16,190,620 of JAQPPZ010000135.1, forward strand.
GCCATGTGAAAGGCAACACCAGGCGTTGTGTGGGATTAGCACATGTCAACTGGCCAAGTATGACTGTTGCAAAGCCTTTCCTTGAATGTGATATACCATGAACAAGCTTTAATACAAAACAAGTGTTAGCAGGCAAAAGTTGCTAATTCCAATAGCCAATGATCCTACTGGATTGAATGTGATATGATTGCAATCCGATCCAGACTAGTTTGTCGGCATTGTTGCAACTTGCGATCTCTTATACTTGTTGATCTTGGATGTCAAATGAGTAGCCCACATCCTTCACTACGACATATTATTGGGAAAAAAAAATAATTGTGAGCATGGCGTACGTCATATCACATGTACATGCTGTTCAAGGAACATGGCAATCCATGATTCTTCAATCTCTGTTGAAATGCTAGGGTCACTCAATCCTGACACAATGACAAATTGTTCCCAGTTATTGGGGAACATTTAATCCCATGGTCCATGATGCTAGTTCCTTCTCTAGAGCAGGAACATAACTCACTCTTATCATCAAGAAATGTGGCACCCTAATCTGGATCTAGCGGACCCTCATGTACCACCTGTCTACTGCTCATTGCAAAGAGAGTCACTCACTCCCCTTATACAGATCCACGCTAAGGCACAAGTTCCTCAGTGTTCACAGTGTGTAAGGCATGCTTGGGCAGCATGCTCAGTCCTCTAACACTATCTACATCCATCACATCCTCTCTTATCAAATTTCATAGGAAGACCACTCTTACCCTCCTAACTGTAGGAGCCAGTTCTGACCAGCCTCAGAAAAAGTAGTGTACATAGTAGAAATAAGTGCAAAATGTGCACACATGTAAATGAAATGTAAATGAAAATGAAATGCAATTTTGTAGTTTGACATCAAGGGTGATGACATCATTATTTGATAAATGGAAATTGTAATGTACGTTTAATGTATGTAGTTAAGCATATGCGGAGGGAGGGTAATTAGTGGTGAGGTGTCTGAGCGGCAGTTGTTGTTAATTGCAAACCCTCAAGGTTAAATAGGATGCCCCATTTGATTGTTTGTACAACATTGTACACCAGAGAGAGCGGAGATAGAGGACCGAGTACTAGGAGAGCATCTAGAGTCTGTGTCTGTATATGTTTAATGTATGTAGTTAAGCATATGCGAATGGAGGGTAGTTAGTGGTGAGGTGTTTGAGCGGCATTTGTTAATTGCCAACCCTCAAGGTTAAATAGGATGCCCCATTTGATTGTTTGTACAACATTGTACACCAAAGAGAGCGGAGATAGAGGACCCATTTGATTGTTTGTACAACATTGTACACCAAAGAGAGCGGAGACAGAGGACCGAGTCCTAGGAGAGCACCTAGAGTCTGTGTCTGTATATCCATTGTAGCATTGTATATTGCCAAGGCAGACGGTCTGTAATGTCAATGCCGTATAGGCAAGAGTAATACAATGATGATTCATCCTTCATCTGTGTGATTGCATGTGTTTTGTGTGATGCTATTGCTGCAAGTAGGTTGGTAGATTGTGGTTGTTCCAAGTTCTATGTGTAGGTGTGAAGCAGAGTTGCAGCCAGGATCATTGTACGAGGAGTTGCAGTCCAAAAATGCCATACTAGTGGAATAGTCAGGAGTGTCGTTCAAGTGGATTGCAGAATTTCCATACAAGTCAGTGAGTTGTCATACAAGTACTTGCCAAGTGCTTGCCGTACAAGTGGAGATATTCAACTTGCCATACAAGTGGAGATATTCAACCTACCGTACAAGCGGATTATCACTTGACTGCTGTACAAGTGGATTATCACTTGGCTGTCGTACAAGTGGATTATCACTTAATTGCCGTACAAGTGAGATGTTGAGCCAGTTTGGAATAGTATTGACTGCAGTCTTGTTTGGCTTCTAAATTTGTCATTTCGTTCCTCCATTGTTGGAATACTCACTCCTGTGCTACACTAACCATCATCAAACCAAAGAGTATGTAACTCTTGGTTATGTTCCCTAACTGATAACTCAATAAAAGAGTGTCACCTACTAAAAGGAATAATGCAAAGTTGACTCACATTAGACTCACAAGGCTGAGCTCTACTTAACTCTCTACTAGATTTGGAGTATGTAGACAAACCATCGGAAACAATGAGAACATCATCTCTAGAATGTGAAGGAGGTGTGTCATTACCTTGAAGAGGAGAGGATCCTCGTAGGTATGCGGTACTCTGTCATTGTTGCAAGGGTTGCTCAGCATAGTTGCGAACCTCGCAAAGTTTAGTAGCCTTTCCTGAATTGTTAGCTGACTCTTTTTCTAATGTGTCCTCTAAACATTGCTTCTTCAACTAACAACGTATGCTACTTGTTGTACCCAAGCCACTAGCACTTCCTCTCTTGTCTTGTATTTGGGCTTGACAGGGATTGTAGGTATAACTCCTACCCAATGTAACATTGGAGGCCTTCCTGTAGTAAGCGGTAATGGTTGGATTCACTCTGTTGCTTGAAGGTTTTGTTTCTATGACACATCCAACATGAGTGCTATTGCATGTAGGGTCATTGGGAAGTACGTTGTTCAAGTTTCAAAAAATGGGCGGTGTCCTCTAAGAAACAGGGTGCCCTATATATGTACGAAATTAACCAAGTAGGGATATCCAAAGCATGAAACTCTCCTATCAACTAAGATATGATGAGATTGAGTACACACTTGTTCTCATCTATCTGAAGCAATCGAGATTTCAACCCTTATCTTTGTGCATAAATAATTTCTTTGTTTTACCCTCAAACGTGGAACCAATGTCATAATACTATTGGAGGAAGTATCTATACTTTTGCCAAAATTATTCCTTTGCTATTAGATGACTCAGTGCTTTAGGCGTCCAAACACTCATGCAAAATCTATCGATGTTAAAGGCATGCAATTATTGTGTGCTTATCACAAGATTTCTCAAGCGATTCTATGGGTTATAATGCCACAAAATGTCTAGATGGCATTGAAATGGTCATCGATCTATGCGCCATAAAGCTTTTGGGATGGGGATGATATGAGATGGCGAGACGAGTTTCTAGGATGTTCAAACACATTTTTAGGACATTTGGGATGGTTTTTGTGATGTCAGGACATGTCTTTGAGACAAGCCCCAAAGCCTGGGATGTTTTCCCATGGAACATTGTGATAGACCAAGCATCATTACTTGAATCATATTGTGCATCAACATGCTCCTCAGTGCATGCTTTTGCTCACTATCTTCATTCCAATTATGCATGACATCTCTCATCTAAAGGCATTCTCTAGTTCACAGTTTCTTGCTTCAACTTCTACTTGCCACAATCCCCTTGTTTGGCATTCCCCTTTCTCTTTATAAATTGCTTGTAACAATGATGATGATGGATTACATGTTTCTCTTGGTCTATTTTTGTTGGATACATGCGCCTGCATTGCAATGACTACTTGAGCAAGCCACGAGTCCCTCCCAATATCCTCTATGTTGCTAGCACAAATGATAACTACATTGCCTACGTGGACAATGGCATAGGCAATATGCCTTGCAACCCTATATCCTTGTCTCTCTTTGTTATGGCAACTTTTGCTTATCACATGCCCTCTTCAAATCTTGAGTTGAATGCAATGAATGCACCAAAACCTTGTTAAGTCTACTAGCTTGCGAAACCTAGGAGTAACCATTAGAAGTTGAATAGTTGTGCATTGTCTGTGGGATGTGGGCAACCATTTGAGTACAAGGATGGTCTATGCAAATGTGGTCCAACATGGTTGACTATTTGGCAGGTACTTAAGACAATAGTGGCGCAGTCGACACTTGCAATTGGTAAACCCAAACTCTTGGCTTTCTCCAGCCTCATCTCATGTTGCTCAAGGAAATATGATTCTTTTTGGTTTGTCGTGCTTTACTCTTATGCAAGATGATAATGCACAAAATATCTCACCTTGCACACACAGTGCAATTGGTTGGGGGATTGCCTATATGCAATGTGTTAAAGGTGACGATGAGTCTTAAGGTCATACTAGTGATGTTCTTGTATTGCATTAGGTAGACGACCAACCTTGCAAAGTGGACAACACTATGACGAATCGTAGGGACAACGCTTTGAAGAAGAAATGGCCAAATGGAGGTTGAACAAGCTCCCTTTCATAATTTAGGGTAGGTACCTAATCTACTTGGTGATGGAGGATGAGTCTCAGGCCTTAGACAATGTTGTCCTTGATGTGGATGACAACCTTTTAGATGTTTCCTCCCCTAAAACAACTTCTACCTTGTGGACTACAACCTCCCCTCTATGAGCGACCTGGTGAAGGATGACAATCTTCTCCTTATGGACTACACCCTTGGCAGGATGGATGACAAGCAACATGTGGTGGATGGCAGTTTAGGGGTTTACCCTTGGAACATTGGAACAATCCCCCATTGTCTTCTTCTTGACCTTGGATGGCCACTGCTGCATGAAGTAGGCATTGTATAGTTGTATGAATGTTCACCTCTCCTTAGATGGTGATATTTCTCTTGGATGGGAACATCTTTGTGTAGATAATCTTGTTTTGGATTGTATGTCTAATAAAGTGGATGGCAATGGGGGTTGTGTTTTCTAGGTTCCAAACTCGTTTGCCACACCCATGGAGGATAGGCTAAGCATAAAATGGGTAGTGGATGATGTGGTAGAGATGGACTGCAATTACAAGGACTTGAATGACATCCACCTTGCTTCAAACTACAAGTATAGTCCCAAAAGGTATGGATGGCATGGACATTGTAAGAGACAAAAGGTCCTTTGTCTTAGAGGATTTTCACCAAGATGGAGACAATATTGCAATTGATGACGACATCCCAGATTATTCACTATGCAATCATTTGCTCTTCGATAGTGTGTTATAGGTGAGGGATGGCCTAGGAATGGATGACAACTTGGATGCCATCTCGCATGCCTTTGACTATAGTTTCAAACACTTGAGTGACCTCGAAAAGGAGGTGACAGTTGGGAACCCTTGCATGACCTTCAAGTTGGAAACTTGAATTCCAAATAATGGAGTAGTGTATGATAAGCAATGGATGACATTGTCTTGGGTGAAATAGACTTGGCATAAACGTACAAGTTTTACTTTTCCAATGTTGAAAAGCTTTCCATACTTGCTGAAATTGTTCATTCCGAGACTAGAATTTACTTGGCTAGACACTAAATTGGTGTTGGCTCAATCTTGAATGACAATGAAAACTCTAGACTACAATTTTGTAGCGCTGGAATGCATGTTGGCAAGTTGGTCTTACTGGATAATTCTTTGCTTTCCTATGTCTAAAATGAAGTCTTTGACAAGCTATGCAAACATTTCTTAATTTACCTTTATGGTAATACCATAATTATCAGCTATAACCTACTTATGAGAAACATCATGGGCCCTGCCATTTTTTAAGTGACGTTGTTTAGGCATAGATGTGTACATATAGACTATGTCCATCCTTGAAGTGTTCTTCGTTGATGTGCTCCCGCTCCACAACTTGTGGAATCCCTTGAAGACATGGTGAACCCATTAATTTTAAATTATTATTTTAATTATATTACCTTGTCAAGGACAAACCTTTGCCTACAATTGAAGTGAACATTGTCTTACAAGCTCCCTTGATTTGTCCACACTTCGGTTCTTGCATTTGGTGTTGGCTATTGTTGGTTCACCTTACCCTGGTTTGGCTCATGCAACTTCTTTTGGACTTAGAATTAGCCAAAGATGTGTGTTGATTGGTTAAAACAAACACGTCTTTGTGCACAGTCCAACTCCTTAGTCCAAAAATTATGCATGCACTTGTAGCCTCTGTTGGCCTAGATACTTCGGTTTTGTTTTTGGTTGGTTTATCATAGGTATATGTACTAGTTCGTCTGCCTATTTCACTAACATGTCTTGGGCCAACGACCATAGAACCTAGTTGGCTTCCTCATCGTATAAGCTAATGGAAACGTTGGTGGCCTTGCTCACCTTTAGTTCAATCACTTATTTTTTGCTTCACATCAACTTCCCCTATTGTAGCACCTTAAAAAGAATCCTCTAAATGCAAAATAGATGTGCTATTCAATTCTTTAAAATCAGTGAAATTCACTTGAGCACTTGCTATGGAGGGTTTAAGCTTTGACCTTTTCATTGTTGCATGCACATCCAATCCAATTTCTGTGGTTAGGCAAACCTATCGTCCATCATTTTGACTACATGGAATGGTCCAAGCCACATTGTCTTCAACTTTTTAGGCTTGGTAATTTGTTTATTGTTATATCAAAGTATGAGCTTTCCCTTTTTGAAAGACATCCTACAAAAGTGTTTATTGTGACAAAGTATTTGCCAATGGTGGATTGCTTCAATAGCCCACCAAGCCACTAACCTCCATTTGTCTAGTTTTTGAATGGTAAGAGTTGTTCCTCTAGATTCTTTATGGTCAAGCTGATTCTTTATAGCAACACAAACTTGTTATTAGAAATTCAGCTTGTATGGGAAGCCCTATACATAATCTAGAATGCTGTGTTGCTATTTGCACTCTTAAACTTGGTCACGTACGCCTGCAGGTTTATTGGCTCTATTTGGTCAGGTCTCATCTTGTACAACAGTCCTTTGATGAGCTAGAAGGGCCTCGACTTCAACACAATCTCCTTGCAACTAGTTACTAACGACTCCCTAGGTAGTGATCTGTGGATAGAAGAGCCCTAATATGCTTTGTCAAGATGGCAATACTATAATGTGAAATAGGTGTGCACCTTGTAAGTTGTCTTGCACACCACTTTTAGTAAGCTTCCTAGTGTGAATTCTAGATAGTTGTTTGCAATCACATGGCCCTTCCTTGGCTACATCACTATCTGTAATACACACTTGTGCAAGATCATGAGCCACATGCTAACTTGCGTGTAAATGATTGGCTTGATTATTAGGTACAAGAGCACTTGATGATCCACATTAAAGTTGAATGGGTTCATGAGTAGAGAACATCTAATCTTCTACAACCAGGTGAAACAACTTGAAAACCATTAGTCCCAAATCCTTCAGGCATTAGACAAACTAGACAAATTGGATGGAGAGGACCCAACTAGTTGGTTGTATTGGGCCGAACAATATTTTTCTCTTCATGCCACTCCCCATAATCAAAGGCTCATAATTGCATCTTTCAACCTAGAACAAGAAGCAGTTCAATGGTACCAATGGTTAGAGAATATGCATTCGTGGCTCACTTGGGCTGAATTTGAGACAAAATTACTCACCCATTTTGGACCCAGTGAGTATGAAGATTTCACTGGAGCCCTCACCAAGTTAAGACAAACGACATCTGCTCACGGTTAACAAACAGTTTGAAAAGCTGGCAAATTGCACAAGGGGATTGAGTGCCTGATTTTTTCCAAAGTTGTTACATTAGTGGATTAAAGGAAGATATTTGTGCTGAAGTGAAAATGTTCAAGCCAGATAGCATGATGGCGGCTATAGGATTGGCTAGGCTTGCTAAAGATAAATTCGTAGCACAAAGGCGTACTTTTAAACCTACACAAGCTCAAATCCCGTTTCCATCCCAGACATCATCAAACCTAGGAAACGTACCACCTCGGATCAAACGTCTCATGCAAGAAGAAATGGAGGCACGTAGGGCATAGGGACTATGTTACTACAAGTGTGTACAACAAAAACTATATTTACTCTATGCTTGCAAACCTTCCCCTAGGAAACCACATGACGAAGGGGAGGACCATAGAGAAGAAGATCAACCTGAAGAGTCTGAACTAACAGAGGACCAACCACTTGAACTTTTAGTACATGCATTAGTTGAGATTTCTACTCCCAAGACCATGAAAGTGGTAGGGCATTTCAAGGACCAGCGACTCATAATCCTCATTCATTCTGGCAGTACCCACAATTTTATTGATCCTCTGGTAGCTAAAAAAGCAGCCTGTTACATCTACTCTTGCAATTCATTTGAAGTCATGGTTGCCAATGGGTGTACTCTACCGTGCAAAGGAAAATGCATAAATATAAAGGTGATAAACATTGTGGATAAACATGCACCCGTATTTGCAGAGCCACAAGGGTTACCACCATGGTGCACCCATGATCATGCCATCAAGCTTGTCCTGAGAAGCTTATCGCTGAACATTTGTTCCTACCGGTACCCATATGTGCAAAAGTCTGAAATTTAAAAGATGGTGCAGGAGTTATTAGCAGCATGGGTCATTTGACCTAGTGTCAACCCATATTCTTCCCCAATACTTTTGGTTTTGTGTGGGTTTTTGAGAACCCGGCAAAATTACCATCAAGGACAAGTTTCCCATTCCCGTCATTGATGAGTTACTAGATGAACTCCATGGTGCTCACTTCTTCTCAAAGTTGGATCTTCGTTTAGGTTATCATCAGATCAGATTACAAGAAGAAGATATTCCAAAGACAACATTCTGCGCTCATGATGGCCATTATGAATTCCTCGTCATGCCATTTGATCTAACCAATATTTCGACTCATTTTTGTGTAAATTTATTTTGGTCTTTTTCAATGATATTATGATTTACAATCGTATGCAAGTGAAACATTTAGACCAAACATTACAACTCTTAGTCAATAATCAACTATGTGCCAAACGATCCAAATGTTCTTTTGGGATGTAGGAAGTGGAATACCTAGGCCATATAGTTTTGGGGGAAGGGGTCAAGGTGGATCCTAAAAAGATTATTACCATACAAGAATGGCCCAAAATACACTCAAATATTTGGGGTTTCCTAGGTCTCACTGGCTATCATTGAAAATTTGTGCATGATTATGGAAAGATTGCATCCCCTTTGATGGCTATGTTGTAGAAGAACTCGTTTCTATGGTCAAACCCTGTCGAACATGCCTTTTTGCGATTCATACAATCTACGCTCTCTACTCGCGTGTTGGTTATGTCTAATTTCTCCGAGCCATTTGTGGTTGAAAGGGATGCCCCCGAAAGTGGAATTGGTGCAATGTTTATGCAAGAAAGGAGGCCATTGGCCTTCACTAGAAAGGCATAATTAGACCAAAACTTGGGAAAATCGACTTATGAGAAGGAGATTTTGGCGATCTTACATGCTGTCAACCAATGGAGGCCTTATCGTATTGGGTGACATTCATCAAAACAAACCACCACAGCCTTAGGCAAAAATTTGGGAAAATCGACTTATGAGAAGGAGATTATGGCGCGATCTTACATGCTGTCAACCAATAGAGGCCTTATCGTATTGGATGACATTCATAAAAACAAACTACCATAACCTTAGGCAAAAACTTGGGAAAATCAACTTATGAGAAGGAAATTATGGCAATCTTACATGCTGTCAACCAATGGAGGCCTTATCATATTGGATGACATTCATCAAAACAAACCACCATAGCCTTAGGCGAAAACTTGGGAAAATCGACTTATGAGAAGGAGATTATGGCGATCTTACATGCTATCAACCAATGGAGGCCTTATCGTAATGGGTGACATTTTTCCATCAAAACAAACCAATTTTTCCATCAAAACAAACCACCATAGCCTAAGTAATTTCTTGAGTAGCGTGTATCTACGCCTAAACAACAAAAATGGGTAACCAAACTGTTGGGTATGACTATGAAATCATTTATAAGAAGGGCAAGGAAAATGTAGTTGCTAATGCACTGTCCTGCCAATATGAGGATTAGGGTATGCTATATGCCATCTCTACTTTACTTCCTCAATGGACCTGTTGGTTATGAATCTGCCACTAGGAAAGGGTTTGGTCTATCTATGCGCCCTAGACCCGCCCAACAAATTGAAAGGCCGGAAGGAAGGAATGCCTTCCGTGCCAATCTCCAGAGAAGGCTGGCTCCTATACTACACTACACTAGGTTTTAGATTAGGGAACCGGAAAGAGATTGGAAAAATGCTGAAAGAAATGTAAATAACCGAAAGAGATGGGAAATGTAGATTGTTCCAAGGGGAAGAACAGGTAGCACAATTACTAACTCCTACTTAAACCAACATCAATCAATATTGAGTATAACAGAAACTAAAACCGAACACACACCCTGATATGTATCCTTAACAATTCCAGATTTCATTTTATAATCACACACTTAAATCCAGATTGCAGAATTTACGGTATGCAAATAAAGAAACAAAATTAACATAAATAATAGAAGGCATCATACATAGGAAAAGAGTCCAGAATCAGAACCAGGAGTCTTAATATTGATGCAAAATCTAAGTACAACAGCTCTCTAGCAAGATGTTCCCCCCCTATTACATTACATTGAGTGGCCTTTTATAGAAGAAAATCCCCCGGATTACATTAATGTTCAAACCCTAAAACTGGCGGAGCAGCTGAGATTTGACCCCTGTCAGGTGATAGAGAATCCATAGGATTTGGCCCGCTCATGCTTACAGTGGTTCTAGACGATCTTCTGCAGCTCATTCATGTTTACAGCGGCGTCGAACGGGCGTTGTAGTTGAGACAACATGTCCATCAATGCGGTTGGTGCAGCTTGCCCCTTAGGAGGTTTTTCGAGACCTGACATGGTTGTCCTGATGAGATGGGCTGGAGACCCAAATTTGTGCGCCATGAAGGCGCCTTAAATTCCCACCTAACTTCTCTTTCTCGGGATGCGTGCCCTTCGGAGTGCCCCTTCAGTTGTTGCCTCAGCGTTTAAAAACGCTTTTTCTGGAGTTCGCCGAAAATCAGGGCTGAGGTTTGCTTGATTTGAGCCCGAAGATGGGAGGTCTGCCGAAGCTGGGGGGAGCAGGGCTCTGGCCGAAGTTGGGCATTTTGGCCGACATAGGGCATCTTGGCCGACGCTAGGGTTCGCAGTGCCTGAAGCTCGAAGTTGGGGTTCGCTGGAGATTTGAGCGAACTTGAGGCATTTTGGCCGACATAGGCATCTTGGCCGACATAGGCATTTTGGCCGACGTTCGCTGCTCAAGGAGCCTGAAACCGGGGTTCGTTGGAGATTTGAGCGAACTTGAGGCATTTTGGCCGACGTTTGCCGCGCAAGGAGCCCGAAACCGGGGTTCGCTGGAGATTTGAGCGAACTTGAGAGCATTTTGGCCGACATAGGCATTTTGGCCGACATAGGCATTTTGGCCGACGTTCGCCACGCAAGGAGCCCGAAACCGGGGTTCGCTGGAGATTTGAGCGAACTTGAGAGCATTTTGGCCGACATTCTCCGCGCAAGGAGCCCGAAACCGGGGTTCGTTGGAGTTTGAGCGAACTTGAGAGCATCTTGGCCGACATAGGCATTTTGGCTGACGTTCTCCTCGCAAGGAGCCTGAAACCGGGGTTCGCTAGAGATTTGAGCGAACTTGAGAGCATCTTTATACTTTGGCTGCACTTCGCCCAGAAACCTGGGCGAAGTTGAGGTTCGCTCCCTTTCGGAGCGAACCTAAGGTCCTCCTTGCCTTAGCTGATTTTTCATTGCTCCATGCTGCAGTTCGCCTGGAAACCGGAGCGAACTTGAGGTTCGCCCATTCCTGGAGCGAACTTGAGAGAAGTCATTCCTTAACCTCTTTTGCACTTCCCAGGCTGCAGTTCGCCCAAGAACCTGAGCGATTTTGAGGTTCGTCAAGTTTCGGAGCGAACCTGAGCCAACTTAGGGTTTTGTCATTTTTTGGCTGTCCAAGCTACAGTTCGCCCCCGGGCGAGAGCGAAGCTGAGGTTCGCTCCTTTTGAGAGCGAACCGGAGGCCTTTCATGCCTTAGACTTTTCTTTGCCCCTTATGCTGTACTTCGCTCAAAACCATGCCGAAGCCTAGGTTCGGTGGATTTCGGGAGCGAACTTGAGCGCGCCAAGCTTCGGGAGTGAACTTGAGCATCGGGCAAACCTGAGCATTCTGGCTGTGCCTTAGCCAATTTTCTGGCCCGAAATTGAGCTTTCTGGTTCTGCTTCCCGGGGCCATAACTTTTGATCCGCTGCCCCGATCGCCTATTATAATATATCGCCGGAAAGCTTATGAAAAGATCATTTCATCCACTTTATCATCCCCTTTTAGGGCCTGCGAAAATGCCAGCACTTCTGCATGCCCTTTGCCGCTTAAAGCTTCATACTTAGGCAAAATTTTGTCAAAAAATTTAATGTGGCAAAAATGCCAACATTCCTGGCGGCTCGCGGGGCATTTAGCTTGTCTGAATGCAGATCGATCCCAGGCCTTTATCCATTGGGCAACAGAGTCATCCTCGTTGTCCTCCTCTGAGTGTTCACTGACGGCAGTAAACTCTTCCTCCAACTTCTCCCCTTCTGCCTCTTCCTCCTCTCTTTGGCGCTCATGGTCCTCTTTGGCGCACAAAAATGCACGAACTAAACTAAAAAAAACAACTGAAACTTTACTTACTAGCCGGCCTATTTACATTATTTACACAAAAGTTTGCGACATGATTGGCATGCCGCCACCACAAACCTAGCTTCGGGTGCCTATCCGGTGAATCTGCAGTGTCCGGACCAGATCTGATTGTACTTCAGTCGATCTTTGAAGTCCGGTTGGCCTCCCAAAGTTTGCCAGGTTGCGAACAGGGTGCAACGTGGCAGGTTATCATGCATGCCAGTACCCATACAGTTGATGAATAATGTGGCAAAGAGGTTTGCCACATGAGAGCCTTCTTCGAGCACTGGTTGCAGTGATGGCTGGAGCCAATACCACCACTTTAGAGAGTCCACTGACTGCGGGCTCCTGAGTACGGGTTCCTCCAACTCCTTGATGCGATAGCAGGATTTTTCCGGTGATAGGCCTTCTGCCGGGGTCTCCTCAGGATCAGCCTCCTGATGAGGCGTGCTTATTGGGTTTTGGCTGAATACTTGCGTGATATGCCCTAGGACACAAAAAGGGTGCAAAAATGTGCCCTCTTTGCTCTCAGAATCTGCCACTTGAGCCTGTTCCCCTTCTTGGCCCATTTCCTGATGGAAACTGCAAGCAACCATATTATCCATCGCTTGGGTAGTGCTTGCATATTCCCATCGTTGGCCTTGGACGAGATCCGCCTCTTGAGCTCCACACAGCTGCATTCCAGGTTTTTGCACAGTTTGAGGGATCTGCCATGGTGAATACTGCGCGGGATAGACAGGAGCAACAACTACCGGAGAATGTGATGGAAAGGCAGCTTCTCCCCACGGTATTTTTCCTGATAGGAGTAGAAGTCGCTCCGCTTGTACTGCCTCCTGAAAGACTTGAGGGAATCTTTGTTCCCCTGATTGCAGTAGGAGGCTTATATCCGGGTGGAAAGCCCGAACATAGAAGAGGTGGGCCTGGGCGGGTGTCGGTTGGATTTCCTCTGGAATTCTCCTCCAACTCCTGCAAAATCGGACATTGAATTCTGTGATGCTCTCCAGAGGTGCTCTCGTGATGGTGGAGAGGTGCATCAAGAGTTGGAAGGGATCCTGAGAGCCGTCAAATGTGTTGATGAGTGCTCCCGCTAGGTCCGCCCATGAACAGATGCTCTTACGCCCGAGTATTTTGTACCACTGCAGCGCCCTTCCTTCCAGAGACAGGACCAGAAGTCTGATCATGACATCTTCGTGGGCTATGTCATGGAGGGTCGCTAGAGCAACAATATCTTCAAGGTGCTCTTGGGCCATTCCCTCAGTGCCATTGTATTTTGTTAGGGTCTTCAAGGCACTTTTGGGAATCTCATGCCAACTTTGGAGATTCAGAGGGCCAGGATCATCCCAACTGGGATAGCATACCTTTGCCATTATAGCAGTGGTCTGCAGAGATCACGGTCCTTGCCACTAAGTCGGAGTCGCCAGGTGAACATTCTTTTCTCCGCTTGTGAGGTCAAGGCTGCTCACCAAACCTTGATTCCTCCGGGGTGTCTTCTTTCAGCTTTAAAAGGCGCCTACGATCAAGAAATCTGGATCTTCAGCTCAGTCAGAGTCGCCAGGTGATTTTGCCAGATGAAGGCAAGCCAGAGGTTCACCAAACTCGGGCTCCCTTAAAATATGGAGACTGTTCGTCCCACCGGGCGTGCCAAAAAAAACTGTTGGTTACGAATCTGCCACTAGGAAAGGATTTGGTCTATCTACGCGCCCTAGACCCGCCCAACAGATTGAAAGGCCGGAAGGAAGAGATGCCTTCCGTGCCAATCTCCAGAGAAGGCTGGCTCCTTTACTACACTACACTGGGTTTTAGATTAGGGAACTGGAAAGAGATTGGAAAAATGCTGAAAGAAATGTAAATAACTGAAAGAGATGGGAAATGTAGATTGTTCCAAGGGGAAGAACAGGCAGCACAATTACTAACTCCTACTTAAACCAACAACAATCAATATTATGAGTATAACAGAAACTAAAACTAAACACACACCCTGATATGTATCCTTCAACAATTCCAGATTTCGTTCTTAATCACACACTTAAATCCAGATTGCAGAATTTAAAGTATGCAAATAAAGAAACAAAATTAACAGAAATAATAGAAGGCATCATACACAGGAAAAGAGTCCAGAATCAGAACCAGGAGTCTTAATATTGATGCAAGAAGTCCAAGTACAGCAGCTCTCTAGCAAGATGTTCCCCCCCCTATTACATTACATTGAGCGGCCTTTTATAGAAGAAAATCCCCTTGATTACATTAATGCTCAAACCCTAAAACAGGCGGAGCAGTTGAGATTTGACCCTTATCAGGTGACAGAAAATCCACAGGATTTGGCCCGCTTGTGCTTACAGTGGCTCTGGACGATCTTCTGCAGCTCACTCATGTTTACAGCGGCGTCAGACGGGCGTTGTAGTTGAGACAATATGTCTCATCAATGCGGTTGGTGCAGCTTGCCCCTTAGGAGCTTTTCCGGGACCTGACATGGCTGTCCTGATGGGATGGGTTGGAGACCCAAATTCGTGCACCATGAAGGTGCCTTAAATTCCCGCCTTACTTCTCTTTCTTGGGATGCGTGCCCTTCGGAGTGCCCCTTCAGTTGCTGCCTCAGCGTTTAAAAACGCTTTTGCTGGAGTTCGCCGAAAATCAGGGCTGAGGTTCGCTTGATTTGAGCCCGAAGATGGGAGGTCTGCCGAAGCTGGGGGGAGCAGGGTTCTGGACGAAGTTGGGCATTTTGGCCGACATAGGGCATCTTGGCCGACGCTAGGGTTTGCAGTGCATGAAACCCGAAGCTAGGGTTCACTAGAGATTTGAGCGAACTTGAGGCATTTTGGTCGACATAGGCATCTTGGCCGACATAGGCATTTTGGCTGACGTTCGCCGCGCAAGGAGCCTGAAATCGGTGTTCGCTGGAGATTTGAGTGAACTTGAGGCATTTTGGCCGACGTTCGCTGCACAAGGAGCCCGAAACTGGGGTTCGTTGGAGATTTGAGCGAACTTGAGACCATCTTGGGTGACAGGCATTTGGCTGACGTTCGCCATGCAAGGAGCCCGAAACCGGGGTTTGCTTGAGATTTAAGCGAGCTTGAGAGCATCTTGGCTGACATAGGCATTTTGGCCAACGTTCGTCGCGCAAAGAGCCCGAAACTGGGGTTCATTGGAGATTTGAACGAACTTGAGGCATTTTGGCCGACTTTCTCCGCGCAAGGAGTCGAAACCGGGGTTCGCTGGAGATTTGAGCGAACTTGAGAGCATCTTGGCCGACATAGGCATTTTGGCCGACGTTCGCTGCGCAAGGAGCCCAAAACCGGGGTTCGCTGGAGATTTGAGCAAACTTGAGAGCATTTTGGCCGACATAGGCATTTTGGCCGATGTTCGCCATGCAAGGAGCCCGAAACCGGGTGATGTAGGGTCAGGGTGATCAATCCTTACCTACACGGCACCACAGCTCCTAAGTCCCACTTAGGCAGCGTGGACTACGCCTCCAAGTGTTCGTACCTGCACAAGCCAGCAAACAGACAAGCCAAACAATCTTTGTATTTTATATAGCGGAAGCACACAACACAAGGTTAGCACAATATGGCAATGAACAAGATGAACACCCACACAATGAGCCAACACAAGAGTTATAAAGTAGCAATAGCTTTATTGATATTGGATTTGCCGATAAACGGATTACAATGCGATTGGCCCAATGGCCTGGCGCTATCGGCCCAATTACAACACACACAGCCCGTAGGCAAACACACACGGACCGCCCGGCGCCCCGTAGATCGGGTCGTCGAACGCCTCTTGAAATATGCCCGGTGAGTCTTGATACGCGTCCACTCGTATCACTCACAACCTCGGACAGCTCCCTCCACCTTGCTCAACACACACGGCAACTTGGCACAGCACTTGGCAACACACGACAACTTGGCAACACACAAAACCGACAAAGAGCATGGCAGGAGCACATAGACGTGGAGCAACTTGCAAGAGACCCAAGTTGCTCATATTCTCCCCCACTTAAGCGGTCGACGCCCTCGTCGACGCGATGCAGTCCCTCCGAACATCCGGTGCGCAGCCCTCTGATCATCAGGTCCCACACTGAACACTTCGGCATCTCCCCCTTGGGGAAAGAATTGAGCTCTAGTAGTTATAGAGTGGGTCTGCAGCCCTCTTCTCAAGGAAGGCGTGCAGCTTCTTTCTCGCACTCCACAAGGCTTCTTCTCGTTCCCAGCTGTCGGATTCTTCACCCTTCCAACTGACCAAGAATTCCCTGTGTTGTCTGTTACCCCAGCCAACTGTCTTCATATCCCATATACGCTCCACCTCCCGTTCATGCTTATCAATCACATTCGCAGGAGGCCGACTCGGTTCACCTCTTTCTGGCTCCGCCTCGTCAGCATAAAATTGTCGCAGTTGACTCACATGGAAGGTCGGATGGACCCTCATGTGTGATGGTAACTCCAGTCTATAGGCAACTTTGCCCACTCTAGCTACTATCTTATACGGACCGTCATAGCGGCGGATCAAGGCCTTAGACTTCCCCTTCTTGGCTTTGAAAACCTCAGGTTCCATCCGTAGCAAGACCTTGTCCCCAACACTGAACTCCACGGCCCGTCGACTTCCATCTGCAAACTTCTTCATTCTTTCAGCAGCCTTCAACAGATGAAGTCTCGCCAGGTCCACCCTTTCTTGCCATTGCTTCATGTAGTCGGTAGTTGATGCGCACCCCTTCAGATATCCTCCAAGCATAGTGTAGGGCGACAATGGTTGTTGCCCCGTCGCTAGCTCGAACGGTGAGTGCTTACTCGACCTACTCTTCTGATTGTTGTAGCAAAACTGTGCCATGTCGAGTAGATCCGGCCAATTTAATTGGTCGCTATGTACAAAGTGTCGAAGATACGTCTCCAAGATGGCATTGATTCTCTCTGTCTGCCCATCTGTTTCAGGATGAAACCTTGAAGACATCAACAACTTCGTACCCATCAGCTGAAATAGCCTCTGCCAAAACCGACTCGTGAAACGAGTGTCCCTGTCCGAAATGATACTCAAAGGTACCCCCCAATACTTGACCACATTCTTGAAAAAGAGCTCTGCGGCCATCTCTGCTGGGCATGGTGCCGGACAGGCGGTGAACATTGCATACTTGGAAAATCGGTCAACCACTACCATAATGGATCCAAACCCCTTCGACTTGGGTAGACCAGTGATGAAGTCCATACTCACATTGGCCCACGGCTTGATTGGAACTGGAAGAGGTTGTAACAAACCACCTGGTAGCCGATACACACTTTTATCCTACTGGCAAATAAGACAAGACTGGACATACTCATTGACATCCTTCTTCATCTTAGGCCAGTACAGTCCCCTCTCCAACAACGCCAAAGTACGCTGCTGCCCAGGGTGCCCCGCCCATATAGAATCATGACATTCCTTTATAAAGTCTCGGCGGAGACTCCCCCACTTAGGGATATAGACCCGATCCTGACTGAACCATAGCATTCCATCCAACATGCTGAACTTGTTCATCCGGCCTCTTCGAGTCTCATCGTTCACAGTATCAACCAATGCAGCCGCTTGAGGATCGTGAACCAATCCTTCCTTTATCTTTTCCAACAACTCCTCCCCCAGTACAATCTTACTTTCACCGTGGGTAGAAGCTGGGCTCTCTGCTGCTATTGTCAACACTGCCAACTGTTGCTTTCTACTGAGTGCATCCGCCACCACATTCTCTTTTCCTGCGGTATGCACGATGTCCATGTCGAACTCAGCTAGAAAGTCTTGCCATCTGGCCTGCTTGCCAGTCAACTTGCTCTGAGTCTGAAAGAACGTGTTGGACACATTGTCCGTTTTGACCACAATATGTGCACCGAGAAGATAGTGTCTCCACGTCCTCAAACAATGCACTACTCCGGTCATCTCTTTCTCATGCGTGGGATATCTCCTCTCCGCATCGTTCAACTTCCTAGACTCAAAAGCAACAGGGTGCCCTTCTTGAATGAGCACTCCCCCAATGGCAAAATCCGAAGCATCCACATGCACTTCAAACGGCTTACTGAAGTCTGCCAGGGCTAACACCGGTGAGGATGTTAACTTCTCTTTCAACAGCTCAAACGCTGCTTGGCACTTTGCTGACCAGTCCCATTTCTGATCCTTCTTCAATAAATCTGTCAAAGGTGATGCTAGCTTCGAAAATCTGCTCACAAATCGCCTGTAGAAATTAGCAAGTCCCAAAAACTGGCGTACACCATGTATGTTCTTCGGCGACTCCCAATTCCTAATAGCCTCTAACTTCTTCGGGTCTGGCTTGATGTTACTCTGTCCAATCACATGCCCGAGAAATTTCACTTCTTGCTGAGCGAAGGCACACTTCTCTTTCTTCACATACAGGCGATGCTCTCGTAGCAAGTCGAAGACCTCTGCCAAGTGTTTCCTGTGTTCCTCAATGTTCTTTGAGTATATCAATATATCATCGAGGTAGACCACCACTGACTTGTCCAACAATGGTCTAAAAATGTCGTTCATAAGAGTGCAAAACGTGGCCGGCGCATTACACAAACCAAACGGCATCACAAGAAACTCAAACGACCCATACTTTGACACACAGGCCGTCTTCTCAACGTCTTCTGGAGCAATCCTTACCTGATAGTACCCGGATCTCAAATCCAATTTTGTGTACACCTTCGCCCCTGCTAGGCGATCAAAACAGTCGTCTATTCGTGGAAGCGGATAACTGTTCTTGATGGTAAGCTTATTCAACGCTCTATAATCCACACACAAACGTAAGCTCCCATCTGCTTTCCTCACGAACAGGACCGGCGCTCCAAAAGGTGAGCGCGAAGGACGAAGATACCCAGCTGCCAACAACTCTTCCAGCTGCTTCTTCAATTCGACCATCTCTGGCCCACTCATCCGGTAAGGAGCCCTTGCTGGAATCCTCGCCCCTGGGGTCAACTCAATCCGATGGTCTATCGCCCTTCTAGGCGGCAACTCCCGTGGCAGTTCTTTCGGCATCCTATCTTGGTACTTTTTCAGTACACTCTCCACGGCAGGTGGGATTGGAACCTTCTGTTCCTCTTCCTCCCAACCTCCTACCAATGCAGCAAGCATCATTGGCTGCTTGCCCATCTTCCTAGATGCTCTTCTCATGCTCATCGCACTGCACAGCTGCCCCTTCCCCTTTCCTTGCACCTTCGGCGGTTCGACTAGCTCCTTCGCCGTCTGTCTTCGTCTAATGGTCCTAACAGTGCACGTCTGCCCTGGGTTGAACATAAATAACGACTCCAGATGTGGGAAGATTGCTACTCTCTCCGTCTTGAACCACTCCTGTCCCAGTATCATCTCAAATTCATCCATTCTTAACACTGAGAAGGTGGCTCTCCCTTTCCACTCGTCGGCTTCAAAATTCACATCTTTTACCACACCGACGGTCTTTATGGTTGAAGAACTCACTAGCTGAAGCTTATCACCTCCTCCTGAATACTTGAGGCCTAACCGCTTCGCCGTCTTATCACTGATGAAGTTGTGAGTAGCCCCCGGGTCCACCAGTGCAACAACTGTCTGCCCCTTCGCCTTCACCTCCACAAACATCAGGTCGTTCTTCCCATCCACTACGGGGTTCCTCCCGTTCTGGCCAGCCTCCCCTGTTGGGACGGGCTGCCATACACCCTTGCCTTTCGGCCTTCTTCCTTGGGCCCCTTGCCCTGCTTTCTGCACATCCTGCCCTCTGTCCCTGTTGGACATCTCCACCGTTGAACACTGCCCCATGATGACTCCAACCTGAGCTCCATCACATTCTGCCTGTTCAGCTGCCATCAATCGGCGTGGATGAGGACAATCTTTCTGTAGATGCGGTCCATGGCAATTCCAACAATCCATCCATTTCTTGTCGCCGCCTTTGTTGTTGTGGGACGACTTCTTTCCTTTGTTGTTGTTGGAATTCTGCTTCTTCGACCCTGATGTGCTCGTTGAGGACCAATTACCTGACTTCTCCCCTTGAGAACCATTGCCTTTTGCCTTCCACGACTGATCCTTATAACCGCCACCAGAGCTCTTCGTCTTGGTGCTCGAATCACGAGTATCCTTCTTCGTGACCGATTCTTGCTTGAAGTCGTGGAAAGAATCTGCCATGGCAATAGCCTCATATATGTCTTTGGGGTTCCTACGCCTAAGTTCAACCTTCGCCCAATTCTGGAGACCTCTCTCAAAATCTATCAACTTATCTTGTGGGGTTGACGACTTTACTAACACCATCGTGTCCTGGTATGCCTTGATATAATCTCGCAATCTCCCAGTATGCTTGAGGTCTCTCAGTCTATTCATTGCCTCCCATTCGGAGTTGGCTGGTCTGAACTGTTCCTTGAGCGCCTTCTTGAAGTCTTCCCAATTCTCAATTCTCACCAAAGTCCTCTTCTCTTCCATGTCTTCTGCCAAGTTCCGCCACCAAGTCTTTGCAATTCCTGTCAAATAATTGGCAGCCGTTTCAACTTCTTCTATGGCAGACTGACTACCCACCTTCTTCAAGTATTGCCCGACGTCCCAGAGAAAATCATCCAAAAGACGATCATCCCGAGCACCGTCATAAGTCTTGGGCTCTACAAGCTTCGGTGGTCTCTTCCTTTGCTCTGAACTGCTCTGCCCTCGGTCTCTACCATAAGCACCCACTACCGCTGCTCGGCAATACGTGGTCTCTGCTTGGACCTTCTCAAGGGACTTAACCAAATCGGCATGTGAAGTTTCCCACGCTGTCTGGGCATTCAGGCTGTCCTCTAACCTTCTCCTCAACTCGGACATTTCTTCTATCATCGAGGAGCGCCACCGTCCTGCCTCTTCCGTCGTCTCGTCAAATTGGGACCTCAGCTCGCCCAAAGACTCGTCCATAGAATGAACGTGTTCTTCTATCTTTTCAAAATTTTTCGAGACTTTTTGTTCGAGGGACTCGATGGCACGGTTCCTACTGGCGTGGCGTCCACCACGAGTAGTATTCACACCCTCAGCTCCTTCGCGACCCGTTCTTGGCGGATCCAAAGGCAGCTCATGTTCGGGTCCAGACTCGGCCATATTGCTTTCACAAACTAGACCGGTCCAGCTGGTCGCTTGCTCAAAGAAGGGAGCAAGTAGAAAAGGGGTACTAAACGTATAGACCCTGTAAAGCTTTTCAAAACACTAACAAAAGGGGTAAGCTCGAACCCTTTTAGGAAAACAAAACCTAAATCACCTAAGGTTTGACTTGACACAAGGCGAAACTAGAAGAAATTCCGATTGCGGAACAACTTCCTTGCAGGCACAAACGGAAACGGGATACGAGCGACAAAGTAGCTCTGATACCAACTGATGTAGGGTCAGGGTGATCAATCCTTACCTACACGGCACCACAGCTCCTAAGTCCCACTTAGGCAGCGTGGACTACGCCTCCAAGTGTTCGTACTGCACAAGCCAGCAAACGAGACAAGCCAAACAATCTTTGTATTTTATATAGCGGAAGCTCACAACACAAGGTTAGCACAATATGGCAATGAACAAGATGAACACCCACACAATGAGCCAACACAAGAGTTATAAAGTAGCAATAGCTTTATTGATATTGGATTTGCCGATAAACGGATTACAATGCGATTGGCCCAATGGCCTGGCGCTATCGGCCCAATTACAACACAAACAGCCCGTAGGCAAACACACGGACCGCCCGGCGCCCCGCAGATCGGGTCGTCGAACGCCTCTTGAAACTATGCCCGGTGAGTCTTGATACGCGTCCACTCGTATCACTCACAACCTCGGACAGCTCCCTCCACCTTGCTCAACACACACGGCAACTTGGCACAGCACTTGGCAACACACGGCAACTTGGCAACACACAAAACCGACAAAGAGCATGGCAGGAGCACATAGACGTGGAGCAACTTGCAAGAGACCCAAGTTGCTCATACTGGGGTTCGCTGGAGATTTGAGCGAACTTGAGAGCATCTTTATACTTTGGCTGCACTTTGCCCAAAAACCTGGGTGAAGTTGAGGTTCGCTCCCTTTCGCAGCGAACCTAAGGTCCTCCTTGCCTTAGCTGATTTTTCATTGCTCCATGCTGCAGTTCGCCTGGAAACCGGAGCGAACTTGAGGTTCGCCCATTCCTGGAGCGAACTTGAGAGAAGTCATTCCTTAACCTCTTTTGCACTTCCCAGGCTGCAGTTCGCCCAAGAACCTGAGTGATTTTGAGGTTCGTCAAGTTTCGAAGCGTACAGGGTTTTGTCATTTTTTGGCTGTCCAAGCTACAGTTCGCCCTCGGGTGAGAGCGAAGCTGAGGTTCGCTCCTTTTGAGAGCGAACCGGAGGCCTTTCATGCCTTAGACTTTTCTTTGCCCCTTATGTTGTACTTCGCTCAAAACCATGCCGAAGCCTAGGTTCGCTGGATTTCGAAAGCGAACTTGAGCGTGCTGAGCTTTGGGAGCGAACTTGAGCATTGGGCGAACTTGAGCATCGGGCGAACCTGAGCATTCTGGCTGTGCCTTAGCCAATTTTCTGGCCCGAAATTGAGCTTTCTGGTTCTGCTTCCCAGGGCCATAACTTTTGATCCGCTGCCCCGATCGCCTATTATAATATATCGCCGGAAAGCTTGCGAAAAGATCTGCAATGACGAAATATCCAAAGATCATTTCATCCACTTTATCATCCCCGTTTAGGGCCTGCGAAAATGCCAACACTTTTGCATGCCCTTTGTCGCTTAAAGCTTCATACTTAGGCAAAATTTTGTCAAAAAATTTAATGTGGCAAAAATGCCAACAGGACCCACTCGTTTCAAGGAGAAGTGACAACAACTTCAAACTGATCCTGACTGTTGCCCAAGATATAGATGGGATGGACAACATTTGTGATACCGAGGTTGCCTTGTTATCCTTGAAAATTTGCTGCTTTGTGAGTCTGTACTATAGGAAATGCATGCTTCTCTAATTGTAGGACATATAGGCTTGTTAAAGACATATGAATGGGGTAAACGTATAATTTTCTAGGCAGGGATGAGAAAGGATAGCAACACCTTAGTTCCAAAATGTGACACTTGTCAGTTCCAAAATGTGACACTTGTCAGCGTGTTAAGGGCGAAACTATTTGCACACTGGGCACCCTCTAGCCTCTTCAAATTCTAGAGACCGTTTAGACAAACATTTCTATGGATTTTATTGAAGGGCTCCCAATGTATGGAGGCAAAACAATCATTCTCATGGTGGTGGATCATCTCTCTAAGTATGCTGATTTTTGTCCTCTAGTCCACCCTTACAAGGCCTCAATTGTTGCCCAAATATTCCTTGATTCCATTTTTTGCCTTTATGACATGCCCCAATCCATCGTATCCGATCGTGACCCCACATTCGCTAGTCATTTTTGGTAGGAACTGTTCAAGCTGCATGGCACACAACTCAAGATGAGCTTGGCATACCATCCCCAAACCGATGGACAAACTGAGATTGTTAATAAGTGCTTGGAAACTTATCTCCATTTCTTTGCATCTGAGGAACCGACTCATTGGGTCAAATGGCTTCCCTTGGTTCAGTGGTGGTATAATGCTTCCTATCACTCCACCAAGATGACACCATATGAATTAGTTTATGGACACCATCCACCGTCACTTTTGTCATACATTCCAGGTAGTTCCAAGGTTCAAGCAATGGATTCCACTTTCATGGAGCATGCACAACTACTGCAACATGTCAAAGATAATTTGGCCATGACACAAAACTGTGTGACAATAAGCAAATCAACACCGTTATGAGCGCAGTTGTAACATTGGGGACATGGTTTTCCTATGATTGCAACTCTACAAGAAATCATTACTGTAACCCTCGGGCAGTCAAAAGATAACACCAAAATTTTGTGGACCATATAAAGTGCTCTAGCAGATTGGCGCATTCTTCCATGTCTCATCTTTAAAGAAGGTCCTTGGCAACTGTCTATAGGTCCAATCCACACAACCCCAGTTGGATGAGGAAGCCTCAATCATCTTAGAACCTGCGAGTATATAAACACCAGCGTACATAAACACTTCGTAACTACACTCTCATTGATGTTCTAGTATAGTGGCATGGACTGTAGCCAGAAGATGCCACCCGGGAGCTGCTCCATCAACTACAACAGCAGTTTCCTCACCTCAAGCTTTGAGGACAAAGCTTCATGAAGGGGAAGGGCATGTTAGGACCCTATTCTAATATAACCATTATTATTTACTTGTCTAGTGTTGGTGTATTTTTGCACCTTGGGTGCCTAGTGTGTATGGGGCCATTATGATGTAACCTTTACTTTTGTTATAAGTAGGAATTAGTAGCTCAGGTCTCCTCCTTCATGTGGTCCATCCCTTGAGCATTAGGGTTAGGGTAAATAAGATTTTATATGAGGACATGGGTTTGGAGCAGAATGTATCTCATATTTTTCTAAAATTGTATTGAAGCTTTGCTTCCAAGGAGGTTGCACCCTTGAAGAGGCTTGCAATATGTGTTCCACTTGATTAATATAAGTTTGTTGTATTTCCAATCAGTTATTTTCTTAGGCAGTTCTGTTATTTCATTTTCATGGTCATTTAGTTTATATTTTATAAGCATTTCCATTAATTCCTGCATTGCTATTGCAGTTATGCTTATTTTTATCTGAAGGTTCCTAACACTTTCTTGCATAAAAGGAGCAATCGTCAAGGAGAACTTTATATTTACTTGTTGACATATGTTCAAAGATGTACAAAATAATCCATTAGAACATAACCAGTGTATTGCACAAGCGAAACAAGATCCGATTATATGTGTATATCTTGTTCTTCACTATGAACATTGCTTTTAACTTATCTTCTTCAGTTATGCGTAGCTAGTTGTCAGGTAATCCATCTAGAAATGAATAAATCTTATGGCCTTCTACCTTTTGTAGAATAGAATCTATGAATGAGATAGCAAAGGGATCCATTGTTGTCACTACATTTAAGCTTTGGATGTCTCACAAATCCGAATTTGAGTGGTCTCCTTCTTCAGGCTAGTCACAATCGAGGAGACTTAGTCACACCATTACCTTAAAGATCATAGTCTTTTATATCATCTTATCAATCTCTACATTCACAGGTCTTGCATACTTGGGATTCATCTGGTACAACGATCACCTCATTGATTGTGCCTCCTAAAAAATGATACTTTATGAGCAAAAATCTCAAGTGGTGTTCCCTTCGGCCCTTCGGGTCCTTATATGTCTATTCGAAGGCCTGTTTATATTACAGAAATATCTTGACCGTAGCTGCCTTCAACATAGTATCCTAGTCATGTCTGAAATTGATGAACTTATCTTCTTTTATGACTTTGAGGTTGACCTGAACCATCCTTGGCCCTTTGTATTGAATGGTTCAGGTGCCTCGACATTCTTTTTGCACACTAAAGTCGTGTGCCATCCTAAAGTCCAATTGTGCCTTGCAAACGATGTACTCTAATTTTTTTGGGGAAAGTTGTTCATCCTCCTCGGCTTGCATAACTCATCATGCATGCAAAGTTTCTCGATTCTTTAACTTCAACTGTTTTAACTATTTCACTTGTCATTCTCCTCAATACCCAAGAAAAGGCATCTTCAGCAGATTGTCTCATAGTTCTCCATCTGCCAATACAGAAGATCATTGTCAGAGTTGCGTGTATCTTCCAAATATTCTTCTAGTTTAGGTAAACCACCCTTGCGTTAATCCATGTTTGTCTTCTCGTCAGCTCTGCCCTCAGACTCGGAGAAATCTGACTTGACTGAGAAAGCAAGATCCTTATTGAATGACTGTGTTTTCAGTTTGATGATATGTTTATGGTGTGCCTTATTGAAAATTAAACAGTCCTTTTTCCAGTTGTGATCCACCTTTGCCATCCTCAACCAATCTTGATCCAGCAACATGTCGTAGGTGACCTACTTCAAGCTGATTACCATATAATACAAGAGAAATTTTTGGTTAGCAACACATACCTTTTTCGTCGCCAATACATTTTTAGCCTTAATGTCATATTGGTCTGCTTCCGGTAACCCAAAGTTTGATGGCCATAGTGTTGGTGAGCCTAGCTTCATCTTTGTCTTCTCGAGTACACTTACACTTGAACCTTTGTCTATGATCATGTGTCAATTCAATATGTATCAATGCCAGTTGCTTCCCAACATCGATCATTAAAGCTATTGGGGTCATGTACTGTTCCGTGACTTGTTAAGTACCTTTTGCCATCGATGTATGGTTCCTAGATGACAACCTTTGACCATTGTTAACATGCATGGATGACCGCACTACTGCCCAGCATCCTTATGAAGGTTGAGGATAGTCTACGACTCTACAACAATGCTACCCTCTTCACTAGTACCATTGTTTGCAAATGTTGGTGGCAAATCTCCTATGACATGGATTACTATCCCGAAAAATATTTAAACTGGATTCATCAAAAGCAACAAGCACAAACACATGCCATAGAAAGGTTTTCATCTTTTTTCTGAATCCAGAGAGGGTTTTCATCCTTTTCAATTTGTGGGGTTTTTAAAACAGTAATGGAAAAATTTGCCAGAAATGAAAGACACTTCTATATCATTAACTTTTTCAAACTGACAACTACAAACAAATACCAACTCCAGATGCATCCTTAGCAGCAACAACAAAAACAATTACATGAGCCACAACTGTAATCTCAGCCTCAACTACAACAGCCTCATCATCAGTAGCAGCCTCAACCATAGCAACAACCACCCCAACTACCACAACTACAACAACCTCTTTCAAGAGAGCAGAAATTTTGTCCTTTGAACCTTACTATCATTGCATTGCTTAGGACAAGCAATTCCTAACAGAGTGGATTTGTAATGTTCCTGTTTTTGCTTTACTTTGGGTAAAAAAAAATAAAAAAAAAGAATGTGTTTGCCCCACATTGGTTGCGAGGATTAGACTTTAGTGAGTATTCGAAGAAGTTTGGTGTACACACACAGTTTGGGTTCAAGAACCATGATCTAGTTTCGAGAAGGCAAAAATCTTCTTGGGGTTTGGTATCAAGAAGGCAACAATCTTCTTGGGACTGTTTTTAGATCACTCTTTCGTATTTGTTTGTAGCCCTCATAAAGAAGTGTCTTTCATTTCTGACAATTTCTTCCATTACCGTTTACTGTCTCCATTATTGTTTTAGAAATCCCACACATTAAAAAAGAAAGAAACCCTCTCCGGATCTGGGGAGAAAAAATATGAAAACCTTTTCCTGGCATGTGTTTGTGTTTGTTTGATTAATCCAATATAAATATTTTTCAGGATATTGTAGTGGTATTAGAGCTCGTTTCTTGCCAGCCTATGAGAGATTTTGTTAGATTTGAGTGTTTTATACAGTATTTGAGGAGGCTAAATTCAGGCAGATTTGGAGCACTTCTACAAGAATCCGTTTGTTCTGTTCACACCGTCTGTACAATCTATCTGCACAGCTGTACAAAATCCACACGACCTTCTCTGCATGCTGATGTATAATTCTGCCACATTAGTCATCAAAATGGGGTCTAAAACATTGTTTTTTCATGCTTTGTTTTGCATTTAGAAAAATCCACTCTTTGGGTACTGATTTTTATTATTTATTTATTTCTTTGATATTTGGGTTTAGCTGTGTATATTCTGTTTTGGGTTTGAACAAGATTTTTGATTGCTATCTCTGAATTGTGTGTATTTTTCGTTTTTTCTATTTCAAACACTAGTTGATGTATCAATAGTAAATATATATAATTCCTTATTATTTATTTACTTTATATATATATATATATATATATATATATATAATAGTTTCCTTGTACTAATCAATTCGTGCAACGTCCTCTTTTCGTCATTGCTAGCTCTATTTACAAATTTCAAATCCTCCGAGGAACTAGCATAGGAATCACTCAGTTTTGTTGGGTATATGGTAAGCCCGTGCTACCAAATACTTATATAGGGTCTTGTGCATACTGGACCTGTTTGAGTATATTCTAGTGAGCTAGCAGAAATGATAAGGAAATTTCGCTCCTTGTAGTCTCTCTCTCTCTCTCTCTCTCTCTCTCTTTGTTCTTATGTCGATGATCTGTCATTCTTCATACCTCAGTTACTATACCACTGTATTTCACCTCTACATTATGGTCAACAGAAATGAAGGTCACCAGTTGACATTGGTGGCACTACATCAGGTGAACGCTAGCACTTAGACAGGATTTGCCAAGTTGAGAGTGGACATGGCGCTAGACAGCTAGTAGAGGTTGTAACTTTACATTAGCATGATAAGTCTATTGGTAATCAGATGCAACACTCTCAACCACATGCCCAACAACCCACTCAATTTCATTCACAATTGCGGACTCAGCAAACAATGCAAAAATATGGTAAGCAATTGCAATCATTGCAGCAACATGCTCAACAACTATCCTTTGGTGAAGTGCCATCTTCACAACAACAAATATCTAGTTATGGGCAATTGCCTATTTTTCAGTCTCAAATCCAGCTGCATGCTTCTTCCATTATTCAGCTAGTGCAATAACAACCACTTATGTAGACCAACATGCAATCACATCAGAATCCTTTATTTCAATAGCAGCTATAGACACCTTTAGTGCAGTCATTAAGTCAATCTTAGTAGCAACCACTCCAAATATATCCTCAACAGCAACAGCAAAAGCAATTATACCATCCAGAACTACAGCGTCAACCTCAATTACAACAACCTCATCAACAGCAACAGCTTCAACTACGACAACAACAACCACAACTACATCAACCTCTTTCAAGAGTGCATAAATTTTTAACCTTTCAGCTTACCAGCATTGCATTGCTTGGGGATAAGCAATTCCTAGCAGGGAGGTAATGTTCCCTTTTTGCTTTACTTTGAGTTATGAAAAAGAAATAAATATTGTGTTTGTCCCACATTGTTTGTGGGGATTAGACTTAAGCGTGTCCCAAATATAAATGCATACTACCCTTCCTTAAGGAGAACATCCTGGGCATTGGTACAAAATTCTACTACAATTTGGAATTTTTTTTTTTTTTTTTTTTTTAAAGAGTTTACATGGTCGAATCGGTAGCCGCCACGATGATTCGGGCACGCTGTCCGTATTTAATGGCCGCCACAGTATTCTGCGCTGACCGCCTTGGAAGCCGCCACACAATACTTGTGCAGTCCGCCCCTATAACCACCATGCCGCAATCATTTTAAACCTTTTATGCCACTGAAAGCACCAAGAAAGGGACAAGCGTTCATCCGACGAGGCCCGAGATTTGAACCTTGGACCTTCGCCCCCTTATGGGGTTTGGAAGAACCAATTGGTCTACACCTTGGACCTACAATTCGGAAAAGTTGGGTGTGCACCCATGGTTTGGTTTCAAGAAACATGATATGATTTGGAGAACCATGGTTTTGTTTCAAGAAGGCGAAAATCTTCTTGGGACTATTTTCAAATCACTCTTTGGTATAACATAGAAGTGTGTCTTTAATTTCTAGCAAATTCTTCCATTATTGTTTACATTACCATTTCCTTTATTGTTTCCATTACTGTTTTAAAAACCACATGTACTGAACAGGACAACAACCCTTGCCAGATCTGGAAAAATGCAAAAACATTTTTCTAGCATTTGTGTGCTTGTTGTTTTTAACAAATCGAGTTTAAATATATTTCGAGATATGACTGCTGTATCAGGGCTGGTTTCCTGCTAGCTTGTGAGGGTTTTATACTGTATTTGAGGAGGCCGAATTCAGGCAGATTTGGAGCACTTCCACAATTGTTTGTACGTTTCATTCCTTTCATACAACCTGTCTGTACAGTCTATACAACTGTACGGAATTTGCACGGAAGGGCATGAGAAACCTCACTGCATGCCGAACTATAATTTGCCATACCTGCCATCAAAATCAGGTTTCAAACAATATCTTTTCTGCCATGTTCTGTGTGCAGAAAAATCTGTTTTTTGGGTAATAAAGTTTTTTGATATTTAGGGTCAGTTGTGTATTTTCTGATCTGGATTCAAACCAGATTTTTTATTGTCGTCTCTGATTTGTGTGTATTTCCTTTTTTTGTGTTTCAAAACCTTAGTCCACTATTTCAACAGTTAAAACAATATACCTCATCTCTATATCATGGTCAACAGAGATGGTCTCCAGTTGATAGTGGCAGCACTACAATAGTTAAATGCCAACATTTAGACATGTTTTGTTGAGTTGCGAGGGGACATGGCCGCTAGATAACTAGTAATGGTTGTACTTTTACATGGGCATTATGAGGCTATTGGTTATTGAATGCAACCCTCTCAACCACATGCCCAATAGCCCACTCATTTTCATTTGCAATTGCATGCTCAACTATCATTTGGTCAAGTGCCATCTTCACGGCAAGAAATATCTACTTATGGGTAGTTTCTTGTTTCCCAGCCTCAAATCTAGCAGCATGCTTCTTCTACTGTTCAGCTTGTCCAACAACAGCCATCTATGCAGTCCAATGTGCAATCACAACAAAATCGTTCGTTTCAATAGCAGCTGCAGAAACCTTTAGTACAAACACCTTCAGCACAGTCATCAAGTCAATCTCAACAGCAGCCACTCCAGATGCATCCTCAGCAACAACAACAAAAGCAATTACACTAGCCACAACTGAAGTCTCAGCCTCATCAACAACAACAACCTCAACTGCAACAACCACCCCAACTACCACAATAGTAGCTACAACTATAGCAGCCTGTTAGGAAAAGCTTCAGATTCCACACCTGCAAGAGGAAACACAATAACAAAAATATAGAACACGGAAATAGTAACACAAGTGACACACAGATTTTATGTGGAAACCTGCAATGTGTAGGAAAAACCACGGGGCAATGGCAACTTCTTATTTTATTATTTTAAGCAAAGATTACATTCACATCCTTTTCCTTTGACGTTTTCCAACAACTTCACGCTCTCTAACATTATGCAAGGGATCACATCCCCTTTATAGAGCAGAGGAAGACTCCAAACTGTTCGTTTCATCTTCAAATGGAAGCCTCCAGAAAACTGTTCGTTTCAGCTTCCAAAGACTGTTTGTCTTCCACGTTTTGTCGTTTACCTAGACGTCCACTGCATGACGTTTGGCCTAGACGTCTGCCAGCTCAAACGTCTGGCAACCCAGACGTCTGGCAGCCTAGACGTCTGGCCTAGACGTCTGGCAGCCCAGACGTCTGGCCTAGACATCCAGCAGGTCAGACGTCTGGCCTGTTGCCTAGACGTCTGACTCAGACGTCTAGCAAGTCAGACGTCTGGTTGACCTGCTTGCTGTATACTGCCTTCATACTTAACATTCTCCCACTTGAAGTCAATATTCAAGGACTTTTCTACCAAAGATTTTCATCCAGTGCCAATTGCCCAATGTTGCCCTTGTTACTTTTTCAGCAAGCCGAGAGAAGTTCTGCACCACTCAAACTTCTCTACCTTGACCGACTTTGTAAGCATATCTGCAGGATTCACTTCAGTGTCGATTTTCTGCAACAGGATCCTACCTTCTTCCACCATATTTTTGATAAAGTGGTACTTGACATTAATGTGTTTCGTGCGATCATGGAATGTTGGATTCTTCACTAATTGAATAACACTCTGGCTATCACAATGCAACGTAATTTTCTCTTGCATTACCTTGAAGTCACCCAACAATCGCTCTAGCCAAATTGCCTCTTTGCTGGCATGAGTCGCTGCAATTTATTCTGCCGAGTGGTTGATAAAGCCACAACAGACCGCAACTTAGAAGCCCAACTCATCGCTCCTCCTGCAAGAGTGAAGGTATATCCTGTAGTGGATTTTCTCCCATCTCTATCTCCACCATAATCAGAATCCACAAAACCTGTAACTTGCAAATCTGCCGATCCAAAGTAAATGGCAACATTTGAAGTGGCTCTTAAATATCTGAATATCCACTTCACCGCATTCCAATGTTCCTTACCAGGATTT
Source organism: Wollemia nobilis (assembly GCA_028583015.1). Classification (NCBI taxonomy): domain Eukaryota; kingdom Viridiplantae; phylum Streptophyta; class Pinopsida; order Araucariales; family Araucariaceae; genus Wollemia; species Wollemia nobilis. Next base: position 16,222,802 of record JAQPPZ010000135.1, read on the forward strand.
GCCATGTACCGGCTGACTACTTCCACTGCTTGGGCAATATCCGGTCTGGTTCTGACCATGGCATACATGAGGCTTCCTACTGCTGATGAATACGGTACACGAGACATGCTTGTCTTCTCTGCTTCCGTTCTAGGACACTCGTTGGAAGACAACTTTAAGTGTGGAAGAAGTGGGGTACTAACTGGTTTAGCATTCTGCATATTGAAACGCTGCAGAATCTTTTCCACATATGACTTTTGACTTAACCAGATCTTTCTTTCTTTTCTGTCCCTATGTATCTTCATCCCTAAAATTTGGTTTGCTGCTCCTAAATCCTTCATTTCAAATGTCCTAGCCAACTGAGCCTTAAGATCAATGATTTTCTTCATGTTGGGGCCTGCAACCAACATATCATCAACATACAACAGCAAAATAATAAAACTGCCATCGTCAAACCTCTTGTAGTATGCACAATGGTCAGCTTCACTCTTGCTGAAACCTTGGCTCTTCATGAAGGTGTCAAATTTCCTGTACCACATCCTTGGCGCTTGTTTCAACCCGTACAGTGATTTCTTTAGTCTGCAAACCAAATGCTCTTTGCCTCTTTCTTCATAGCCCTCAGGCTGATCCATATATATCTCTTCCTCGAGATCACCATGCAAGAAAGCAGTCTTTACATCAAGCTGCTCCAGTTCCAAATCCTGTGCAACTACAAGTGCAAGTAGAACTTTGATAGTAGTCATCTTCACAACTGGAGAGAAAATTTCATTAAAGTCAACACCTGACTTCTGCACATAGCCCTTTGCCACCAAGCGAGCTTTATAGTGTTCCAACAACCCGTTGTTGTTCTTCTTCACTTTGTACACCCACTTGTTTCCAACAGTCTTTCTTCCAAGTGGGAGATCCACAAGTTCCCAAGTTTTATTCTTTCGAAGTGCCTCGATTTCCTCCACTTTGCTGCATTCTCAGACTCTCTAACTTCCTGAAATGAACTAGGTTGACCATCATTAGTTAACAAAGCAAAAGAGGACTCATACACATGAGAATACCTTTCCGGACACTTTTGTGGACATGTAGATCTTCTAACCCAATGATCTGTCGGTTCTTGCTCTTGGTCTTGTGACTATTGTGGCTGCTCTACTTCCTGTTCTACTTGTTGTTTTGCGTGCTGATCAAAAACTTCAGCATGTTCATCTTCATAGTCATCTTCACTCAATTCTACTTCAACAGGTACAACATTAGGATTTTGCTGTACCTCCTTCCTTTGCATGGATTTTTCATCAACAATTACATCTCGGCTAATAATTACCTTGTGGGCAGTAGGATCCCACAGTCTATACCCCTTCACTATATCTCCATAGCCGAGAAAAACACATTTGCTTGACTTCGGGTCAAGCTTGGACCTTTTTTCTTTGGGTACATGGGCAAACGCGTCACAGCCAAAAGTGCGCAAATGAGAGTAATCAATTGGCTTACAACACCAAACCTTCGGAATCTGTCCATACAATGCAGTTGTAGGTGACCTGTCAATAAGATAAACAGATGTATTAACAGCCTCCGCCTAGAACTTTTTCTCCAACATGACTATGCTAAGCATGCTTCTTGCACGTTCCATGATTGTGCGATTCATCCGCTTAGCCACACCATTTTGCTTTGGAGTGTATGGTACAGTCTTCTGGTGCTTAATACCTTCCTGCATATGTAACAACCCACCCTATTCTGGATTGTTTCCTATCTATTTTGACTAGTAAAAAAACACAAATTTTTGCTTTTTTATTCAAATATATGCTCTCTTTTTTTGGGTATTTTTATGGGATTTAAACATACAGTATACTGCTGAAAGAAAGCTTCACAAACTGGAACAACTTAATTGCAAGGGAAATTACAATGATGAACAGCATTGAAAATACCCGATTTTCCTCAAGTCTGAAAACAAATCGCAGCAATCCACGTTCTGGAAATAGTTTGTGAATAGTGCCGTGAATAGTAATTTGCTACAGTGCTGCGTGAATAGTAATTTGCTACAGTGCTGCGTGAATAGTAACTGCTACAGTGCCACGTGAATAGTAAACTGCTACAGTACCACGTGAATAGTAAACTGCTACAGTATCGCATGAATAGTAAACTGCTACAGTGCCACTTGAATAGTAAACTGCTACAGTATGTGAATAGTAAACTGCTACAGTACCACGTGAATAGTGAACTGCTACAGCCTCCAAATAAGTACCGTCTACAGGTCTAAATCGCTGCTATCTCCCAACACACAAGATATCAATGACGAACCAAAAATTCTCTTTGATCTCCAATTTGCCCTCTGAATGAAGACAATCAAAATCCAATAGAGCTGATCTTTCACAGCCGTAGTGGATGTCCTTGCCGAGAGTTTCCATTCTCAACAAGCTCGAATCTGCAAGCAAATTCTCCATAATGCATCAAGCAATATATTCAATGTTAAGGATGCTGGAATGAGAGCTCGACCACTTTATTTATTATTGACTCGGGCCTGGCTGTATCATAACATAACCAATGTGGGATAAAAAACCCCCTTTTTAATAAATCCTTATGTCTCCCTAAGTCACTTTATCAAATAATTAATAATTCACTTAAGTGACTTATGTGCACACATAATATAAAGTCTATTTAATTAAATACGACTTTATAATTAAATAATTACGAGTATTAAAATAATTGCACCGAAGACCCAAGCCAACATCTCGATAGCATTTTTGGATACCCTTTTGGTCGAATCGTCCAAATATAGAAACTGCTACGAAAAAGCACGGCCCTAAAAAATAGGAAACCGCTCCAACTGACTTCCAAGATCCTTAAACTGCTCCCATAGCCTACAGGATCGCGTGAATAGGCTATGCACTGTGCCAATGCTGACGAGCTCAGAAAGGGGACATGACAGCATACAAAATTTATCAAATTCCTTGGAACAATATTCACCCCCATTATTTGACCTGAGACACAAAATTGACTTGCCCAAACTCTTTTCTACTCGTGCTTTGAACTCCTTAAATTTCTGCAAAGTTTCCGAATTCTTCTTTAGAAAATAAACCCACTCTCTCCCAGAATAATCATCTATAAAAGTCAGAAAATAGATGGCGCCATTCAAGGACTGAGTGGGGACAGGTCCAAATATATCCGAATATATAAGTTGCAGAAAATCAGAACTCTTACCAGGACTTGCAGTAAACCGAACCCTCTTCTGTTTACCAAAAATACAATGCTCACATAAGTCTAAATTGCAAGACTTAATCCCAGAAAGCATACCTCTGTCATGCAGAATTTTCAGGTCTTTTTCACTCATATGGCCTAGGCGTTGATGCCATAGCATTACTGCATCCTGAACAGAAGTTGTTGCTACATGGTTTGTCACCGTATCACCGCATAAACGGTATAAGGTCCCATAAGATTCTCCCTTTGCTACTACAAGAGCTCCTCTGGTAATCTTGCAGTAGTTGTACAAAAAGTGACAGAATACCCTAGCTTATCCATCATTTTGATTGATAGCAAATTCTTCCTCAAATCGGGCACATGTCGTACATCACATAGCATCCTTTCTCTACCATCGTCCCGCCTGATCCTTATATCCCCTCTTCCCACAATTTCTAAAGGATGATCATCACCCAAATAGACCTTTCCACCACAAGTATGGCTGATATTTGTCAAACCAGTCTCTGTGGGGAGACATGTGGAAGGATGCACCTGAGTCCAAAACCCAGGTATATAACACTGATCTGCTGTTACTAATACATAAGGCTTCACATGTCGCCGTCTCTACTGAATCTGTTGCACTGGCTTCAGTTGATGGCTGATTTTGCTTTTCACCATTTTTTAATTTCCAGCAGTCCTTGGAGTGTCCTGGCTTCCCACAATGCCAACACTTCCCTTTCTGCTTATGTCCTTTAGACTTAGATCTGGACTGCTTTCTACCTTGTTTACTCCCCTCGAACGATCGACCTCTCACAGATAGGGCTTCATTGGTTGAGGGTTCCAGAGACGTTTTTCGCCTCAACTCTTCTGCTAACAAAGCGGCTACCACATCATCAAAATTGAGAGTTCATGATGATGAATTACTGATGGTCATCACCATATGATCCCAAGTGTCCGGGAGGGAACAAAGTAGGGTGATAGCTCTTTCTTCATCCTCCATCTTCACATTAACTGAAACTAGTTTACTGATCAGAGTATTAAACTCATTCAAATGATCTACCACGGATGAACTTTCCTTCATCCTCAAGCTATAAAGCTGCTTTTTCAGAAAAACCTTGTTAGTTGCTGATTTTTTTTAATACAACTTTTCAAGCTTTTGCCAAAGGGCTTCCACGGTCTTTCTTCAGCTACATTGAACAAGACGGAGTCCGCTAGGCGGAGACGGATTGTAGAAACCGCCTTCCTGTCAAGTGTTACCCACTCCTCATCTTTCATGCTGCTCGGTTTACTCGCGACCCCTTTCAAGGCTTGCGCTTGGTCATTCTGAACCAGCAAATCCTCTACCTTCATCTTCCATAGAGCTAAGTTCCTGCCATCAAATTTCTCAATCTCGATCTTGGTTACATCTTTTGTCATTGTTGTAGCTCCCACTCGCACAAAACCTTAGCTCTGATACTAGATGTTAGTAAAAGCTTCAGATTCCACACCTGCAAGAGGAAGCACAATAACAAAAATATAGAACACGGAAACAGTAACACAAGTGACAAAGATTTTATGTGGAAACCTGCAATGTGCAGGAAAAACCACGGGGCAATAGCAACTTCTTTTATTATTTTCAGCAAAGATTACATTCACATCCTTTGACGTTTTCCAACAAATTCACGCTCTCTAACATTATGCAAGGGATCACATCCCTTTTATAGAGCAGAAGAAGACTCCAAACTGTTCGTTTCAGCTTCCAAAGACTGTTCGTCTTCCGCTCCCAAGACTGTTCGTCTTCCGCGTTTTGTCGTCTACCTAAACGTCCACTGCATGACGTCTACTGGGCATGACGTCTGGCCTAGACGTTTACCAGCTCAAACGTCTGGCCTAGACGTCTGCCAGCCCAGACGTCTGGCAACCCAGACGTCTGGCCTAGACGTCTAGCAGGTCAGACGTTTGGCCTATCGCCTAGACGCTGACTCAGACATCTAGCAGGTCAGACGTCTGGCTGACCTGCTTGCTGTATACTGCCTTCATACTTAACACAGCCTTTTTCAAGAGCATAGAATTTTCGGCCTTTCCACCTTACCAACATTGCATTACTTGGGAAGAAGCAATTCCTAGCGGGCAGACTTGTAATTTTCCCGTTTTGCTTTACTTTGGGTCTCCTACATTGGTTGTCAGGATTGAACTTTAGCGAGTCTCTAGTATAGATGCACATTAGTCTCCCTTAAGGGGAACATCTTGGTCTTTGTTACAAAATTTTACCATGATTTGGAGAAGTTGGGCATGCATCCACAATTTGGGTTCAAAAACCATACTCTAGTTTTGAGAACCATGGTTTGGTTTAGAGAAGGCAACAATCTTATTGGGACTATTTTCAAATTATACTTTGGTAGTTGTTTGTAGCTCTCAGTCTAAAGAAATGAATAATATAGAAGCATGTGTTTCATTTTCAGTAAATAATTCCATAACTGTTTACTATTACTATTTCCATTACCATTTCCATTCTTGTTTCCATTCTTGGTTCCATTACTGTATATTTTTTTCTGTAACTGTTTTAAAAACTCCACTCATCAAATAGGACAAAAACCCTCTCTTGATTTGGGAACAGACAAAAACATTTTTCTGGCATGTGTTAGTGCTTGTTTTTTTTATGAATCCATTTTAAATATTTTTTTGGGAGACTATAGCTTCATCTTCTACTAGCCTGTGCACCATTCTCACATTCATACGTAAACATTTGTTCCAAATTCACATGAGCTTCATTCCATTACTCCTCAATGGTAAGGTCACTCGTCTTTCTTCTTCATCTATGCCCTTGTGATTGCCAATGTCTACTTGGTTCTTTCATTGATTTCAATCAATTTGACTATACATGAGATAGCCCCTCACGTTTGTTTGGTTATCCTGCCTCATTATGGTTATGTGGGCCACACCTTTTGTAAATCGTAAGTGTGTTTGAACTAGCAGTGTCCATACAAGCTCAAGCAAAGTATCCCCATAATGAGTGGGCCTAATGGTGAAAACTTTGGACTCCCAATAAGGGTTGTAAGGTTTGAATCCAAAAGGCAGGGGAATAGGGTTGTACACCATGCTCTAGTAACTGGAGTCTGGGTGGATAAAAACATTGGGTAAACAACATCATCGATGAAGATTGTCCCATATGGCCTATGGCTTGTGGATGTTAAAAAGTACTTTACCTTTTACATTGCTGGCACTTGCCAATGTACAATGGGTTTGTGACTATTCCACACACTATCAAATGCACCTTGGTGTGATCCCTCTCATGCCAAACTATCATCCCATGCAGTGTGGGATTCACCTTCTTGCACTTTTTTGCATGCTAGATTTCCTTGCATAGTCTCTATCCCACCATTCTTGTTCTACAAGTTAACTTTTATTGGCAATCTTGGCTTCCTATGATCGCTGTTCACAATCCTATTGCTTGTAGCCTTGTCATGCTCTTCATTTGTTAAAAATGTCTAAAACCAAGCATAAATCAATTGACATGTATTGCTTTCCTTGTCAAAGAACAAACGATCCTTTGACTTAGGACTTCCCTTGCCCTGAGGAGTCACATGTGTTTGAGTTTGGGCTACGAGATTTCTTTTGTCGGGTAATTAGTCATAATGGCTTTGTCACTTGGATCATCACATCCTCATTCAAGTTGAAAGAGTAGAAGTATTTACACACCCTCTCTTCCCTCATTGTGGTGGGAAACTATAGAATTTCCACCACCTATAGTTTTGAGCAAAGAAGGGGTGGTTCTTGTGGTAGACTCTATCTTCACCATGCACTCTTCTTTGTCAGCCCCATGTATGTTGTTGTTTGCGTTGTTTGCTCTTTGTGCAATCCTTTCTAATGTGTAATTGGGCTTACCCTGTTGTTGTTCTTGTCTTTGTCCATGAACAAGGTCTGGATTCTTGGTCATCCACTTGTGTCACCAACCCAACTTTTTGTCAACAATGGCACAAAATGTAGTATTGTAGAGTATTCCAATTGTATTTAAGCCAAAACAATGCAGTAAAGTAGAATAGAAATGAAACTGCAATAAATATGTATTGTATGGAATAGAAGATAACAATGTATAGCATTCACAACCATGAAAGTAGAACAACAACTGCATGCCTCGTTTATGTGGTTCAGCAATACATAAGCGGTCAACCTGTTCAGGCACAGTACTCTGACAAAAACAGCATGCACAACAATAATGCAGATAACAATGATAACCACATTAACAACAACCATGCATGGACCAAGTTGAATGGAATATATAGGTTCAACAGGATATTGTGTGGCAACTGCCATACCAGCTTAAATCCCACCCAACTACCCTTAACCCATATACATGAAATTAATAAAAGTACCTCATAATATTTTACATACCATTTTATTATGTCAGACATCATCACAAAAACCTATACAAAAGACAAAATGTTATATATAATGACTCATCACTGATTCAGCTCCTGAGAAGGAGTGATCAATATGATCCTTACCCAATATCAACAAAGAATAAAAATTGTAGTTTCTATCCAATCAATGAGCCCTGGGACAAAAAGAAAAAGGACAAATATGCATATTGCAAAAATATTCTTTTTAATCATTATTAACATCAATAGCTTCTGGATGTAGCAGCATATGAGCTTATCTCGAAGGACAGAGTCTTATCACTGAATCCCCTGTAGGCACTCTTGTTCTCCATCCAACCATATAGCATAATAAGAGAACTGCTCCTAGACACCCTTCAATCCATGGAAAGAAACGGCTATATAAAATATAGTACTTATTAAAGACTCTCCATGAGACTAGTCAATTCTTGTCTCCATTCTTACAGATTACGCTCCACCATGAGTGACTGTATGAGGTATTGATGTAAATCTGGAAGCATTCTTGCCTTTATATCTCTGTTAGCTAATCTGTGATTGATTGCAATTTGTTTAAAAAGATATTGTTGTTTTCATTTTTTGAAAAATTGACATTTCTTTTTTTCATAAATATGTGACTTTTCCTGAAGTCACGAAAATACATTCAGACCTCTTTAAAGCAAAACTTTCTGTAATGAACTTATCACTTGTCCTTATTTTTTACAGGTTGACAATGATATGCATTATTTGCAAAATACAATCCTTAGTCGTATTTGAAATTGAGATATTTCGGTTGATCTTCTTCTCTAATTATATCTCCAATCTATGCTGCAAAGTGGTGCTATATTTTTTCGGGGAGAAATACGTTTTATATTACACTGAAGAAGATAATAATTACATAAGCTTAATGGTAGAATTTCAAGGAAAATCTCACCTGTAAAAGGCTAGAAAAGCTAACATCTGTATCTTAGTCCCAAAAGACAAAGAATAGACATTTAAATAAAAACAAACAAATCGGGCTTATCAGGCATAATCCGATTGTGCCTAAAAGGCGTCAACTTTTTTAAGATAAGCAGGGATCTCATGACAGGTTGCCTTGTGTCTTGTCTTTGAAAGGAGGTCAGTGGCAGTCAACTGTATTGCATGCCAAACTTTTGCAATTTTTACTGATCATCCAAGTATCCCTTAAATGAGACCTTTGTAAGAGACGAGAAATAATCAAGTAGTTGAATTTTGCCTGTAACTGTGCCCAAAAGGTCTTGGCTGCACATTCATCTAAATTTAGGAGTTGCATCATGGGTATATGCCAAATGGGGATATGCAGCTGCTAACACTATTATAGGAATCATACGTGCCTCTGTGGATGACTTTATCTATTGAAGGAGGGGAATTTTTTACACTAAGATACTTATTGGAAAGGGATTTATGGTATTTTCATTGTGTTAATAATAGTCATCTCTTCAGATGACCTTTTTTAGATGAATTGTTATCAACTAATATGACTTTTTTAAATCTCATTAATTTGATAATAATTGTAATTTATTGGGACCCACAAAACACACAAGTAATATTAAGGGATGTTAATGTTGGAGAGAAGGAAGATGCCAACTCATCATCCTAGGGGCTCTCACCCCAGTGCTTTTTTCTGCATTGGCAAAGCATTTAGTATATTGTAATGCCTTATAAGCCCATCTTATCTCACAATCATTACGAATATGGGACAACCTATTTATGTATGTGAAAGGGGGAAATTTTTTATGCAAGGATATTCATTGTGTTAATAGTAGTCTAACAGTGGAGACTTTGGAACTCTGAATAGAGGTCCAAGGTTTGAATCCTGCAGGGGGTAGGGTTGTGGCCTATGGCCTTGTGGACGTTAAAAACTACTTTACCCTTTACCCTTCAAATAACATTTTTTTTATTGAGTGGTCATTAACTTATAAGACCATTTTAAATCTCAATAATTTGGTAATAATTATAGCTTACGGGGACCCACAAAGCACACAAGTACCCTAACTGATGTTAATACTGGAGAGAAGAAAGATGCCAAATGAAAAATCCCAAGGGCTCTGCTTCTGGATTGGCAAAGCTTTTAGTGCATGTAATGCCTTATAAGCCTATCATATCTCACATTCATTACCAATGTGGGACAACCCATTTTTGTATATTATTGGAAGAGGTGAAATTTTAATGCTTTTTTGTATATTATAAGCCTATCATATCTCACATTCATGAGAAAGGGCTTCATGGGATTTTCATTGCGTTAATATTAGTCATGGGATTTTTATCTATGTTAATCATTCAGACAGGTTTGCAAGCCCTGCATTTTGTCAGAAAAATGTAGTAACCATGTAATGCATGTCATATACAATTTTTAAGGTCTTAAAAGGTGTTAACCTGCATTAGCTCATATTTCATTGTGTATTTTTGTGGAGTCTATATGGTTTGATCTATAGTAATACTAAATGGTAATGCCTTATTATTAATGTGTAAGATGTTTGATTTCAAATAACAAAGAATGACATCAATTATTACTTTTTGTTCTTAGTTCTTGCAATCAATTTCTGTTCAAATTAGTTTTTGTTTTTCATTCTTGCAATCAATTTTTGATCTTTCATTACTAACTTGTGTATTGTTTGTTCCCTGTATGGATCCCTTTCAGGTGGAATTCCCTTGAGAGTTTTTTGTGAGTGGTGGCTAACGAAAGAGCATGTAGCAAGAATTGATTCTTTCGTATTTTCATCATTTCCTGGTGCAATATTTCAAGGGCGCAATGGTTATAACCTTAGCTATCAGGTTTCCACTTGTCAAACCTTGAAGTTTTAGCTTTTTTGTGACATAACTGTAGTTTATTTTTTAGCTACTTTGAAAGCATGTATATGTTATGGATTTATTTTTAATGCATGTATAATAACATCTTAAAAAAGTGATCAATGGAAACACTTTTAACAGTATAACTATATTCGTTTACGAAATTAAGAAACCACCAAGGTTTAAAGTTAAATATCAACTTTGTTTATTGTCTACTCAAACTCTTAGTCTCCTTTGTTAGACCTAGAATCTGGTTATAGCGAATACACAACATTTTAAATTTTTAAGTGATAGAATTTATGCATTTTTGCTATAAAGAATGTACTACTTATGAAAAGAAAGAAAAATGTTTAACACAAATAAGAGTTCGTGTTTAAAATGTGCCTAAATTGTGACTAATAAGGTAACTAGTAGGTTAAACAATGGTAGACAGTTTTCCTTAAATAGATTAAAGCTATCAAACCTACAACTGTTTGTGTGTGTATATACTTTCTCTGAGAATTGTATTATTATACAATGTTCCTTTTTGGAGTTTTTCTTGAACAGATTGTGGATACTGCTATAATAATGAAAATTATTGCTGTTCAGTTAATCATTTATTGATATGTTAAGCATTTGTGTGTGTTTCTAGAAGTGTCTCTTCATTTGTTTCCTTACTATGTTTCAAGGTTATACAACTTAAGAATTAGCCTTGAACCTACTCTATTGTCTAGTGTCTTAGATTTTTATGAAGTGACATGGGGTTTTCTGATTCATGCCTGGTCACATCTATATAAAGAGTTTGTTTTTTCCCTTTCTTTCTTTGTTTGGGGGGGCGGTGGGTGTGGAGGAGATGTTATCAAGTAGCATTAACATCAGGTGTAAGTCATGTCCATTGACTATCCAGGTATGTCAAACATGGTCAATTCCATCATGTTTGTATTACCAATATGTTTGAGTATACTTCCATCATGTTGTCAATGAATTGAATTATTTGTGGATTGTGAAGTTATCGACAAATTCTTTGTGTTAAGTGTAAAGCCTTACGACATATGAGTTCGTGAGAAACAATTCAGTATTGAGGCTGGAAAGTTTTGAACTTGTTACAAATGTGAAGATAGTCCAACATGGAGATTGTTGATCAATAGTATGGCATCTGAAAGATTCCTTAATGTGACAACAAATCCTGATGGGGATGAAGCAATGGAACATTTGGTTGGAAATTGTATTGAAGTTGATTTCTATAGGAACGATGAAATGCAGTGTATTATGGTGTTGATGCCTCATTATTACATAATGTTTCCTAAAGCTGCTCGAATAATTGGGTGGCTAACAATACAAGTTGAATTATTGAAGGTGAATTGAACAAATGAAAGAAATAAGAGTGATAGGGTTGCAAAATCAAAATCCCTAGGTGTGTGATCCATCAATGAATTTGAAATATTTAGGATGATCTATCAAGGGTGCAATCATAGATGATATTCTAAAACACATTATACTATTATTGTTCACATTATAGCCTGGTTTAATATGGATCACTTTTGAAATCTCTATATAGATATTTTGGAGATAACAAGCATGAACATTGGATATATACACACACAAATACGAATATTTCTCTAACAAGCTACAGGATAAGTGACTGCATTAGCCGATTTCTATGGATAGAAAATGATATTCAATGATTCTAGAACATGTGGGAAAAAAATCATCAGATTTAGCAAACTAAATTGTATGTTTGAAATTTTTGGATAGAGCACTCAGCAAGGTCCATGGGTTGTCCTATTGATGGAATATTAAGAGTTACCTTTGTGTCAGGAAAGTCCTAATGTCAACAAATCGTGCATCCTACTAATATGTACTTCATGGCAAAAATATTTAGAGAGAAAAAAGAATTAAACTGCCCAGAGCAGTTGCAGGGTTGTAGAGCATGACCCTGTGAACTATGGCATGGTGGATAAATCTCTGCAATAGCTTTTTCTGGAAAAGATGTCTTCAAACTTCAGACAAGGGCATGGTGGAAGCTTTAATTGTAACATTATATGATCAGGTAAACATGCAACATTCGAAGGAATTTGCATATAAAAACAATTCAGCAATTACATCTTCAGAAATTGAGATATTGTACTTTTCTATCATGTGGAGCCGTGTTTGGCCATTTTTGTAACTCACTAAAATCATAATTTTTTTTGGCAGGCGATAAAATCATCTAAAAACTTGTCGCCAAATTTTGTCAAGTAATCAGCGAGTAAATCATCGAAAAACTCATAAGAAACTGTGAAAAAAGCACAAAAATTCAGCTGCAAGCAGTAATGGCCGAAAAAAGTCTAAAAATATGAAATCAGTCAATTTTTTTTCATCTCCTGGCTGCAAATTGCTGAAGAGTAATTAGATACTCTCCAATGCATCTCAAGTAGCATTCAATGGTATAGACACTCTCCAAAAACCCTACCTCTAAAATATTTTCTCAATTTGAAAAATCTAAGGCCATTTTTTAATTTATAATGGATTATATGGGATTGAAATGGGTCACACCCCTATTACATCATGACCACATAGTGGTATTACAATAGCTTGGCAATTATCATGTATTACTTGACAAGATTCAAACCTGGGTCTTCTCCTTGAAAGTTGAGGAATTTAACTGGTCGAGTTGATGCCATTTAATCTAAAGCCACATATTAAGACTTACATTAGATTTTTTCTTTTCTTTTTAATATAATATATGGTTTTTCTTTAACATGGCCTGTTCGGGTGAGGGTCAGGGAACTTGCATTTGCGGCCGAACTAGCACTAACACTAAAATTACAAGGAGGGACCCGGCTTGGGTACATGGCATAAAGGGTTCTTTTCCAAATCAGGTTTTTTGTAAATTTTGCGGCAAAGACATGAGAGGAGGCATCGATCGCCTCAAATACCATCTTGCCAAGGTTAAAGGCTGTGATGTAGAGGCATGCAAAGTTGAAGACGAAGGCATCCAAATGCAAGTAAAATCTATGTTTGTCTCCAAATAAGAGAATAAGAAGAAAGCAAAAGAACAAGGGTTGCATTTTTAGCAGGAATAGGGCATAGGAGCTATAGTTATGATGTTGGTGATACCCTCCCACGGCATCAAAGTCTAACCTTGGCCCTCCCATCTAGCACTCTTCTAGGAGAGTCAGAATACAACCAGGAGAAGAGGCTTTTTAATTCCTCACACACATATGAATCCTTCCCTTGAGATTATAGCTTGAGGGAACGAGAAGTTGTGGGGAATTTTCGTTATTACTGAAACATTCCTTTTAATGCCACGAACAACTCTTATTGGGATGTTTTTGTGAGGGCACTTGGTGCAAATTGGTAGAGGGGTGAAGCCTCCTATTGCTAGTGAACGGGACTGAATCATATGATGTGATTGACTTGGATGAGATGAATCCACTTTTAAATTGAATTGCCAAATATTTGCATCTGATGTTCACTAAGGAGGAAAAATAGGAGTTTGAGAGGCAAGCAGCAGAAGCCCCGACATTAGAGGATGAGGTACCTCAGGAGCCAGCTGTTGAAGTCCCTGTCCAAGCATCCAGGAAAGGAAGGGAAATCAAAAAGCAGTTTAAAACTGCTTGAGCATGTTTTATTTTTATTAGTTTTTATGATCCTTGATTATCATGAATTGTAATTGTACTATTTTTTATGAAGATCTAATAGATAATTGACTTCTTGGCTCTCTAATTTTATTTGTAAATATATATTTTTTATGAATTTAATTATTTTCTTTGATTTTTATTTTTGATTTTTGGCCGAGTTTTTCCCAAGTTACCGAGTACTCTCAAAAATTTGCCTTTTTGAGTTTTTGCCTAGTCCAAGTTGTCCAAGTATGATAAGTAGTGCTCATATGCTTGACTGGATTGCACCTGAGCTTGAATGATTTAAATCGAGTTTGATCACTTGTAAAAGTCTGATACATCTTCAGATATAATAAAATGAAAACTTAAATAGTCAAAGCTTGGTGGGTTCTTAAGAGCTATCTCCTTAATTTTTCGATCTCACTGACCAAACCCTATAAAAGCAATCCTCCTGTTTTCATAGATTTAAAAATTTTATAATCAAAACTTGTTAGATATTAATTTCTGACACATTACAGTGAAAACATTATTAAAAGGTGCTTGTAATTTGTATGGCCATAAGATTTTGTTAGGCTGATTGCATATTATGAATGAAGTTTCACACCATAGATTATGTTGTTCTATATATATTCTAGCGCTTGTTCAAGTCACATACACATTAGTCCATTTCATTGTAGACACCTATGCAATATTTTGAACTTAACATCCACATTGTCCATGGTTCATACAATTTTGCTTTTAAATGTGCATATCTGTCATTGCAAGTTTTATGGAAATGTTTAAACACTAATGTTAAAATTTTCTGATTCTTGGTTTTTACATCAGATTTTTTTCCTTATGCATTTGCACTATCTTCAAAGCACCTTAGCTTCCTAGTATCCTTGATTGTGTGTATTTTTTTTTTTAAAGCGAAAAACCCCTTGCGGAGCCGCCTTGGTCTGAGAGACCATGAACAGGGGGTTCTACACCGTCAAAGTCACCCGGGGGTCGCACCCGACCCTGCCCGCACCAACATTATCAATTGGATTTTGAATACCCAATTCAACTTTTTGATAGGGTGGAGATTTGAACCTGGGACCTCCCTTGGAGGATTGCCCTCTCCTCTCCAACTCACCTACAACAAACAGATATAAAAACTAATTTATAGTGGAAAACACCCCTTTCGAGGTGCCACTTTCAACAGGTTGGGCATAGGAGGAATGGAGCCTTGTCGGCCTCTATCAGCACATAGGACATTCCTAACTATACCATATATCTGCAGGATGGAGACAAGGGGAATGGAACCTGGGTCGGTCTCTACCAGCACCTAGGGTATTTACCACTGCACCACAACAAACAGATATAAAAACTAATTTATAGTGGAAAACACCCCTTTCGAGGTGCCACTTTCAACAGGTTGGGCATAGGAGGAATGGAGCCTTGTCAGCCTCTACCAGCACATAGGACATTCCTAACTATACCATATATCTGCAGGATGGAGACAAGGGGAATGGAACCTGGGTCGGCCTCTACCAGCACCTAGGGTATTTACCACTGCACCACAACAAGCAGATCCTTGATTGTGTGTATTATGTTGTATGTACTATTGGCATTGTTGCCTTGTGATTTCCTCCGCCTTCAGACTGTAGTATCTTCCAATTTCTCTTCGAAATAGCTGTACAGATAACAAAGGCTGGAAAAAATGTGCAATGCAGTTGCCATATCATGAACTGAATAACACTTCAAATCTGTTTTGTTGAGGGTAGCGGCTGTATAAAACATTCTAGTATGATGTAAAGTGTGATTAGTAATTGTGCTAAGCTTGATTTCCTGTCATGCTTAAAATAAATTATTTCTTCCTCTCAAAATGACATTGTTTCTTATGGCCAACATTAATGTGCATTTTTCTACCTATAAGGTGTTCACAAGTGGTCTCCTTGATGTGTGTGCCTTCAGGATTTTGCTCTCCAGCCTCTTCCAAGTGTTTGGTCCATGTCCTATTGTTTTAGCTTTCATACAATTGGAATGAAAGAATAGAACCAGAATGGTATTAAATTTGATTCATCTTTTGTCCTTGTGCTTCTTCCTTCTAAATGATTGGAGTGAATAAATTGATGCAACTTATTTTCTTTCCTTAAAGAACTTGGAAGAGTTATAGTGCATAATAAAATACAATGCACATCTAACTAGATTTTATTAAATACAATGTTTCTGGTTTTCAACCTTTACAAGTTTTTTAATTATTTTTCTTATATGTCTTAGATTGAATGAAGATTGTGCTGATCAATGCTTGTTTTCCTCTTTTACTAGTAAATTTGGTTTAACCTTTTAGACAACTGAGTGAAAGAGAGAACCAACAACCTCATGCATTTGTTTCCTTGTTTTCCTTTATACTAATTTGAGCTTTCTTCTAAATGATTGGAGTGTATAAATAGGTAAAAGGACTTTAAGATTTGTGTAATTTGAGCTTTCTTCTATTTTCACAATTGATGTTTTAATTTTTCCCAATGACTCCTCACTGGCGTTTTTATCAAGCATTTATTTACCAATGATCTCCCCTTTCATGCTTAATGATTTCATTTGCTAGAAGCAAAACTCTCTTGAATTTCTCTAGGACTCAAACCGGGGACCTCCCCAAATTGGGGATGCTCTACCACTGCGCTTCTGGCCCTTAGACTGATCTATGGTTCAGTATGGGACTTATCCACATCTTAGCTACTGCTCATTTCTCTAGCACCCCACTTGACCCTCATTATTCCTGCTCTGGACTCCTAGCTTTAATACTAGATCTGATACCACATAAAGCAAATACTTTTTTTTTTGCAGAATACCAAATAAATTCTTGCAGACAATAGCATGGATACCTTGAAACAAAATATTAAATATGTAGATGCATAAATATATATGCCATATTTAAAAGAACTCAAATATTGAGATATTAAAATTGGGTGCAATTGCACCACTCAATTCTTTTAATTGTTAGCCATTGCAGCTCATTACAATCTAATCCAACATGCTGGATGGTCTACTTATGGATTCAATGGATGGATTAATTGAAGGAGGATACATCCAATATACAGAATCATTACAATACTATTAATAATACTTTTTAGCCACTAAGTCATGCCTCTATTTTTTGGCATGCCTATTTGTTATACATGCTTTTCTCTATAGAAAATAATCCTTGCCTTTCTAAATGATGAAATAAAGCCTATGGCATTGTGTTCAAGCATATGACATACATGTTTAGAGTTTTATGTTATGGTAATTCTTCATGGGCTACATGGTCTATGTCTGTACAGTACACTTGGATATTAAAGAGAATGATGCTATGTACACCAGATTGTACTTCTTTTGCATTTGAATTGATGTGAATGGTATCTTTATTTTGTGGACATGGTTTGTTTAGCATTCTGTTCATCTTTTATTTACTACAAAAATAAAATTTATTTTCTAGTACGGTTGTCAAGCTTGGAGTAATCTTTGGTTTTATGTGCTATTTTGCATGACACTTTACTGCAGCTTCCATACCACAAAGGGGCATCTCTTGCAGACATATTTGGTCATTTGGAACAGAACAGGTTTGACACGAAAGACCACATTGAATTGTAGTCCTTTATTCAGATTTTGTTGCTATAAACTCTTTATCTTTCCTATATTTGCATTGATGTAATAATATTTCACTGCAGGGAAACTGCTGGTATTGCTGAATATAGCGTTGGCCAGTCAACATTGGAGACAATCTTCAACCATTTTGCCTCAAAAACCAATAAGGAAACATAAGACTTGGGTTGTGCTCCTTTTGTTTATTGAACATAATCTATTGGGCCTGGCTCGAACAGACATTTGTTTTCAACATGAAGAATCAATTCCAATGTAATAACATTTGATTTCTAATGATAAACATTTTCAAGATGAGTTATAGTTTGTAACCTCCTTAAGAAAATATGAGAGGTTACAATGTTTTTTTCTGTTCACTCTTCATAGTGAACGACTACATGAAGTTGGAATGTATATAAAATTTAAGGTGATCAAATGATCAGTTTAAATTTTTCTTGTAAACATCATCAATGTAATATTTCTCCTATTTAACAAAGGGTGGGTTTTCATAGTTCATTCAACTCATGAGAGATGCTTTCCAAAGCAAAAGTTATTAAGCGATAGATAGAAAACAACAAATTTAGATGTATCTCATTTTGATTGTAAAATTTCCTTTTCTCTTAAAATTCTACAACATTGACATAACTGCAATTACATAACTCCATGTTATCATGTGGGTATGAGCCCACCAAGACTTGAATGTAGGCCATCTTGGTTGTGAGTATTTGGGACTCCAGTTACCACTAGCGCACGACTTGATGAACAAGAAACTCCACAATGTCAACATGTTACTCTTAATTGCGTTAGAATAGATACTTGCATATGTCTAGTCTATAGTTAAAGGGATCTGTAGGATTTATTCATTTCATTCATCTCATAAGGAGAGGACAAATTGTACCCATTCCTCAGAGGAAAAAGGGATGAGTAGAATAACAAAATCTAGGTGATTGTGATCATAGCTTTGTTGCATGCAACATCAAGGTTTTCATCATGTAGCATTTCCTCCCTCCGCAATTTTTATTGAAGTTATTATTGAATAGTTTACCATACTCTTTGAATTTGAGTTTGTTTTGGTTTGTAAATTCCTTATAAGCTATAAAATTGTGTAACTTTGATATTTTGTTCCATGATTTGGCAAAGCAGCTATCCATGTGAGCAACTAGTGGTTGCAATATGTGCTCATTCTATTTGTCAGATTTTACTGTAGTTTTCATAAATGAATGGAATCAATCATTACCCAATATTCCTTAACAAAAGATATAGACAACATGAAAAAGAACACAAAATATAATGGGGTGTTCATGGACACCAAATGATCTTCACTAAAGGAAATGAAATTACACTCCAACTGATAACTAATGACTGATGAGAAGGGGTATTAATACCCAAGTGCATGATTGTGAGATTGACCCTTAGGAAATAATATTACCAAAAAAAACAAAAGTACCTTTTACAAGGTTTACATGTTAGAGTATATTATATTATTTGGGTCATGTAAATGTACTATCTTTGGTACATTACTAGAGTAGGAGTTTACTTTAGAGTAAAGTTAGTTATTTACTTCAATTATTGTAATAAATGCACAAGTGTCAATATGCAAGTTGTAAATGTGCATGTAGTCCACATGTACATAAATCTTAGGTAGAGTCAGGGCCAAGGAATCAATCTTCCTATATAAAGGTCTCATAGTGAGTGTTTTAGATGGAGCAGTAAATATAGAGTGTGTTATAGTTTAGTAGTATGGTACAATGTAGTCATTTCATTTCTATTCATGGAGTGTTCATGTCCTCCATTAAATAGCATTGTACTATTTTTATCACTTTCATTAATGGCATATTTATGAGTTATTTGTAGATGTTCATCTTATTATTTTCCTGCTTATTATTGTGCTATTAGTTTATAGTTATGTCAGATTAGCTATCTTACATCTTGTGGTTGTACTACCTCCCATCAAAAGCTAACAGTGGTATTAGAGCACATGGTAGATCAGATAGGAAATAGGGAGAGCCACTAGTGAGACAGAAATCTATAAATCTCATTTACAAAATTTCTGAGATTATATTTGGCTAGAGTCATTCCACAGGGTTATAGGAAAACTCGTGAAGACTAGGACTCAGCGTGGATTCCACTAGATTGACAAATCAACTAATGAAGATTCGTTATCTCTAAATTTAGAGTTTCTTCCATCACAATCCTAATATTTTGTTGCAGGAAAAAGGAGATTCAAAGTGAGTTGGGAAGCTTCCTACAAAATAGCTAGGAAGAATATCTTCTTTAGAATCAATCTAGCACCAGAAGCAACAATCGAAAGAACGAAGATTTGGAGGCTTGAAGAAAAGGTTCCATTACTAGAGATTGCAAACTTGCAGAGTGCAGAAGATGAAAAGGCCATAGTAGCCTTACTATTGATTCAAGAGACTCCAAAGAAGAGTCTAAAAGAATATTGAAGGTTGGTGATCTCCATTAAAGACTGCAGATAGCAAATTGAAGAAATCAATCTGAAGAAGTTAAAGAGACCCTTAGAAGGTCCAATTACAAAACTCCCATTTCTGGAAGATTGGAGGTTGGTGATCTCCATTAAAGCCTACAGATTGCAGAAGGACTAGCAAGGTCCTGTTCCAGAATTCCAATAGCAGCAGATTCTGAGATCTGAGAGGAAGATCTCATTACCAACACTTCCACAGTAGAAGGTTGAAGAAAATTCTCATTTGGAAGACAAGAGAAGTTGCGAGATTGAAGACCTTGGTGAGGTCTCAAGGAAAAACGAGAAGGCTTGGAGAGCGTTATTTCAGAATTTGGAGAATGCCATTGAAGGAGTTCCTAAGAGAACTCATTGGAGAAATTTACCACCAAAGGAAGAACTTGAGACAATTGTCACCATTCGACAACAAGCCCAAGGGAGAAGGATTTGGCAAGAAGTTTGCCAAATTACGGAGGAGATTGGTGAAGACCTCAAGACTTTTAGATTCTTGAGAAGAAAGCCTAGATTGAAATCAGAATTTGACAAGGAGGTTGAAGGAGAAAGGAGCCAAACATCATTACTGAACTTGAAAGGTTTGAAGACTACCTTTGAAGGCTAGAAGGCTCATTCGGAGATAGGAGTTTGTTGAATCTACAACATAATACTGAAGGGTTCTTGAAGAAAAACTAAGCTGCGATTTGGAGGAATTCCCTTACAAATTTTTGAGTTTCAAAGACAACAATTAAGGGCAAAAATTGACTATGAAAGGGCAGCAATTAGGACAACATTACTAGTTGCAAAACTTTAGATCTACAGAGAGCATCCTAAAGGAGAATCGAAATCACCATACTATTAGTTTCAAGTAGCAAGATAGAGGAGTTACTAAGTTGTGAATTGGTGAGTTGAGGAGTTGTTTAGGACAACCAAGAAGAGTTGTAAGTCCATCCAGTTAAAGACAGCCATAAGGTGAATCTAATCACCTAGCAATCCTTCATCTTTAGAGATCTTAAAGGTAAGCAACTTAGGTGCAAAGGGTTCATTTTATGAACACTTATATTCGGTTCATTATTTAGTTTCATTAAGCACCATATTAGAGTTTTAAGAAGTTGCAAAGAGAAGGTTGCATATTATATTCTTCAAAGGGAGTGCAGAAGTCAGGTCAATACATGCACATTAAAATAGGAGTTATATATATTTCGATAGAAAGAAAATTATCATCTTCCTATTATCTAGTTATAGAAAAGAAGACTACATTAAGCAACGATTATAGAGCATTTGATAGTTCTTTAAGAGTTATCATTAGTGCATATTACAAGTTACTTTTAAGGAGTAATAAGGAGATTGCAGTTGCACTATATTAGTTTCTCTTAAAAAAAATTGAGAGGTGCACTAAGTGTTTCAGTGAAGATAAAAATTAGTGCAAAGATTAATCTCTCAAGAGCATATTATTTACATGATTATTAGCTTGGATTAATTGTTACTAAATTATCCAAGTGAAGGAGTTAGATACTAGTGTTGTCTAATAAGAAAGACAATAATACATTGCTCTCAAGGATTAGAGCAAGTAGCGGCCATATCAATTGCTTAATATCTAAACCTTACAATATTTGCAAATAATCAATTTAGGAGGTATAAGGTTTTCAACATTGGAGAATTAAAAATTATTTTGCAAATATTATTTTCTAATATTCCAAAATTAGGGAGTTATAAGGTATACTACATCAAAAATAGATTATTGGAATTTAGAAATATTAAACTATTGGATATTAAGGGCTATAAAAGGAAGTTCATCATTTACTTAAAGGAGTTGGAATTATATACTTACAATACTCATACTAAAGGGACAAAAGAAATCCAACCATATAGAACCTCAAATTAAGTGCATAGTTCATTAGGAGAGATAAGGTGAAGTAGAAGTTTATTATTGTTATTTACAAAACATTACAAAATCAACTAAAAGGTGAACTATTACTTACTAAGCACTTTATTAAGCTTAGAGCTTATTCTAATCACTAGGGAGACATAAGGATTCTACAAAACCTAATTTTGGAAAGGTTTTATCAAATTGGTTCACATATTCTAATCACTAGGGAGTTCTAAGGTAGACTACTTCAAAGGATCTATCTAAAGTATTAAAAGGATCCTTTCATACACTACAATAGATAATGTAGCAAGAGAGACATTTCATCATAATATATACTACAAAGGACTCAAGATCATAATCTATCCAATATACCTGTAAACAAAAAACGAACAACACCAATACAAAGTAAAAGTACAAAAGCACAATAACACCACAAAATGCACAAAATGAATAATCTTTATTGATATAGGCAGATCTTCGAGTTGTACAATAAATGTGCCCCAATATGGGGTTACAAATGCTTTTCATACAATGATTACAAATAATAAGGTTTCGAAACCCTAGTTCAATGAACAATTGGTGTCTTTTGGTTCGTACTTGACCCAAACAAGTGTGCGGGTGGTCTTGTGTATCCCACCCTAGTTGCAATAGCTTCTAGAAACGTGATTCTTGCAACTACAAATAGAAAACAACATAAAAGAGTTAATAGAACCTGTGAGGGCTCCACTGTGTGAGGCCCTTTGAAAGATAAAACCTATAAACCCTAGATGTTGCAATGTGGAATTGTGAGCAGAAATACATGAAACATAAATAAAATGCAACAAATATCTTACCTTGTCAATGTTGATTTGTGCTCGTGTCTATGTTCGAGAGTCACGCGAACGTTCAAAAGCATCCGAGGGCTTACAGATTGCAAATCTATTGCAAAACAGACAGAGGCATTCAGTGATGGCTGTGAACGCCCAACAACATTCTAGAAACGCTTAGCAACATTCTAGAAACGCTCAACAGCGTTCTGCAAACTCTAGGTGGTGTTCGGGGGTTGAGGGAAGTGAGGCAGAACCATATCTGGTTCGCAAGGGTTGGCAATGATGGAAATAGGAAGGGTGATGGTAGCGGTGAGGGACAAATATGATAGCGAAAGGACTAGGGCCAATCTCAAGAATCTAAAATTTTCAAGAATTTTTATGGACCTTGATTCATCAAAATGAATCATATTTTATAATCTGCCCTTGAACATGTTAGGGGTTCGACGAGGGCGATCGAGATTGCATGGCAAGTGACATGGATTAAGCTTGGGCAAGTGACATGGATTGAGATGGATGAATGCTTGAGATTAAGTCGTGGTGGATGGCTAGGATTTATTCACATAAATACATATATATCATTTAAATATATATATATATATATATTTAAATTTAAAATATTAATATTTATGTATATATTAAATAAATACACACACACACACACACACACACACACACACACACACACACACATATATATATATATATATATATATATATAATGGACAACTATGATTGGAGGACACAGATGGATGACAAGTGGCTAGATTTTGGTGTCTACAGATGCCCCTTTTTGTATCGCGTTGCATGAAACACAATGCGGTGCAAAACTACGAGATGTCTGTTTTGGCATGATGAAGCAACTTTATTTCCTTGGAACACAAAGAAGATCTTGAAGACAGAATTTGTTAGTGTAGTTTACCCCCTCAATTGGCAAATGAGTGAAAAATAAGTCTCACGAGCCAATTGACAGAATTGTGGGTGATGATGCAAGTGAATGGTGTAAGTGCAAGTGTATGATGTAAATGCGGATGATATGAATGATGTAAATGTGGATGATATGAATGATGTAAAGTGATGTTGTTTTTGCCCCAACGGAGAAAAGGGTTTTTGTATAATGCAAGTGGTTGATTCTATTTTTGTCCCAACAGAGAAAGGGTTTTTGCCAAGTGTAGATGCCATGATCATGTAAGATGTATCCCATTGTGGGAAATCAAAATCAATTTTGGTTGCCTCAAGTTTGGGGTGATTCCATGTTGTTGAAGAAAGTGCCTTTTGGCATCATTGAAATGCAAAGATGCAAATGCAGAAAAAAGAGAGAGAAAATAGTTCGTCCTTGGGGCCACTCATGATTGCAGCTAATTCCTAAACGGTTGCTCAACCACTTTAACCAGCCTACATCTTTGGAGACTGATGTAATTGCAAAGGAAATGATGAAAGTTATCCGTGTTGGGAACCCCATGGAAAAGGGCATCAATGACAGTTGTTGAGCAAATTGGTCTTGGCGTAATCTCAAAATATGAGGGATCCAAAAGTAATTTTGTTTTCGAATAAGGAGATATTGGATGATATGGCCAAATGTCCTTATGGTGATTTACCCATCTTATCGAATTGCAAGGAAAACCAATTGCTACAATCGCCAAGGGAATAAGGTAAACCACTAGATACAAGGTTCACTTGTACTTGCAAATGTACTTGGCAAATGTTGAATGAAGGTGTAATGATGAATGAAATGGATAATGCAATGAATGATTCTATTTTTGCCCCAACAGATGAAGGGGTTTTTGACATGGAAAAATGCAATGACTGTGAAAAGTGCAATGATTAATTATGTTTTTGCCCCAATAGGAAAAAGGGGTTTGTGATTAGGGAAGATGCAATGAAAGCGAATGGTGCAATGATCGATTTTGTTTTTGCCCCAATAGAAAAAAAGGGTTTTTGATATGGTAAGATGCAATGAATGATGATTATTATTATTTTGGATTGAACTATGACCAAAGGAGTTTGGTTCCTTTGGAGCCTTTTGAATTGAAATGTGACAAGAGGGGTTAGCCCTTTGGAGATTTTTGACTTTGATGTGCGTATGCGAGGCAAAGGGCTCAACCTTTGACAAAAGGATGCAGCCTTTTGAACCTAGGACTTGACTTGTTGATGATGTAATGTATATGTGACCAAAGGAGTTTGGTTCCTTTGGAGCCTTTTAAATTGAATTGTGACCAAAGGGATTAGGCCCTTTGGAGCTTTTTGACTTTGATGTGTGTTTGCAAGGCAAAGGGCTCAACATTTGACAAAAGGATGCAAACTATTGAACTTGGCAATTGACTTGTTGATGATGTAACGTGTATGTGACCAAAGGAGTTTGGTTCCTTTGGAGCCTTTTAAATTGGAATGTGACCAAAGAGATTACTGTTAGGCCCTTTGGATCTTTTTGACTTTGATGTGTGTTTGCGAGGCAAAGGGCTCAACCTTTGACAAAAGGACGCAACCTTTTGAACCTAGCAATTGACTTGTTGATGATGTAATGTGTATGTGATCAAAGGAGTTTGGTTCATTTGGAGCTTTTTAACTTTGATGTGTGTATGCGAGGCAAAGGATTCAGCCTTTGACAAAAGGACGCAACCTTTTGAATCTAGCAATTGACTTGTTGATGATGTAATGTGTATGTGACCAAAGGAGTTTGGTTCCTTTGGAGCCTTTTGAATTGAAATGTGACCAAAGGGGTTAGGCCCTTTGGAGCTTTTTGACTTTGATGTGTGTTTGCAAGGCAAAGGGCTCAACCTTTGACAAAAGGATGCAACCTTTTGAACCTGGCAATTGACTTGTTGATGATGTGATGTGATTGAGTGATTGAGTTGTTTGTTGAATTGGTGGGAAATGTGTGATACCTTGAGTGCCCCAAGTTGTGTGCTTGTTTGTTTGATTCTAGTGATATATATATATATATATATATATATATATATATATATATATATATATATATATATGTATATATGCGGCATTTGCTTTTTTTAAGTTATGATTTGTGTGAATGCTTGTGTGGATGCATGTGTAAATGGTGTGATGGATGACAATGCAATGATGGTGTATATGCTTAGTGACAATGCAAGTGGACTGACATGCTAATGATCATTTGTGATTGTTTAGATTATTGTTTTGACCATTTTCATCTTTATTGTTTAATCAGGGACACCAAAATGGTGGTATACAAAGTGGAAGACTCATGTAATGATATGATGTTGATGTGGATGTTGTTTTGGTTGATGGCTAACTTGGACTTTTTTTGTAGAGACTCAAACATCCTAGTGATAGCAAAAAAATTTATTAGGGTCTATCTAGAGTTCTCTAAGACCAAATGTGTGTGCGGTGAATGTTGAACTACCAAATCATGAGCATGGGAATGACTCAAGGCAATTAAGAACCAATGTGTGTGCAAGTGATTTAGTTAACCCATATTGAGTAAATTGAGATGAAACCTGTCATGGAAGAGACTAAGAAGCTAGCCTGTTCATATGTGTGGTCAGAGGTCTCTTCAAAAGAGACGTGTCGCCATGCATGAGCATACTCCACTGCCAGTCAAGTGTCTATAGCCCTGATGGAGATTAGCTCCATAGTCCAAGAATATGATCTCTAAGATTTAGGAATTTAGACTACCTAATGGTTTGACTGGAAATGTAGTTCTATCCTTACAACTTGAGGATCTGTGGTGTGTGATGTGTAAAAGATTTATATCTTTGGGGAATCGGATTCTCAACCGAAGTGTGATGAGAATTTTATCCTATCCTTATTACTCATTCTTTTTCTTGGAAGTAATTGTGATAGTGGTGAAAACCACTATTTTTTATTTTTGGACTATGTGCATAATGGGACAAACAAGGATTTGTTAGGATCCTATCCTAACACCATGTTGTAATTCTCATTTACCTATGTAATAACCCACTTCCAACGTGGGGATCCCATTTTAATGTTATTATGCAATACTTAGTAATGTAGGTGGCAATAAAGGTACCTCGCCAAGTGGTACCATCTCATGTAACCATTTTTATCAATATTGTAACCGATGTAGTAAGTTACCTCGCCAAGTGGTACCATTTCATGTAACCGTTTTTATCAAGATTGTAACCGCCATTTGGTGGGAGATTCTAGCTCAAGTGGCATTTTGCATGTAAGCCACCTCTTGAGCAGTTTTCCTTTAAAAATATATGAAGCCATGTACGAGATTATCCTTTTGCAAGCTAATGAAATATTGAAGGAGGTTGCCCCCTCGAAGAGGCCCGCGATTCAGTGTTACTGTGAGATTGTTTCATTTTTGTAATTGATTTCTGCATAGTGATATTGAGTTATTTGATGTATGTGAGTTATTTTTCAGTATTTTGTGTGAGTGTGCTTTATTTTAATAGTAGGTTCCTAACAAGTGGTATCAGAGCGCTTTCCAGGGCCAAGTTCTGCTGCAACTAAGATGATTCTTGCCAGTCATTCCGCCTGTTAGGTATAATTTTCCCGTGTGTTTTTTTATTTCTGTTTTTTCCTTTATAAAAAAAAAATCCAAAAAAATAGTCATTTTTTTCTCAGAAAAATACCAAAAAATAAATATAGTAGTTGTGTAGGTTAGAAACCCTATGCCGAGGGTTTTAAAATATTGCGAAGGAGCTATCGTTATTGGCTAAGCTAGATAGCCCATAAAGCATCTAGTGAAGTGAGGGGCGATCAGGCTCCAATACCCAGGCCTCAGACAACACTCACACACGAAATTGAGCTCCCACGTATCTTCGGGTATATCGGGAGACAATCTAGGTTTAAACAAGATTTTATCCATTAGGAAGCTTTTTGGCCTTGTATTATCCATAGTCCATGGGACACAACATCCCGGACGATTACCCTCCTGTACTGTCAGAGAGGCAGATAGTGTGCTCAAGGGTATGTGTGGAATCCTCCTTGAGTAGTGGCCTAAAATATTGGTCCGAGCACTATTGTTCGTCACTGCGGTATAACAGAGGGCCTATGGGTATTACATACTCCCTTACTTAGCATACCCTGGTTCAAGAAAACAAAACAAAAACAAAGTATCATCCACCTACAAATCAACCCATCCCTGTTCTGCTAACCTGCATTCACCATCCCCAAAAGTGAGCATACGGAGAAGGCTTTCCTTATCACAGAAAACAACTTGCATGCACCAACAATCAAGACAAATTTTTGCAAGTGTTTGAAACAGCCTGTGGTCAGAATCTGAACCGTCGAGATAGTGATAGTAATAGTCAGGATAGTAATAGTGGTAGTCAGGTCGACAGTAATAGTCCTTTGTACCAGTCAAGAATTGCAGACTTTTAGTGTCAGAAATAGAGTTGTCAGTGTCAAAAAAATCCCTAAGGTCAGAAGCAAAAACTGTGTCAGTAACCCTAGTACAGGTGACAGGGACAGAGAACAGTGAGTGACACGGTGGTCAGGGTACAGACTACACAAGTCAGTGATAGTTGATCCTAGAGGGCAAATTTTGAACCGTAACTCCAAATAAAAAATAGAGAACACCAGTAGACTCGTCAACACAGTAGATAAAAAAAAGTTTGGGGTGCCCAAATTCAGTGTTGTGGGATATAGCTCATTGTGACTGTCTTTTCGAGCTGATCATTTTGATATACCATACCCAAGCACTTTTTGGGACAACTTACTAAAAATAGAAAAAAATTAGTGTTATGGGATATAGCTCATTGTGATTATTTTTTCGAGCTGATCATTTTGATACACCATACCCAAACACTTTTTTGGACCCCTTACTAAAAATAGTAACTCCTGAAATCTGAGGTCTATTTTTAGTAACTCAGCACAAGAGGGACCGCAATGGCAAGCGACACTCGAGGACAACAACAAAAGGATTTAGACTTGGGCACATTATTGGCCGACCTACAAAAATCCATTGTTGACTTGACCTCTGCAAACAAGAACATAGGCACAGAGATTCGAGAGCTTTGACTGGATCAGGATAACACTAGAATCCACTTAGAAGAACAACTCACAGAGATGGAGACCAAATTGCAAGGCAACACCAAAACTGAACACCATGCTGAAAACTCTGAACGAGGTCGACGAACACCAGATAACAATCACTCTGATCAGGATCCAACCTTCAGAATGCCTAAATTAGACTTCCCTAAGTTCAGTGGAAAGGATGTCGATGGGTGGTTATGTCGGGTTGATCAATTCTTCCGACTCCATAATGTCCCTGTATATCATCGGGTTCAGATGGCTTCCTTCAACCTAGAATCTGAGGCCTTACATTGGTTCCAATGGCTACGGGTTGCTAACCCTGATCTATCTTGGGAGGACTTTGAGTCCCAACTACTCACCCGATTTGGCCCCAATGACTATGATGACTTTACAGGTGCACTGACAAAGCTGAAACAAACCACCTCAGTTCGTGATTACCAGACCCAATTTGAGAAATTGGCCAATAAAACTAAGGGTTTGAATGAGGGATTTTTTATGAGTTGTTTTGTTAGTGGGTTACGAGATGATCTCCAGGCTGAAGTCAAGATGTTCAAACCCCACACCATGATGGAGGCTATCATTTTAGCCCGATTGGCTGAATCTAAACTCTCAGCTCAAAGGCGGACACCGCGATTTTTGCATAATCGACCTTCTTTCCCTCCTCGGGTCCAAAACAATACTGATAATAAACCTCCTGCTCCCAAGCGGTTGACTACAGAGGAAATGGATGCGCGTCATGCCCAAGGGTTATGTTATAATTGTGATGAAAAGTTTACGAAGGGGCATAGATGTGCAAATAAGAGATTGTTTTTAATAGATGTGGAGGAACCAGAAAACAGTGACCATAGTGATGAGGAGAGTGATACAACTGAGGCACCAACTCCACAAGAAGAGGAACCATAAAAAACACCAGCAAAAATTTTAGTCCATGCTCTTGCCGGGATTACCACCCCACAAACCATAAGAGTTGTGGGTTATTTCAAAGGCCAACGTCTCACAATTCTTATTGATTCAGGCAGTACACACAACTTTATTGATCCTCAGGTGGCCAAATGGACCAACTGCTATATACACTCATGCAATTATTTTGAAGTCATGGTGGCCAATGGAGGCACCTTACCTTGTAAAGGTAAATGTCGAAATGTCAAAATTCAGATAGGGGATTATGAACTCAAGCAAGATATGTTCACCCTCCAATTGGGAGGATGTGACGTTGTGTTAGGATCCCAATGGATGAGCACCTTGGGCACTTTCTCCTGCAACCTTGTAGAACTATGGCTGCAATTTTCACAAAATGGACAAACATATACCCTCAAGGGTATCAAGGCTGGCCCTACACAAATTATTAGTTCCAATCGCATGGAGAAGTTGTTGAAAAAGTCCTCCCGTGGGGTCATTGCACAAATATTTTCAATTCAGCCACCCACTTCTACAACAGATCCACTTCCAATAGATTTGCAACTTGTTCTAACCAAGCACAATGGCATTTTTTTAGAACCAACTACACTGCCACCTCGTCGCTCTCATGACCATGCTATTCCACTACTTTCGAGTAGTGCACCACCGAACATCAGACCGTACCGGTATCCTCATGCTCTCAAGTCAAAAATCGAGAAGATGGTACAGGAATTGCTCAAGGCAGGTGTCATTCGACCCAACACCAGTCCCTATTCTTCTCCAGTTTTGCTAGTTCGCAAGAAATATGGCTCGTGGCGATTGTGCATAGACTACCGTGAGCTCAATAAGATCACCATCAAGGATAAATTTCCCATTCCGGTAGTGGATGAATTGTTGGATGAATTACATGGAGCTATGTACTTCTCCAAGTTGGACCTTCATTCGGGGTACCATCAAATCAGGCTCAAGGATGAGGATATTCCAAAAACTACTTTTCGTACTCATGAAGGTCACTATGAGTTCTTGGTAATGCCATTTGGTTTGACAAATGCACCATCCACATTTCAAAGCCTTATGAACAACATCTTCCGTCCCTTCATGCGAAAGTTCATCCTGGTTTTCTTTGATGATATATTGGTTTATAGCCGCTCGTGGGAAGAACACCTTACCCATGTGGATCAGACATTACAGTTATTGGCCCAACATCAACTTTTTGCTAAGCGGTCTAAGTGCTCCTTTGGTCTGACTGAAGTGGAGTATTTAGGACACATTGTTTCCAAATATGGTGTCAAGGTCGACCCCAAGAAGATTCAGGCAGTTCAGGACTGGGCAAAACCCCGCACTCTCAAAGGACTTCGAGGATTCTTAGGACTTACAGGTTATTACAAGAAATTTATTCGTAATTATGGGAAAATAGCAGCTCCCCTCACATCTATGTTAAATAAGGACTCTTTCACTTGGTCAGGGCCCGCTGATCAAGCCTTTCTTGAATTAAAGCATGCCATGACCACCACACCTGTTCTAGCCATGCCAGATTTCTCTAAACCATTCATCATTGAAAGTGACGCTTCCGATCGTGGCATTGGGGCAGTATTGATGCAAGAAGGGAGACCCTTGGCCTTCACTAGTAAGGCACTCTCTGAGCGTAATTTGGGAAAATCTACATATGCCAAGGAGATGTTGGCCATCTTACATGTTGTCACCCATTGGAGACCATATCTCATTGGGCACCATTTCTCCATTAAAACAGACCATCAGAGTCTCAAATATTTCTTAGAACAATGGGTTGCTACCCCAGAACAACAAAAATGGGTTTCTAAACTCATGGGCTATGATTATGATATCACCTATAAGAAGGGCAAAGAAAATCTTGTGGCTGATGCTCTCTCTCACCAATTTGAGGCCCTCAGTATGATATGTGCTATCTCCGCACCTGTCCCCCAATGGATAGATTCCTTACGACAGGAGGTACTTCAAGATGCAGACCTGCAAGCTTTGATGGCTTCACTTCAAGCTGATCCGACTTCATACCCAGGCTACAATTGGGATGGCCAGGATTTGCGTTATCGCCAATGCCTTGTTATTCCCCGTGCCTCGCCACTCCATGACCTCTTCATGAAGGAACTACACACTGCTCCCTCTACAGGTCATTCTGGATTTCTCAAAACATATGAATGCCTCAAGCGCACATTCTTCTGGAAAGGGATGAAACAGGACATCCGTGACTTCGTGGCAGCTTGTGATACCTGCCAATGGATGAAAGGTGAAACAGTTCATTCTTCGGGTACTCTTCAACCCTTGCCCATTCCAGATCAGGTTTGGACTGATATTTCTATGGATTTTATCGAAGGGTTACCTAAATCGGGCGGTAAGTCTGTTATTCTCGTGGTAGTGGATCGCCTTTCGAAGTATGCTCATTTTTGTCCCCTTGCCCATCCTTACACAACCTCCACCATTGCCCAAATCTTCCTCGATTCTATTTTTCGCCTTCATGGTATGCCCACCTCCATTGTGTCCGATCGAGACCCAACCTTCACTAGTCATTTTTGGCAAGAGTTGTTTAAGTTGTAGGGAACGAAGCTCAAAATGAGTTCAGCCTATCATCCACAAACGGATGGTCAAACTGAGATTGTCAACAAATGTTTGGAGACCTATCTTCGTTGCTTTGCATCCGATCATCCTTCTCAATGGGTGAAGTGGCTTCCTTTGGCCGAATGGTGGTACAACACGTCCTATCATACAACTACCAAACTCACTCCTTTTGAGGTTGTTTATGGGTGCCCTCCACCCATGCCTTCTTCATACATTCCAGGCAGCTCTAGGGTCCAGGCAGTCGACATTACTCTTCGCCAGTAGACCGATGTCCTTCACCAGTTGAAGCATAATTTGGACATGGCCCAGAATCGGATGCGACAACAAGCCGACCAACATCGATCCGAGCATAGATTTGATGTGGGTGATATGGTTTTCCTTCGCTTGTAGTCGTACAAACAGTCATCCCTCCAACTCCGTCGATGCCAAAAACTTGCTGCAAAATTCTATGGGCCCTACCAAGTTCTACAGCGGATTGGTTCCACTACTTACAAATTGGCTCTTCCGCCCACCTCCAAGCTCCATCCTGTTTTCCATGTTTCATCTCTCAAGAAAGTTGTGGGCACAGAGGTACAGGTTCAATCAACATTACCAAAATTGGATGAGGAAGGGTCCATCTTACTCGAACCATAATAATTGTTGGATCGTCGCACCCGCACTCTCCGCAATCGTACCATCACAGAAGTCCTTGTCCAGTGGCATGGGCTCCAGCTAGAAGATGCTACATGGGAGTCTCTCCATCACCTCCAACACCAGTTTCCTCAATTTTAGCTTTGAGGACAAAGATTTTCGAAGGGGAAGGACATGTTAGGATCCTATCCTAACACCATGTTGTAATTCTCATTTACCTATGTAATAACCCACTTCCAACGTGGGGATCCCATTTTAATGTTATTATGCAATACTTAGTAATGTAGGTGGCAATAAAGGTACCTCGCCAAGTGGTACCATCTCATGTAACCATTTTTATCAATATTGTAACCGATGTAGTAAGTTACCTCGCCAAGTGGTACCATTTCATGTAACCATTTTTATCAAGATTGTAACCGCCATTTGGTGGGAGATTCTAGCTCAAGTGGCATTTTGCATGTAAGCCACCTCTTGAGCAGTTTTCCTTTAAAAATATATGAAGCCATGTACGAGATTATCCTTTTGCAAGCTAATGAAATATTGAAGGAGGTTGCCCCCTCGAAGAGGCCCGTGATTCAATGTTACTGTGAGATTGTTTCATTTATGTAATTGATTTCTACATAGTGATATTGAGTTATTTGATGTATGTGAGTTATTTTTTAGTATTTTGTGTGAGTGTGCTTTATTTTAATAGTAGGTTCCTAATAGGATTACCCTTTTCACTTCGAGGTTCAACCCATTCATGGTGTGATCCCTCTTTGATAGAAAATGTTTTTTTTTAATGTGTAAGATGTATTTGGTTCAATAATGTTAGAGTCAGTTCCCATAACTCAATATTTTCTTAATGAAAGTGTGTCTTGGTCCTAAGGAAAATTTGACATGTTATTGTAGGTTTGCTTGAGCCACTTTGACTAAAAACACCTAGGAATGTGATGGAAATGTGGTTTGCAAATGATGGTGTGACTTATGAAATGGTGCGACGAAATGGGTGTGTACTTGAAGGTGCCCCTTATTAAGGCAATAAGACTTATAAGATCAACAATTATCCAAACTAAGAAAATCACCCCCTAATATAATTGATGCAATGTGTGGAAGTGACCATGAATGTGATTGTGCATAATGGATATATGCAATGCAATGTGGTGTAAATTTTTTTTTGTAGCCATGTATATATATACATATATATAAATCACAGTAAGCATGGAACACTTTCAAGTGTATGATGTTCAATGGCTCAGGTTATTCTACTCCCCCTAGCATGGTAATCTTATGTGCTCCTTGAATCTTGTGAACTCGGATAGCAACAAGCAACACATATAGATTCAAACGATAAAATTATGCAGATGCAATGCAAAGATTTTTGTTTTTTGTTTTGACCAAAAGGGTTTTTGATTCCTTTGGAGATTTTTGAGTTGACGTGTGACTAAAGATGTTAAGTGCCTTTGGAGCCTTTTGAAATTGAAATGTGACCAAAGGTGTGTTGGACATTTTGAGTCCCTAAAATGAAATGTTGTCATTGATGTCAATAGAGCAATGTCAAAAGGATCTATGAAGGGTTTTTGTTAAAACCAAGGCAGGGAAAATAAAAGGTTTTATTTAAAACCATGGATAGCAGATTTGATCTGGATTTTTCTTAAAACCCACATTGGGCTTTTGTTTCGTCGAAAAAAGTGCCCCAGTGATGAAGTTATTTGAGTTTTAATGTTTGGTTTAAATTTTAATTATTTAAAATTTAAATTCAAATTTAAATGGAAAATTTCTCGTTGACATCATCATGTAAATACAATTTTAATATTTCCGCCGATGTCTTCAAAGTGTTATTAAACACTATATAAAGGGGTGGCAATTAAACCAAATAATCATCCTTGCTCGCGTGTGTTAATTGCCTTGGAATTCGAAAGAGCTCGTGCAAATTGTTGAAAAGGAAGCAGAGAAGAAAGCACAATGATTTGGAAATCTCAAACGCGGTATGAGGCATGGCGCATTGGTGTATCGATTTTGCTAAGACTGTGGGCAGTGCAAATATCAGGGATCGAATCCCCTTGACGATAGTGTGTGGGAAGTGCTTTGGCACTTTGTCCTTTGCGGTAGGTGGAGGAATATTAAAGGCCCTTTTGGCATTTGCTTTTTCAATGAAAGCTTTGGCTCGGTTGGAATCTTAGCCGTGGCTAAGGCACTCGTGGTGTGTGATGGATGGGGGTTCGAATCCCCTTGAGAGGTATTTACGTTTTTGCCTTTAATAATTTTTATTAGCTCTAAAGTTTGGAGTTATAAGGTATTTAATGGGAATTAAATTTAATCATTAGGTCTATGATTATTATTACAAAAGCATATCTGATTTATGTTTTATTTTGATCGAAATGGATAATTGATTTTATGATAAATAAGGAGTTGTTGCTAACGTGATTTTGAGAGATTTATTGTGGGTTATTCTTAATAAGGGTTTTTATTAAAATAGACTTTGGTGGATGTGTTTATGAAGTTGGAGTGAAAAGGTGTAAACTAAGTTATGTTTTTATTGTGATTATTTAAAAGACCACTAACCCTTATTAATATTGAAAAGGAAAGTTGTGATCAAGTGTGGCAGATTTTGTGGATAACTTATTGGCATCAAAAAGGTATGAGCACATTCTCCTATTGATTATTTGTGGTGGTTGATTTCTAAAATATCATTGGAGTAAAAAGGATTAATTAAAGTTTTCTTTGTGAAGATGGTGGGTTGAATGCTTCGAGGTTTTTATGATTTGTGAGTTGTGTTTAAACCTTGTTTCATTAGCATTGTTGTTGAAGCCCATTGATGATGAAATGAACTTGAACATGATCTAGAAAGGAACATGAGTATCATTGTTATGTGAGACTTGAGATAAAGCATTGTTGAAAACATTTTGAGTTGGTTGATACATGCTTGAACTAGGTTTTGTGAGAAAGGGTTGTTCCTTGATGTGATTGGTTGAGTTGAGTTGGTTAAGCCTAGTCAAGTGGATGTGTGAAATGGCTGTTCAAATTCCATAAAATAAATTGTTCTATATTATGATTTGATTTGAGATTGAGATTGAAGAATAAGATATATTGAGTCTTTAACAATTCTCTTTATGCTTCTATTGAGTTGAGATTGGGATTTGAGTATAGAAAATATAGTCTCTAACAATTCTCTTTATGCTTTTATGAGATTGATTTGAGTTGAGATTGAAGTTTAAGAATAGGACATATTGAGTCTATAACAATTCTCTTTATGCTTCTATTGAGTTGAGATTGGGATTTGAGTATAGAACATATAGAGTATCTAACAATTCTCTTTATGTTTCTATGAGATTGAATTGATATATTGATTGTACTTTGATCTTAGAACATATTGAGTCTCTAACAATTCTCTTTATGATTCTATGAGATTGAACAAGTTATGTGTAAGCTTGTTAAGCAGATTTGAGACAAGTTTTTAAGAAGGCTTGTAGAGTATTTTGAGTTAAGCTTTTGTGAAAGCTTGCTTGAGCATATTTGAGCAAGTCCAAGAGAGGACTTATTGAGCAGATTTGAGCAAGTCTAAGAGAGGACTTATTGAGAAAAATTTGAGCAAGTCCAAGAGAGGACTTATTGAGCAGATTTAAGCAAGTCCTAGAGAGGATTTGTTGAGCAAATTTAGATAGGTTTTGTGTGAACCTGTTGAGCAGATTTAGACATGTTTTGTGTGAACCTGTTGAGAAGATTTAGATAGGTTTTGTGTGAACCTGTTGAGAATATTTGAGCAGGTTCTGAGTGAACCTATTGAGAAGAATTATACTAGATTGAATGTACTATGTTTAGTGCAAGATATTGAGCAGAACTATGCTAGACTGACTGAACTATGTTTGGTATAGTATTGAGATAGAGCTTTGGAGGTGATAGAGTATAGAGGACAGAGTCTCAATGGATAGAGATCCAACAACCAAGACAATTGAAGACAGATCTAAGTGAGAAGTATTCAAGTGGAGAGAGATCCACCAGTCAGTGCAGCATAGAGACGAAGTCTTCTAGAAGATCACTAGCTAGAGCAGAAGGGGAAAGAGTTCTCCTATGGAAGATATCCACGAACTTGAGATTAAGAGATCAACATATAATTTGGACCAAGGTCTATAATCATTGTAATTTGGTAAGGATTCCCAAGAGATCATTTGAGAAATATTTAGAAGAAATATTTTCTCTGTGGAGGTAGCCCACATTGGGTGAACCACGTTAAAATTTATCTCTATTATGTGTGGTGTTTTGTACATTGCTTTGATTAATGCTATTGATACTGCTATCTATAAACTACATAATATTTATTTGAAAATAAAAGTAGAAAGTGGTCTTATATTGTTCACCCCCACTCTCAGTATAAGCTTGTGTTCTTTAATTGGTATCAGAGTAGGTTCCTTCAGAAGAGTTTGACAACTTGAAGGAAAAGCGGTCTAAGAACATAATGGATCAAAAGGATCAAAAGGATCAAAAGAATGAGGCCTTCAATAATAAAGTATCAGTATTTGATGGAAGTGACTTCCTATATTGGTGTGTGCTGATGAGATTTCACCTGATGGCACTTGGCAATGAAGTTTGGGATGTAGTGGAATTTGGGCACAATTTAGAAATTAATCCTCCTACATATAAGGAAGGTAGGTTTCTCATGCATGCAAATTCAAGAGCTATGAATAAAATTATAAGAGGATTACGTAGATCAAAATCAATGAAGGTAATGGAATGCAAAACAACAAAATATATGTGGGAACTCTTGCAAACCATATATGAAGGAGATAAAAGTGTCAGGAAAGCAAAGATCAAAAATCTCAAAGGAGAATTTGAGAATATAAGAATGAGGGATGATGAAAGCATTCATGACTATCTCAACAAGGTTGATGAACTTATACATGAGATGAAAGGTCTTGGAATGAAGGTTGATGAATCTTATGCTTGCGACAAGATCTTGAGGACTCTTCCAAAAAGGTATAGTGAAAAATTTTCTGCCATAGAAACATCACTTGATAGTGATAATCTAACAAGAAATGCTTTGCTTGGTATGCTTACAACTTTTGAGATAAGAACAAAAGATCCTATTCCTCCAAAAGAAGTTGCATTCAAAGTGGACAGTAAGAAAAAGGGTAAGAAGACATAATCAAGCAATGAATCTTCTAGTGATGAAGAAGCTAACTATGGTAGATGAGATAAAGAGTTCAAAAGACCAATAGATATGAGATATGTTAAATGATTTAATTGTGGTAAGTTTAGACATTTTACAACAGAATGCAAAGAGCCAAAGATCAACAATGATGAAGAAAAACAGGATCACAAGTACAGGGAATCTAAAAATTATAGGTACCAAAAGAAAAATAGGGATGGACAAAACATACAAGGGAAGAAGTTTTTCCAAAGGCAAAAGAGAAGCTACTATGCAGATAATCCAAGTAAGTACCAAATTGATAGTGATGCTAGCTTTTTAGACAATTATAGAGATGAAGTCTTGTTCATGGTTAAGGAAAAAGATCAAGTTAATAAAAAGACTCCAGTTATTATTAAGTGATTTAGATGTGGTAAATTTGGACACCTTGAAGATGATTGCACAAGAGATGGTTATAGTTTCAGTGATGATGATTTTGAATATGGACTTGATAGAACAAATGAGAATCTTCTAATGGCTTTAGAAGATGAAGAATTGAGTGATCCTATAGAAAGCAAGTCAAAAGAAAGAAATAATATGGAAAAAGACAAACAAATAGAGGATTACTCAATAGAGAATGGTTATGATCTCAAAGGTGAACTTATCTATGCTCTTGAAACAGTGAAGAAGGTAAGAAAGCAACGCTCTAAGCTTGAAATTTAGTTTCAAGAATGTTATGAAGAAAGATTACTACTCATAAAGGACTTAGAGAAGTCAAAGGCCAAGGCAAGTAAGTTTAGAGAAAATTTAGAAGCAAAAATCTTGGAATGTGAGAAGTTAGCACAAGAAGTGGCCACTCTAAAGAAAGAGTTATAGGACTCCAATATCAAGATGAAGAGTTTCATAAATAGCTCTAAGAACTTGGATAAGTTCATTTGTTGACAACAAAGAACATCATGTTCAACAGGTCTAGGTTTTGGAAAGAAATAGGAAAATGCAAAGTCTACTTCAAGTCTTGAAGAAAAAGAAACAACATCAGAAGAATATACTTCATAATAGGGATTCTCAGATGTAAGTGAAAGTGAAATTTTTAAGGATGAGTCAGATTGTAGTGGGTCCAACAAGGAAAATGGGCAAAGAAGATACAGTTAGAACACCAATCATAATAGGAGACCAATGAGGTCTAGGCAAGGAATATTCAATAGGAGATGCTTCTCATGTCATAGGTTTGGACACATGGCTTCATAGTGCATGATACATGAAAGACGGGTATATGGAAGAGAACAACTTTTCCAAGGATATTGGTATTCATTTAATGAGTTTGATCATAAGGAAATAAATTGCAGGATTCATGATAGAAGATATGGCTTCACCAGGAGAAATTCTAAGACTGTTGCACATCCAAGGAATAATAACATTAAGTGTTATAAGTGCAATAATGATGGTCACATAGCAATATGGTGTAGAGAAAATATTCCAAAAAAAAGTATGAATAGGAATAGGAATATGAACATGAACGGGAACAAGAATTTGAATAGGAACAGGAACAAGAAAATGAACAGAAACAAGAAGATGAACGGGAATAGAGACTCAAAAAAGAATGAGAACAAGAATAGGAAAATGGATGAAAATAAGAATAGGAACAGAGAACGAACAGAATGGGAACGAGGAACGAAGAACAGAACGAATGAGAACGGGAATGAGAACAGGGAACGAGGAACAGGAACATGGATGATGACTTAGAAAGAAACAGTGAGAGAATTCAACAAAAAGAAAAAGGAAAATACAAAGGCAAAGAACAGTGTTTTCGGGGAGTAGAAATACTCCCACCCTAGAATTAACCACCTCATGTGGAGGTGGGGGAGGGACTAAGCTAAGAGGCTTATTTCTTAGCCCCGAGACCCAAAGGTGACCCTTTGCCATTGATGTCAAAAGGGGAGAGATTTGTGTATTATGGGGAGAGTTTTTGGATATGAGGAGATATTTGATATCTAAGAGAGCATTGAGCCAAGGGGAGAAAAGCCCCAGGGGGAGCAGAAAAGAAGGTCAGAATTTAGTAAAAGGATTTGGGTTGCCATCAATGACAAAGGGGGAGATTTTTGGACATTTTGAGTCCCTAAGCTGAAATGTTGTCATTGATGTCAATAGAGCAATAAATGTCAAAAGGATCTATGAAGGGTTTTTGTGAAAACCAAGGTAGGGAAAATAAAAGGTTTTATTTAAAACCATGGACAACATATTTGATCTGGGTTTTTCTTAAAACCCACATTGGGATTTCGTTTTGTTGAAAAAGGTGCCTCGGTGATGAAGTTATTTGAGTTTTAATGTTTGGTTTAAATTTAAATTATTTAAAATTTAAATTCAAATTTAAATGGAAGTTTCCCATCGACGTCATCATGCAAATTTTTTTTTAATATTTACGTCGACGTATTCAAAGTTTTATTAAACACTATATAAAGGGGTGGCAATTAAACCAAATAATCATCCTTGCTCTCATGTGTTAATTGCCTTGGAATTCAAAAGAGCTCGTGTGAATTGTTGAAAATGAAGTAGAGAAGAAAGCGCAATGATTCAGAAATCTCAAACGTGGTATGAGGCATGACACATTGGTGTATTGATTTTGCTAAGAATGTGGGAAACGCAAATATCAAGGATCGAATCCCCTTGACGACAGCGTGTGGGAAGCACTTTGGCGCTTTGTCCCTTGCGATGGACGGAGGAAGATTAAAGGCCCTTTTGGCCTTTGCTTTTCCAATGAGCACTTTGGCTCGGTTGGAATCTTAGCTGTGACTAAGATGCTCGTGGTGTGTGACGGACGGGGGTTCGAATCCCCTTGAGAGGTATTTACGTTTTTGCCTTTAATAATTTTCATCAGCCCTAAAGTTTGGAGTTATAAGGTATTTAATGGGAATTAAATTTAATCATTAGGGCTATGATTATTATTGCAAAAGCGTATTGGATTTATGTTTTATTTTGATAGAAATGGAGAATTGATTTTACGATAAATAAGGAGTTGTTGTTAAAGTGATTTTGAGAGATTATTGTGGGTTATTCTTAATAAGGGTTTTTATTAAAATAGACTTTAGTGGATATGTTTATGAAGTTGGAGTGAAAAGGGTGTAAACTAAGTTATGCTTTTATTGTGATTATTTAAAAGACCACTAACCCTTATTAATATTGAAAAGGAAAGTTGTGATTAAGTGTGGCAAATTTTGTGGATAACTCATTGGCATCAAAAAGATATGGGCACATTCTCCTATTGATTGTTTGTGGTGATTGATTTTTGAAATATCATTGGAGTGAAAAGGATTAATTGAAGTTTCCTTTGTGAAGATGGTGGGTTGAATGCTTCAAGGTTTTTTTGATTTGTGAGTTGTGTTTAAACCTTGTTTCATTAGCATTGTTGTTGAATCCCATTGATGATGAAATGAAATTGAACATGATCTAGAAATGAACATGAGTATCATTGTTATGTGAGACTTGAGATAAAGCATTTTTGGAAACATTTTGAGTTGGTTGATACATGCTTGAACCAGGGTTTGTAAGAAAGGGTTGTTCCTTGATGTGATTGGTTGAGTTGAGTTGGTTAAGCCTAGTTAAGTGGATGTGTGAAATGGTTGTTCAAGTTCCATAAAACAAACTATTCTATATTCTGATTTGAGTTGAGATTGAGATTGAAGAATAGGACATATTGAGTCTCTAACAATTCTCTTTATGCTTCTATTGAGTTGAGATTGGCATTTGAGTATAGAAAATATAAAGTCTCTAACAATTCTCTTTATGCTTCTATGAGATTGATTTGAGTTGAGATTGAGATTTAAGAATAGGACATATTGAGTCTCTAAAAATTCTCTTTATGCTTCTATTGAGTTGATATTGGGATTTGAGTATAGAATATATAGAGTCTCTAACAATTCTTTATGCTTCTATAATATTGAATTGAGATATTGATTGTACTTTGAGCTTAGAACATATTGAGTCTCTAACAATTCTCTTTATGATTCTATGAGATTGAACAAGTTATGTGTAAGCTTGTTAAGCAGATTTGAGACAAGTTTTTAAGAAGGCTTGTAGAGTATTTTGAGTTAAGCTTTTGTGAAAGCTTGCTTGAGCATATTTGAGCAAGTCCAAGAGAGGACTTATTGAGCAGATTTGAGCAAGTCTAAGAGAGGACTTATTGAGAAAATTTGAGCAAGTCCTAGAGAGGATTTGTTGAGCAAATTTAGACAGGTTTTGTGTGAACATGTTGAGCAGATTTAGATAGGTTTTGTGTGAACCTATTGAGCAGATTTAGACAAGTTTTGTGTGAACCTATTGAAAATATTTGAGCAGGTTCTGAGTGAACCTATTGAGCAAAACTGTACTGGACTGACTATACTGTGTTTAGTGCAAGATATTGAGCAAAACTATGCTAGACCGACTAAATTGTGTTTGGTATAGTATTGAGACAAAGCTTTGGAGGTGATAAAGTATAGAGGATAGAGTCTCAATGGATAGAGATCCAACAACCAGGACAATTGAAGATAGATCTGAGTGAGAAGTCTTCAAGTGGAGAGAGATCCACCAGTCAGTGCAACATAGAGACAAAGTCTTCTAGATCACTATCCAGAGTAGAAGGGGAAAGAGTTCTCCTATGGAAGAGATCCACGAAATTGAGATTAGGGGATCAATATCTCCTTTGGATCGAGGTCCATAAACATTGTAATTTGGGAAGGATTCCCAAGAGATCATTTGAGAAATATTTAGAAGAAATATTTTCTCTATAGAGGTAGCCCACATTGGGTGAACCAAGTTAAAATTTGTGTCTCTATTGTGTGTGGTGTTTTGTACATTGCTTTGATTACTGCTATTGATATTGCTATCTATACACTGCATAATATTGATTTGAGAAGAAAAGTAAAAAGTGGTCTTATATTGTTCACCCCCCTCTCAGTATAAGCTTGTGTTCTTCAAGGTGTTAGGTGTATTTGGAGCTTTTTGAAATTGAGATGTGACCAAAGGTGTTAGGTGCCTTTGGAGATATTTTTTAAAAATGAAATGTGACCAAAGGAATTTTGATTCCTTTGGAGCTTTTTTTTTTGGGAAATGAAATGTGACCAAAGGTGTTAGGTGCCTTTGAAGCTATGTTTTGTATGGGGAAGGTGTGATACCTTAAACATCCCCAATTTTCTTGATGGTTGATAGTGTAAGTGACTAGGAGGATGCAATATCCTGAGAATCCCCAGTATTCTTGATGATTGATGATGTGAGTGATTGGGAGGATGCAATATCCTGATAATCCCAAGTATGCTTGATGATTGATGATATGAGTGATCGGGAGGATGCGATATTATGAGAATCCCCAGTATGCTTGATGATTGATGATGTGAGTGCTTGGGAGGATGCAATATCCTAAGAATTCCTAGTATACTTAATGATTGAGTTGGTACCAATGTCTTGATAAAATGGGTTGAATGGACCATTTATGGGAAAGAATTTCCTATCAATAAGATCTTGGAAAATTTCTTTAAATGAATAACAATTATTGATGTCATGGCCCACATGTTAATGATAGGGATAGTACAAGTGATTCTTATAACCTTTTCCATGTGGCTTGTTAGGATCTCTTGATTTGATTTTTGGAAGTAGAATCTCTTGTGCTTCATAAGCCTTTAAAAAATTATAGCATAAGATTTTGAAAGCATCGTGTAGTCACGAGGGAGCTTTACAGGATGCTTGGTGTATTTTTTTGATTGTGTTGGATGTTGAATTTGTGGTATAGGTATCATAACATGATATGTGGATTGTGGAACTGGATGTGTAATTGCTATGGTTGTTGAAATGGATGATAAAATTGATGATGACTCAATTTTAACTCAATGTTAGTGAGTCGAGTTAAAATTTATTGTAGAATTAAAGTGTGTTGACAATCTGATTGTAATCCCTGGTTTGTTTGTTAGTATATTGAGATAGGGTGAATGGATGAGATTGAGTGTGTTTTTGGTGGTGTGCTAAATTGGAGTGCATGGGGATGGTGACTTGGGAAGATGGTAATACCCAAGTTTTATTGGGTGTGAAGTATGCTTGTTGGTTAGGGATGAAGCGGGGTCGACTCATAAGCAATTGGTTGAGGTGTTGTCATGATTGTTGTATGGAAATTTTAAAAATAGATTGTGTGGAAGTGGAAGAGGGTGGAGGTGAATTATGGATGTTAACAATGTAGGTTGAAGTTTGTGGAAGATAGGTTGCGAAAGGTATTGCAACTGAATGTGAAAAGGTGGATGAAATAGTATATGGAATATGTGAAGCAACATTAACTTGTGTTTCATAGAGTGAATTAGAATGGGTATTGGGGTAAGTGTATGGGATGCAAGTGTTTTAGCTATGTTGTGGCAAAAACTTGTGATGAGATTATGCGAAGGTTGCCTTAGAAAGAGGGTTGGTGAAGACTTGGTTGTGATTGTTGAGGTACGAATGAGTATTTTCTTGTTGTAAAGAAGAAGTTTGCATGGATGAAATATGAAGTGGTTTCAAGACAAGATTGGTGGGGTTAGGAGTGGAGCACTCCATGGATGTGGTGGGTGCCTAACTCATGTTGCTAGTCCAATTTCTAGTCAAGAATATAAACTATGAATATGCAAGGATTGGTGAATGTGGGTGGTGTGTGGTGTGCGAAATAGAAATGAAAATG
Source organism: Wollemia nobilis (assembly GCA_028583015.1). NCBI lineage: Eukaryota > Viridiplantae > Streptophyta > Pinopsida > Araucariales > Araucariaceae > Wollemia > Wollemia nobilis. The sequence continues at coordinate 16,267,269 of JAQPPZ010000135.1, forward strand.
AAAACACTCATAACAAACAAAAAAAATCTGCCCTAAGTTTTGCAAAAAAATATTTATTTATTTATTTATTTTTGTGATTGGTTTTTTGTGTTTAAGATGTAAAAAAAAACTAAACCTGAACAACTATACGGGATGCCTAGGATGAAAGATAGATGAGGGATTTCCTGGTGATGAAATACAAAAATTCTATCCACGGGTTGCTATGGCATTCTAGGGGGTCGAGCCAACGTATGGAGATGAAGCCCACCATCGCTAGTCTCGATTAGTAGTTGGTGATGAATTCCAACGACTGATGTTTAAAATAAAATATGCATGTGTGATTTGTTTTAATATTTCCTATTTTCTATGGTTCTCACACACAAGAAGAAAATGCACATAAATCACACTTTTTATTTGTAATGAATTCAACCAAAAGTTGTGATTAGAGATTCCAATGTCAAGTATAAGCCCTCAAGAGAGATTTGGGGTACACCGCTTAAGATCCAACCTAAACCAACGAGTGATTCCAAAAATGGAGGGTTTACCCAACTCTTCTTCCCTGAACCGATAAGTGGTTCCAATAGCAGGAGGAAAATTGAACAAAGGTAATCTATCACAATACATAGGAATACAAGATAAAACAAAAGAGTACAATTAATTATACACTTTATTACCCTAGAATGCTTTTTGTTGTCAAATGCATACAACATACACGATAAGCAGTAAAACATCAAGAAAAAGTAGAAATTTAAATTTAATGTAATGATACAACTACCATGAATGCACAAATGCAATTTTACCCTATATGCAATCTATATGAAGAATGTAAATGCCTAAAATAAAAATAAAAATGCAATTGCTTTAAAATAAAAAAATAAAAATGAAAATGAGGGTTAGGGGTTGAACTAGGCTTACCAGGAAGCCTACATATTTCTTCACCACTCTTCTAAATGCTACCTAGAGTCTCCTAAACACAAACCAAAGTTTTTGAAATGTAGACCAAAGTTTCCAAAATGTAGAACAAAGTTTTCAAAATACAGACCAGAGTCTCTGAAATGTAAAAGAGTGTTCGTACGACCACTGATCAAACTTTGCAACTACTGAAAACCTTAGTTTTCATGATTTTTGTATGATAGAACTCTTGGAAACCTGCAAAATAGAAACATAAACAAAAATCAGTGACAAAGTAAATCAAAATGAGGAACCCTTTGGGGGTCCCACCATGATTGCCATTTTGTAAACAAAAAATGAACACCAATACAAAGTAAAAGCACAAAAGCACAAATTACACCACGAAATACAAAAAATTAATAATATTTATTGATATAGGTAGATATCTGAGTTGTACAATGAATGTGCCCCAATATGGGGTTACAAATGCTTTTGATACAATGATTACAGATAATAGGGTTTTGAAACCCTAGTTCAATGAATAACTGATGTCTTATGGTTCATTCTTAATCCAAATAATTATGCGGGTGGGCTTGTGTATTCCTATGGGACCACCCTAGCTGCAATATCTTCCAAAAACAAATGAATCCTACACCTGCAAATAGAAAAAAATATAAAAGAGTTAATAGTACCTACGAGGGCTCCACTATGTGAGGCCCTCTAAAAGATAAAATCTATAAACCCTAGATGTTGCAATGTGGAACTGTAAGCAAAATACAAGAAATATAAATAAAATGCAACGAATACCTTACCTTATCAATGCTAATTTGTGCTCCTGTGTCTATGTTCAAGAGTCGCACAAATGTACGAAAGCATTTGAGGGCTTTCAAACTACACATGCTGCAGGAAATGCCTAGAGGCATTTGGTGATGGCTATGAACGCCTAACAACATTCTAGAAAATGCTCAGCAATTTTCTACGAACTTTGAGTGGTGTTCAGGGGTTGAGGGAAGTGAGGTAGAACCAGATATGGTTTGTGAGGTTTTGGCGGTGATGAAAACAAGATGCACGATGGTGGCGATGAGGGACAAAGATGATAGCAAAATGGCGAGGGCAATCTCAAGAATCTAAACTTTTCAAGAATTTTCATGGACCTTGATTCATCAAAATGAATCATCTTTTATAATCTGCCCTTGAACATGTTAGGGTTTCGACGACACTAAATGAGCAGTCGATATTAAAACATGAGGAAGGGTGGAGATTAATATTGGACAAGTGACATGGATTAAGATGGATGAATGGCAGAGATTAAGTCATTGTATATGGCTATGATTTATTCACATAAATGCATATATATTTATTAGATACATATAAATATAAAATATTAATATTTATGTATATATTAAATAAATACACACACACATATATATAAATAATTGATAGTTGTGATTGGAGGACATGGATGGATGACAAGTGACTAGATTTTGGTGTCTACAATACCATATCAAATATGCAAAATCACTTCAAGTTCAAATAATTTCATAGGTCAAAGTGAAAAGGATATTTGGTATATTGATTTAGGAGCAAGCCACCACATGACAAGAAATCTACATTGGTTTGATTGTCTTGAGATCACTAACAACTACAAGTTGAAAATTGTAGATGGCAATAATATCATACACATGGATATGGGTGTGTGTTGCCTAATAAATTATTTCCAAAAATTTTGCTACATAATGTGATGTATTTTCATGGACTAACATCTAATATCATTTCAGTATCCAAGTTAGTAAAAAGTAAAAGGAAGATTGAATTTAGATATATAAATGGAGCTAACATGTATCATTATACATCAAAATGAGATTGAAGCTACTGGATCAATCCATAGAAATATATATGCTCTAGATTCTATCAAAACTTCACAAGATATTATTGTGTTTCAAAACAATACTAATGTAGTTTTTGAGGAACATATTGGAGAGAATGAAGAACCTATATATCATAAAAAAAAATAGAAGGTTCAAAATTAGAAGGATGAGAGGACAACTACACTATGATTTACTTTGCCATCTACAATCTATATAAGAAAGACCTGATCAATATGAAGAAGATGAATATCCATATTGAAGACTAAAATTCTCAATACCCAAATAATGTAATACAGATGGGTGTTAGAGTATATTACATCATTTGGATCATGTAAATGTACCACCTTTGGTACATTACTAGAGTAGGAGTTTACTTTAGAGTAAATTTAATTAGTTACTTCAAGTATTGTAATAAATGCACAAGTGTCAATGTGCAAGTTGTAAATGTGCATGTAGTCCACATGTACATAAGTCTTTGGTAGAGAAAGGACCAAGTAATCTATCTTCCTATATAAAGACCTCATAGGAGTGTTTTATATGGAGAAGTAAATATAGAGAGTGTGTTATAGTTTAGTAGTATAGTACACTATAGTCCTTCATATCTATTCATGGAGTGTTCATGTCCTCCATTATATAGCATTGTACTATTTTCATCACTTTCATTAATGTCATATTTTTGAGTTATTTGTAGATGTTCATATTATTATTTTCCTGCCTATTATTGTTTCATTAGTTTATAGTTATCTCAAATTAGTTATCTTACATATTGTGGTTGTACTACCTTCCATCAAAAGCTAACAATTTACATGGGCCCAAAGAGCAAATATAATAGATACAAGTGCAAATAGATGATTGTGGCCTCAAGAGAATTCAAAATTATCCATTGGGCATGATCTTGGTCAAGTTGTTTGTTGCTTGCCCTAATGAAGGTATAAATACTAAATTTAACATCCCATAAACATAAATCCGTCTTAAAAAATGCATCCATATCTTAATGTGCCTTGTTTGTTGATGAAAAATTGGGTTATATACAAACTAGATAGTACTATGATTATCACATCGAAGAGGAACATGAAAGCTCTAAGGAATACTAATTTCCTCCAAAATCATTGGCATCTACCTGAGATACTTTGCTGACTCATTGGTAGAAACATATTCAACATTTTTGGAAGATTAAGAAATGGTGGATTGACATTTGGAACACCATGAAATCAGGTCAGATCACAAGTATAAGACAACCTATGGTGGACTGTCACTCATCCAAATCACCTGCCCAATTAGAATTTAAAAAACCTATCAAAATCATAGGGGAACCAATGAAATAATAAATACCCATTTGATAGATCCCTCTGATGTATCAAAGAATCCTCTTAGTTATTGTCTAGTGAATCCTGAGGTGCTTACATGTACCTAGAATAGTTGACAACAAAGGCTATTTTTGGTCTAGTGTGTGTGAGATAGAGAAGTCCTCCCACAGGAGACTAGCATAGAGTGGCATAAGCTAAAGAATGGTGTAATTAGCTCGTAGTTTTAAATCTAAGGCAAAGGGGATCCGAACAAGCTTACACTTCATATTAAACCATTGAAGAAGATCCAAAGCATACTTGTGTTGAGAAATAGTAATGCCAAAATTTATTCGATTGTTGAACCAACAGGGTGCTGGACAAGACTAATGATCAAAATTGTATATATATGCAATGAAAGTGTCATTGGTTGGTTTAAATAACAAATTATCAACCACCTATTTGAGTACAACTCTAAAATACCTAGATTTAAGTATATTACATGATGTAATAAATTCCTAGCATTCCCTCTTATTACATCATACTTCAAATAGTAGTAAGAATCAACAACTTGCCCAGTTCAAAAAATAATGGCCCAGAGGACAGAGTAGTCCATGGTGTACATCATCCCAAATGGGAACAAACTCAACTGCTCATATCAATAGGACTAACCACATTGGAATCAATTAAGGATAGGGACAAACACAACTATCTAAGATTTTACATCAAAAATGGATAGAGATGCACATGTTGTCCATCTACATAATTGCAAACAGGGACACACTTATCTATCTGTAGGTGCTATTTTTGACATGCCATCTCAATAGAGAAAATAGACTAGTTGGAAATAATATATACATGGAAGTCAAGTACGCATATACTAAAGTTTTGTGAATTGAATAAAGTTGTATGTTGTAATAATACATGTAATAAGGACTCAAGTTGGAGATATGTAGTCATGTAAAGGTAGTTAACACCCAGTTTGTCTTGTAGTTAAGATGTGGTAATGGAGGTGGTAGTTGTTTGTAACTACCTCTCCATGAGTTTAAATAGATATATCTTTCAATTGAGTGAGTACACACAAGACATTGGGCAAATTGAGGGTATGTACACACAAGAGGCATTGTATATTTCAAAGAGAGTCCATTGTAGGTGCATTGTGTATGTAAGAGAATGTCGTGACATTTGTAATAAATGTTCATACTTGTTTATTATTTTTTATTGCTATTATGTTTGATCTACATGTATTTCTATTTATTTATTGTTGCAAAATATTATATTCAATCATGTTATATGTATTATTTTCCATGTTCCATTGTATAGGGCCACTTAGAAAATTACGAGGCCATCCAAGCATAATTTTCAAGTTGTATAGTGCAGTTCCTAGGCCGTCAAGACTAAATGCAAGCCATCTGACTAATGCGAGTCAACTAGGAAAAACATAGATTGTTTGATTATCATACTAGACTATCTGGAGTAGTGAACAAGGCCATCAAGGAAAAGGAGATGATGTAAGCCTTTTAGTTGTATTACTACAAGTGTAGATAGTTAATATATCAATCCAAATTGTTTCTCTTTTTGAGGAATATTACATTATTTGGTACATGCTAATGTACCCCCGTAGTACCTTCATGGTACAATTGTAAATATGTAATAGATTAGGGTTGAGTTTATAGTTTAGATGTATGATTTATATTTCCCCTTTCATGTAAGTATCAATGTGTAGAAAATGCACAAGTGTCATGTAAGAGTGCAATGTGCAGGAAATGCACAAGTGTCATGTAAGTTAGAGTGCAAGTGTAGATTGAGAGAATATGCACAAGTGTCATGTATGTAAGTATGCAAATATGTAATGTGAAGATGTGCACAAGTATCTTAGATTATAAGTGCATGTAGAAGTGTAAGAGTCATGTATATGTGTACAAGTATCTTAAAGTCAAGTGTCCATGTAAGAAGAACTTGAAGAGTCTAGTATGCAAGTGGTAAAATGATAAGCCAAAGGTCATGGGACTTGTCATATGGAGAGCAATAGACAAGTACTTGAATAGTCATATTGCTATATCTATATTATGGAGATAATACTCCATAAGAAGTAAATTCAAATATTATATTATATAGTTGTAACAAGGAGAAAAGGAATAAAGCTTGTATACAAATTTTGAGCAATTAATATTGTAAGTTTTCTTCATGCATAGTTCATGAATGACTTAGGCCATTTACATTCATATTTGATTATATAAGTAAATATTATTTTCAGTATTATATAGGCCTTGATATACATATTAGTTGACTCATATATTATTCTTCTCTTATATTATTATATTGACCTTTAATATTGTGGCTATTTTATATTGGGATCTATGATATTTTGTGGTAGTAAGGCTTAAAAATCCAATAGTGGTATTAGATCTACCACCTAACTCTAATAATTTTGATAGAGTTAATTTTTAGCCACCATCATCAATATTTAACTTTGTCCACTTTTGATAAAGTTAATTTAGAGTCTTTCCAATTTTAAGGTAGTGCAAACTTGGACTCTATTTTAAAGGACTTATTGAGTAGAAAAATTGAGGGGACAAGGAATAGTCACCTTGTTTTGAAGGCTAGGGTATTTTATCTTGGTTGAAGAAAAATTAGTGAAGACTAGGACTCATCTATATTGATAGAAAGAGCCAACTTAGGAGAAAAGTTGGACATTTGATAGAGGAAGCCAACTCAAAAGAAAAGTTGGATATTGAATATTGAGGATAGAATATTGAGGGAGAACAAACTCAGGATAAAGTTGATCATTCAAGGACATTCAGAGCCACCCTAACATTGATATTGGGTTCTATAACAAGGAGGATAATCATAATGGGTTCTTAGGTGCGATCTAAGACATTGAAGATTTCATATGGACAGAGGAACAATATTACTATAGATACTGAGAAGTATAATGACTTCCTATAGATATAGAGAAGCATTTTTGCTTTCAAATTTAGTGGAGCATTATAGAAAAAGTTAAAGAGGGGTATCATAAGATTATTAAAGAGGTTGATATACATTCAAGCTTTCTATAATAAATAGAGAAGAAGCATAAAGTAGTAAGAGAAGAAGAAGAATTAAAATAAATAGAGATAATAAAAGTAAGCACATAGAGAGAGAAGAAGCAAAATACAATAGAAGAACAAAGATAAAGTAAGTACAAATAATAGAAGAAAGTACAAAGAAGGAGATAGCCTCCATTGAAGGAAAGGCCAAAGAAGCTTGTATTGAAGAAAAGGCCAAAGAAGTATTGAAGAAAAGGCCAAAGAGGCCTATATTTAAGGAAAGGTCCAAGAGAGTCTTGCATTATTGAAGAGGCCCAAGAGGCCAACGTCATAGAAAAGGTTCAAGAAGAACTTCATACGAGAAGAATAAAAAATGGCCTACGTGAAAGCATGTGTAAGGTGTTAGTGAAATATTCTATAAAAAGATAGTGAAAGCACATATAATAAGGAGCTATAAAGAAAGTATATATAGTATAATGGGGAAATATTATAGTGTTAAAGGAAGCTCATATTAGTGAGCCAAATCTCTAGAATATAAGAGAACACAAGTTATTAGGGATAAGTTGCCTATGATTTAGGGTAAACCAAAAAGCTATTAGTTTGAAGAAAGAGAGAACCAGACGTTGTAATGCCTGAGAAAAAGAAAGAACCAGAAAGCTATCAGTTTGAGAACATAGAAGAAGGGTGAATCAAAAATTTACCCATCATATCATAAAGAATAACCAGATAGCTAGCAATATAAGATAAAGGAGAAAACCAGACATTGAACTATTTATGAAGAAAGACAATTTAGATCAGAGAAACAAAGTGAACCAAAAATTGGTTCATCAGAGAGGCATCAACAAACCAAATAATCAAGAACCAGAATCTAGAAATTGGTTCTCCCAAGAAGCAAAGCATTGACAAATCAGTGAGGCATCAGTTCATTAGAGAAGGAAGTCAAACCAAAAATTATGGCATCTGAAGTTATGAACTAGAAGCTTGAGGTGAGGCAAAGCATATTTTGAACCACCTAAGAAGCTAACAGTCGAATGAGCAAGATAAAAGAGGAGCCAAGATATGTCCATGCAAGAGACAACAAAATGCAATAAAGTGGAGGAACATTAGACAATTGTATCAAGTGTTCCACCAACACTGAAAGCGAAATTAATTTAGCTATATTATTGTTGAACATCCTTAGGTAACAGACGTTATATTAAGTGCTTAATGTTTTTGGAGGGAATAAATTAGATTTGAATAATATTTGAGTACTGAGGTTATAAGATATGGAAATATAAAGTTTAATTTAAAGTTCTTGATTATTGAGCTTTTGATATTTGAAAAAGTTTGAAATTAAAAAGAGTAGGAGATATAAGGAGTTAACAATATTAAATTTTTGATTTGAAGTATTAAATATTTATAGTTATTTGAAAGTTTTTAAAGTTATTTAGAGTTTTTTAAAAATTTGAAGTATTTAAAATTTGAAATTTTGCAAATCAAATTGAGTTAAAAGGTTTCAACATCAAAGGGCTAGAAAATTTATAATTTGCAAATTTTTTATTTGAATTATTTGAACTTGGGAGTTATAAGGTTTTGTACTTCGAAGGAAATAAATCATAGAGTTGATTCATACCATGGATTGCAAAAACATGCAACTTATTTATAGGGAAAATAAAGGAATAATAGCCTTAATAGTACATCAATGGTTATGTTGTTTTCTCAAGAAGACATGAGAACATAAGTATTAAAAAGAAAGCATAAATCAAAGAAAAGATATTGCATTTAGTTAAAGTGTAATTATTGCAATAGAATTGGACATAAAAAGTCGATTGCTAGAATCTTTATCCATGCAAATTTTGTGGAATAAAATCTCATTCTCCAATATTTTTTGGTATAAAGGAAAATATTGTGGAAGATTTGAAAGAATGTTATTATTCAAATTATATAATATTTTTCAAAAACTTATTTTTGAAGCAATTCCTAACAATAGAGAAATGTATTCAATTTATGAAATGCAGGAAGGAAAAATATTATGATAAAATATTTAGAAAACAAGGGAAAAAATGGATCAATTATGGTCCAAACTTATCTTACAAAGTAATTAGGAATGAACCATATGTATCGCTCCAATATTTTCGCATCCCTACCTTCAGGCTATAGGATCCGCGCCCGGAAGGAGGATGGGAAAAGGATGGTGCGGTACCTCGGACTGAGAGGACTTTGCGAAGGTCCCGCCTCTCAAGGGAGGTGTATTTTGGTGATTTTTCGATGGATGGTGGGTTCACCAGGAAACATTTAGCGGCAGTTTCCATGCCTAGGTTTTGGAATGTGTTTTGATGTGTTCATTTTAATCTTAAGCATTCAAGTCCTAGGTTTGGCCGAATGAATCTAAATTAAACTACATGAAAATGCAACTTTCATGAATACAACAAACAAATTTGAAAGCAAAAAATAGAGAATTTTATAGAATGACAATGAAGAATACCTGATCCGGATGTCTGAAGAAGATTCTGATGTTTGAAGCAGTCTGGATCGTCTGGAATTCTACAGAATCGCCTGCAATCTGACAGATCGTCTACAATCTGACAGAATCGTCTGAGACTGACAGAATCGTCTGAGATCTGACGAATTCATCAGACAAATTCATCAGAGACCTGCAAGACAGAAAACAGATGCAAAATACAAGAAGTCCTACTATGCTAACAAAGGCAAATTACATAAAATAATAAAATGAATACTGAGAAATAGTTTAAAACAACAATCCTAGCAAATTTCTATATTTTAACAACAAATCATGAACTTAATGTGCAATCTAAGCTAAATGGGTGAACTCCAAATGCAAAATAATATAAACACTGAGTAAATGATCTAATTTGCAGCATAAAATGACAAAGAAAAGGTTTGAGAAAAGAAAACTCCAGACACTGATTGCCTCGATGTGGACTGCAGTCGAGATCGTATCGCATCAGTACGAAATCGTCTCGCATTTAATGTGATCTCCTCCGATCTGAACAGGTTCATCGACGATGATGGATGCTAGCTTCGGCTAAAAATCAGTGATGTACCCGCAATAAAATTGCTATGGGACTAGTGCAAAAGCAAGATTAGGATGTTTTGACGCAGAGGGAATCACTTTGCAGAAAATTTCAGCCAGGGGTTGGGGAGGGAAAATTCTAGAGATTAAATAGGCTTTAGAGGGAGTAGTTAGGAGGTTGGAGATCATCCCAATTTGGGAGATCTCCAACGGGGGAGGGTCCCAACGGTGCAGACACGCTTCTGCCCAGATTGGAGACCCGTTGGAACAGATTCCAACTATGCAAATTCGGTTTTGCGACAAGATCGTCTGGACGTCCTAGTCCAGACGAAATCATCAAATCTGGGGCGATATCGTCTGATCGACGATGATATCGTCAAACGGTCAAAACAACCTCTAAAAATGGTGCAAAAAAGGGGGAAACGGATTTCCCGATGGTTAACGGGCGGTTTGGGAGGTTAAATTTGAATTTAAATTTATTTACTAAGGTGAATGTAAATTTTATAATTTTACTGTGCCAATTTTAGGGTGCTACATTTTGCCCCCTCTTTAGCGAATTTTTCGAAGAAAATGCGTTAAAGATGAGTTCTTCTCGATCTATGAGAAAGCAAAAAATTATACCCATTTTTAGGCGACGATTCTTGGTCGAATCGTACGACAGCTTACTATGGTGCCCCCTCCGTGTTTTTACCCAAATTGAACGTTTGAGGTAAAAACGCGAAAAAGCAAAAAATTATTGTTGAATAAAATTAAGAAAAATAGGGTAAAACCCTAATTCATTTTTACTATTCATTTTCTGGTTTTTAGAGCTCTGAAGAAAAAATGGTGGAGACTACGCACAGATCAACAGAGGTCCGGTGCGGTCTACGGGTAAGAGTCTAAACTTAGGTTAGAATGCTTTAATTTTATTTTACATGCTTTTTAGGTAGTTTTTAGATGAATTTGGAGCATCGCGGCCATTTTTGGGCCATCGACATCGTCGGGACAAAATCGTCCCAATTTCTACGAAATCGTCTCAATTTCGGCAATTTCGCTCGAGGGCGAAATCGTCGTAAGGGGGACGATTTTGTCAAACTAGAGATGATTTCAAACTATGAAATCGGAGACGATTATGCTCAAATTTGGGACGATATCATCCAATAGTGGGCGATATCATCAATTACATGAAATTGATCTTTAAGTTGCATTATTAATTACTAGAATTGTTATTAATGATTGCTTGTTGTTTATGTTGTTTATGTTTGCAGAGAGGTTTACTAAAGAGCAGGGAGTGGAAATATGGAGGATTAAGAGATGACTTGGCCGCTCTGACACAGGTAGAGCGAGATCAACTGGCACAGGCCGGCTTGCAACATGTGGCGGAGATGCCACAAGTATCCACAGATATGGGGCTTCTAACAGCCCTAGCAGAGAGGTGGTATCCGGGGTCTTCCTATTTTTGGTTACCGACAGGGGAGATGACTCCCACACTAGAGGACATATGGAGGATTCTAAGAATCCCCATACAAGGACGAATGATCACTCCTACGGCCAACCAGGGCCACGCGATGGGACGACTGTGTGGTGACCCGAGCTTCACCTTAGAGAAGGGCGGAGTTAATATCAAGGCACTATGCCAGATGCCTGGGGCATCCCGACTCACACGAGTACTAGCTAGAGTGGTTGGTGGACTTCTGCTGTGCCACCAGAGTGGGTGCAAGGTACCATGGATGCTCGCATATGTGATCTACGACATGTAGGACCATGGGTATAGGTTTTGCTGGGGCAGTTTTGTACTATGTCGGTTGTACAGGATCCTATATGGGGTCGTGTACAAGGGCAGGCGATGTCTGGTCATGACATCGCTCCTACAGGTTTGGTGCTGGGAGAACATTGCAGTGCAGAGGCCGATAGGGCTTCCTATGACAAGGGTAGACGCGGAGAGGCCCCGAGTCTTCTACTAGTGGCTTTGGAGAGGGTCACAGCAGTGGATCGACCTGCCAATGTCTCAGAGACTACTAGATGATTTGGTCCCAGACCAGATCACCTAGAGACCATGGAGAGAGCATCTAGGGTGGCCAGAGGATGGATAGGAGCTGGCTCACATTAGGCGAGTCTACTGGCTGAGGATGGAGAGAGGAGAGGTGGAGCTCCACCGCTATGATCGAGTTTTGTGATAGTTCGGTCTACAACAGGGGATCCCATCTCTCAGAGACTGAGTTTTCTCAAACAGTCTGGGATAACACCACAGTTAGCGGGGCTCCAGACATGCAGCTGTTCTAGATCCAGGATGCAGATGATGCCCCCATCCAACCAGTGGATGGGGACGACGTAGGAGTAGCCGATGGCTATGATGCCTGGTATGCAGGCATCCGCCCTCCTCGGATGATGAGGGCATAGGGTCCGATCCACGTGGTTGTGCATCGGATAGGGAGGTGGCACCAGGCGGCGATAGAGGCAGCCCAGGGTCACGACGAGAGGGAGCAGAGGAGGCCACAAGCACAGGAGAGGCCGTGACAGCGAGAGAGGAGGGAGGAGAGACCCCCATATCCACAGAGAGAGAGACCACCATCGCCCGATAAGGGCAAGGGCATGGACACTAGGGAGAGCAGTGAGACAGTGACTCTCCGAGCTGAGGTTGCCCGCTTGCGGGCTCAGGTGCAGACACTACAGGAGGAGGCTACACGGCTCAGAGCTCGGGGCGAAGGAGCGAGCACTCAGGATTTAGCATGTGCTATCACCCAGATCACTTTCTATCAGGCTCTATACTACCAGGCGGTGCCAGCAGAGCAGAGGGTGCCATTACCAGCACACATTGCAGAGCCTGTCGTGATGGGGTCATCTAGGACATCATCATGATCGGCATCCAGGACTCACAACACCACACGGACTACGATGGGGCCACCTCCTCCACCTTAGGGGGGAGGAGATGAGGCTAAGAGCTTGAGGGGCTCTCGAGACACTACACAGAGGGTATTTGATTGAGTATGCCAAGATATGGATTGTGGCATACCAATCTAGCTGATATGATGTACATATTTTTTTTGTGACATATATAGATGAGATATTTTTGATCATATGACTTGTATTGTGTTATGTATTTTGTGATGCTTATGATGCTTTTATGTTTGATTGATTGATTTGATAATTGGATGTAATTATGTCATTGGAAATATGATTTGAATGTCATGCTATAACATTGTAAATGAAATAATCTGATGTGACAAAGTGGTTGTTTGTGATGCAATGTGATAAAAATAAAAAGACTTCTAACAATAATTTCAAAGGACATTGTCGCTATTATAGACCATTTCATGGAGTCGCTGCTCACTCGGTCGTCAAGCTAATCCCAGGATAGAAATATTGTTTAAAAGTAAAAGCGTGCTTAAGAGGCTGTCTTAAGACTTTGGTGCGATGGTGCAAAGGATGATGATGATGGTTTGTTTTCAGAGTTTCATAAAAATAGTATGCATGAAATAATGTTAAAATGATTTTTGCTAGGCATAAATTCCTAAGTGTGATAAAATTTGTGAATAATTCCGTAGGAATTATACCATCATTGCAGAGTTGAAGGTTTGACATAATGACATAAAATAGTGAAAAAAATGGGTTTGCTTTTGAAAAGCATAATTTGTGTAACATAATAAATGAAGTCATATGGTTTTTTTTTTTTTTTTTTTTTGATAAACGAGGAATAAAAATTGTTACAATGGTTTGCGCTAGGCATAGAATATGTAGGTATAGACTTATACCATCATCGCGAAAATCCAAAAAAATAGTTTTATTGCATGATTGATTTTTGATGAACAAAAAATATGAGAATGAGGACTTGCGCTAGCCATAAAATTCCAATTTTGGTTTTGAAACTATACCATCGTCGCGAAAGTCAACCAGATATATATGATTTGATTTGTGTATTTTGAAAGAAATTTTTGATTTTTTGTTATATAGCTGTCTTTATAGTAAACAACTGTACTTGATTTATTTCAACAAATTGCAAAAATAATATTTCAAAGTATTTTGAAGACAAAAGTTAGATTTATAAGGAATCCCATGTGCATATGTGAATTCATTTCCGATCTTGATTTATCATAATGATAAACAAAATCTCTCAAATACAAATGTGTGTGCAATTGCATTGTTCATTTACCGGTTGTGAGCAAGATACTATGATACAAGTGATTTGAAGAAACCAAATAAGTGTTCATTAACCATGATGTAGATGCATACAACCATATTAGACTACTATGTAGATCGGATTATCAAGAGCTAGCTAATCCATAAGCAGACATAGGTCTGTACAAAAGAAGGTCGCTAATGTGATAGACATATCGCCACACTAGGAGTCACCCAAGGCCAAGCAGGTTGGGCACAAACCACCTGTTATGGGGCTTACCTCACGCTTTTCGAATAATTGAGAATTCCAGGGATTCAAGCTCATCAACCCTTCTTTTCTTTTCAAAGGGTAGGGAAAGGGATTTTATTGCTTTCTTGCTTTCTTTTGAACTTTGCTTATTTTTCTTTTAGTATTTCTTTTGCTTGATAATGCTTGGAACATTGCTGAAATAACATTTTTCTTTTCTCTTCTTTCTTGAATTTTTCTTCTCTTTTTCTTTGCTAGGGATACTTGCTCGGATTAGCTGTAGAGCAAGGGATTTTTATTCTGGGTAGGGGTGAGCTTGTCCTTTTGCCAATTCTCAAAGATTCTAGACCATGTGCATGATAGGATAGCAGGGGAAACTTTTCACTCAAGAAATCAGTTCTACTATGTAGCAAAACATGGAAATTACAAATATAATCATTTTATTGTGGAAAGATGTGCTTGGTTTAAGTAAATAACAAGATCAATTCTCTATGCTCAAAATTTATTTAATTGACTTTTGTGGACTTTGATATAAGAGATATTAGTAATCATGCCAGATAAAATCAAGATATTTATTGTTGTGAGTGTGCAAGTGAGGGATTCAAAATAAATGCTAATTTTATCCAAAATAAGTTGAAACATATAACTGCAATAATTGGAAGAAAAATATAGATATAAATAATTTTAAGAAGTTTTGAGAATGTTGACTCTCTCTTTCTTCTGTATATTGTTTTGGTTTCGAAAGAGTCAAGCATATAGCTGTTTTTATATTTTTATCATTATTTTGATTTTTGATTTTTGATTTTGAGCAGAATTTTTTTTTAACAAGTGCTTTAAATAAATGCAATAGATAGTTTTTGAAGATTTTTGGAGATTTATGAATGTTTTTGGTGTTTTTGGATTTTTTATGAATTGAAAGAAATACAAGATATTGATTTTAAACAAATATATACATGGATGAAATGACCAAATTTATGCATAGTAACGTTTAAGATGCAAAATATTCATGGGTTCTTTAAGTTCTTTACCATCTAAGGTAGATAATTTATATGCTCCTGATTCAAATTTTGTAGTAATAATGTATGGTCCAAGCCAGTTGGGCTCAAATTTACCTTTAAGTTCTTTGGTTGCATTTGTTTTTTTTTTATTTTCTTTTAAAACAAGGTCGCCGATCTCAAAGGATCGATGATGAACTTTCTTAGCATATGATCTTTTAAGCTTGTTTTGGTAAGCACGGAGATGCTCCAAAGCATTGATGCATTTTTCATCTAGGAGTTCCAGCTGACTGAGTCTGCTAGCACGATATTCATCTCCTACTTCGGTATCTTGAAGTAGTAGAGCCAAAGAAGGAACTTCCAATTCAAATGGAAAAATTGCTTCAGCACCATATACCAAAACAAATGGTGAAGTGCCCGTCGGGGTTCGAACACTAGTTCGATAAGCCCACAAGGCTGGATATAATTGAATATGCCAGTCACGACCAGTTTTATTGACTAATATTTTGAGAATTTTGATTAAAGTTTTGTTAGAAGCTTTTGCTTGACCATTACCCTGAGGATAATAGGGAGTGGACCAACGATGTTGAATCTTGTATTTTTGGCATAATTTTTTAACATCTTTATTTTTGAAAGGAGTTCCATTGTCAGAGATGAGGTTGGCAGGAATTCCGAACTTGCAAATAATTTGATTAAAAATAAATTTAGAAACTTGTGTGCCAGTGCAGGAAGCTAAAGGCATAGCTTCAACCCACTTCGTGAAATACTCAGTGGCGATTATGATGAACTTGTGTCCATCAGATGACACAAGATTGATTTTGCCAATAATATCCAAGCCCCATTTAGAAAAGGGCCAAGGAGATGAAATAGCCTACAACTCTTGTGCAGGCGCATGGACAAGGTCAGCATGTTTTTGACACTTTTCACAATGGCGCACATACTCATGTGCATCCGTTTCCATGGTAGGCCAAAAGTATCCTACCCGAAGGAGCTTTTTAGCAATGGCACTACCACTAAAGTGTCCTCCACAAGATCCATCGTGGGCTTCACTCAAGGCTGATTTAGACTCTTCTAAGTTTAAACATCTTAATAGGATACCTTCAAAAGATCTCCTATATAAAGTATTGCCAATTATTACAAAGCGACTTGCTCGTCGACGTAATAACCGACGCTGGTTTCTATTAGAATTAGCAAGGAAAGTCCCATTTTGGAGAAAATCAAATATGTCCGTATACCAAGGTGCAGGAGTAGTTTCATTGATTAGAAACACATCCAAAGGCTCTAAGCAGGACTTATTTGAAGCGGGTTCCTGGAGTCGATGAATAATGATAGTCGCATATTCGTCATCTAACTCCAAGGGCAGGAGAGATGCAGCTGCGGCCATAGCATCAGCTACGCGGTTGCTAGTTCGAGGAATAGCTTCCAAAGTAACTTGATCAAACAAGGACATTAGTTGTAAAACATAGGCCTTATATGGGCACAGTTTATCATCTCGGGTTTGATATACTTCATTAATTTGGTTTATAACCAATTGGGAATCCCCAAAAACTAAAAGGTGTTTAATTTTTAGCGCTAGGGCAGCTCGTAATCCAAGGATTAGAGCCTCATACTCAGCAGTATTGTTGGTGCAAGCAAAGGTCAGTTTGAAGGACAGAGGAATAAGATGTTTTTGCAGAGATATTAAAATAATACCCGCACCAGCCCCACTCATACATCGAGCTCCATCAAAGTATAAGGACCATTGTTCAGGATGGTCTGCCTCTAATTGAAGGCATTCATCTGGAAACTCGATGATGAGGGGATGAGTAGACTCTAAGGGTGCAGTAGCTAATTGATCTGCTATGATTTGACCCTTACCATACTTCTATCCTATGAATGTGAGATCAAACTCGCTTAGAGCAAGAACCCACTTGGCGGTGCGACCCGATAAATAAGGTCGACTCATGAGATATCTTAAGGGATCATATTTAGCAATGACATAAGTTTTTTGGCTAAGCATATAATGTCATAATTTTTGCGTAGCAAAAATGACTGCTAGACATAGCTTCTCTAATGTTGTATAGTGGGTTTCATAACTGATGAAGGTTCGGCTAATATAATAATTAGCATGTTCTCATTTTCCATCATCAAGTTGAGCTAACATAGCTCCTAAGGCATAATCTGAAGCTGAAATATATAGGAGAAATGGGTGATCGGATTTAGGTGGTGAAAGCACCGACGGATTAAGGAGGTATTGTTTGAGAAGTTCAAAAGCTTCTCTACATTCTGTGTCCCAATTAAAGGGGACATCCTTCTTAAGGAGTTTAAGAAAGGGACTAGTTTTATCCGCCAGCTTATCAATGAAGCGACGGATAGCTTGAAGTTTACCTTGTAAACTTTGTAATTCAGATATATTAGTAGGTGCGGGCATATCAGTGATAGCCGCAATTTTGAGAGGGTCAATTTCGATACCACGTAAAGAAACTAAAACCCCTAATAGTTTGCCGGATTTAACTTTGAATATGCATTTTGCTGGGTTTAATCGAATGAGATATTCTCGTAATCGATTAAAAACTTTTTGCAAATCATCCAAATGATGATCTTCAATAAGAGAGCGAGCTATAATATCATCCACATAATCATGTAGGATATCATGCATCATATCATGAAAAATGTAGGTCATAGCCCGTTGATAAGTTGCACCGGTGTTCTTTAAGCCAAATGGCATCACTTTCCAACAAAAGGTACCCCAGGGGGTAATAAAGGCTGTTTTAGCCTGGTCTTCAGGAGCTATCCTGATCTGATTATAACCGGAGAATCCATCCATTAAGGACATCATCCCACTTCCGGCAGTGAAGTCAATAATTTGATCCATGTTTGGAAGAGGAAAGTCATCTTTAGGGCATGCAACGTTGATATCTCTAAAATCGGTGCAAACCCTAACTTTGGTAGCTTCTTTCTTGGTGACTGGAACTACATTTGAGATCCATTCAAAGATAATCAATAGCTTGTATAAAGATAACATTCAGGAGTTTTTCTAACTCCCCTTTGACTAGCAGAGCCACTTTGGGATGCATTTTTCTAAGTTTTTGTTTAACCGGTTTAGCATCCGGATGGACCACTAGATGATGCATGACTACGGAAGGGTCTAGACCTGGCATATCTTCGTATGTCCAAGCGAAGACATCTTCATACTCTTTAAGGAATGCGATGTATTGTTCTTGTTTTTCTTGACTTAGTTCTGCTCCAATATTGATTATGTGAGGATTGTCCTCAGTTCCAATGTTAATTTTAATGACATTTTCTACCTCCATGTGTAGATCTCTTTCAAAATTAGGTGGGGTGGGTGAAACACCCAATTCTTGTAATTCTTGTAAGGTTAATTTAGATAATTCATTCTGAGGATCAGTGGCCTCAAGTTGGGCTATAGTTGGTATAGAACCATCAAAATAAAACCCATTGTGTAACATCTCTTCAACAGAGACATCATGGAAGATATCTCCTTCCAACTCTTCATCGGGGTCGACAATCATTTCAGGGTATGCTATGGATAGCATGTTGCATGAAAACGACTGATTTTTAAGAGGCAAATCAACATGCCTATCCAAATAATCTTGATAGCATATGAGGTGATCATCCTCTTCAAAAGGAAAGGGTTGTCCCTTACTAGGAAATAGGCCCACACCACAGCGGGCAGGCCACGGTTCTACCTCGAAAGGTTCTTTCATGCCATTTTGGAAAGGTCCCAAGCCTTTCCCTTCATATCCCATTTTAAGCATCATGGGTTTAGCTTTAATATAATCATTGGTAAAATAACATCGAGCGTATCCCTCATGATGAGTTTTGATATTCCGAGGGATTCTTCCCCAGTCATATCCTTTATAAATGAAGGCACAACTCCCGACTTGGTAAGTACTTCCCATAGGTTGTGGGAGGCCCAAAGTACGAGGAGATGGCGGCAAATTATTTAAAAGGTTTGAATCTTGCATGAAAGCATTCATTTTTTTTTATATTAAGGTTGTAGATAAATCTGGTAATAGTTCATCAGAAAGGGCATAAGATGTAGAAGGCTTATTACCTATGTCTTGAGATGTGGAAGGTATGATAGATGTATCTAGAGGTTTTGAATTTGTAGGGGTAGTAGTTGAAGGATTGGTTGTAGATTTAAAATCTTTTTGAGGTTCTAGAATAATTTTTTTAGAGGGTTGTTGATCTATATAGGAGGATGAAGTTAATGGAGGAGGAATAGGGGAAGTTATGGGTTTATGTTTCACAGTTTTAGATGAAAAAGAAGAACTAGGATGTGTGGATGACAGAGCAGGGCAAAATTGCACTCCAACTAGTTCTGCCAAAGCACACATATCAAAAGGTCTAGGGTCACCATGAATAGTGACCAACTGATTTTTAAACTCAAATTTAACACATTGGTGTAAAGTTGATGGGACTGCTCGCATGGCGTTGATCCAAGGGCGACCCAAAAGTATATTGTACGATGCTGGGTAATGTACAATAAACACGGTTGTTTCAAGGGTTCTAGGACCAACTTGCAATGGGAGGGTAATAACTCCACATGTTTCTTGTGTTTCGTCATTAAAAGCTTTGATGATCATATCAGTTTTCTTCATTTCATCACTTCTAAAGCCAAATCGTTGGTAGAAGTCAAAGGTGCAAATGTTTAGAGATGAGCCATTATCAATCAAAACTCTTTTGACAACTACATCTCCAATTAAAGCAAGAATGTATAAGGGATTGTCCTTATGTAAACTGTGTTGTGGGATATCTTTATCCCTAAAGTCAATACAATCAATCTCTTGAGTGATGATAGTATTGGCCATAGCTTCAGGTTGAATGTTTTGAGGTACCATCATTTGGCTCAATGTAAGCATCAACTCATCCCTATGGGTGGGAGAGGATCTTAATAAATCTAAGAGGGAAATTCTGGCCGTGGTATTGGACAATTGTTCGTTAATACTGTAAGGGGGTTTAGATTGGATATTAGGAGCATGATTCCCTTTATTAGGGTTTTTCAGAACGAATGGAGCCGATCCATCATTCTGGTTTGGTTCTTGTTGAGAGTTTTGAGCTTGTTGTCGAGTAACGACTCCAATGGTACCTACAATGTTATAGTGAAGACGTTGAACTGGTCTCGGTTGAGCATTAATGGCTTGTTCATTTGAAAGGAATATATTAGAAGAAGGTCGAGTAGTGACTCTTCTAGGAAACGGTTCTTCTGGAACATTATCATCTGTGACAAGTTGAATAAGATCTGATTCATTTTCAAAACTATTCGATTGGTTTGAAGTAATGTCTAGTTCACTTTCACTATCTGATTCTATATCACTAGAATCAGAAGTTTGAAAATTATGTAAGGGCCTAGTCATAACTAGGGATAAGGTCGTGTCAAATATTTGAGGATCCTAAATAGGTAATTGTCCGCTAATGGTTCCTACATATCGGGTAGGAGGGGGAACATTATGATGTTCGATTTGATTGGCTACCTCTTTACCATGTCTTGGTAAAGGGTGTTGAAATATGTCTAAAGTTTGATTGGCGTTTTGATTTTGATTTTGGGGAATGGTCTTTTGAGTATTATTAGGAGGGTTTTGTTTAGGTTGGAAGGCTTGCACTTCCATTTCATTATTGTCAATCAAATCTTGTATTTTATGTTTCAATCTCTTACAAGCGTTGGTAGAATGTCCAGGTCCTCTATGGAAATCATAGTGCAAATCAGCTCTATATCCGGGTATACTTGGGTCAGGTTCCCGGATAGCGGGTAATTGGATCAAACCTCTTTCGAGTAATTGAGGTAAAATAGTTGACAAAGGTTGGTTTAATCTAGTGAATTCTCGAGGAGGCTTGTCAGGAGGTTTCAATATGAATTTTTCTGTTGTCTTTGTTGTATTGACATTTGCAACATTCCTGCTGTCAGTGACTCCATCACCGACAACCTGTTTGTTTTTATATTGATTTCTGGATGTTTTCTCATCATCCTTCTTCCTAAGTTGGCCTCTCCTAATGAGGGCATCTTCTACTCTTTGAGCTAAATCTATAGCTTGATCGAAGGTAGTTAGGGTAGCAGTCGATAACTCATAAGATATCTGTTCTTGTAAATTATTGATGAAAATGTCTAACATTTCCCTATAGGGTAGCACAAAGTGTAGTTTTCCTGTCAATTGCCTCCATCTAGCTAAGAAATCGGCAAAGCATTCATCCTTATCTTGTTTTAAATTGTATAGGTCTTTAATAGTTACATGCCTCTCGATGTAGGCACTAAATTGATGGACAAATGATTCAGCTGTTTCTTTGAAGTTTCTTAAAGAATGAGTGGGCAATTGATAGTACCACTCTAATGCCATTCCACCTAAAATTTTGGGGAACATTTTTAGTAATAGCAAGTCGTCATGCGATATGTCGTGACATGCTATCCTAAACATGCGAAGATGCTCTATGGGATCTTCGGTTCCTTTATATATAGGCAAAACAGGCATGGGAAAATGCTTAGGATATGGTTGAGCTACAACTATGGGATCCAAGGGTTGACTACAAATCTCTCGATAATTATACGAGGGACGGTAGGGATCTATTTGGTCCATACGTGAAGCCAATTGTTTCACCATAGCTTCCAGATTACTAGTTTGCCCCCCATATTGGTTTGGTAGGGCATTGACATGAGTGTTATGGGCGTAGGATGGAGGAACATGCAGATTAGATGCCATGTTACTGTTGTGTAAATTATTGGTAGGAAAAGTATTATGGAGGAATTTTGAAGCTGTATTATGTTGTATTCCAGATTGTTGAAAGTTTGTATTTGGCTTTGTTTTAGGTTTCTGTTTATTTAAAGCATTTTGCTCAATAGTTTGGTGGAACAAAGTAGTGAAGGGAATTTTATTTTGTGTGGGAGTGATTTTAGGTTGAGTAACAGGTTCCTTAGGAGGTTGGGTAACCTGTTGTTTTGACATGCTTTGGGCTATAGTGACCATATCCGTATTGGATGGTCCACCCTTGTCACTTTCTTGATCAATGAAAGACAAGGGGTTAGTCTGCATATTGCATATATATTCCATGGCTGCTTGAGTTTTACTAATTTTCCCTTTATCAAGACGAATTGCCACATTAAGGTCATCAATGTTTTCCATGAGAAATCTCTTGAAATGCTCTACATTGTCAAAGGCAATAGCTCCATTAGGAGCTACTCTAGGGGATGAGGATCCATCCTCTTTAACACTTGCTTCTTGTTCCTTATCTTCCCCTAAGTCTTCATCTGATTGACCTAGGGTTTCTCCTTCCGGATTTGTATCTCCAAGAAGGACATTTGGGTTTTCAGTTGTATCTTGTAACCAATCTTCTCCTTCCCCTAAAGTTTCTTTACCATTCCTAAGTTTAGGCATGGTGCTAAGTTTTGATTTCAGCAAATATATATATATATATATATATATATATATATATATATATATATATATATATGCAACAAATTAAGAGGTATATATTTACTATATACCTACTACAATATTTGAAAATGAAATGTTTAAGTTTTTGCTAAGTTTTTTGATTTTTAATTTTTTCTTTATTTTTTTTTTGAAATGATATAATAAAGACAACAAATAACACAATAAATGCACAAAATAATAAGACTGAAAGTAAATGAGCTAGTTTTCTATGAATAACTTATGAATATCATTAATAGGTTTGAGTTGTTCAAGGGTCATGAAATGTTCTTCTTCAAATTGAAAGTTTTCTTTTAAAAATTTGATGAAAAGGGCTATGGTGATATTGTCTATCTCAGATGCTGGTTGATAATAATAATTCTCACGACAATATTTACAATATAACATAGCTCTAGGAGTTTTGTTCCATCTTCTCCTAATTATAAGATCAACTTCTAAGGAATCTATATGAACTAGAAATGGGCGCACTATAACTGTGTCTTCAAGATTTTCCTTGAAAGTTAAAAATTTTGAAGATACAAGAGCTCTCCTATAGGCTAACCATCTATGGCAGGCTCTCTGAAGTTCATGATAAAAAACTAGTTGGTGAGGATCCAGGATTCTATCTAGGACTAGCCTCTTAATTTGCTTAAGTTGTGTGGACCTAGATGAGATGATACTAAGTCTCCTGTCAAGTTCGTCCCACAAGGATTGATTCCTACTTGTTTCAGGGACACTAAGAACGGAATTAACTTCTATAGCTGCCAATTGGTTTTCTACGTTTATAGTAACTGCTAACCTCTTTTTAGGAGCTACCATCTAAACATGACTTTAAACCTTAAATGTTTTAAAATGCATCTAAGTTTTAGTTGTTCTAATTTTTTTTTTGTTTTTGTTTTTGTTTTCAAAAGGTTATGATGCATTCACGTCGGGTTCACCAAAATGTATCGCTCCAAATTTTTCGCATCCCTACCTTCAAGCTATAGGATCCGCGCTCGGAAGGAGGATGGGAAAAGGATGGTGCGGTACCTCGGACTGAGAGGACTTTGCGAAGGTCCCGCCTCTCAAGGGAGGTGTATTTTGGTGATTTTTCGACGGATGGTGGGTTCACCAGGAAACATTTAGCGATAGTTTCCATGCCTAGGTTTTGGAATGTGTTTAGATGAGTTCATTTTAATCTTAAGCATTCATATCCTAGGTTTGGCCGAATGAATCTAAATTAAACTACATGAAAATGCAACTTTCATGAATACAACAAACAGATTAAAAAAGCAAAAAATAGAGAATTTTACAGGAGGAAAATTGGGAATACCTGATCCGGATGTCTGAAGAAGATTCTTGTTTGAAGCGATCTGGATCGTCTGGAATTCTACAGAATCGCCTGCAATCTGACAGGATCGTCTGCAATCGACATAATCGTCTGAGACTGACATAATCGTCCGAGATCTGACGAATTCGTCAGAGACCTGCAAGACAAAAAATAGATGCAAAATACAAGAAGTCCTACTGTGCTAACAGAGGCAAATTACACCAAATAATAAAATGAATACTAAGCAATAGTTTAAAACAACAATCCTAGCAAATTTCTATATTTTAACAACAAATCATGAACTTAATGTGCAATCTAAGCTAAATGGGTGAACTCCAAATGCAAAATAATATAAACACTGAGTAAATGATCTAATTTGCAGCATAAAATGACAAAGAAAAGGTTTGAGAAAAGCAAACTCCAGGCACTGATTGCCTCGATGTGGACTGCAGTCGAGATCATCTCGCATCAGTACGAAATCATCTCGCATTTAACGTGATCGCCTCCGATCTGAACAGGTTCGTCGGTGACGATGGATGCTGGCTCCGGCTAAAAATCAGTGATGTACCTGCAACAAAATTGCTATGGGACTAGTGCAAAAGCAAGATTAGGATGTTTTGACGCAGAGGGAATCACTTTGCAGAAAATTTCAGCTAGGGGTTGGGGAGGGAAAATTCTAGAGATTAAATAGGCTTAGGGGGAGTAGTTAGGAGGTTGGAGATCATCCCAATTTGGGAGATCTCCAACGGGGGAGGGTCCCAATGATGCAGACATGCTTCTGCCTAGATTGGAGACCCGTTGGAACAGATTCCAACTATGCAAATTTAGTTTTACG
Organism: Wollemia nobilis; assembly: GCA_028583015.1. Classification (NCBI taxonomy): domain Eukaryota; kingdom Viridiplantae; phylum Streptophyta; class Pinopsida; order Araucariales; family Araucariaceae; genus Wollemia; species Wollemia nobilis. The sequence goes on from JAQPPZ010000135.1 coordinate 16,292,216, forward strand.
ACAAGATCGTCTGGACGTCCTAGTCCAGACGAAATCGTCAAATCTGGGGTGATATCGTCTAATCGGCGACGATATCGTCAAACGGTCAAAACAACCTCTAAAAATGGCACGAAAAAGGGGGAAACAGATTTCTCGACGATTAACGGGCGATTTGGGAGGTTAAATTTGAATTTAAATTTATTTACTAAGGTGAATGTAAATTTTATAATTTTACTGCGCCAATTTTAGGGTGCTACACCATATATATCAAATATTGAAGAAGAAGTTCAAGCTATTCATGCACATGAAATTGAAGCCAAAGCTCAAGGAAATCATGAAGATACAAAGAAAAACCCTAAGGAATGAATATGAAGAAGAACTCAGAGCAGAACTCAAAGAAACTAAAGATGAATCTCAAACAAAATTTCATGAACAATGCAAGATCACTTGAATATTGAAGACAAATATGAAGATCAATATTGAAGACCAAAGTATTCAATAACCAAATAATGTGATAAAGGGTGTGTTGAGGAATATTACATTATTTGGTACATGCTAATGTACCCCCACCTTCATGGTATAATTGTAAATATGTAATAGATTAGGGTTGATTCTATAGTTTAGATGTATGATTTATATTTCTTCTTTCATGTAAGTGTCAATGTGTAGGAAATACACAAGTGTCATGTAAGAGTGCAATGTGCAAGAAATGCACAAGTGTCATGTAAGTTAGAGTGCAAGTGTATATTGAGAGAATGTGCACATGTCATGTATTTAAGTATGCAAATATGTAATGTGAGGATGTGCACAAGTGTCACGTAAGTTAGAGTGCAAGTGTGGATTGAGATAATATGCACAAGTGTCATGTATGTAAGTATGAAAATATGTAATATGAGGATGTGCATAAGTGTCTTATATTAGGAGTGCATGTAGAAGTGTAAGAGTCATGTAGATGTGTGCAAGTGTCTTAGAGTCAAGTGTCCATGTAAGAAGAACTTGAAGAGTCTAGTATGCAAGTGGCAAGATGATAAGCCAAAGGTCATGGGACTTTTCATATGGAGAGCAATAGAAAAGTACTTGAAGAGTCACATTACTATGGCTATATTATGGAGACAATACTCCATAAGAAGTAAATTTGAATATCATATTATAGAGTTGTAACGAGGAGAAAAGGAATAAATCTTGTATACAAATTTTGAACAATTAATATTGTTAGTTTCCTTCATGCATAGTTCATGAAGCCATTTACATTCATATTTGTTATATAAGTAAATGCTTCTTTCAATATTAAATTGGCCTTGATATACATATTAATTGACTCATATATTATTCTACTCTTATATTATTATTTTGAACTTTAATATTGTGGATATTTTATATTGGGACATGTAATATTTTGTGGTAGTAAGGCTTAAAAATCCAACAACTCCAAGAGTGGAATACCAACACTGTGCTATATTTGGTATCATTGTCCTTTAAGTTTAAAATAGCACTACATGAAATTTGGATAGGTGGATGATAAATAACTTACTGTGAGGATGTGGGAAACATGGATGTAGAAGAGTAGGATATTAGCCAATATATAGAATTCTAAGGAATGCACAACAAACACAAGAAGAATGTGGGAGTTTTGAGCATAAAAAATATTTGAATGTTGATGAACTCCACAAAAGAAGAATACTGATAAAAATCATTGGTGAAGAGATACAAATACTAGAAGTTGAATGAGTTTGGGCTACTCAAGTGTTTAACGAAGAATGAGAAAGGTGGTAAACATTTTTTTAATAATAGAATATGAAGCACAAGTGGAGGCACAAAGAGAAAATGAGGATTGGATTAAGGAAAATATTCATGCAAGTTGTGAAGCACAAATATGGAGTGTATGCAAGACAAGGTGGAGAGGGCCTAGAGGTGTAGAGGATGAGAATCAAGAACAAAGGTGACTATAGGAGTGTGCTCAAGAGACCATATTGTATGCTCATGTATTCATGAAGGAGATCATGAAGTGTAGGAGCACAAATTAGTGGTCAAAAATTACTTACAAACAAAGGACCATCATGTGAGGATGCCACAAATGGATAATATTGTTGTAGCTACATGTAAGCAAAAGTACCTAAAGTTTATGGGTTATGGGAAGTAATATCCAAAACTTCATATTATAATGTATGAAATGATATGGATATCTAATGACATAGATGATGAAGGATCATGGCTACGATTGTTTTTGATCACATTGCATGAAATAACAATGGATTGGCACCTAAAACAAGGACAACCCTTCACAACATGAGATAAGTTGAATGAATTTAGTAAATAATTCATATTTCTTTAAGATGATACAAATATCATTGGAGAGATATATTCAATGAAGCAAAAGAAAAATAAGAACATCGAGTCATATAATCAGCAATTGAAGGAACTTATCGACAAGATGGAAGAAAAACTAATAGATGGGCTACAAAAATATGGTTCTTGGTGGATTATTGTTTTGATACAAGAGGTAGTTCCATCAACTATGTATCAAGAAGCATTTGATAAAGAATTAAATTTGAAAAGTAAAATGAAAACCATGATAAGTGGAGGAAGTGTCATCCACAATCAAGATGATGATTCAGAAAATGATCAAGATGAGTTGAGCATGACAATCAAGACCATAAGAAAAGACCTAGAACACATGATAAATGATGTGAAGGAAGAGAAGAAAAAGGGAAAGGATATTTGGCATTCTGATTACAAATCAAAAGGATAATCCAATGTCAACTATCCAAAGAAAGCATTCTGCAACATATATGAATTTGTGGGGCATGTTGTTACTTGTTATCCATTTAATATTAAAAGCACTAGATATTAGATGTTGCTGGTATAGAAGGAAAGTAAGGAAGAAAAATTTACTTCAATTAATGGAAAAGGAGTAATAAGTGGCAAATATGGGAATAATCACCAAGGAAGAAAGCAACCACAACAAGGAAATTGATCTATATGAGGAAATGATCGATTACAATATTATTAGAAGGCCAATACTTCAATGTTGAAGATGTCAAGAGTGGGGAAAATTCTCACACAACTATCAGAATGCCTCCATGGGAAGGGTATTGGCAAAAACATTGCAATGATATATAGATGGTGTGGATTAGGAATTCACAAGGAGGTAAATTTTCCAAAGAAAGAAAGTACAAGCAACTCTAAAAATGTCAATCTTATTGATATTAAAGAATCGTCATAGGACCAAGAGAAGAAAAAATATGTACTAGGAATCATGTGGGCACAAGTTAAAGCATAATAGTATCCAAACCCTGCTAGAGAAAAGGAAATATGGCAGGAAGTATGTGTTCAAATTCAATAAGAAATGAAGTCCAATAAGGAGAGATTGTTTCAGGAGAACAAATTTAAGAAAACCATAGCAATTGAATAGGAGGATGTAGTAACGAACCAATTGGTTTCATGAGTACTGAAACAAATATTGAAGTGAACGTATCTAGTTTACTTATTGTAGTATTGGAGATATATGCAATGATAGGAGAATTGATGTAGACAAAAAAAATGGAGCCATGATGCTAAATGGAAGCAACACAAATAAGGAAGGATAAATACATTGACATAACATTATTGAGGATAGATGTCAGGAAGAAACCAATACTGATTCATATTGAGTTGTTGAATCACATTTTGACTCAATTAATCATTGATGGGGTTCAAGTATAAATGTTTTACCTAAAAATATGTGGAAATATTTGGGGCACCATTTCTATGGTCTTCCAACTTTAGAGTGTATGGTACATACCAATATGAGATAGAGATGAGAGGAAACTAATCACACAAAAATTAAAGATTGCAAATCAAATTTTCATTATGGATTTGGTGGCATTTGATGTGCAAAAACCAACATATGATGCATTTTTGGGACATGGATGGTTATGCATAGAAAATATAAACCATAATTCAGAGTATTGGTTTCCATTCAAGAAAATATAGAACAAGTATATGATTAAATTGAAGAATAAATTTGTAAGTGAAGAATTAGCAAAATCCAATGAGTTTGGGAGTTCAGTAGAGGATGAAAATACATGTGAACCAACGAATATGGATTAGAATTGAAATAATGAATAGAGGATGAGGATCACTTCAATAGAAGACTTCTCTATTGGTAAATGGAGGATTATGAAATATTCTACACTAATTGTATGTGTATTAATACAAAATAAGACCAATATGAACTGATACAGAGTATATATGAGATCAATGAATGTAGTTAGCATACAAACTCAAAATTTTTTGAGGCAATATCAATTCAAGAAGTTGAGAAATCAAGTTGAACCAAGGAAGAAGACAGTGTAATAGAAAGCAATGACTCATATAATGAACTTGCAAAGTAGCTAACATGGGAGAAAGCACAAGTAGGCAAGGAGAAGGCATACAACTTGTGATCACATAATAGGAATTTTAGCCTCAGTCTATGGAGCATAGACAATTTCAAGAGCATGTTAGATTCCTATATGTGGAAAAATAAGAGAGGATGGGGTCACTAAATACAAAAAACATACAAAAAATAATGGTGATGTATGTTAGGTAAGGAGAACCACAAGAAAAAGAGCCTCATAGTGAGATCAAGGAGTATGAAGGCATGAGTTTTCTTGAAACCATTGGACATGCACAACAAATTGAAGAAGAAACATGACAGTTGCAAGAGCAAAGAAAGTAACTAAATAAAATAATCAAATATTTAAGGAGACAACATGCACAGTAATTGAGAAGAATATGATAGGATACTTAAGCATTGGGTAGGAGAAGGTTTTTTAGAAATGGAACGAGTCCAAAAGAAACTATGGAAGGAGTGCAAAAAAACAAAAAGTGTTGGAAAATGCATATGGCTATGTAGAGAAAGCTGAATTTGAGGAGACCTATTGCAAATAAAGAAACATGAAAGCATGTGCATGAAGTACCATTTCCAAGGAGAGAATGAAGAAAGGTAAACAACCTACATTAGAGTGTAGAATATGGTAGGAAGGTCAAAGTAGTCAACCATTAGGGGAAGAACCTAAAAAAGGAAATGAGACAATGGAATCAATAGAAGAGAATACTAATGTAAAAGGAGAGAAGATTCAATAAGGGAAGGCGACCAAACAAAAAATCAACCTAACAGGTCATGGTGGGGAAGATGTGGAGAAGACTACCATCAAGGATGACATAAAATAGAATTGGCAAAAGAGAAAACAAGTGAATATTTCATCATAAAAGTACACAACTTGTGGAGACCACTAGTTGTAGGAGAAAATATCATTGAATAGGTTGATACATTTATTAAAAAGGTGAGTGGATTATTTTATAGGTCTCATAATGAGTTTAGAGTTGGCTATATTGGAGACTAACAAAAATGGAAATTATGAATGTAATTTGAATTGAGAAAACTAGTTCATTAGGATAGTGATGAAGATTGTATAAAAAAGTCAACAAAAATTTATCAGATGTAGCCATGGAATAGGAGCTAGTGGTAGTAGTATTGATTCAATGTTTGAAATAAGGAATTTTATAGAAATAACCCAAGTATGCTATCACTATCCACCATGAGTGTATGTTGATGAAGGGAACTTGGAATATTATTCTAAAATTTTGGTTGTTAAGTATGTGAAGCTTGCACCTGAGTTGGTAAAGTCATATGTTAGGATAATTTTTTTGGCATATTTGATTAAGCGATTAGTAAGAAAACTAAATAATTTTAATCAAATTACTTGTAGCCTAAATTTGAAGGAGGAGGTGGATAACCAAGTAGATATGGTGGAAAACCAACTTTGGCAAGTGTAGAAAGATGTCAAAGCAGAACTAGCTATGATGAGAAACAAAATTGAGACTATGAGATAGAAGGATGAGTAGTAGGATAAATTTATAAGATAGTTGAAGTCTGAGTGTGTAATAAGAGAACAAACTCTCAAAGGAAATATGAAGTAACTTGAGCATAATGAGAAATTGATTATGGAATGAGATGAGCAGCTAGTAGAAGCAACAAAGAAGCAAAGATAATAAAGCGTGAGTCTGAGTTAAAGGCTAGAATGGTAGAAGTCAAGAAAAAGTCTCATAATTATGGCTTCCAGTGGGATCATTACTAAGCATATTTAAATAATCAATGGGGAGAACAAAATATTGATGTTGTAGATACAAAAGCTTGGAAGATTACCTTTTCCATCGCCTCAACCTCAATAAAGCCAGAGTTCAAAAAAGCAGCAATAGTCATCGATGAGGATGTTGACCAATCTAGAGGGGAGGGTAGATGTAGGCACTATTTTTCACTTTCCACCTTAGTAAAATAAAAAATGTTTTGTATTATTTTCCAAGTTCTACCATAGAATGCCATCTAGGAAATTGACAAGCCATCCAACCTAGTGCTAAGCTGTAAAAATTAGTTATCAGGTCATATGAGGAAGTTGTGGGGCTATACAATGAAGATCCTAGGTTGCCAAGATTCAAGGAAAGTAGTCTAGATAGTGCCAACCATCTAGAAAATGGTAGGATATCCTATTATCAAACTAGAGTGCCTTAGTTTGGAAGTAAAGTAGCCAAATGCAAGGATATGATGCAAACCATACAACCTCATCATTACAAAGTTGAACATTTAATTTGTCAATCCAAACTATTCCTCCAAGGGTGGAATACCACTATCGTCAAACAACACAATCATTCACAAGAGAATATAATAATAGGACACACTCTACCATACAAAAAACATAGGATCTCCACTTCTCTCGAATGAATAATTATCTCCATAGACAATGTAGTCAGCTTTGGTCTTCAAAATGGATTATAGTTGGGCCAACCATATGACTCCCCCTTAAACTGAACAATTTTTTTGAACATTTGGTCTACAAAATTCCTCAACATATTTATTTAATGGAATGATTGCATTAGGCTTGAGAATTTTTCTTTGATGAGTATAAATATGCTTATGTTTAGCAATAGAAGAGTAGACAAAAATAATTAATTTTGTTTCCTTTAGAAAACCACATCAAACCTCATTGTCTATGCCAATTAGAGTATTTGAGTGTCTCACTTTCATGTGAGTGCAATCAATCCTTCACCAAAGTATCATGAAAGGTCAAATATCCCATCTTATAGAGAATGTGGGACATTAGATATGTTCTTCAAAAAGAGTATTCAACCAATCATGACACAAGAATTTTCATCTAAAAATAATATGTCATGGTAAATATTGGTGCTATGGTTATTATGAGGTTAGCACTCCAACTTGAATCTTTAGGAAAAATTCCAATAACATTCCAGGTTGATAAAAATGCCAAATCACCATCTTCTCACTTGTATTTTATAACAATAAAAAATAGTTTTTAAATTTATTTAAATATGTTGATGTCTCCTTTTCATTTTTGGATGTGTTCTATACATGAAATAGATCGTGTACAATACTTTTCTTCTAGTAAATCTAGATGTAGGAGTTTTTTTAATTATTTTTTTATTGATTAAATAAAAGAAGGGGTTTTGAAAGGAACTCCAAACCTTTTACAAAAGAAACTATTCAGACTTCCTAGAGAATCCAGGAAGGTGACAATGTAGATAGGGTAGAAAAAAAACCTACAAACTTGAGAATAAACTAACTTGAGGCTATGAAACACAACCAACCTAGAATGAAGCCAAGAGAAATTAAAACCACAAATAAAAAAGAAAAAAAACTCCCACACAAGGGACGAGAAAAAAAACTTAAAAAATCCATGACAAATGAATATCCCTCACCAGAGAAGAGACCCAAGAACTACAAAGATCAAAAGAGAATAAAGACTATGCAAGGAGAAGCCAGAACACCATGCTAGCTGAGAACAAAATGCCAGATCATTCTACTAGGCCCAACACCATTTTCCTCTTTCGTATCTTTCATCTTCCATTGCTTCCAACCCATAAGGGCAAGAATTTCCTTTGTGCATGAGATCGTGGCCTGCATAGAGTTAATAAAGGATCATTGTAGCTTTAGTAGTGTTTGTTTAAATGGTTTAGGGGACAAACCCATGACCTGGATCCTAGGTTCTTGCAACTTTCTATTACTTCCTACTCCAAAGACAAGTTTAGTTTTTTTGAGTGGCAACATAAATTCTTCAGACTCAAAATCATCAATATTAAGAAGGGCCTTTCCATGGTTGGCCATATTGGTAACTAGTCTCTTGGACCATCTAATATTATCTTCACTACCCCTAGACCATTTCGAGGGGAACTCTGTCATCCTGGTCGTAGACCCCAAAAATAGGGTAGCATTAAATTTTTTTGTCTCATTGAATTAGAATCCTCAAAATTGGAAGAAGCAAGCTAGTCAACAATGGGAGTCAGCACCCTATCGAGAGAATTAAAGATGCCCTCCCCATACAAAACTCTAAATTTAATGATATAATCAAATAATATATTCATCAAACCCTAATGAATTGGATCCAGGTCCACACCTTTCTTCACCTTGCTTATCGACTTGACCAAAGACTGGAACAGGAAGGATGGAATGTTCATCAATCTCTTGTGGTGGAGATGGTTGAGGAACATGAAGTGGTAGCTTTGCAAAATTTCCTAGTTTTCATAAAGAGTGAAATATTTCATTATGAATAAGGCCATTCGATCCCAGTGAGCCTTTAGAGAATTTTATGTGAAACCATTATGGATTTGACCAACTCTTCTTCTTCTCCTAGGAAATTTTAGGATTCCTTTACAAGAGAATATTTTTCCCTATTGTGCATAAAACCATCTACTGCCAAACCAGTCACCTCAGCAATAAGGATAATGTTAATTTCAAAGTCCACACTACCAACCCTAACCACCCCATTCTACCAAGAATATGCCAAATATTTTGCCATCTCTCTATGATGACTTGCAAACTTCAGCAATTACTGGAGAATATTACCTTTATTTAAAATATTTCTCACATATTTATCGACAGTTAGAGAAAATCACTCCACGATAAGAGAGGCCATACTCATGAAAGATTTTCCACTCAGATTAGCCTTCCAAACTTCAATTACCACACCACCACTCGAAGCACCACCTAGAGCTACAAAAAACTCAATAGGGTTGAATGAATTTGACAAAATGAAAAGGAAAAAACATACCCATCACTCGCTAATCTTGGAAACTCATGAACAGTCATGGGAATCAAAGAGTATGGACTAGTTTCTAAGCCACACGTCCAACTAGAATGGTAGGGTCTTCTAAAATTGATATGGTGTATAGACCACTCATAACCTACGATCCAAATCATGTAGGTGGAAGTTGCACTAGAAAAATATACCTTATTTATCTTACCAAGAAATCTTGAGATATTTCCATGTTGAAGAACATTGATTCTAGAAATCGAGCACCTCAAACTAAGCTATAAGGTGGTGATAACCATGACAAGTCAAAGCACCACCTTGCACGTGCTGATAGGTCTCCCTTTAGGGATAATAGCCACACTCGTATTACGATTTTAGCTCAAAATATCTAAAGATGAATTGTAATTATACCAAATAATTAGACAAATGAGGATATGCTAGAAGTTATTGAAGCTACACTTATCCATCCACCTAGTGGAATCCAGGTTGTGGGGTACACCAGGCTAGATCATCCCCTTGCCTATATCCCAAAGCATCTTTGGGATATGATCTTTGAAAAATCTGGTGTCACAAGAGCTATCATCGAGCCATGAATTAATATTACTCATGACGAAGACCCCTCCAAACCAATGATAATTATCCTTCTCAAAATTTATGAAATATAGTTTATTATTCGTATTTCCAATGTGACAATGATGGATTTTATTGATCACAAGAAGTTTCCACTTTGGAAACTTCCACCACAAATTCGAGCATTCCTCTTTGGTGAAAATAAGTCTAGAACTAAGGTAAAATTAAGGAGCCTAGGCCTAGATAGCACTCTTTCAAAAAACTTTTTCCTTGCATGAAAAAACCATCCAAACTTTTACCACTTGTTCATTTGTCCTAAAAGAGTCCTACCCAAAGTTTTATTGGTATGAAACAAGATCATATTTAAATTTAAAAATTAGTGGTTTTTTTGGATTCAAATCTCTATAACAAAATTTCACTCCAGTAGAGGCTCGACTACCAAAAAATGAAGGAAAGAGGGTTGAATTTATATATTCCATTATCTAAATGGTTAAGACCAATGGGAAAATTTCCTTGCCAAATAGTTAAGTCTTCTTGGGAAAGGCCCATGTTGGCCAAGAAGTTGGTTGATCTATTTCCTTCCCTATAAATGTGCTTAAATTGAACATTTTCAAGAGTTTGGGTCACTCTTTGGGTTTATACTAGGAGTTGAAATGGTCTAGGTAGAAGTCTGAATATATTTTATCATGTTTATGATATTGAGATTCATCTTCTATATTCACTTCTTGCAATCCAATGACTCCAACTGAGAAACCCCTTGGAAGAGCACTCTTGCTTTTGCAAAATAACTTTTTGGTAACCCAAATTTTTACAAAAAGCTAAAAGAATCTTCTCATTTGAATTTCTAATGACACCACCGGTGCCAGCCGATCCAGGGTTACCCTTAGAAGCTCCATAAATATTCATCTTCAACCATATAGGAGGTGGGGTTCCCACATAGTCTCAGATCTAATAGAAGGTTATGGATGGGTCAAGGGAGACTAATGGGCACTGAGACCAAGGGTAGACTCTAATTTTTTCTCTTTATCAGTGGCAACCTTGTTTAAATTGAGGTTCTTCACATTCTCAATAGTGGTCACTATAGAACGTAGAGAAATAAACTCAACCAAGTGTGAGAGGTTATTGAAAGCCCAATAATTTATCTCTTTTCATACTCACCATAATAAGTGAGATAAACCCAAAGCCCAAAATTTATGAAGGTGGAGAGACAAGAAAAGAGAATCCACTACTCAAATAGATTATTTATATAGTTAGGGAACACCCATTCAATACCTGTAGTTCAAAGGAAAATGTAAAAGACTTCTTGAGTGAAGAGATAAACAGATAAGAGGTGTTACGGGGATTCTTCAGCACTTCCACATAGATAGCATCTATTTGGGAGAGCCATCCCCCTATTTTAGAGATTTTCTAAATTAAGGAATTTACCCTAAACTGCTAGCCAAAATAAAATGTTGATCTTAGGTGTGATACCTTGTAGCCAAATTCTACTATCCAAGAACCATGGATCAATAATATCATCTTAAAGGAAGTAGGTAAAACTGACAGAGAAAGCTCCATTATTCTCTAAACCCCATACTAATTTATTTGGGTTGTCCCTACTATGAATGATATTCCAGTGAAGTTTTGCTGGTTGAAGTTAACTTCCAGTGAAGTGTTGTTGGTTGAAGGCTTGTGTCTCATATAAAAAAATAAATTAAATATTTTTTAATTATTTGTTTTTGATGTGCGACATAAGACTTCAACCAACAAAACCTCACTAGAATTTAAATTTCATACGATCCATTAATTGATTAGATGACAATTTCACAATCGATGATCCTTATGCATCTTAAGATGAACTTATTGCTAGAAAACCTAGTCAATGAATGGTAGGATCAATGTTCACTTCTAACAATAATATTTTGTGATTGAAATTTCAAATGGATCTTGTAAACAAGTTATGTGATGGCACCAATATCTTCAAATGGTAACTCTTCATCAAAAAATAGCTATGGATGACATCTCTTATCTAGATGTTAGTATATCTAAATAACAACTATAGAAAACAACTCCAAATAGCAGCTTCATATAATAAATCTATATGACATCTCTAAAAAATAACTCTAGGTAGTGGCTCTAGATGGTAGCTCTAGATGAAAACTATAGATGATAACTATAGATGACAACTATACATGACAAATCTATATAATAGCTCTAGGTGGTAACTCTAGGTAGTAGCTCTAGATGATATCTCTAGATGATAAGTCTAGATGGTAGCTACAAAAAACAATGATAGATGGTAGCTTTTTAGGACCTCATGATGGGCTATCATTAAGCACATCATTAATTCTCAATGAATTTGTCAATCCAGGGCAGTGTACAAGGCTATCTGCGAAAGGAGTGAACAGGGCTATAATTTAAGGTCAATTGGGAGCAGCAAGTCTTATTGGTGGAACTGATTGTGTGGGGGTTTTTAGGTCTCTTCTACCTCTAAATTGCATAAATTGAACTTTAATCTAATTGCAAGAATGAAGACTAATTGCTGATTACAGAAATGAAACCTTAGTTACAGTTGCAAGAATGAAATCTGATTAAATTGTAGAATTAAAACCCTAGTTACAGTTGCAGAATTGGAAACCTAATTACAGTTGCAAAATGAAAGTCTATTTACTCTTGCAATAATGAAAACTAAAATTAAGTCCTGTCAATACTCTGTAATAGAAGGTTGTCAATCTTCTGTGCAGGGGTTGACAACAAAAACAATAATGCAGGAAAATTGCAGAAAACTATAAATTGCTGGAAATGGAAATTGCAGTAAATTGGAAAGTTGTTGGAAAGCAAAAAGACTAATCAGATCTACTGCTAATCACATCACAAAAGTATCTTGAACAGAAAATAAATTATTAGGACTGAAATGGATGTTAACTACTACAAAAGAATGAAATTGACAAGTTTCACAGCTTATTCTGTTGCAGCAAAATCAGAACAAAACATGTCTGTTAGTCCTCCTCCTAGGTCTGGAAGTGGCCAGCCTCCTTTTCTAGAAGAAGGTATGAGTTCCTCTCTCTCTAAATCTTACTCACACTCAAACATAATAGAATGAATAGAAAAACTTGTACTTTATTGATTCAGAACATGATTACAAATCTGCTGCTAAAACCTATTATAGAACTGTAATAGTCTCAATTTTCTCACTTATTCTCTATCTATATTTTCTCTACTACTATTTCTACTATTATTATTATTCTTATTAGCTCAACCTGGATGGGAGCTATCTTTTATAGATGCCTAAAATCTAATTACAATAGAAAATATACTCTACAAATCAATTCATATTATTCTGTAGTATTCCCTAGGTTTATCCTAGAAGAGGATCTTTTCCATAAATTATGGCTTTGGATGGCAAGGATGACAAATTTAGATGGGAGATATTTTCCTTTAACCTCCTCAACCTTCTTTCCATTTTTCCACCATCAAAAATCAGTCAACAGGTCAAAAAGTGCTTTCTGTTCTCAATCCGGAGCTAAGTGGCTCAATTCGAAGATATTCGCTCAATCCGAAGAGACTGTATTTCTCAATCCGAAGATCTTCAAAATGACCAACTATGTACTCTTCAATTGATTTCAGCTGCATTTCTCAGGTGGATTAGTCCTCAGGATCAGATTGCAATAGCCTTCATTCCTCTTCATGTGTGAATTCCATGCCTTGCCATTCATTGGTAGTTGGCTGGAATTTACATAGGAAAACCAGTTTCTGCTACACAGTAATAATTCTTTGCACTATTTTCTAAATTCAAAGAAATTAATGCTTGAGAAACATCAAAATAAGAATAGTAAAGTGTTGCTATCAGCCTAAGCATATCCCTTATGTAAGAGGTCATGGCAAAGTGACATAAAACTACACAAAAACTATAAAAATCAGCATATAATATTCCAAACACATCAATCATGCAAACAATTAATACACAACATATTAGATCAACTTAACTAGTATATAAAGTAAATCACAGAGTTTTAGGCAAGTTTTAGTTGTTCAAAACATGCTATGATGGAGGCATTTCCAGGCCTCATCATTTTCCCCCCAACTTATATTAATGCATGTCCTCATGCATTCTGTTGGGCTATAGAATCACAGATATCCATATTCAAGTTCCATGATCTGTAGAACAACTTTTTGCCTATATAGTATCCTCTGTTCTCCTGAAGGTTTCTGAGCCAATCTTCAAACTGCTCATCTGGTTGAGGATCCTCTTCAAAATAGTAGGGAACTGGAGTAATGATGGTTGGAGGCCTAAATATGAGACCTACCCAGTTATGTTACATAATTTCAATAAGTTGTATCACCCCTTATACTCTTCTTCTAGACCATTCTAGATTAATGGGGGAGATAGGCTCCCTTTTCTATAAAGACATGGAAAGTTCTGCCCATCTATTTATGCAATGTGATAATTTTGGAACAAAATTGTCATTACAAAAATTCTAGAATTTAGTTACATAGTCCCTCAAATTTCTCAAATACATCCTTTTGATATCGTCCATATTCATCATGAGAAAATGTTGTCTAGTGATAATCGGATGATTTGGCTGAATTGCTCTAACTAACAATTCAGCTCTTAATTCAATTTCCTTATTTTACCTTTTTTCTTGGTCCCAGTAAAACTGATTTTGTAAGGTAGACATAAAAGCTCTCAATTGCACATCTCCTATGCAAATATGGGGGTGGAAATCTACATCCTCTGGAATGAAAAAGTTGTGCAGAAATAACTCACATAGCAAGTTTTTCTGCTCTGTAGGACTGTTGAAGTAAGCTTCCAAAAACTCTTCAACTTTTTCCAGTTTATAGGGGAGACCTGAGCTAATTCTCATAACCTGCCATCTCAGATATCTCTCCTTTAGAATGAGAGCTGTAAAACCTGGCAGGTCTTCTGAATTGAACCAAAAATTCAGCAATTTGACACAGGTCGGTTACTTTTTCATTCAATGCACTAATTTTTGTGTCCTTTGTCTCCAGTTGTTTTCCTACTAGTTTCAATTTCTCAACCTGTGTGGCAAGCTTTTCATATTTGATCATCTAGTTAGCAATGTCTGTATTATACTGCTCCAGGGATACAGTATTGGGTGGTCTAATTATAGGTTGAAACTTAGGCAACAGTTCCACATGTACCCCTTTTTCTGCCACTTCTACTGGTTGGACATCTGATAGCAATTCTACTTGTATCCCTTTTTTTGCTACTTCCATTGGTTGGACATCTGACAACAATTCTACTTGTATCCCTACTTCTACAGAAATCTTATTCAGAGGAGCACTTACTTGATTATTTACATTTTGCTATTCAAAATGCTCCTGTGCTGGTGTTTCTTGCAGACATAACTATTGTGACTCTCCACAGATATTCTTTTCTAGGCTCTTGATCGATTCTGGAGCATCTCCGGATTGAGAAGGTGTTGCTTCAGAATGGAAGGGCACTACTTCGGAATGAGCTCTTGTGTTTTCATCCAAAGATACCTCTATCAAGGGGGAAGAATTATCTGCCCTAGATAATCCAAGCAGTAATTGAGCCAACTCTTCCTCATTATCTATTGTAGTTGACTATTTTTCAAATTGTAATAGTCTGCTCTTTAGTTCCTCCACTTCCTACTGCAACTCTGCAATTCTTTTTTCATGTTTTTCAATGATATTTTCCTTCTCCTCAACCCATATGGTTTGTGTTTTAATCACACTCTTGGCTGCTCTCAACTATTCTGCAATGTCCACCTCCTCTTCTTCTGATTCAGAATCTGATGCAGACAAATTATCTATAGTTTGTTGCTCAACCATTATCTCACTTTCTATTTCAATTATTCGGTCCTATTCAGAAGGTTCCATAAGGTTATCTATGATTGCATCCAAGTTTGCATCAATTTCAAAATTGTCTTGTCCAGACTCTTCCTCAACCAACTATTCAAGAAATTCTAAAAAATCCTCCAAGGTGGTATTTACAGTGGCTGGTTGTATTTCTGTGACATCAGGACTGCCTTGGTTGTTTTCCTCTTCAATCATCTATTTTTTTATTTCTTTCAGGTGGAGTCTTGTAGACCTCCTAGTTCCTAGTGTATACTTTCTCTTCTTACTCTATTTTCTTGTGTCAATAGGGGCTATAGGAATTGTATCAGGTTCTAGTGGAATTTCCTCTGCTTCCACTTCTATCTCTTCTCCAATTTTTCTAGGAACTTCACTCCCCTATTCTATCAGATCAACAATATTCTTAAAAAAATGGACCCTCTTCTATTTTCCTTTTTTGTTGCCAGTTCCAGACCCTCTCTTAGTTTGTGAGGTTGAAGGTTCTAGGGAAAGGTACTCTATTGCTTTTGTAGCAATATCTATAGCAACATCTATTTCCTCCTCTACAGTAGCATCTATTTCCTCCTCTATAGTAGCATCTGTGTCTTCTTCCTCCTCATCCTCTTTTTTGAAGACTACATCAGTCAGAGCAGAGTAAAACCTATCAAAGCTTCTTAGGTTTCCTCTAAAATGATGCTTGTAGACCAATTTGATAAGACCATGGTGGTGAGGGCTCCCTTTTCCCTCCTGATAGCATTTTGCCATGTTTTGCAGCTCTTGGTGCAGATATAGGGGAAGATTTACCCTAACCTCAGGTTGTTGCCTACCATGTCTAAGGTGGTTCAAAATTTTAAAATGATGCCCTGATAAAACTACATACTACCCTTCATAGGTTAAAAACTTGATTACCCATGTGGCTACTTCATCCCAGGGTTTTTGCAAGTTGGTCCTCTTTACACCCTTACACATGTTATTTATCAAGTATTCTGGTTCTTTATCATCTTCTTCCAGAAATTGACTAACTATGTTTGCTAGTGTATTCTTGCCAGTTCTAGAAATTTGAAGACCCTCTAATGGAAGTTCAGTAATTTGACTAAGAACTTCAGGGGTTACCTCAATTCTCATGTCGTTGATGTGCACCCTATTGTTTTTGAATGTGCGGGCAAATTCGGTAGCCAAATATTTAGAGCTTCCATCGAATTTGTCTAAAAATGGCATAAACCCTCCATATTCAAAAATTTGCAACACTTCTAGAATCTCTCGAAGGATGGTAGTATCTATTGGTTCCATTTTTATCTTTCATCCCATTTTTTATTCTTGTTATGCTAAAAATACTGCTCACCTCTGCTACTACAGCCATTCGCTAGGTCACTAGTTTCTAGTTTCTATAGAATTACAGGGTTTTCTCTTTGGATTTGCAATGTTTTATTCTTCTTCAAAAATAAATTCTTGTAATCATGTTGCATCAGTGATTACTTCTTCGGAATGAAGAGTGGCACGCTTCCCTATTTCTGACTTGGACACCTATCCATCAATCATTGGATAGACGTCCTTGCCATCAAATCTCCTTAGCTCATCCGATCTACGCATGATTTTCCCACATGCATGGTTATCAACAATGAACGATGGTGGCACGTTATTAGTTATTTTCCCCATGATTTCATACTTCCTCGAGATGAGACAAATCTCACCGTGAACCAGCTGACATGTGTCAATGATCACATGGAGTCAAAAATTTTGTTGATCATGTCTTTTCTCCCTCCTTGGATGCCATGTGGAAACATAACATTAAGTGCTCATTCCAAAGATTAAATTTCATTTCAAAGATAAAGGTTCACTCCGAAGACAAAGCAAGACTTGTCATTTCGAAGACAATTTTCAATCCGAAGACAAGGTTGGACTTGTCATTCAAAGACAATTTTCAATCTGAAGACAAGGCTGGACTTGTCATTCGAAGACAAAGCTTCATTCCGAAGATACAATGTAGCAGTCATTCCATAGATACAATGCAGCAGTCATTCCGAAGATACAACAGAAACCAACATTCTTCTTTTAAAACATGTTTTGCTTATGCCAACTCTTATGAACACTTTTATACTAATGGTTAATTGTCATATACTATATATCAAATATTTACAATGAGAAAAGTGCAAGAAACATATACCTAGTTAAAACAAGTTAATGCAAGTTTTTGAAAGATGACTGCTTTTGTTGATGCTCTGCTGAGGCTTACTGCAATACTTCAAAAACAAATGTAGTTGGTGAATTTGTACAATGGTGACTCAAAAGTTTTCAAGGTTATGCATGCCAGAAAACTGGTTTTCATGCATACCAACTCAGTAGTGCCTTAGAAAAAGGTTTTCACTGTTGAGTTATTCATTTTTCTCTTTTTTTTTCTTTTTTTTATTCTGATTATGCCCATGAAGGAATTCACAACCAGAATTTATTCATATTTTTATTTTTTGATTTTTTGATTTTTTTTATTTTCTTGAAATCCATGATTATGCTCAATCTGTGGCAATTGTGGTGGAAGAGGGAATCTCTTCTACCTATTGTGCATCCAAGCTATCAAGTTGTTGCAAGAACTCCTCCTTAGTCAGAGGTGTATGGTACACTCGAAGGCGATGTCCATTCACTACCAACTTTCTCCATGAATCATCAATGGGAGAGAGGTGAGCTGCTCCATTGTCAAATACTTCTTCAATATGGTACGGTCCAAGCCATCTAGTCCTTAGTTTTCTAGGGAAGTCCACATAGCGAGAATCAAATAGCAAAGCCCAATATCCTTGCTAAAATTTTCTCTATTGCAGGTGGCCATCATGCCACAACTTCCTCTGCTCCTGAATTACTTTAGTTTGGTGTAGAGCATCCAACCGAAGTTCATCCAATGCATTCAGCTATAGAATCCTATCCGCCTATGCCTGTGACAATTCAATTCCAATTTCCAATGTTGTGCGCAATGTTAGTAGCTCAAATTCAATAGGTAGGAGGGGATTTTTACCAAAAACTAGTTCATAAGGTGTGAATCCAGTAGTGGATTTCCAAGTAGTATTGTAAGCCCAAACTGCTTCAGGTAATTTATCTAGCCAGTTTCTCCTATGAACAACTACTATTTTCATCAAGATCCATTCCAATTCTCTATTTGTTACCTCAACTTGGCCATTTTCTTGTGGGTGGTAAGGTGATGATTTCCTATGTTTGATTTCATACAACTCTATAAAAGCCTCAATAACTTTAGATGCAAATTGGGGTCCTTGGTCTATGGTGATAGACCGTGGAGCTCCAAATCTCTAAAAAATTTGGTTATACAAGAAATCAATGACCTTCTCTTCATGAGCATGTTTGAAAGCATGCACCTCTACCCACTTTGTCAGGTAATCAGTGCATACCAGAATATGCACCTTTCCTTGAGAAGGTGGATCAATAGGTCCCACAAAATCAAGCCCCCACCTCTCAAATGGTTCTAAAACCACTTGAGGTTGTAGTGGCATTTCATTTGTGTGAGTGGGTTTCCCCATTCTTTGGCATGCATCACAATGCCTGATGTACTTTTTCACATCCTTGTGAAGAGATGGCCAATAATATCCTATTCCTAAAATTTTCCTAATTGTGCTTTTTACAGAATAGTGTCCACTGGAGGGTTCATCATGACAAGCCCTAAGGATATCATATACCTCATCCTTTCGGATGCACCTACGTAACACATGGTCAGGACTACTCTTGAAAAGCATACCTTGAATCCATTCAAAAGAAGAGCTCTATTTGATCAATTGTTTTCTTTGTTTGGAAGTAAAATGTGGGGGAACTTTCCCTATGACCAAATAGTTGGCTATATCTGCAAACCAAGGTGATTGGATAGATATAGCAAATAATTTTTCATCAGGAAAAGTGTCCTCCACTAATTCCCCTTCCTCTGTGTTCTGCAACCTGGACAAAAAATCTGCTACAACATTAGCTTTTCTTGGTTTATTGATTATTGTGATATCAAATTCCTACAGCAACAGTAACCAACGGATAATCCTTGCACTCACCATAGGCTTATTCATCAAATATTTAATGGTTGTGTGATCTGTGTGAATGAATATTTGATAACCTATGATGTAATGCCTAAATTTATTGATGGCATAGATTACTGCCAAGAATTCTTTCTCAGTTGTGGTATAATTTTTTTAGCTCCTATCAAGTTCTTGCTAATGTAGTAGATAGCATAGTGTTCACCATTGTCGATTTGTCCCAATGCTGCTCCAATTGTAGTATTGGAAGCATCAATCTGTATGTGGAATGGTAATGTCCAGTTAGGTCCTCTTAACATAGGTGGAGTTACTAATTTTTCTTTCAGAGCTTCAAATGATTCCTGACACTTTGCAGTCTAGGAGAATTCAGAATCTTTAGTCAATAGGGCAAACATGGGATGGCCTATTGTGCTAAAGCTAGGAATAAACCTATGGTAAAAACCAATGTGTCCTAGGAAGCTTCTGACATCAGTCTGAGTTTTAGGAGGGAGAAGGTTCTTGATAATTTCCACCTTCTTTGGATCAACTCTGGATCCCTTGAGGAGAGATGTGATGACCAAGAACTATTCCTTCCTCCATCATCATAAAACATTTGTCTGGATTTAAGGATAACTGGTAGGTTTCACAGTGAGTTAAAACTTTATCAAGGTGTTCCAATGTAAAGTCAAAAGTCTATCCACAGACTGTGAAATCATCCATGTATATTTCAACATTGTTGGTAGTCAGATCAGAAAATATGGCTAACACTGCTCGCTGAAATGTTGTTGGGGCATTACACAAACCAAAAGGTAAGACCCTATAGGCAAATGTTCCCCATGGATAGGTAAAGGTTGTTTTCTCTTGATCTTTAGGTGCAACCTGAATTTGATTATATCCACTAAATCCATCAAGAAAACAAAAATATTTCTTTCCAGCAAGAGTATCTAACACATGATCTATGAATGGCAATGGAAAATGATCTTTGTATGTCACTTTGTTCAGTTCTCTATAGTCTATACATACTCTCATTTTTCCATTTTTCTTAGGCACTATAACCAATGGAGAGACCCACCGACTATCAAAAATTGGGTAAATGAATCCTACTTCCAGAAGTTTTTCAATTTCTTCTTTCACAATATCCCTCAAGGTAGGATTCAGTCTTCTCTGAGGCTATCTTATAGGCTTGACATCTTCAGTATAAATTCTATGAGTACATACATCAGGGTGAATCCCTGACATATCTTTGTAATCCCAAGCAAAAGCATGGATATGCTTCTACAAAATAGTTATCAATTTTTCTTCCTCTTCCCTAGTAAGCTGGCTATTTATGTTCAAAAATTTGCCTGGTTGGACTTCTATTTGTTTTGTATTTGGAAGGACTAAATTTACTTCTTCACAATTGTTGACTAGGGAATTAAGAGGACAATGATGAGATGGGAGGACATAAGAAGTTTATGTCTCATTGATTTATGATGGAAGCATATCCTGTATGGAACAATGAGAAGGGAAGATCAAGTGATGGTGCCACCCATGTGGTAGTGAAATAGATGTTTCCTATGATGGTATAGATGGCCTTTCTTCAGAACTTTGACCTTCTTCTCTCACTAGCAATTGATTGATATTGGTTGCTTCCTCTTCTAACCCTTGTTCATGCAGAACATTCATTAGGACTATTTCATTTTCTAAAATTTTTATGTCATGGAGGTCTTCTATGTGTTCCCTTACTACCAAGGTGGCTAGTGTGGAAATAACCTCTTCTGGTTCTTCATATGAGTCAGGAAACCATAAATGACCTATGAAATTGCTTAAAGGTCTTGCAGGAGGATATAGAGAAATCTATTTTAGGTCAATACCATTTGAAATTGTCATTTTTCTAGATCTACAGTCTATAAAGGTTGCTGCAGTTGCAAGCCAAGGTCTTCCTAGGATAATGGGATAGCCATGTGTTGAGTTTCTTGGCTGTAAAACCAAAAAATCTATAGGGTATTCCCAAGAAGAAACTTCTATAGGGACATCTTCAATGATACCTTCAGGTTTTGCAACTGACCTATCAACCATTTCTAAAACTGTGAATGTGGGGCTGAGATGTTTGAGCTGTAATTGTTCCATTGTATCCTTGGTCATGATATTTATTGCAGCTCCTAGATCAACTAAGATGTTTGATATTGGTACTGAGCTTATGATCACTATGATAACTGGACTTCCTGGGTCACTATACTTTGGAGGTACTAGTTTTCCTGACAAGAGATCAACTATCTTTCCTTCAACATGAACAGTTTTAGGAAATGCTTTCTTTTTTCTTCCTGCTCTTCTATTGCACAAATCTCAGATAGTTCTTTTAATCACAGGTATATCCTTAATGGCTTGCAATAAGGGCAGTGATATGGTTAATTTTCTGAGTTCTTTCACTAACTCTGATTCAAAATTTTTTGTTGTAGTGTTAAGTCTCTCAGGGTATGGAATTATCCCTGATGAAGGTAACTATTCTACTTGTGGTTCTATTTTTTCTTCTTCTTTTTCTATTGTTGGTTTGAATTTTCTTGGTTCAATAGGTTCTTGAATTTCATCTTCTTTCACTTCAATTATAACAGGTTCAGGTAAAACTTTCCCTGAACGTAGTTGTATGTTGCTACAATCTAGAATTTGCATATCTGAATTTCCTTCAGAATCAGCCATATAGGCAGGAGTTGCCTACCTTATATTATTTGGATTTATTATAGGTTGAGCTGGTAATTGAGGTTGTTTCACCTATTGCATTTGTTGATTTGGTTTTCCTTGAAAATTTTGATTTGGTGCAGGCAGCAAATTCTGAGTTTGACCTTGATTTCTTTGTTGCCTTGGATAGGATTGGTATTGTTGACCCCACTACTATTGATTTTGCATCCAAGATGGATTACTTTGATTATGAGTCCATGGTGGGTTATTTTGATTCCATGATGGGTTATTCTAGTTTTGATTCTAGGATGGATTATTCCAACCTATCTGTGGCCATTCTTGAGAATTTGTCCATTGAGAATAATTCCAAGGACGTTGGGGTGGTTATAACTATCCCCAAGACATGTTTCCATGGTTGTTTCCCCAATTTGTAGGAAAATGAGGGGTATTTTGATACTATTGAAAGTTTCCCCCTTGTCTTGGTCCCACATAATTGAGTTCTTCTATTTGAGTTTCTAGGACAATTTTTAGTTGTGGTAGCAGATGACATTTGTCAGTCAAATGTCCTTTTGAGAAAATACTACAAATGGCTGAAATGGATGTTTTGTTTAGAGGACATTCCTATAAGGCATGTTTATTCCTGCATCTTGGGCAATAAATTGCTAAAGGTTCTATGGTTTTTGCTTTAGCAGACATTTCTCCCAGAGTTGTGTTTAATTGTACCAGGATATCAGTCTTAAAATTTGCAAGTTCCTCTATTAGGTCCTTCACATCAGTGCCATTTGTACTCTTTTTCTTTCTTTTCTACCTAGTGCGAGAGTAATTTCTACAAATATCCACAATCTCATCCATATTACGAGTACTTACATCCCCATTTCCCATCAAATCTAATACCTCTCTGGATTCATCTTGTAATCCTCTTAGAAAAATGGTTTTGCATAATTCTGGTTCTCCTAGTCCACACCTTCTTTGAATAAACACAAATCTATCAAGGTAATCTTCTAATGTTTCATCATCTTCTTGTTTAATTCTGAACAACTCATCTTTCCTATTCCTTACTCGACAATACTCTTGATACTTGTCTAAAAACATAGTCTCCATTTGATCCCAGGTTTGGATGGAATCTGGTTGTAAGCTCATGAACCAGCGTAATGTTGAGTCCTTGAGTGTTGAAGGAAAAACCTTGAGTTTTTTATTATCATTTATATAGTCATAGGTTTGACACACTACTTTGAACTCAAATAGGAACTGATCAGGATCTTCAGATGCAACACCCTTGAAAGGTTGGAAGCATTGAAGGTGAGATTGTTTTCATGGGAGAGTTATGTGTGGGATTCAGAAGAATAGGATATTCAAATGTTCTAGGAGGTTGGAGCACATCTTGATCATCTTGATCATTTTCATTATGGACATGACCATGTTGGTCATCCCCATTTGGATTACCTCTTTCTACCATAATTTCTTATTCTTCAAAAATAGTTAAACCTATCCAAATTTCTTTCTCAAGAGGTCCAAAACCTTCTATTGATAATGAGTCTAGTAATTTTTCTTGCTCAGGAGATTTTGATGATGATGAAGCTGGTGGTTTTTGTTTTAGTTTTTATGGTAGTTCAAACATAGGTGATTCACCCCTTAGGCATGAAGATCTTCTTAATGGAATAAGCCAGGGATCTCTTTGGATAATTTTGCCTTCTTCATCCCTAGGCCTACTCATTCATGCCTACTCCTTAATGACATAAATTATAAGTCAATAATTGTTACTTAACCAGTTGTTATATTCAGATTTTACCCTAAATTTTCACAACTCAGTCTAATTAACAACTATTGAACTATTGACACCTTCTAACAACACTCTCCCCAACAATGGTGCCAAAATTATGGGCTGTCATTAAGCACATCATTAATTCTCAATGAATTTGTCAATCCAGGGCAGTGTACAAGGCTATCTATGAAAGGAGTGAACAGGGCTATAATTTAAGGTCAATTGGGAGCAGCAAGTCTTATTGGTGGAACTGATTATGTGGGGGTTTTTAGGTCTCTTCTACCTCTAAATTGCATAAATTGAACTTTAATATAATTGCAAGAATGAAGACTAATTGTTGATTACAGAAATGAAACCTTAGTTATAGTTGCAAGAATGAAATCTGATTAAATTGCAGAATTAAAACCCTAGTTACAGTTGCAGAATTGGAAACCTAATTACAGTTGCAAAATGAAAGTCTATTTACTCTTGCAATAATGAAAACTAAAATTAAGTCCTATCAATACTCTGTAATAGAAGGTTGTCAATCTTTTGTGCAGGGGTTGATAACAAAAACAATAATGCAGGAAAATTGCAAAAAACTGTAAATTGCTAGAAATGGAAATTGTAGTAAATTGGAAAGTTGTTGGAAAGCAAAAAGACTAATCAGATCTACTGCTAATCACATCACAAAAGTATCTTGAATAGAAAATAAATTATTAGGACTGAAATGGATGTTAACTACTACAAAAGAATGAAATTGACAAGTTTCACAGCTTATTCTACTGCAACAAAATCAGAACAAAACCTGTCTATTAGTCCTCCTCCTAGGTCTGGAAGTGGCCAGCCTCCTTTTCTAGAAGAAGGTATGAGTTCCTCTCTCTCTAAATCTTACTCACACTCAAACATAACAGAATGAATAGAAAAACTTGTACTTTATTGATTCAGAACATGATTACAAATCTGCTGCTAAAACCTATTACAGAACTATAACAGTCTCAGTTTTCTCACTTATTCTCTATCTATATTTTCTCTACTACTATTTCTACTATTATTATTATTCTTATTAGCTCAACCTGGATGGGAGCTATCTTTTATAGATGCCTAAAATCTAATTACAACAGAAAATATACTCTGCAAATCAATTCCTGTTATTCTGCAGTATTCCCTAGGTTTATCCTAGAAGAGGATCTTTTCCATAAATTGTGGCTTTGGATGGCAAGGATGACAAAGTTAGATGGGAGATATTTTCCTTTAACCTCCTCAGCCTTCTTTCCCTTTTTCCATCATCAAAAATCAGTCAACAGGTCAAAAAGTGCTTTATGTTCTCAATCCGGAGCTAAGTGGCTCAATCCGAAGATATTCGCTCAATCCGAAGAGACTGTATTTCTCAATCCGAAGATCTTCGGAATGACCAACTATGTACTCTTCAATTGATTTCAGCTGCATTTCTCAGGTGGATTAGTCCTCAGGATCAGATTGCAATAGCCTTCATTCCTCTTCATGTGTGAATTCCATGCCTTGCCATTCATTGGTAGTTGGCTGGAATTTACACAGGAAAACTAGTTTCTGTTGCACGATAATAGTTCTTTGCACTATTTGCTAAATTCAAAGAAATTAATGCTTGAGAAACATCAAAATAAGAATAGTAAAGTGTTGATATCAGCCTAAGCATATCCCTTATGTAACGGGTCATGGCAAAGTGACATAAAACTACACAAAAACTGTAAAAATCAGCATATAATATTCCAAACACATCAATCATGCAAACAATTAATACACAACATATTAGATCAACTTAACTAGTATATAAAGTAAATCACAGAGTTTTAGGCAAGTTTTAGTTGTTCAAAACATGCTATGATGGAGGCATTTCCAGGCCTCATCACCTCATATTAACACTATCATGTAATAACCCCCTTTATAATGTGGGGATCCCATCCTAATGATATTACGTAATGTTTTGTAATAGTTAGTGGAATTAGAAGCATCTATACAAGTGACACCATTTGATGTAACTGTTATAAATAGTTTAAATTCTTTGTCTGGTAGAAGATTCTAGCTCAGGTGGCATTCTGCATGTAAGCCAACTCTTGAGTGTTAGGTTTAGGGTTATGGAGAGTCTTTAAAAATATGAGAGGCATATATGGATATATTTTTGCATATTGAATTATTTTTTTTAAGAAGGTTGCCCCCTCAAAGAGACAAATGATTATGTATTGTGATTTTATGGGATTAATATATATTTCAACATTTCCATTTTGTATTGCAATGCTTTGTTCTTTCATGAATTACTATTTTTATTACAATATTTATGTGGATGTGCTTAATTTAATTAGAAGGTTCCTAACAAGTGGTAATAAAATCACTTTTTAGGGTTATGTTTCGTTGTGACTACGATAGTTCCTACCCTACAATATTGACTGTCAGGTATAATTTTTTTGTGTTTTCATTTTTTTGTTTATTATTCTATTAAAAAATATTGAGACATTTTTTCTTCTATTTTAAATCGATAGGTTAGAAAACTTGTGCAAGGGGTTTTAAAATATCATGGAGGATATTTTGTTATTGGCTAAGCTAGATTACCCATAAAAATCTAGTGAAGTGAGGAGCAATCAAGCTTCAATACTGAGGTCTCAAACAACATTTGTATACATACTGCTCCCATGTATCTTTGAATATCAGAAGACCCCCTAGTATTAGGAGAAATATTTAGCTCTACAAATATTTTTGATCATGTATCTATCCATAGTGCACCAAACACAACACTCAAGAAGATCACTCTCCTGTAATTTTAGAGAGGCAGGCAGTGCATTCAAGGGTATGTGTGGAATTCTCCTTGAGTAGTGGTCTACAATATTGGTCCAAAGTATTATTGTTTGTCACTATGGTATAATAGAGGGCTATGGACAATGCATACACCTTAGCCTAAAGTGCCCTATTTTTATTGAATGTTTAGCCTAAAATCCAAAAAATTTACCACAAAAATTGAGCATACTTAAGAGATTACACTATCACATAACCTATTGAACTAAAAAAAATGAAAGAACTAGTGGTGAATGTAAGAATCAAGATAGGGTTTGTCTATAATAGTTGGGTATTATTTCATCCAAGGCCATAGTTAGTATTAGTCAAGATAGAGTTTGACCATGCAATTATCAGTTATAGTTGGAAATCATAATAGTTTGGGCATTATTAGTAATTTTTTTTTCAAGATAATCATAAAAAATAATGAGTTACAAAGTTAGACAAAATAATTGTTAGTAACATTTACTACAAATCCTGCTAAAGGGTTTTCTAGACAAAAGTTAATTTTTTTAGTGAACCAAGACTCCAAGAGAAAAATAGTCAACACTTGAAGACAAGACTTACCTAGAAAAAAGTCTAGGGTACCAAAAAATATCATCTAGAAACCTAACCCATTTTGTTCATCTTTTTGAGGTTATTGTTTTGATCTATAACACCCAAACACTTTTTAGGATCATTACTAGAAATAGTAACTATCAAAATAGTATTCATAGAAGGTAAAAAATCATGGAGTATGGCTATAGGCACTAAGGAACAACAAAAGGCACAAGAAATAGATCAAAAAATTGTTGCTCAAGTAACTTCATGGGGGGAGCATTTGGGATATCAGTTAAGGAATGAACTCAAATATTTACATGAGTCCCTGGCCTATGCGATAAGGAAACAAAAGGAAATGAAGGAGAATTAAATGGAAAAATTATAGACTTGGAAGGTTGTTTAACTAGTAACATCCACACATATGGTCAATTTGGTTCTCATGAACATAAGGACAAAGGACCCAACAATAAACAATGAGAAGTCCACAATAATAATAGATTTAAACTACCCAAATTAGACTTGTCTAAGTTTTATGGTAAGGATCCATAGGGATGGTTGTGTCAAGCAACACAATATTTTAGTCTTCATAATGTTCCTCAGTATATGTATCTCACAATTTTCTCTTTCAATTTTGAATCAGATGCATTGTAATGGTTTTAGTGGCTAATAAAATCAAACATTGATCTTACTTGGCTTGAATTTGAGCAAAAAATACTCACTTGATTTTGTCCTAATGAGTTTAAATATTTTATAGGATCCCTATATAAAATCAAATAAACTTCAGTTATTCAAGACTATCAATCTTAGCTTGAAAAATTGGCCAATCATACCACTGGCTTAAGTCTCAAATTCTTCCACAAATGTTTTGTGAGTGGTTTGAAGTATGACATTAAAGATGAATTCAATATGTTAAGGCCACAAAAATTACAATAGACAATAACATTGGCTAGATATATAGATAAAAAAATTTAGGCTTAAGGATGCACCTCCAAATCCTCTCCATATTGACCATCTTTTTCATCCAAGCCAACATCCAATTCTCTTAATAAATCTTGTACCATTAAATGGTTGACATGAGAAGAGATGAATGATAGAAGAGCTTAAGGGCTATGTTATATCTGCAATGAGAAGTATTCTTAAAGACATAAAAGCGTGAACCAAAAATTATATTTTATTGATGTGGATGAGACAATGACCACAAAATATTTAGAGGTGCAAGAGGATCATTAGGAAGAGGAACACCCAGAACAACCAAAATTCCTAGAAAATTTCCAACTAAAAATTTTTGTGCATGCCTTAGTAGGCATATCAAATCCCTATACCATGAAGATGATAGGACACTTAAAAGGACAATGGGTAATAATTCTTATTAACTCTAAAAACACACATTATTTTATTAACCCAAGGGTGGAAAAATAGGAAAATTATTATATTAATTCTTGTAAGTCCTTTGAAGTCATGATTGCAAATGGAGGAACTTTTACTTGTAAAGAAAAGTGTCAAAATTTCAATATACAAATAGGGAAATATAATCTTAAGCTAGATTTATTTTCCTTATGCCTAGGTGGGTGTGATGTTGTTTTGGGATAATAATGGTTGAGGATGTTGGGTCTAGTATTTTGGTATTTTTTTGAGCTATGGATTCAGCCAAAAAGGAACCAAATACACCTTAAGGGGTATGAGGGCTAGGGCTTCTCAATATGTTTCATCTCATAAGATGGATAAATTGTTGAAAGCATCATCCCATGGAGTTGTGGCATGACTATTTTCTATACAAGATCTAAATGATGGGAACAAGGACCATCAATAGGAATTACAACTTCTATTGCAAAAACATGCCATAATTTTTTAGGAACCCAAGGGACTACCCCCTTGTCATATTCATGACCATGCAATTTAGCTTATTCTAGGTAGTTTTCCTTCAAATGCCTACCCTTACAGGTATCTCTATGTTCATAAATCATAAATTGAGAAAATTATGTAGGAACTTTGTGCTACAGGGGTTATTTACCCTAGTGTTAGTCTCTATTCTTCTCTAGTTTTGTTGGTACAAAAAAAGGATGTATTGGAATTTGTGTATGGATTTCAAAGAAAATAAAATAAGTATTAAAGAAAAATTTCCCATTTTAGTAATTTATGAGCTACTAGATGAGTTGTATGGTGCTCAATATTTTCAAAATTGGATTTGTGGTTAGGATACTATTAGATTCAAATTAAGGGTGATGACACTTCTAAAACTACTTTTAGGATTCACGATAGGTGTTATAAATTTTTGGTTATGTCATCTAGCTTGACCAATGCACCTTCCACTTTTCAAATTTTGATGAAATCCATTTTTTGGACCTTCCTTTATAAACTTATTCTAGTCTTATTTGACGATATTTTGATTTATAATTGTTCTTTGGAGGAGCATATCCAATATTGGGATAATATCCTATAGATTTTTACTAAGAATCAAATTTATGCCAATAGGTCACAGTGTTATTTTAGGTTGTAAGAAGTAGAATATTTGGTTTACATTATCACCAAAGGAGTTAAAGTAGATTCTAAAAATATTTAGGCCATTCAAGAATGGCCAAAGCCTCAAACCCTAAAGGGACTTTGAAGGTTTTTGGGACTCACTGTATATTACCGTAAGTTTGTGCAAAACTATGGAAAGATAGCAACTCCCTTAACGTCCATGTTGAGAAAT